>OX376370.1:2427500-3702220 GCA_947369235.1 Udea olivalis
CGTTCGGACATAACCAAACTTTAAAATCTCATATGTTAACCCACACCGGTGAACGGCCTTATGTTTGTGATGTGTGTGGCAGAAGATTCCCTCAACGGACACATTTGAAAAGACACATCTTCATAATACACACAGGGGTCAAACCATTTTCTTGCAAAGTGTGTAAAAAAGAGTTTTCAAGTAAAAGTTATTTGGCTATCCATGAAAGGCAGCATACGGGTGAAAGACCATTCTCTTGTGAAATTTGCAAGAAAGATTTCAGAGCGTACACAACTTTGAAAGTGCATATGAGAGTGCATACTGGACTGAAACCTTATACTTGCAGCTTCTGTAGTCGCCAATTCGCGCAAATGGCTAGCTTTAAGCTTCATGAAAGAACTCACACAGGCGAAAGACCGTTCTCTTGCAAAGTTTGCAAGAAACCGTTCTCAGACAATGGTTATTTGAAAATTCACATGCGAGTCCATACCGGTGAGAAACCTTACCCTTGCGAGATTTGTAAAAGACATTTTAGAGAAACTGGGCAGTTAAAAAGACATATGAGAGTTCACACCGGAATAAAGCCTTATACGTGTAAAATTTGCAATAAACAGATTGGCAACTTATCAAAGCATATGAGGGTACATTCAGACGAAAGGCCTTACAATTGTACTGTGTGTAATAAGCAGTTTTCTGTAAGCGGTAACTTGAAGTTGCACATGAGAATTCATACGGGCGAGAGACCTTTTACTTGCGATCTCTGTAATAGCCAATTTACTCAAAGTAGTGGCTTGAAGAGGCATAGGTGTACGCATACTGGGAAAAGTGATTGCTAGGGATGTTCAAATATTTAGAACAGGAGATATTAAAATCCAAAAATATGATCAAAAACTCCTAAATTGGGGCTTGAAACCTTTTTCACCATTCGGGCGGATGGAGATAACCATGAGATCTCGAGACCTAATAGTACCGTGGGATAATTTATACCATGAGGACAATAATATGGCACACTTAAGTAGGTGTTGTAGAAACTATGTCAGTGATAATCAGATAGGTATATTAGGGTGTTTCAATTTTGTATGGCAATTTTTTTTAAAAAATTTAGCTGACTTTGCTCGCTCCCTTAGTCCTATCATTTTTCTCTCAGTATATATTAACAGCCTGCAAAATTGTATAACTATCCGGTGATGAAAAAAGTAATGTCGCTTTAACTAACATAAGTAATGCAATGAAAGTTTTTATTGTATTTTTCTAATATTTTCTTGAATTAAGTATGTGAGTAGTGTTTTATTGGAATATTTAGACCACCTGCTAAGGGTTCGGATATCTTGATAAAGGGTGTCAGGATTCAGACAATGTCTGAATGTTTTCTAGCTAACACTATATTAGCTCTGACAAAGTGACGTAAATTTTTCGATCACCACGGTCTGTGAACACTAAGGCCCGTATTCTGAAAGGACGCTCAAGCGTGAATCTTGACTTGAAACTATTTAAGCCGAGATCTTATTCTACAACCGCCCCTGAGTACAGATTCATTGATCACAGTTTAGAATTATTCCGAAACGTCATTCAGGTGCGAATCGGCGCTCAAGTAGAGATTTGATCTGTGATTACGCAAGTGACCTGACCACGCTTGAGTAGAGATTTGCTTTTCAAAATCGATGGATTCCTTCAAGGGAGGATCCTTAGATATTTTTGACGACCTCAATAAATAAAGATAATTTAATTTTCTCATTCCTGGATTAACTACAATTTGTAATTAACCATGATTAGAAAGAAATTCAGAACCTATAAAAAAACAGTGGGTGGTATGCAAATCTATATGTAGGGGTAGGTATAGTAAACCACACACACATATACACCAAGCACAGATTAAATCAAGTGTTAGAGTTAATAGCATAAATTAACAAATAACAAGATAAAACTTAAATTGAAATAGTTCCAGTGTAATAATTACAACAAGTTATTTATTGAAAGGCTAATTAAACCTTTTCTTGGTGCAAATCCATTGTGTATCGGTTTAATTTTTACAATAAACACATTGTATCTGCTTGTAATGTAACGTAAAAGACGTAAAAATAATTATTGTAAACGAAAACAAGCCTGATTCAGAGACAAAAAGCAAACTACTCAAATCTTGTTTGAAACTCGATTCAACTGAGACCCGTTTGATATTCGTTTTAGAATAAGCAACGTTCTCAAGAACAGATTTTAGACTTAAGAGTAGGTCAGGTAATCACAGTTCAAAGTGCGCTTGAGCATTGAACAAAATGTGTCACCTAATAATTTTTCTTGACGCGAACTAGCGTCAAACTTCTAGTCCACTCTAAAGATGTCCCGAAGCCCGCATTCCGAATTTTTTCATAGTAACTTAGGTTCTACGCATGCGCGAAACAACTTCAGAGTGTAATTACTAGAAGTTTGACGCGAACTATACTTTTATCCTATTTATTGTACCCAAATGTTTTTTTCGTTCTATTTAATAAATAAATATCTGGGACAAATTCACACCAAGATCATCTGACCCCAAACTAAGCAGCGCTTGTAATATGGGCGCCAGAGACTGATAAACATACTTAAATATTTCTAAATACATACTTAAATAGATAATTACACCCAGACACACAACAAATACAAATGTTCGTCACACAAATATTTGTCATGGGTGGGGATCGAACCCACGATGTATATCCTATTTATCTTTAAGAATGCCCAATATAATCAATTGTATTAATTTATTAAAATTATATTTTATACAGTATTGATCAAGTATTATTGTAAAATAAAAAAGTAATTTATTAATATTTGTTTCATTTAGTCGACCATATAACAGGTTCGGACGTAAAAGCAGGCCTTTTAAAAACAGCTGTAATGCTAATATGGCCCTTATGTATTATTAAAAGACCCGGTGATTATGAAGACTTACAAAAACAATATGGCATCATACTCGGAGTGCTGTCTGTAGTAATTAAGTAAGTGAAATATTTTTATTTTCACTGACTTAAATTTTAAACTAAAACTGACTGACTCATTTTGTATAGTGTCCTTGAAATTAAGTCAATTAAAAAACATCAAATTAGCCTTTAACTTACTTCCGGATTGGATCCAAACTCTGCCATTAGTTGTTTTTAAAAGAATTGTACTCAGAATCTTGGCGAAGAATTGTTTTTATAGCGTCAATGAATTTATGCAATTTTGTCGTAATGGCGGCCTCAAAAAATTATATAATGACTTCTTCCCAGGTAATTGACATTGATGCTTTGTGACTTTGTTAACATTTGACCGCAGATTAAGGCTATGCATTTGACTGATTCCCTATTTATGTTTAATGGACGGACATTTATTCTTTTTTTTTTTTAATGAACTGACATTTTACTTTTGTATAATAGGCTTGGAATTGAATTGTAATTGAATTAAAATTGTTCTAAATGTACTTACTTCAATCGCATATTAAGTGTTTAATGTTTTTATAAATTTTTTAGTCAACTAGTTACGCATGACGATATCATAACATTTGTATATCGATAGATCGATTAAACATGTATGCACGATACCTAAAAATAAGAACCAAAAATGTACCATGCTTATACAAATAAATATTTTATCTTATCTTATCTATCTTGCATAGCACTTGGATAGCCAAGGTGTTGTTTGTAACATTCAAAGGTGATGAAAATTTCTGTTGTTTCTTGAACACAAGTAAATACATAGCCCAGGGGCCTGAGTTTGGAATCAGATTTTGCCGAATAAGCATTAAATTAAAGTCTAGAGCAGGTGGCTGCAAGTTGATGGTGAGCGAAAGCTATCTGCGGCTATTTGCACGCGTGGCGCCGGAGCCGTCACAGAAGCTATAGTTTTCGAATTTATACGTGCCTGCACTACTTACAATTTTCACATACCTACCTACGAATACGTATAGCTTGGTATAGCACTCTTAGCTTAGACAACGAATGGACAATAATGTGGATGGAAAAGTCGAAAGCAGAAAGTTTGACTTAGGAACTTTGGACTAGTGAATAGTCAGTTGATGAACATACTAAAAGTCCTTACTCCTCCGAGGAGAGCCCGAGGGAGGCACGAAGCTCCCGTTTTTTTGATTTTACGTTACTTCTCGAAAAAGTGCATCGTACGAAATTTTGTTGTGCTCCGTTTTGAAAGCTGATAAAATTTTCTACAGCTTTGGCTTTCACACGTTTTATCTATCTCATATGAGTTTCGAAAAATGGTCGAGTTCCAAATATAAAAAAAATCTGCAGCGAATTGTGCCCCCCTCTCTTTGGCTCACCTCGGAGGGGACTTTTAGTATAGTTCATAGTTCTTTATTGCCTCATGATGGTACATAAGATCTTAAAATTAAAATTAAACCCGTATCATGAGCCCTGCTAGGGCAATGCAAAACAAATAAATACCTAACTTACAAACTAAAATGCACATTATTTAATGTTTATTCTTCTATTAATGGAATACATAGTAAAACATCGTAGTTGAAAGATTGTACAAATCATAATTTTTCATTTAAAAACTCTCTAACAGTGTAAAAACATTTCCCAATCAGCCACTCCTTTAAGTTCTTACAAAAATTGTTTTTTGTGTCTTTGTTCTGAATTTCAAGTGGCAGTTTGTTAAATATTTTTACGGACATATGGTATGTACTTGAACTAACCATATGTAATTTGGTAAAAGGCTGCACTAGCCTATTTTTGTGCCCTAAGCTCCTTGGTTTCTTAAGATATACATTGGACCAAGTGTAAGAAGCATTTTTAGTTTTGTAAAATATGGTCTACAGCTTTCCTTATCTGTTATATTTACCAGTATCCTTACACATCTCTTCTGCAATACAAATAATTGTCCTACATCCGAACCGTCACCCCAGAGAATGATTCCGTAGTTTAACCAAGCGTTAGCGTAGGCGTAGTATGCACTGGTAGCTGTTTTTAAGTCATTGCATTTTTTAAGTTCATAAAGTACGTAAGTAAATTTGGAGAGCTTAGCAGTAATTTTTTCGATATGAGGTTTCCAATTTATATTTGAATCTCCTTCTATTCCCAATAGGGTAGTCGAGGTAACAAATTCCATTACGTTATTTTCAAACGTTACAGTTGCCGTAAGTGGTTGTTTTTGTCTTGGTTTGAATTGCATTAATTTAGTCTTTGATACATTAATTTCTAAAGTGTGTTCACGTAACCATTGCAACATATTACCCAGTGTATTGTTTACCTGTTGTTGTATCCTTTGGCTATTTGTGCACGGGAATACTACTGAGATATCGTCAGCATATAGAACGCACTTTTCATTTAAACACTCTGGTACGTCATTAATATATACCAAAAACAAAATGCATCTCAACACACTGCCTTGAGGGATGGAGTGATCCATACATAAATTTTGAGATCTAATCGAATATACAGTATTATCTTCAAAGTTATAATGATTTATTTTAACAGATTGTTCTCGTTTCCTTAAATGGGATACAAACCATTGATACGCTAAACCCCTTACACCCACATCGTAAAGTTTTTTAGTAGAATTTTATGAGAAACACCATCATATGGCTGACTCATGTCCAACATTATACCTATACTCGTAGCATATTTATGAGCATCTATTATATTTAAAATTGTATTTATGTATTTGTTAACTGCTTTTACAGTCGACCTTTGTTTACGGAACCCATGCTGGCTGTTGTTAAATACACTGTACCTTTCACAAAAGGAGTTCAGCCGAGTGGCCATGGCAGTTTCAAAAATTTTAGAAAAGGTAGATAGAAGAGCTATTGGTCGAAAATTGTTAGGATCTTTAGCCTTTTTCTTTTTAGGAATGGGCTGCACTACAACAATTTTAAGTGAATCGGGAAAAGTGGCTTGTTATAAAGATTGGTTACTAGGAGAAAAGAGGTGCTACTAGGTCCTCTCTACAATATTTAATCAGTATAGGCGGAAATTCGTCAACGCCATAGCTTGATTTGTTTTTTAATGATTTTATAATATTTACTACTTCAACCGCACTGACTGGTCTGAGAAACTGGCGTTAACATGGCGTATGTTTATCTCCTAACTAGTCTTAACAAAGTTCCTAAGTCAAAGTTTCACTTTTCGACTTTTCCATCCACATTCTTGGGAGCATTCATACCATACTATAATAGTGCTAGCGGTACGCCAAATTAACCTGCAAATGTTGTTAAAGGCATGAAAATCAGAACGATTGATCTTTAGGCCATACCAATCGATTTGACCCGTAGCACAGATAAAAAAAGAAAGGCGGACCCTGGGACCCCACATACCAGTGTGAGTTCACAAGCGGATAGACCGCACGGATGCTGATGATGATGATGACAGAAAGGAGAAGAAAAAAGGGAGAGGAGTTACGACGTGTTTTTTTATGGGGAAAAACTTGATTTTAGTCTGGTGTGTGAAATCTAATGAAAGGGCTTACTGAGTGAATTCTTAAAATATATCATATCATTACATTTAAGTCACTTGTCACATTATAAAAATCACTTTCAAAACATACCAAGTTTGTGCTCCTCCAGACATGATACGGTTAAATATTTTTTTGTTTAGAATAAATGAATAAAACATGCCAGCTAGGCTGAGATTTTCTTATTCGGGTGAGAACATATACTATGATTTTTTCCTTCATAGGTGACAAACTACCCTCAATGGAGATATTCATCCAGCAAGAGAAAGAAAAGCCACAGTGTCCACGCAAATGCAAGAAGAAAGAAAGAAAGAATATCGTTGAAAAAGCAGATGACATTGATTGGTCACCGGGCCCAGCTGACAATCATGAGTGTAGGTATTCGGGTTAACGAAATATTATTTTCTAACAATTTAAACTAATAGTAACTTTTGGTAGCCTGTGTATTAATCATCGTTTTTAATTTAATTTCCAGATGAAGAAACCCCAGTTCAAAAGGAAAAGTCTAAGAAATTCTCCTGCAAGATCTGTAAGAAAAAGTTTATATACAATGAATTCTTAGAATTGCATATGCGAGTTCACACCAGCGAAAATACCTATGAATGCAACCTATGCAATTCCAAATTCGTCAAAAACAAACATCTAACGAAACACATGGATCAAAACCACTACACAGATGATGCATATCCTTGCACATTCTGCCAAGAAACCTTCGATAACCCGATACTTCTAAAAAAACATGTAAAACTCCATTTGGAACTTCTAAAATTAAAATGCAGTTACTGCAGTAAACAGTTTCAAAGAAAACAAAGTTTAAACAAACATTTAAAGTCTCATGTTGAAAAGAAATATTCATGTAAAGTGTGTAGAAAATCGTTCGCACAAAACCATGCTCTAAAATCTCATATGTTAACCCACACCGGTGAACGGTCTTATATTTGTGATGTTTGTAGTAGAAAATTCTCTCAACGGACACATTTGAAAACACACATCTCCATAGTACATACTCATACAGGGGTTAAACCATTTTCTTGCAAAGTGTGTTATAAAGAGTTTTCAAGAAAGTGTTATTTGGCTATCCATGAAAAGCAGCATACGGGTAAAAAACGATAGATTTCAGAGTGTTCACAACTTTGAAAGCGTACCTATATGAGAGTGCATACTTGAATTAAAACTTATACTTGCAGCTTCTGTAGTCGCCAATTCGCGCAAATGGCTAGCTTTAAATTTCATGAAAGAGCTCACACAGGCGAAAGACCGTTCTCTTGCAAAGTTTGCAAGAAAAAGTTCTCAGACAACTGCTATTTCAAAATTCACATGCGAGTCCATATCGATGAGAAGCCTTATCCTTGCGACATTTGTAAAAGACATGAGCGTTAACACCGGAATTAAGCCTTAAACGTGTAAAATTTGCAATAAACAGATTGGCAACTTATCAAAGCTTGAGAGAGTTCATTTAGATAAAAGGCCTTACAATTTGTATTTGATGCACATGAAAATTCATACGGGCGAGAGACCTTTTACTTGAGATCTCTGTAAGGCCTCAGCCTCAAATTTTGCACTCCAGTCTAGCGCGCCCGCCGCCGCTGCCACCCCACTGCCCGCAAAATTCGAGGCTGAGGCCTAATAGCCAATTTACTCAAAGTAGTGGCTTGAAGAGGCATAGGTGTACGCATACTGGGAAAAGTGATGGCTAAGGATGTTCAAATATTTAGAACAGGAGAAATTAAAATCCAATGATATGATCAAAAACTCCTTAATTGGGGCTTGAAACCTTTTTTACCATTCGGGCGGATGGAGATAACCATGAGATCTCGAGACCTAATAGTTTAGATGTCCTTACCAAATCAATAGGATATTCGATTCTTTGTATGAAACACCTAGGTGAAATATAACTTACTAAAAAACTAATTTTGCTTGGATAGTTTCTAAATCACCTACTGAGTATGTCGTATCATTATCGTTACAGTATAATCAGCCTGCTTAGTTATCATCCGCTAATGATAAAAGTGATGATGTCGCTTAAATCTGCAATACGGCTTATTATTGTGGGGTGAGAGCACCAATGCTAACGACTTGTATATAATGCAGAAGAAATGCCTCCGTGTAATTGTCAATATCCAACAAACCAACAGCTGTAGACCTCACTTCACTAAATTAAAGTTGCCAAAAAAAAATATTACAAGACAAACTTTCGAATTTCCTTCGATGAAAATCTTGACTACTTATTTTCAAATTATTTTAACCGGTTTTCTTATTAAGTACCTGTGATTTATGCTTTTTAATTTTTTAGTGAGTAAATAATGTAAAGTAAAAGTGAAAAATATCTTTGAATGGCAAAAGATTCAATTTAAAATTTTGGCTGACTTTGCTCGCCCTCTTAGTCCTATAATTTTTCTTGCAGTTTAAATTATCAGCCTGCAAAATTGTATAAGTAACCGCTGATAAAAAAAGCGATGTCGCTTTAATTAATACAATTAACATAAGTAATGCAACGCACAAATATGGAAGTTTTTATTATATTTTTCTAACATTTTCTTGAATTAAGTATGTAAGTAGTGTTTTATTGGACTATTTAGACCACCTGCTAAGGTTTCGGATATCTTGATAAAGGGTCTCAGGATTCAGACATAATGTCTGAATGTTTCGTTCCTGACACTTATTTTTAGAGAACATTTCTAGAATAATAAGTAAAAAAACTTATTCTAACTCACAATGAGACGTAAATTTTGCGATCGCCACGGCCTGGGAACACTAAGGCCGAGATCTATAGTCGTTTCATAGCTAAGCACAGACTTATCACATTTATTACTATCTTACTTATTAAGTATTGTTATAATTTTATTATTACTAACGAATATTTAAGTTGATGTTTAACTAAGAGAAAAATAATTTAGTATCGATAAGAAGCTACTGAAATAGATAGATACAGCTGTTCAAAGTCTAAGCTAAGTTTAAGTATAAGCTAAGCACGCTCTATAGATCTCGGCCTAAGAAAACAAATTTTGGAAAAAATGTGTGGATCACCTAATATTTTTTCTGGTATAGGTCGCGTCAAACTTCTAGTCCACTCACACTCTGAAGATGTCCCGAAGCCCGCATTCCGAATTTTTTCTTAGTAACTTAGGTTCTGCGCATGCGCGAAACAACTTCAGAGTGTGACGCGAACTATATCCTATTTATTATACTTACCCAATATGTTTTTTTTGGGTCTAAATATCGTATTTATTTTTAAGAATGCTCATTATAATAAATTACCTATATTAATTTATTAAAATAATATTTTATACTCTTTTGATCAAGTATTATTGTAGAATAAAAAAGTGATAAATTAATATTTGTTTTAATTAGTCGACCATATAAAAATTATAAAAACACACACTTAATTAATATATAAATAAATATATAAATATGCGCCAGACAACACACCTCTTGTAATGGTCTCGAAGTAGGGATTATTAAATCTCTGTGTTACGAGGTACCACACAAGGAAATAAGCTAGGGGCGTCTCCCAGCACACCCAGACCCGAGTCAATTCAGAAAAGATCGTTTCCTGAATTGACCCGACCGGGAATCAAACCCGGGACACTACGGAAATCGAGGCGAGAAACCGTGCTACAGCACACTACGCCAATCGTGTCGTCAATAGTACTTACTTAATAATAACCAATTATAAAAAAAAACTCTTAATAATATCGTCAGGCGCTCCCATCGTATAATTAAGCCGTGGATTACATCAGGTTTAATACGATGCATGCGACACAGAGACCGGTTGCATGCTCTATCCAGACGAAGTCCAGACGACATTTTATCCCGAATCATATATTGTCATTACCGGAACTTTTGCAACAGTCTTCTTCGCAAATTGAAGTCTAATGAACTAGAAGATAATAAAAATAATCCAAAAAAACTATGGAAATCTATTACAAACATATGTCACCTCCAAAGAAATAAAAAAGACCCCATAGATCTTTTATCAATAAATGGTACTAAGTAC
The DNA here is from genome assembly GCA_947369235.1 of Udea olivalis. NCBI lineage: Eukaryota > Metazoa > Arthropoda > Insecta > Lepidoptera > Crambidae > Udea > Udea olivalis. The sequence continues at coordinate 2,437,894 of OX376370.1, forward strand.
TAATAAGGCTGACTCACTAAATATTTTCTATTGCTACTTCTCAACCATAGGCCAAAAACTTGCTGATAACACACTTCAAAACCTTAAATCCACACAAGAAAGTCTAGCTAGAGCGGTAGTTACGTCTAGTAAACCCGTCACCAAATGATGAATTCGGAATAAGCGCACTGATTTTAAACCTTCAAAATGATAAAGCCCCTGGAATAGATAATGTCACTAATACACTTTTGAAACAGATAAGAAAATTTGTTGTGCAACCCCTCTCAAAAATATTCAATAAAAGCCTATCCACTGGTATTTTCCCTATTGCCTGGAAGATAGCCACCATAGTACCAATTCATAAAGCTGGTCCACGTAATAACCCTGATAACTATCGCCCTTTATCTTTCTTAAGTACCTTTGCCAAGCTTCTGGAAAAGATAGTTAACAAGCGTCTAGTGAGCTATTAGGAAATATGAATACTACTATCTGACAACCAGTTTGGCTTCCGCCAAGGGAACTGATGAAGCAGTTTCATTGCTGGTAACAAAAACAGTTGGACATCTAGACCAGAACCGAAAATGTATTGGAGTACTCTTGGATCTTGCCAAGGCGTTTGACTCTGTTTCCGCCCCAATACTACTCAAAAAGCTTGAACTCATGGGCATCTAAGGAATCACCCTCTATTGGTTTAAGAGCTACTTGTTGGGGCGTAAACAATGTGTTAGTATCCTTGGTGAGGCCAGTGTTACTCATTCGGTAAGCTTCGGAGTTCCGTAAGGAAGTATTCTTGGCCCTTCACTCTTCATAATTTACATCAACAGTATTCATAACCTAATCTCAACCGCATGCAGAAACAATTTGTTACGCAGATGACACTTCCGTAATATTTCATGTAGCTACATGGGATGAAGCTGTTAATATGCAGAGTTAGGCATGAGCAGGGTATTCGTGTGGTTGCAACAAAACCTACTTTCACTGAACAATCAGAAGACTAAATTTATCTGCTTCCACAAGACCCTTGCCTCAGCGCCTCCAGCTAACCTGACGTCAATGAAGTTACATACTTGAAAAAACAATAGTTGTGACTGTGTCCAAATTGATAAAAAAAACCAAATTAAATACCTCGGAGTCATAGTAGATCAAAACCTTAACTTGAAGTCCCATATAAACAGCCTCTCGGGCAAAGTTTGCAAATCTATTAACATAATAAGATAGCTAAGAGAAGTGGCCGACAAAAAAGTTTTAAAATCTGTTTACTTTGTACTTTGTCAATCTCTATCTACTAAATTACTTTTTGTGTTATTTTTTGTGAGTTGTTTAAGGATAATCCTGTATTGACACTATTTGTAATTAAGTGGACATTTATCTGACCTAATTACCTATTTTAAATCACTAATGACATTTTTTAATTTATTCTTATTATTTTAATTTGTAATTGTAATCCCATGTAAAAAAGACTATTAATTTCAATTGTGTTATATATTTCGTATGCTGCAGAAGGCGCATCTTGGAGTTCTTTTTTAATGTTATAACTTGTCAGCTTGTACCACCAGTAATGACGTAAAAATGAATTTGAATTTGAATTTGGAATGGGCGAGCATATCTCCAACCATACGCAGAGCACGGGTAGTAGGTGCATGAGCGGCATACGAGGTGCGCGCTGGAGGCCGCCGCAACAGGCGCGGCCGTCGTCGCGGCGCCACCGTCCCCTCCTCATCCCGACACAGACGCATGGGAGCTAACAGCCCACCTTACCGAGTATAGCATTAAATTAAAGTCAAGAGCAGGTGGCTGCGAGTTGGTGGTGAGCGAAAGCTATCTGCGGCTATTGGCACGCGTGGCACCGGAGCCGTCACAGAAGCTAGTTTTCGAATGTATACTTGCCTGCACTACTTACAATTTTTACATTACCTACCTACGAATACAGTTTAGTTTTTACATTTGTATAACTTTATGTGTATAGTGCAAATTAATAATGATTATGATTATGAATACGTACAGCTTGGTATAGCACTCGTAGTAGCTTAGACAACGAATGGAAAAAAAATTGGATGGAAAAGTCGAAAGCAGAAAGTTTGACTTAGGAACTTTATTTGGACTAGTGACCAGTCAGTTGATAAACATACTAAAAAGTCCTCACCCCTCCGAGGAGAGCCCGACGGAGGCACAAAGGTCCCGTTTTTTGGTTTTATGCTTACTTCTCGAAAACGGTGCTTCGTACGAAATTTTGTTGTGCTACATTTTGAAAGCTGATAAAATTTTCTACAACTTTTAGACGTTTTATCTATCTCCAATCTCTGCCTAGATTCGAGCTTCGAAAAATGGTCATTTCCAAATATGCAAAACCGAATCGAGCAGCGTATCAACACGTTTAGGACCCTCACTGCAAAGCTGGTCTGTTTCAGCCGGGGGAATCATCGCCCTGGGGTCATGCTTCACGTGAACCAAGCCTTTGCTGGGACAGGTATTAGGCCCGAGCAGTATATGGCTTGTGTCACGGAACGCATTGACTTTCTGAAGCAGACGGTTTATGCGTGGGCAAACCGTATCCGTCGCTATAGAGAACGTGTGAACAGATATTTACAAAACCGCCTTTTCCAATGTTACCAAAGGAAGGTGTACCGAAACTGGGAAGAGACTAACCAACGTGTCAACGACAATCAGCGACCTGATGCAAGTGTCGTGATTGACTTCTGGCGCAGTATCCGGTCAATGCCTGTCGAGCACACGGAGGGTGACTGGATGCGTACTGTCGAGCATGAATGCGAATCCATCGAAACCATGGAGTCAGTAACTTTTGACTCCGAAGACGTTAGTTGGGCAATTCAGACAGCTCAGAACTGGTAAAGTCCTGGCCCGGATGGATTGCACAACTATGGATCAAATGGTTTCGATGTTCGCATCCATGCTTGGCAATGCAGTTCCAGGAATCCCTAGAGGTTGGTTCTCTTCCTAGCTTCCTTACTACTGGTGTCACTTTCCTTTTACACAAGTCTGGTAGTAGGTACCTCGGAAGCAAAAAACTATAGACTCATCACGTGCTTGCCTAACATCTACAAGCTCCTTACGTCCATTCTAGCAAAAAAAAAATAACACGCTTAAATCGTTGCGAACTTAGTACCTTACTAAATTAACTCATTCAGAGCTAGGGTGTCGAGCTAGGCGGTCGGCTTCGCAAAAGGGGTGAGTTCATCTCTTACTTGTTGTACATGGATGACCTGAAAGCTGTTTGCACCAATACCTCATGTCTTGATGGAACTGTTAAAAATTACTGAGTTTTTTAGAAATGTTATCAAGATGGAGTTCGGTGTGGACAAGTGTGCGGTCATGCATGTACAAGAAGGGAGAGTTGTAAATTCACCGAATTTACAGCTCAGGGACATGGACCTGTTCGGTGAAATCGAGGGTTTCGTCTGTGCAATTGCTGACGAAGTTATCAAGGTGAATAACTACCGGAAATACATCATGAAGGACGGTACGGTCGCCATCTGTCGGGCAAGCCGCCGTCCTGGCGAGTCTATCCGCCATGTTATTTCCGATTGTTCTCACCTTGCTAACGTTGAGTACTTGCATAGGCACAACCTAGTAACCAGGATCATCCACCAGCAAATTGCTCTTCGATGTGGCCTTGTCGAGTCGGAGGTGCCATACTACGCACCGGTGCCAGTTCATGGAAATGGTCGTGCGTTGCTCTATTGGGATCGCTCTATCATAACGGACAGGACTATTGTAGCCAATAAGCCTGATATCGTGCTGGTAGACCGATCCCAACGCCGGGCAGTGCTCGTCGACATCACCATCCCACATGATAATAACCTCGTGAAGGCCGAGAAGGACAAGCTCAGCAAGTACCTTGACTAGGCTCACGAGGTGACCGCCATGTGGGATGTAGATTCGACGATCATTGTTCCAATAGTGGTTTCGGCAAACGGCTTAATAGCGAAGAGCCCCCGACCAGCACCTCGATAGGCTCTCGCTAAGCAGCTGGATCAAGGGTCAGATACAGAAGGCGGTACTCTTGGACACGGCACGTATTGTCAGGAGGTTCCTCTCTCTGCAGCCCTAACCACCGGTAGTCTGGGCCTTGCCTGCCCCGCTGCCGGCGGCACCCTAGGTTAAGGCTTTTATAGTATTTTTAAAAATCACTGTTTTTATAACTTTTAGCTTAAGTTTTATAATTGTAATTATTTCTAATTTTATAATTATAATTCATAAGTTGTTTTTAGTGTTATAAATCTGTGTTTTGTAAGGATAATGTACAAATTTTAGATCTAAGATTAATGTTGTATAAGTAGAATAATAAGATCTATCGTTTTTTTCAGGCAATAAAAAAACCCTTAAATAGCAACAATAAAAGATAATAAAACAGGTACCTAGTACGTGCAACATTTTAAATCGGTATAAAGCAGTTTATAGTTACAAACTAACAATATTTATCTTATGCTTACCTACTTAGAATTTTTGTCACGGTGCCGCGGTGCACAGATAACCAATATTTGAAAATCGGGTTGTCTAGGCACCCAGATAAGGTCTGAAGGATCTCATTGCCCGATTTACGGACACGTGACCAGAAACCAGCAACACGCGACCTAATTATTGCAAAATAAACAGGAACTCCGGCTTTAGCGAACATGTTTGATGGACTGCAGTATCTCGGTAAACGCATCAGTATCCGGAATATACATATTATTATACCGGACCCTGATGCTGCTTCTCGCGCGTTTGGTGCAATTAGTCCACAGCTGACAGGTATAGAAACTATAACGTAGTGATTATTTTCTCTATGATAGAAACATTGACAAAATGCTCTAAACAACGTCAACTTGACCTCGTCACTGCAGCGCGCAACTCTGCGTGCGATCATGATCGCTATTATAGCCAGAGATCTTCGCTCTCGCTCTACGTCTAAGTCATCTCGGAGATCCTCAGTCAATATGTGTCCTAAGTACCTAAATTGGTCCACCCTATCCACCAAGATAGTGCATACAAAAATACTGGTGGAACATTCTCCGGCCCTCTGCTTGCACGAAACATCATCATTTGACTAGCTCTTTAAACTGCATCAACAGCACCATAATATTGTCTGCATAACTTGCCAGTGTCATAAAACTGGCAAGATAAACACCATGTTAATTGATATATTGAAAATAGAACACACATATTCTTTTTATTTTTATTTGAATGAGCATCATTTAAATTCCGAGAATCTGGCGGGAATTCGCTTGCAACAATGGAGCTCAGTCACTGTGATTTTCGCGCTATGATTTATTATGACTATAAAAAAGGTTTGGGGATTAATCTGCTTGCGTCCGTAAGGTTTAGCCCTCGATGCCTTACACGTGATCCCTGGGTGGCGCTAAATAAGCAGAAGCTTATGTGGTAGAGCCTAGCTACAGTCTAACTGGAGCTCATAAATGGGCTGGCTCAACCGGTGCAATACCACACTCCTGCAAAATACCAGCGTGAAGCAGAGATTACTCTCTGTGTTTCGTTCAGGTCAGCATGAGCCCCGGTAGCCCCAACCATCTAAAAGGCAAGCAACGCATCGGTGACACCTCTGGTGTTGCAGTTGTCCTTGGGCGGAGGTGATCACTCTCCATCAGGTGACCTTCTAGCTCGTTTGCTCCCTATTACATAAAAAAAAAAAAAGGTTTAAAGCCTAAGAATGTTTTGAACTTTTCGCTACAACTTTTGGTAAGTCTGCTTGTTCACTAGCAACAGTATTTAATTGGTTTGCTGAATTTAAAAGAGGACGGGGATGTCTCGATAATGAAGCGAAGACAGCTCTACATACGTAATTCGTCGGTTTTCGCGAATGAGTCAGTCGACTGCACGCACGTTTTCTTGTGTGACCGCGGTTGGCGGCCGACCAGGGAGCGAGAACTGGGAATTGGATCAGCAGCGATGCAAACCATAATTCACTGGCACTGTGAGATAAGTGCTTCGAAAAGATTGATACTTGTAATAAAGAATAAATTTTATAATTTTTGAGTATCTAATTTCTTTTAGCATGCCCCTCGTACTCCACCAATAAGGCATTAGACAGAAGTAAATATAAATATGCGCCACAACACACCTCTTGTAATGGTCTCGAAGTAGGGATTAATATCCCTGTGTTATGAGGTACCACACAAGGAAATAAGCCAGGGGCGTCTCCCAGCACACCCAGACCAGAGTCAATTCAGAAAAGATCGTTTCCTGAATTGACCCGACCGGGAATCGAACCCGGGACACTACGGAAATCGAGGCGACGAACCGTGCTACAGCGCACTACGCCAACCGTGTCAAGTAAAAAAGGTTCTTTTTAGGGTAGACTTTGTAGTAAAAGTACAATAAACATTATTACTTAAGATTAATGCCGAATTTATAAAAAACTACTTTGCACCATTAGCAGCTGTCACACTCAATCAGCGTTGCCAGAATTACCGTAAAATGTACCCCTAAATTACCGTACAATTACCGTACACGATGGTTGTGTGAAAAGTCGTAATAAATATAAGATTTTTCTAATTTATTTTTTCGATCATTTGTTGTCCGAGAGTATTTAAATATTCTGCAATTACGTTGTGCTGTAATTTACATGAAGTTTAAGCAAGAGAGAAGAAGTTTTTAAAGAGAATATTGGGTCTCTATCTATCTCTTTGTTTCGAATGGATTTTTAACGCGGAGTAAAATCCGCCGTGTGCGTTGACTGCTCAGATTTCATTCGTTCTATTTTTTTCGCACACTTTAATCCGCTACGTTCTGCGGGCGTCTGCGGTGTTTCAGCGGATTTTTGGTTCAGCGTAGGTACTTTGTCGTTCGTGTGCGTTGCTCGATACAGTTTGTAAGAGATCTATTTTAACGGAGAAAAAAGTACCCCGCGGATAATACGTCGTCTGCGCAGGCCTTAAAATAACGAACCACGAGTATCTAGGCATTGATGAAAAGGCATTTCTGCAGGCCTTCAAGGTGAGGAAGGCCAGCACAGTGATTCGTTGAATGACTGTGCTTGTCAACCTCATATCTGGACCTCACGACCGCTTTCCATCAGTAGTGCAGTCATTGAAGCGAAAAATACGGTCTTACCTACGAATTTTTTAACTGTGAACCGATTTAACTGTGAACCGAATTAGGCTCATCTTACCCTTAACTTCAAAAGTGAAAATGATCTGAACTCCGCCTATTATTTTTAAGGGGTGTAAACAACCCCTTAATGGAAAAATTGACATTGAGCCATTTTATCGCTAGAAAACATGTCTAATAGTAAGTGGTGAAATTGTAAAGTATTTTCTAACATAATTACCTCATATTAAAATCATTTTCAACCCCTTGAAAAAATAAATAAATTCAGTTACTAAGTAGAAAAAAATATGATAAGTTTTTGGACCATAACTCCTTCAATTTTCATGCTATCACAATTTATAAAAAACCATTGTAAAGGTAATTAAGAGAGCTACAACATCCTTTATTGCAATATATAGTAAAAAACCTTTTTCTAAAACGGTGAAGGGTTAAAGGGCTTAAGAGAGGCTGTGATTGCGCTGCCACGCGCTCTTTAAACAATCATATCTCCGTCAATTTTTGTTTGACAGAAAAAACAAAAAACCCAAATTGTTTGTCAGAAAAATACCTAAATTTTTAATCCGTACACTTTTATACGTATCTGTCGTCATTTTTGAGATATTATGAAAAAAAAGTGGGTTTTTTAAAAATTTGTTTTTTTTTATTTTTTATCTTGACTTTTTTGAAAAATATGTGTCCTGAAGCAGCCAAACTGATACTATCTATCAGACTCTTCATAATAAAGTTAATTCTAGGCGGAATACGATTAATTTTAATTTTGGTCGAAATGGCACTTATGAAACCCATTGATTTAAAAGAAAAAACATTAGATGCTCCCCTTATTTGCAATACAGCTCACTTATTTTACGTGCAAAAGACTTTTAATAGTGCTCATTTTAAAGCTTATTTCAAGCACTACAAAACCCTTTTATATAAGAATGCATAAAATGCATCTGCTCGCCGCTAGATTTTTGCCAATAACTTGAAAAGTATTGGATTTTTTGAAAAACTTTAGAGATGATTTTTTGCTTAAAATTAGGCCTTCTATCGATATCCGAGGTTATTTTGCAAAAAAAAAAATTCACCCCCGAGAAGAGGTGGCAACCACCCCCAGGGTGGTTGCGGAGTTCAAATCATTTTCACTTTTGAAGTTAAGGGTAAGATAAACCTAATTCCAAAATTGTATGCAATTCGGTTCACAGTAAAAAAATTCGGAGCAATAATGCTTCAATGACTGCACTATCAGGTGGAGTGAGGTCATCTTGACGGGCAATATAAAAAAAAACCTAAAGTTAATTTATTTCAATAAATAAAACAGCAAATACGTGTTTAAAATTTATTTTTCCTTCTTTTGACTACAGGTTTTGGTTTGACTGTCAAATGGGTACTTTCCATGTGGTACTTCAAATGTGATTTCTGTCTATACTTCTTATCACACAAATCACAAATGTACGGCTTTAAGCCCAAATGTACCCCTTTATGTTTTTCAAGTTTGCACTTTTCAACAAACTGCCTAGTACAAATTTCACATTCAAACAGTTTTTCTTTCGTATGAATTCTATAGTGCGTAGTCAGTTGATATTTAGTTGTATACTTCTTATCGCATATATCACACTCAAAAGGCTTAAGGCCAGTATGCGTCTGAGAATGCAGAGTTAATTTCCAATTATCTTTGAAATCTTTCTTGCAAATTTTGCATACAAATGGTCTTTCACCAGTATGCGTTCTGAAGTGAATGGTCAATTGCTGCTTAGTGGTGTAACTCTTGTCACAAAGCTCACAAGAATGTGGCTTCAAACCCAAATGGGATTGTTCGTGGGAGATAGCCGTTCCTCTAGTCCGGAAACGCTTGGTGCATTTTGAACAACCAAAAGGCCGTTCTCCCGTGTGGACTCTTTTGTGTATCGTCAGCTTTGCTTTGATGGAATACTTTTTATCGCACGATTCACATTCGTAAACCTTTTCATATCTCTTCCTTCTACGTTTGACTACAACTTCAGTGCTCTGATCATCAGCACTTCGGCTCTCCGGAGCCTCAATTGGGGTATCTTCACTTTCACTTGATGTCGGACTATTTTCATCTTTGGACAGGTATTCAGGTTCTCGAAGCACTTTTCTAGGAACTGATTTCCGCTTATTTCTTTTTGGTGAAGGCTCTGCTGGCTCTGGGTTAGTAGCAATGAAATGCTGGCCGAACAGGTGAGATTGTAAATAATCTGAAAAAAAGACAGAAAAATATTTTTGATTAAGGCATTTTTCCTGAAAATAAGAATTTCGTAAAATACAATAGGTATTGTATCAACGGTACTTAAATCTGCGTCTTCTGAGAACCTGGTAAATTTAAGAGCAACACGCCACGACGATTTCTACAATAGAAATCGTTTAAATGTATGGGGATGACATAAGCTGTCACTGGCGCTTATCATCATCGTACATAGGTCATACATTTGAACGATTTCTATTGTAGAAATCGTCGTGGCGTGTTGCTCTTGGCTATGCCCCCAGGACATCGAACTTGAAGAAAGATGGTAAAACTTTTCATCAGTGAATAAAATTTAATTTTATTAGGTTGGGGAAAAAGTTTCTTCGCATTTTTTAAGAAAATTCAAAACATTTTATAGTATAGTTCATTTACATTTAACTAAAGCATGTAAGGTGCCATTTCGTTCGATTACTTTTTGCCATCTTGTAGGTAGGGACATGATCCTATTGCTATAGGAATTTTGAGACGAATGATCAAAATACCGCAGCAAGTGGTTTTGGCAGTCCTCTCGTGATGTAAAGAATTCTGAAGAGACCGAAACAGGTGAAAATCTGAAGGAGCAAGATCAGGACTATACGGCGGATGCATTAACACCTCCCAGCCAAATTCTCTTAATTTTTGCTGAGTGGCTAAAGATGTGTGAGGTTTAGCGTTATCATGATGAAAAACTACAACCTTTCTGCTGATTGTTAACCCGGGTTTCGCCAGTCTATGAAGCCTGACCGGCCTTTGACCACGACCCTTTTCGCACGTTCTTGTCGTTCGTGATCCACTTTTCATCACCAGTTTTTATCAGCGTTTTTCAAAAATGGTTCGGTTTCATTACGTCGTAATAAAGAATCACAAATGAGTACACGGTTATTAGGGTTTCTTTCAGTGAGCTCGTGAGGTAGGTACCTAAATATCGAGATTTTTGTGTACCCAGTTTTTTTCAAATGCGCCAAAACTGGTGGTCAATTCCCAGTTCTTCAGCTACGTCGTAACTACTGATATGCCGATCTTGCACCACTTTTCCAAAAATGGCATCCATTTTGTAATAGGGCGACCTGGGCGACCAGACCGACGTGCGTCTCTGACATCAAAATTTCCGGATTGACATCGCAAATGTAGAACAATTTTAAAATGTATCTAATTTCTTCTTGACGCGCACGGAGTGGCGCAAGACCGGCAGCAGTAGCGTCATCTCATGTCAGAGGCCAAGATCCACTTCGGGTCGCTGAGCCAGCGGAGTAAGTAAGTAAGTATATAATTTCTAATCTATATCTAAATTATAACACGAGAAACAAAAATTAGATCGGCCATTTTTATTCTTTGTGTCTCAATTTATTTTCTAAGGTATTCCCTAGGCTCGTCTCGAAACCAAACGTATCATAATATTTCTATGAAACCGACGCGACAGTCACACTCTGAATCACCGCGTCACACAAAATGCTTTTTTGTTTCTAAGCCTGTTTTATTATATACTTACAAATAGTATATTCCTAAACTGGTTTATATGTTGATGCAAAGTTCTATCACATTCATCATCCGTGCGGTCTATCCCGGTTGTGAACCCACCCAGACTGGTGTGTGGTGGGTCTGTCTTTCTTATTTTCTTGGCCCACTTCGCGCGGTCTTGTGCATCCTCAGTGGTGAGGATGCACACTGGAGGATGTCGGCTGGAGGGAGCCAATACGGGGAGGTACTGGCGGCGGGGCGTTGCGAAACTTTTTAGGGATCCCGCCTCGCCGCTGAAGTGTTGAGGTCGAGTACCGTGGGGTTTTAGTCGGTAGAAGTCCGACATAACCTCGTCGTTCCCCCGGGCGGCAAGGTATCCATGAGGATTTCCCCACGTTAATAATAAAAAAGGTTATAACTGCGACCACAACGCAAGAGCAGAACGAGCGAAGCAAGCGTGTCGTGGCAGCGGCCGGCGAGTGCTAGAACCGAATTCTAAACTAAATCAATTCCAAAAATTAGTCAACATCCCTCTATTGGTTTGTTTATTGTCCTTCCATCCATGTAAGGAAAACTCTACATAACGAAAAAATGCACGGTCTCTGGACAAGGAATTAAGCCAGGGGCGTCTCCCAGCACACCTAGACCCGAGCCAATTTAGAAAAGATCGTTTCCTCAATTGACTCTACCGGGAATCGAACCCGGGACACTGCGGAAGTTAAGGCGAGCAACCGTGCTACAACGCACTACGCTAATCATGTTAGAATTGCGTGAAGTTTGATACATACATGGCAATTGTGTGATCAGTGGTCTGGCCTCACACGTCCCTGCGCTGTCATTTGTCCCAGAGGTGTTAGGGTCATATCCCATTCCGTGATCAGGCACATACTCATATGGGTCGGCTTCAATTGTAATATTTTCTTCTTTAATAGTAATTTTCCCATTATCACCCTCATCTTCTTCTAGGAATTCAACTTTTGTTATTTCTTCTTTTATAATGACCGTGTCAAATTCTATTTCAGTCATTTCACTTTGGTTTATGGCACATTATTTGTAGACTATTTCTTTCAGTTTCTGAAAAACAAAAATAACTTTGACAATATAGGTGAGTTTTATTTATTGCATATCACATTACTTTTTCGAGATGTTACAAGAATCAGTCAGGTATACATGTGACGCCCTGCAAGGGCATTAGTGCAGTCATTGAAGCGAAAAATACGGTCTTACCTCCGAATTTTTTAACTGTGAACCGATTTGCATGAAATTTTGGAATTAGGCTCATCTTACCCTTAACTTCAAAAGTGAAAATGATCTGAACTCCGCCTATTATTTTTAAGGGGTGTAAACAACCCCTTAATGGAAAAATTGACATTGAGCCATTTTATCGCTAGAAAACATGTCTAATAGTAAGTGGTGAAATTGTAAAGTATTTTCTAACATAATTACCTCATCTTAAAATCATTTTCAACCCCTTGAAAAAAAAAAATTCAGTTACTAAGTAGAAAAAAATATGATAAGTTTTTGGACCATAACTCCTTCAATTTTCATGCTATCACAATTTATAAATATCCCCCTGGACATTATTCCACACAGCGCCATCTAGCCCCAAAGTAAGCTAATTAAAGCTTGTGTTATGGGATACTAGACAACGGATAAACATACTTAAATACATTTTTCTTTTGTAAATACATACTTATTATACATAGGAGACACCCAGACCAGTACAAACAGACATGTTCATGCACACAAATGTTTGTACTGTGCGGGGATCGAACCCGCGACCTCTGGTGTAGTAGCCAACTTCTTAACCATTACACTAAGTCGGTCGTAAAACACCATTGTAAAGGTAATTAAGAGAGCTACAACATCCTTTATTGCAATATATAGTAAAAAACCTTTTTCTAAAACGGTGAAGGGTTAAAGGGCTTAAGAGAGGCTGTGATTGCGCTGCCACGCGCTCTTTAAACAATCATATCTCCGTAAATTTTTGTTTGACAGAAAAAACAAAAAAAACAAATTGTTTGTCAGAAAAATACCTAAATTTTTAATCCGTACACTTTTATACGTATCTGTCGTCATTTTTGAGATATTATGAAAAAAAAGTGGGTTTTTTAAAAATTTGTTTTTTTTTTTTAATCGTGACTTTTTTGAAAAATATGTGTCCTGAAGCAGCCAAACTGATACTATCTATCAAACTCTTCATAATAAAGTTAATTCTAGGCGGAATAAGATTAATTTTAATTTTGGTGGAAATGGCACTTATGAAACCCATTGATTTAAAAGAAAAAACATTAGATGCTCCCCTTATTTGCAATACAGCTAACTTATTTTACGTGCAAAAGACTTTTAATAGTGCTCATTTTAAAGCTTATTTCAAGCACTACAAAACCCTTTTGTATTAGAATGCATAAAATGCATCTGCTCGCCGCTAGATGGCATTGACCACATCGATTAAATTTCAGACAAAATAAAAAACGGCTTTGATCTTTATCTTTAATATCTAGCTTAATATTGCACTTAAAATACTTTATAAAAAACAAAATTGTTCATTGTTTTACCTGCTACAATTTTGTTCTTCGTAAAATTTTCGATAAAACGTATATTTTTGGAGATATTTGCAAAAAACCGATGAAAAACGTGAAAAAATTGCGAATTTTTAATTGCCAATAACTAGAAAAGTATTGGATTTTTTGAAAAACTTTAGAGATGATTTTTTGCTTAAAATTAGGCCTTCTATCGATATCCGAGGTTATTTTGCAAAAAAAAAATTCACCCCCGAGAAGGGGTGGTGGCGGAGTTCAAATCATTTTCACTTTTGAAGTTAAGGGTAAGATGAACCTAATTCCAAAATTGTATGCAATTCGGTTCACAGTAAAAAAATTCGGAGCAATAATGCTTCAATGACTGCACTACATAGCAAGTCAGCGCAGAGGGTTTTGACACAATTTGAATAACATTTACAATTTTAAATATTTAACTAAGTAGTTCAATCTTAGAATAATTACGTAAATTTACATACTTTACACAATTAAAATAATTAAAATCACAAAAAAGAACGAAAAGAAAATAATCATCGTCAAAGTACTCTCCCATAGTCCTCATATTAAATATAAATACAAAAAACTTATCCAAATCTATCAATCATTAAACAATTCTGTCAAATTATAGTAACATTTGTCAATTAATAGTAACTATAGTTGTTTATAAAATTGCTTATTTTCTTTCAGGTCTTTTAAATAGTCAGGTATGTGATTGTAAATTTTAATCGTCAGGATGTGAGGGCTAGACGCAACTAGTGCCATTTTGGTGAAAGGGACAGGAAGCTTATTTAAATACCGATTATTTCTTTTGATACTATTTACAGGTGAGTATAATTCTGGACGTTTTCTGAGTTGTTAAGCAATACCGAGGTAAAGTAAAAAATGAATAATATTTCATACATTGCATGAACGTTCTAGGCTAAGAATTGACGGAGCGGTTATCCGCCACGCCCGCGGCGGTTGCGGGCCCGCAGCTTTTATAGACTGCAGAAAGGTATGAAAAATGGGCTCTTAAACTATAGTTTGTTGCAAATAACGTCTAATATTACGTTTTTTAAGGAATAGGTCTATTTTCCCTGTATACTTACTTCATGTAAGCAAACTATTTTAAGGTTTTATCTATACTTAGGGCCCTTCCCAAATTGCCTTGCGCAGAGTGATTTTCACCCTCGTAGAATAGAGGGAGACAAAACGAGCAAAAGTATTGTCTGGCAGCTGTCAGGTGAATTTCATTGGGCTCCAGGCACCGGTAGAATTCGCACTTCCCAGAGTGCTTAACGTCACCCGAACCTGTTCCAAAACAACTGGGAAACTGTCAGGTGACAGCTCGGTTATCTTCGATTTCACTCTGGGTCAATTTGGAACGGGTTCGAGTGATTTTCACTCCCCAGTGTAATTTCCACTCAATTTGGAATGCAGCCTTATATTATAAAGAAAGATTTGTTTGTTTGTTACCGATTTTAACAATTTTTTCACCAATATAAAGCTACATTATTATCCGGGAGTGACAAAAGCTATTTTTTTATTTTTAAAAACTGCCTACGCGGGCTAAGCCGCTGACGGGCAGCTATTGAGAAAAAGAAACTTTAATCCTAAGGTAAGTATGAGTGTGTTAAGTGTTTTGCCTGTTCAACAACACCTACTCATTTGAACTAAGAATTGTAGTTGATTTTGTTTGTAATCTTGGGTATTTACGACCGTACCGACGTACTTCCAGTACACAAAAAATATTAATATTCAATAGATGTTCCTAATTAGCCATACAAATTTGTTTCAACACTAAATTCATAATTCATATTTTTTCTGTCTAATTACAAAAATATTTTTGTATCTTTTCTAAATGTTTTCCAAGCCTGTAATAGGTACAGAAAACATGATGAAATGTTAGGTTTTAAAATATTATGTATGTTCTGTTGGCCAACCTTATCAATTACTGAATAATTGGTTGTTTGTGAAAAAAGAGCCCAGATCATCTGGGCCTCTAGCTCAATACAGGGATCTCAAGAAGATTATATTTTAATTTAAGCTAGCAATGTGCTACCATGTCCAGAACTTTAGATCAACATCAAGCGCTTTGAGGGTTCGAGCATGAATATGAGTCGAAGTCGACTTTAAACACTGCCAAAAAAATACTTTTAATTCTATACAGTTGTATATGAACTGGAAATAGTGAAACAAAAATAGTCCAGCTAAGTTGTAACGTCTCTGCGCAAGGCAATACGCCCTATGAGAACAAATAACGTTCAATCAATGTATTCGGGGTTTCCTTCAGACTTCGTCTATTTGCTTTGCCTAAACAAATAACGCGATTACATTACAAGGCTATGCCTTACCTTAATAGCAGAATGTAGTTTCTGAATATAAGATGAGGAACGTGATTCTTGATCTATACTTATTACGCTAAATGCGAATGATTATAAAACGACTTGAGTAAAACTAAAAATTGATAAAAATATCAAGTTAGACAGACAGACAGACATCATGACCACTTCAGTTCATTTTCCACACTCCGTCACCACAGATAAGGACGCAAATGTCAGATGAATGGACTGCGAATGCGAAACTGCAAACAAAACGCAAGTTCAAGACTGCGATCCAAAATAGGCGAGAGTTACGCTAAGCAGAGGCAGCACTTAGTGCTACAGTGACGCCACCTAATGAACAAACAACGAACTGAATTTTGTTGTAAAAAAAGTTATAGGGCTGATAAACGGTTGCTGAAAAAATAGCACTCTGATGAGACGAATTTTGCATTTTTAATGCGAAATTTGTGTATTTTGGACCAGAAACTACTGACATGTACTTTCTTGTACCATGGCCGCAACTTTTTAATGTAGTAGTCTCATTCACATAGTATTGCTCAAAGTAAAAAAGTGCGGACTGGTGCGGACCCTTCCCAATTATCCAAGATATTTTTTCAGAAAACGTTATATATCTGTACAATGTCGACATAAATATCCAGAATGGAGTTCTGGGAACAATGGATAAAATATTTAAAAAAAGAAAAAAATACGCGTTTATTTCAATATATTTCGATGAAATACGAAACTTACGAAATAACAAAAAAGTCTAAAAGAAATATTAAAATGAACATTTCCCGAATATGTCTACAAATTAGCTATTAACTACTAACTAACTAATATTAAAAAAATACCTTAAAATCTGTTCCCATACCCAATTGGCTGAAAAGTGGCTGGCATGCGGAAAAACATTTAAAACTAACATTCAATATTTTTATTTACTCATCCTATATTTATTTTCACATTTCCTTAGAGAATTCTGCTTTGTTTTTCTTCTTAGAGTTTCTGACTGTTTAAAGCTGGCCTCTAAATGCGTAGTAAATCTTTCTAACCAAGTATTAACTTATACTGGTTTTTATATTATATCGTTAAATGTACCAAAAATAAATGCAATTATTACTGTTTTTGCTGTATTTAGACAAATCATCTATAGATGCCGCCCTAAGAGCTAATTAATAGTGTCAAATAATATTGTTTTGATCAAGATTTGATTTTAATTAAGGAGGCCATTACCCAGCAATCACCACGCTTGCACGGGTTGGTGATAATAACAAACCCAAGCGCGGTTTCGAGAAACCTGAAAACACACTTTGCCCGACCCGGCATTTGAATCTGGCACCTCCGGTTTTCGGGCCAAGCCCTAATACCACTCGGCCATGGAGGCGTTATTAGTATAGCAATAAAAGCTAACTACTTTACTTTTCATGTTTTCAGTATTGTTAAGATGCAAAAACGGACTGATATTGTGTTTTTGCCTGCCAATTATTTTGAGTGTAACAAGAATTTCTTTTTCATGCAAAAAAATGCAAATGAACTACTTACTTCTTAGTTCTTCTAGACCAGTAGTTCCTTTTTCCGTCACTAGTTGTCGCTAATGCTGATCTGCTCGGTCCTTAATTGAGACAAAATCCGCTAGTTACTCGGTTTGAAACGCACCTCAAACCACTAGGTATTGAAAAAGTGAAAATAATGACAAGTTGTTTTTTAAAAATGGCATTGGGCGAAAGTTTTAGCGCGCAGCTGCTGGAATCGATTTTATAAAAGAAATATTTTCTAGACTAGTAAAAATGCCTGAAACAATCATAGAGAGTGTCCTTACAGGAAAATTGGACAGTGCATTGCTGTTCAAGTGGCTAAACAACGAATCAATCGACGTAGGACATAACCTAAAAATGTTTTGTTTTACTTGGCTGCTTTTATTTAGTATTTTAAATTTAATGGAAATTTTCAGGATATCCCTGAAGACTGTGTACTATTTCGATGCAACAGGAACGAATTCGTAGCGTACTTTTTGTCATACCTAAGGAATCAAACTGATAGGTGAGTAACAAAATATGTAAACAAACAATGTCATATTAATCAGTACCTAAATAAATAAATAAAATAACGAGAAATCAGAAATCGAATCGGCTTTCTATTTCATCAACTCCAGTAAATCCTGCTGTAGACGAGTGCCTGCTTTATAAAAAAATATTCAATTGCGTAGAGATTTGGAAGCCATTAGCCATGGCTTAAAGATAGTTCATAGAACAGTCTATCTGATCTGTAACAGATAGAAGTTCTGCCTTCTTCACTATAGAAAGGTGGTTCAGTTCCCATTAAAACAAACTTTTATGTGAAATTAGTGACACAAAAATGTGTGTGTTCTGTCTTGGTGTTATTAACTGTATAAGTATGGAATTAGAAATATTTGAATATATTTTTTAATCACCCAGTGTACAGGCGACGTCACGGATATCTTAACATTTGAAACTTGCAAAAATGCCTTTACATTTTTTTTTTTACTTTTCGCTACATAATGTTTATTTTCTTAAGAAGGTTTTTTATTCTTCTTAATTAGAATATTTTAACATAGGTAGTAGCAAGGTGTGGAGGAAATAACTCAGATATAAACAGTATCCATCAATAATGGTTGGAAAGATAAAACTGTCATAGGTTTCATAAATAAATAACATAACATATATCCCCACTTTATCCTGAACTGGGTAGTCAGAGGAAAGTAACTGTGCCGTCATGGTGAACGGAAAACTCAGAAGCCCACTTTTCTCGAATGGTATTAGAACCCAACATTAGGTTGAATTGGCATTTAATGGATGTTTTTTGATCACCGGAGAATCAATTTAACAATGAACATAAACGTGTGATTCAGACTAGATTTGAACTTGAGATCACACAATTCAGGATCTGAGTTGGGCTGAACCCCTAGGCCACATTGCTTTTATAAATAAATATTGGTCACAATGTATGTCATCAGAACTTACCTAAATGTAAAGGTATTTATGTAACTTCCAGATGTAATGTCTGTGATGTTGACTGTTCAAGCTTTAAGGTGTTACAGATATACATTTGTCATTTAAAACTTGATAATTCATACAGTACAGTGAAATTAAAGCTAATATTATTCATCTTAGTGTAATAATTATTTACAAGCTTAGTTGAATGATTTGATCCAGTGAAATTTTATGATAATGAAACAAAATTTAGCTTTATATAATATAGAAATTGTTTATTAAGATAAGATAAATATGCTTTATTGTATAACAAATCATACTTAACATAAGCATTACATGATCTTAGATTGTACAATGTAGGCGGTCTTATCGGTAGGAAGCGATCCCTTCCAGACAACCTGCAGGTAGAGGAAATGACAAGATTAAATTTTATTTATAGTGATAATTGTTTTTTTTTCTTAAATTCACTGATAAGGACTATAACATATTTATTATTCTCGTTTTGTAGTCTTTTTACTGTGAAATGAAAATCGGCATTTTATATGTACTTATTTGAATGGTTTTATTTTACACCTATACTCCCTTCATTATTATTGATTATATCATTAGACAGAAGTAAAAAAGGTTCTTTTTAAGGTACACTTCTGTGGTAAACGTACAATAAACATTATTACTTTTAAGATTTATGCCGAATTTATTAAAATCTTCTTTTATAGCAGCCACTCACAGTTAATTGTTCTCATTTAAAGTAAAGTAACATCAGAATTTATGTGGCTTTTGCTTCAATAAATTATTTTGTCTTGCATTAAACTTTATTGTCGATGTTAAAACCTAAAAGAAGCAGGGGTTTTATCCTGACACATTTTTACTGTCACTATAACCCTACCAAATCTAAAATGGCTCATAATCCCTTCATTCGTTGAGACGGAAGGGGTTTTCAATTTTTCCAGGTTATACTCGGGTAATTATGTTATTGTCATGGCAACGTCAAATGCAAATTGTCATTCATTTTAGCACCCCTGCCCTGCTTCTTATTTCTAATGTTACAGTGAATTAATTATAGGCTACTACCTGGAAGTCTTTCATCTAAGTTTTTGTCTATGATCCCATTTATAACCCTTGATTTCAATAAGTAGGTACCTCCCTTGTTTATTTTTTTAGAATTTACCTAAAAGATTATTTTTTTTACTTTTTTGCTATAAATCGTCAATATGACCCAGTTTGTTCACTCATCTGCAAATTTGGTGTTGAAACTAATAAAACCACTTATCAGCAACCCGAAAATTTATTTTAATTTTTATTTATTTATTTTATTTTATTTGATCACAAATGATGTGTTTACAGCATTCTACAAACGAACAGTAACGCCCCTCCGCCCCTTCACCAAACCCCTGAAAAGGTCCACAATTCTAGAAGGAAACACCACCGGTCCATAAGCGACCCGACAAGCGATGATCGCAAAGACACACTAACAGTTAAATCTCAATCAATGCGCAGCCAAGAATCTCCCAGCAAAGATAGAAAGAGAACCGGCAAACGTGTCAAAACTAAACTCTTCTCTGAAGAGAAGAACCAGTCAGTATCGTCAGATGAATCTAGACTAAGCATTGGACTGGATAGAGTTGTGATATCCAGTACGCCAATGAAGAACGGTCTGAAATTGTCTGATTATCCAAATTTAGGCAGTCCAGTTTCTCTGAAAGAAGTTTCGACACCACAGAGGAGTTTTAAAGATATTGAGAGATGTGATACACCAAGACTTAGTACGAGTCATGGAAGACATAAATCACATGAAAAGAGTTGCTTAGGCGACTACATTGTCACTGCTCAGAAGAGTTCTAAAAAAAAGAAAAGCAGGAATGCTTCGGATGATAGTGAACCGAAAACAGATTTAGATTTGAGCAATTCTGATGTCTTCCCAGAAATTGGCGCTAGGAAAGCTAGTTCCTTGCGATCTGATAAACGGCGCATCAAGCCGACGAATATAGACAAGAATACGTCCAGAAAGAGTCTGTCTTTGAATAGTTTTAATTCCGATTGCTTCCAGCAACCGTCGCCTTTAGCTTTAGAAGAGAACGCAGCTTTTAAACAGCAGAATACAACTCCCAAAGAATCTACGAACAGTTTTGACGCTGAGCGCAGCATGCTCAAATTAGAACGACATAAATTGATGGAGAAATTTAATATTCTTAATACTGCATCATCTCCTAAAGCTGTTACTCCGCAAATAAAGATAACTCAGAAGGAATCCTTTGAAAAAGCTCCTAATATAATAAACGCTGATTTCTCTAAGATTATTTTCAAAGAAAAATTAGACATTCTAGTTGAAACATACGATATTTTGATTAATAAAAATTTGATATTAAGCGTAAACACTGAAATTTACTTCCTAATATCAATATTACTGTCAAAACAAGTGGAAGATGATTTTATAAACGCCGAAATGAATCTAAAAGACAATAACTTTAATTTCCTATTGAAATCGATACATAACAGCACGTATTTGGCTGTGAAATGCTTGTGGAATTTGAGAGTGATCTTAGAGGTAGTTCTAGACAAGAATTCGCTGAAAATTCTTGGGGAAAACAAGAAGGTTCGGGCCTTCCACGCTGATTTAGCAAAGTTTCTCCTCAACTCGTACGGATTGAAGTGCGAAATGGAGACGAGTCAGGAAAGGAAAATGGAGAATCGACCTTCAAACGGTGTGATCTGTTTCAACCATGAAACGGATAATGTGGAGAACTTTCCATCGGCGCTGAGCTTTCAGAATTTCAAGAAGCAAAGAGATATGTTTTATGAAATTGTGAGGTAAGTTATTTTTAGCAGTCCTTTTTTTTTCTCAAACGAAAAATCATGTTTATTAAAAGCTCTGGCTCAAAAATTCACTCTTTACAGCAAATATTTCAGAAAATGTTCAATTATATTTAGCGAAGCCATAATTAAGTACAATAGGAAGGTGCTTGTGGATCAATGTAGGATTATAGGACATAAATATAGGATTTTTGGTACTAGCAGAAGGGTACGACATCCGCACTGCTACACACCTGATAAGCGTTGCTTAATTAATTAGACACTAAACTAAAAAACAGACCCGTTATACAAATTTCAGTCCCTCATGTTTTCGGGGATCAATCCAAAAACATCGTACTTAAGTATGTGAAATCTATTAGAATTACAAAAGAGTTAAGATCTCTTCATAGCAAACATGGTTTTAGTAAACATCTGGAAGCCTCATATCTGGACCTTTCGACCGCTTTCCACCAGGTGGAACGAGTTCATCTTGATGGGCATTATAAAAGACTTCAGTGATATTTATTACCTTAGATGGTACCAAGAAACCCAGACCACCGGCGCCTCCAGGTCTTCCTTCAGAGCGCGTGAAGACCCTGCTGTCTGCGGTGATGACAGATTTTATTTTATTTTATTTTTATTTTTCTTTATTAAGGAAAACAAACAGCTATTTCTAATACATTTGCTCAGTTTAACTAAAATAGTACATTAGCATTTAATGTTCTCACTGTTAAGCAATACATAAAGTAGTGATCTAGAAAACACTGCGATCAAAAAGAAAAAGGCTATCAAAACAACACATGAAGATATTAACTAAGTACGTATATGTTAGTTTGCATGCTATTACTAGTGAGGCAAGATTTACTAGATAAGATCCGCTGGTCTTCTCAATAGGCCACGGAATCGTTCTATTCTTTCATGAAATATGTCGATGTTACTGTAAGTGCTGTTGTACTTGTTGCAGACTCTTATTAAGAACTATTTTTCCTATAATTGGACTTGTAAGACGGTGTACTGAAAGCGTTACGGTGCCGTTTGCTAGGCCTAGGACATTTATAAAAAACTTTACTCAACAAATATGGAGAGTCGACTACGTTGTTAATGATTTTGTAAAGTAGAACTTGATCCCTGTGCTCTCGTCGAGTTACCAAATTCTCAATTTTATTGGTATCAAAATCTTTGAACCGGTACTTCAAACGTTTTTTAACCAACCAACGATGCCAACTTCTAGCACCTGGCCGCGCTGTTCACTTAGCATACGCTGGTGGAATGTTATTCCAAAACTTTTTCCAAAAATTTACTGGAAAAACGCGAGAGCGGTCTATCTGTATACTCTATATGTTACTTAGATGGTACCAAGAAACCCAGACCACCGGCGCCTCCAGGTCTTCCTTCAGAGCGCGCGTGAAGTCCTTGCTGTCTGCGGGGTTGACAGCTGCCATCTTCTCGCATCTGGCCGCGCTGTTCACTCAGCATATGATAGCGGAATGATATTTAAAAAAAAAATCTTTCAGTAGATAAATGTTCTCGAAGGATCTATCTAAACACATCATATTATGTGAGACTATTACAGGCGGAACTACAAAAGTGTTAAGGTCTCTTCATAGCATAAATGATTAGTTAACATGCGCACAAAAGCCTCATATCTGGACCTCACGACCGCTTTCCAGAGTGAAGTCATCTTGACGGGCATTATACAAAAAGGACTTCAGTGATATTTGTTACCTTAGGTCACAAATCACGCATGCGGCGCGGCGCCTCGGGCAGATAGTCGGCTTAGAACAAACCGCCATTTTGATCACGCACACAGAAATAGTAAGAATCGTTCTGGCGATTTTATTTTTGTCTGTGCAATTTTTTACATGATATGTTTAGTTTCTGGCGGGTTATATCAAGTAGATATACCCTACCTTCTTTATTTTAAAAATTCAGAGCGAATATCGTAGCAACCCTAGGCGGTCATGCAAGTTTAGGTCATTATACTGAAAAACGCGAGAGTGGTCTTTCTGTATACTCTATATTTCGTGCTTAGGTGGTACCAAGAGACCCAGTCCACCGGCGCGTCCAGGTCTTCCTTCAGAGCGCGCGTGAAGACCCTGCTGTCTGCGGGGGTGACAGCTGCCATCTTCTCGCATCTGGCCGCGCTGTTCACTCAGCATATGATAGCGGAATGATATTTAAAAAAGAAATCGTTCAGTAGATAAATGTTCTCGAAGGATCTATCTAAACACATCATATGTGAGACTATTACAGGCGGAACTACAAAAGTGTTAAGGTCTCTTCATAGCATAAATGATTAGTTAACATGCGCACAAAAGCCTCATATCTGGACCTCACGACCGCTTTCCAGAGTGAAGTCATCTTGACGGGCATTATAAAAAAAAGGACTTCAGTGATATTTGTTACCTTAGGTCACAAATAACGCATGCGGCGCGGCGCCTCGGGCAGATAGTCGGCTTAGAACAAACCGCCATTTTGATCACGCACACAGAAATAGTGAGAATCGGTCTGGCGAGTGTTTTTGTTTTTGTCTGTGCAATTTTTTACATGATATGTTTAGTTTCTGGCGGGTTATATCAAGTAGGTATACCCTACCTTCTTGATTTTAAAAATTCAGAGCGAATATCGTAGCAACCCTAGGCGGTCATGCAAGTTTAGGTCATTATACTGAAAAACGCGAGAGTGGTCTTTCTGTATACTCTATATTTCGTGCTTAGGTGGTACCAAGAGACCCAGTCCACAGGCGCGTCCAGGTCTTCCTTCAGAGCGCGCGTGAAGACCCTGCTGTCTGCGGGGGTGACAGGCGCTAACTTCTCGCATCTGGCCGCTCTGTTCACTCAGCATATGCTGGCGGAATGTCTGCCGGCTAACACTCAGGTGAGTTCTAGGTCTCATTTCTAGTAAGGGCTGAACGACATCTGGCAGCACTGCTTCTATACTTTTCTCGCTCTAGTAAATGAAGGTTCTGAGTGTTAGGAAAGGATAAAAGCATAAAAAGTGCGATTCGGTGCTGCTAGATGTAACGTAGCCTAACCACAATTTTTAACACATACTACTAATTATTACTTTAGTCTTTTCAGAATAAATTCTATTACTGAGAGAATAAACTTGGTAATTGGTGGAAGATACGATTTTTCGGCGTCGTTTACAGTGCGTGCATTTTAGTTTGATCTTAATACTTGTGCTGCTCAGACGTGTATAGGTTAAATGTATAGTGTTAGTTGAAAACTCGAATTAAACACGATTTAATGGTAAATCCATTAATTCAGAAGTCGGAACCAGTCAAAACAAAAGCTCGGTAAAACGTGTAAGTAGTCCGTCTGACCCTTTGACAGCTATCACTCCTCAATCATCAATGCCACAGAAGAGCATGTATGCATCGAATAGAAATATTGAATCACAGTACTCTAATGAAAAATATAGAATATTTTGAGTCATCTTTTACCACGCTAGTATTTTAAAAATCTCAAAATTACATTTTCGTTTTTTTTAGCGACAGTTTTTTTTTTGTTGACTCTCCGGATCCGGACCAGTAAAATTACTTTTTTCTTTTTCACGTACCTCGACCAGGAATCGAAGCTGAGCAAGCTGCACCGCCGGCTCACGTGCCCCAACGCGGAGTCGCACCGCCTCCCCGCCTTCACGGCTAAAGAGCTGTTCTACAAGGACTTCATCCTCAGCACCGACCATGAGTCCTTCAGGGTGCATTTGCGAGATGCTCTCGCTGCTGAGTTGGTGAATTTGGACTCTACGCCTATTGATTGTGAGTTTCTTTTTATGTTTTTAAATGTTTTTTTTCTAGGATTGCTCGTAATTTAAGACAGTATAATTAATAAAAAAAAATGTTGATGAACATGATCTTAAGAACAATAATTACAGGCCAATTAATAACAATAAATCATCAGGTATAATTAAGTAGGTACAATACATCTTTTATGGTTTGAAAATGTATATTTTTTTCAATCCTAATCAAAAGTTTTTCGCCCCTAACTTTTAGTCATAATTATTCAAAAAATACAATTGTTTATTGTCCATTATTTCGTCACCGTCAGAATCGCCGGTCACTTTATTATTTTAGACGTATTTATCGTTGAAATTGTGACCAATAATTGGTGCCCTAATTGGTGCCATTGGTGCCGATAAGCAGACAATTGGTGCTATCACATTTGAGATGAAAAAACACATTTAATGTTGACCGACCATCCTGACATCAGGTTGGCCGGTCACCTAGCCGTAGTGACTAATGTACGTAGAATCACTGAATTTTTCATCGACCAGCCATTGGTACTCAGTTGTTGCCGTAGAACTTTTGAAACTCCGCTCCTGTAGCTATCTTTGAAATAATAAATTGCATCCATCAAGTTTATTAGCGCCTGAAAAAATTTAACGATCATGTTTACACTCGAAATTGCTATGACAAAATGCTCAGGCGCTACAAAGAGAGAAAAGTTTATTATTTTACTTTGGAAATTGTTGATTGAGTCAGATAAGCGTGTGATAATATCACATACACGCTCTTACTGCAGTTAGCATAACTTGCAGTTTGATAGCATTGTTAATGTTAGCGACACGGTAATATATCGTCTTCCATAATTTTATTTGGCATAATTTCATTTTAAAAACTCATCTCCAGTCATAATATTCATTTGTCCTATTTTTATTTATTCTAAACTAAATAAATAAATAAATATGCGCCGAACAACACACCTCTTGTAATGGTCTCGAAGTAAAAATAATATCCCTATGTTACAAGGTACCAAACAAGGAAATAAGCCAGAAGCCAGCACACCCAGACCTGAGTCAATTCAGGAAAGATCGTTTCCTGAACTGACCTGACCGGGAATCGAACCCGGGACACTACGGAAATCGAGGCGAGAAACCATGCCACAGCGCACTACGCCAATTATGTCGTCGAACAATACTATCAAACGGCAAGTTATGCTAACTGCAGTACGAGGGTGTATGGGATATTATCACACGCTTATCTGACTCAATGAACAATTTTCAAAATAAAATAATAAACTTTTCTCTCTTTGTAACGCCTGAGCATTTTGTCATAGCAATTTCGAGTGTAAACATGATCGTTAAATTTTGTCAGGCGCTAATAAACTTGATCGATGCAATTTATTATTTCAATGATAGCTACAGGAGCGGAGTTTTCAAAGTTCTAAGGCAACAAATGGGCATCAATGGCTGGTCGATGAATAATTCAGTGATGCTACGTACATTAGTCACTTCGGCTAGGTGACCGGCCAACCTGACGTCAGGATGGCCGGTCACCATTAAATGTTTTTTTTTCATCTCAAATGTGATGGCACCAATTGCCTGCTTATCAGCACCAATGGCACCAGTTAGGGGCGCCAATTATTGATCACAATTTCAACGATAAATACGTCTAAAATAATAAAGTGACCGGTGATTCTGACGGTGACATTATTTATCAGCATTTTAAACTTAAGGAACTATCCCACGATCTCCGTGTCATCGAAAGTATTTTATTTATTGGTCTTGACTTATCTAAAACTAGCTTCTGCCCGCGACTACGTTCTTGTATCTGGTCTCTGGTCTTTTTTACTGGCTGATAATGTAGCTCAATATTAGTAGAATAATGTTTAATTCGTTCCTATTGTGTTCAGTTCATAATAGTGAAGATTACTAACTACATTTTATCATTCCTAGCCAACACAGAAGTCTCCAAGGAATACCACCAGCTCGCCAAAAAGCTGGCCCTCGTCTCCAAGTTCCTAGGGTTTCTGACAGCGTTACCGTACACGCTCGCTTCGGAACCGGCGACTAAGGCCCCCCTGCCTAGGGAACAGACGCATTTGGAGAACAATCTGGTGTTGAGGAATTATGTAAGTTAATGAGAGTGGCTTATTTTGAATTGTGCTTTGCATTGTATTAATAATAAGCCTAAAGTAGTAAGAAAGAATTTTAGTTCAATCAGTTTCAGAGAAAAAAAGGTATTAAATTAGGCCAATTAATATATATTTGATTTGTCGTATAATAAACTAGTGGCGTCAGTAAACTTAACATACCATAAATCTAATGAAAAACTTACTGGTTATTTATTTATATTCACATTGTTAAGATTGTTTCAAAGTCACTTGGAAAAACAGTCAGAATCTAATATCGTCTTACTATTAATATCACATAAATTTCATTTTACATAATTTTTAGTAGACATAATATTATATGGGGTGAGTTTTTCAACTGGATTTGGAAGGCAAAATGTATATTACAGGGTAAATGTAGCTTCATTTATATTTTAGAACAGACAATTAAGAGTTAATTATAGAAGAACAAATTGATTGCAACGATGTTCGACAATTAATATTATAGTCAGCCTTAAACTCTTCAAAATTGTTACTGATTAAGGGTTTATTTTTTCAGAGCCAACCTCCAATCGACCTAAAAGGCCTCCTCTCAACAGCCTACGAGACCTCCCATCTAGTCATCACCGTCCCATGGCTGGTACATTACCTATCCATGCTCGACTACACAACTCTTCGGATCAGATACTACCAGGCTCTCCTCCGTACTTTAAGATACATCTACGTGCACCGGTTAACATTATCGGACAGTGTGCTAAGAAAAACTACAGTGATATTTTTAAAGTGCTGCCTCGGTTGGCTGTTTGATTTGCCACATTTTCCTCAAGAAATAACCGATGAGAAGATAGTGCACATTCAAAAAAGTGAAGTGAATTTAGACAGTTTCGATATAATTGATGAAGTGTTATTATTTGATCTGTGTCCGTACTTGAGGGATGTTAACGTACTGCTGTCAACGTGTAAAGTGAGCCATGAGCAGAAAGATGTGGGCAGTTTTAGACATATTACACCGGTCAGCCTGACTCTCAATCCGGAGGATCGGTTGAGGAATAAAGAGAGGGAGTTACAGGTGAGGTTGAACTTGAGATGATCTTCTTTTTTTCAGGTCTGGTAGTTCACATTGTAAATAAACAATTGCGTAGAGACATTGCAAGGCTAAGTGTTCTCTATCGCTTCTACAATGGGGAATGCTCTGACGAGTTATTCCAGCTTATTCCACCCTCACCTTTCCACTCCCGTACCACGCGTGCTGGACTACGGCGTCACCCACACACAATTCAACATTTGTTGGCCCGAACTAAAAGGTTCGGTGAATCGTTTCTTTGTCGTACCATCCAGACGTGGAACGCGCTTCCAGCACATGTGTTTCCTTCCTCTTATAGTCCCGGGTTCTTCAAGCGGGGCGTGCAAAGGCATTTCTGCAGGCCTTCAAGGTGAGGATGGCCAGCCCAGTGATTCGTTTGAATGACTGGGCTTGTCAGCCTCATATCTGGACCTCACGACCGCTTTCCATCAGGTGGAGTGAGGTCATCTTGACGGCCAATTTAAAAAAACAAAAACAGCAACTAAACATTTGTGACGCAAAACGCATCATGCTTGGTCACAAGTATAGAGGATTAGAGGCGTTCACATCAACCTTTGCAAAACCATTGCAAAATGGGTCTTATATCAGCAGCATAAGGTGCTCCTATGTTAAGATTTTCACCTCCAATTACGTAACACTTTCGATTACTAGACCGCGTCCGTCGTCCCTGTCAAAGCCAAATGTTCCTCTTTCAAATTCAATTTATGTTGTTCTACCACATTAAGAAAACATAATTTGACAACCTTGAGCCGGGTAGAGTTGTCTGTCAAGTGACAAATTAGAGATTTGATGAGATTTTAAACCTTAATTTAGTTTGTTGCTTTTAGGTAATATTATTATATAAAATAATATGAAAATCGTACCTAAAAGTCAATAATGATTGAGCTGTCCGAATAAAGTAAACAGTACGCTCACAGTTTTTAATTTGTGGCTAATAAAATGCCATAATTTTCAATTATGAGTGTAAAATAACCCAGTAGGTGCCGGTAGGCAATGGTTTTTTGAATGTCTCCTGTAAATAGATAGTAAATTATAGTTAAAACACCATTATATTTTTGTATAGTCTACATTATCTTCTAAGAAGCATTTTTGATACGCCCGCTAATAACATTTCTTTCAAGAAACTATTGCCAATAGGCATCTTCTAGGTTAGTAACAATAAATATAAATATGCGCCAGACAACACACCTCTTGTAATGGTCTCGAAGAAGAGATGAGTAAATACACCAGGGGGCTACTGCCTAGGCAAAATTCGCGAAGTTTCGTGAGTCTTTCGAAGAGAGAGAGAGAGAGAGAGATCTTTTTTAACGTCTAAAAATCTACGCTAATACGTTTTCGGAAGACCGAAAGCAGGCCCCTTGTTCTTGGCATCAGAATACTAAGCCTTCATTTATTTATTGCATGCTACATGATATTTTAAGGTCTTACATTGAATAAACAGGACATTAACCATATGGCACTTTCCATTTAGGCGCGTCTAGAAGAAGAAATGCTAAAATCCCAGCCGTCATCCTCGCGGCGCGTGCTAGAACTAGTGACGGAGCGCGTGTGCGCGTCCACCGTGCGCGACCTCGCGCGCGCCCTCGCCGCCGCGCGCGCCACAGCCGGCGCCGCCGCCAGCAAAGCCGTCAAAGACAGGCAGGGGAGCCAGGTGAGTGTCTAGAAGACTTTCCAGGAGTATCCATTTGGAAGGACTAGCTTCTTGCCAACTTCAGCCTGCAACCATCGCCTCAATAAGTGTCTACGAATATCAACTTGAAGCAAGCAATGCAGCAGCAAACCCTGGCTTCTGGACACCTTCTAGTTAAATCTGTAACCCTCGCCTCAACTAGGCAGCTCGGCCTTCGGTCTCGCAGTTGCGACTTTTGGCGTTCTCCGTTTTGTATTAAAGATTGTCATTGTTTTCTGGTGACATCAAATTTTGACTAAACAATGTCTTGAGGATAGTGTTTTAGCTTACTTAACCTGACATTTCAACCAGAAATTTTAGGGAGTGTTTACCTAAAATCCAATAGTGTAAAGCCAAGTCACTAATTTGATATTTTTGGTAGGTTTCATGAGAAGTTTATTTTGAGAGTGGTTTCACTGATAACAAGGTTACATTAGTGTTGTTGCGTCAAAGTTTCCTCATGTTAGTGACTAAGTTAGCAAAGAAATGACAAGATGTGACTGACGGACATCTTAAATAGATCCCTATAGTATCTCCCGAGCATTATTTGGTCTCCTCAAGCAGTCATCCTCACGTCGCGTGCTAGAACTAGTGACGGAGCGCGTGTGCGCGACCTCGCTCGCGCTCTCGCCACAGCCGCCGCCAGCAAAGCCGTCAAAGACAGGCAAGGCAGCCAGGTGAGTTACCATCTGTAGCTAGAAACCTTTAGGAGTTCTCGGAGGACTGTGATCATTGGCAGCTCGGCCTTCGCCCTCGCATTGGTGACTTCTGGCTTTTTCCGCTGTACAGGCTGTACTCTAAAGGCTTTCACCGTTTCTGTTAGCAAAATAATGTCTTGAGGATTGTGACAATGTCGGCTAAAGTGTCAGATCTCGTAACTCCATCGCATTCAATAGCAAAGCTCTAAAATCGAGCGGTTTCAGTTTAAAATGCTAAATACAAAACCACGGCCTAGAGAGAAATGCACTTTTGATTTCGCTTGCATTTCTAAACGACCAAAAGATTGGGCGCGGGGGCGGTAGCAGTGTGTAGCGTGGGCTTTGTAATTTTAGTCACTATGAGTCGTCACACTGAAGAGCAGCGCGCTTTTGGTATCTGCGCATTTCATGGGAATGCTCGATCTTATCTGACTGTTCGACGGCTTTCCCGTGCTGCATACAATTGCGGCGCAGTAGTTAGTGTCCAAGCACTAATTTAACTAAGCAACGGGTTAAAAGATTTAAAAGGACAGGTTAGACGCAAAAAATGCGGCCCCGCGGTCGCCAAAGAGTATCACGGACCGACGAAAACATTCAGAGAGTTTGAGAATTTGTACACGCGAATGCGGACCGTCAATTCAGAGCGCTATACTGTCATGCTGAGAACTTTTTTGATTCCAAAGCTGAGAAGAATTGCGAGCGCAATCCCGACGTTCGGCACGTGGCAAGCGCCAAGCGCCCGAAATGACCCCCGCCGCTGCGTTAGCGTTGCGTCGCCGTCGCGCTAGCGTCGCGCTGGCGCTGACGCTCAAAGGACGCTAGTGTGGGGGCACTCTAAGAGTGTTACTATACCGAAAAGATTTGAGGCGTTAATCGACCCCTTCCTAATTTATTACTTTGCGCAAAGTTAGTTACATGATTGATGACTTATAGTTGAGAAGTTTCAACATTGTTAAATCTCTTTAGAAGTTTATCT
The DNA here is from genome assembly GCA_947369235.1 of Udea olivalis. Lineage (NCBI taxonomy): Eukaryota > Metazoa > Arthropoda > Insecta > Lepidoptera > Crambidae > Udea > Udea olivalis. The sequence goes on from OX376370.1 coordinate 2,469,462, forward strand.
ATAAACCCTAGCAATCTAAGATAGACTCTACCGGATTTGACGTCACTTGGGAGTGTTTTATTCCAAGGTCGTTCTAATTTAAACAGACCCAAAAAAATAAGCTGTCGTGCAACCTGCATCAAAAATTAAATTTACCTACCTATTACCTCTATTATTCCTTCCAGGCGGTCCTCCTTCTACAATTACAAGCACTCTACGGCGACCACTTTCAACAACTACGATCTTCAGCTTTAGAATCTTCTTCCGCTTCGATCCGCCGTAGAACCTCATCAGCGCTTCAAGCGCTGCTGCCGAACGCGCCGAAGCCGCTTCAAGCGTTGGCAGCGAATAATTGTGTGAATAGACTGAGGAAGTGGATCAATGATAATTGGAGTGGACCTGGTGAGTTGGTTTTGGCTGAGGCTTTTGATACTGTCGTTAGGATAAAGATGCACAAACAAATACTACAGGAAATCACAGCTACTTGTATTTTTTTTTATATCTATAATATTTCATACAAGACATTGTAACAGAAGAACGAGTTGGGGTTGTATTACATTTTTTGATCGAGTTCCAGCCAGTCAATTATTATCAAGTTAATCTGGGTGAAACGAATGTCATTTTCGTGATTCTAGGCTTCATTTGCCATAAATTGTTAGTTCCTCAAGGTAGTCATTCATGACTAACAGTGTTAAGGTGGCAACAGCATCGCTCCAATCAAGGCGCGCTGACCGCCCGCCGACCGCCTGCTTTTTCGTATATTTACATTGTAAAATATACTATAGTACACACAATTCAATGCTCTAATTTGAATGGCAAGTTAATTGCCGGGTTGGAGCGGTGCTGTTGCGGTGCCGGGATAGTGTGCTATGACCATCAGTCTCACAAGGTAGTATTTTTAGTCCATATTTGGGACCACCCTAGTTCAGTCTTACAAGGTAGTAGTTTAGGTCCACTACCATAAAATAAAGTAAAAAGTAACAAAAGTAAAAAAAACATTTATTCACTTAAGCTTTTACAAAAAAGCACTTATGAAATGTCAAAATTCACAAAAAAAATATATAAACGATAATAGACCTAAATAAAATAATACAATAAATAAAATAAATAAATAAATATCCCTGGACATTATTCCACACAGCGCCATCTAGCCCCAAAGTAAGCTAATTAAAGCTTGTGTTATGGGATACTAGACAACGGATAAACATACTTAAATACATTTTCTTTTGTAAATACATACTTATTATACATAGGAGACACCCAGACCAGTACAAACTGACATGTTCATGCACACAAATAATAGTACATATTCTAAATGAACATAATGCGAATCCACCACCGGTTCGGAAGTTGTTTCTTATCGAGAAGACTCCGGCAAGAAACTCGATAGTTACTCTTTTGAACTTTGTTTTGTTTTACAACAAATAAATTTAGAGTACAGTCAAAAGAACAATAAAAATACATTATTTGAGCAGAGGAGCAGATTATTCCTACTATGACCACAAATTATTGTCGTTCAAGTAATCCTCCACGTTATAATAACCTTATACCATATTAATATGAAACAAAATATCAAAAACTAGTAGCCCGTAATGACAACATGTGCAACCTCTTCATAACTTTTTCAAGGTCATGTCAAGTACCATAAAAACTAAAATACCTTTCAATTCTCACAGTAGCGCACTATGAAAACCTTTGCAGGGCGTTGGTTTCATACCTTTTTTTACATCTACCTTTCACAGCAATTCTCTGCAAAGACATAGAAGGAGAGATGAAGAACTTCCTAGCGGTGGGAGAAAGTGTCGCCACCAAGAAGTCGGACTCGGGTTCTTTGAGAATAGACAAAGTGGAGTGGGCCGCGCGCGCGAGCAGCCCGGCCGCTTGTCTTATACATCTTAAGGTTAGTTCAACCATCATCATCATCAATAATTTATTTGCAAGAATACAGAGTTACAAATAGGGTCTTAATATTAACACGAAGAAACTGTTTATTATTTTACGAGCTGCCCAAACAGATGTTTGGCAGAAATAGAAATAGAAAGACATTTATTAAATTTGAGGACATCGGTACATTTAACAAAAACACATAGGTAGTAGGCATACAACAGGTCTATAAAACCATCATTAGGCCTGTCCTTTTATATGGCAGTGAAACATGGCCGTTGCCAGAGCGACACAAGCAGGAGCTGCGCGTCACGGAAATGAAGATGCTGCGGTGGATGTGTGGAGTCTCACGCAAAGATCGCGTGCGGAACACCCACATCCGCGGCGGCCTTCGTGTTCGTGACATCGCAGACAAGCTGCAGGAGTGCCGCCTTCGTTGGTATGGTCATGTCGTGTACGTGGGCAACAAATGTCTGGCCATGCCGCCCCCGCCAGGTACCGGTAGAAGAGGTCGACCCAAGAAGCGGTGGCTCGACGTCGTCAAGGGTGACATGCGTGCCAACAGACTCACCACTGAGGATGCACAAGACCGCGCGAAGTGGGCCAAGAAAATAAGAAAGGCGGACCCTGGGAGTGATGGGTTATGGCCAGAAATCCAAACAACAACCACGATTTGCAGCGATTTTAATTATAAGAGAAAGCAAGACGTCTTTTAACAAATCAATAGTAACAGAGCAGAGAGAGTACATATGGGTTATTATTGAAGACCCAAAATACATATGAACATTTATGAAGTACGTTCAAACGGGTATTATTAGTGACCTACTTTTTGACAGAATACAATATGGTATTGCGTTTACAAAGACTGTTCTAATACTATCCCTTAAACCAATACCATAATACATAAGTAGGTACTTAACTGTTTACATTTAGATACATAGAGAACAAAATTTCAATTTTAAAATTCTTTAAGTGTTACAAAAAATATATATTTAAACTAGACCTATATGTTACACAAACATAAACCCTTCATGAACAGATCATGTTTCTCTTTAGTCAAAGGTTTAGTTAATACATCTGCAATCATCAAATCAGTTGACAAATAGCTAACACTAACAATGTTGTTTTTTATATTATCTCTAATGAAATGATGTCTTACATCAATATGCTTTGTTCTACTATGATACATACAATTTGTAGTTAACTTCTGAGCAGATTGATTATCATTGAATAATACAATTTTAAAAGATATATTAAGTAATTCTTGTAGGAAACTTCTTACAAAAAGAGCCTCTTTACATGCATCCGATAATGCCATATATTCAGCCTCTGTGCTGGAGAGAGCAACAGTTTTCTGTTTCCTACTTTCCCAAGAAATTAATGAATTACCTAACTTAAAGATAAAGCCTGTAAAAGATTTACGATCAATTTCGTTACCGCCCCAATCAGCATCAACATAAGCAGTAACTTTTAAACCACCTTTCTGAAAAATTAATCCACAGTTTAACGTACCTTTTAAATAACGAAGGACGCGTTTAAGTGCTTTCCAATGAATATCAGAGTGAGATTCATTAAATTGGCTGAGTACACTCACAGCATGAGCAATATCCGGTCTGCTGCATACTGCTATATACATAAGACAGCCAACTAAGTTCCTGTAATGTAAATTTTCATTATTTCTATCACATTTTTGTAGTTTGATCCCTTTTTCTAGTGGAGTTTTTGCAGGTTTACAATCAGCCATGTTAAACTTCTCTAAAACTTTCTTTATGTATCCAGATTGATCAAGAGTAATTTTATTTTTACTTTTAATTACTCTCATACCCAAAATATGATGTACGGGACCTAGATCTTTCATTTCGAAAGTGTTCATAAGGTCATTCTTCACCTTAGCCTTTAGAATTGAGTTCTTTAAAGTAAATAATAAAATATCATCGACATATAAAGCAATTATTATAAATTCACTTTGTGTTTTCATATAAAACACACATGGTTCTGAAGAAGTTCTTTTGAAGTTCATTTTCTGTAATAAAACTTCATTTATTTTCTCATACCACATTCTGGATGCTTGTTTTAAGCCATAAATGGCTTTATTTAATTTATATACCAAATGCTCTTGCCCTTTATTGATGAAACCTTCTGGTTGTTCCATATACACATTTTCTTTAAGATTTCCGTTCAAAAATGCAGTCTTTACATCGAGATGATCAATGTCCATGTCATATTCAGCAGCAATAGCAAGTAAGGTTCTAATAGTTGAGTGTCTTACCACTGGCGAGAAGGTCTCTTCATAATCCACACCATACTTTTGTGAATAACCTTTTGCTACCAGCCGGGCTTTGTAGTTCAAGAGTTCATTGTCAAGACCTCTTTTCCTTTTGAAAACCCATTTACACTTAATAGGCTTTTGGTATTTAGGTTTCTCTGTCGGAGTCCAACATTTGTTTTTTATAAATGAATTATACTCATCTGACATTGCTTTTCTCCATTCAGCTGCTTCTGTGCTGGCCAAAGCTTCCTGTACTGTTTCAGGTTCATCTTCAATGCTGCACAAACTGTTCACCAACATGACTGACATGTCAAAGTCTTCACATTCCGATGACTCTGTTGAGGATTGTTCCATTGTTGTTTCACCTGGAACGTAAGTTGCATCCGCAAAACTATCTGTTTCTATAGAATCGTCTGCACTACTAGAGTCATTTACTGTAATTATGCTTGACCGTGGTCTTAGTTGATCATCAGAAATCCCTGCTCTTACAGTAGGCTCAGGCGGGCCATCTGTCTGTGACTGTTGTTCATTGATTAGAACTGGTTCTAAATCATGAACAACAAAATGTTCATCATGTGAATTACTATCATAGAATTTATTCTCCAAGAAAAACACATCTCTCGCTTTGACACATTTGAATGATTTCTCAGGATCCAACAATCTATAACCTTTTGTATCCTCACAATATCCTACGAAAATATGCTGTTTCGATTTAGAATCTAATTTCTTTCGATTCTGGGTAACAGCATAAGCAATACAACCAAAAACATGTAAATGACTGACATCTACCTTTTTATTACTCCATTTTTCTTCAGGTACTTGTCCAATTACAGCCTTAGTTGGTGTCCTATTTTTCAGGTAAACAGCTGTATTGACGGCTTCTGCCCAAAATTTATTATTTAGGCCTGCATCTCTCAACATGCACCTGGTTTTCTCTACAATGGTCCGGTTTGCTCTTTCTGCAACACCATTTTGCTGCGGAGAATACGGCACTGTTGTCTGATGCTTGATACCGCTTTCCTTCAAGTAGTCCTTTGTTCATAAGTGCCATGCTCCTAGAGTTCAAGTGGCCGAGTCGGCGGTGCCACATTTCTTGAGACACTTCTGCAACTGCACCTTTCGAAGGGCTTGGTAAAACAGTTTCAACAGTTTTATCATTACATTGAAGTTTTCCTCCTTCAACTGCATCAACTACATTGAAAACAGAATTACTAGTGCTCCCCCCCACACACAAAGGCTGATCAATGACATCGAGTTGATAGATACCATTCCTTAGTGTGGCAGTTGCCAAAATCTCATCAATATCAGATATAATACACTTCTGTTTACTAAAAACTACTTCATATCCTTTTTTAACTAAAGAACTAACAGAAAGTAAATTCGCTGTAAGATGAGGCACATAATGTACATCTCTAATTGTTCTCGTACAGTCTTTCAATGTAACACGCACATTACCTTGTCCAGCTGTTACCAACTTTTCACCATTAGCAACACTTACTTGAGACGACTGATTCTCATTATAAACACAGAATAATGTTCTATTGTTGCACATGTGATTCGATGCTCCACTGTCCACATACCACACATCATGCTGGATACCTGCTGAAAGCGCCACCAACAGAGCCTTCGATGAGTGTTGTCCTGTTTTTTCTTTGTCAAGCTTCTTATCGTTTTCAGGCTTCCTGTTGTCTTTCTTCGGGCAATCCTTGATAAAATGACCAATTTTCTTACATCTGTAGCATTTCAGCACCTTTCTAGTAGTTGTCAAGGCTGTGACCTCTTCGTTTTTACCTCTGCGGTCATACTCTTGCAAAAGTTTACCTTTCACCAAATCACTAGATAGTTTCTGATTAGAATTTTCAAGTGCCATTATAAGAGGGTCATAGTTGGTTGGTAATCCGCTAAGCATTATAACAGCCATGAAGTCATCATCCAATGGTGAATTTATGTCCTGCAATTGTTGTGACAACTCTTGAAGTTTGGTCAGATAGTTTTCCATGTTACCATGCTCTGCTAGCTTCGTGCTGAACAGTGTTCTTAACAGACCTAGTCTTCGGCAGAGGCCTTTATCCTCATAGGCCTTGCTCAAGTTGTACCACGCTTCGCGTGCATCTTTTGCGTTCCTGACATGAGGGAAAGCACTGTTTTGCACAGACAGGCATATTCTAGCCAGTGCTTTTAACGTTTTCTTGCGATCTTCTTCGCTTGGTGTCGTTTTGGGTTCACCGTCGATAGTCTCCCAGAGGTCCTCATGAATTAAAATCATCTTCATGCAAAATTTCCAAGTGGAGTAATTTTCAATACCTCGGAGTTTTTCGATATTTTGAAGCGGAGAAGCATTTCCGGCCATAGCGTGGACGAAGCGAATTGAGGTTAATGATACGATAATTTCTAATTTCTTTCGAATTTCGCGAAATATCTACGTATCTCCACTTATTTCGTCGCCTGGGCCCATAACCTGATGGGTTATGGCCAGAAATCCAAACAACAACCACGATTTGCAGCGATTTTAATTATAAGAGAAAGCAAGACGTCTTTTAACAAATCAATAGTAACAGAGCAGAGAGAGTACATATGGGTTATTATTGAAGACCCAAAATACATATGAACATTTATGAAGTACGTTCAAACGGGTATTATTAGTGACCTACTTTTTGACAGAATACAATATGGTATTGCGTTTACAAAGACTGTTCTAATAGGGAGGACCCCACACATAAGTGGGTTCACAACAAAGGTGTCCCGATGTCCAAAAAATTAAAGGACCTCACTCAGCATTCAGCCTGGGCTTTAAGAGCCGCGGCGCTGATCTTTAGTGGTCCCGAACTGAGTAAACGCACGGACATCTCCGGCGGAAATACGTATGTGCCTTACATGAAGGGTGTAAAAAGACCCTTAACGAAGCCGACACCTACGTATTCTGCACATCATCAGGACTATTTTATATAGACCATACCTGGGAACTCAATAGTTACCAAGTTATCGAAGGTCAAAGTAAAAAAAGAATCTCAAGATTTTGTTGAAAACAAACTAATCATTATTACTTTATCAAAATTTCAAGTATTTCCAAACAAAAAATCGGTTGCACGCGTTACATTGCGTAGTCCGTTTTTGTATTTCCTAACAAAAAATTGCTTCAAAACGTTCAACTCGCAATGTACATCGTGCGTACCCCTTGATTATACTTAACAGCCACGCACACGCACACAAGCGCGGGAGAGGTCGGTTGCACGCGTTACATTGCGTAGTCCGTTTTTAGGTTTTTTTCTGTGACTTGATTTAATGGTCTGAGTGCGTAGACGCCGGCTTCGTTTGAGGGTTTTTTACATCCTGTATACATATAATAAATATTTGTGAATATATAGGTAAAAGTATGGTGAGTAATAAAATATATCGTGTAGTGTAAATCAGTGTGATACATAGATAATAGATACAGTCAGTCAGTCTGGTGTCCATTATCATATCTCGCCCGCTTTTCTCCGACTTGATTTACATATGCTATTATTTTTCACTGAATTTCTGGTGCAATCAAAATAAAATAACGCCTATATCACTCCTGAATAGTTTAGCTTTCTGTTAGTGAAAGAATTGTCACGATCGGATCAGTAGTTTCGGAGCATATTCAATACAAACAACCAAACGAACAATCAATTTTTTCCTCTTTATAACATCAATATAGACTAGCTATTCGTCAGCGGCTTCGGCCGCGTAGACTGTTTTTGCCGTCAAAATATAGCCTAAATAAAAAAATATTATAGCTTGTGTCATTCGCTGAAAATGAAGCTTTATATTCGTGAATGGATTTTTAAAATCAATCCAAATATGGCATAACGTGGTTTGAATATTCCGTACAACATTTCATCTCTTCTCTTACCGACTTGGTGTAATGGTTATGAAGTTGGCTACTACACCAGAGGTCGCGGGTTCGATCCCCGCACAGTACAAACATTTGTGTGCATGAACATGTCTGTTTGTACTGGTCTGGGTGTCTCCTATGTATAATAAGTATGTATTTACAAAAGAAAATGTATTTAAGTATGTTTATCCGTTGTCTAGTATCCCTTATCACAAGCTTTAATTAGCTTACTTTGGGGCTAGATGGCGCTGTGTGGAATAATGTCCAGGGATATTTAATACGTTCATTGTCTTATTTGAAGTGTTAAAAAATACCTATAAGCTGCTTCCGTTTAAATTTTACCCATAACATTTCATTGTTATTTTTAATGTTTGGCAGTTAAGTCAAAGTAGGAACTTTTTATAAGCTGTCAGTTTATAAGGTCTCAGGTTTTTAGGGTTCCGTACCTCGAAAGGAAAAAACGGAACCCTTATAGGATCAAACATATCTTTATTCATATAGACTTATAAAAAGTACTTATGACAAGTCATATAGTTACAAAAAAAAAATTATAGCAAAAATATACTAAAAATAAACTTACATAAAATAATACTATGATAGTAAATATCATAATTAAACATAATGTGACTCTACCACTGTCTGTCTGTCAAGACCCTTTTTCTCAGGAACGCGTGTAGGTATCAAGCTGGAATTTATATCAAACACTCAGGTCTACTGTCCCACGGAGCTGTGGAAAAATCAAATTTCTAAGCCATGCAATCAAAAGATACAGCCTTGTATGCCGCAAATTTCCGCAAATTTTCGACACTCCCAAGGGAATCAAAACCTACAGGGTACTTCCCGTGAACTCAGAATCTCGAAATTTGGTACGAAGCAACGTCTAAAGATAAAGGAAAAATTGCGAAAACCGTAAATTTTTAGTTATATTTTTAATAAATATACCTACAGGTTTGTACGGAACCCTCAGTGCGCGAGTCCGACTCGCACTTGGCCGGTTTTTTTTACTATTATAGATTACTCTGACACTTGACATTAACTAAGTCAACTGACTGAATAACTAGCAAGTACATTTAAAATAAAAGTTTGCAATCGAATAACAAATAAAAATCAAGTGATTCTGAATGCTGTTTTTGTGCGTCAGACTCAGACAACAGACCGTCACGGTCTCGAAGTAAGAATGAATATCCTTGTGATACGAGGTACTGTTGAAATACCTTATTTTGTACTGGCTATTTATCTAATTCTGTAATCAAAATTTTACATTATGATAGTTCAAAAACTTTGCTTGTCATTGTCTTACTTCAATATAAACATTCAATTAGTCGACATATTTTTCTTTATTTCTTCTCCAAATACAACAAAAACCAAACAGGTACTAGTGAGGAATTTAAGCCAGGGGCATCTCCCAGGACTCCTAGACCCAAGCCAACTCAGAGAAGTTCGTTTTCTGGATTGATCCGGCCGGGAATCGAACCCGGCGCAAGTCAGGGCGAGAAACCGTCAAATGTTATTATAAGTATCTTTTAAAACATTAATACACCATCATACACCGCGCAATAAGAATAATTTTCTTCAGGTGACCTTAAAATTAACATTACACAGCTCTGGGCCCCACCCATGTCAATTAAAATATATAATAAGCTTCCTAACTCATCAAAAAACGAAACTAATAATAATGAGTTTATAAAAAAGGTTAAAGAACTTCTCTTTTAGTAAAAGCATATTTAGAGAATAAACGGTAATTATTAATAATTTATTAGAAATTTAGAGTAATAAAAATTAAGAATAAGAAATATCTGCCCCTCTCCTCCACTTTGCAATGCCTTACAAGGCGCATATGTTTGTGTAGGTACTGAAAATAAGTTTTCGTTTTTAGTATTAAGCTGCATGTGTATCGCAGATAAATAAATAAATTGCCAATTGCCAACATACCTGCACTTTTGGTCAAATTCCTACCCATATCGGTTACAGGAACAGATCTGCCTACTCCTAGACGATGAGGAACCAATAGATCTGCCTCAGATCCTGTCCACCTGCGTCGCTTGCTGCAACCCGAACAACGTGTTCAACAGGCCGCCCACACAGCGGGCTATACTGCAGCTTAGTGTGGATTTATGTGTTGTTTATGGTGAGTATTAAATTAATCTTTCCACCAGGCGAGATTGAGGACAACGCAAACCCATTTTAAATGAAAAAAAAACTCTAGAATCTAGAAAAAAAACTGTCTAGATGGAAAGTAGAGCATTATAAAATGCTAAAAATAATAATTATCTCTGGAATTTGTCAAAAATAAAGCTCTTGGCCGAAGTTGAGGATTTTATTGTCAAATTCAGTTAGATTAATCAAGCATCAGATCACAATGACCAAAAATGACCAGTTTTGACCAATTTGACTGTAAATGACAGTCAGTCAAATTCAATCCCTTTGGTTATTTTTAACACTACCGGCACTTCGACCGCAAAACCATTAATAAAATCTCGCCTGATAACTGGCCAAGATTTTTTATTATATTTCTATCTTCAAAACATTCTAGCATAGAACACTTTCAACCACAAATAATGATCCGTTAACTTATTCCATATTTATTTATCGGAAGCATTATTTTTCCGAATGCGAAAGGTAAGGTATTTGTCTAAAAATATTGGTGGATTAATTCTAGCTTATAGCGTAAGTACATTAGAAAGAAATTGGCTTGCCAGAACGGTTAGTAGCACTTTAGTGGTCAAACTACAATACACTTTCTCTCCTGTTTCAGTAAGCAGAAAACCACAAAACATAACCGATGCATTTCTCAACCAGTTGCATTTAATCTGGAACATTTGCTGTCCAGACCGAAAGCTACCTCCCCCCGAAGAATTAACTCTTCCAGAGAGAAGACCAGACTTATCTCCGGACTTTAGGAAAATCGTTGAAGAGGACCGAGTTCTGACTCCAGTTTCTGATGAAGAAAGTGGTCCAGTGATCGTTAAAATAGTCAACGATGTTAAAATTGTGAATGAAGTTAATATTGAAACAGACTCTCAAAGTGCTGCTGAAATAGACTCTAAAGTGAATATTGAAAAAAGTGAAAGAGATGAGAATTTAGAGTTTTTTGATAGAATTCTCTGTCCTCGAAATATAGTGTTGTTGAATTCTACAAAGTGTAAACCGACGGATGTTTGGGAAGCTCTGGCTACTGTGTTGGTGTTTCTGCTGACGAATGCCTATTTGAGCGAAGATTCTCTTACAGAACAGTGCCTTGCTGTTTATCGGCAGGATTGGCCTCAGGTAAGTTTTGAAATAAGCGCATTTAACAAAATTTAAAGTTTTAAAGTAACAACAAAATACAGATTTTAAATGTAATAACTTGGAAACACCTACAGAAATAAAATTGTACTTTTGATTCAGCTAAAGTGTTCAAATTCAAATGTTATCGGCAGTTGGCGACACTGTAAATTGTAGTTTTTATTTCGAACGTTTTCTGAAGATTGCTATGACTAAAAGCAATGCAATCACAATATAAACAGGGATGATTATTCATTATCCCAACAACAAAAAATCGATTTTGATAAGGTGAAGGTCTTCTTACTATGCTACTGATTTGTAGGGTTGTTGCTGTTTCTTTATTTGTTAGAACCTGTCGCTTTAGTTTCATTGAGACTGCGATACGTAAATTGTATATATCTAGATTTCTCATCTGCTATTATACAAATAATACCACTTAAAATCTCTTCCACAGAGCATCCTGGAGAACCTATCAACGTGTATGAAGTCAGTTTCATCCCGTTGGTCGCGATCTTCCACAGGCAAGTTCACCCTTTTTCTGGATTTCCTCGCCGAATACTGTGGAGACATGGATTATGAGCCTTTGGACTGAGGATTCACTAGTGCCATATACGTAGATGACGTTTTAGTTGTATTAAGAAACGTTAAGGAACTGGTCATCATCAGTTGACTAAAAATGTGTTAATAAATCAAAGTTTACAGCAATCTACATTGACGTAGATAAAAGTGTTCTAGTATTAACCGAAAACATTTTGAATCTTTTCGTGTACATTGATGACCTTTTAGTAGTGCCAAGATATCCTGTAGTGACTGGTAGCTTGGATGGAATTGATGATTACAATAATGGAATTTTTATTCAGACGGTGTTGTCAAGAAAGATATTGTTCCTAGAATTAAAAAGAAAATGCTTAGAATTATTAATAATCTAAAGATTTATTAGACATAGGCAAATTGATTTATTGGAAGAAGAAGACGACTATACCGAAAAGTTAAAGAAAAAGTCAGGCTCACTTTGAAAGGATTAATTATTAGAAAAATGCGCAAGATGTGTGTCTGCTTAGTGGCAAGAAATCTCAACTATGAGCCATATGAACTAGAAATAACAACACCTTATATGAACTTTTCATAGGTAGAAGATAACGTAATATAATCAACAAACTTATCGTAATTTGGAGAAGAGTCAAACGATATTTGTAGTCGTCAAAACTTAGATTGGTGACCGATTGTGGCTTAGTGTCTGAATTATACGTCCATGGTAATGAAAATGAACACTTATGTCGTTTGTATATAGAAGATAGGATGAATGTAAATAAGAAGGTGTATCGATTAAAGTTGAGCTTGTTTAACTTGCAATGACGCGCCGAAACATTTTTTATTGCGTCCATATTTAAAAAAAATATATGAATATAAAAATAACGCCTCCGTGGCCGAGTGGCTCCAGAGCTCGGCCCGAAACCCGTAGGCCCCGGGTGCAATTCCCAGGTCGGGCAAAGTGTGTTTTCGTATTTTTTGAAACATAGCCCGAGATTGTGATCACCAACCCACATTTGGCAAGCGTGCTGATTAAGCCCATACCCATCCATTGTAGCGATGACTTGATTTCAATGATAGTGGCCTTTGCCCAGCAGCAGGACAGTATAGGCTGATTGCTTTAGTTTTCTTTACTTTTTGTGTGCGCGAATGCGGTGGAGGGGCGCGTCATTTCAGATTAGACAAGCTCTAACTCTGAGAATAAATAAATATAAGCCAGACAACACACCTATTTGGTCATGGGCTCGAATACGGATAATATATCCTTAAGTGAATAGGTAAATTATTAGGAATATAATAAAATAGTTACTAAATAACGTTAGGGACATAATATGAAAGCTTTGAAACCATAGACACAAATCGAAATGAATAACGCAAGACCTAGGACAACTGAACTTATCGTGGCGCCTTATTGATGAAAAACCTTGAACCATAAGTTCATAGGTGGAGGGATGATATTGGTGAATCTGCTTGATTTTGTCACCCGTTGCCATATAATAAAAATAAAGTATCTTCAAAAAGAGCATTGCATGTTCTTTTGATAGGTACGCGAAATAAATACACTCACGCCGTCTATTGCAATTGATGTAATGAAAACAGATGCGGTGGAGAGAAACCGGGTTACAGCGGCCAAATCTCCTAATACTCTTAACTTTTCAACAATGTATAGTCATCTAAAAAGAACGCTGGCCTGGACCTGCGCAGTCAGCGAATTTAGGGCCAAATTGGTGGTATGAAACCCCCCCCTTCTTACTGTGCCCGTGCGCAGAACCATCCCCTCCACTGTCGCCTGGCATTCATTTTGCGTGGCGGGAGTTGTATGTACGTAGCTTAATTAACGGCTAATGATTTGAAATAGGACTTGAGTGAATTAAAAGGAATTTATTTTTGAAAGACTGATGCAACTGATCGAATATTTCTTTGGATAGTTTTGGATTTTATTACGCTAGAATATTGATAAAAAATAAATTCAAATATCGTTATTCTCTCTTTTCACGCTTGCATGATATCGAACCATAATATGTAACTTCTTTGGTCACAATTCAAAAGCTTGTAAAATTTGACAATTAATGATGATAAAAAAAGTCGATTGTAATAAAGTAGCACAGTTAAATAGAATTAAAAAAAAGTTTGGCAAAGACAAATAAATTAATCTGCTTTATGCGAGACTGTTGGTGTTACTTTTAAACAAACGCAAGAAAATGAAAGTCTTACAACTCAGTTCACAAGTGTAAACGCATTAATGAATAGATTAATGTAAAACTCAATACCTATTTAGAATTAGAAAAAAATATGTACGAAGCTCAAATTGTGCTTTGATCAGCTACTACTAAGAAAAGTTGAGAAGTTTTTCCCAGTCATTAAGGTTGAAATTAGTATAGACCTTGGACGGTAACCCAGGTGCCGACTCTATAGATTATAATGTCATACAAATTTCGACCCTACTTTCTGTACTGAAGATTCCATTTTCTTTACTATTTGTAAATTACGTATCGGTGCGAAGTGTTTTGAATCGTATAGAGTAGCTAAAATACAGTGGGTACATCTCTTCTGAAGATCTCTAGAAAACTAAGTTACATAGCGAAAGATTTTGTATAAAGTTTAGGCAAAAATGACAAATAAATTTTACAAAAACACCATGATTGCATGTCTTATTTATAAATTAGAGTTAGATATTTATTCGCTTATAAGATAGATTTTATTAATATTTATTATAGGTAGATCATTCTTTTAAAAGGGTATTTGACCGACTAAAAAATCACACATTTATTTTACACTTTCGGCGAAAATCATTTTTGATATCATGCCAAACCTTCTGTCTGGTGAAGCTGTGAAAGCCATATGCGGCTAATATTAGTCATTTAAAAACAAAAAAAATACAAAACAACTTGGTGCCTGAAAAACTGAGGCAGCACTACGAACATGTGACGTCATTGTTCTGCCTAATTCCTGCGCGAAAGAGACGCGATCACATCTCCACTATTCCTTAAATCGATAATAAAATAAAGTACCTACCTACTTTTTATTGTTCTTCGACTGATTGCGACCTGGTTTTGAAAAAAAAGGTTATAAGGAAAACCATTTTTGCCAAATATTTTATTAACAATAAAGTAATATTAGCCAAATACATTATTTACGAAGTCGCGTAGTTGACAAAAAGTCAACAAGTTCACTTGAAATGTACTTTAGGTCTTAGAATAATTACGCATAGAAGGCGAGTCGGGGCACCCGTTTTGATGCCGCAAATATCACGTCTGTATCTGAACTTACCGATGTTAATTTCTCGAAGTGAGAGCTTCTTCAAAATGTTTATTTGTGCAGGAAATAGTTGCAACAACATAACAGAGCTCAAGTAGTATTCATACATGTTAAATACTGAAAATTGTGATTACATGTGTAAGGAGTTGTCATTTTGACAGTTGATTTTGGCATCACAAAGGCCACGCCTTTTTGTATGCAACTATCCTTCTAGGTGTAATTATTCTAAGCTTTAGGTATAGACAAGAGCTTTTGCTAGAACATTACATTGTACTGTGTAACGTTTTTACGAATGTTACAATGCAGGCAAATGCTCAGTTTTCTAAAAACATTTCCATGTAATGTAACATTTTTGCGTGGTTTTTAGAATTTTAACAAACCATCAAGCTTGTCCGCAACGTGGTTCGGGTACATTTAAAAACGACGAATTCTGTATGTTCTGATACAAGTGAATGCTCAAATCTATCAGCACTTTTATATAATAATTTTACTGTGTTTTTATTTAATTTTTTAGTATATATTTTGTTTCAGATTTATCCCAGTGTTAATATATATAAAACTAATATTATAAAGAGGCAAGATTTGATTGTTTGTTTGTATGGAATAGGCTCCGAAACTAATGATCGGATCGTGAAAATTATATTAGTAACAGAAAGCTAAACTATTCAAGAAATTCAGTGAAAAATAATAGTAAATCTAAATCAAGTCTGAGAAAAGCGGGCGAGATATATATATATTTTTTTTATATTTATTATCCAAATCACAAACTTTACAATATTTTAGTATAAACCTACCTACTGTAATCCCATACAGTGGGTTTATGTGTAGGCGGTTTGAGTCTTTACGCACAAATTTGAAATAAGTGCTTACAATGTAGGTATTATCAATACAATGCATTTTTGTTTTAAGTATATACGTTTTTATAGTGATAATTTAGTAAATTTTTACATTGTTTAACATTTTTCTGCATCATTAATTTCTGGACTAGATCTTTAGGACTATTATTAAGAATGTACGGTAACATATATTGCCTTGTTCTTTGCCCGTATACATTTTTATATGTTGGTAGTTCGTATGTAGGTAAGTAAGTTAAGGTACGTAGGTTACCTGGTCTCGAATTTTCGGGTAAATTACATAAATTGCTAAATTTTTCACATATTATCAGTAGCTTTAGTTTATCAAATACATTAATTATTTTACAATATCCAAATAGTTCACTGTAATCGTTACAGTGATTATTTTTTATCTTGGAAGGTACAATGATCTTTAATATCGAAAGTTGCAACTTATAAATGTCTTCTAAATAGGTTTTGTAGCTTCTTCCGTAGCTACTTAAACCATATGACACTACGGAATCTGCTAACGCTAGATACATTGTTCGAAGTGTACGGTAGGGGATCTTATGTCTAAGTATAGATAGTTTTGCAGATATCGCCCGTAGCTTATCGCATACTGAGTTAACCTGACTTCGCCAATTAAATTTACTGTCGATAACTAAGCCCAAGTATGTATGTTCAGTGACAAGTTCCAGAGAGTTACACTTACAGACATCAATAATTTTACTTGAATGTAAACATTGGTGTTCGTGTGCTATTATTCGCGGTAAAATAGTCACTTTTTTATGCGTCGATCTTATATGCATCAACTTTGTTTTTCTTGCGTTTATGACAAGGCCAACATCGTGGGCCCATCTACACAGTAGGTCGAAGTTGTTTTGCATGATCTTTTGTGCTGTTAGTAAGTCAGCATGCGCCGCCATCAGGCAGGTGTCGTCGGCAAATTGGTACACTGAACCTACTTCGAATAAGTTACACATTTCATTTACGTAGATTAGATACTCGGATGGTGCGAGATTCGAACCTTGTGCCGTGCCTTGTTCACACATAATCCTATCGCTTACCTCGCCAGCGATGCTAACTGATGCATATCTATTCGTGTGATAGTTTTTAAACCACTGTAGTAAGGGTCCCTGTATCCCATTGTCCTGCAATTTCGACAAAAGTGTATTTATTCCTAAAGTTTCGAAAGCTTTACTAAAATCTATAAATATCGCTATAATATGTTTTCCTTTGTCTAAGTACCCATTTATTTCGTCAGTAAAATCAGATAACAGTTGCGAGGTATTGCGTCCTTTTTGGAAACCGTATTGTTTAGAGTTAATGATATTATTAATTCTTAGGTAGTTGTTTAATTCGCTACTGAAGTAAACTTCTATTATTTTGTCGATACATGAGAGTATGGTAATAGGCCTATAGTTATTGATGTCTGTATGTGAACCCTTTTTATATATAGGTCTTATTGTGCCGATTTTAAGACTATCTGGATATGTTTGAGTCGATATGCATGTGTTAATCAAGTGTGTCAATACGGGCGCAATTTCTAATTTAATGTACTTAATGTCTTTTGGGCGAATACTATCAGAACCTGGGCTTTTTTTATCGTTGAGGTTGTTGATTATCTTAAGTACCGCCTCATTTGTTGCTTTGCGCCACCGCATGGACACACCTGACTGAATGCGATATGATTGATCGTTCATTAATGGCACCTCGCAACTAGTACATATATTTTTTACGTTATCCCTAAATTCGTGTGCGAAACTATTCGAGAGCAATATAATATTCATTTTAAAAAATTTGAGTATTAGATTATCTATTGTTTGAGTTATCTTACCACATAATTTGTTAATTAAAGACCACATTTTCCTTGGGTTCCTAAAATAGGAACATACTTCCTTCTTAATTTTTACATTTTTAACTAAGTTTATATGTTTATGTGTTTTATTTCTATATTTGTTATACACTAAACGATTTAATCTATTGTTTTCGTCTTTTAGCCATATATTTAACAAATTATCTTTAGTTTCACACATCTTTTCTATTCTATCTGTCTTCCAATCACACAATCCTCGTTTGTTTTGTTTAATTTTAACCGTACGTACTGCGTTTTTATAAACACAACTAAACTTATGATTTAAAAAGTTAGCGATATCACTCGGATTGTTCATTTTTAACGCAGGACTCCAATCCATTTCACTAAGTTGGCGGTGCACTTTATTATCTATTAATATACTTTTGTATACGCACGGCGATCTTCCGCTTGTTGGCCCTATTGTTGCAAATCCAGTTATGAAGTGATCGGCTATCTCTGTGTGAATCACCGCAGTGTGCGTCGGCCGGCTGTCTGCACAGCGCGCAAAAATATGGTCTATGCATGTTCTTGATATGACGTCACCTCGAGCTTGTATACGTGTGTATTGGGTTATTCCTACTTGATATTGGACTTATTATATGATAATGGACACCAGCTGTCAAACATTTAACAGAACGAAGTCTGTTGGTGCAGCTTGCATAAAATATAAATAAAGCACAAAGATAGAAACTAGAAAAATTAGACCTCTTCCTGGGACTCAAGCGGAATGCGAACCCGAGACCTTTCACAATCCGGGTGACTGCTCTTCCAACTGAGCTACCGAGGCCGTACCTGGCGAATTTATCTAGTGTATTTTACGTTGTAAGCCAACGTTGTTTCATCAATGTTATAGGCAAGCGCCTTTAACACCTGAAAAAATTTTTGTGGAAATATTTGACTTTCGATTAAGATGAAATAATAATTTTTATTTTTAGCTATGCTAAAAATTCTAAAAATGCTAACCAATGGTGGGTTTCTGATCTTCAGGGAAAATAAAGCGAACTTCCTGGTTAAATAATCACTTATAATTTTCTTCAAGTGACTCTTTACAATGCAACGGTTTAAATTTAAAATAAAGAATTCCGAAGCGTTTAGAAATTTTGGTTGTGGCGACGATTTTGAATTGAAGAGTGAGCTGCGGTCACCGATTGTACTGGTATTTAAAGGTTCGCGCAGTAGCGCCCTCTTTTCTCCTGCCTGGAACTAACAATGCTAAAAATGCTGATCCCGCTTGAGTCTCAGGATCAGGTCGGTTTTTTTCTAGTTTCTATATTTATGTAGAAAATAGAGCATCGTTTAATGCTAAAAAAAAATTTACTTATAAATATAGCATTAATGTATGTTAAAAATCGAATCTTATAAATAACTTATTAATATTGGAAATGCCCTTCCACTACATACGTCTACGCCATGTAAAAGGCGATTATTTCTTTATTAAGTCTTTATAAAATCAGTACCTGTCAAAAAAAATGCATTTTTCGTGTATTGATCAATTAGTGTGCATGGTGGCGAAAGATATGTGGTAAGAAAAATTATATTACAAAAAAAATATCTAAAATATTGTTTTTAAGATATTATTTTTTATAAATAATTGCAATTGAAACCGTACCGTGTGAAACTTGAAACAAACAGTGCACTTGGTATAGTAGGTACTTGACAAATAACTTAACTCAAGATGGCGTCTATCGAATTTTAAAGGGTATTTTTAATGCGATAGACGCCATCTTGAATTAACGAAATGTTTAAAGCCAAATATAATAATTACTATGTTCCCGCCAACCTTATACTTTATATTGATTTGTTCATTCATTTGATTTTGAATGCAGTTTTCTCGTATTTCTTATTAAACGCTTAAAGATATATATTTTTATTGGTACGAAGACAGTCGGCAGGGTGAGGTGCCCCTATGAAAAGCTTGACGTCGTTATTTATAGTATTTAATTATTTATGTTTAAGAGATTTTAAAAGAATCAATATGTGAAGAAAAAGAAAATTAGCCTTTTTATCATAAAAATAATGTTGTAACGCGAAAAAAAACTTATGTATAAAACTGCCGGCATTATATTGATTTAATGTAAATATATACATCATTATACATACGTAGATTTTTAGGCTAAATATACATTAAAAAGCGTTTGTTTCTGTGTTGTTATTTTGATTGTATGATTAAATTATCTAAAAATAAACTTTTTGTTATTTTATTTTTATTGTAGTTAGGCTGTTTTGTTTCCCAACCCTCTATAGCCACTGTAGCTAATTATATTATGCTGCACGATTTGCTGCATTCATTTTATTTAATAGCAAAATGGGTTAAGTATCTTAATTATCGATTAAATAATAAAGGCCTGCGCAGACCACGGACTTTTATCCGCGGAGGAGATAAAAGTACGATCCGCGAATAAAAAGTCCGCCGCGGATTACCGCGGACTCAACGCACACGGAGTGCGATCATTTGTTGTCCGAGAGTATTTAAATATTCTGAGATTACGTACGTACGTTATGCTTTAATTTATATGAAGTTGAAGAAAAAGAGAATACGTTTAAAATAAGAATACTGGGTCCAGCACTTTATTTCGAATCGATTATCAACGCGGACTAAAGTCCGCTGTATGCGTTGACTGCTCGTAGTTCGTCCGTTCTATTTTTTTCGCGGACACCCGAGTACTTTAATCTGCTAAGCTCCGTGGCCGTCCGCGGTGTATCGGTGGACTTTTTGCTCGGCGTACTTTTAGTCGTCTGTGTGTGTTGCCCGATACAGTTTGTAAGGGTTTGTGTTGTACTAATGTGTTTATTATTGAATGACATATTTACAATAATTGTATTCGAATTGAATTTATTGGTATTTTGAGTATATTTTAAGTAAATAGGCAATAGTTGCCTCTCATCCAATGTTTGCTGTGCCCTTGCAGGGCGTCACTGTACCTTATATACCCTGTAACATCCTATCTAACATGTGACTTGCAATAAATGAATCTGAATCTGATCTATTTTGACGGACAAAAAAGTACGCCGCGGATAATCACTCGTCTGCGCAGGCCTTAGAAGTGACATTTGAAAGGGGCTAAAGTATAAAAGAGATAACTTTCTTCCGATAAACTATACAAATAAGAGCAGGTACATATCTGTAATGGAATAGATAAGTGATTGTTTAAATATTTATTTATTATGACGCCAGTTTGGTAAACCTGCCAGTGACTATTAATGCATAAAAAAATAAAACTCAAAAATTTTCTTTCACTAACATTGATCACTTGACAACCATTGGTAACGTAATTTTCTTACAAATAATCAACCGTAGGCCTAAAACTTATCCAATAGAGTCAACAATTAAAAACTAAACGAGATTACACTATACATAATTGTCTATTTATTAACTACCACTTGTACATTTATTAAGTACTATTACTCTCTTCCTCTTCAAATACAATTTGTATCTTAGTATCTTTGTCTTCTTTTAACTGCTCGAGTTCGGCCCCTGCAAATAGCTGAGACAATGCCATCTTGAACATCGCTTGTCTAACAGGCGAAAATTTTCTAAAAGCTGCCGCGTAGCTCATAAACAAATAAAAAGTCGCATCTCTCTCTGTTTCATCTGAATTATTACTAGCTTGACTCTCTTCAGAAAAAGTTAAAATTGGCTCTAAAACTGACTGGTCTTCATTTTCTCCTAATCTGTGGTCGTCATCTGTCATTCGATTTTCTTCGTCGGAATCGGTCTCTTTTGACCGTTTGCTTTTTAATTTGCTTTCTCTAGGTATGCTTGGACGGATGCGTTTTCGGGCCGGCGTTGTGCCTATATGAGGATCGAGGAAGGACATTTGTATCGCCCATCTATAATGTGCATAGGTTTTCGCCCATTTTATATTTCGGCCGCTCTCAGTGTTCGCTCGTTTGAATTTCATGTAGCTGTCTTTTAAGTTCCGCCATCTTGCTCTGGCGACATCACCTAAAAAGAAAAATAGAGGTAGTTTTTAAAAAAAAAACACATGAAGATTAAAGGAGACGTTGAGACTACTGACTATACTCATCGTACATATTTCGTGAACATGTAAGCATACATGTTCACGAAATACGAATATATTACTATGAATAGGATCATCAAAAATAATAAAAGAGTTCAAACAACGGCCAATGCAATTAAGTTTTAGTTAAAGTAAGTACCTATTCAATTATAACCACTATGATAAGAGCAAAAAAGATTTATGATTGTGTGGATGTATACCTATGAGTTTGCTGACGTGCACTATCGTAGGGTCAACAGCAGAAGTAATTAATGTACAAAACGGTTGGTAAATCAACTAAAAAAAGTCGATCACCAGTTAAAATTCGGCAATTAAATAAATGCAATGTCTCATTATTGGTATTCGATATTATTTAGTATTATATATTGTATACCTATGTATTATTATCTTTGCCGCACGTCATGCATAAAGCAATTTGTTTTGTTGTTTTTTTTTTGCGCAAAAGGACCAGCAATTATTAGCTTTTTGGGTCTTAAATAGGCATTTTTGCAGGCCTTCAAGATGAGTATGACCAGCTCAGTGATTGCCTTGTATTACTGTGCTTGTCAGCCTCTTATCTGCACCTCACGACCGCTTTCCATCAGGTGGAGTGAGGTCATCTTGACGGCCACTATAAAAAAAAAACAATAAAAATGACGAGCCATAGTGTTCAGAGCTTTACCAGGCCCCTGTCACTTCACGAACTTGCGCGTGAAAATTGAACTGGGAACTCCCATTTGGCAGTTGATTGTCAACAGCCGCATAGAACAAACATTTGTATGCGAATCTTGCGGTCCAACTGACGCGATGACGTACTGTAGGTACTGACTACTGACATCTATATCGAAAGAGGTTAATTGCAATTACTAAGTACATACGCCTTAAAGCTAGTGATGTACAAAGCTCGAGGCTTCCGAGTCCTTTTGTCTAAAGCTCTGTGTTGTTTACAGGGCTCGCCTCGTTTGTATGACGCTCGACGACTCGGGAGTCTTTTCCAGAACTTGAGCAATCTTGAGAGCTCGGTCGATCGAGGCTTTTTTAGCGCTCAAGAAGTTTTAGCGTGATGGCGTCGTGCTCTAGTTAGGTTCCGTCTCGAGTCTTCCTTCTCAAAGCATGCAATAAAATGTGTTTGTGGGATATTATATATGTGACTAGAAGGGTATTTTGAAAAATAGAGGTTTAATTAACGGGCAAAGATAGTTTTAATCATCATGAAATATATTATAGTGATAAGGTTTATGAAGACTCAAGCTCTTTTAAGACTCGAGTTCTTTTGAAGACTCTTTTAATAGGTTCGAGCTCTTTTGAAGCGTCGAGGCGTGGCTCAGGGAGCTCGCGTAGTCAGGCCAATCCGCGTCGAAGCTTTGAAAGTACAACTCGACGCCTCTGAGGTTTGTACATCCGTCACTACTTACAGCGCAAAGGAATATGGGCGGCTAATATATTTTACACCAAATACTCAATACAGAAATTGGCCTATCCTAATAATAACGCTTGCAATTAAGGTATAGCTCACAAATCAATGTTATTAATACTTCACTTAATCATCAGTTATTTATTATTAGAAATATAAATAAAACAGGTAAGTAATTTGAAACTAAGATTCAGATTATTAGTTTATTACTATGCCTGCAGTTCTGCTATTAAATTTTAATAATTGAATGTACTGTACTGCAAGTTAAAAGTTTTAAAAATACGCGCCAAAATTTAAACTGCACACAAAATTAAGTTTCAGAATCCAAGGAGGCGAAATTTTTTACCTCATCTGCCCCCCGATTCAGAACAAAGTTATCGACCGATTCGATTATTTTCTTTTATTTTTAATTCATTTTTTAAAAGGGTACATTTTATGTTATTAAGTTTATGAAAACTTAAGGCCTTTGGCTTTAACATATAAAAATATTGATAGCTACCGCTAAGCGGATCATTTACTATAATTAAAACAAATTTACCGAATCGGTCGATAACTTCGTTCTGAATCGGGGGGCAGCTCATCTCAACAATAATGAGCATAGTTTTAAACAGAGAACATTATACATAAAGTACACATATTAAAGTACTGTCAATCGTGAATGAGACTGGCAATGGTACGGTAGTATGGCTACTCCTACAAGATCAAGGGAAATGCAGACTGCCAGCTGTCAGGTAAATAACGGTTCTAAGTTACCGCAGGGTCAGGTAAAAATCGCCCCTGTCATTGAAAACATCACACAATTACGGCTTTTTTAATCCGGACAACGCAAGACAGCAGGTTTACCTTAACGAAACCAGTGCTATTGCGAAATGGGTCCTATGTTCGCAAAATAAGGTGCATATAATGAGTAGCTAAACGTGCTCTCGTGTGTACGTAAGACAGCAAGCATTGCAAAATTGGTCTTATTGGCAGAATAAGGATCCCTTTCTTTTCAACGCGAAAAGACGGCAAATTGTTTCTGAACGCTCCTCGAATCTGTTATCTAACCCTCACAGATCTTTTAACCCTAAATGCATTAATGCACAACATCACGTGGTATATTTATTTACTTAAAATAACTGATTTACTAATACTTATATTTTATCAAAACAATCAATTATAATATTTTTGGTAAATCTCTTTGAATGGTCTGTATAAAACCTCCAAACGAATTGTAATAACAAAATAATACTGTCTTAAAAAGAGAAAAATAGGTAACTAAAAATTAAAAGAAACATAAGTTTTGAAAAATTCAAATTTGAAAGTTATTAAGTAGAGGTATTTATTTTCATGTTTATAATTTCATTAATGTTACTGAAAACTTATCCTTGATTTAAAATTAATAGTTAATGATAGTAATAGACAGAGGTAAGTACACACTACCTACTTAGAGGATAAATAAATAAAAACCCGCGAAACATTCAACAAAGTCGTCTTATATTCGAAAAGTATGTACTTACTAAAATTTAATTCTGAAACAGGATTAGCGTTCATGTTACTAAGAGGTTTACTTATTAAAGTTATAGTCTAACTTAAAAAAAAACTTTCAAAACATAAACAAATAGGTACCTACAATGCGAACCCGGCAAAAAAACATGGCTGCCGCGGAGCGCGAGCATCCATATTTGTTTACCTATCATGAATTGACACAACGAATCATAACATACCATTCCTAATCGCAGTCTCCTCGGCTATCTTCCGCCAAATCTGCCTCTTAACTTTGATATTAAGGAAATCTTCATGGCTTTTATCGTAGAGGCATGGATGACCTCGCACAGATTCTATAAAAATGCTCACTGATTCGTCGTCGAAATCGCGACAGGACATAGCTAACGGTCGATGGATGCGGTGCCCGCGTCCAACTGACGGATGCGGTGCGGTAACAGCGGGGCGATGCGGTGACAAGCAAAACGCAGTTACGTTCCTTTTCACGCGTTTGTAAGAGATTCAATTTTGAATTTTGTTTATGCTACTTTTATTAACTTAAGCATTTTTTGTGTTTATTGTAATAACGTAATAATTTAAGGTAAGTCTAGACAAATGTTTTGTTTTATTTGCTTTGAAATGAAAATGTTATTTTTAATTTTTTTTGGAATAGGGTAGATAGAAAAATGTTACAGAGGTTGCGGTCAATACCTGTGAATTTAGGAGTTAATGATTGTAAAGACAGTATAACGCTCTGGTTGTTAACTGAACAATCCCCTCCCTTCCCTTATTTGGTGTTCAAATGTAACTGGCCTTTTGTGTTCTTCTTTATCGATATGACAGAACAAAAGAGTAGGTAACTGTATGTTTTAAAGTATCATATCATTTTCATTACGCTGTTTAACGGGTCATTTTTAATACAGAAAATCTTGGTATCTTACATGAGTTTTTGATAAATATTACTTCAGTTTTTTTTAGCCTATCTAGTTCGTTACACAAGGAAACTGGTGCTAGGTAATCTAAAACAATGTATATATATATATATATATATATATATATATATATATCTGTATACATAAATGTATTTATTTATTTATTTTTATATTAGCATAATATTCAAATGTAATTACTGTTTTTTTTTCTATAGCTTTTGTGCAGCCTAACTCGTCCTCTGTTTTAAATCTCTCTGCCGAAGGTAGTCAGGAAGAGATCGATATTTACTTCTCTGTTTTTACGTGCTGTGAGTATTTGTTTGTGCAATAAAGATTATGTATGTTATCTTATCTATTTTGTGTTTTCGTTTATTTTCTGTTACCTTTTCTTTTGTTTTTCGAGGTGTCTGTGTGTCAGACCAAATATTTTTTACAGGTTAATGGTTTTCAGAAACAGGTTGATAGTGTGGTGTGACATTTTAACAGTGTATAAAATAATAAAAAGGTAGTCGAAATGTGTGTTTGGAACATAGGAATAGGGACATAGGAATATTTTTTCAGCGAATACTTTAATTTATTGTTTTTTGTAGTAATTTTATTTAATTGACATCTGCATTTTTATTTGATTGATGACATAATTATAATAGTATAATAAATAATATAATTAAGTACTCGCCATTAGTAAATTCAATAACATAAATTAATTGTAATATTAAGCTTGTTTAAGAAAAGATGTGATATTCTTACTCTTAACATTAGTATGTAAGTTATTGTTATTTTTGCTGTGCCCTATCAGGGTCTATGTTTGAAACATAAACAAATACCTCCACCATGTATGTACAACATAGAAGTGCATTAAACATTTGAATTTGAATTTAGTCTGAGAGCGTTTTCAGACTAATGTTTGCCGCGCGAACACGGGCTTATTGCTGTGTTCGCTCAAACCGGTAGTGGTGAGTCAGTCATCTATATAGATTATACGAGCATAAGAGCGCGTCACCGCTCGTACTAGTTACCGTGTTGAAAAAGGCGCGTGCAGACGAGGGTTAGGGTGTCGCAAAGTGGGTGCAGGGACTTAGAACAATTAACTCAGCCGTGAAAAGTGCGACCAAAAAACGCACGAGCCGAGCGAGCGAAGCGAGCGTGCCGTGGCAGCGCCGGCGATTAAATATGAATAAATATAAATATGCGCCAGACAACACACCTCTTGTAATGGTCTCGAAGTAGGGATTATTAAATCACTGTTTACGAGGTACCACACAAGGAAATAAGCTAGGGGCGTCTCCCAGCACACCGAGACCCGAGTCAATTCAGAAAAGATCGTTTCCTGAATTGACCCGACCGGGAATCGAACCCGGGACACTACGGAAATCGAGGCGAGAAACCGTGCTACAGCACACTACGCCAATCGTGTCGTCAAAAAATAATTGCCAGAAAATAAGATTTTAAAAAATTAAGTCCCTAGTGCACCCCCTTTGCGACACCCGGACCCAGACGCGCCTACATGCGCTTCCAAGAACGAGCTTACTTACGTATAACACGCTAGTTAAAACCGCTCTAATCTACATCTATGATAGGTATAAGCAAAAAAAAACATCATTATTAGCTTTTCCTGTATTCATGTTCATGGTATTGAAAACACAAAGTCATCCATTCTCGTGCTATACTTTGGGTTATAGATCTCCCTGTGGGCTTCTGCTACGCTAACCCAGAAGGCCTGTCGACTGAATAGCTGTGTGATCTGTGTTGGTGCCCACTGGAAGCCAGTGGTGAGCTCCCAACATGGCCCTCGGTATAGCAAGCGCCACTCGCCGCGGTAATAGTCTTCTTTCTTGCCTGCGAATTTGATATAATTAATGCATATATGGCATTCACTATGCGAAAATTTTAATTTTTTATCGACTTTTATTTGAAGACTAAGTATGTTCCATCATTTTCTTTACGGTATCTATAAATAATCAACCGTTAAAGAGTTAGTTTTATTAGCTGGATTAGGCCTCATTTACAGAGACGCGGTACTCATTTCAGTGCGGGCCCGGGCCGCGCCGCCAAACGCAACGCGCGACGCACCGCGTCTCCGTAAATGATGTCCGTAAATGAGGTCTTACTCTTTGTGAACTCCAATATTAAAATGAATAAAGTAAATAAAGAAGTATTATAGGTAATGTTGGCGTCTTTCTTGAAATTTCGCGGCCACTCACCCAACATTATTATTATGAAAGAACATGAAGAGAGGAACAAACTTTATATGGAGCACAGCACATATTGCTAAAGTATATCGGAGCTAAGATATTAGCTATTGTATTTTTATCTGTATGTGCAGCCACAAAATTTAAGACCTCGTGAAAAATTGGCACTTCCAAATTCAAAATTGCAGATTGTAAAGTCGGGTAGTTTAGGCATGATTGTAAAAATATTTAACGAAATTCATATAAATATAATAATAATAAATAATAAAAAGTTATTATTCGCTGTCAGAGTTTTTTTAATGAAAATACATGTCTCTAACAATTTATTGGATGGAAAGATGAGTGTTATCGATAATGATAGTGTGAAATGGCTGGTGTATTGTATAGTTTAAATATTTTAAGTGTTTCCGGTTTGCAGTGCCCTTACAGAGTTCATGTTCTAAACTTAATTTAAATGTGACGCAACTAGGGTTTAAGAAGGCTAGTTTTCAATGGCCACGTGCAATATTAGGCCAATATTGTTCTTGTATTGTGGGTAAAGAGACTTTCAGGTGTTTTTCTCATGTCATGTCTAATATCGACGGTTGAGAATCAATACCTCCTATTTACATAATGACTATTAGAAAATGTCTTTTTGATGTCATTGACGTTAAAGTCGTAGCTCGTGTTCCACTTCCTAGTGCTAAATACTTAACATTTACTACTTTGTAAACAATATTATCATAATGGATATCTAACGCGACGTATTGCTGAATGTAGTTTTATCAGAAAAATAGGTACATCTTTCACTCCTATTTCTGCATCCTATAAAACATCTATTAGGTGAGATTCATAAAATAACATTTCAGAACTATTATTTAAGTGGATCTAAGGCAAAAAATAATACTTTAAGAAATCATATCTCCTCCGATATCACTTAGAACAATTCTGACCACTCAGATATGTTTCTTTATGTGCTATTAAACAGTGATAAAATGATTGCTGGCCGCGAATAAAAAAATGACGCCACAGGTCCGCACAAAGTTACTCTAACCCCTTTAAAAGTATGCTCGTTGTCAATCGGTGTAATCGGTAATTACAAAAAAGAAATATACTCACTTGGTCCTGAAAAGCATTATAATAATCATTTTTTATTGTTCTTTCTTTCACACTATATTATAAAGAAGAAAGATTTGTTTGTTTGTTTGCATTGAATAGGCTCTGCAACTACTTACTACGCGAAAATTTGCAAGCTAAGCTACAAAACTATGAAACCATTCCACTGATGCGATAGCTTGACCGCCAATAAAGTCGACCCTCCTGATGGTGCGCGGGACGCGGGAGGAGAATGCTTTCGGCCAACCAATCAGTCACCGGTCCTGTCGGCTACCGACAGCGATAGACGTTCAACGTCAAAGCTTGCACGGCTGCAGCCTTGTGTCTGCTACACATGAGATAAATACAAACATGAAATTGCCGAGTATGCGTAATAAAAAACAAGCTAAGATTATGTTTTTAAATGTGGCGAATTATTTTAAAAAATTGTAACAAGCGTCTTCTTCAGGTGTGCATTGATTTCGTTTTCTTCATTGTGCTAATCAAGTTTCCATAGTATTTTTGATGTGTTTTGATTGTTTTTACATCGTTATTGCTATGTCGTTAGTGAATTGCTTAATAAATTGCATAAACATAAATATAAATAAGACAATTTCAAAGGCTACTGGCGTGTCTAAGGCAACTATGATAAAGTAAAGTACCTAATAGCGGCCGTATTGGTCCCACGTCTAATGAATAATTGATATTTAATTAGTTTATTTTAATTTATTCTTTATTATCTTTTAACTCTGGAGTTTTTCCTGAATGCTTCAAGCAGTCTATTATTCACCCCATTCATAAGGGTGGCGGTAGAGACTGTGTTGACAACTATCGCCCTATATCAGTACTATCGGCGCTGTCTAAAATTTTTGAAAACTTATTAACTCACGCTTAATGGGCTATTTAAAACAGGAAGACCTTATTTCTAAATCACAATTTGGATTCCAACCAAACAAATCTACCGAGGACGCAGTGTCCCAACTAGTTAACAACGTATCTGTAAATATTGATTGTGGAAAGAAATGCGTCGGTGTCTTCCTGGATTTAGCAAAGGCATTCGACACAGTCTCTACTATCACATTACTTCGTAAGCTCGAAAACATGGGTATTCGAGGTGTGCCGTTAAAGTTATTTCATAGCTACTTAACTCACAGAAAACAGCGTGTGAAGATAGGTAACTTTGGCAGCACAGACCTGCCAATAACGCGCGGAGTGCCCCAGGGCAGTGTTTTGTCGGGGCTGCTAGTATTTGTATAAATGACAGTTGATTGTGTAACGAAGTTTACCTAGGAAGAAGCAGAACCACCGCACAATACTTAGTGCCTTAGGCCCGAGTCTCTTTCTTGTCTATATAAACGATCTCTGCAATTATAGACCTAACAATGGTTCCATATTTTCCTATGCTGATGATACAGCTCTGATATTCAGGGGTGAGACTTGGGCGGAAGCCAAGACCAATGCAGAAAAGGGTTTACTGCATGTAACCACTTGGCTACAAAAGCACCAATTAACACTAAACTCATCCAAAACAAAAATTTTGACCTTTTCAATTAAAAAAAGTAATGCACCGGGCTCCAGGTTCTATATAAGGGCACATACATGTCAAAATGCACTGAGCAACACATTGAAGTGTGATTGCCCGATGTTGGAACGTGTAAATGATATCAAATATCTGGGTATACAGCTCGACGATAATTTGTCATGGAGTGCTCAAATCAACTTATTGTCAGCTCGTGCACGAAAATTAATCTGGATTTTCAAAAAACTAAGGGACGTGCTTAAGCCTCAGTTACTGAAATCTATTTATCTTGCACTGGCGCAATCGGTCTTAAGTTATTGTATCTCAGTATGGGGAGGAGCCGGTAAGACAAAAATGTTAAAACTTGAAAGAGCTCAAAGATCAATTCTTAAGGTAATGACAAAAAAGACATTTCGATATCCAACCTTTAAACTTTACCAGGAATGTGAGGTTCTCACTATACGGCAACTCTTCGTTTTGAATGCCACTCTTCACAAGCACTCGGAGCTCAAATACGATACCATTGCCACACTATCAAAGCGTAGATCCGACAGAGTATGTCAGCCCGTAAATCATCACACTGCTTTCCTTAAAAGACATTTACATTTTCTCGCACCTTAATTATATAATAAAATTAATAGAGTATTAAATATCTACCCTAGAACACGATATGAATGTAAGTCACTTAATTAAAAATGGCTCCTAAAAATGAATTATACTGACACAGAATCCTTAACACGTACTATGCTTTAAAAGTCACACTCGCAGAAACAAGTAACATCCTCACCCAACATACACGCAGGACACTCAGTAATTGCACTCGCACCAGATACCCCTTCATTCACCACACACCTCATATCATTCACCACACACATTACATCAAGCACCACACACCACATACCACGCTTCACTCACCACACACCTTACACCATGCACCACACACCATGCTCCACTCGCCACCCTCCTCACATCGTGCTCCTCACACCACACTTCACACTGCACATCACTCACCACACACTGCACATCACGCACACACTGCACAACATGTAAGTGTCCACACTCGTCGATCGAGACGGTGAGACCTGGAGTCCTGAAATACAGGGCCACCCTAGTTTAGGCTCCAGTTCACACGTAGGTAAAATAATTGTAGCTCTCTAGATCCTAGATGTACTCCCTAAGTTATGATTTTATGTGTGGATAATAAATCTTATTTTATTATTATTACTTATTTTATTATTTATAATACTAAAACATCTGAAGTTATAAATTTCCTAAATAACAACACGGAGATTTTATGAATCATGTTTGGAGATATCTCACCGCGCGTAGTGCCCACTGCCGTGTGTGCCATACACACGCCCCGCCCCGCGTCCCGCGTACCGTCAGGAGGCCGCAGGAATCCATATGTGAAATTGAAAACATAGCTTAGTAGAACCCGTTTCCAATAGCGCTATGCTATGTGGTGTAGACCAATAAATGTGATTGGTGAATGTAAAACGCATCCACATCAACGTGGCATAGCACATCTCGGTTTGAAAAAGCAGCCTAAATAGCAATATGTGGACAATCTGTGTGTTTATTATGTGTTATTATCTCTTTGAGAATGTATTACAGGTATTAAAGTATATTTATCACTCTCCATATAAAACTTACTAGTGTATGGATTAATGCAGTTAGCTGCTATCAAGTCGCAGGCGTCGACGAACTGCTTCATCTCGAACTTCAAGCCATTGTAGCGTTGGCCGCAGACGATGCCATAACTTGGAAATTAAGTAAATAACTAATTAAAAGAAACGAAAACTAGAAAAATCCAATTTCAGCTCTACGTAGGTGTCGAGCGGGATTCGAGCCCACGTCTATCCCTAACCGGGCTATGGACAGCGAGGAAACGAGCTTCCACCTACTCGCCGAATGCCCGATGTACTCACAAATTCAATGGGAGCTCATGGGGTCTGACTCATTAGATGAAGTGGACTTGAAAGAACTGACGGTGGATCAGATAGCAAGATTCTGTAGAGCCACGGGAAGATTCAACGGGACGCCGTGAAAATGGGACAACCTAAAGACCCCCTGCAAGGGGGGCCCAGGGAAATGGGTGAAATGGTCCACCACAAACGGACCGATCACCCGGCCCACTGCCAGGGTCCCCAGTTGAAAATAATAATAATCGCTAACCGGGCAGCCCTTAATACAAGATCGGTTACAGACTAACGTTATAAAACGCGCGTATAGGCTCGTTTTTGTAGGCGTGGCCTTTTGCCCTCGTAACTCGATGGCGATGACGCGCTCATTAGCTCTTCTAATCCTTGAAGATTCTGCGAGCAAGGAGCAATAAGTTCGTGTACCTGCGTTTAGTTTTTAAAACGCGCGTACACGTGTAAGAGCGAACCTATGCCAAAGTGACCGTATACGAGCAAAAAAAACGATAGTCTGCAACCGCTCTTAGGCTGAGATCTATATTCGTTACTTACTCGTACTTAGCTAAGCACAGACTTATCAATTTAATTATTTTCTTACTGATTCGACGACCGACTTGGTGTAATGGTTAAGAAGTTGGCTACTACACCAGAGGTCGCGGGTTCGATCCCCGCACAGTACAAACATTTTGTGTGCATGAACATGTCTGTTTGTACTGGTCTGGGTGTCTCCTATGTATAATAAGTATATATTTACAAAAGAAAAATGTATTTAAGTATGTTTATCCGTTGTCTAGTATCCCATAACACAAGCTTTAATTAGCTTACTTTGGGGCTAGATGGCGCTGTGTGGAATAATGTCCAGGGGATATATATATATTTAGTATTGTTACGATTTAACTATAACTCAAATAGGTATCTTTATTTAAATAGACCTAATCAGTACTTTTAAATAGTCAAAATATATACTAAATAATAGACATAAATACTATAATAATATGAATAAATAAACAGTATACAAACATAATGCGACTCTACCACCGCGTCGGAGAAGTTGATTCTTACTGAGAAGACCCGGCGAGAAACTCAGTAGTTACTCTTTCAAACTTGCTGTGGTTTTACAATGCGAGTTAGTAGAGTACAATTTGTTTGTTGATAAAAAAAATGCTTAAATTCTAACATTAAATAATAAACAGACTTATTTAAATAACAGATTATTACTAACAAATACTTAAGGCCTGCGCAGACGAGGGATTTTAGGGAGGGAGGGTACTTTATTCTTCGTCAAAATAGATACCTTTCAAACTGCATCCAGCAACGCACACGAAGGACTAATAGTACGCTAAACCAAAAATTCGCCGCCCGCGGAGCGGCTACGCTAGTAGCGGATTAAAGTACGCGGGCGTCCGCGAAAAAAATAGAACGAACGAACTGTGAGCAGTCCCTGTTCGGGCGCCATATAACGGGAATCCTCGATGCTGGCCAGCAATACAGGAGCCGGAGCGCCGGGATTCGTCACACAATATTTAGAAGTAGATGTAGTTGTGGAATAGTTAATAAAAGATCAGCCAATCCAGTGACTTGTTTATTAAATAGGATAAAAGTATAGGTAGGAAAGAAGAACTGTAACAAAATAACAATAAATGAATACACAGAGTCCTAGTTAATAGATTATCTAATAGTAATAGGTAAGTAAATAGGTATGATATGCTTACCCCGATACACGGGTTCCTGTTACTCATAACTGTTTTAACTGTTTACAAAATTGGTTATTTAGAGTATTTAAAAATACACCATCACGTAAGTTATACTAGTTAAACTGGTAATCTGGTAAAATGCTCACAAACTGTTCAGTACGATGGTTTTGGTAGGACTGAATCAAAAAAGCTGCGCATGCAATGCGAAACAAAAATCGAATTGAATCAAATTTGAAAACAAGTACAAAATATTTTAAATGGCCAGCAGTTAAACCATGAAGTTTCCAGCGATCGTGGAGGTTGTAACGTCCACGAGACTGAAGGGAAACGGCATCGTTACAAACGCACACGGCGGATTTTACTCTGCGTTAAAAATCGATTCGAAATAAAGGGATGGACCTAATTGGTCGGTTCTGTCAAGAAGCTATAAACCTATAGGTACTTCATTTTAACAATTAATAGCGAATATACCTAGTAGAAACCCTGAGCGGTCACGCAAGTTTAGGAAAAGGCGCTAGTAGAAACCCTGAGCGGTCACGCAAGTTTAGGAAAAGGCGCGAGCGGTCCTTCTGTAAACTCTTTATTTTGTGATTGACATTATTAATGGTGTCCTAACTCGTTTTAAATGTGTTATTGTTGCCGAGACACGGCATTGTGTTAGCACAGCATTACGTCATAAAAATAATGTTTGATGAAGTGACTCACTCTTCGAAAGCTGCTGGGCACGGATGCTGGCAAAGGTAATTGACATAATCAGTGGCTGCAAAAATGAAGAAAAAAATGTTAACTATCTGTCTGGGTATCTCGGGCCCCTTCCTAGGAACGTGCTGAGTCTGACCCTTATGTGGTCG
This sequence comes from Udea olivalis, assembly GCA_947369235.1. Classification (NCBI taxonomy): domain Eukaryota; kingdom Metazoa; phylum Arthropoda; class Insecta; order Lepidoptera; family Crambidae; genus Udea; species Udea olivalis. Next base: position 2,504,248 of record OX376370.1, read on the forward strand.
GTAACGAGCCACCGGTGGCGTGTTGCGACCACACACTGAGTACTGAGTCACAGATTAATTATGACCGAGTGGCGTAAAGCAAGTGCTTTACGTGTGCGAAGAATTCATACAAAATATATGAAAAATTACTTAAACTGCTTTTCATACGTGTTGTTCGGAACAATGGGTTCTTAGGTAGGCACAAACTCCGTCACTGGAAAAAACGCTAGGCGATATTGGAGAGATGGTTCTGCGCACGGGTACAGTATGAAGGAGTTTCATTTAATACCACCACTATAGTTTGTCCAATTTAGGATGATAATTTTGACAGTTCACGCATAAGAAGTATAGCATTTTTTTTTCGGTAAAAACCGCCCACTTAGTGAGGTGCCTTGCAAACAAATAGCAATAGAAAATATAAAATCGCTTGTGAAATCAAATTAATATTTTTTAAGAATAAGGGCGGCGGCTAGCACAACATTATATTTCAACACAGTTTAATTTTGATTAGTAGGTACCTATCAAAGTTATTTACAATTATCTATCATACAATTATTCTTAAAAAACATTGATTAAATATAATAAAGATTTTGAACTTAAATATTATTCGATAGCAAACGCACTATCGAATATTTGAACAAGAATTGATAATAAACTTGAGACAGTCTTCTAGTGATAATGACGATAATGATTATGAAAGTGATTTAAATAGGCTGTGCATCATTAAATGATAAATAACTACAAATCCTAAATACCTACCTCATTTAATTCACAAATATGTTTTTATTCATTCAATTATCTCTTTATTACAATATTCAAATACCATTTACCTACTTTTTTTATCTAACGATTCTAAGTTCTATTAAATAATAAATCGATAATCGAAAAGATTCACTAACAAACTACCTCATCCCTTTTGAAAGCTGTCAAAATTATCATCCTAAGAAATAGACCGTCGAAGTAACAACCTTATTTCAACTCTAGCAATAAAGGCATAAGTACAATCCCAATCACAGCAACGTTCACGTAGGTACTTAACAAGAAGGCTAGAAACTAAGGAGAGATAACTCCCTGGAAAGGGTAGGACTAAATCCGTATCCCACAGTGACGCATGCGCATTACGCTTCTTTGCCGCGATCCTCGCGAAGTGTCAAAATGATCCTCGCGAAGTGTCAAAATTGGTCAACACAACCTCGAAAAACAACAACTGTCGCACGTGACACCGTTCAAAACAAAACCATGTGACCATGAAATGACAAATAGCTGCCGCTGCACATGCGCAATACAGCGTTTTGCCCGGCACAGAGTATACGACTTTCGGCCCTCGAAAGCTTACCCCCACTTCGGGAGTTATCTCTCCTTAGTCTCTAGCCTTCTTGGTACTTAATAACAGCACTGACCCAGGGAAACAAACAGGCTAGTTAGTAACAGAGAAACTCCTAACATAAAAGCCGATTGGACAAACTATAGATTCGCTCACTACGTAGGGTCGGTCAAACGTATATGTCAAAAAAACCTACAAAATTTTGATATTCTTGAATATTTTTGTAAAGAGAATCAAGGAGTACAAAAATAAATGACCTTCGTTAAAATTATCTTCGTTTTCATAAGTTAAAGTCCACGTTAGTTTTCGCAAAACTACGGACGTTGGGTTAGTGAGTAGGTTCTCTGGCAGAGTTATTTCCAGATTACGGGTACAATATTGAACGCTTAGATTTTGATCTAAGAGGGTTATTTGCTTTTTGCGTTTAGGGTAGATCGTAAACGTCGCATTTTTTAAATGTTTTCGTGATTATTTAGCTGAATTTGAATTAAGTATAAATTATCTCTTTATTATTGAATGCACCTTTTGATTTCATAATTATAACTTTAACTGTGTACAGTAAATTTTTAAGTGTCTTATCAATTTCTCAAAAAAACGGTTTATTATTTAATTTAGCAAATAATAGGTGACTACCTAATTTTCGACAACTCAATGTGTTTTTGAATAGTATTATGCACACAATTATATCTAGAGCAAAAATTTAGGTTTTATTTCAATTCAATGAAATAATTACGAAAATCTTACAAAAATCCAACGTTTTTGAACCACCCCCAGCTTACGCTCTAAGTAAGGCCCGTATTCTTAAACAAAATCTGTACTTGAGTATAGATCTGAGTGACGTTTTTGTATGAACTGACGTTTTGTAATCTCTACTCAAGTACAGATCAGTGCTTGAGTACAATTCTAGAATACGGGTTCTATTCTTATCTAAGATTGAACGTGCAAAAGGTTTCGAAAAATAGACCGGTACTTACCCAAGGATTGATCTCTTATTTAAAGGGTGGTTCTCTAAACGTAAAAATAGTTTAGATGCTATACTGTAAGTAGTGCTCACTTCTGGATAGCGTTCGTGATGGTGCGGTACTTGAGGTCGGCATTGTCGGCATGGTCGTGGAAGCGTTGGGATTGATGGTCGTTCTGGTCGAGGGTGTGGTCCTTCTCTTCCTCGGTGGTCTTGTCGTTCTAGGAACAATGGTTATTTGGGAAGAGATAAAACACTTTAGCAAAGAATAGGTAATAGCACTCTGTACAGAAGGTTGTCTCGAGCAACGTGGACAAGTAAAGAAGTCTTCTTTAATCTTACAAGTTCGTGTCACACTAGTACTTTTTAATTTGTCCGTGTTGTTGATCAAGGCCATGTTTTGGTAGCTTGCGCGCGGATTCGAAACTTATCGCGTAGCACTAGCGTTCATATTCCAGTGTGCGCCGGTAAACGAAACCGATTAAACTCTCGGAGAGCAGGGTCGCAACGCAACTCGCTGATTTAATTATTAACTTTTTTAAAAGTATTACTGTAATTAATATAACATCGTTTAGTATTAGTACTAGTCATTATTATTCTTATAATTACAAGTTACAGTTGAGGCAAATCAGAAACAAAACAAATAACGCGCTCGGCGGCGAGAGTGCGAGCCGACTGTCATACCTCACAGAGTCAGAGAGGGGCCACGGCGGCCGAGCATACCTAAACCACGGTGATATTATCTATTATTTACCATGCCTTAACTTTGAAGTGACACAGGCCTGCCTGGCTAAGATGCGCAACATCGAGTAATCTCGTTTCTCGTCCTGAGAGTCGACAAAAGAGAGGCAGGGCTTTTATTTCACTCATTTACATAGGTTCTTCTTTAAATCGGGTTATACTTAACTTATGAAAATACTGTATGACCTTCTTCAATTTGTCTAGAGAAACTGTACACTGCAATACAATACTTACTATTAAATAACTATTGAGTTTCTGGCTTGGTTTTCTTAGTGGAAACTGCATTCCGGCCGCGTAGTAGGTAGTCACATCACACAGGGGCCGTATTACCATCTCTGATAGCCAGTCAAGTTGATTTCCTTAACTGAGTGTAGCGAGCGCTTTTCTAATGTGATCTTTCATTTCCAGCCAGTCAGCGGTTACCTGTCAATAATGCATCCTCTAGGCCAGATATTTACTGACGGAATTGCTCGCTACACTCAGTTAGGCAAATTAACTTGACTGGCTTTAAGAGATGGTAATGGTAATACGGCCCCTGGTTGTCTTTTGAAGTCAAACCAAAATATCGCATTTATGATATTTCTTCTAACATATTCTGAATAAAAACCATTACCAATTTATGATGATAATTTTGACAGTTCACGCATAAGAAGAATTGCGTTTTATTTTGGTGAAGTGTACAAACTCTAACAACTTTATTCAAATAGACTTTCACGGTAAGTACTTTAAAATCTTCTAAAGCAAGATATACCACAGATACTAAATAATAGAAATAAATACTATAATAATATAGATGTATAAATGCACAGTATACAAACATAATGCGACTCTACCACCGCGTCGGAGTTGTTTCTTGCTGAGAAGACCCGGCGAGAAACTCAGCAGTTACTCAAACTTGTTTTGGGTTTGCAACAGGCGTTAAAGTAAAGTACAATGTTTCATTTTGATACACATAAACCTACTGTGTGTCTTATCTAAATAATATAAAACAATGATAAAAAAAAACATAAAAGAATATAAACATAAGGTAATTTACAATTAAAAAAGAAAAATTGTTAGTCAGTACAAACTAAGTATTTACTACTTAGGTATTACAATAAAATATCTACTAAAATATATACTACCCGTGAATGTGTTTTTATTTTATGTTTTTGTATTTGACACACTTTATATTGTGTTTCTGTGTTCCTGTAATGATAAGAGGAATCGCAGTACCCAGACAAACCAGTAATGGTTTAGGGGTGCGAAGCAAACAATGTTAAAACTTTAATTGTAAGAAGAAATAAATAAATAAATAATCTGTTACAATAGAGTTACAAATTATCTAATCCCGCATCGAGCAGAGAGCCCACACCCAGGCATTTTTATCTATAAGGTAGTCTTTTGTAGTATAATAGCCCTTTTTCAATAAAGCTGCTTTGATGTGATTTTTGAAATCTATGTAGTGGTAACTCACAAATGGCTTTTGTGATCTTGTTGTAATAAAATATACCTTGCCCCATAAAGGATCCTAAAACTTTTCGTAAGAGTGAAAGTGCAATTTTCATTACTCATACTCTGAATGTAGGTCTGAAGTTGCCTGAGGAGCGGGATTAAAGTAATACTTTTCATCCCTAGGGAGAATCACTTTCAACTGACAGCTGTCAAATTATTAAAAAAAAACTAGTTCTTTTTTACATTAGATATGTGAACCATGTTCCAACTTTCTATGCAGCCACTATGTAAAATTGAAATAACTTAAAGTTAAGTATTGATTAAAGAATATATATTTTTTAAATAAAATAAATAAATAAATTTGCGCCAGACAACACACCTCTTGTAATGGTCTCGAAGTAGGGATTAATATCCCTGTGTTACGAGCTATCACACAAGGAAATAAGCCAGGGGCGTCTCCCAGCACACCCAGACCCGAGTCAATTCAGAAAAGATCGTTTCCTGAATTGACCCGACCGGGAATCGAACCCGGGACACTACGGAAATCGAGGCGAGAAACCGTGCTACAGCGCACTACGCCAACCGTGTCGTCAAAAATACCTTTATTATAATTTAGTTTCAACAATTTCTTTAAAATAACTTGGATTTGGGCAAAATATTTACCATTTTTCCAATGATGAAAATAAAAAATAATGGCTGAATAGCTGGCCGGCCACAGAAAAAAAAAAAAAAATAGGCGGGAATGCGGCAATTCGATCTTCATTTATTTTTTGGATTTGAAGACTTTTGTTTATACGTATAGCAGAGATTTGTACCTATAAAATGAGTTCATCTGATTCTGATATGAATTTAACGCCTGATTTTATAAGAGAAGAGGCTAAAGCGGTAGTGGAAAATAAAATTTACTCATTTTTTCTTTAGCTAATTCAATTTTTTTATTTTTACTTTCCTTGTATTTGTAATGAAAAGCACAGTGTTTACCTCGGGTTAAAGACTTATTTAGTCCCTCGAACTATTGGCGCTCACTTCGTTCCGGGCGCCAAACCCCGTCTCGGGACTAAATAAGTTACTTTCACCCCTAGGGTAACAATGTACTATTTATTCTTATTCCTAGTATTTTCGCAATGTATATCACTTTGTTTAGTATAGAGACCAATATTTTTTCTCACAAAAATAAACTACTAACTACCACAAAACTATCTACTACTACAGATAATATATAATATATAATATCCTACTTTAATTACAGGTACTGCCCACTTAGTGAAGTGCCTTGCAAACGAATAACAGAAGACAATTTAAAATCGGTTGGGAACAAAATTAATCTTTTATCTGAAATATAAAAGTGAACATCTTTTGTGAACAAGAATTAAAAATAAACTGAAGAGACAGTTCTTCTATTGATGTTGACGACGATGATTATGAAAGTGTACAACATAATATTAGTAATATAACTTTAAACCTACCTTATTTGATTCACTTGAGGGCTTTTATAGTCGTGATATATTTATTTAATTAACTGTTTATTGCACAATCAAATAAACTGACGATCACAAGTTCTATGAAATAATGAAACGATAATCGAATCGATTCACTAACGACTACTTACAAACTACCCCATCCCTATTGAAAACTGTCAAAATTATCATCTTAAATTGGACAAACTTTATTAATCTGATCCCAATTAAAAAAGGCGAGTTGTACGAGGGGCATGCCAAAAGAAATTAGATACTCAAAATTTATAAAATGTATTCATTATTACAAGTATCGATCTTTTCGAAGTATTCACCCTGAGCACGTATACACTTTTCCATGCGTTTTAACCAATTGGAAAGTACCTGTGACCACTCTTCTTTAGACACCTCAGAAATCTCGAAATTATAGGCAGCCAGTGCATCTTCTTTGCTTTCAAACCTCTTCCTCTTTAGTTTTTCTTTAATTTTTGGAAACATGTAAAAATCAAAAGGCGCTAGGTCAGGGGAATATGGTGGGTAAGGAAAGATTGACACAATTTTTGAGTCTACAAAGTCAAGTGTTCTGGCAGACGTGTGCTGCGCCGCATTGTCGTGGTGCCAGAGTAGGTGCCGGATTCCTGACTTCGGTCGCTTGTCACACCAAGCTGATATTACTCTGTTGAAGCACAAACTGTCATATACGTAGATCATACAGAGATTACCGTTCTTTGATCCTCTAGCACTACAGCAATATGACCCGTTTTGCAGAAAAACGAGGCGACCATTTGTTTCTGTGTGCTTCGTGCACGGCGACCTTCGTTGGAGTGGGTTCATCTGCAAAACACCATACAGTCGACTGTCGCTTTGTTTCGGGATCACAGTTATACAGCCATGTTTCGTCACCAGTCAGTATATCGCACACGTTTTTTTTCTCGCCACTGTCGAATTTATCTATCATGAATAGGCACCAATCCACCCAACGGTATTAACCGATGAGGTAAGTTGTGCGGCACCAATCTCGAACAACGTTTGCGCAGAAAAAGGTGGTCGTGAATTATGGTATGCATTGCTGCTGATCCAATTACCAGTTCTCGCTCCAGCTCTACATACGTAATTCGTCGGTTTTCGCGAATAAGTTTTTTGACTGCACGAACGTTTTCTTGTGTGACCGCGGTTGGCCGCCGACCTGTCTTCGCTTCATCTTCGAGACATCCCCGTCCTCTTTTAAATTTAGCAAACCTATTAAATACTATTGCTCGTGAACAAACAGACTCACCAAAAGTAGTAGCTTAAACTTCAAAACATTCTTGAGGCTTCAAACCTTTTTTTATTCATAATAAATCATAGCGCAAAAATCACGTCGACTGAGCTCCATTGCTGCGAGGCAGTTCCCGCCAGATTCTCGGACAAAATGATGCTCATTCAAATAAAAAGAAATATACCTATGTGTGTTCTTTTTTCAAATACATCAATAAACAACCAGCCTATAGGATAGTGTATAACTTGCCAGTGTCAATCAAATGAGTAAAGAGTCTCTAACTTCTTTTGGCATGCCCCTCGTATATTGCGCCCGGGTGCTAAACCACCCGGCTACTTCGTAGTGCACAAAGACGGTTATTTTAATAAAATAACTTAACTGTTATAAGGCTGGGACTAGAACAACCGACAGCCAACAAAATATATTCTGTGAGTAAAAAACGAGTGAATGGGCCGGAGGCGAAATTGTTTTTCTAAATTTTGAAGTGTCAATTTTTTTTTCTCGTTCCTCTTATTTAAGTAATAGGTACCATTTTATACTTTGAAAATTCAGTAAATAAAAAATTTTTAGGGTTTTCTTTTTAGGAACATTGTTGTTTAAAATAATCCCGGTTGTGACCCCCCACACCAGTGTGGGTTCACCTTTAGACTTTCTTACCTGTAGAAGACCCATTCTCCCCCCGCCCAGTAAGGTTCACGCACTCCGTCATCCAGCTGGAATGCCTTATTAGTGTACCCCATCTCAGCTGCCATGTGGGGTAGCAAGTTGATCATGGCTTGAATCCTTTCGGAATTATCTCGTCGCCCGTGTAGTGGCCTGAGAAAAAATGTTTTATTCTACCAGATGATTATTTCGACGACCACCAGATTGGCGTCGTGGCTTAGGGGGTAAGCATTCCAGATCGGAATCCTGTGGGCCCGAGTTCAAATCTGGCCAGCTCTCTGATTCAGAACAAAGTTATCGACCGATTCGGTTATTTTCTTCTATTTTTAGGATGGGTAAATAGTTTTTATGAAATTTATTTTATGAAAACTTATGGCTTTAACACAAAGATATTGCTACCGTTAACACTTTCAGCGGAGCAGCCTGACACATAGATTGATGTTATATGTCACACTCTTATTCCATACATATTGGACGTTTACAGACGTTCTGTATTTAATACAAAATAGGAGGGTTTGTAATATGACACGAGCGTCTGTATACGTTAGAAGTCACAGAGTGTGAGGCGACAGACCAAAACCGCGCGCGCACCCTTCCCGCTTGCGGCTTACTGGGGTGACTAAATACGCCATGCAATACACGAGGCGACGTGTCTTGAAGTTGTGACTGTTACGTAAGTAAATATGCATGTGTGAGTACCTTTGTATAAAATGGGAGTGAAAATGTATGTGGTGCGGCGCCAGAAACTTGGAAAATCACACTGATACGGCGGCGCAGTGACGTAGCTAATAGAATTTGGTTAAGGCTACGGACGTAACTGAACGTTCTGCGAATAAATGTGTACCTTTGGTCGACGTGACTGTACGTTGAGCCACTTCATGTACTCACAAAATGACGTAAAGAAACGTTGCCCCGCTGAATTTGACTGAATCGGTCGATAACTTCATTCTGAATCGGGGGGCAGAACCATCTTTGAATTCATTGTTTTCGCGTCTAACTCTCCGGCTGGACTATTCACTAACTTCTATCGCAAGAAAATCGCGATTAGCAGTATTCGACGTCAAATAGCTATAATACTTATCTAAGTATTATAGCTATTTGACGTCGAATTATTCTTATCTACTGCATGACAAGCTGTTAAATTGCGAGCGACTATGAAAAGTAATCCATTCGAGTTGCTGGGAGCGGTGATAGAAAAAACACCAAATAAAAATTAAAGCATCCAGGGTAACGGCGGAAGGATCGGTACGAGTAGGTGGTGATCACCACCGTTTTCTAGTAGGTACCTACGCTTCATGCAAAAATGTGCTTTTGCTTGTTCTGTTCACGATGACCGATGAACTACCCTGTTTAAATAAATAAATATGCGCCAGATTACACAAAACTCGTCATGGTCTCGAAGGAGGGATAAATATCCCTGTGTTACAAGGTTCTTTTTTTTTTGTTCTCCGGGTGTGAAAATGCCTTACGCACTATCCCACTGCTTGGGTGGGGCAGTGAGGGGCTCTCCGCCAGTAAGGCCAGCGGCATACCCATTAAAAAACACCCGGGTATACCCTCACCGCTATGGAATAGGGCAACATGGCGCCTTACGGATTACCACGTCGCCCCAGCGGTCGGCCCAGCCTACGCGCCGGGCCTCCTCACGCTACGGGGGCGTCCCGGTACACTGGACACCCCCAGACGGGAGCACCATGGAATATAGGGTGTAAGCCCCTCGGCTTACACCCCGGTGCTATTTTTAGGGAGCAGGAGGAGGACGGGCGAACCGCCGTCTTCTTGGCGTCTATGGTCTGCCGGCCATAGACCGCATCAGCCAGGTCCTCGGCCCACCGCCAAAGTAGCGCATTCAGCACTCGACGCCTGACGCCCTCTATTTAATCTTGAAAGAGGCGCGCGTCCCTTGCTCTCGCTGCTGTACGGTAGCTGCTGTCTAGCTAGAACTTCCGCCTCTAATTCCCATGGGGGCATACCCGCTAGGACGCAGGCAGCCCCCGCGGATATTGTGCCCTCTGATGGCTCTCACTGCCATGCCCCTCTGCGGAGCCCGCAATAGGGTTCTATTATGAGCAGTGAAAGCCTCTGCCCAGATTGGCGCTCCGTAGAGCGCCATACTTTTTATAACTACTACTACGTTACTACGCTACGGTACGCTACGCTCATTAGGGAGCAGGCGGCCCAACGCGCCTGCAGCGCGGATTAGGCGGGAAAAATGTCCCTCAAACCGCCACCGCCCATCCAAAGGCCACCCTCACAACTGCCTCATTGAGGCGTATCGAAGCGCCGAGGGTGGTCCCTGCCGAGGTCCGTGAAGGAGTAGAGCCTTGGTCTTATTGGTGGCCACCTTCAATCCCAGCGCCTCGATGCGGCTGATGACGAGGCTTCCGCCAGCCTCTGCACCTCTGGTAAGTCCTTTCCTCGGGCCACGACAAGGGTGTCATCCGCGTAGCATATTACACGCATCCTCGTTAGGAGCGTGCCGCGGAGCATCCAGTCGAAACCTAGGTTCCACAGCAGGGGTCCTAAAACGGACCCCTGGGGCACCCCGCGCCTCATTAGGTGACGAATGAGGAATCCTTCGTTACCCTCGTAAAGAACTTCCCGGCCGCGGAGGTAGTCTGCTCGCCTTCTGAAGGAAACATGGCATGGAGACATCAGGCAGCCCCTCCTTCCACAGCTTCGGGAAACGTGCAAATGTAAAAGCAGCGTTAAAAATGTCACGAAGCTGTCCCCCCAGGTGTTTAAGTGCTAAAGCGAGCACTTTGCCAGGCACCCCATCTGGCCCTGGGGCCTTTTTCTTTGTCTTGAGCCGATGAACCACCATCTCCATTTCCTCGTCCGTGACGGGTGGGATCGGCTCATCGTCAGGCGGCCTCGAAGGAGGAGACATTGACGGGGGGTGTGCATTTGGGGCTCAGGGAACAGCTCCCGCACTACCCTCTCCCGAACTTCCGGCTGAAGGACTTCCATTACGGGGGGGCCTTGGTAGCGGAGCTTATCGCGAGCCTCCCCCATGGATCCCGGTTTAGGTCGTCCAGAATTTCCTCTCGGGCCCTTGCTTTTGCCTGCCTTATGGCCAGCTGTAATGCTTTCTTACCGGCGTTGTAAGTGGCATACAGCTGGCCCTCCGTCTGCGCGTCACGATTCCGGCGACGTGTGGCCCTCGTATATGCCCTCCTGGATTGAGAGCATTGCTCCCGAAGGAGGGCAATCTCGTCACACCACCAATAAACTTGGTGGCGCCTAGCAGGGGGCCCTCGTATTTTGGGCATGGCAGCATTGCAAATGTTCGTGAGACCCGAGCCAAATGAGAAAAGATCGATTTCTGAATTGACTCTACCGGGAATCGAACCCAGGATGGAAGTCAAGGCGAGAATCCGTGCTACAGCGCACTACGCCAATCGTGTCGTCTTTGTCGTTGTTTGGGATATAGGTAGTTGTGAGCATATTTAAGTATTATTATTTATACCGTTACGATAATGTTACATTGTTAGTTATTTAGACTAATGCCCGGTTCACATTATTCCAGTAGCAGCATTCCAGTTCAGCGCAGGAATGCCACTGGAATAATGTGAACTGGCACTGGAATGTCCACATTGATTGAGCGCTGGACTGCTGGAATGCTGGACTGGAATAATGTGAACCGGGCATAAATTCGTACGAAATTTGCTGGGACTCTGTGGGTGTATCCATCGTGGTAGTGCCTGTGGTCTTCACGCCCTTCGCCGTAGCTGCGAAATGTGATAATTCGTCAACTGAAAAACAAGTTGGATTTTTCAATACGTCTGGCAAGCAGGAATGCGTACTCGTACCTACTACAGATTGAGCGTCTTATTGTAACGCATAAAGCAACAATAATTGATTATGATCATAAGGCGGACGGATGCAGACGGGACGGGACAGGAAGTTTTGGAAATATCGTTTCATACAAAATCTACATGAAGGACATCTGTCACAGAGTCACGGACGGGACGGGAACGTGGCACTTTGAAACGAACTTCCCGTCCCGTCCCGAATTTCTGCCGCGTAAGTTCGGCACTTATTGTCTAAGCTGAAATGACGCGCCCCTCCGACGCATTCACGCACGAATATACATTCCGAATATGGACGCAATACAGGTCAACATGCGGCAGTAACTTGTCGTTAAGGCTGGGATTTAGCGCGCCGTTCGATAGAGCATTCAATGGGCCACTGATTAGTTCTGCGCGAACGGAATAACGCCGCGGCTTCCTTCTGTTTTCGTGTAATTAATTTATTGTCAAATAACATTAGACAAATTAAAAAAGTTGTCGACCTAGAATATGCAAAGACCTATCTATATATGTATATATATTTTTAAGTGCAAAATGTTAAATGAATATTTGAGAGTAAAACAAAAAAATCGTCGACATACTTCTTTGTGTTTTTTTTATCGGTAATATTATGCTACGAGTATATCGTGTTTTGGAAAAGTTGTCGCAATAGTTAGAGACACTGACCTACTCGTACAATTTTTTATTTGCTAAAATATCTTTTAATTTAGTAGTTATCTTCAAAACAAAGTCGATCAAATATTGACAATCTTGGGAAAGCATAGCCTTATGTACTAGCCGGTTGGACTCGAACCTAGGAGCAGCGTCGTTCGTACGCAAAGGTACACGGCACATCTAAATCAATTTTAACAAGCTCTAGTAATTAAATTGTAAATCAATAAAAAGTTTCGATAAAATATCTTGTGGCTCAGTGTTGGCAGCACCTAAATGAACTAACTAGGTACGAATACAGTGATTATTGGGTAAGCCTAGCAAGTCGTCACCAGCTACATCAAAATACTTACTAAATATCAGTAAAATTAGCCAGACTACAAATATTAAATTCATTATCGCTCCTTTGCGACATTATTTATGATAAAACTTGTAGAAGTATTCGTTAGTGCAGTCTGTGGAGCCGTCGTTTGTTTTTAATTTTATGGTCAATGAAAAAGTTAATCAACCAATTCAATTTCGTTTTAAAAAGCCATTCAATGACTCTCCATACCGTGACCGAATCAGAAATAAAGAACTGAGACCGGGCACTAGTGGTGATGGCACAAATATTCAGCCGTCGCGTCGCAGCTAAACATGCACTTAAATTACAGTGTCGAGATCTCATAGTGGGAGCTCAGACTAAATATGAATGTGCAGCAAATAGGTACAAATCATTACATTTCAATCAAGAACAAATCGAATCATAATAAGATCAAATATTCATGCGACGAATGACGGCGTCTTTGGTATGGATCTCGGTGGTGTTAACTACCTATTTAAATGTGCATTTATGAATATTCAAGTATTAATATGAGTCAATAAAACTCGGTGTTCGCTGCATAGCGCTGTCAAGATTCTTGCAAACGTAAAACAACAGTGAATTGGCTAAAGTAGTGCTATAGTACCCATTGAGATTCTTTAAATACCTATATAGCAGTTTGACGAAATAAAGCTATGGAAAAATAAAATAATAACTAAAAAAAACACTTTGGTCCTAATGTCATTAAAATTCAACTTTGACCGTCTTTAGATCAAAAATAGAGCATTATCAAAATGCTTGAAAATAAAATTATATCAGGGAATGGATATAAAACAAACAATTTTAAAATGACACGATTCTTTATTCAGTAAATACATATACAATAGTTAATTTAAGTACAGCAAGCTACATGAACACACTGGCACTAGAAATGTGCACCATATAAGACAGGGTTATAAAAAAAAGTTTTTTTATGGTAGTCTTTCAACCACTTTCCCAATGTCGCCTTAAGAACTGATTGTGGTATTTTTTATTTAAACATTTTGTTCATCTGTTTAAGCGGAGTTTGTTAAAGTTGTCATTATTACCTGTCATACCGGTATTTTCCGTAACCGGTAATAGGTTCATTTATACAGGTTCTTTAATAGTATACCGTCACAGACATTTGTATACAAGGCACAATATCGTTATTCAGGTATAATTAGTACCGGCAGTAAATCTACCGATATTTTACTGGGACTATAGTTCGACTGAGAAAGTCATTTCCAATAAGATAAGAATAAGTGTGGAACAGTGCATCTAGAGAAGTGGCTACGTTTTTACCAAATACCGGTAAAGTACCGGTACCAAAAAATACCAGTCTTAAAGATTCTGGAATTAAGCTCATCTGCTTATATGCTTTGTCATATGAAAGGAATAGTATTTGCCCGTGTGTACATGATAATGATAGCTGCAAATATAAGTTGCATAGTCGATCTTACATCTATATTCGAAATAATTGGTATTTTTATAAATAATGTGCGTTTTACAGCACCATGATTGAATAAAACATAATATCGAGTCAATACCTACAATTTTGTATTGACTTGATACCTACTTACAGAGATTCGGGCGACGTCTATTTGTCTATGAAGTTTCCTGAGAAAAATGGTCTAGGTGTGATGGTTATAGCACACTATTACGGCATAGCGACAGCACCGCTCCAACCGAGCAATTAACTTGCCACTCATATTAGAGCATTGAATTGTGTGTACTAAATTATATTTTACAATGTCAATTTTAAAAAGGAAGGTTCAGCGCGCCGTCTGCTTTTTAATACAAGGCGATTCCGGGTGGGAGCGATGTCGTTGCCTCGCCGTGAAAATGTGCTGTGTCCTTTATTAGTCGTACCCTTTAAGTGCGTTACGAACAGTGTTCTGTTTTCAAAAAAACTAATTTTGAAATCAGGGGTATGTGATTTTGTCTTTTATTAAGTAGTATGTATCCTATCTTTATAGCAGTTCTAGCCTGGTCCACTAGAGGCGCTCGAATCTTAACTATACTATTTTTACTGTAAGATGATATGCCTGACAGCTCTTATTGTTCCGTATCACGCATACTATTTCAAACTAAATAAAAAGAAACTGGCAAAAAAAAAATGTTATAAACTGTTAAAAAACTATTGTTCTCTCGAATGTTATCAAGTAAATTATTGTTATTATTATTAAACGTTAATAAATGAAGTATTTGAAATCAAATTAATATATCTTTATAGCGCCTGATGCGTGGGAAGAAACGCCATTCAATAGTGTATTGACACTACAGAATCGACAAAAAAAATCTATATTTAGGAGCGACCATTTTGTAATTTATAATCACGTCATTCGCATCAGTACCAGTGCGTCTGCCTTGTGTGCAATTTTTTAACTGTTATTTTCGAGAAACCGCGTTTAATTCTATCACTTATTAGCCATAACCCGTTTATTAAGAATTTATTTAAACATTCAAAATCGGTAAATCTGATTCCATTTCCTTTGCCAACTCGATTAAATTACATTCGTTACAGCACTATAATTGACAATTATGAACTGTCAGGGATATCATCATACGACGAAAGTATAGTATAGTGCGTTACGCTAGATGTTGATGACTGTACCACCAGTTCTCAAAAAAATACAGCTAAAGAATGAAAATTGTTTAAAATTATTTCAATATCAATACAATTGCTTAGAAAGAAAAGTATCAAATTTAATTATATAACAGGATACTTTGCAAATAATAAAAGAATTACATATTATATCTAAAGTCAAAAGACGGGGCATAGCAAAAAGTAAGTATAAAAGTTGATTAAATTACGTATTTGTAAATATATAATTAATTCAAATAAACCATAAACTCGAATGAAATACATTGGACGGAATACGCACCTTTGAACTTTAAAAATACCTTTGTCTATACAGGGTGATTTGCAAAATAACGACACTGAGGTGTTGAAATTATTAATATATTTTGTGAGATTCATCAATTTCATAATATTCAATTAAAGTTTGTGGTCTTATAAAACAAATAGGTTTTAGGAATAAAACCCTAATTGTCAGGTTTGGAAATCGAATTCGTAGCTCTTTTATAACCAAACCTGACTAAATCATTGGCTTCAAAGTCCTTAGATTGCGAACCAACCTGTATATTCTAAAATAAAACGCATTTGTACCATAAAACGGTTAATATAGCAAAACTAGGACCTCTATTTCATTATATAATATACAATTCATCTACAAAATCCACCGTAAAAATATCAAACTTACAGAAATACTTACGTCACTGTAAGCAATAATCCTTAATTGCTTATAATATAGTTTTTAAGATGGATAAACAGAATGAATCAAAATATAGAGCCTCCACAGTTCACCCTGATCGTCTCCTTAACTAATATTCATAAACAAAAGCTAAATAATACCATACACATACCATAATAATACAGTCGATAGCAAAACCTATTTTAACCAAGTTTTTGAGATTCAGTGCACTGTAACAAGATTGTATTAACTAGTTTTGAATTTAAAAACAATACCAATGTTATAAATTATTCACAAGTTCCTAAGAAAAAACATTAAATATTGGAAAATCAAGTTCATATGCCAAATCAGATAAGTAACTAGAAACAGCTGTGCTATTGAATTTACTAAAATGAAAAACTACCTTACACTATGATATCAATTCAAAGCACACAAATATTTGATATTTAAAATTAATAATTTAGGAATAAATGAGATTTCTACCTTTCTAAGGAAAATATCAGTTATAAGTATTTGTTAAGGGCCTTGGATGTTCAAAAATGGCTCCTAAGTTAAGTAATATTATGATAATATTGCGAACAGCAAAAAAGGTAAAAGTTGTGCAACCCGTCGCAAACAGTATAAAAACGGGTCACAGTTATTGAATAAGTAGAAAAAAGCACCTTAAATTGACAGGATCTAAATAAATATTTTTACTTCTAAGGATTAATAACCCTGTATAACTGATATTTTACCTTAGTGACCTTCATTTGACAATATCTTAATTTAACACTTAGCAATAAAAGCTACTTTTCACTACATTATAAATATATCTTTCTCTTTCGGTGGATGTCCAATTCGAAATTGTGATGAAAATATTAAAATAATTTTAAAATAAAAAATGGTAATTTTATTGTTGTTAAAGAGTATTTCATACACCACTATGCTGCTTGGTGAAAAAAAAACCATAAATGCACCTGTTTTTTATTGGTTTATTTCTTAGTCATTGACCAACATAGTATTTTTTTTTAATTTGTCAATTAACCTGGTAACCAAAAACGGGTTGATGCAGATTTTTTTTCATATTTTTACTGCAGATATAAAGTGATAACCATAACCAATTTATTTTAGAGCTGCTCGAATAGCTATTAGATTTAACCCACAAATGAATGGTATTGTATTGTAATTTATTAATCTGTGTCATTTGCTGCCCAATTCTTGTTTCTGCCGCTTTAAAGTAGCTACCAAATTATCAATTTAAGCCTACAAAATCAAAATTACAAAATTGTCGTTGATACGTGTCTCTTTTATTCAATCTAATGAATATTTACACCAAGTCCTACCCTACAGCTAGTAAATATATGAATTACTCCAATTTTAATTATAATAACTAATTTATCTGCTTTAATAACTTAAATTAAGCTCTTGTTAACTCTGAGCAACAAAATGGCCTAAAGCAGGTACCGTAAAACAATACTTGCACGTTACTTGATCACTTGCTATGCGTGACGATGATTTTCATACAGGGTGACTAACAGAAACTAGGTTCAAATTGTTGAATAAACTTGGGCTCAATTAATAGAATAAAGTGTAAAACTTCTTATTTTGAGCGGTTAAATACTTGGTAAATCTAATATCAGTTTTCTAAACAGCCTGTTTAAATCAGGTCGTAGGAAGATTTATTTCATACTTTATTGTATAAAGTATTAATTCGCCCGGCTTTGCACGGGTGTAATGCAGCAGATATTGATATGTTTTCTCTAATTTAGGCATATAATTTTTTCACTTGAATAACTCTATTGATGAAATGATGAAAACATAATTTAAACACGTTACGCTGTTTGAAAGATCTGACCACCATACAAACGGCGGGAAACGTCTTCGTTTTATACGTAGAGAAACAGTCATTATGAGTTTGTTCAAATTTTAAAATAGACCTACTTGTCTTTTTGCCACCACACAGTTATATTTAACAAAACCCAGTTTGCCACCCTGTATATTCACCATCGTCACATCTGAACACTGGTCCCTCACTCCTTGGTTTCTTTTGGCTGGTCTGTGTAGACGATCTCGGCGTACTCGGTGGAAGGTGGTGGTGGTTTCTCAGCGTTCTGGTCACCGAGTTGAAGTTCGGCGTAGACCACGCCTTTCTTGTCATCGGAAAGAGGCTGGAAGGGTGAGATTGATTCGTTTTAGTACGTACGCTCAGCACTTGTACCGTGCTTTTTTTAAAAAACTGAAATACTTTACTTATCTAAAAAACTGTTTCGGGCCGATTTTTCAATCCTGAGATAATGAAATTTATCTGTATAAAGTTTATTCGAAGGTTATCAAGATTTTTGTCAGATAGATGTTATTTGTTGAATAAAGCCGGTAACTGAGGAATAAGTTCACTGCTTCTTGAGGGGCTGGATAATCTATCTATGCGTTTTCTTTGACTTTTTGAGGTTATGTGGTGTGTCATTTGAGATTATTTTCATTTTGTTTAGGGAGTTTTGGAGTGTTATTATAATCACAAACTTTTTACCACAACTTTGGACCACAAAAAAAGCTGAGGTTGTTTTGTTTTTCTTATACGTCAGTGTCAATTTGTCAAACATCAACTTTTGTCTTGTTTCATTCTAACGTTGCAATGATTTTATAAGTGCATCGTGCTTGTGGATAATCAGTGTGAAGTTAGCGATATAAGTACATAGACAAACGATAGATAGATAATCTTTGGAAAAAGACGATTGAAAATATCTATTCGCTTGTTAAACAGCCAGTTAATTTTATACTTCAGTTAGCTATCTAGGGAATAACCTATGATTGAAAAATCGGACCAGTTTCTTAATTCAACATTCTAAAAAAATTACTTTTCAGATATTTGGTTGCTGTTTTGAATGTAGAAACAACTTCATCCATCTAGAACTTTGTAGATCTATGTCATATCATTAGATAATTGCCACATTCTTTAATTACGGAATGAGTCTGTTCATTGACATCGTTCATTGACCACAGCCATTGTCGTTTGTTTCGTCTGCTTTAATCCTTCGAGACCATGACAATAAGTGTTGTCTGGCGTACATTTATTTTATTTATCTAGATTTTCACGAAAATGACAGAACACTGCATTAACTGTTATTTATTCAGTTTCGAGAATAAGGGCGTAAATTGCAATAAATAACATACCTTCTGCTGCTCAGTAGTCGCAGGCGCAGGCTCCGTAGCCTGTACTTTGTCCTTTGCGCGCGGCAACACCCCTCTCACTCTTGCGCTAAGCGCAGCCAATCGCGACCGCTCGCGACCCCCAACCGCGCTCTCCGTGTCACTACTGGCCAATGACAAACGTTATAGCTTCGGAGACATTCGAGAAATGACAATTTGAATTTAGTTATCTGTTAAATTTTCTGAGAAATAATGGTGAATGTCGTCATGGTTTTATTAATAGATGATGAAAACCATTGTACCCATGAGCTTTTGACATGACTTCTGGAGAAAACTTACGTTATAATTGTTTACTGCAAATTTCAAACGATGGTGGAAGTAATTCAAATGTTTTTTCAAATTACTTGCAATAAGTTCTTGAAAAAACTTAATTCATTAAGAGATTCCGACGAATTGAGTACAGTCACGTGCATTAATATGTACCTACTTATATTTGAACCTTATGTCTTTGACTTAAAGAGGCAAAATTTATAACAGGTGATTATCAAAAGACTTACAAAAACGATATGGCATACTAACATATTTCTGGTTTCAGTGAGTGACGTAGTAATTACGTGTATGTACCTACCTAAGTGAAAATTGGATTTTTACAATCGAGATTAATTTCAAGGTTTTAATACAAAAAATGCTGACGGTTCGACTGATTTTATATGATGACCTGTACGTTTACGAGTTGCCACTTTAAATTTACGTTATCGTTCGCGTTAAAAAAAATTGACTTTGGCATGTCATGTCATGTGGAATCCCAATTCATTTTTTCACGCGAACGATAACGTAAATTTAAATTGGCAACTCGTGGTAGACGTACTGAAACCAAAGTAAATAGAACAAATCAGATTTGTTAGTCTTTTGATAATCACCCGGTAGGAATATTAGCTAGAGCAAAAATAAACAAGATTTGTCACAATCAGATGAAAAACATACCCAGAAGTAGGCGTGGTTAAGAATGAAATCAAACATGATAATTTATGATGAACAGAAGAAAATCCCACTAACTATGCCTGTGTTTACGACATCTTAAGGTCTGAGGGCTTAGCCAAGAGTAACAGTTTCTACATGTAAAAAAAACATTTCTTTAATAGTCGTATATAAGTTTTTATGTTGTTTGCATGTAGAAACATAGTGGATCTTTATCAATGAAAAAAATTGTGAATGTAAAAATTAAATAATGCTCTCATCAATCATTAAAGTATCAATTCTAGTCGCACGAACAATGGATTTTTGACAGCAACCATAAATTATCCTGCATTTGAAGGTTAGGTACATAAAAAGATAGTGCTTGTAATCAGCAGAGAAATGATAGGTGCTTTAATCCAACTATAGTGATAATATAAGCCAAGCTTCGTGCAGCTAGTATCAAATAACATACGTCGAAGTAAGCGCCAGCCCCGGCTCTAAAAGCACATCCCCCGCCGGCGTCCTTACAACAAAAAAGCTTTTATATACAAAAGCGTAAAGTCTTTTTTTGATAGTTGCATAATTCGGGCAATTTTTTTTTATAAGGAGAATGCTGTGCTCATTGTATTTAGCCGTAACATAGGAATTTTATTTTTCAAAAATAACTGGTAGATCTTTGTTTAAAAGCAGTATAATTTACATTTAATAGTTATCATTTATTTGTCATTACTTCAGATAGGTATTTGTCATTTATGGATTTAATTTCAGAAGTATACAGGGTGTCCCGGGTAACCTGTACCAGCGAAGGTCTGTAGTCTGGGGACCCCAAAACCTATCGATAGGATAGGACCCCAATATATGTTCCGCGATTTTTGGTAGTTTTCGAGTTATGATTTTTTTTACGAATTTTCAAAAAATTCTGGGTTGTGTCACTTTTTTGGTTACTGTGGCGCAAATAGTTGAGATACATGCTTGATTTTTTTTCATTGTTAGCTGAATATTAGGTCTACTTGATTCAGTAGCATTTACACTTATGGCACTGAATCATAATTCAGAAAAAAAAAACGAAAAGTGGTTATAACTGTTTTTTTCCTGTGTCATAGATAAAATAAACAATATTCTTTGCCTGTGTATAGATTGCCATTTAAAAAAAAGTATTCACAATACACAACCACACAACTAAGGCTTAAAATTGTTAATAAACTATTTCGGTTCTTGAAATTTTGGTTGGTAACAAAAAACATTTTAAAGAACAATAAGTTTTAAAAAGCAGTACCGGCTAAGTAAAATACAATCAAACACGAGCATTTTAGTTTAATAATTGAAAGTAAGTTTAATAAAAACAAACATTTTAGCATTAATCCCAGGAAATTAGTAACAAAAATATTTAACACAAATATAATTTTATAAACGAAAGATGTTATTGAATATAAGTAACAAAAACAATACATACGATTCACCGGAACTCTTCGCGTGGTCTCGTCCTCTGTGGCCAGCTGAAAATATTTTCAGATAATTTAATTCTCATTTTTTTTATGAAATTTATTTTAGCGTATGATTCTGAAATCGACTTCATGCGAATCCACAGCAGATTTATACAAACCTGTTTTGTGGCTTGCAGTCGGCAACAGTGTATTGCAGATTGCGGTCTGCAGTCAGTTTGGGAATCATACATTTACACGATGGAAATTTGAGATCTAGCAAAAACGAGTGACATGACAGTTAATACTTATTGTTATTTGAAGGACACTTACCGGAGTTGGCCTCAAAGACTTCTTTACAGATTCTGCTATTAACGATAAAATCTTTTTTTTTAAAACAAGTAATTAAGGATTTTACCTGTTATTCAAATAGTTGAAATTGTCTTCCATCAAATTTCCATCATGTACATCTAGGTTAATTCTTTGCTTACCTGCGTTTCCAAGTACTTAGTAGTAACTTGGGTTTATTAGTCAATTAGTCGATAGTAAGTATGATATAATAATCTTGTCAAATACACACATCAAATGTAATGTATACAGTTTATTAGCAATAAATATTCTGATTCTCAATATCCTAAAGAAATAATAATTTCTATGTAAATCCATACTATTTTTTCTAAAAAAAAAATTGCTCCTTCAATGCAGTTGAAGTAGGATAGAATGAGATTTAGGTTTGATTTATTTAAATATTATAACTTCTTTTACTATTATTTCTAATTACTCCAAGCAATCTTTATAAATGTGAGTAGGTACATTAAAATTAAATTTTGTTGATGCTTATTTTACTTGATCTAAAATGTAAATAAAACACAAAACATATTATTTAATAAATACTTTATATTCAATTATATCAATTTAACGTATTACGTATTATAAACATCGAAGTTATATTTTGATTATCGGACCTTCTAGCTAATAGATTAAATTGGTATCAAAATCTTAAGAAAAACATCTATACAACATGCCCAGAGAGAACATTTTTTGCAATAAATGTAATGTACTTGATTTAATAAGGAATTACGAAAAAAACTTGTTCCGAATAAGGTCCAAGACGAAGATATCCATCCAGAATTTCAAGTAGTTTTTTTTGTAAAACTTCTTAAAATTCTAGATTTTTGGAAATTCTGGTAATATATTAATATTAATCTTAGTTTTATCAAGATCAAGGATATTAAAGTTTAATTAACTTCTTCATGACATGTTGTATTTCGCGTACAAAATTGGTATAAGTAGAAAAAAATCATAAGCTAAAAATAATTTGAGCGAAAATTTAGAAGCCTAGATTTTTGGCAAAGTGCAAAATGGCAGTGTTTCACAAAATTCATTATCATTTAATTGACATCAAATCTGTAGTAGCTATGCAATTAAATAAATTGGTACAAAAATAAACCCTTACTATGTACCTAATTTGTTAAAAATACTAAAAAAAATCACAATGGTGACTTAAAATGCTAAGCTTAACTTAAATATGTCATTTAAACACGTTTTTACAACAGTTGCAAGATTGTCTAAAGTTAAAAAAGTTTTTTATTCCGTCAAAAATGTTCTATGTTTGAAAATATAAGTAAGTAAACGTTACAAATTAGAAATACTTAAATCTTAAAATGAATGTGTCATCATTACAGCATTTTATATACAAAATACAATAAAAATAGTATTTGAAGATGGTGGTACGAGTACGAACACATTGCAATGCTAAAATAACAAACTACGATTTAATTATAATATAAATGAGTTTGTCAAGAAATGGTACGCAAAAAAGAAATTATTTCTTAATACTTTATTTGCTTTTACAACGTAATGTAATAATTACATAAAACAAATCTTAAAATCTAGTTTATAAGTCGCGATTGTAATAATTCAAATCTTCATGGTTTAATGCAAACTTGAAATTCTTGCTTAAAATAAGTCTTTCAAATCTGAAGCGAAACCAATCGCGATATTTTATTCATGATTATCTATTCGAAAAAGTATCAATATGCTTCTTAATAGTATACAGAATTTGTTTATATATTTTTATAACATCCTCAGTTGATTTTGTGAATTACAGTCAGCACAAAAGTTGATCATTATTTTTAACAGGTTTGTCTATTTCTGTGAGTACTAACTTATAAAGTTTATGAAACTTGGTACTTAAGGGTTCAGCTACTTATGTTGCTGACTGTACCAACTAGAAATAAAATTGATACTTCTCAAAACCACAGTATATTACTTATTCCTAATTATTTTAAACGATGTTCTTATGTATTGTAAACGTTGGGATTCGTTGTTATACGGAATATTACATTTAAAACGTCGTCGCTATTATATGAGATTCTTATACATGTCTCTACAATAAATTTAAAAATTATTAATATTAACTATTCTGCAAAAGGGGAAAAACAATACTCAGTTGAAAAATCGACAGACAATGCAACATGGCGTAATCAAATGTATTTACTATCGAACTTGAATTGAATGTTCATAAAACCAAGTCAAAAAAAGTAAATTATTTACGCAATATATTAAACTATGTGTAATGTTTCTCCCCCAGTTGCTTAGTAAAGATTCGAAATAGGTGGACAATATTAGAAAAAAGACATTTCACTCTTAAGTAGTGTAAAAAGAAATGGCGATTCAAATATTTCAATTTGAAATCAATTTAACTTGTAAAACCTTTTGCATACTTAGTCAGATCACAAATTTAGGCTATTAAAAGTCAATACGAACAAGTGGTCCAAAAATCTGTTAAAACGTTTCACAAAAAATCTAAATAACTATGGACATATTTTTTCTACGGAAATGAGCCGTCTAAGTATGCGAAATCATTACAAAATTCAACTTTAATAATCTCTTGGAAACATTTGAACGTACATAATAATTTGGTTCATACACTATTATATGCGATAATGTAACAATAATCCAAGAAAAACGATCTGGCACTATATGAAACTAAAAAAATTGGTAAGCTCAGGCTTTTCAGCTGTCATTCGAAAGGTTTTATATCTTCATAGATCTTAACTATACGTAAGTGTTAATAAACATAACACACGGTTTTAATGTGTCAGTCAGGAGGTTCTGTTCAATTAGCTAGGTAGTTTTAATTTTTCACTATAATTCTGACATAATTTTCTTGAAAAGTAAACCAACTTAGTAGCTCCTCCCACTATATGGGCCACTTACATGATCTTAACCCGGAAGAATTCTAGCTCTTCAATCGAACTGTTTTTGCAAGAGAGTTAACATTTTGATGAAATAATAAGTTCGCCAAAAGTATCTGAATGGCAGATACAATTAAAACTAACCATTACATTCGTTATAGTATCTTACAGATACGACGAATAAGATAGAGAATAAAACTCAATTACCATTGATTATACCGCCAAAGCATCTGATCCTTCAGTATCGTCTACTACCTGATCCTAAGCCTTCCGAACTTCAACTTTACCCCCTTCGAATGACAGCACAACTTACGATTTAAACGGCAGTGTCGGGTTTTTTCTCAGGATGCTTCGTGTCCCCATTGCTGATGTATTCCCCATGGTCGTGAGTGGGGTTCTCCGAGCCTTTGACGTCATCATGCGAAGGAAGGGGGGCCTCTGAGTCTGCCCCATCTGGTATATCGGTCCGGTGGGAGCGCCCTGCCAGAACACCAAGCGATCAAGAACATACTTCGTCACCCGATTTGTATATGTGCTTGGTATTAGCGTTAAACCACAACCATTGTTATGTGCATGGAAAAGAGTGATATACAACGTTAGTCTGGAAGGGATATTCATTCAGCTATGTAGTAGGAATTAAAAATTATTATGATTATAAAAAAGAGTTGTCTTAGTTAAAAAAGTATCAATTGTAGCTATTCAAATATACGAAAGTGCCTCTTGTTTTTTTATCTATTAATTAAGGGAAAAAAAAATGTTTTTGTAAAAGTATCAATTATAGCTTTTCAAATATACGAAAGTGCCTCTTGTTTATTCATCTATTCATGATAGTAAAAAATGCCTTTGTAAAAGTATCAATCATAGCTATTCGAGTGTGCAAAAGTGCTTGTTGTTTATTCATTGCAAATTGCATTTTTTTTTGCCAAAAATGATTCAGTTTGTGAATGCTAATATAATAATTATTAGCTTACGCGCTGTTTGGCATCATTTTTATACAGACAATCATATTTTCTACAAGAAAGCAAGAGATAACATAGTTGAACTAATTTATGAATGCTGAAAAAACGATTTATGCTTTTCAGCAAGCACCGTCTGAATATTCCTATTAAATATAGGCAGCCAATAGTCTACTGGCTATACATTTCTTTAATTTTCCGATCATTCGTCTGTATGCGGACTCGCCTGTTAGCAGTTTCTGTAGCCTAATGATAAGTGCAAACCGACCCTATAAGGCCAGAGAAAACTCATCTATTTAAAGAGCCATGGCAAACCTCAGGACTCAGGATACCTAGCTGACTGTCGACAGCAGCTTGTAATGAGTTCTGGCTACCTTCCTCAGGCTTTAAATACCAGGTGGTTGTCAAAAGTCTTACTAAAACAATATAGCAAACTCATTAAGTGATGTAGTAACTATGTTAGTGAGAATTTTGATTTTTTTAATCGACTTAAAAGGGGTTTGAACATTTTTGTATGGAGGCTAGCATAGGTCAGTAGCCGCCATTTTGTTTTTTTCTCGATGTTTCCGCGCACGTTAAAAGTGGTATACTTATATGGATAGAAGACACATAAACAAACAAAAAATGACTGAAAATATGGTTACCCTCCTAAAGTGTCACGGTCTCAAGTTATTTGAAGGTAAAGATCGATGTGAAAAAGGTGATTTTAATTAAAAATCTACCAATTATGAGGACTTTTGCGTTCGGTGACGGCGGCTGGTGACCTATGCCGCAAATGTTCAAACCCCTTTAAGAATTTGATACAAAAAATGTTATGGTGACCTTGAAACGAATAAAGTTAATGAAATACATGTCATTTTCACTTAGATAGTTTCTACATCACTTACGGGGTATGCCATATCGTTTTTGCAAATCATTTGATAATCACCCTGTATAGCTATCAGGTTCTGCAGGGTGGAATTTTTTTCATGAATACATGCTGAGGAATCTACCTTGCGAGTTTTTGAGATCAGAAAATGTTGCACCCAGCTGCTTTGGGACACCCTAGCCAATGTGTCAGTAGGTAAACGCCCGAATCCACAAACGTCAATCAAAGCTAAGCAGTCCTTACATGTTTCGCTGTCCTTTTCATTTCTATTAACATGTGACAGGGCAGCATCAATTTAAGGTGTCCTCGACTTTAGATTTGCGTTTGATGATACGGGGGAGTGTTTTTTTTTTATTAAAATTCAGTTTTACTCTTTTTAGTTACGTCCAAATCGTGAGTTTTACCTCCTTTTCCAGTTAACGTTGTATAGGCACGGTCGCAGTGTTGCCTATTTGCTGTGGTTGTATGTTTAAGCGTGTTTGCTTGAATACTCATTACCTACCACGTTGGGTTCTAATACCATTGGTGAACGGCGGGCGTCTGAGTGGTCTGTTCACCATGACGGCAACGTTTGGGATATAGTCGTAATAGTAGGTTATGTAGATATTTTAGAGGACATTTGAGAAATATAGACATTTTATGTAATAAAGCTAGCAACGCATTAGCAACTACCACATAGACAAATAATTATACCATCACCAAGAAAATACATATTTTATGCATTTTAAAAACCGGTTGAGAAAATGAAAAACCAGTAAGTATTAATAGGACTTGCACACCGTAGGTTCCATATTTGAAAATGTTTTTTTTAATCTGTTATAAAAAATATGATCAAGTATTATTTGCTAGGTGAATTTTTATTTCCGCTCGAGTCGCTCGAGTGACTGGGATCAGGTCGATTTTTTTCTAGTTTCTATCTTTATGTATTATTTGCATTCGAAACTTAATTTACTTTATCATTTTATCATTCGAAACTGAAATTTATTCAAATAATTTATTCAAATATATTTTTCACCGTTAGGCCAAAAACTATTCCACATAAGGATTATCGATACTAATATTATAAAGCTGAATAATTTCTTTGTTTGCTTGAACGTGCTAATCTCAGGAACTACTGGTCCAATTTGAAAAAATATTTCAGTGTTAGATAGCCCATTTATCGAGGAAGGCTATCATCATTCCACGCGGACGAAGTCGCGGGCAGAAGCTAGTAGAATATACTTTTTACAAAGCACATGTATACTTATTATCAATGACTTCTGATCAATAAGCAGATATCCACCACCAAAATACACATAAAAAGTTTATAAACGTATTCAATAATACAATATCCCAGCATGTGTAAAAGGTCGTTCGTACATTCACGCTAGTAGTATTTTAATTTCATGCAGAATAGAACAATTAAAGATTTAAGAAAAATTCATGCCGTCAGAACAATAAAGAAAATAGCAACGTGGGAAGATAAAGAAACGCACATGCGCTTTTAGCGAATAAGAGTTTCAAGTTAAAATAACTTCATGCAATTTAAAAAACATTCTTTTATTAAGTCGTTCTTGATCGCTCAAAAGATGTTACGTGGCACAATCACATTTCAATACTTAAATTAAATACATAATTCAAACATTTCATAAACTACACAGAAATTACAAGCACAGACATACACTGCCATAAAACACTTTAAATTTTCTACTAAAGGCTTAACTTGAAGCTAAACTACAATTTCTAAAAGTCCCTATTATAATTTAGAAAAATCTGTGCGTGTTTTTGTGAACCAACGCGTGATTTCTACTGTTATTCTATTTATGGAACTATTTACCTATCGGTCACCAGGTACTCCTGTTAGAAATTGCTTACTATTAATAAACAGCAGGTAATTAAAGTAATACAAAACGGACAGTTTAATACAGCATGCCTAAAGGGAAAAGGGGCAAGCAAAATCAAAAGCGTGGACGATGTTATGCAGAAAATGGCCATCAACGAATAAAAGTTATTGAGATTATCAATCCAATTAATTTGAAATGAAGTAAATATTAGTTTCGCAATTATTTTACATGTTATTTCAATGCAGTACGTAAAATGATTACGCACGCTAGGCAAGAACAAGAAAAACAAATATTATGTTCTTTAAATTTTCGTTATGAAACATTTTCTGCACACGAAGGGCTATAAAAAATATTCGGTCATCTAATATATTTCTGAACGTCGTTACTTTTATCAGAGGCGCAACTATTTTCACTGTCTGCGTATACCGCAGTAGAAAAAAAAACTACATAAGATTTAGCAGTGTTTTTTTCACTAAAACTTTTCTTATTATTGAACTTTTTTTAAGTTTATATTAAAGAATTTTCTTATCACATTGAAATTGTTTCAAAGCACATTTCTGTGACACTTATTTCCAAAATGGAAAAAAGTAACTGCTGTTGATAACAATGAGATTTTCTTACAATAAGAATGCATGCCATCAATAGATACTAAAATAAACCTAGTTTCTACTAGGTATAATTTATTTTATGGATAACCGATTTTTTTCTTACCGACCTTTGTACAATAAACCTCAGCTAATGTGTGGAATGCCATGGCCTTCAGTCGGCATTTAGTATGCAAGCTCATTGCTATGACCCTGTATACTAGGGGCATACGGTTCAAAGTCCACAGTGATACACTTAAGCGGCGGTTATTTGTACGTTCATGGTAATTATAGTTGAGAGTTTGAATTCGTTAAAAAGAGTTTCATTCGAGTAATGGACAGTAATACGGACCATATTATAATAACGTCCGTTTTACTGAAAACGTGCGTTTTTTATTAATTCCAACGTTTTCTAAGCAGTTCTGTAGAGGGGATATTTTCATTTTTGTTTATATTGCTTTTGAACACTTTGTAAGTAGCATTTTCTAACTGCGTAGTGATAGATCAGTAGCTTAGGTCATAACATCATTGGTCATTGTTTCCAAGAATCTGCTTCCTTCAGTAAAAAACACTTACCAGCGAAACACCATCTGTCGGTCGCCTTTGCAAACACCACCAGGAACACAGCGATGAGCAGAACCAGCACAGCTATGACGATGCCGACGATTGCTCCCGTGTCCAACTCGACTCCTGGGTAGATTTATTTTGTTTTTTTATTTTGCAAAAAAATTATTGGGCATGCTTTATCAAAGTCAAGAGGACTTTGATAAAGCATGCCCAATAATTTTTTAGAATCTCTAATTCCTAGACTTTCGTTAGCTAAGGGCTTGGAAGAGATCAATTATCTACTTATTTTTAGGCCTTGAATTTGAACCCAGGAAGCGGGCCAAGAAAATAAGAAAGGCGGTCCCACACACCGGTGTGAGTTCAACCGGGATAGACCCCACGGATGATGATGAATTTGAACCCAGGACATCTTGAATTGGGACAAAGAGTCCTTTTACTCGGCCACTTAGTTAGGCCTTCAGTGAATAGTGTCGAACTAATCAGTCACGTTTTTGCATTGTTTAGTTTCTTTGGTCGGCTTATTAAATGCATTCTACGTAAAATAACAAGCGGGCCATAATAGAGAGAGTCGCGCATGATACGTACTTACATGCACAATGCATAACAATCGAACACGCATACTTCTTACTAACTAACTTTAATGCACAAAAAAAAAATTGTAAAATGTTAAATCCTATTATCGATAGATCCCACTGCATGGTATGCTTTTCACATGCTCGTTTTACACAAATCTGCATTCGACAAAAGTCTGATAGTATGAAAAAGAAAAAAATAGAATGCACATTTATTTTTTTGTCATGAAAGAATTTGCATGCACGAAAAAAAAAACTTTTTGGTAGACAAATAATTTGGAATATGATAAAAATGCATGCCAATTTTTGGATAAAAATCAAGAGAAATTCAAGAGATAATCAAAAGGGTACTTAAGTCAGAATAATAATAACACCTAAAAACTGAGTCTCCCCTGAGTGTGGTAATAAAAAAAGCTAAATAAAACTGGCTTAGTTTGTATGAACCCATCACTGGATTCATAGATAGCCTTTAAGTTAAAGTGTTTGTCTTTAACTCGGTTTCTAAGTGTTATCATGCCAAAAATAATCACAAATGCTAATAAAAAAACCTATTTTTTTTTATATTTCTGAATAATTGCAAATTACACTGCTTAACATTCAAGGTTATCAGGCTTGGTGACTTCTAACAACCTACAAAGCTCACAGTTGAAGAAAAAATACTGTAACTATTTGAGTTAATGTTGATTCATTAGAATTTCTAGCTTTGTAGGTCGTGTAGTTCTATCTATGCCAACATATATACTTACATCTTCTGTTCTATACACATCAATTCTATTCCATGATAAAATACAGCAAAAATCAAGATACGAAATAAAAAAATCAAGATCCAAAAAATCATTCATCAAAGACAATTCATAGAGTCAGGCTGTATTCCAACTATTCCCTTACCATAGACGTCTATGAATATAAACGAGCTTGCCTTCCGCGCTGTAGAAACAATAAACTCTGTAAATATTTTTTGTTTAATTAAATTGTTACGCCTAATAATTCATAAAATGTTAACTGAAGAAAATGATTTAGTTTTGTAATACAAGAATAAAATGTCAACAGTTTCCATCCATCGCCATTTTGAATGCGAGAAGGATGTATTGTTGTAAAGTTCACATTCTTTTTTATTACATTGGCCTAACTTAAGTTTTTTTTTTACAATTTGACACTTATTATCAATTTTTATACACGCAGGGCTTAGAGTACAGCTATTTCGTCAGTGCCAGGCAGGGACTCAAAGCGGTTACGGTATAAGGTTACGGTACCGGTATAAAATAAGTGTACCTTAATAAAATAGGGGTGCGTGCGAGGCACCGGTAAGGGTGGGCCACAAGGCACGAGAGAGAGGCAAAAACTCGCGCTGTGAGCGGTCAATATCCGTCTCTTTCATACCTTTATTAATTAACGTCTATGTAATATACCTTTTTCTATTTATACATAAAAAGTTAAGGTACCGAAATAAATTTGAATATCGAAATAAAGCAGTAACCTTTTTTTTCGGTATGACGTCATACCGTAATTTCAGGATACCGTAATTTTTGGGTTATTCAGCCCCTGGTGCCAGGTCCACAAATTCATACTTGTACTTTCACAGTACCGGTATTAGAAATATCGATACCCGTTCAATACCGGTAGAACTGGCATCGTTAGATTTATGAGGTTGGAAAAAACTTACCACAGATAATTTAACTAATAATAATAATGTTGTGATAACATTACTTTTGCGGTAAAATATTGGGATCTTAGGGAAAACCCGAAACTGAAGACTAGATTGTAAAATACCGATGAAGGCAGATAAAATACAGATTTTAATGCCTGAATACCGGTATCGAGTCCTGCAATCATCACTGAAATGTAATTATGTAGAAAGAAAATAAAGAATAATCAACGACAAGACAAGCTATTGTATATTTTTTGTTAAACATATTTAATGCATTTAATGTATTTTTTCTCTCATTTCATGTGGCTAAACATGATTGATGATGATGTCTTCGATGCCGACACGGCTACGGCGACTGCAAATGATTTAAAGGGTTCCGCTGGTGCGCCCGAATGTGACTGACGTAGCCAATCTTAGCGGTGAACGTTCGCCCGCATATATCACATTTCAAGATACCGTTCTCATACCGATAGGTTATGGCCGCCGGTGGGGGTTATGGTCGGGCTTTCAGTAGATCTCTTTTACTGTCGAGATCCTTTATCCTCTGTTCTTCAAAGGCAAAGACCTTTGACTGCACAATGCCTCCACTCTGGTCGATTAACTGCGCATTGTTCCCAGTTCTCGGGGGCAATGTCGCATCTCTTCATATGCCTCTTAAGAACATCCTTATAACGAAGGAACTGACCACCCTGTTTGCGCTTGCCTTCACAGAGCTCCGAGAAGAACACGCGCTTCGCCAGCCTCTCATCGGACATGCAAGAGACGTGGCCGCACCAGCGCAATTGCCTTCTCATTAGATAGGCTTGCCACCAACTTTAGCCCGGCCAAACACTTTTGTATTCCGAATGCGATCAGTCCATTTTATATTTAAAATTTCACGAAGGCATTTGAGGTGAAGTCTATCTAATGCCCGGATGTGCCTGCGATAAATGCACCACGCCTCAGCTCAGTAGAGGAGATTCGGCAGTACTATAGCCATGTACACAGCGATCTTGGTTGACCTTCGAATGTCGTGCGAGCGGAAAAGCTTCAGCTGCAGCTCCCCGAAGGAAACAGAGGCTGCGCCAATCCTGCTGTTGATCTCAGCATCAGTATCACCCGTGGCTGTCAAGGTACTTCCTAAGTATCTAAACTTGTCTACCTGCTCAAGAGTATCATCACCAAGGCGAATGTTCAATGTAGAGCCAGTCGAATGCAGTGTGACCAATGACATAACCTTGGATTTTCTTGACACTGATTTTCAGACCGTACCTGGAGCATGCCTTATCGAGTCTAGTCATAAGCTGTTGTGGACTACCTGGGAACACCACCACAAAACAAAGATCATAACTCATGATGATTAATACTCTAATAGGCATGACGAAAAATTTTGAAATCCTCTTCCGTAATGTTAACTACATTCTGTTTTTTGTAAAAAAAAATGATTTCGGTAATAAACTAATGTTTAACGAAGTTTAAAACCATTTTCCTAATATTTTTTTCAATAGTGCGCGAAAACAGCTGCAGGTGTCATGGCGTCCGCTCTGACGTCACGCTTAGGTAAACAACGTGTCATCGTGTCTGTGTCATTTTGACAGTGACGTTTGTTTATTTACCTAAGCGTGACGTCATGCGCTGTGATCCGTGTCTCAGTCGAAATGGCCGATTGCATTATTTTATTATTTTATTTTATTGAAAACCTTATTAATCAATTTTTTTTAGATAAAACTAAATCATTATTTTAAATCCTTTTAGTATTTATTTTCTCCTAAACTCATTACATCTTTGATTATTTAATACTGTCGTTACGCCTATTGTTTGGAAAAATCTTTGTATATTTACTATGTTTAATAAGGTACTTTCGGTAGTAAAAAATAAATTATGAAATTTGATCAAAATTAATATGTATATAGAAATATATCTTAATATTCTCATTTTGAGTCATAAAAGCACATTATTGTTTTTTTACATTCAAATTAAATGTCATAATTTTTAATCTGTAAAATATCACGTGACGTGCCCTAAAACACGAGCCACCATGGTGTGACGTCATAAAGGCAAAAACTGTCGCGGAAATAAAAAAAGGTTAAAATTTTATAAACGTGTTTGTTTTACCGAAATATACTTTTTTATGGCTTTTTATTAGGAAAATCAACATTTTGAAGTACTTCTCCAATAAAAGTAGGATAGCCTATGCTAATAAATATCATCATTATGTTAACTAGAACTCACCAGCCGGCTCATCCATGGTACTGATGGTGACGGTGAACTCCTGGGCGCCGAGGTTGTTGCTCACGCGCAGGTAGTACTTGCGGTCGACGTCTTCTTTTGTAATGCGGGAGATTAGGAGAGATACGTTGTAGTAGCCGCCTCCCTGGGAGAAGAATACATTTTAATCAATATATTGTGATTATTTTTGCTAAATTAGGAAAATGCTATGGCATGATTAGTTGGTAATGTAGAATCTATTGAAGTGAAAATTAAATTTTAAATAAAATTCTGTTTTGAGGTTTTCATACAAAACGTCTGTGCCTGTTTGACTTTGTAAGTTATCTACATATACTAATATTCAAAAGAGGAAATATTAATTTGTTTTTTTGTTTTAAATAGGCTCCGAAACTACTGAACCGATTTTAAAAATTATTTCACCAATAAAGCTACATTATCACTATTATCAGGGAGTGACATACACTTTTTTTATTTTATTTAGGCTATACTTTGACGGGAAAGACAGTTTAAGCGGGCGAAGCTGCTGACGGACAGCTAGTCTTCAAAGGAAAAGTTAATTAAAAACTATTATTTTCACCTTTAGTTTATACATAAACAAGAGATATCATTATATATTATTTTCCTTGCTGTATAATCACTCTGTATATACAACTCTGACTGAGTGACTGACAAACAACGTACAGCCGAAACTACTGGCCGTATAACGCTGTAATTTGACATATAAGTTCCAAGGAGAGTATAATGCACTTCAGCATCGTTATAAGTCGCGTTGTAGTGACACTTTAGCAACGGTTTGGTGACACTTTTTTCTGCGTTGGTGACACTTTAGTTAGCAACGCTTTGGTGACACTTTAGCAACGCTTTGGCGACACTTTAGCTAGCAACGCTTTGGTGGCAATTTAGCAACGCTTTTGTGACACTTTAGCGGAGCTTTTGTGACACTTTAGCGGAGCTTTGGTGACACTTTATTAAGCAATGCTTTGGTGACACTTTAGTTAGCGATGCTTTGGTGACACTTTAAATAGCGATGCTTTGGTGACACTTTAAATAGCAACGCTTCGGTGACACTTTGGCAAGGCTTTGGTGGCACTTTAGTAACACTTTGGTGACACTTTAGCACCGTTTTGGTGATACTTTAGCAATTACGCTTTGGTGCCACTATAGCAGCGCTGTGACCCTTTATGACACCGCGAGAGTGACAGTATGGAGAAGCTAAGGTGACCAGAGAACCAAATTACACCTAATGATATCATACACTCCACTAACTAAATGAACAGGTTCCAGCACAGCCACAGTCCCCACATCGTAGGAGCATCGTGTCTCCCACTCGCCACTCGGCGGAGGGCAAAAGGGTTGGCGCGGAAGGTCACGTTGAAGCGACCCTATGCTCCAAGTTTCAGACTGAGTATATCATACTGTCTTCTCGCATTTAGGGGTAAAATAGTGTCACTTGAAGCTAATATAGTGAAACTTCACTTACCCTTATGTTATGAAACATTGCAGTAACAGGCGATAGAATAATGACACTTGTAGCTAGGATTTGCAAGGTTGTGGTGGCACTTTCACAACGTTGTAATGACACTTAGGAACGTTGTAAAGATACTTTCGCAAAGTTGTGGTGACACTTCTGCACCGTTGTGGTGACACTTCAGCTTAGCTGAGTGACAATTTAGTAACGATGCAGTGGCACTTTCGCAACGTTGTAACGACACTTACGATCAAAGTGGTGACATGGTGACTCGAACTGGCTATTATCATTCAGGGACTACCTAAATCATTATGCACTTACCAAATGCACAGGTTCCAGCGCAGCCACAGTCCCCACATCATTGGCTTGCATCGGAGCGAGCGTCATGTCCCCCACGCGCCACTCGGCGGTGGGCGCCGGGTTGGCTCTGACGGTCACATTTAAACGACCTTCGGCGCCAAGTTTAAGGCCGAAGATTGTGATTGTGCCGGATTCTAGGCTCTTGGGCGGGTCTGGAAGGAATGTTTTAGAGGTTAGAAATAATATTTTGGTAGTTAACATTGGTTAAAATATGCTAATAAGACATCTTTACAAAACCACGACGCTGGTTTTTAGGGACTGACGAAAAATGCAAGTCGACCATCATGGATTGAAAAAAAGATGCCATTTAGTAATGGGAAGTGCCTTGAAAATTATAGTGTTGAAAATGCATAGTGTTGCATGCTTTTATACTGCTTGCTTCATTATAATATTCATTTATTTATTTATTTATTCTTTATTGCACAAACAAGTAAAGTACAATTAGCGGACTTAATGCCTAGAGGCATTTTCTACCAGTCAACCGCAAGGAATAACAGAAACATTGAAATTTTGGGCTGGGCAACATTTAAAAATGGCAGCGAGAACAACAAATCTCAGATATTAATACTTAAACATATTAAAAATAATAATACATATATACATATGATATTATACCAATCATGCAAATATACATACTTAAATATTTCAAAATAAATATACTACATTATTTTATAATACATCATATTGCCACAAAGAAAGTTAAACAAAAAAGTCAGCAGTATACAATACAACATTTACATATTTTTTTTCTTAATTTACACAGACTTACAATCTTACAAATAGCAAATAGTATTTGTTTACATTAAGGCCAACGATTCATCAGCGATTGACATTTGGTTTTAGTCAAATAAGTATGCATTAAAACTATAGCTCTATTTATTAAAAACTTTATTATCTTTTATTATGACTTTCGAAATGAATCATAATCAATTTTCCAGTAGATAATCTTGGTTCGTTATTCGTAGTTACTAAGTTAATTGACTAACCTTAGCTGTTGATAGCAGGTAAAACTATAATTAGGTTAAGGCAAGCACAAAATTTACCAAGTTCCTGCCACAAAATAAAGAGTTTACAGAAGGACTGCTCGCACCTTTTTCCAAAACTTGCGTGAACTACTATATTCGCTCTGAATTTTTAAATTGAAGTTAGTAAGTTATACCTAGATACTTGACAGAACCGGCCAAAAACAAATTTCATCATGTGAAAAATTGCACCGAGTTCGACAAAAACAAAAACACTCGCGACAGTGCGACTTTCCGACTCACCGAAGCTCACTGACTTCGCTTGTAAACGCATGTCTCTGTGTGCGTGCGTCAAAAATGGCGTGTTGTTCTAAGCGGGCTATCTGTCAGAGCGCCGCGCATGTCTAATTTGTGGTCCTGCCCAATCTAATCTGTTTTAGATCAGACACTGGAATTCCACTTCCTGTGCCATCAACTAATGTTCCTACTCACAGTGGACAATAAGCTGCCTCATCTTAGCCTCCCTCGGCTGGTCCAGTCCAGCGCTTCGTGCTCAGCTCTGCACATCATCAGCATACAATACAATACGCGGCTGATGATCTGATCATCATCTGCTGGACTGCTGGTCTGATCACTAGTGATCACGTTTCAGACCGAGGACAGTCAACACTAGGATATATTGCGCATGCGTAAAACTATTCATAATTTCGCCAACAGTTTAACCCTCTAGCTGTGGAGCCTACATATAGAACGAGCGAAACACAATACTTGCGCGATTCAAAGTACCGCCAGCGCCATCTCTTAGGGACACCAGGAACTACTGCTGTCGACCTTGTTTGGCACTTGGTGTAAGTTCCTGGTTGAGTGAGCCAGCGCCATCTCTTAGGGACACCAGGAACTACTGCTGTCGACCTTGTTGGGCACTTGGTGTAAGTTCCTGGTTGAGTGACAGGTATTCGTACATAATACTTACATTGGACGATAAGCTGCCTTTTAGCCTCCCGCGGCTGGTCCAGCGCTTCGTGCTCAGCTCGGCAAATAAGCATTTTCCCTCCATCATCAGCGGACAGCACGCGGCTGATGTTCTGGCTGATGGTCTGCAGGTCGGAGCCAGGTTCTGATGTGATGATGGGCTGGTGGTTGCCGCGGAGGATCTGTTCGTCATCTGGAACGAAGGAAAGGTTAGATTGAGTTATGTGACAGTTTTCGAGGATATATTCATGCAGTCATATTAACAGAAAGTGTGAAAAATGGTATCGCAGTCACAATACTGTGTTCTAAAGTTCAGATTTGGTTCATTTTTGTCAGTTTAATTTTTGGGTCTTCTAATTTCAGTCTGCTCAATACTACAGTACTGCTAATATGATCATACAGCGCTATTTGCGGCGATAAATGGAACTACGTCTTTCAAAGCAACGCATTGACAATACGGGTCTTTATATATAAATATAATTTTTTGGGACAATTTACACTAAGATCATCTGACCCCAAACTAAGCAGAGCTTGTACTATGGGCGTTAGAGACTGATAGACATACTTAAATATTTCTAAATACATACTTAAATAGATAATAACACCCAGACACACCACAAACACAAATGTTCGTCACATAAATGTTTGTCATGAGTGGGGATCGAACCCACGAACCGTCGCAACGTTAGGTAGACGCATTAAATAGCGGCGGCGTTTTTCAATTTGGCGCGTCTTTTTGTACGGAGTACTATTACAAAACTATTACACTTTATATTATACAGTTTGGCTGGGACATATATGTATGTTCTCATGCTCTAAAAGTACGTCAATATAGCCCTACGAAGCGGGACTAAAGTGACCACTTTAGCCCCTAGGGAGTAAAAACTAATTAGTTTTTTAATTTCCTTCATGTGATATAGACAAACTCATACCAGTAAAAATATACTATTATCTGTGGAGTGTGGACCATCTTCATTGCGAAAATGTTGAGAGTTTTAGTTCCATGGTTTGTCCGCAAATAAGGTGGCGCCATGTGTTTTAAATTGTTATTATGTGGTTCAGTTCAGACGAAAAAACTGACCACATGAAGATTTCAAAACTATTGTCAAGTGTAAAGTTCGGTTTTAAATGTTTTTGTACTAAATTGACTATTTTATCGCACTCAAAGTGAAAAGTACAGTTTGCGCCTCGAGACTAAACGCCAACTTAACATACTCTCTATTATATGGTATATTATGGCTTCGTTTAGTCCCTCGATATAAAATATACTATTATAAATTGTTTTGATGTTTAACAACTACCTGTATTTCAAATAAATAAAAGCACACGAAACTCACAAACGGAACTGTTAACTGGCAATTTTGCGACGATTTTGAGCAGGGATAGTTAATCATCATTTGTAATACTGTGAAGCCCGTAATCTATGCCAATAACCACAGATTTAGCATTATTGTGTCACTCTAGCACGAATGTTGACAGCTCTATTTATTTGTAAAATCTATTGCTGTCTTTTGCTAACCTCGAGCCCTCGCAGAGTGCGATAGAGACAACTGCAACTCGGACCGAAATTACCTATCAATAGTATACAAAATAGACGCTTCGTAGTCCTTTGATCCCTTTTAGAAAATTTGACCGACTGAATTACTTTTTAGTAAGTACATTATTACAAAAAGGCTTACGCCGTGTTCCTATCTTTTCCTTATTTTATATAATCTAGTCAAATTAATTAATTAACCTGAGCAATTTTTTAGATTTTCGAAGCCTCATATTTGTTTTCATAACTAATTTATTAAAAAAGGTAAACAGATTTTTTGGAAAAAAAATATTCCTCTACTAAGGACTACGGTTGTATGGAAAAACGGCTCTTCTGTATCCTTTTAACTAAGTAGGTTTTAGCATGGCTTATTGAATTCTTACCTAAAAACCAGCTGATCCTGGCCGCGGGTCTACCATCAGGCACCACGCACTGCGCCATGAACTCCGTGTCCTCCTTGAACGAGCCCTCGTTGGGAGTCCGAAGAAGGGGTTCGCTAGGGGGCCCTGGAATTAACAAAGGAGGATATAAGAGCGTATTCGTGATCTCACACACACCTGTTGTTGTTGCTGTGAATAAAAGATCTGTTGCTGACACACAATGTTGTTGTTGCTTGCTGTGAATAAAAGATTTGGTGGCCTACTCCGGTAGAAATTCACGTAGTTTCGTGAACCTTTGGAAGGTTAAAAAGGACGCAAAACGAAATATGTTATGAATGGGTTTTATGTGTATTGTACAAAATAATACGTTTATGAGAATACTAAAAAATGGACATCAATTTCGCACGGTAAGTATGTTCTTTAATGACTGAAAATTCATGTAACGTGTTCGACGAACGGGAGTAGGGCCTCTGTTGCTGGCACACAATGTTGTTGTTGCTTTGAGTTATCTGTTGGTATGTGCTGTGGTCGGTGACGACATACTCGTATTTTCAGTTGCTGTGAATGTAGTGAGTTCCTTTTTTTAATGTGCCAGGAAGAATTATCTTTAAAAAAATGGATATTCATTCTGTTTTTGTACTTAAGCTAAAAATATAAGTAAACTGATAGTCGGGAGTCTCATACTTTGATTGATTGAATATTTTATTTGCAAGCCTTATGAGGGTTTTGCTTTTTGTGTTTGAGGTAGGTCGTAAACTTCGCATTTTTTAAAGGTTTTCTTGATTATTTACCTGCATTCAAATTAAGTATAAATGATCTCTCTATTATTGAGTGCATCTTTTAATTTCATAATTATAACTTTAACTGTTTACAGTAAATTTTTAAGTGTCTTATCAATTTTAAAAATAACGGTTTTTCATTTAATTTAGCAAATAATTGGCGACTACCTAATTTTAGACAATTCAATGTGTTTCTAAATAGTATTACGCACACAATGACGGAACAAACATTTAAGTTTCATTCAATTCAATGAAATAATCACGAAAATCTTACAAAAATGCAACGTTTTCGATCCACCACCAGCTAAGCAGCTCTTAGGTACAGAAGATGGTAAATTAAAGTAGTACTTTGATACTTTGACGATTATATTAAAGCCTATATAGTGGTGGTGGGAACGAACCCGCTGAAGTTATCCAGGGTACATACATGGAATTTTAACGGAATTTTCCATCACCAGAGAGTTAAAACACATTTGTTCTGTAGTCGTTGTGAATTACTTTTTAGAAGTTGCTGTTTTTTTAGGGTTCCGTACCTCGAAAGGAAAAAACGGAACCCTTATAAGGATCTTGTTGTTCGTCCGTCTCAGGAACGCGTGGAGGGAGGTATCAAGCTGGAATTTACATCAAATACACAGGTCTACTGTCCCTTGGAGCTGTGAAAAAATCAAACTTCAAAGCCAACGCAATCAAAAGATAAACCTTAATGCCACTAATTTCCGCAAATTTTCGACACTCGCAAGGGAATCAAAACCTACAGGATACTTCCCGTGAACTTAGAATCTTGAAATATGGTACGAAACAACGTCTTATAGCACAGATAAACGAAAAATTACGAAAACCGTAAATTTTTAGTTACAACATTTAATAAAAATATTTTTAATAAATATACCCGTAGGTTTGTACGGAATCTTCAGTTTTTTTTGTTGTTTTGAAATAAGTTGTATGTAAGTGAATTTTTATTTTTTTAGCATTAATCAATGCTCTATTTTGGACTCAAGCTTGAGTCCCAGGATCAGGTGGAATTTTTCTAGTTTCTATCTTTGTGTAAGTTTTATGTGTTGTGTTATTTATATTCTCGTGATTTATGCTATAAAACTTAATTCAAAACAACAGATGTTGTTGTGAATTAAGTTTTATATGTTGTTGTGCATTATTTTTGGAATTGTTATTTATCGTGTAACACTTACTTGCAACGACGAGCCTCATGGTGCCGGTCAGCTCGATGGCGCCGGCCTGCGGCGGCAGCACGCACGTGATGTTGCCGTTCCACTCCTCCTTGATGTTCCTGATGAGGGCGCCACATTCGCCCGACTGGAAGTAAAAGAAAAAAATTAATTGAAATTAATCCTTCACAAATAAATTGCCGGGGCTTCCCAGAAAGTAATTAAAATATACTTGTGTAGGTTTTGAATATGAGATTAAATAAATAAATAAATATCCAGGACAAATCACACCAAGATCATCTGACCCCAAACTAAGCAGAGCTTACTATGTTGTACTATGGGTGTCAGAGATTAATAAACATAGGGTAGCGACCAATTTTTTCAGTAAATATCCAGCCTAGAGATGCGTTAGTGCCAGGTCACCGCTGACTGGCTGGATATGAAAGATCAGAACGAAATTGCTCGCTAGTAGTTTAGGGAATGAACTTGACACGAGTCAAGGCCCGTATTCACTTTGATTAGTAGTAGGTGCTGGTGATTAGTGCAGGTGCTTAGTGATTATGAGAAAACACGTGTGGACAGCGATTGATTAGTGCGATTGAATTGAACACGCTTCTAATCACTACACGACACGGGCAGGATACTAATCAATCCCAATAGTACATCGCTGTCTACACGTGTTTTCTCATAATCACTAAGCACCTGCACTGATCATCTGCACTCGCACCAATCAAAGTGAATCTGGCGTTAAGGGATTGTGATAAGGCTCTTGATGTCTTACAAATAAAGTTATTTTTTTTTCTTTAAATATTGAAGAACTGACTAAATCTTAAGTATTGAAAACGTGAAAAACAGTGAATCAAACATTACCTAAAGTGATTGATACACAGAAGAAAATCTAAATAGATAACACAAGGCGCCCCGCTTGTATGAATTAAAAACTAAACAGCCGCTTATTTTTTTTAATAGATATATCTGGGACACCCAACACCAAGATCAGACCCCAAACTACGCAGAACTTGTACTATGGGTCTCAAAGATCGTTAAGCATTCCTAAATATCCCTAAATACATACATACCTAAATAGATAATAATAACACCTAGACAGACAACAAACACAAAGGTTCGTCACATGAATGTATGTCATGGGTGGGGATCGAACCCACGACCTCCAGTGCTAAAGGCAGGCAGGACCAGTCAAAGTTTATTGACTTTACAGTAGCGTTTTAGGGTTAGGAATTCGCCAATTCTGCATTGATTTTTAAACTATTCATAGAAAGATGAATGATACGTGTAAAATTTACAATCTAAGCTGCGTTCCAAATCGAGTGGAAATTACACTCTGAGGAACGAAAATCACTCGAACCCGTTCCAAATTGACCCCGAGCGAAACCGAGGTTGACCGAGCTGTCACCTGACAGTTTCCCAGTTGTTTCGGAACGGGTTCGGGTGACGTTTATCACTCTGACAAGTGCGGATTCTACCGGTGCCTGGAGCCCGATGAAATTCACCTGACAGCTGTCAGACAGACGTTTTGTTCGTTTTGTCTCTCTCTGCAAAAAGCGATTTGGAACGAACCCTTAGTTAGTGTTGACATCCGTTGCCGTAACGGTTAAGTGAGTGTGACTAAAAGAAGCAACGTACAAACAGGTGCGCTGCACTCCTTTATTACATACGAAATTCGTACCCTCGTGTCACCTATTCTAATTTATGACTGCGTATTCATATCAAGATGTTATGGTTCTAAACATACCCCAAAGCCATTTCCGGTGTATATGACGTCGCCAGTCGTAATATCCGGCCGCAGTCTGTATGATGTCGTGCCGACTGTCATCCTGAAATAAAGCCAATACAAGAATCAGTCACTGATATTGAAATGTTAGGATAGATATGAAATAACTGTATGTATCACTTATTTGTATTTGCAAATGAGAGCATTAAGAAGCATGGCTGGGGTAAAACTGAGTGATAGAATTAGAAACTGTGTAATAAGAGAACGATGTGGTGTGAAAGAAGACGTGGTTACTAAAATTGAGATGGGAATGCTGAGGTGGTTTGGTCATATGGAAAGAATGGATGAAAGGCGATTAACGAAACGGATTTATGAGGCAAGGGCAAATGGGACTGTTGGAAGGGGAAGACCCAGAAGAACGTTTCTTGGGCAAGTTCAAGATGTTCTCAGAAAGGGTCGGGTCAAGAGTACCTTTAACCGACGAGCATGTATGAAAGGACTCATGAGAGTAGAAGAAGCGCAAGAGGTGTGTCAGGACCGTAGCAAGTGGACAGAAGTGGTCTCTGCCTACCCCGTTGGGAAAGAGGCGTGATGGTATGTATGTATCACTTATTTGTAACTACTTTGTTTGTTGTGCAGTAAAGATTTTCTTATCTTATCTTATAACTGAAAATATGATATTATTCCTATAAACTACCTCCATCGTGAAAATGTAGTCTTCGCTACAGTTAATAATTGTAAATAGGCTAAATTCACCGCGCTTACCAAATGAGGGTTGGTGATGATCACAAACTATAAGGTTATGT
Organism: Udea olivalis; assembly: GCA_947369235.1. Taxonomy (NCBI): domain Eukaryota; kingdom Metazoa; phylum Arthropoda; class Insecta; order Lepidoptera; family Crambidae; genus Udea; species Udea olivalis. The sequence goes on from OX376370.1 coordinate 2,548,187, forward strand.
TATTTTTTTATAATTATTTTATTTGATAGTCAGGAAAATCTGAAAATATAGGTACAGTTGCGTTCACGTCAAACTGCACGGAAATGTGTACTGATTGAAAAATGTATCCGTATACCCGTGGAAGTGCGCACATATGTGCATTACTTACAACTGCATTATCGTCATGAAAGTAGAATTTTCATTTATATTTTTTTTCAAATGATATTGTTTGGAAAGATAAATATCAAAAATGTCTTCCTAAATGAGCACAGGAAATGGCACAAATTAAAAATACTAGGGTGGTCAAATGGTCGGTAAACTATTTGTATGAAACAATTACTTCAACATTTTTAAAACCTGAAACCAAGCTACCATGAAGACATTAACACTAATGATTTGTCAAGCATTATCTCGTCTACAGCTTTGGTGCAACAAAACCCGTGACAAAAGTCATCGCATCCCAAACTTCAGACTTACCGACACGAGTCGATCAGGTAGGGCACCTTGCAGAGTACCCTGAGCTCATCGCCGATGCGTCTCACCGCCTCCCTGGGTGTGATGTCCACATTTTGACCTGGAACAAGATAATAAATAACACATTAGTTTACAAGAAGTAATCTGACGTTCACTGTGTTTTTTAGATTTTGATGAAACAAATATAGTCTCGCGGGAAGGTGAATGAATGAAACAATCATAAATTATAATTATTTAATAGTCAATAGTCAATGTTTTATTTGCAAGCCATATGTACAGAAGATGGTAAATTATAATAATATAATACATGACCAATATGGACCCTGTCGGGCACGCAAAAGGGTAATGAAAGAGAGGAAACGCTTCAATTAAAGAGATAAGATAAGTCTACAAATTTACAAATTAAAGATTAACAAAAAAATGTATATATAAGATGTAGATCACAATGCACGACGTTTTAGTAGTTATAGGATTTTTTTATTGCTAACTCTATCAATTAAATATTCATTTATACTATAATAACATTTAGTAAGTAGATATTTCTTTAATTTGTTTATGAATGTGGGGTAATTGGTTTCACTTAATAAGGATTCTGGTAATTTGTTATAAACTTTAATCGAATAATGGAATGTACTATAAGATGTTAGTTTAAGCCTGGAACTTGGAACTATTAATTTGTTCTTGTGTCGTGTTGTATATCTAGAATTCTAGAGGGTATGTCTTTACGTTTTGTGTAGAATTCCATATGTTTTCGTACAAATTTACAAACCTCTAAGATATACAAGCAATATATTTATCATAAATAATTTAATAGTTTAATATTTCTAATAACACTTATAGTACTTTCGGTAGCCTATATAGCGGTACCCAGAACAGAACAGCGGAATGCCGATATCGAGTCCCAAATCTGGCAACATTATTTAACTAAGTGACTTAGACGCCGTCAGTTAACTTCATCTAATTAAAAATAAGGCTTTAGGCAGAGCTATTCTGCGTAAATTAGAACTCGAATTCATTAAGGATATCAATTACTATACTTGTTAAGTCATAGTAAAACTAATTTTGTTTTGCTTTACGTTTCGTTCGTTCGTTTCCCAGTTACGGCAAACAGCATTCAAAAGTCGAATCTTACATAGGGCACCTGAGGTGTCGCACTGGTAGTCTTGCTAACTATGACTAAAGAAGAAGGTACTGTCTGAGTTAGAAAGGAAACTACAATAAGGTGTAACATAAGCTTTAGTAAGTTTAGAAATAGATACAACAAAATTGCCACAGTCCGAAAAACGATCCTTACTCATATTAACCTTATTGAAAACCTTTTTGAACCACGAAAGAGTCGAAAAGAGGAAAGGAACATCAAAAGATAAAACACGCCTCTTGAATTTCTAAACGCTTTGTAAACATTATCCTTCGGCTTTTGAAAAGTGTTTCCCAAAGTTTTGGAGCCTATACCCGTAATGGTCGCTTTGAATTCAAAGGCACTGATTGCCGGCCCTTAAAGTTTACTTTTTAAGGCGTATTCGCTTTATGTGTTTTCTTTTTCAATTAGTAAAGAGACGATCAAATCCATACTATAATATTATAAATGCGAAAGTAACTCTGTCTGTCTGTCTCGCTTTCACGCCAAAACTACTGAACCGATCCGATTTGAATGAAATTTGGTCCACAGATAGTCTAGAGCCTGAGAAAGGACATAGGCTACTTTTTAGTTGGAAAAAAGTGTTGTAAAGGGTTGAAAAAGGGGATGAAAGGTTGTGTGAAAGTATTGTCATTTTCATAACTAGAAGCATAAAACTTATATTTTAGGCTGTTGATTAGATATAAATAAATATGGCATTCAAAGTTTGTAAAAAATTTGCTAAAATTCGACCTCTAAGGGGTTGTTTTTGGGATTGATAGTTTGTTTGTATGAAACTTCGTTACTTCAAGTGCTAGGAGTCTCAAATTTTGCATAGGGGTTCTTTTCAAGACGTAGGTGCTAACTAAGACGGGATTTTGTGAATAACAAGTATCGTAAGTCTGAAAAAATTCCATATGTCATAAAAATGAAGTGCACGCGGGCGAAGCCGCATGCGGAAAGCTAGACCAGAATTATCTCAAAAGGTCATGTACTATGACTAAGTAAACCAATATAACTGTGTTGACAATTTGTCGGGGAATACTCGTAACAGAAATAAAATGTTACGTCATCGGAGAAGTAACCAATAACGATGCATTTTCTTTTCGTCTTCAGACCAAATTTTAAACTATAAAATATATTCGATTATTATGAACTCATAATACTTTTTTGCTACCTTTTGATAAAATCATCAGTTTGTAGTACAAGCATTTTGTATACAGTCAAATACTCTGAATACCATGTCCTACCTCTTTAATAGAACTTTAACGCGAAATCCTCAGTACTTATGCAAGAAGACGTCCTCGCACTTAAAGCAGCTGTTCTGAGTACTTCTCAAACACGTACCTATCTGTAACTAGCAGTAACAGTCTAAAACTGGAAGCCTAGAGGGAAGAAATTCGTTGCAGAGAATTTTAAAGTTTACCATTCTTTGTAAGTAGTTTCGGTAAGTTTATTGGGTGGTAATTGATTTTTAAATTAAACTGCAGACGCGTTTTTAATTTAAATTAGTTTTAAAAATGTTTTTTCAGTTCGGGTAAGTTCTTTTCTTAGATAAAAATACACTAAGTTTGCGTTTAGATAACTGTCTAAGTTGCACAGTTAGATTTTCCAATAAAAAGAATTTGGGTTTTTTTTCTTTGATGACACGATTGGCGTAGTGTTCTGTTGCTCGGTTTTTGCTTTGGCTTGCGCTCGAGTCTGGGTGTGCTGGGAGTCACCCCTGGCTTAATTCCTTGACTGGTATCATAACACATGGATATTTAGCCATACTTCGAGACCGTGACGGGTGGTCTGTTGTCTGTCTCCAAAAATTGCGTTGGATTTGGGTGTTTGTGCCACAATCTAGAGTCCCCCTAGGAAACCAGTCGTTATTAGACCTAAATTTGCTTTATTTTACTTCGTACTAACTTCTGTCGTGAATTCCCCATACCATGGAAAGAACAACAAAAAGTCTTATAAAACTGTATTCTTCTAAATTGTTTTATCATTTTTCAGCGTGATTATATGTATGTTTGATACGATTTTAGAATTACCTCATAAGTCTTTGAGATAAACCGCGAACGGACAGACAGACGGACTTGGCGAAACTATAAGGGTTCCTTGTCGACTTCGAAACCCTAAAAACAGCTCTTTTTCCTTAGAAAGAGAGTTAGAATAGCGAATCTCCCTCGGGCGAGAAATGCATAAAATTGACCGCAGAAATGTAACGGAAAAATAAATAATATTTCACATATCTTATCGCAAGATGCATGTGCATACGCGATGCGCTCGTTGCATACAAAGTGCATTTTATTGCGCGACTCTTGTCTCTGGAATAGAGTGGGCCAGAAGTTCTCAAACTGTTGGTTTTGCGTCACTGGGCTATGATTGGAGAACTACTTACACGCTTAGTTTTGACAGAAGATAATCAAAAAAAATAATATTTCTAGGTGAAGTGTCAAAACATTATTTGTGATATCAAAAAGATAATCAACCCGAATTTAGTAAGCGTTGTGTTTCGATAAAACCATAAGGTAATGAAGGAAGCAATGACCTGATTTCAATGATAGGAGGGGAGGTCAAAAAGTTCGCAAAACTGGGGTATGGTGGCAGGAATGGTCGCTTTTTTTCTAGCTACAACTAGTTTGGGCATTCATTAACGGTATAAATAAGAAGTTTCATTAAAATCAATCAAGTGATAATCTACTGAGATACAAGTCATCTAACCAGGCGATCTGGAGGACAATTCTCCCCATAGAGGAAATTGAGTTTCAACACTTCGTTTTTTTGGCTGTCTGTGGTGAAGAAATAAACGAAGTCTGAGACCAACTTGTGATTGGTAATGAAACTTAAGTTCATCATTATGACCATGGGCCCAATCAGAACTCCATGATGGGGCACAAAGAGGTTAAAACACCCCCAAAGAAATGCATGATGTGTCCATCGGCTGGAAAACTCTAGCCCACTGTTTTCTGTGATACAGAAAACATCCTCCCCCCAGACGGCAAAAAAGGGTGTCACTTTAACTGGAGTACCTATACAACACTACGCTACTGAAACGTCTCCAGGATCCTGTAAGGGAAAAATGATGGGGAAAATTGACCAAAAGTGTGCTCCTTCTCCACGACAGTACACACGCACACAAGGTGCCAATTGCGATGGCTGCTGTAGAATAAGTGGGCTTTGAAATTTTAGAAGTTCCTACCTGTAGGCTAGACTAATCCCCAAGAAACTATTTTCGGTTTCAAAAAAAGATAAAAGAGCTGCGAGGGTAGAAATTTTCCAGTGATGAAGAATTTCAGCCTATTTGGAAAACAAACAAAAAAATTTTTTTTCTTGCCTAAGCATACATTTATTCATAGATTTAACAAATGAATTATTGAAAAGTTTAATTTCTTACTCCCTTAACCCTCCATTCCGCTAACTATTTTACCCCCCTCGTAGATGCCTTAGGCGGGTAGTACTTACACAGAGACTGATTATTCTGCTTTTCCATGAAAAAGCTTATCGTATCTAAAAAAATGGCTACCATAGCTATATCACTACATTTTGCTTTCGTTTTCCTTAAGGTAGAGGATATTGGCATCCAGGAAGGCAGGTCTTCTGATAAACTAGAGACATAGACAAAAAAAATAAGGGTAACCCTATCAAGAGAATCAGTTTGAGAACCGCTATCCAGCATTATTGTGAATAGCCTGGGGCTCACCAATATTGAGTTTTTTCGCGCCAAGTTTGTCTCGCATACTAGACCTAGCCCGCGGCTACGCTCGCTTCATTACGGGATGCTTATGTAGTTGGCAGTTGGGAAGTTCTGATGGCCGTTGTGGCAGAAAAGTTCTGAATGTAAGTCTTGTTGAACGCAGTGAGACGAACGGGCGACCGGAACGACGGATTTCTGTGAATGCATTCCGTTAAAAACCGGTCACTCTGAGAAGTATGTGGCATGTAAAATGTTTGTTATAATAGGATCATCAAGATCCGAAATTCGTTTTTGTTCTAGTTTTTTATATCTTTAGATAACTTGATTTTTTCCAAATACATACTTAAGTGGAAAATAATAACACCCAAACACAGTTGGGTGATAATATCCAATTGGGTGATAATATATTAGACGACCGACTTGGTGTAATGGTTAAGAAGTTGGCTACTACACCAGAGGTCGCGGGTTCGATCCCCGCACTACTCGCATTGACTGTACTCTGAATTTATTTTTTGTAAAACACAAAGTTGAAAAGAGTAACTATCGAGTTTCTTGCCGGAGTCTTCTCGATAAGAAGCAACGTCCGAACCGGTGGTAGATTCACATTATGTATATTCACGATGTGTACTAATATTGTACTATTTTATTTACGTTTATTATTATTATTTCTGTATACTTTTTTGACATGTCATAAGTGCTTTATACAAGCTTAAATGAATAAATGATTTTTTACTTTACTTTACTTACTTACTTTAAAAGTACAAACATTTGTGTGCATGAACATGTCTGTTTGTACTGGTCTGGGTGTCTCCTATGTATAATAAGTATGTATTTACAAAAGAAAATGTATTTAAGTATGTTTATCCGTTGTCTAGTATCCCATAACACAAGCTTTAATTAGCTTACTTTGGGGCTAGATGGCGCTGTGTGGAATAATGTCCAGGGATATTTATTTATGTCCAGGGATATTTAATATCTGAAACAAAATCTCAATACTATACGATGCACAATGTAGGTGGCCTTATCGCTAGGCCTACTAGGGTACTAAACACACTATGCCGAAGGTACGCGATCGGAGAAAGGTTCAAGAACTTACTCTATCAACCCCCTGTCCGAAAGTATATTTATGACAAAAATGTTTTTAATATGTGCATAACCATGTATAATTTACTTCCTGATGACCTGAAACTACTCGCAGGTAACAAATTTAAAAACAAATTAAGTGACTGGCTCCTAATAAATTGCTTTTATGACATAAAAGATTAAACTGACTTCTGCAATAAGTGTAAAAAATGATTCGTATTTTTTTAATGATTAGAATTTTATAGTATAGTTTAATAATTGACTTTGACTAATTAATTTCATTGAATTTTAAATTTCATATAATATAATTTAATTTAATATTTGCACGTCTGCTTGCAGACTGAATAGGTACTTATGACATACCATCATATTAAGACCTTATTTGTAACTCTGTATTCTTGCAAATAAATTATTGATTTGATTTGATTTGGAGTTCGGCATGATTACGCCTGCAATGCTATTTGAATTATGCCGAAATTACGTTGCGTTAGAGCGACAGCTTAACTTCGGTCGGGTGTAAGTCCAGCGGCAACTTATTTTATAGAGCACACAAATAGACCCTGAATACACACACAAAGTTGAGCAACTGAATTTCTGCCGCGTAAGTTCGGCACTTATGGTGTGTCATATCAGCCGAATACGTCGGAACGTCAAATCAGCCGCGGAACTTCGGTCACGTACCCTCGGCATAGTGTGTTTAGGCACTTAGAACGGTTTCACACTAGCGTTTTTTTCGCTTGTATACGGTAGCTTTAGCTTTAGCTCTTACACGCGCGCTACATTTCGCGCTTCAAAAAACGAAACGCGCATACACGGGCTTGGTGAGTCAGTATAATTTATTTATTTATTTATTTAATAGAAAATAATGGATTATTTGACGACACGATGGGCGTAGTGCGCTGTAGCACGGTTTCTCACCTCGATTTCCGTAGTGTCCCGGGTTCGATTCCCGGTCGGGTCAATTCAGGAAACGATCTTTTCTGAATTGTCTCGGGTCTGGGTGTGCTGGGAGACGCCCCTGGCTTATTTCCTTGTGTGGTACCTCGTAACACAGGGATATTAATCCCTACTTCGAGACCATTACAAAAGGTGTGTTGTCTGGCGCATAGTTATTTATTTATTTTATTTATGCGAGCTTATAAGCGCGTCAGCGCTCGTACGCACTGTGGCAAAGGGCGCGCATGTACGCAGCTACATTCGCTTCCAAAATCGAGCCTAACGAGTGTTCAACTAGACAGTAGGTATCATTAAAATAGTTTAATCTGGGGAAGTCGGACAAGTCGGCCAATTGGACAAAAAATACGTTGACACGGGATCGTATGACTTCATACTCATCAAGCCGTGTTGACTAGCACAGGAAGAACTATGGAGTAGCAAACATGTAACTTTTTTTGAAAGATTTTAACAATATAATGAACTCTTCTGACTGAGTGACTGACAGACATTGCTTGCGGTAACCGCTTACCATCATTAATAAATAAATACATATCTGGGACAATTTACACCAAGATCAACTGACCGCAAACAAAGCATAGCTTGTACTATGGCTAGAGACTGATAAACATAGGAACTGGAATATTTCTAAATACATAATTAAATATAAAATAACAATCAGACACACAAACTATTCGCCACATAAATGTCCGTCATGGGTGGTCATCGAACCCAAGACTTCCGATCCTGGAGGCAGGATCGCTACCATTGCACCAATAGGCCAGTCAAGGAAAAACATAAAAAAGTCATACATTTTATATTTTATCTTTTAGTAGTAAAAGATTACTACTATTCTACAGAGACGTGACCAAAAATAAGCAATAGAAAAATATATTTAAAAAAGTCTCTGTAGTTTCCCAGTGCGCACGCCTAGCGGCTAACTCTTTTATTAGGATCTATGACACTCACGATATACTCTCATTAGATCCAGTCAATGATAGCAAACGTCTTGTCAACGAAATGTATACTTTAATACGGGGACGTCCAAAGTCGTAACTCGGAATATGAACATTTTTGGAATTGTCACGGATGGTAGTTTTTGATATGGTATTGTCAACTTTAAGATTTGTAAGAGAAGGTTTATTTCGGATTTTGTTCGTTTAATTGACGTATTGAAGTTCAATGGTTCTTAATTTTGATGTTTTTAAAAGTAGGTTAGCTTTTAATTTGGTATACGTTTTTTTAAAACGAAGAAAAGTAAGTTAGCGTATCATCTTAGGAACAAGAGTAGACTTAGACTTTCATAAAAGAAACACACAACTTGTAGTTATTTATTTAATGTATTATTTAGTGTTTTATAACCTTATAATTATGAAAAACGACTTACAGTCAAATTTACCCATCTGGACATTCTGCAGGAGTTAAACCTTTGGACGAAATTTTCGAAGGCATTTATTTATTCCATGGATTTTTGTAAATGGTTTGCAAGTTATGATTTTTTTTGAAGCACACTAATAAAATCATCACAAAGTCCCAACAGTAATTTTAATGACGGAATTTGGATATGCGTTTTCAAAAGAACCTCAAGTATTTTATGGTGAGTTAATATTTCCCATAAATTAACTGCTTTTTCACTCTTAAGAAGTCTTTGCAAACCTTTCCCTCAAAAACTCTGAGTAGAACCCGGGTAGAGATTACGGGGCGGGCCGGATATATCCGGAATTCCGGATAAGCCGCGGACGGGTTGAAAGCGTTGTCTTGTCCCGGCCGTCGGCGAGTAGAATCTTAGGAAGGTTGGAATGGAACTTTCTAGATGGGTAGACTAATACCTAAAAAGACGTGGAAATTCAGTTATATAGCGTGGGTCATGTGCCTAAAATCGACTTGTCATTGACGGTACGATTGGCGTCACTGTAGCACGTGTCGCCTTTATTTAACTCTCAGTGTCCCGGGTTCAATTCCCGGTCGAGTCAATTAAGGAAATAATATTTTGTAAATGGGATCGGTCTGGATGTGCTAAGAGACGCTCCTGGCTTAATTCCTTGTCTGGTACCTCGTAACACAGAGATATTTATCCCCACTTCGAGACCATGACAAGTGGTGTGTTGTCTGGCCCAAATATATACTATTGAGCTTTTATACGTTTCTGATTCAGTACTAAGTTCCTACTATGTAGGTATATACATTAAACTACAAAGGAGATATTCCAAAATCCGCGCGAAGCCAGAGCATGTCACTAGTAGCAAATATAGCCAAGAAGTGTATGTTTCATTAATATTGATTACCCTAGCTCGGTGTAAACCATAGATATACACCGCAATAGATATCGCGATTGTGTGTAAATGTGGAAAGCAACGCTCTTCCTTAGACTCTGCTTCATTTAGTCCAGAGTCTACCGTTATGGTTAAAATTCAGTAGATTACATATGTCCCTTTGCAAAAGAACAAGCAAACATACAAATTAAAATTAAACATCAAAATGAAATGGATGGCAAAATATCAAGCACCTTCACATAATTTTTCTGATATGAACTCGATTAAAATGATTAAGAAATGTAGAATTCCTATCTATTAAGCCAAAAAAAGGCATAGTTTTCATACAGGGTCCGGATTCTGATATTAAAATACCAATGGAATCGTAATTGAATAGATTGATTTTGCTAGTTCTAGTATGTATGGACCAAATGTCAAAATTATCACGATTCCAGTGGCTTCCAAAAAGTAGAATCGGGCCCAAGATGGTATGACTTGCGTTATCTATTCCGATTTGTGTCTGAGACGCAAACCGTATACAGATTCAAACGACAATTATTACAAATGGTCCAGTTCCACGCGCGGGTAGGGGCGGCCCTGGATATTCCCTTTGCGGTGGAAGATAAAGAGATTGGAAGTAGGGTTGCCACGTTCTTGCAAATTGCAATGAACTGGCTGACCCGGCTGGTGAACGTTTTGTTATTTAAACAGAACTTATTTCGTATTCCGAATATTCGGATTCAAATTTTTCGAATTTTAAGTTATTCACAGTAACGAACTTCAGTGGTAGAGTCGATACCGTCCTACCTAAGTCACGACTTAGGTCAAAATATTTGTCAAATATTTTTGTAATTTTCACGCACACACTGAATTTTTTTAAAAGTATTATTTACTGTCCAACAAAGCAGGGCTTGTACTCTGGGTTACAGATATATTCTTAGTTAGAACCTCCTATACATATGTATTCTTAGTTAGATACTCGTGTAGATTTTTACACCCAGACACATAAACGTCCGTCATTTAAATGTTTGTTTTGAATGTGTAACACACCCACTACCTTAGGCGCTATTGGTTTAATCAAGACTGATCCTAACGCTTGCAAAGTGCATGATGATGTCCGGAAATCCGGATTCCTCTCCGGAAAATCTCAAACAAACCTCGCCTGAACTTAAAATAGATGCCAACACTATTTGAACTTAGAAGAGCGATGTCATTCAGCTAATGTACATTTAGTCTGAAATTTGTTGAACAAAAAATGTACCAACCCTAGCTCCAGTAGCCATCCCGAGGGTTGTCACGTAATAAAAACAAATCGTATACCGTTTCGGGGATAATTTACATTCCTTCTAATGCTGTTATGAAGCCTCGAGAGAGTTTATAGATTTTTATATTGCGAAGTACTTCATAAATGTAACGGAGATTATTGGATTAGCTAAATGGTTTTTAGTAATCTGTTAAAACACTCCAAAAAGATTTTCCCTATTAAGCAGGGTTTTCACTTAAAAGTCTAACACGTTATTTGATACTTTGTTTGTAAATACCTTCTGTTAAAAGAGAGCATGTAAACTCTCCGAGGGTAGATATCCATTACTGTACTATTTATTATTATAGTAATATATATATATATATATATTCTATTAGGGTCCCAGCTGACCACGCAACAGATCCTTGCTTAGCTTTGGCTACCTTACTGACCAGCAGAAAAACACGTCTTACGTTGCTTTGGTTTTCCGCAAGTTAAAGGCGTTTTTATTAAGACCGGTTTCTACCTCCATTCTACTGTATTAAGCGTCAACTGATTACGTCTTACCTCCATCAGGTGAGCTCATGCCAGTAGTGTTACTCTACTATAGGTGGTTGTATTTGCTTACAAAAATACATACCAACAATTTTATCAAACCAATTTCAATTTCCGAATTGTCCAAACCGTTTTCCAAAACCACAATAGAACTCTCATTTACCTAGAACAAATAAAAAATATCCAATTTATATACAATATAAAGCAAGGGGCCTAACACTGTACTCTGAGGCATCCCTTTCTCTATATGCTTGAAGGGCGCCAGAAACTGATTTTATTAAGTAGAACCCGCAATTATGTTATAGGGCTTCATTCCAGCGGGAGGGAAGCGGTTCCTTATCTATATAAAGCGTTATTGTCTGATGCTTGTTTTGTATGTCTGTGGCTTCAGATGAAACCAAGAAAGATAAGGTGGTAAAACAAATAAAATTGTGTTTATTTGTGTTTTAGTTTAGTTAGACACAGTTTGGCATCGCGTTCTTACGAGACTGCACGTTTTGGGTGGGCTATTTTGGGCTAAATCTCTCAATTTTCGATGGCAGTTAAGTTTTGTTACCAAAGCACAGTTCTTGTCTATTGGTAATGTCAACACAAACATCTAAAAGTTTTTCATAAAAAAGATTTTATCACGAAATACACATCAATGTGATGTTGAATTTTTAAAAACGACTCTGGGTTATTGGTTTACCCCCTTATTCATAAATAAATACTTAAAACAGTCTCTTAAGCAACATCATTTGTTTTTGCAATTTTAAGCGCAGTCAACCTTTGCAGGTACAAAGCATAACAAAAGCCTGTCAAAGCGGTGCAGTAGGTAAAGGAGTGTGTATCTCCCTCCAACCTCCAACACGGGTATTACTTTTTCTGTCAAGCGGTTCGCATGCTTGTTTGCCATAGTCGCTGTGTGTCGCTGTGATGTATTGATTACGAATTATCTCCCCTTCCCCTTCCCTTTCCTTCCATTCCTCTTCCAATCCCGCACCACGCGTGCTGTACTACGTAGTCAATCATCCACACACGATCCAGTATTTGTTGGCTCGCACTAAAAGGTTCGGTGACTCGTTCCTTTGTCGTACGTTCGTACCATCCAGACGTGGAAGCTCTTCCAGCGCATGTGTTTCCTTCCTCTTATAGTCAAGCGGGGCGTAAAAAGGCATTTCTTCAGGCTTTAAAGGTTCATGATTCATTTTCATGACTTAAGCTTGTCAGCTTCATATCTGGACCTCACGACCACTTTCCATCAGGTGGAGTGAGGTAATCTTGACGGGCAATATAAAAAAAATAGTTGGTTAGTCGCGTCGCTTTCTGTGAGCATGCAACTTTGTTTGCGGTGGCTATATTGGCTGCCCATCACTTTAAAAGATAGGGATGAATATATCATGAGGGTGGGTCTGGCGTAAATTACGTTACAACTCCATCGTACTCATCTCAATTTCGAATAAAATATAAAGCTGATAATATATTACGCATGGACGTAGAATACCCAGGGGCAAATGATGACTTCAGAAATCAAAGGCAGTACAAAGTATAAAGTAACAAGGTTTGGGATCAAATTAGCATTATTATAGAAGTTTCATCAACTTATTAGCATGTTGTATCTCTACTGTAGCATATTTAGTAAAACTTTTAAAATCTAAATTGCAAATATCGAAGAAACGCAAATACATAAATTAAAGATACAAATAAATACAACAGGTTGATAAAACAGCAAGTTAATGTATAATAGCAACAGCCTTCAAATATCAATATAATATGCTAGAAAACAAGAAAATTAAGCAATATCTATAAAGATGAGTAAGTAATATTACTAGCGACTTCGTTTTACGTAGATGTTTATCCTTACATACATGTTCGTCGTTAGGGAGTAATCTTGTTTTGACCTTTTCCAAGACTGTCTTGAACTTAATTTAAGTGCTTTTCTTTTTCAACAAATAAATTCTGATTTTAATTTCCATTAACTTGGTATGTGAATTAAAACGTATATTGAAAGGAAAAAGCGTGGGAGAAAGGCTTCATTGAATACGCCGATCAATATATTCCACTTTTGTGCCTTTCAATTACCAGAGAATCTGTACGAGTGTTTGTGATATAATGAAGATTGATACATCTTTATCCTTACATACTATAAAAAAGCAGGAGTTAACCGATCAAGAACGGTTTTTTTTTAGTTGAGAGCCTAATTGCAATGATATATGATAGTTGACTTCACTGAATACGAAAAAATAATTGCATGAATTTGTGTCTGTCCGTTAACAATTTACACGCTTACACGTTGTCTGAATTAAATAAATATACACCAGACAATATACCACTTGTCATGGTCTCGAAGTAATGAAATGAAATTTTATTTCACATAAAATAGTGTACATAAGTAAGAAGTAAGGATAAATATCCTTGTTTTAAGAGGTGCCAAACAAGGATTTAAGCCAGGAACGTCTCCCAGCACACCCAGACGCTAGCCAATTTAGATAACACACGCTAATCGTGTCGTCAAATCGTGTCGTGGATTTACATCGGAGTATAAAGTATTCTAGATTTTTATTAGCAGAAGAAGTCTCTGGCCATAGCTTATAAACATTGTTCAAAGATAAATCAGAGAGGAAAAGTTAGTGGAAAAAGTTCACCAACTCTTTGGTTCGGTTTTATAAATTTTTGGACTTATCAATGGCTAGGCAATATATGACTTCCCTTTCAAAGGCTCCAACCATTCCCAATTACATAACTGAAATTTGAATTACCTCTTAGAATTGAAGCAGAACAATCACATTGAGGCAGTCTCGTTATTGTTAACTAGTTGAATAGTAAGTGGCTGAACTAGTAGCAACTAGTGATGATTTGGTTTGCATTGTGAATAGTTGAGGGATTTGAGGGCTGCAGCAGCATGAAAATTATTCACTCTATGTTGTGTTATTAAAATAAACGTATCAGTAAAGGCATTATGAAATACTAACTTAGAATCCACTGTGAGATACGAATTTCGTATTTAGTAGAATTCGATAATGACGAGGCGCCTTATGCCCGGTTCAAATTATTCCAGTCCAGAGCTTAATCAATGTGGAAATTCCAGTGTGGATATTCCAGTTCAGGTTCACATTATTCCAGTGGTATTCTGCTACTGGAATAGTGTAAACAGGGCTTCACTGAAAAACGTGGTAGTATTAGTAGTTGTAGTGTACACTAACTTTATTGAGATTCTGATATTATTTATATAAACCGTGTGTATTGCAGAGTGTGTTAGCTCTCATGGGTGAAATTGAGTTCAGAGTTTTTTCAGATTTTTTCTACTTAGACTCTAAGTCTTAGAGCTTAAAGACAATTTACGTGTTTGTCAAACAGCAATCTTGGCGTGGTTGGTGAAAAAAATTAAAACGTCTTCCAGTATCATCTTTTACTTCAGTATCCAGATAAAGAGTCTAAAAATAAAAAAAAACTAGTTTGTATCTATCTATCTGTCCAAGCAACACCTTTAAAAGCTTTTAAAGCTTGAATTGCACAAAACAGACAAGCTTTTACTGTTACTTACTGCAAAAAAGAATAACAACACAAAAAAAACTACTCAAAATACCTACAAAAACTTCCCCCAAAAGTATCAATCTGCAAAACTGAGCTATAAAAAGTAAATCAGTGATGCATGGACCAAATAAAAATTTGTCGCGCTCAACTGTATACAATTGAAGCCACTATTCAAATAGAGCTTTACAAATAGGGTTGCCACTCGGTGGGCACTTAATTAGACACACGTCGCGGTTGCTACGGTCTTTTGTGGTTGTCTGTCTAGGGCTGACAAAAACAAAACGCAAAAAGAAAGGAAATTTACAGAAGTTAATTGAAATCACCGTCTGACACTACTAGACCAACTTTCATAGGTTTTTTTGTTTATTTACAATTCGTAATTATTGTAGGTATTTTATTTAAAAGCAACTTCTTTTTATTTAACTTTGTGTACCCTTTACCTAGAGGCACCTTATGCTGCCAACATAAGAACCATTTTGCATTGGTTTTGTAAAGGTTGATGTGAACGCCTCTGTACCAGGCAAATTATTCTCAGATTTGAAAATTATTCACTTAGAGCGGTTTCAGGCTAGCGTTTTCTTCGCGTGTATATAGTCACTTTGGCATAAGCGCTTACACGCGCGTTACATTTCACGCTTAAAAAACCAAACGCAAGGGGTTATTGCGGCGTGTTCACTCGCACCGGTAGTGTTGTGTCAGAATCTATAAGTATTATAAGAGCTTATAAGCGCGTCAAGGCTATAACGAGTTACGTATGTGGCAAAAGGCGCCTACATGCGCTTCCAAAAACGAGCTAACACGAGCTTATTTTTTACCTAGTCTAAAACCGCTTAGCGTAACAACTGATCTTTATTGGCTTAGTGTCAAGAGCGCTTAGGTAGAATAGAAACGAGGTCTGGGTCTCTATGCTAGCAGAAGCTGTGTGTTGTTTTTTTAAAAACGGAGTCCAGGTCCACCTATAAATGCTCAGTATCACTAGCCACATTTTTCATTGCGTACCTACCTGAATAAAAAATCTATTTGCTGTTTTGACAGCCCCAACGAGTGGTCCTCATAGAGGCGATAATCTGTTCGCAAATAACCGCATATTATTATTTGCTACGAGGATTGGGGGATGACGCGTTTGGGGATTAACATAGGGTGACCACCGTTTCGAAACGCGTGTGGTATGTGTGTGCGTTTATTTTAAATTTTATTAATTGTATAAGTTTCTCAATAAGTGAATTTGTAATTCTTTCGAGAAATAAATATTCTTTAACCATAAAACCAAGAAATATCGGAAGAAGCCAATCGAAAAATCTGCGGGATCTTCACAGGTATAGACGTTCTATCTCACGAAGACCTTTTTTCTATGCTTGCCTAATATGTACGTGTACATACACCCTGTCTGAGTGTCACTAGAGTCGATTTGTTCCCGCTGAGATCACGCACACTAGCGTATGTCATACTAATAAAAGCATAGAAAAACGGTCTTCGTAAAATAGATAGTAAATCACTGCACATCTGCAATCATTGCACAACTCCAGCCACAGATTATACCTTGCTCAATAAAGAAGGGAGCATTCTAATTATTATACACTCAGCGTCAAAAAAATCGCACCTCTGAGAAAATCTCTTTCAAATGTCATTAACTCCTGATATAAACATGTAGCCGCGCCAATTATGATTTTATTTAAAAGTTTATTGAATTAACTTAATAAAAAACATTACTTTTCATTAAAAACAAAACCTAATGCCACAAACAAATTGTCATAAAAATTTGATGCAATTTTTGCTTCCCGTAAGAGTCGCTATTTGCGCGTCCTTTGTGGGTATAAAAGGGTCAACACGGGGTCAATGTGGGTCATTCGCTAATTAACCCTTAAAGACACCCACACAGATATACCAGCAGAAAAAACACCTTGAAGATGGATACCACAGCTGATGAAGCCGCCTAAGTGGTAGCACTACTGCAATCAGGGATGCGGCAGCGTGATGTCGCCCGGCAAATGAACTTGAGCCGTTTTTCGGTTCGTAGAGTGTAGTGTACCAGCGCTTCATAGGGACCGGTGGCTACATCCAGAGACATGAGTCCGGTAGACGTCGCTGCACTTCGGAAAGAGACGACCGGTTCATTGTGTCGAATTCTTTGAGAAATAGTTTCTCCAATGCTGTTGAATTGCAACAGCAGCTCCAGGCAGTGCGCAGACGCACCGTGAGCGTATCTACGGTTAGAAGAAGACTAAAGGAGAAGAATATAGCAGCCGACAGAGCTGCTACGGGTCCTAAATTGACTGCAGCGCATCGGCGAGCCCGCTTACAGTTAGCTCGTGACCACGTCGATTGGACCCATGAGCAGTGGAGTGCAGTTCTCTTCTCAGACGACGCAGAGTTTACCGAAGACAGGGTGAACGTTTTGCCCAAGCCTGCATCCAGGAGACGGTGGAATATGGGGGCGGATCCTGCTTGTTTTGGGGCGGCATGTCGGCTGCCGGCAAAACCAACCTTGTCTGCGTCTCCCGGACTGGAGGAGCTCACGGACAAGGGTCGCTGACTGCTCGCTGCTATGTCACAGAGACCCTGGAAGTGCATGTTATCCCTTTTGCCGAGGGGTTCACATTAATGCACGAGAACGCTCGCGCTCACACTGCAGCCATCGTGGGTGACTTTCTGCAGAGGTCCCAAATCTCTGTGATGCAGTGGCCAGCGAGAAGTTCGGACCTGAATCCGATAGAGCACCTCTGGGACCATCTTAAACGGAAGGTCCGATCTCGGGATCCTGCTCCTTCGACTCTTCAGCAGCTCCAAGACGCGGTGATTGAAGAATGGGAGCTTATCCCTCAAGAAGAGCTCCTGAAATTGGTGAGGTCCATGAGGGAGCGTATGGAAGACGTCATCAGGCAAGGGGGATAACACTCGATTTTAAGTTAATTTTAAGCCACTTTTTGTGTCATTTTTTTTGTAAATTACTCGTATCTGTTGTTAATTAGAACTTTATTAAGGATTTTAATTATTTTTTAATTTTAATGTTTTTTCTGCAATAACAATTAAACAAAAGTTAAATTCAATTGTTTTTTTGATACTCCTTTTTGTTACCTTTATGATGATCCAACACTATCCTCTAAATAAGGTTCAAGAATTTTTAAAGAAGATTTTTAAAAGGTGCGATTTTTTTGACGCCGAGTGTATAAAACGTATCAGTCACAGTCAGAAGTAACGCTATCAGTTATAATATAGTTTGGACACATGTACATCAGAAGAAGAACCGCTCACATATTTAACGACATTTTTTTTTATTAAACCTACAAAATGTTTAGAAAAACTGTTTGTCTGTTTGTTGATCTTCACCACTTACTTAGTATTCCATATAATTTTCCGTTCAGAATAAACAATGAGACTTTAAAATATCCCACAAACGCCATTCTTGATGGTCCCCCTCACCACAACCGCGGGCTACCGCTGCATACATTATTGCGCGTTTGTCCGGACACCCCACCGGTGACGAGCTCGTTACACAACGCGCTAATCACCACGCTTACCACATGGGGTGGACATTGGCGACACATGAGCTTGATTAGATCTTGTATGTAGTTAGTGAACCGATTAGCCAACGAGTTTGATTTCCGGTCCGGCCAGTGTCCGCTCGAAGCAACCCATGCCATTAAAACACTGCCGTTATTTTTGAAGTCCTAACTTCGACTTCCAGGTCAAAAAAAACATGTTTATATTCTACTAGTGGATTTTTATTTCAAGCATTTTATCAATGCTCTATTTTCTACATCAAGATAGAAACTAGAAAACTTCGACCTGATCCTAGGGACCATAGCGGGATTCGAACCCGCGACAGTCCGGGGTCTGCTCTTCCATCTGAGCTATAGAGGCCTTCAACAGACCTGGTGAATTTGTCTTGTGTATTCAGGGTATTCATCAATGTCCTAAGGCAAGTGCCTTTTACCACCTGAAAGGAATATTTTTGCATACAGGTATTTATGTCCATGAGTATCTCTTCTCTATCTTCTTAGCTTACGTGGAAACAAAGGTGTGGGCAACTGTCTGATTTCTATAGGAATTCTGTTATATACACAGATGGGCATTATGGAGCAGTTGTTTCCGTGAAGCGTACAATAGTACGCTAACATAATAATGTTGCGGCACTACCAACTTATAAGACATCAGAACTGCGCTCTAAAACCAAAATCACTGACGTGGGTCACACAGCTGCCAACCTGAAATGGAACTGCGCTGGACACGTCTGCCGCATGCCAACTGAGCTGTGGGCGAGGACGGCGACAGGATGGCACCCAAATGGCCTTCTTCTAGGCCTCCCACGCCCGCGTGGGAGGCCTAGAAGAAGGTGGCGGGACGAACTAGATGTGTGCTTCAGGGATTGGCCAACATTGGCCCTGAATCGTGTGGGATGGAGATTGGGGGAGGAGGCCTTTGCCCTGCAGTGGGACGGACCGGATTTAGATTTAGATAGGTATTTGACTTTCGATTAAGACGAAAACAGCTATAGTGAATTTTTATTTTTAGATTTTACCAATGCTCTATTTTCTACACAAAGATAGATATATACACTTAAATAGATAGTTTTTATCTTGATGTTTATATTCATAGTTATATTTGTGATTTCGCTTGTTTCATATCCTAATATCCAAGCTGTAGCAACGCTTTTAGTAAATTTTAACTGTGCTGAGAACGATAGTTAGAGAGGATAGTAGAACGTCTATATTTCATTCAATTCAATACAATAAAAAGCGAACTTCAAAATAAATATAATAGAAACTTTTTGTACAAACAGCGAAACCGAAATAAGAGCCACAATCAAATACGTCACAAAAGAGCCGCAGATATCAATGAGAACGTGACAGAAAACGGCCAAGTGCGATTTAAACACACGCCCATGGTTCCGTATGAAAGTTTTCAAGTCAAAATATCTTTACTAATATTAATAAAGTGGAAAGACTTGATTGTTTGTTTGTTTGTAACGAATAGGCTCCGAAACTACTGGATCGATATATTAATAGCTCTCCGTCAGCGGTTTCGCCCGCGTAGTCTTTTCTTCCCTCAAAATATAGCCTTAATGAAAAAAAAATTGCCTATATCACTCCCTGAAAATGTAAAAATTCTGCCTATGTGTAGCTTGTTCTGTTTTTGGGTTTTAATATTTTTCATTGACATTATAAGTGCTTTTTACAAGCCTCTTTAAAATAAATTATTTTTTTACTGATAGGGTATCACGGGATCCCCGAATGGCGGATTCGAATTCAATTAATAAGCACCAGTTACTTCTATGAATTTCATTTTATTTCATCAGGGAACCCTAACAAACGCCATCTGCATTTCAAACTAGATATTGTGACAAATTAAAGACCAGCTCGTTACCACAATGGGGTTCTGAAGTGGCTTATAATCCTCGGGGAGCTTTGTGTTTTTTGCGATCTGTCCCAGGGGTGGGACACAATAAAACTCTATTGTTGGGGATGGTAATAGTAATTAGCTACTGGGGTTGGGATAATAAAGTTGGTAAGAATTTTGAGATGTCAGCTTCTGATGTTAGAAAAATGTATATTTGGGACATCATACTTCAATGTAATCTGACCTGCAAATAAGCAGAGGTAAGACAACACAGCACAGGCATTATTGTATTGTAATTGTCTACGAATACGCTTGTGTCCACTGCCTTATATCGAATGCGAAGATGCAACCTTTTTTATTTAGATTATATTTTATCTGTGCACTTTTAGCGGCAAACTATGTTCCCTTACCGCATTAAAAAAAAATCACTAAAGAGACAACAGAACAGGCAGTTTTGTTAAAATAGGTTGAATTTAAAGACTTTTTACTCAACCTAAAAAACAAAATTAAATCTTGAAAGTTTACGAGAAATTCACTAACGGTAAATAGATGTCGCGTTCGCGGGTCAATACAGAATGCAGAGTATTTTTTCACGCCAAAATCAAGGTAGATTTACAATTTTATACCTGTTAAGGCAGGTTTATATTTTGAGACCTATTTCAGGCACCAGTCCCTCACAAAATGTAGGCTATATTAATTGTTTAGACCTAAGATTAGCCTCATGTTCCTATAATTGTGAAGGGATAATAAATATATTTGAATTGAATTACTAATATTTACTTCATCTTCTACTTAATCTATAATATTTACTTAACCCAGTAAATATTAGCAAAATCACATATTTTCTAGAAACAAAAGATAAATATCATTTTGCTACGAGGTATAGTTCGCGTCAAACTTTAAGCCCCACTGAAGTAATCCCGAGGCCCAATTTTTTTCGTAGAAAATTTGGTTCTACGCATGCGTTAATCAACCTCAGAGTGGACTAGTTAAACGCGAAATATACCAGAGCGTCTCCCAGCACACCAAACCCGAGCCGAGTTAAAAAAGTTATTTTTCTGTATTGACCCGACCGGGACGAAACCGGGACACCAAATCAGTCAACTAGGTATGCTAATCGTGCCGTTCAACTATAGTAAAGGTTTACACTTAGCCTAGCCTAGTAAAGTAAAAACACTATTTCTTCATGGAGGCATTTAATATTTTTCTTATCCTAGAAAGTTTCTACATGTCCTACTGACATACATATACTACATTTCTCCCAACGGGGTAGGCAGAGACCACATCTTTTCACTGCTACGGTCCTGACACACCTCTTGGGCTTCTCTCACTCTCATTTTGCAGCCGCGAATTAGCGCCACGAATTGATTTATTTGTATAACTTCCAATTTAGACTTTGTTTTTAAAAACTGAACAACAAATATCTCAACAAAATACTCCTTTTAAATACTTATTGAATGACTGTCCACGATTTTTCATTCTGTTTTTAGTAATAGTTTTAGTTTTTTCTAAAAGTGGCCACTTTTAGCAAAACAGAAGGAAAAGTCGAGGACAGACATTCAATAAATATTTTTTGAGATATTCGTTGTTCAGTTTTTAAAAACAATGTCTTATTTGGAAGTTATACAAATAAATCAATTAGTGGCGCTATTTGGCGGCTATAATCACCTTAATCCTATCATACATGATCGTCAATTATAGGTACTCCTGACCTCATTTTTTTAAGGACGTCTTGGACTTGTCCTAAGTACGTCCGTCTAGGCCTTCCCCTTCCACCAGCTTTATCCAACCTCGCTTTGTAAATTTGCTTCGTCAATCGCCTTTCATCCATCCTTTCTATATGACCAAACCAGATTTGAACTGACCGCACGACAACACTTAGTAAACTATTTAAAATTCAAAACTAGTGCTTAGTAAGCAAATATATGCATCCATCAATCAGTATTACTTCAACTATAGCAAAGGGAAGTGCCTACCCCTGCCTGTCGACCGTGAAGCAACTCATTATGCACTACCCAATAGTAATATAAATTTAAGTATAGTAAACTACAAAAAAATATATTTTGGGATAAAGGCAACTATCTGGCATATTCTACACTTAAAAGCTTAATTTCTGGGATGTTAGGGTCAAATTCAAATTGTTTTATAGTTCAATAAATATAAATATGCGCCAGACAACACACCACTTGCCATGGTCTAGAAGTAAGGATAAATATCCTTGTGTCACGAGGTACCAGACAGGTAATAAGTCAGGGGCGTCTCCCAGCACACCCACACCCGAGCCAATTTAGAAAAAGTCATTTTTCTGAATTGACCCGACCGGGAATCGAACCCGGGACACCACGGAAGCCAAGGCGAGAAACCGTGCTACAGCACACTGCGCCAATCGTGTCGTCAATAGCTGCCTCGACAGACCTTTTTCACTGAATGTTTCAATCATAATAAAATATAGTCTACGTCACTGCCTGATAATGTGGCTTCATATTGGTGGATTTATAATCTGTCCAGTTGTTTTGGAGCCTGTTCAATACAAACAAGCAAATCTTTCTTCTTTATAATATTAGTATAGATCGTATAGATATGGTAATAAAATAATACAGGTGTGGTCAGTGGGTCTGAGTGTCGTGACGTGACTTCGCTCCCCAGTCCCCCACCCAGCACTTTTGAGAGGAACATTCGTGTGCGTTCCACTTAGGTATGTATAAATATTTAATAATTTGAGTATGTTTATCAAAACACCCAGAGTACACAACCACATTAAATCTGTTTTATTAAAAAAGGGGTATTATACTACCAATGATTACCTTTTAGATAAAAAAGCCTGGGATTGAAGCTCTGCTCGGTGCAATATCAGTTACCTCTTGTAATACTTATTAATTAAATACCGGACTTACTCGTATGTGTATTAATGACTAACAATTTTTATCTTTGGAATAGGATAAATGACTTGGTACAGGCTATTGTTTTATATTATGTGGCTTTGCTGCACTTGTTAAGTTGTTCTGTCTATTTATTAATGTTAGAAATTAAGCAGTTTTTTTTCTCAACCAACAAATTGTATTGTTGTACTAACTCGCATTGTAAAACCACAACAAGTTTATAAGAGAACTACTGTTTCTCGCCGGGTCTTCTCAGTAAGAATCAACAACTCCGACGCGGTGGTAAAGTCGCATTATGTTTGTATACTGTTTATTTATATATTCATATTATTATAGTATGTATGTCTATTGTTTAGTATATTTTTTGACTATTTAAAGTACTGATTAAGTCTATTAAAATAAAGTTATTTGAGTTTGAGTTACAAAGTTTTAGAACACCCATAGGCCCATACAAGCTCCGTTCAGTTTGGGTTCAGATGATCTTGATGCAACATTTACAAGATATTAAAAGGATATAAATTACTGGATATTGAGACTGGCTTTTATAACACAAGTTTGAACTTTTTATGGGACCATTCATAACAAAGATTGGGTTCTGTTATATTTCAAAATACCTATATAACTTGCTTGAATTTTTTGATGTACCCCTCTAACTTCTAAGCGCGCATGGTTTTTTGCCGATCAAAAGAACTTAAGCCGACCAAAAGCGGTCAATATTACAAGATTATAACCCTTGCAAATCTCCGAAACAGACCAACCCCCGCGTTCAGGGTTAATCCAATATTTATTGCGGTAAAAAAACTATTGGAGCATAAAGAAAGGGATCCATCTGTTGTATGTGGTATGTGGGTTTTTTTTAAGTTGTCTTTCGCCTGAATTATAAAAACGGCTATTAAAGTTAAGCCCTTATAGTATTACCTATATGTTTTATATGTTGTCCCTTTAATGTTTACTAACAGAGTTTGACCCAAAATTCGAGGCCCTGAGATAAAATCCCTAGCCAGACAGAGAGTGTTTTATTTACCCGGGTATGTGATCAGCAGATCACTGATTACTGATTATTAAGCCCTCTCACACACCAACGGAGAGAGAGAGAAATACTCTCGTTACTTCTTCTCTGTCGTCGCCGGCATAAGAGAAAGACTGATGGTTCCAGATTCAAGAAACAATTTTGAATAGAGATTGGGTCTCTATAACCCGATTTTATAACTATGCACCTCGAGTTGCGAATTTCACCCGCCCGCATACTTCCTCACTACTCCGCTGAAGCGCTGTCGGGTGTGAGCGGAGTATTGAGAAAGTTAGCTAGCGGGTGATATTAAATGCTGCCAACCTAACGATTTTGATAACTCGAGGTGCACAGTTAAAAATATTACCATAAAATGTTCATTTTTTTATATCTTTCCAATGTTACGGTATTCTTTTTAAAGTTCCTTATCGTTTTTTTTAAGCACTTAAAAGAAATTTAGAATCAATTTCTTCGGCTCAGTCCTAGCTCTTGGACTGCTAAAAATGAAAGTCGACGGCAATTGCCGTCCCGTGTGTAAGAACTCTAAGCCATGATAAATTAAGCCAATATGTACCCATCATTTGTAGTGATAACATGATTTCAATGATGGAGGCCTTTGCCCAGCAGTGGGAGAGTATTAAGGCTAATTGCATTTTTTTTGTTATGTGTTAGGAGTTGGTTAAGACAGCAACAATTTGAGGAATACTCAACTTCAATTGTCATTATTTTGGAGGTTGTGTATAATCTTAGATTAAAATTATGTACCCAATTAACATAACGTAAATTACATATAAAACCGTACTGATAGCGTTTTCCACTTCAATAATAAGATCAAACAAATTAGTGAGCATTAACGGAAACGTCATAAATTGAGCGGTTTAAGGTAATTCTGAAAGAAGTAAATTGATGAAGGTCATAATTCAGGTCGGGAAATGTTAAATAATTTATTACCACATCGTGGACGCCTATCACACCGAACGCTCGAAGATAGCGTATCATTTAACTGATTTTATGAAACGGAAATATATTATTATGTATTATAAATAAAATTCAGCCGCTGTTGTAATAAAAAACCTACAAATTAACGTTACGCGTTTCTCTACACGGGGTGAATATGTGCCATATTTCTACTTGCTGCGATACTGACACTTACCCGACGCTTCTCTCTGTCTCTCTCTTTCTCTCTCTCTTCAAAGCTAAGCTGCATCTTACTGTGTCGTTCAGGTCTAAGCTGTGTGTGTTGAGAAAACAAATTATATCCATGAGTCTACGAGGGGCATGCCAAAAGAAGTTAGATACTCTTTACTCATTTGTTTGAAATAGAACACACATATATATATTTTTTTTATTTGAATGAGCATCATTTTTCCGAGAATCTGGCGGGAAGTCGCTTGCAGCAATGGAGCTCAGTTGACGTGATTTTCGCGGTTAAAAGCCTCAAGAATGTTTTTGAACTTTTGGTGAGTCTGCTTGTTCACGAGCAACAGTATTTAATTGGTTTGATGAATTTAAAAGAGGACGGGGACTCGAAGATGAAGCGAAGACAGGTCGGCCGCCAACCGCGGTCACACCAGAAAACGTTCGTGCAGTCGAAAAACTTATTCGCGAAAACCGACGAATTACGTATGTAAAGCTGGGGCGAGAACTGGGAATTGGATCAGCAGCAATGCAAACCATAATTCACTACCACCTTTTTCTCCGTAAACGTTGTTCGAGATGGGTGCCGCACAAACCTACCAATGAGCAGAAAGACCGTCGGGTGGATTGGTGCCTATTTATGATAGATAAATTCGATGGTGGCGAGAAAAAAAACGTGTCTGATATACTGACTGGTGATGAAACATGGCTAAATAACTATGATCGCGAAACAAAGCGACACTGTATGGTGTTTTGAAGATGAACCAACTCCAACGAAATGTCGCCGTGCACGAAGCACACATAAACAAATGGTCGCCTCGTTTTTCTGCAAAACGGGTCATATTGCAACTGTAGTGCTAGAGGATCCAAGAGCGGTGATCTCTGAATGGTATGTGACAGTTTGTGCTCCAACAGTAATATCAGCTTGGTGCGACAAGCGACCGAAGTCAGGAATCCGGCACCTTCTCTGGCACCACGACAATGCGACGCACACGTCTGCCAGAACACTTGACTTTTTCAACTCAAAAAATGTGTCAATCCTTCCTCACTCACTATATTCGCCTGACCTAGCGCCTTGTGATTCTTACCTGTTTCCGAAAATTAAAGATAAACTAAAAGGGAAGAGGTTTAAAAGCCAAGAATGATGCACTGGCTGCCTATAATTTCGAGATTTGTGAGGTGTCTAAAGAAGAGTGGTCACAAGTATTTTCCAATTGGTTCAAACGTATGGAAAAGTGTATATGTGTTTAGGGTGAATATTTCACAAAAGATCGATACTTGTAATAAAGAATAAACTTTGTAATTTTTGAGTATCTAATTTCTTTTGGCATGCCCCTCGTATTAAACTGTTGATGTTACCTGAGTTATTTTTAATCATTGCAAGTCTTCGTGCTTCGTCATTTACATTGTCATATTCAGAAACATTTTACTCATGCAGTAAGTTCTGACTGTATCCGGGAACGCATTGAACGCATAGTATCCATCGGCTCCTACTCAGGAGAACCGCTGGATTCTAAAATACAAAATTAATTTTATTCATAGTTAAATCTGATCTGCAGTCAAGCATAAAAGGTTCAGATGTAATATATAGATGTAGTCCAGTTCCGTTAGGTACACGGTATCTTGTCGGAGTATCGCCAAATATTAGAATTAAATTACCATCTTATGAACGACTAGCTTTCCTTCTTCTTCTTTTTCCGGCATACGGTATATACTTATCGTTATACTTTTAAGGAAAATTACATAAAATCATTATAAATTGTAGCCTTTGTGTTGTGTGTATAAACTGTATTACTCTAAGGTTTCATCTAAATACGTTCAGCAGTTTTTGCGTGAAAGAGTTACAAACACACATACATACATAGTAACAAACATACGCATTTTTTTTCAAAATTAATTTTACTAAGAAGTATGTAAGTAAGTAAGTAAGTATGTAAGTAAGTGATTTTGAATGTTCTCTATTCGAATGTACTTCAGTTGCTATATTTGGTTACACGTCGGTGTGACAGGCGGCCACAGCGTCAATGTATCCTAATTTATGCCTTGACAGGCCCAGTAAAAATTGCTTTTTCGCGAATTTTCCATTTCAGCGTTCATCTGCCGCCATTTATTACACTTTGTACCGATGACGTCTTTGTCGTGACATATGGCGAGATAAGATTTGACCGAATGAGGTTGATCGTAGTTAAATATGAATCTAATAGAACTAAACAGAATCATGAATCAATCATAAGTCATACGTTAAGGCATCGATATGGTTTCAATTTCATGGTAGGAATATGTATCAGTTCTGAGTGCGATAATCTGCTTTGAATTAGGAATAATGATGTTTGTGTTATTTGAAATTATGTAAGTAAGTAAGTATAAGTACTTCATTCATGATAACATTAGAAAGCAGTACGTCTGCCACGAATTGGTTGCAACATTAAATTTACCTTATCGTTCGCGTGAAAAAATTGTATTGGGATGGCACATGACAAGACATGACAATGTCAAATCAAATCCCAATACACTTTTTTACGCGAGTGATAATGTAAATTTCAAGTGGCAACTCATGGTAGACGTATAGCGGTGCTAAAATGAATGACAATTTGCATTTGACGTTGCCATGACGATGACATACCTGAGTATAACCTGGCAAAATTGAAAACCCCTTCCGCCACCATAACGTGTGAAGGGATTTTGTAACATATTAGATTTGGTAGAGTTATAGTGACAGTAAAAATGTGTTCGGATAAAAACCCCTGCTTTTTTTAGGTTTTTACATCGACAATATAGTTTGACGCAAGACAAAATAATTGACATAAATTCTGAAGTTACTTCACTTTAAATGAGAACAATTGAGTGTGACAGCTGCTATTTAAGTTGATTTTGATAAGTTCGGCATAAATCTTAAAATTAATAATGTTTATTGTACTTTTACCACAAAGTTTACCATAAAAGGAACCTTTGTTACTTCTGTCTAATGCTATAATTAAATCTAATTTGCTGTAAAAAAAAATATCTGTTTCCATTTCTAGTCACTAGGGTACTACTACTGTAGGGTAATCTCATAAAAAAACGTGCTATTGGTGTAAACTCATGGTAGTTTTTTTTATAGTGCCGGTGAAGATGACCTCACTCCACCTGGTGAAAAGCAGTCGTGAGGTCCACATATGAGGATGACAAGCACAATAATGCAAAGCAATTACTGAGCTGGCCATACTCATCTTGAAGGCCTGCCCTGGCACCGGTCAGTGCAGTGTCGATCACGGAACGCGACCTGACCGAGATAGGTCAGTCACTTGGCGGGTTTTACGCAACTGCATGGTGGTAACATCAACCGGCCGACATAATATGTCTCCCACCTGAAGAAATACTGATTGCCGTGAAAAGGAATAGAATTGTTAAAGGATTTAAGATAAATCATATTTAGTTCATAAATCAACAAATGTAAAGGTAATTTGAACACTTAGCTGCACAACTTAGGGGGTCATAATAATAAAAAGATTTAGAAATGAGAGAGAAGACTTGAATTTTTTTTGAACAGTAATTAGTTACGGGATTATTACCAAGTTTTTTGTTTTCGAGTTTCTGATATTTTGGCACTGTTGCAACTGAGGTACCATAATCACGGACTTTTAATTTCTAAAGATATTAATTTTTTTATCAAATAAAATCTGCTGATGTAAAACCAAACATAGTTATCTCCTTAACTTACAATAATTACATATAAAAACCAAGTCCGAGCACCCATTTTGAAGCGGCTCCAAACGGACAGCATAACAGTGTTCATTACAGCTCTGCAATGATTAATGTCAACGTGCGCCGCACGAAAGCAAGCAATAGTCAAGCATGTGTGGATCGGATTAGTGCTTTTTTTGGACGGGGCGGTTGTATGAAGACTACCTTCTATACGTTATTATTCTAAGCTCCATAGCAAATCTGCCCCCAACTACATAAATAATCGCTGACGCGAAATCCCCTAATGGAAAAGAACATAAAGTGCAAGAAAATCCAGTTTTTACCCTATCGAAAACATACAGGGGGTCTGGGTAAAAGTCGCCAAGTTTTGCATTAAAAGCATAAAATTTTTGCAGACACATCTAAGCAAAGCCAATACATATGCAACCTGAGATTTCTTTTTTATATCCTGTTGTGACAATTTGTCGAGTAAATAAATGAATATTTGTGAGCCTAAACATGGATCATTAGAGTCAATCCTACTGAACAGAGTTTGTACAATGAGTGACCGAGACTGATAGGAAACAAATAATCAAAACTCAAATAGATAATTACACCCAGACACAGAACAAACACAACGTTAAGAAAACGTTAAATTAAATAAATGAACTTTTTATTAACTTATTTAAATAAACATAATTCATTAATTTTATAACACCAGGCAGGATTAATTAACTAAAAATGTTATAAGATTCAAAACTCAAAACAAAAAAAAAAACACTGAAAACTTTATGTATTTATCAATTAGTAATTCTGAATTTCAGTGTCAGTTCTCATTTCAATGGTAAACGATAAATGATTACCAATATGTTGTTAACAAAATTTATTACCTTTCTTCCTCTCCAAGACATTGTTTTAAAACAATGCAAGGTGTGGCAACAGCTTGGGCGTCTCACTGCAGCGCGCCACAAATAAAGGACCGGAAATGAAACCTCTATGGTTGCAGAGCATAAATTAGGGGGACTTATGGAGCGAAATCAATGACTTCCGGTCTGCGGAAGGCATTAGGAGCGGGGTTCGATTCTCAGTTGATGTCTTTTGGTAATATTGTAGGGAATACGTGCTCGTGAACGCAATACCAAGGTTTTAGGCATATAACAGCCATCAACACGAGGAGTTTTGCCGAATCTTTTATAATCCTAGCAAGCTAAGAAGTAAAACTATCAAAGGAAACAGTGAATATAGGCGTTTTACTGGACATATTTACCACATCATCACTTATCATCCAGGTTTTTTTTTATATTGCCCGTCAAGATGACCTCACTCCACCCAATGGAAAGCGGTCGTGAGGTCCAGATATGAGGCTGACAAGCCCAGTCATTCAAACGAATCATTGGGCTGGCCGTCCTCACCTTGAAGGCCTGCAGAAATGCCTTTCCACGCCCCGCTTTAAGAACCCGGGACTATAAGAGGAAGGAAACACATGTGCTGGAAGGGCGTTCCACGTCTGGATGGTATGATAAAGAAACGAGTCACCGAACCTTTTAGTTCGGGCCAACAAATGCTGAATTTTGTGTGGATGACGCCGTAGTCCAGCACGTGTGGTACGGGAGTGGAAAGGTAGGGGTGGAATACGCTGGAATAACTCGTCGGAGCATTCCCCATTGGAGACGTGATAGAGAACACTTTGCAAAAAATAAATATCTCGGATAGCTTACTCAGACCAAGGTCATCTGATTCTTTACTGAGCAGAGTTTGTACCTACTACGAGTGTCAGAGATTGATGAACATAAATAACTAACATTAAAAAATATAGACATACATAATTAAATATAAAATAACACCCAGACAGAGAAAAAATACAAAAACGTTTATCACTTAACATTCATATTTATACATTTTTTCATTTAATCATATTTTTCACTTCTCATGCTCTAAAAGTACGCCAATATAGCCCTACGAAGCGGGACTAAAGTGACCACTTTAGTCTCTAGGGAGTAAAAAGTAGTTAGTTTTTAATTTCCTTCATGTGACATAGACAAACTCAAACAGCCAGTAAATATGGTGACGCCATGACCGCGAAAATTTCAGAACTTTTGTCGAGTGAAAATTTGTTCGGTTTTAAATGTTTTTGTACTAAATTGTCTATTTTCCTCGCACTCAAAGTGAAAAGTGCAGTTTGCACCTCGAGACTAAACGCCAACTAAATATACCTCTCAAACCACCTCTGGTATATCATGGCTTCGTTTAGTCCCTCGATATGAAATATACTGTACTGTGCAGTGTTGAGTTTGAGGATTCCTTTCTCTTATACTTTCCGCATCTATTTGCCTTCAATACTATTATATGTTAATTCTAGCACTATATTTCCTTATCTACAGGGTGACTGAGGATTTATTGGCATCCTTTTGAAATAAGAACCTACTCATGATATACGAGTACAGTACTTTACTCAAGTATGAGGCTATTTCATAGGTACACATTGCATATTTTTAAACCATATAAACAATTGCCAAGTATTAAACGTGATTTTTATAAGGTTTAAAAATATGCAGTGTCTATTAAATGAGGTTATTTAATAGGTACAAAATTTCATATTTTTAAACATGATGTTTAAGGTTAAATATATGCAATTTTGTACTCATTAAATAGCCTCATACTTGGGAAAAGTACTGTATATCAGGAGTAGGTTCTCATTTTGAAAGGATGCCAATGAATCCCAGTCACCCTGTATATTTGAAAGCAATAAACACTTATTTTCACTTGCCTTCTAACTCATACTGTTTTTTGTAATAAATCTGTGCTTTCCCGTTAAAAACAATATGCTTTCCCATGGGAAATGTGTTTTTGCTATAAAAAGCCGGTAATTCAATAAGTTATGTTATAATAACTTATACGTTATTAAAGTTAATAGAACTGTCAAGATTGATTCGCGTTTTGCTGGCTGGGTTCTGTAGAAGATTTACTTATTTTGAAATTAGCCGCCTCGACAGACTTCGTTCTGTCAAAGGCGTCGGTAAAGCAGCACATCTTGCCAGCGTTTTTCCGACTTGATTTACATATACTATTATTTTTCCCTGAATGTTTTGTTCAATTATAATAAAATATAGCCTATGTCACTCCCTGATAATGTAGCTTCATTTTGGTGAAATAATTCTTAGAATCGGTCCAGTAGTTTCGGAGCCTATTCAATACAAACAAAACAAATTAAAAAACGAACAAACAATCAAATATTTCCTCTTAATAATATTAGTATATATAGTATTTAGTTACGTCATTGATGAATAAAGGCCTAACAGGATTTGAGCCTATTGGACTCTGGAAATCAATGGGGAGGCATGCTCAGCTCTGGGAGGCTTATCCTTTTAAAGTAATTTTCAGACGTAGAATCACAGATTTCTGATTAATGTTTATCCCAGTTTTATGAGCGACCCCAAGACGTATATCAATTAAAATAAAACCATTTGAGATAACATCACATACCGACCTACCCTACGTTACTCTAGTGTCAAAATTAAGTGGTCCTGTGTGTTTGGAAACCAGAAACAACGAACGAAGATACCACTAACACTCAGACCAATAACCAACAAAACAATTATCTATTTCGTGAACAGACATGGGAGCTGGTACGGGAATCGAACCTGAACCATTTTTGTCTCTACCGGCGCTAAATGTTTAACTGATCCCTAAAAGAATCACACAGTCGTTACCCGTCGTCCAAACGTCCCATTTCTCTGAAGCGAGCTACTCGCCTTGCAATCTTTCTGTTTGTGCCTACTACGTAGTAGTGTTAGGTGCGTTCCCATTGTCTTACGACACATTATTCATCAGCGTTGGCAGCCCTAAAAGCGGCGGCTAGCCGCGTTCGAGAGAGGATACCGAGACAGGGTACCGAGACGCGAGACACTCCATACGTAGCCTCAATAACAAGTTTCGGTCAAATTAACCAACGCTTCCTTAACCAGCGCTTATAACTACGTAATAAGTTTTACGATATAATCAAACAAACAAATGCGTTTCAACTGGACGTTGATTGATGAAGTGTTTTACAGTATCGACGAGTTTTATTAACAGCATGCACGATATTTTTATTTTTAAAAATATTATTGTTATCAGTCTAATTCGTAGCTCGTAGGTAATTCTATTGGCATTTATTTGATGTTTTTTTTGTGTAATGTATTGATATGATTTTTTTATGTATTCGCATTATAATGTTTTTTGTTTTTTAATTGCAATTTCATACACAACGATAGTGTTCACGACCCTTCATATGTCATGTGATATGCCAAGTTCATAGTTTCTATCAATAAACGGAGTTATAGTTTTTA
This sequence comes from Udea olivalis, assembly GCA_947369235.1. Taxonomy (NCBI): domain Eukaryota; kingdom Metazoa; phylum Arthropoda; class Insecta; order Lepidoptera; family Crambidae; genus Udea; species Udea olivalis. Next base: position 2,581,371 of record OX376370.1, read on the forward strand.
GATCGCGCTAGAATTATTTTCATAACAAATAATTCAGTTCAAATCTGATCAAGAATAAAACAGTTCAGTTCAAGAATCAGTACAGTGCCTTTATTTACGTCAGTTCATCCAGTTCAGTTCACCCAGTGCATCAGATCATCATCATCACTCATCCTCGAACAGATAGAAACTAGAAAATTTTGACCTGATCCTAGGAATTCAAGCTGTGATATACGCTGGTGGCCACCAGCGTATATCACAGCCATTACCGTACCGTCCTCGTACAATGGAAACTCGCAACATAACGGTGAACTAACCGTGTCACGGCGCGCACGAATACGATACGACCACAGCCGTCTGTCTGTGTGTTTGTCTTTAAGCAGGCTTGTTGCAGCAATTGAGAGTGCAAACGTGTTGCCGTTTTTTTTTAATACAACGCCGGTGGTAAGTATTTGGGCTAACTGATTGTGGTTACTGTTTATGGGCACGTGCAACACGACTTAAAAAGAAATTTAACATAACATACTATCGACTATATCCTACAGAGTAGTCAGAGGCAAGTGACTGTTGCCGTCATGGTGAACGGAACTCAAAAACCCTCAAATATCTTTATTTAAATAGACTTGGTGGACTTCTTCATAATGCGAACAGCAAAGGAGTGTAAATATCTTTTTTTAAATAGATTTTGTGGACTCCTTCATAATGCGAACAACAAAGGAGTGTAACTCGCTGCCCGCGCATGTGTTTCCGAACCAATACAATCTAGGTCTCTTCAAGACAAGAGTTAATAGGCATTTACTAGGCAGACATGTACCATCATAGATCGCATCGTCACTTACCATCAGGTGCGATTGCGATCAAATGACTGTCTAGTCCTATATAAAAAAAAACATAAACAGTACTTTTAAATAGTCGGAATCGTTTCATACTAGGAAGCGAGTTAGTGGAGTACAATTTGTTTGTTGAAAAAAATGCTTAATTTCTAACATTATTAAACAGAACAACCTAATAAGTACATCAAAGCTACATAATATAAAACAATTTGAACACTCTAAACGTGGTAGGTGAGACTTTTGTCGTTATCCGGGTTGATTTGTTTTTTTATGTTTTTACTACCGGAGATTAAGTTGGAACTTTGACAATGAATACAAAGATGGTTCTCACCAGATTTGAACTCGGGACCACACGATCCACGATCCAAGTTGGGGTGCTTTACTACAAGGCCGCGACGAGTAATTTAATTAATTTATTGCACTTACAATGACCAAATTACACAATTAAAAAAAAATAAGCTGGCAACAAAAGTAAAAAGATCTTGTGAACCGATGCAGTTGAAAAGCTATAATCTATTTGAGTATGCAAATATTTAAGTACATAATTTTATCAGCCTTTGACACCCATAGTACAAGCCTGATAAGATTCAGGGCGAATGGTCATGTCTTGGTGTTCGTCTATCACGAGTTGCAAATTTAAATTTACATGATTGTTCGCGTAAAAAATGTATTGGGATTTGACATTGTCATGTCATGTCATGTGCTATCCCAATACAATTTTTACGCGACGATAATGTAAATTTAAAGTGGCAGCTCATGGTAGACGTATTGTACCAATATTTTTACAGTATTGTACCAGTATTTTTGTATGTTTGTAACGAATAAACTCAGAAACTACTAAACCAATTCAATAAAATATTTTACTAATATAAAGCCACTCATATTTTTGTTACCCCTACATCGCACTATGGCTTTTCGTGGGTCTTTTAGATTTGCCGTTTCACGGTGTTGGAACGACCTCCCCTCACCAATGCGCGATCTGAAAACCATCAACACTTTCAGGATAGGACTAAAAAAATATCTTATGTTAACACAAAAAACAGACCCACAATATAGCAAACTTACCTGCATTTTATCCGCGACGCGTAGGTAGCTAGGAGGGTAGCCACTAGGCACTGACGCTGATACTGATATTTTTATTTTTCTTTACATAACTCTTGTCATTCTGTTTAATTTCTACTTAATATGTACGTTTTTGTATATAAATAACACGCCACATCAGCGTTCTACGTGGCAAAATGCGGTCACACACTTTTGTTGTAAAATAAAGACCTTTTCCGCATCACAACTGTTTCCCCATAAGATTACGCCACAGGAAAGTCTAAACATGGTGCGGCAGCATCCTGTCAGTGTGACAGCACATCACAGCTGTCATACCATAGATATTTTATTTTTATTTTTTTAATTTATTACTTATTTGTAGCTTTAGGCAAACTTCACGTCATATTACGACACTTTTACACTTACAATTAGCTCACTCTCTCTACTTAATTTATTGCATACACACACACTCACACATACTTAGATCACGAATGACGAATACTCAACAGAGTGCCGAGTGCGAGTTGCAGTGAGAGAAGTGAATAACTTCACCATCGCGTTTTGCGAGCACGTAAATTTCAATTACTATGGTATCGAGTCAACGCCATCTAGCGGCCTGAATGTTGCCCGAATTCGCCGCTAGATGGCGCTGACTCAATCTATAGTAATTGACATTTACGTGCTCGCAAAACGCGATGGTGAAGTCATTCACTTCTCTCACTGCAACTCGCACTCGGCACTCTGGCCCTGCCAGAATACCAGCGTCTCTGCAGTTTTGTGCTGCAGAGACACATACATACAGGAGAAACATTCAACGTAAACCTGACAGGCTATGTCGAAGACCTTTGTCGCATTGGAAGAATTGGTCACCGCCGACCGTTGGTTGTGGAGTTGCTGAGTAAAAGAATGGTTACATATCTGTTACATAACAAAAACTATCTTCACAATACGGGATTAGCCGTATCCGAGTACCTGGATGGCGCTGCCTTACAGGCTCGAAACAAGCGTAGCAACCTACATCGTGAAAGCAGAAAACACTCGAAAGGCCATATCAGTAACAACTCAATTGAAGAGATGGAAAATACCAGAGAACACGGAAGACTAGTACAAGGCCACGATGCTTCTGGGAGACAGTTGGCTCTCTCACATCACAGCGGGAGTACGACAAATATCAGAAAGCCAAATACCGATACGCGGACTTTTCGATAGTAAAATGAGCCTTTTCTTTCAAAACATGCAAAGCATTAAAAATGAAATCGATTTGTTTGAGAGTTTTTTAGAAGACAAATGTTACGATGTTATATGTGCAACGGAAACGTGGATCACACATGAACAGATAGATTTATATTCGATAAATAATTATAAGTTTGCTTCTATGTATTGTCGAATAAACAGAAAAGGAGGGGGTGTTGCTATCATTCTCCGGAATGACCTCCAACACATAGAGAGAACAGACTTTACTGATCTCTCAGTAGAGCACGTGGTAGAATGCTGTGCCGTCGAACTACCAGCGTTTGATACACTGATAATAACTGTTTATAGAGCGGATCGCGAGATAACTAAGTTTTTCGAGTTTCTTGATAAAATAGTAGCTAAAATTCGTATATCAACCACAAAGAAACACGTAGTCCTAGGAGGCGATTTTAATTTGGATAGAACCAACAATAAATACATTAAAGATTATAAAAAATTATGTAACACGCTGCTAGAAATTAATATGCGCCAAATAGTCACACAACCTACCAGAGTAACCAACAACAGCTGTTCTTGTATTGACTTTATCTTCACAAATTATAAAACTTGCAATCTGAGCGTTTGCGACTATGGTATTTCAGACCACAAGGCACTTATTTACGAAGCCCATATAAAGCCTGTCAATGCTCAACCTCAACCACATAGGCTGTTTGAGCACAAAAGACAATATAACACTCAAAATATGTACAACTTCAAAACTAGCCTACAAAACGTACATTGGAACAGAATAATATCAGAAAACCTAAATATTAACGAATGCTACACAAATTTTGAAAACAAACTTTCAGAAATTCTAAACACAAACATACCAAAAAAGAGAATAAATAAAAAAACAAGAATAAATAAAACATGGTTAACACCTGGTTTGAAAAGGTCAAGTAAACATAAAAGAACTCTGAAAAGACTGGTTAATTATTCAAATAATACTGTGCTGAAAAATCACTATAAACATTATAATAAAATTCTTCAGCGAACTATAAAAGCATCAAAAAAGATAGTTCACAGTAAGAAAATGAATGCATCTACAAACAAGAGCAAAACCATGTGGAAAATCATTAACGAAGTTACTAAGAAAAAAACTCCGATAGGTTCGTCTATGGATAAACTAAAAATAACATCCTGTAACAATCAACTTGTGGAAGACCCATTAGAGATAGCCAACCTTTTCAATGATTACTTTCTATCAATAGGCCAACCACAACAACGGATTATTACTTCCTCGGGCCCTCAGCCTAGTCAAACGACATTCACCACTCACAATGCCCCACTCACCTCAATGTTTCTAGCAAATGTTTCTGAAAATGAAGTACGCTCAATTATTCAGAAAATGCCTAATAAGCTTAGTTGTGGTACTGATGAAATCCCTCCTGCACTACTAAAAACTTGTATCGAGGAACTAGTCCCACCAATCACCCAACTTATTAACAAATCATTCGACGAAGAACGATTCCCTGACAGTCTTAAGATTGCAAAAATAAAACCAATCTTTAAAAAAAAGGAAATCGTGGGGATGTTTCCCAATATAGGCCCATTGCTCTGCTACCTACTGTGTCGAAAGTGTTTGAAAAATGCATTACCACAGCCTCTATGACTTTTTAGAAAAACAGAACCTCTTAGACAACCACCAATATGGCTTCCGAAAAAAACGGTCAACAACCCATGCTATGTACCGATATGTTCAAGAAATACTCAGTATCATTCGGGAAAAGAAATATGCAGTAGGGCTGCTTCTTGACATGTCCAAAGCTTACGATAGGGTCTCCCATAACACATTATTACACAAACTTACGAATTTGGGTGTAAGGGGGAAGCCCTATACATTAATAAAGTCATACCTACAAAATAGAAAACAGTTTGTACAGGTCGAATACAAAAACAACAAAACGAATGAGATAGAACTTATAGACTCCGAGTGCAAAATCACAAATTGTTCTATACCTCAGGGCAGCGTGTTGGGCTGCGTTCTTTTCATAGCCTACATAAATGAAATCCCACAAGTAACTGACACATCATGCGTGCTTTTTGCTGACGACTTGTCATTGTTATTCGAGTACCCAAACACAATAAATCGCAACCAAATAGAAGATACATACAAAAAAACTGAACAGTGGCTTGAGCAACACAACCTAACAATTAATGTAAAAAAGACTCGGTTAACCCAATTTAGGCCTTCCCAAAAAAAAGCTCTAGACATCAGTGTGATCGCAAAGAAACTTCACATAGAGGAGACAACGGCGTCTCCTCTGCTGGGTTTAACTTTAGATTGTCACCTCACGTGGAAACAGCATATAGATACCCTTAAAACCAAGCTATCTAAATTCATCTACGCCCTATCAGTGCTTAAGCGTAACACTGATCTAAAAACCGCATTATCCGCATATTACGCGTACGCGCATGCCTGGCTCGGCTACGGATTAATAATGTGGGGACACTCTACTGATGCGAGTGATATTTTCATCATGCAGAAAAAATGCGTGCGCGTATTGGCTAACATCCGCTACAGAGAAAGCTGCAGGACACACTTTATAAAGTTAAAAATTCTGACCCTGTACTCGCTTTATATATTAGAAATATGTGTTTTTGTTTTTAAAAATCAATGCCTTTTTAAGTACTGCAGTAATCCCTGACGTAAAAACAGATTGGAACTACCTAATCCCAAATTAGAAATGTTTAAAAACGGACCTCATTACAGAGCTATCAATATATTTAATAAAATTCCGGATGACATGAAAAGTGAACCCAGCGCAAAAAGATTTAGGATTAGACTTAAGACATTGCTGCTTAACAAATGTTATTATTCATTGAATGAGTTCAGAGACGACAAGAAGCTTTAAGTCTCGCTATCTGACTTTGTTTGTAAATGTACTAACGCTATTAATGTACTTTAATATAATTCATAATGTATTAAATAGATAGGTAATTAATAATTTTATTATACTAGCATCAAATGTAATTGGAATCAATAAAATATTAGGTGTACTATATTTGTAATGCCCTTACGGGGTTATGTACTGTACTGATAATTATAATGACCATCTTTAATGTGAATGTACATATTAGCAAATGAATAAATAAATAAATAAATAAATAAATAAATACTGAGGCAGTGGCCTGATTAACCCATTAACTTTAAAAACCTTTTTTTTGTATCACCTACTTGTTTATTGTCTCTCTTCATTATTTCATTGTTTGTATTTGTCGAATTTTGCGAAGTTTGGCAGGAGTGACATTGAGTGATAAAGTAAGGAATAGCATAATAAGAGAGCGATGTGGTGTGAAAGAGGATGTTGTTACAAAAATTGAGATGGGAATGCTAAGATGGTTTGGGCATATGGAAAGGATGGATGAAAGGCGATTAACGAAACGAATTTACAAGGCGAGGGTGGATGGAGCTGATGAAAGGGGAAGGCCTAGACGGACGTACTTAGGACAAGTCCAAGTCGTGCTTAGAAAAGGTCAGGTCAGGAGTACCCATAATCGACGAGCATGTATGAAAGGATTAATGAGAGTGGAAGAAGCGCAAGAGGTGTGTCAGGACCGTAGCAAGTGGAAAGATGTGGTCTCTGCCTACCCCGTTCGGAAAAAGGCGTGATGGTATGTATGTATGTATTTGTCGGGTTAATAAATAATTTTTCTTTCATTATTTCTTTCACATTATCAACGAGTAACAGCGGCTATATTATAACAGTGGAAGCCGCTGGCGGCAAGCTAGTGTAAAATAAACTAAATACAGTAATATCTTATATGCTCAAAGGTCATCTCTCAAAAGGTCAAATGTCAAAAAAGTAACTGTCCCAAATCTCCAAAGATCCATACAATACGTGACTGTATTCTTACGCGATCCTTAAGAATACCGTATGCTAAGCACGTCCATAGATAAGCGTATATGATGACACTATTAACATAAAGATTCCTATCTTTTGTGGCTCTTGTGAAAATGTGGCTATTTTTAGCATTTTAACAGTCTAATTGAAGAGCGTTTTGCAGATATTTGGGTTTCATAATCTTATAAAGGAGGCTTACACAGCAAGGTATTATTAATGATGGTTGCGTCACCTAACGTAAGCCATTATAAAAGTGCTGTGGAGTATGTCTACCAATGGGTTGCCGTCCGTAAACTACGATATATATTTATTGAATTAATTCTAATCCTTATATTCTAAGTATTTAATAAAATTCCATATTCTAGATCGGAGCAAAAAAAAACCTGTTATTACACGTGGATCTTTTAGAGCAAATATTTTTAAACAGCGGAGCCCCCGTCCGAAAATCAGCGTTACTGTTCAGCCACCGTGTAACACATGCTTCTATGGAGATTTTTGCTACTGTTTGCTTGCTACTGATCCACTAACAAAATAAGTAATCGAGAGTTAAAAGTTTCAGCTTTCCTTACAAAATGCACTCCAACGCTCCGTCCTACTTGTTCTATTACATGTTATAAACGCCAGTAGGCTGCATTACAGCATTATATCAAAACCTTATCCTGCCACTAAATAAGCAAGTCACTCGAGCCGACCAATGCCTCAGGAATAGTGCGGGGACAAATTGCAGGACTATTGTTGCTATAAAGAATACCAGCGCTGAGTAAGCTTTATAGATGCACTTGCTGAGACAGAGAGATTTAATTCTGTGTCTTATACGATAATATAGTACTATTATTTTCTTACTTTCTTTTTATTTGTTGTGCGTACACTTCTACGTTAACAGTATTTTTTGAAAGCAGGATAAAAACATGAAATACTTTGATTTCATGTTCAAGATAAAAATTTTCAAAGATTAGTCCATGCGAACGATCATCTTCAATCACATTTTTTTCGCATCTGATTGAGCGATTGAGTAACTAACCCCGTATCCTCAAACGCTAATCAAAAGTTGAGGCCACCTCAAATTAATGCTGCCCTGTCACATGTCAATAGAAATGAAAGGGGCAGCTATATATGTAAGGACTGTTCAGCTTTGATTGACGTTTCTGGATTCGCGCGTGATAGACAAAGCACGGTCGAAACTACTGGGCATGGTCACAAATTAGACAGGCGCGGCGCTCTGACAGATAGCCTGCTTAGAACAACACGCCATTTTTGACGCACGCACACAGAGACATGAGTTTACAAGCGAAGTAATCAATCTATGTAACACTTATGCCATGTACCTGGTTCCTAAGCTACATTAATTGAAACAAAGCACACCGTACATCACTAAAGAAACAGGCTGTTGCATTAAACTTGTCACAGCGCCAAATGAATGGTTTCGTTTCCGGCGAAGCACGAGAAGTGTGCGAAGTGTGCGAAGAGCGCGAAGCGAACTTGCATCCAATTTCCTTACAACTGCAATAGTTGTCCGCATCGACTGTTAGTGAAATATACTAGTAATAAGATGCCAGTTGGCATTGCCTTGAGAATACACAAATCTATTTATGCCAAGAAATCTGTAACTGCAGAAAACTGGCTAAGTGCTGTGCAGTTCGAAGTTTCAGTATTTTTTGTGAAGTAATTGGGTACAAATTTTTAGTTTTTGGATATTGCCATTTACATAAGATATTTGCTTTTTGTAATTTTTGATAATTATGGGTCACCAGAAGTATGTTCCTGGTCACAAATTACGCATGACAGATAGTCCGCTTAGAACAAACCGCCATTTTGATCACGCACAAGATTGCCGAACAAAGCAACAGGGTGTTCCTTAGAAAAAAGTTGGAGAAAGCTGAAAAACTGTAAATTAAGTGTTAAAAACTTTAAATTCCAATACAAAATGTGACACAGCAGCAAACGGTGTCTTCCATGTTTATTTAAAGGAACAAAGAAAGCAGAACATAATAAGTGCTACTGTTTAATGATAATAATAGTTTAACTACAAAAAAAATAACACAAAACAATTGTTTTTCAATGCTCGAGTCGGTTATCTAATCTGCCCAGTAGCAAGCCGCTGGTTATTCGTTTCTAGGCGCTGGTTTCGGTAACAACTACAGTCCCAAAACAAGGCTCCGAATGAAATAGTCCCAAGTACATATATCATTCTACCGCTAATCTATTAAAGTCTATTGTTTATGATTCCCCGGAGAGCGTTCAAGAGGTCCTCGAAATCAGAACTATGCCATAACGACCTATCTAATAACTGAAATTTTAATTAAAACAGTACTCTTGATAGGGGTCCGACTACAGATGCTAAATAGGAATCCCTTATTACATACCCTGAGTGGAAGGGTCGAACTATTTGGCGGGGATTTCGACCCATCTCGAAAGTCTCATAATTATATATATAATTATAAAGTAACTTCTAAAGTTAGACACGATTGGCGTAGTGCGGTGTAGCAAGGTTTCTCGTCATGAATTGCGTGGTGCATTCGATTCCCGGTCGGGTCAATTCAAGAAAGAAACTCTTCAAAATTGATTCAGGTATGGGTGTGCTGAAAGATGCCCCTGGCTTTAAATTCTTTTCTGGTACCTCGTTCGTATTTTTCCTTACTTCGAGACCATACAAATTGGTGTGTTGTCAAAAAAAAACTGTACCAGGCTAATTTAGATATTGTTATTATTGTATCAGTGTTTCTCACTTTGATTGTTATGTAACGATACCGATCCATTCGGAGGTCTACAGTGTTCTCTTCAGCTTCAAGGTGAGGATGGCCAGCCCAGTATTCGTTTGAATGACTGGGCTTGTCAGCCTCATATCTGGACCTCACGACCACTTTCCATCAGGTGGAGTGAGGTCATCTTGACGGGCAATATAAAAAAAAGGTTTTGTTTTTCGGAAAATCGGCCTCAATTTTACCATCAAAAACGCCATATTCAGAAATGATAATCTTTCATACTCTTGTGTTTATACCGGGTAATTATTCATATCGTAAGCAAAATGATACGGCATTCCCAGTAGGTGATGTTCTGACACTAATCACATCTGTGAGAAAATTTTAAATATTTAATGAGCTTCTTCTATTTCAAGGTTTCCAAACGAAATCAGACGGAAATTTGTATTTTTTATAAAAACCTTTGATTAATAGTTTCAAGCTTTCACTCAGATAGTTTCAACAGCACTTACTTAGAACTAGTGTGCCGTTTTCCTGGCAGTATGAATAATCACCCGGTATAATCTGTACCATCCACGTGTCATTGACTCTGGCAATGACCTATGGCCAATGGGCTGGTTACAACGAGGCAGTGTAATGTAATGTAACAGACAGATGTGTGCTGCAATCATTTTGGTAGCAAGTAGAGCGTGGATTCAGGGCAGGAATCTGGTTGGTGCATAGTAATAATCGGTAGTACAGACACAGTAAGTACTCCATACAGAAGATTCACTCAAGAACAGCGGACAATTTAAAAAGTCTTATTAACTCTTACAAGTCCGTTTCTCACTAGTACTTTTTATTACTCCGTGCAATCCAATGCCAAGTTTAGGCAGCTTGCAGATGGAATTGAAACTTATCGCGTAGCACGAGCGTTCAGATACCGCTGTGCGCCGCTGAACGAAACCGTTTCAGCTGTCAGAGAGCAGGGTCGCAGAAATTATTGTATTACAGTATTGTTAAGCACAATACATATTTGTAACACTCATTTATGCAATAAATAAATAAATAGCACAAAATAAAGAGTTTACAAAAGGACCGCGTCGCCTTTTTCCTACTACTATTATATTAGCTCTGAATTTTTAAAATGAAGAAGGTAGGTCATACCTACATGACACAAAAACACTCGCGACAGTGCGACTGGCCGCAACACTGATGCTCATAGGTATGCTGTAAACTCACTGTGTCTGTGTGCGTGAACAAAATGGCGGGTTTGTTTTAAGCGGACTATCTCTCAGAGGCGCCGCGCCGCGTGCGTAATTTGTGGGAATAGTCTACGCTATGTCGACGAATTTAGTAGTAGACATTGGTGTACTACTAAGGTCGTCAACATAGCTCACAGGATTAGTAAGCTGAAGTGGCAGTGGGCAGGCAATTTATGCCGTAGAACAGATAGCCGTTGGGGTAAGCGTGTTCTAGAGTGGAGACCGCGTCTCGGCAAACGTAGTGTAGGACGCCCCCCGGCCAGGTGGGGTGATGACTTGCGAACGGTTGCTGGCAGAAACTGGATGCGTCAAGCTGAGGATAGGGCGCGATGGAGTCTACGCCAGCGAAGTCAAGCCGGTGAGGGAGACTTGACGTCTGATAGCTAAGAGTGACAATGATGATGATGATATGATAATGACTACAAACCTGATGACCTATCGACCGAATTCTGAATCAACAACCAACGTTATGCAAACCTCAATGTAAAATTGTCCCTTTTAAATCTATTTTCATGTTACATGCCATCACGACTTTATCCCAAACGGGGTAGTCAGAGGCAAGATTCTGTTGCTGTCATGAACGGAACACTCAGAAGCCCGATTTTCACCACTGGTATTAGAACCCAACGTGGTAGGTGGTGAGCCTTCTGCCGCTATACGGGTTGACTTGGTTTTTATCGATGTTTTCCATCACCGGAGAGTCAGTCGGAAGTTAAACAATGAACGGAAAGATATTGGTTCTGGCCAGATTTGAACTCGGGACCACACGATCCGGGATCCGAGTTAAAGTGCTTAATCACTAGACCACGACGCTCGATGTTACAGGAAAACGACACGATTGGCGTAGTGCGCTGTAGCACGGTTTCTTGCTTCGATTTCCCTAGTCTCCCGGGTTTTTATCCCGGTCGGGTCTCTTCTGAATTGACTCGGGTCTGGGTGTGCGGTACCGGACGACGTTCCGTGGGCAGGCCCTCTACAAGGTGGACCGACGATCTGGTCAAGGTCGCGGGAAGCCGCTGGATGCGGACAGCGCAGGACCGATCGTTGTGGAGATCCTTGGGGGAGGCCTATGCCCAGCAGTGGGCGTCGTTCGGCTGAAATGATGATGATGATGGGTGTGTTGGGAGACGGCCCTGGCTTATTTCCTTGTGTGGTACCTCGTAACACAGGGATTTAATTTGAAAGTGCCCAACTTTGACTATCATTTCAGAAAAGGGGGCTAGGGTATTTGGCACAAATCCAGCAAAATACGCAGTTTTTGGTCTAACACTATAACACGCAATTCAAAATTCAAAACATGTAAGTTCCCATTGTAAATTTTAATAATGTCTGTGTTGTAGAAGCCATATTTTACGGACGTGTAGAGTTTCCGTAACACATTTTTCCAGCTGCATTACGATACGATTTCGAGCCTCGAACAGGAGTCGAACGAGTGTAATGATCGAAATGACCGCGAGTCGAATACATATACCGTCATTTCGGGTTGAAATCACACGGGAGTTTAATTGGTGAAAAATGCGCCTCTTTTTCATAAAAACTTAATAAAAGGCGCTTCAAAACTGCAATGTTTTCAATATAATAGTGAAAACAGTCTGATTTGGTTGTTAGGAAAATAGGGGTTATTCGTAGAATGGCGAAAATATAAGTATAAGTGTATTTAGTATTTAGTATTATTTCGAACTCGCGGATATAGAAATAGAAATAGAAAAACATTTAGTAACTTTAAGGAAATCGTTACATTACAATTTATTAAGTTAACACAAAAGAAGTATGCATTAACAACAAAACATTAAACAGAAAAAAAGACCATACTATCAGACAGCGGTGTCCCGATGCCCAAATAGACAAATGGACCTCACTCAGCATATAGGGCTTTATAGGCGCTGATTTACAGCATATACAGACTTTTATGTTTGTCTGTCCAGTACGTCGTTCCACGTCGAACAACGAGTTGCCAGTTTGAATTTACGTTATCGTTCGCGATAACGTAAACTCGTGGTAGACGTACTGGATCGCAAACCACCTCTAGCAACTCATCTATTTAGTCAAACTAGTTAGGGGCCAGCTAAGGATTTCCGCCCAAATTCCTCGTTCATCATAGCTGGCAACGATTTTTTTGGTCAAATAATTTATTTTTTATAAAACAGACAGTTCACTTGAAAATATTATTAAATGTAGTATTACCAATTTAAGTAGTAATGGTGATGAATGTCGCCGTTTGCAGAGCGGGCGCGCGTCATATGTCTCTTCGTATGTTTCCCATCCAAAGCGTTCCTCACATACTATGCTAACTGCGATTTAATGGCCATTTTGAATATTTCCATTTAAAGCTCCTTTGGGCTGAGTTTGGGAAATAATGAGAGCACGAATAGGAGTTTCAGAATTACCTTTAAATCTCATAAAACGTAAAATCTTTGCTAGAAGTCAATATGTATCTACATTCTGGTTTTCCAAGATTTCACCGTTCTGTGGTTTTTTACCGTAGGTTAGTATTTTCTGCGATTTTTGACAACATATACCTAATAATATGCTTGCCGCATATTACATTTACTGACTAAGCAAAATTGACCTTATAGTACCTATGTCCGGTTTTTTAAAATTACGTAGAATTTAAACTGATTTTGTTAGCGCACCAAAAAGTTTTTGAGTAAAGTCGTATTTTTAATGAGACGAAGGTATTCTGGCGTTTACTAGGTTGTCACGAGAATGAAACAAAAATATTCTTGCGGCAAAGTGAAGGGAGAAACAATCATATTATTGCGATCTATTAACTATGTATTGTATTACAATTATTACACTACACTACACAATACATTGAATCACTCACCATTTATTTTTATCTATACTATAGTATTTATGATACTTATATGTATATGCACACATGTATGTCTGCCGCAATTGTCCTAGCGTCATCTCAGTCTGGTCCTACTGAAAATCAGCGCCTGGGCTCATAAAGCCCAGGCTATATGCTGAGTGAGGTCCATTTGTCTTTCTGGGCATCGGGACACCGCTGTCTGATGGTATGGTCTCTTTTTTCTGTTTTATGTTTTGTTGTTATGCCTACTTCTTTTGTGTTTACTTCAGATATTGGAATGTAACGATGTCCTCAAAGTTAATAAATGTTTTTCTATTTCTATTTATTATAAATAACACGGATAGTACTTTCGGTACTTAGACCACCGGACTGCCGATATTGGGTCCCGAGTTTTGGCACAGATAACTTATTCTACGTAACAGATAAATTACATCATAGAAATTAACCATTTTGTCAATTGTAAATGCGTGCTGTCACGTGACAAGCACATATTGCGAGGGCTACCTCTTTCGATATAGATGTTTGACGACACGAATGGCGTAGTGCGCTGTAGCACGGTGTCTCGCCTTTAATTCCGTAGTGTCCCGGGTTCGATCCCCGGTCAGGTCAATTCAGGAAATGATCTTTTCTAAATTGGCCTGGGTCTGGGTGTGCTGGGAGACGCCCCTGGCTTAATTCCTGGTCTAGTACCTCGTAACACAGGGATATTTATCCCTACTTCGAGACCATGACAAGAGGTGTGTTGTCTGGCGCATATTTATTTATTTATTTATTATATGTATCGTCAGTAGTCAGTACTTACTTTAACGTCATCGTGTCATTTCAACCGCAAGATTCGCGTACAAATGCTCTACGCGGCTTTTGACAACCAACTGCCAAATGGGTCTAGGAAGACCCGGCGGCTGGTAGGTGATTATCGCGCGCAAGTACATGGAGTGAAAGGCCTGGTTTGGCAAAACTATTTCACAAAGTGAAATGTCACTGAACGAACTGCTAATGAGCAGGTGTCAGTTGAATGCGTCTAATTAAAAATACTACTTCAGATCAAACATCAGTTCGAAAGGTCATATAATTAGCATGCTTATAAATGACAATGATGACTAGCCTAAAGGTATATACAGTCACTCTCATTAAAGAGGGTATAATAACCTAGACCGGGATGAGACACGGTCTAGAAATGCGATCTGAGTGGTAATTAAAGCTTGATTAACTGTAATTGATAGTTAGAGCGTCCCCAATTTGTCTGTTTGTCCGTTGCTACTGTTTCTCACGAGTTAGGAATTGTGTCAATAAGGAGTAAAGAGGTTTTTTATAGTTACGCTGTTATCAGTTGCTTGGTCATTGAATTCAATAAGGTTGAAAACAGGATACATTGGTTTTGAAATAGAGACTGGAATAAACTCTTTCCTTGAAAATATTTTCATATGCCTGGTTTTATTAAGCTTATTATTTATAATCGCATTTGTTTAATTAAAAATTATTGGTAGAGTTAAATCCCGCAAAGCTAAAAATTCGGGAAAACAGGTTTCTCAAGCAAGGGTCAATCGATGTCGCAGTTTTCTAAAAAACCTTCCTTCATAGAGGTCCTCAAACTTGAGGAGAAGCTTCTGGTGTAATTAAATGAGAACTACGTTATTGTGTTATCCTCACCACCAATTTCTTATCCATAAGTAGTTCTCAGAGGTTTTTGTTACCTGGAAAAAGAAAAAAAAGATGATTAACCTTTGTACATCTTACTAATCTTACTAATATCATAAATGCGAAAGTTTGTGAGGATGTATGTTGTATGTTTGTTTGTTAGTTTTTCACGGAAAAACTACTTAACGGATTTGGATGAAACTTTACAGTAATACAGTTTATACATCAGAATAACACATGGGCGTCGTGGCCTAGTGGTTCAGCACCCGAACTCAGTTCATGGATCGTGTGGTCCCGAGTTCAAATCTGGCCAGAACCAAAATCTTTGTGTTCATTGTTAAATATCCGACTTACTCTCCGGTGATGGAAAACATCGATAAAAAACCAAATCAACCCGGATAACGGCGGAAGGCTTTTCACCACCTACCACGTTGGGTTCTAATACCATTGGTGAAAAGTGGGCTTCTGAGTGTTTCGTTCACCATGACGGCAACAGTCACTTGCCACGCACTACCCTGTTTGGGATAAAATCGTGATGGTAACATACCATTACGACTTTATCACATGGGCTACAATTTATCAAGATTTTATGTAATGTGGCCATAATAATGGAGTTCACGCAGGCGAAGCCGCGGGCGAAAAGCTAGTAATAATATATTGGATAATAACAGACACAACAAACACTTCACGTCCTATCGACTGGCCTATTGGCGCAATGGCAGCGATCCTGCCTTTAGCGCCGGAGGTCGTGGGTTCGATCCCCACCCATGACAAATATTTGTGTGACGAACATTTGTATTTGTTGTGTGTCTGGGTGTTATTATCTATTTAAGTATGTATTTAGAAATATTTAAGTATGTTTATCAGTCTCTGACGCCCATAGTACAAGCTCTGCTTAGTTTGGGGTCAGATGATCTTGGTGTGAATTGTTATTATTATTATTTATTTATCACAATGTTTGTCCTATCCCGCGATTCAGAACGAAATTATAGAAGGATTCGGTGAAAATCTATACAGAGAAAAAAAAAGAATAACTATTCGGATCAATTTATTTAATTATCCACAACCACATATACATAGAAGAACAATTAAATGGTATTGCAACCGAAAAGTTGACTTCTCAGCTTAAGGGGAGGTGGTTCACAAAACACAGTGAAATTAAAATCTAATAAAATTTACTGATATTGTTGAGGGGATGATACAGGGAATTCATCCGGTGGAAACATGATTTGATAAAGTTAGCTCGATAGAATAAATTCACAAAGTTACCTTTAGCAATATTTAAGTATGTTATCAGTCACCGTACAAATAAAAACAGTTAGTAAATGAGTTTTTATTACAATGCGTAAAGCTATGATGCCCGTGGTTAAGTGACGGCAGCGGATCGGCAACGATCCGATGTTAATTAAGCATCGCCAGTCAGGTCGGGTTACGGATGGGTTACCATCCCCAGCCGAAATTAAGTGATGTGTTTTCGGGCATCTCCGTGCTTCGGAAGGCACGTTAAACAGTTGGTCCCGGCTGACGTCGCAAGATATCAGTCTTAAAGCCTAAGTCAGAGGCCTAAAAAAGCGGCTTGACGACATCTGACGGTAAGGTTTATCACTGGCCTTACAATCACCTCTCCAACAATCCGCACTGAGCCCGCGTGTTGGAGTATGGCTCGTACCACCTCATAGTTGAGGTGAGGCCTGTGCCCAGCAGTGGGACGTATAAGGCTGTATTTGCGTTGCTTGCGTAAAGCTTGATTGAAAAATTTTCATGCAAAAACGCTTGATTCACGTTTTGATACAGTACTCACATCATACTATAAGTATTAATTCCTTATTCATTCTTTTTTCGCACCGTTACACCGAATACACTGATTGGGATATAATAAATTCACAAAGTTACCTCTTTTCGTGACATTTTGTCTTCTATTTTTGGTTTTATTCCTTAAATAATTGATCTGATAATATAGGTCCTTTACCAAAACAAAGTTTAAAGATAACTGGAGGGATTTCATTTCAATTAATACATCTATTAATTTTTCAATCGATTATTATACTGATTTTCGGTCCGCGTGGCGCTCAGCAATTTCCTTCGGGTAATGTTGTGCAGAACCACCGCGCCTCTAAGAAAACTATGTTTTATCACCGGCCACGTATACTTAATCAAGACATTTTAAAAATCTGAATGCAAAAATAATTTTCAGTTTGTATCTTTGTATTAACAAGCTCAATCAAAACTTTTTTTTTTATACTACGTGGGTGACAAGCACGCGGACAGCCTGATGGTAAGCGGTTACCGCAGCCTCTGGGCGCGTGTAACAACAGAAGCATCACTCCGAGGGTTGTCAACCCTGCAGAAACCTTTTAAAATCCCTCTTGAACAACTTCATACTATACAGGGTTATTGGTAAAACATCAACAACCTCGCAAGACTAGGATGCTACCATCATAAATAAAATAAATAAATAAATATGCGCCAGACAACAATCTCTTGTAATGGTCTCCAAGTAGGGATTAATTAATATAACTTCAATTTTTATAAAGGATGAGAAGTTTTATAAGCTTGGTTCACGCTGTCACGAAGTTAAATAAAATTATCCTTGTGTTACGAGGTACCAGACCAGGAATTAAGCTAGGGGCGTCTCGCGCAGCCCACCCAACAAACCTTTTTTTTTCTGGATGTGAAATGCGTTACGCTCTATCCCACTGCCTGGGTTGGGCAGTGGGGGAGTGAGGGACTCTCCGCCGGTGAAGCCGGCGGCATACCCACTAAAAATCACTCAGGTATACCTCACCGCTTTGGAATAGGGTGACATGGAGCCTATCGGATTACCACATCGCCCCAGCGGTCGGCCTGCGCCGGGCCTCCTCACACTACGTAGGCATCCCGGTATACTGGGACACGCCCAGATGAAAGCACCTTAGTAGGGTGTCCCGGCTTACAGTTAGTAGTCCCTATCTACTTCACCCGGGTAGGTAGGGTTTTCGTAGCTGGAACTACGGGTCTGGCTGTTTGGATCAGGGTACCACGGGTGTTGGGGGTCCCAACTCTGCCTTTCTTAAGGCAGGCCCCAACTTGGAGTTGGAATCTTGGTGGCATGTGGTTAGATGCAGAGGTGGGGCATGTTCGTCTGCTCGGTAGTGTGTACCGAGCGTCCCTCCTCGCGCGCATCGAGTATCTAAATTCACCAGCGTTGGGCCGCTAAGTGTTTAGATGCGGGGTTAGCCTTATAGCGGCTTGCCGCTACTCCGGTACTTGCCTGGATAGCAAGGAGATGGGTATCCGCTAGATTGCCTATCCGGCCACCCTGCTGTAGTTAAGGGTAGATATACGGCAGTGCATTGAGATGTGAGCTTGCTCTACAGCTCCGGCACCATTCTGGAGAAATGGTAGTTGGCTTCTCTGACTACCCCAGCGGGGATTGAAGCCGCTAGCGTTCTTTGGATGCGCGTGGTGAGCGACTATAACTGCTCCGGTACCATTCTGGATAAGTGGGAGTGGGTAATGCCACGGGCTACTCGCCTATGAGTACCACAATGTGTAATGCATTGTGCATTGTGCTTTGTGGCGGCAGGACCTACCGCAGATGGTCCCTGGTACACTTCGTGTGCTAGGAATAGTGTGCCTTTCTGCATAACCGAGAGGTTAGTTGGAGGGGCCACTAAAACAAATCTCTGTAGTTTGCGAAAGGGACTTGTCCCGGCTTACACCCCAATGCTACTCTTAGGGAGCAGGGAGAAGGCGTGCAAACCGCCGTCTGCTTACCCCCCGCCGTCTGCGTCGAAGAGGGGCCGCTAGAGGATCGTCCTCTCGGGCCCTCTCCGCGGTCTCCTTCTGAGTCACCACCTCAAAGAGCGCTGTGCGCTCGCCTGCGAACGCCCTCTATTTCATCGAAATAGGGGCGCCAACCCTGTGTTCTCGCTGCTTCCCTGTGCTGGTAGACAGCAGCAAGAACCTCCGCCTCCGTCTCCCATGGGGGCATGCCCGCAAGAACGCAGGCAGCCCCCGCCGATATGGTGCCCAGATTGGCATTCCGTAGAGCGCCATACTCCGGTCAATCCCGGCATAGAGCCTGCGGCACGCTTGGTCCGGGCCGCGCTCGTTGGGCAACAAGTGTCCCAGGGCGCCCGCCGCGCGGATCAGACGGCGGGCGAGGCGGGTGAAATGAGCCTCAAACCTCCACCGTCCGTCCCATGTGAGGCCCAGATACTTCATCTGGGCGTCCACCCTCACTGTCACGCCGTTTAGGCGGACTGAGGCCCCCGGGGATGGCCCCTGCCGTGACCCATGGAAAAGCAGGGCCGCGGTCTTATTTTTCGCCACGTTGAGCCCCAGTGCCTCAATTCGTTCAATGACGAGGCTGGCACCCACCTCAGCCAGTCTTCAGGGAAGTCCTTCCCTGTGGCTACGACCAGGGTATCGTCCGCGTAGCAGATGACGCGCATCTTGGGAAGGAGCGCACAGCGGAGAATCTAGTCGTAGCCTAAGTACCACAGCAGGGGCCCTAAAACGGACCCCTGGGGAACATCACACCTCATTGGGTGCCGGACTAAAACGCCGTCACCCCTCTAGAAGAGAACCTCTCGCCCACGGAGGTAGTCCTCCAACAGCCTGCCGAGATACGGGGGCACTCCGAAATAATAGAGTGCCTCTCGTATCACGCCGAACGGCAGGCTGCCACCCAACCAACCTGAGGATTGTTTCCTGGGTTGGCCCGACCGGATAATGAACCCGGTACATTACGCAAGTCAAGGTAAAAACCCGTACCGCACCGCCATCGTTGTGGTTGGTAACAGCTAGTACTTCTAAGGGCTACTTAATGTTGAGTGATGATTTTTACTCCTCTCTAGAAGCAACGATAATAATGAACCATTCCAACATGTCCCAGAAATTACATTAGTTCATCCTTTTTGGTATCAGTTAACTGAACCGTACTTAAAGTTGATAAAACTCTCCGTAAGTAGTGTAGTAACTATGGGGCGCTTAACTCCGCTGTACGGACTCAGAGTGCACAAAGAGTTACCCTCAAGTTCGGTAACGACTAGTGTTGTGACGTTGTTGTAAGCGGGACAGCGGGACGCAGGAAAGCGGAACGAATCTCTATAGAGAACAATACAGTAGCTGCAAGTAGAGGGCTTCACAATTTGCACCAAGTTGTCGGTATTTTATCTATACTAATAAAATAAAGTGGAAAGATTTAATTGTTTGTTCGTAATTAATAGGCTCCGAAACTACTGAACCGATTTAAATATATTCTTTCACCTATATTACTACATTATCAGGGAGTGACATAGGCTATATTTTTTTTAAATGTAGGCTTCATGTTGACGGGATAAATAGTTTATGCTGGCGAAGCCGCTGAGGGACAGCTAGTTATGTATGAATAACGTTTATAATATTAGCTTAGTTTTAGAGACTGCTACAACAAATTTTCCACGATTATAACGATGTCCCGTTTTCTGTCCCTTGTACCTTTTTGTCCCGCGTCACTCACAACACTAGCACGTCGCTCGCAACACACCGTACAAGGGAAACCTTTCACGATAGAGAATTTTGCGTATCGCTGCAACTCACGGGTCGAACGCAACGTATTTAGTATGCTGTATCTATATTGTTAATTTAAACGATATAGTAAAGACAAGTTAATAAATCCCCTTTGATTGGCCCATTGGCGAAATAGGTTCGATCTTACACATTCGTTTGAAAAATATTTGTATCTGTTCTTTGCCCGTATACAATATGTTTATCTACTATCTATAGTATCTATTTAGTAACTTAAAGTAAGTTTGACCTATATTACAAGTTCTGCTTTGCTTAAGATCAGATGATCTTGGTGTAAGCTGTCACAAATAATATTATCTTAGTTAGCTTAATTGTACTGTTACTACTGTAAGAAATAAAAACTAAATTAGTTAGGGTTAATAAGTAAAGATTGTTACAGCAGAATTACTACTACAACGAGTATATCTCTTCCCGCCATGTCCCAATTTGCACCGTGTCCCTTTATGTGCCATATTGCTCGCAACACTAGCGACGTCGCTCGCAACACCGTACAAGAGAAACCTTTTACGTCAGAGAATGTCGCGCGTCGCTGCAACATACGGGTTAAACAAAGTTGAACGTTTTTACTATTCTGTAGCATTTATGCTTGAATAGGTATTTTGATTAGTTTATTAACAGTCCGCTGTATGAACAAAACTTTATCCAATTTCTGTTTTATTATTAACAAATTTCTGGAAATAAATGCAAAAATCGAGAGGTACAAAGGAAGACAGGTCTGGTCAGTCAACCTTTAAAAAAAAAACACAAAATGGGACTCATGTCAGCAGCATAAGGTGTTCCCATGTAAAGCTTGACGTGAACTTATGTACATTGAAATCTCTGCTGTAGGAAGAAGTTAAATTTTAAATTATTAGCTATTTTTATTGCATTTTATTTCTGAATTTAATTGTATTAGGCTTATATTATGTATTTTTAAATGTCTATTGTGGTTCTTCACCTAATCTTTTGTCTGAAGTAAACGATTTTTTACATAGGTTGTTAAATATAAATGTTCCCTTAAACTGACAGTGAAGGTCCACTGTTTCTAGATACACGATTTTATACGGTCTACAAATCTTGTCACGTAAAAATAACGTTAGGCTACGGTGGAGGGCATGTTTCTGCGTACGGGTACAGTAGGTAGGGGGGTTCATACCACCAATTTGGCCTTAAATTTGTTCACTGGCCAGCGTTCTTCTTAGATGAAGGGAACTCAACATTTTACATCGTCATGGATATATCCAGAGAGTTCATCAAGTAAACCAACTTTTCTTTTCATGTTCATTGCTCTTACTAACGGGAGCCTGAAAAACATACAAATATCCCTGGACATTATCCCTGGACATTATTCCACACAGCGCCATCTAGCCCCAAAGTAAGCTAATTAAAGCTTGTGTTATGGGATACTAGACAACGGATAAACATACTTAAATACATTTTCTTTTGTAAATACATACTTATTATACATAGGAGACACCCAGACCAGTACAAACAGACATGTTCATGCACACAAATGTTTGTACTGTGCGGGGATCGAACCCGCGACCTCTGGTGTAGTAGCCAACTTCTTAACCATTACACCAAGTCGGTCGTCAAGGTAAATGTAAGGTAAACCTCTAACATAACTTAAAATAAAACGATCTCCCTGCGTTTGTGTTTCCGTGTACTTCGACCTTGGTGTCTTTAAATCCAGAGTTAAAAGGCACTTTTTGGGTAAGCGTGTAACACCATCGGCCTCGTCATCGTATACAGGCGAGACTGAGGCCAAAGGAGGCCAAATGCAAACCCATTTCGAATAAAAACTCTTTTGCCAAAGTAGTATCATGAAAAAAGTGTGCCAAACGCAGCAGAATCCTTTCTTTATGGTTATTAACCAATTTTAAACCAACACGATGCAGACCACAGATTTACGTGAGTAACAGTTAGGTAGCTTTCACCAGCTATAATACAGGGTCACTAAAAAAGTAATCTAAAAAAGTGTACAAAGTAGAATTAAAAAATAATATCACTTTTTCTACATTGTTTGAATTCAGCAATATGGCGGTTATGGACTTTTATTAGTCTGTTTGATCAGATTTTGGTTACCGTACAAAATGGTAATAAGAAACCGCCCGCTTTGCCGCTTATTGTAGGCTTTTGTCCTTTCAGGGGGAAAATACTCTATATTTAAAAAAGAAAGTAGTGTTAGTTACACCACTCATAACTCAAGAACGGACCGATTTTCATGACTTTTGTGTTTTTGGATTTGCCAACATTGGGAATAGGATAATTAGTTTTAAAAACATTGGAAAGCTGACAAAAGAGAAAAAAAATCATTTTTACATACTAAGCTGGCATTTGCCAATAACTTTTGACAGAACAAAGTTTGTCGGGGCCGCTAGTTATAAATATTTAAATATGCGCCGGAGAACACACCACTCGTCATGGTCTCGAAGTAGAGATAAATATCCCTGTGTTACGAGGTACCAGACAAGGAATTTTAAGCAAGGGGCGTCTTCCAGCTCCCAACACAGCCAATTTAGAACATGACCCTTACCCAACTACTGAGATTTATTTTAGTGGCCCCCCCGACCAACCTCCCGGTTATGCAGAAAGGCACACTATTCCTAGCACACCGTGAAGTGTACCAGGGACCATCTGCGGTAGGTCCTGCCGCCACAAAGCACAATGCACAATGCACTACACATTATAGTACTCATAGGCGAGTAGCCCGTGGCATTACCCACTCCCATTTATCCAGAATGGTACCGGAGCAGTTATAGTCGCTCACCACGCGCATCCAAAGAACGCTAGCGGCTTCAATCCCCGCTGGGGACGTCAGAGAAGCCAACTACCATTTCTCCAGAATGGTGCCGGAGCTGTATAGCACGCTCACATCTCAATGCACTACCGTACATCTACCCTTAACTACAGCAGGGTGGCCGGATAGGCAATCTAGCGGATACCCATCTCCTTGCTATCCAGGCAAGTACCGGAGGAGCGGCAAGCCGCTATAGGGGTTCCTCACTAACCCCGCATCTAAACACTTAGCGGCCCAACGCCCTAGACCAGTGAATTTAGATGCTCGTTGCGCGCGAGGAGTGACGTGTCATCGTGTCGTCGGTAGTGTGTACCGAGCAGACGAACCACCTCTGCAACTAACCACATGACACCACGAATCCAACTCCAAGTTGGGGCCTGCCTTAAGACAGGCAGTGCTGGGACCCCCTAACACCCGTGGTACCCTGATCCTAACAGACAGACACGTAGTTCCGGCTGCGAAAACCCTAACTACCCGGGTGGAGTAGATAGCCAATTTAGAACAGATCGCTTTCTGAATTGACTCGATCAGGAATCGAACCCGGACACTACGTAAGTCAAGGCGAGAAACCGTGCTGCAGCACAATGCGCCAATCGTGTCATAAAAAGTAAAACATTAAAATGTGTGACACTTTAGTAATTAAGTAATCAAATCATGAATGCATAATTAACAGGACATGACCCTTCCTAGCTAGAACTTCTAAGAAGAAGGTTCTGCTTACTGTGTTTTATTTATATCTGTTATTTTAAAAAATCGATTTCAATCGGACACTTGAAGTTGCAAAAAAAACCAGCCACTTCTGAATCCGACTGTACGGTATGTACTCTTATCGCATAATCTGTGCGAAGTAAGAGCGGAATGTAAATATATATAAATATCCTAAGTTTATAGCCCCACGTGAATCATAAAGCTACTGTAACACGACCTCGTATAATTTTTATGTAATTATTATGATTATTACTCAGTGTCATGTGACATGGAATGTCAGATGTAATAAGGTCAGTGTAACGCTATTTTATTTTAACCGTTACTGCTTCTGGGGCCAAAGTTAAATACATAATAACACTCTTAAGTATCGTTTTCTTATATTTACGCAAATACTACAGGTCATTAAAATTAAGAAACATCCAAATTTAAATAGGAAAGATGGTTGGAATCTACCACCTGCTTGGGATCCAGTAATTGAACTCATCAAGCCTAGGGGGCAGCACAACACTGCAAGACTTCAAGATACGGTTAGTTCTTTCCGAGTGGATAGGAACATTCCCGGGGATGATATTTTTTGACATTTAACATGCTCATCATCAGACGTTGTAAGTTTGTATATTTAAATGAAACACAATTTATTGCTCATAATATGTAACGTACGTTGAACCCTCGACCTATTGGAATAAGGACTGAACCTCAACCCACCACGTCTAACGGGCTAATCGTCAAGTATCGTTCCGCATTTTTCCAAAATGGCCGAAAATCCCACGTCCTTTAAAGGAGTACAGAGGCCGTCCTAATTGAGTAGCGCTAATGTGTCGGTCGCAGGCGCGCCCGGGACACAAACGTAGCGTGCTGGATGTGGTATTCGATTCGAACAATGTAAGATGTACTTGTATCAGAATAAAGATCACTTCGTTTTTAATTTACTCGAAACACATTGCAATTTGACGACGCTCGATGGTTTGTTACAACTTGATTTTATAAACCAAGCAAAAAAACGTTACAACCCTGGCTTAATTTTGCCCCTATTTGGTACTTCGTAACACAAGGATATTCATCCTTACTTCAAGACCATCCGCAATGGTCTCGTACAGTTCGGTTTCAGAGGTGTTTCCTTCCCCTTAAATTGTGGAGTGAACTCCCTGCCAGGTTTTCCCTATGAGTTATAGTATGGAGTACTGCAAGAGGGGTATGATGAGGTTTTATTTATTCCGGTAGGTATGTACATTGATTGACCGGCTTTGCGGTTCTCTAAATCTTCAGAACCAATTTTACGCGTACCTACATTTATTGAACGTAGAAGCCAAGCAGCAGCCATATAAAAAAATAAATAGCAAAAGTGTTGCGTGTCACAAAGCCACATCTAGGTCATTGTATCTCGGGCAGCCGCACCTCCGACAGGGAAATGTCCTTTGCACCTGTGGGCTCGCCTGTACACTGACGTCACTCCAGCGGCCATTTTAATTATATTTTCTTTCACATTATTTTCTTTGACAAGCCTTTGTGTCACTGCCTGTATTCGTGCGTGACATCGCTGGTATAATTTGAGCTGTCGTTTGTATGAATTCGCATAATACGACTGGTGTGTTTTGCTTGGTTGACTACAATTAACCACATAATAAAATACATTTTGACGAATTGTTTTTTATGTAAATTTGTAGGTGTACGATATGATGACGTAGGATTATTTGAAATACAGTCTAAATTAACGAATATAGACTGCATTTGAAATAACATTGTAAATAGGTTTTCTGGTGGAATCTGGTGGATATCAATACTAATATTTTAAACAGGAAAGATTTGATTGTTTGTTTGCGTTTTATTGTATAGGCTTCAAGACTACTGATCCGATCGTAAGAATTCTTTTACTAACAGAAAGCTAAATTATTCAAGAGTGATATAGGCTATATTTTATTATGATTGAACAAAAAAATCAGGGAAAATAATAGAAAATTTAAATCAAGTCGGAGAAAAGCTGACAAAATGGACACCAGCTGTCAAACATTTGACAGAACGAAGTCTGTCTGGCAGCTCGTTAGTAATAACTGGATTCAATGCTAACTTAAGGCCCGGTTTGGCTAAGGAATAATGCTGAATACTCATTACGATTCTGTCTTACAATGCTACAAAATATTATTGCTGTAACTGGTCTATTAATTCAATTCAATTCAATTCATTTATTCATATTCGAGTAATTTTACAACTCATTTGGTGTAAGTAACATTATGTACTTAAAACTATGTTAGTAGGTACAATTTTTTAAGTAAGTATATACAGTGAGTGTCAATTAAAAATCTTACATAACATTACATTATTTGCACAAAATAGCGTTTTTCTCACGCCCATGTGAAAGTCAGCGGTTTCAAAAGCGGTGGTACGAGTAATCCATACATTATAATTCATTAGTAACTAGCTGTATTATACAGGTAATGTCAGCCGTTTGTCATCGTTACGCAAGTGTGAACTTCGCTTTGCTTTTAAAAGTAAGTTTTGATAAAAACTTTTGTGCGAGCTTTTGTCGAGTCTTGTAATTTTATTTGTGGGTCGTTCTACCGAGTCCCTGTATTATGGGGTGTTAAAAAAGTTTACGACCTGAAATATGCATAAAAGTATTTTTTTTTGTGAAACAGTGTAGTGCAAGGACTCGGACTGCTGGATAGTAAGCGCTTAAGTACCACACACTTGCAATGCAACACCAAGGCCCTTATTACAAACCGTAATAAATTGTCAAGTTCATTCCCTGAACTGAGCGCAACGAGCAATTTCGTAATATGTACTTTCATTTCCAGCCAGTCAGCGGTTACCGGCATTAAAGTATTTTCTAGGCTGGATATTTACTGGCGAAATCGCTCGCGACCCTCAGGTTCGGGAATTAACTTGACTGGGTTTATGAGCCTTATTACAATCGTAACTTCGTCAGTAAATATCCAGCCTAGAAGATGCGAGTGTCAGGTTCAGATAACCGCTGACTGGCTGGAAATGAATGTTCACTTAGCTACGAACTTAATAAGTTATTGTAATATGGCTTTGTGGTCAAAGCAATGAAAAAAGCTCAGCTTATACCGTAACTACTTAACTATAAAAGATCAGATTATATTTTCCACTGCGGTTCCAACTTATTAAAAAACCACATAGTACGCTATTACTGTTAATTACACCTGATAAATTAAATTGAAATTCGCCGAATCACCAATACGAAGTAATTCAGTTAACATTAATTGTGATACCCAGATTACACGGTAAATTTTCATACACGACTAAACATGACACGGATCCAATTACGCGCTCGCGAGAATAGGCGCCATTTTGTTGATATGACAGCTACCGCAAAATGGCCGCCGGTTATTCGGGCGGCAGTTCTGTCTGGTGAAGGATTCTGTAAGATGAGGCGTTACTCTCTCTCCATTAAGCACCGTAATACTACGGCTACTGTATTATAAAGAGGTAACCAGCGCATGGTTAACCTGGAACCCTGTTCCTACTTGCACACCATACAAACGTCGCCTAAAAAATGCTACCTCCTTACTCAAACTCAAACTCAAATAACTTTATTCAAATAGACTGTATCAGTACTTTCAAATCGTCAAATTTACAGCAAAATATACTAAATATTAGACATAAATACCATAATAATATGGATATGTAAATAAACAGTATACAGACATAATGCGACTCTACCACTGCGTCGGAGTTGTTTCTTGCTGAGAAGACCCGGCGAGAAACTCAGCAGTTACTCTTTTAAACTTGTTTTGGGTTTACAACAGGCGTTAGTAAAGTACAAGCAGTGTGTCATTTTGATACAAATAAACCCAAAAGAATATAAAACAAAGAGAAAAAACCAACCATAAAAGAATATAATACACATATTCATTTAAACAATTCAAATAGAAAAATTGTTAGTCAGTACATACTAGGTACCTATTAACTATGTATTACAATAAAACATCTGTTACAATAGAGCTATTAAATCCCGCATCGAGCAGAGCGCTTATACCCAGGCATTTTTATCTATAAGGTAGTCTTTCGTAGTATAATAGCCCTTTTTTGATAAAGCTGTTTTGATGTGATTTTTTAATCTATGTAAAGGTAACTCACAAATGGTTTTTGGAATTTTGTTGTAATAATGTATACCTTGCCCCATAAAGGATCCTAAAACTTTTTGTAACCTAAAGAGTGGAAGTGCAATTTTATCCTTATTCCTAGTATTTCTGCAATGTATGTCACTGTGTTTAGCATAGAGACCAATATTTTTTCTCACCAAAACAATGCAATTGTAAATGTATTGTGACGCTACAGTGAGGATACCAATTTCCTTAAAAATCTCCCTAAGTGAAGCCCGTGCACGAAGCTTATAGATGGATCTGATTGCTCGCTTCTGGAGGATAAAGATGGTTTGTATATCAGAATCAGAATCGATATAGTAGTACGCACGAGTTACCTCTAGTTTTGCACTAAATCTAAAGCTAAGGTACCCATGT
The DNA here is from genome assembly GCA_947369235.1 of Udea olivalis. NCBI lineage: Eukaryota > Metazoa > Arthropoda > Insecta > Lepidoptera > Crambidae > Udea > Udea olivalis. The sequence continues at coordinate 2,610,219 of OX376370.1, forward strand.
TTTGCTACCTTTGCTGATAAAAATACTGTTATAGAAAAGCAAGATATTTTATAATTTTGGGACATAGTTACATCGCAGTTGAAACAAAACAAAAGTGGCATAGGTACCACAAAAAAAAAAAAAAAACTACCAAGCATGTTCCCAAGTCCAAAAAAGAAAAAGAAAACGACCCAGCTAAGGACTTAGGCTAATCAGCTCTTGTCTAGTACTCGCCAAACCTCGAATGGGTATCGTGTTCAAACAAATAGCTTTGTAAAGTCGGTCACTAGGTGTCGCATGTTCATTCATAATTATGAACACTAAACTTCTCGCATGCTCTTTTCAATTAGTTAATATATAACAAACGTGTTATTGTAACCGCAAAAACACACCTTTAATAAGGTGGATGTTAGCGACGCAGCTCAACCTTTTGTTAATTTCATTTATTAACTGTTATTTGTAATTTTGTATTAGAATTTAATATTGTTTAGAATATGTTTATGGTGTATATAACTTAATTCTTTAAAAAGTACCTAATTTGTAGTTTGAGTTGGCCACAGTAAAACCCTTTTATACGCATGCGCGCTCAGCAAGCACCCTGATTTGTTAGATTTTATTGTAACGGTGCGCTTACACCTAGCGAGCAAATGCAAATTCTACGAAATTTTCTTTGTCCGTCTCTGTTTACTTTTAAGATAATATAAGAGAGGGGATAGAGTAAGCATTCGCTCTCTTGGTGTAAGCGCACCGTGAGAGTTGGTATCCGCAAACGACGCCGCGAGACTATAGTGTTTTAATTTAAATTTTTATTTACATAAAACATATGCATTTGAAATACTGTTCTATAGTAGTTGTCTATCAAGATTTCTGGAGTGTTATTCACGTCACCTCCCGTCGCTAACAGAGATGTTGGTTATTAAGAGCATAGATTTCGGCTAAGTGAACCATGGCTGGCAACTTGTGAACAGTAAGAACGGGGCCTTATTACATTTCCTTATAACTGGTCAAGTGCATTCCCTAAACTGAGCGTAGCGAGCAATTTCGTAATATGATCTTTCATTTCCAGCCAGTCAGCGGTTACCTACTACCGCCGTATGATAATATGCCTGTTTTTTTTTATATTGTCCGTCATGAATTAAAGCGGTCGTGAGGTCCAGATATGAGGTTGACAAGCCCAGTCATTAAATAAATAAATAAATATGCGCCAGACAACACACCTCTTGTAATGATCTCGAAGTAGGGATTAATATCCCTGTGTTACGAGGTATCACACAAGGAAATAAGCCAGGGGCGTCTCTCAGCACACCCCGACCCGAGTCAATTCAGAAAAGATCGTTTCCTGAATTGACCCGACCGGAATCGAACCCGGGACACTACGGAAATCGAGGCGAGAAACCGTGCTACAGCGCACTACGCCAACCGTGTCGTCAACACGTCGTGAGTCATTCAACGAATCACTGGATCACCTTGAAGGCCAGCAGAAATGCCTTTTCACGCCCCGCTTGAAGAACCCGGGACTATAAGAGGAAGGAAACACATGTGCTGGAAGAGCGTTCCACGTCTGGATGGTACGACAAAGAAACGAGTCACCGAACCTTTTAGTTCGGGCCAACAAATGTTGAATTGTGTGTGGGTGCCGCCGTAGTCCAGCACGCGTGGTACGAGAGTGGAAAGGTGAGGGTGGAATAAACTGGAATAACTCGTCAGAGCATTCCCCATTGTACTTAGAAGCGATAGAGAACACTTAGCCTGGCAATGTCTCTACGCAATTGGAGAGGCTCAAGGGTCAAAGTTGCCTTTGGGTTTCCAATAATACGGATAGCACGCCGCTGCAACCTGTCAAGAGCTTCGAGTAGGTACTTGGCGGAACCGTCCCAGAGATGAGAGCAGTATTCCACACACGAGCGAACTTGTGTCTTATACAAGAGACAGAGCTGCTCAGGCGTGAACAATCGTCTCACTCTGTTCAAGACTCCGAGTTTACGGGATGCAGTTCTAATGACGCTCTCAATGTAGTCCCGCTGGTTAAGGTTGCTATGAACATCCATGCCAAGGATGTTTAGGCTATTCTTAATCGGTAGCGGGGTGCTCTGAAGAGTGGGATGAGAAAGGAACGGCGAAGCCTTTGCTGTGAATGCACACACCTGCGTTTTCTTGGCATTGAACTCGACAAAATTGCATGCACCCCATTCTGAGATGCGGTTCAACACTCCGTCAAGCTCAACAACAAGACTTCGCCTCTTCTCCTCGATGTCAGTCTGCTTTGCCCCAGGGCGCTCGAAATAACGCGCGTGGACCGTGCTATCATCCGCATAGCAATGAATATTACACCCAAGAGATAACATGTCATTGATATGCAGAAGAAACAACGTCGGCGACAAGACGGAGCCCTGCGGCACTCCGGCATTAATCTGGAGAAAGCGTGATTTTCGACCATCGCAAAGGACGCGAATTCTACGTCCCTCCAGAAATCCCGCGACCCAGTCGCATAGGCGAGGTGGCAGACCATATGCCGGAAGCTTGGAAAGAAGCGAACGATGCTATACACGGTCGAAAGCTTTGGCAATGTCAAGGCTGACGGCCAAAGATTCCCCATGCTTGTCCATAGCCTCCCCCCAGATGTGTGTTACGTACGCTAGAAGATCACCCGTAGACCGTTTTGGTCGGAAGCCGTACTGACGGTCGTGAATGAGAGAGTGATCCTCTAGGTAGCGGATGAGCTGCGTGTTTATGATCCGCTCGAACACTTTAGCTAAAACTGAGGTTACGGCTATTGGACGGTAATTGGCAGGGTCAGACCGGTCCCCTTTTTTGGGAACTGATAGTTCATTATTGTCAATTATAGTGCTGTAATGTATTATAATCGAGTTGGCAAAGGAAATGGAATCGGATTTACCGCTTTTTAATTTTTAAAAAATTCTTAATAAACGGGTTATGGCTAATAATAAGTTATATAATGAAACGCGGTATCTCGAAAATAATAGCTAAAAAATAGCACACAAGGCAGACGCACTGGTACTGATGAAAATGAAAATGGTCGCTCCTATTCATCGATATTTTGTCGATTCAGTAGTGTCAGTCAATACACTATTGAATGGCGTTCCTTTTCACGCATCAGGCGCTGTGAAGATATATTTATTTTATTTCAAATACTTCATTTATTAACGGTTAATAATACCTAATTTGTTATTATTTACATGATAAAATTCGAAAGAACAATAGTTATTTAATATTTTCAATCGCTAGTTTCTTTTTATTTAGTTTGAATAGTATGCGTGACACTGAACAATAAGAACTGTCAGGCATATCATACTCGTATTCTTACAGTGGAAATAGTATAACGCATCTCTAGGCTGGATATTTACTGACGAAATGGCTCGCTGTCCTCAATTCAGGGAATTAACGTCACTGGATATAAGCGATTGTAATAAGGGCCCTGGGGCCTTGAATCCAATTTCCCTGGATTGGCCTTAGATTAACGTCATTTGAGAAAGTTCTGATCCTTTTCGCTGAAATAAGGTTCTTACATTTTCAAGGCTGATCCAATGAAACTCTTTTAAATACTAGAACCCTGGTCTGTAGACTGATTCTGTAAAATTCGATTCCAAAAGCACTACTAAGGTGACTCAATTTTTTGCGAAATTTAGCTGGCGGATAGGTAGGTGACGATATTTTACGGGGTGGGGCGGTCAAGGCGTAGGGGTGTGTCAAATTATTATCATATTAACGGTATTGCACTTAATATGATTATTTTGGAGTGTATTTTCACACCCAGTGATATTTAATACATTTTCTCCCCTTATTTGGAACTAATACTTCACGTTGAGTACCTGAAGGGTGCCTATACTATTCTGAACACCAAAAATTTGTTTCTTTTTGTTAATACATAATTAAATATAAATAAATATAAAATAAATATGCGCCAGACAACACACCTCTTGTAATGGTCTCGAAGTAGGGATTAATATCCCTGTGTTACGAGTTACCACACAAGGAAATAAGCCAGGGGCGTCTCCCAGCACACCCAGACCCGAGTCAATTCAGAAAAGATCGTTTCCTGAATTGACCCGACCGGGAATCGAACCCGGGACACTACGGAAATCGAGGCGAGAAACCGTGCCACAGCGCACTACGCCAACCGTAACCGTAATTTCGTAACCGTAATTATAGGCCATCACTTAAAAAAATGTCAGTAACTGTTCAACGGTAAAGAATCGGACTATTTGAATGTGATTCATACTTCCCGGGACTGTATAAAAATAAAAACAAGAACATTTAATCCCATTGTCTACTCATGACAGACTTTATAGCAAAAGTTTACGAACAAAGTAGGTTGAAATTGAAAGTTGATACGGAAACTCCCATTATCTAATAGAATATTGCCCCTAAAGGGGGTGGTAGGGAGCGGCGTAATAGGCCTTTGACGGATCGGTCCGGAATGGCCGTTAAAAGAATTATTGTGTACTTGCCTGATTACTGTGTTGGTTTTTTAAAGATATTGACCGTCAAATTAGCCACTTTGATTTTACAGTGTTCTAACTTGATATTCTGACTGTAGGTTCTCCTTTTTTTGCGTCAGGAAATGCGTTTAGGCATTCCCAAGGCCCTGGGTTCGGGACTCCTGGGATATGTGGGACTCGGAACTCCTGGGAAAACAGAGACCCCTACCCACTAAAACCTGACGGTGGTCATCTTCGGCGCAGAATGGAAGGGAGCCGGGATCCCCACAAGGGAGAGACTCCTCGCAGGACCCTTCGGCGCGCAAGGCCGCCTGGCAGCCAACCTCGGGAGGAGCAAGCTCAACTCCAGTGCACGATAACACAGACCACTGTGTCCAAAGACACGCGTTACCCTCATCCTCGGGATCGCAAACCGAAACACACGGCCCCGCGTGCGCTTCGCGACCCTCAAAGGCCCTTTTAGTCGCCACTTACGACAGGCAGGGATATCTCGGTAGTATTCCCCTAACCGCAGGGAACTACTGTACGTCCTAAGCCAACATTATAGTTTATTATCTGAGTGAGTATAAAGTCTGCTATAAAATGAAATAAAACAATTTACGGTAATAAAACTTGTTGATTATAACAATGACTTCTTAATAATATAGGCCTGTATAATCCGTCCTGCTGCAGGGCAAAGGTCTCTATCATTGTCAATCAAGAACAGCCGAAAGAGATCACTATTAGCGATGAGGCCGCTTCATTGTGCATGGTTTTATGTAAATGTACAATTAACAGTATTATTGATCTCTTTTTTCTGTCTAAATGTGCAAAATGCGGGTTCGTGATCACAAAACCGGGTTTAATTCGAAAAATCCGAAAACACAAGGACTGTATTTAAGCTTGTTACTCAACTGTGACTTATTAATACTGACTCTACATTTCTGCCACATGTGGTGACAAGCTACGGGTTGAATCAGTAATCACGTGTCAAAACGACAATGGGGACATTCGCACACCGCGCCCTCTGCGGGAAGGCATGGCAATGGCCGTCGGTCACGATATGATTATCATTCTTCTGGGTTAATTTTTTTGAGCTTGATCTAGATAGAAGCGAGCTATACATATATTTTCATGTTATGTACCTACATCATGAGTTTTATCACGTAAATTAAGATAGTGTACTACCGCGAGATATATCTATCAAGTGTTGCAGTGTCTTTAAGCAAAGAAAAGCGCGCCATCGAATTGAAAGATATTTTATCTGTGGTACCACACCACAGACAGAATATAAATCTTTCAACCCACCTATAGGCCAGTAGAATTAAACAAATAAAACATGCAAATCGGATTTAAATCCTACAAAAGATTTTATTGTTTGAATAGCTTCATTTGTTGCCCAATATGACTATCCTAGGTTTTCCCCCTTGTGGGAGTTGTGGGAATTTATAAGTTTAGATTTCAAGGTTTTCCTTGTGTTTAATTTACCACGTTTGTTAGAGAGATTTGATCCTTATGATTGACCCTATCGATCGATGCCGTAAAAGTACAGGGTGTTATTTTTTCGGATATTACCCGGTTCGATTCCCGGGTGTGGCAAGCGAATTTTCGAAAATCTGTGAATGCAGTTCTGTTTCTTTTAAAAAATAAAGGAATGTTTCCTTTGAGTAAAATTGTCTATCTCCAGTATGTACAGTACTTTCCCTCCAGGTGGCGTTAAAAAAATCTACCCTGTATATGATGATAATAGTACTCACGAAATATCAATGACGTCATTCTTGGATATGTCTGTTAGTGTAATTATTTACCTGAAAAATAGAAAATTGAATCGTTAGTATTTTTTCTGAACCTTACTGACGCAAATTTTTAAAAGATAAACGTTGGATGTTTCTAAATTAAAACTGATAGGATACCTATGAGTAGGTATACTTGTGAAATCATGGTATAACATAAGGAGGATCCTTTGACAAAACAATACCTTATAATGCGGTCAATACCGAACTATAACGTAACATACAAAGAACATAGAATTCCATCAGAACATAAAACTCAACCAACAATTTATTCAGAATTGAAAAACCTCATCAAGATGTGTCTCACAATTTTTACGCGTCGAAAGTACAGTCGCCATAAGAAATTAAAGGCTATTTTCACCCAACTTCAACATCTCAATTGGCTGTCATTCAAGGAATTTCTTTGCCACTCATCCCTTGATTGACAGTCACCCAAAGCCTTCTCATTGGCGTTGAATTAAATGTCATCCATCATTTCCGTGATATCCTTCGACGTTTGTAATTGAAAGTCATCGGACTTTCAATTACCGGATCGGGTTTGAATGCAAAAAGTTTGACTTTCTAATACGTAACTTGTAATAGCTCATTTCTGTGAATCAGTTAGATGAGTTAGTCAATCAGTACACTGTAACAGTCATCACTGGAGACAAAATGAAATGTAAAATTATAATAATGTTATTTTAATTTTTTAAATTGTATGTATCTCATTTTAAGCGAACTCTGTTCTTATGAGAAATAACGCGCCAGGCACGGGGGATTTCAGGTTAAACCTAACCTGCCTAACCTAGCCTGGCGCGTAAATTAAAACTAAGATGTGTATAAAACCTATATTAGTAGTTTTAACTCTACTATACAACTGGAAACTTGAAATGTTAATATAGTATTAGGAATGAGTGAGTAGGGTGAGAGATACGTAAGTACTTTTTAACTGTATAGCATCCACGAGAGCTACTGCCGACAAACTGTTTTGCAGTTTGGCAGATGTTGTAGTAGAGTACTGTATTGTGTCAAAGGAACAAATAAAAAATAAAATAAAAAAAAGGCTGCCAATAGATGTAGATTTTGTTTTATGATTTTTCTCCTGTGGTCAGAGAGTATTTGGAGTCTTTTGGAGTATTCAAATTGAAAATTAACTACTCGAATTTCAACCATTTGATCTGGCACTTGGTTGAGGGGTTTGATGATCAAACCAATCAAATGTATTAAAGTATACTATTACTCCCTTTCCCTTTATGATACTACTCACTCATTCATTTTGTTAACGTTAGATAATACACTACTTATGGTGTTGGTGTCCAAGTTGGGAAAGGTATCCCTGTGTTACGAGGTACCAGACAGGGAATCAACCCAGAAGCGTCCCAGCACACCCAGACCAGAGTCAATTCAGAAAAGATCGTTTCCTTTCCTGAATTGACCCGACCGGGAATCGAACCCGAGACACTACGGAAGTGGAGGCGAGAAAAAAACTGTGCTACAGACAGCGCACGATGCTAATCGTGTCGTCACAAAAAAAGTTGTTTTTCAGGATACGAACTTTTCCGAATAGGCTCAAACCTGGGTGTGCTAGGAGTAGGAGACACCCCTGGCTCCCAGCCTTGTCTGGTACCTCATAATACAAGTATATTTATCCTCACTGAGAGACCATGACCCTTGGTGCGTTGTATGGCGCATATTTACTTATTTATTATCACTAGAAAGCTATGGAGTGGGCTATGATTGGTGTTATTTTTGATTCAACGACACGATATGCGTAAGGCGCTTCAGCACGGTTTCTCGCCTCCATTTCCGTAGTGTCCCGGGTTCTATTCCCGGTCGTCGACACCATGACAAGTGGTGTGTTGTCTGGCGCATATTTATTTATTTATACAACGTAATCTGAAGGAATTAGGAAATCTCTAGAAGAACCAAAGTGACCGACGTAATACAGCAGCGAAGATAAAGTTGCAGTTGCCAAGAACTGATGACTTTTGGGGCAGAAAAGTTGAGGAATATAATCATTAAATGATCTGACTGGCTTGTTGGTGCAATGGCAGCGATCCTGCCTTTAGCAGAGTCGTGAGTCCGATCCGATCCCCACCCATGAAAAACATTTGTGGTTGTTGTGTGTTTGGGTGTTATTATCTACTTAAGTATGTATTTTGGAATATTTAAGTATGTTTATCAGTCTCTGACGCCCATAGTACAAGCTCTGCTTAGTTTGGGATCTGATTACCTTGGTGTAATTTGTCCCAGATATTTATTAATTAAATACAGCATAAGACGCCCATCCGCTGGAAGAAAGTCTACATACTAAGAGTCGCAGAATTTCGGAAATGGTGTGTAATTATGAAGCGGTTTGCGTCATTGTTTTGCGAATTTCTTCCCCAAATTTTGTTTGCGAGTGTTAGTCAGACATGTTAGTCATTCTTGCTAATCCTGGAAGGGGTGGGGGCGTTGTTATACATACATATCATTGGTGAGTGGTCACGCAATTCGCAACATTCCCGTATAAACACGGGATTATCCACATGATTGTTAATTATTGTTCACTGCGACACTAGAGTTCCGACACGATTCGTATTGCGTAGGACTTTGAGGAATAATATTTTAACGCTTATGCTGACATATCGAAGATTGACACTTAGTTTACCTTAGATTTCTTTTAAGCTTTGATTTATTCTTAATCTACCTAGGCTATGTTTATTAATTTCATTTGTTCATTCTTTAGCATTAAAACAAAGTGTTTAACGCCCGAATCCGAAAACGATAATTAATGTTGAGTAACCCTAACATGTTAATTTCTACTGACATTTGATAGTGACAAGTCAGCATTGAAGTGTGCTAAATTTTGACTATCTTTTCTTGATTCGAGGGTATGCCAGCTAGAACAGTGTAGACGGCATAATGCCAGTCGAAACCTTTATGAGGACACAGCACGGGCGCGAGAATCGAAAAATAGGTGTTTGTAAAATCTATTGCTCTCTGTTGCTAACCTCGAGCCCCCGCAGAGTGCGATAGAGACAACTGCAACTCGGTCCGAAATTACAGATCAAAAGTACACAAGATCGACGTTTCGTTCCCCTGATCCCTTTTCGAAAAGTTAACCGATTTAGTTACTTTTTTCATTAATTCTATGTTTTCCTTTTTTTAAATAAACTGGTCAAATTAGTTTCCTGGGTGTTTGAACACAGCGGAACGTCTGACCAATTTTTCCGATTTTTAAAGGTTTATATCTCTTTTAATTATTTCAATTTATAATGAAAAGGAAAAAATAGGAACATGCCAAAGTTTATTCTTTATTTTTAATGAAAAAAGTATATATTTAATCTTATAATCTTCTAGCAATTATAAATGTTCCATACAAACAGTGGACGTTTATATAAACAAACGGCGCTTTGGTATCCTCTTAACCCTTACAAATAGCTTATGCTAATATAATAATAAACTCATGCAAAAAGGGGGTAGACAGGGTGATAAACCCAATATTTTCACCCCGAGAATATTGACTAACCCATTAAAATTTAAAACGCACATCTCACGAATTTTCTGGTATCGGACTCAGGACCCATAAAAATAGTCAATAAAAAACAATTCCCAAGAAATCCCACCAGACATCATACAACTATTCCCTGCTAACCGCCACGCCACCCCATAGCGTGTAGTCGGTCACGCAACCCAGGAACTGGTTATATCCAGTTCCATCCAGTTTGTAAAGTAATTGTTATTTGAAAGGCGTCTTCAGTTGTCGGAAGAGCTTATTAGATAGATGGAAAATTAAATAAAAAATATTTATTATGATCACCAACAACTAGTATATTAATAAATGATTTACTTTAGAAACTTAACAAACCATCACGACTTTATCCCAAGCGGGGTAGTCAGAGGCAAGTGACTGTACCGTCATGGTGAAACACTCAGAAGCCCACTTTTCACTAATGGTATTAGAACCCAACGTGGTAGGTGGTGAGCCTTCCGCCGTTATCCGGCTTGATTTGGTTTGTTTTCGATGTTTAAATGAACTTTCGTTTTATATTCTTTTATGGTTGTTTTTTTTCTCTTTGTTTTATATTCTTTTAGGTTTAGGCGTTTTAGGCTTTTGTATCAAAATGACACACTGCTTGTACTTTACTAACGCCTGTTGTAAACCCAAAACAAGTTTAAAAGAGTAACTGCTGAGTTTCTCGCCGGGTCTTCTCAGCAAGAAACAACTCCGACGCGGTGGTAGAGTAGCATTATGTCTGTCTGTATACTGTTTATTTACATATCCATATTATTATGGTATTTATATCTATTATTAAGTATACTTTGCTGTAAATTTGACGATTTGAAAGTACTGATACAGTCTATTTGAATAAAGTTATTTGAGTTTGAGTTTAGGTTTAGGTTTCTTTTTATATGTAACTAGCTTTCCGCCCGCGGCTTCGCCCGCGTGAACTTCATTTTTCTTTCCCGCTTTTCTGTTGAAATTTTTCCTGAATTTTCTTTGCTATAAACCTCACGGAGCCCGAGACCTTTCCAACGAATGCAAAACCGTGGAAATCGGTTCGTGCGTTCTGGAGTTATAGCGTCAGGAAGGAAAACCTTATGCTTTTGACAGTACGTATTTAGAAGTAAATATCAGTCTCTGACACCCATGGTACAAGCTAAAAGCGAATTTGGGGTCAGCAAATGATCTTGCTGTAAGTTATCCCAGAAAATTTATTTATGTAACAATTTTATCCTACGTCTCGTCAAGTTCATAACATAAATACATCAGAAGACAATTTATACTTCCTTTACTTTCGCGAAACTTCTTACGAAGTTACAGTTTGTTAAAAACAAAAGGCACGATGAAAGGCAAGAAACGAGAGACAAAAGTTGTCTAGAAAGGAAGAATTGTCTTTCGATATTGAATAATGAATTCTTTATTCTTAAGAAACACAATGTCCGATTTTTTTCTTTCTTCTGTATGGACACATTTAAAACGCATAGTAACGATTGATAGATATGTACAGACATCATGTTAGTCTATACAAACATCCCGGTTGATTGGTTTTAGGGTTCCGTACCTCGAAAGGAAAAAACGGAACCCTTATAGGATCACTTTGTTGTCCGTCCGTCTGTCTGTCTGTCAAGACCCTTTTTCTCAGGAACGCGTGGAGGTATCAAGCTGGAATTTATATCAAATACTCAAGTCTACTGTCCCTTAGAGCTGTGAAAAAAACAAACTTCTAAGTCAACGCAATCAAAAGATACAGCCATTTATGCCGCAAATTTTCTACACTCGCAAGGGAATCAAAACATAAAGGGTACTTCCCGTGATATCAGAATCTTGAAATTTAGTACGACGAAGCAACGTCCTATAGCACAGACCAAGGAAAAATTGCGGAAACCGTAAATTTTTAGTTACATCATATAATCAAAATACTTTCAATAAATATACCTACGTATTTGTACGGAACCCTCGGTGCGCGAGTCCGACTCGCACTTCGCCGGTTTTTTCAATTGACTATATAGAGTATCTACCCTGGGGTCCGTTAACGTCACAGATTACAGTAGAGGTAAGGTATTTAAGAGTCTAACATAAGAGGCTATTTAGAAAAAAAAACTAGATAAACACTGGCCATCTACAAAAGGCTGTTCAGTTCAGGGGCCTTATTACAAGTTCATTCCTTAAAATGTGCGTAGCGAGCAATTTCGTATGATCTTTCATTTCTAGCCAGGCAACAGTTACCTGGCATCATTGATGCTGGATATATACTGACGAAATTGTTCGCTACCCTTTGTAAAGGGAATTAACTTGACTGAATATATTATTGTAATAAAGGTCCCAGGAAATTAATGAAATAGGCTTATATTTAGTAATGGATGTTCTAATGATGACAGCTCAAGGAAAAAGGTTCTTCAACCTCATTTAGATCAGTGGTCACCAGCTTTTTTCCGTAGACCCCTTTCAAATTCAGCTGGTTCCGGTGGACCCCTACTAGCTACATTCCTACCATATTTACATACATACATACATACCATCACGCCTCTTTCCCAACGGGGTAGGCAGAGACCACTTCCTTCCACTTGCTACGATCCTGACATACATCTTGCGCTTCTTCTACTCTCATGAGTACCATATTTCTAAGACAAAAAATGTGACGCCAACATAGACCCCCGTTGAGTCTCCCGTGGACCTCTTGGGGTCCACCTGGACCACTTTGGGAACTACTGATTTAGATCAAACCCACATAGAGAGAGGAATAATGTTCTTTCGTGATCTTCTAGTATCAATGATAATTCGTCTTTTATTTACACCAAGATAATTCTAACGAAACAGTGCGAGGAATCAAGAACGAGCAATCTAGCTCGTGCTCTAGGGTCTCCGCGAACATAGATAGAACAACGAAAGCATGCTCTGTCTCTGTTCACAAAAAGAATTTGGTAGTTGGGATAGAATGAGCATTCGCTCGTTTGGTCTAAACGCACCTTAAGAGGACACAGCACAGCTGAGAATTGAAAAATAGGTATTTGTAAAATCTATTGCAGTCTTTTGCAAACCCCAACCCCCCCGCAGAGTGCGATAGAGACAACTGCAGGCCTTAACCAAAATTACCTATTAAAAGTATGTACACAAAATCGCTTCGTAGTCCCCTGAACCCTTTTCGAAAACTTGACCGATGGAATTAGTTTTTTTAGCGAAAATTAGAAAAAGGCTTTGTGCGTGTTCCTGTTTTCCTTTTGATAAAATTTAATCAAATTAATTTTATGGATGTTTGAGCAACAGCGGAAAATCTGACCATTTTTAGATTTTCGAAGGGTCATATCTCTTTTGATAGTTTATCAAAAGAAGGAGGTGGCCATAGATTTTTTGGGAAAAAAATATTCCTCTACTAGCAATATCCAAGGAGGAAACAGGGGGGGGGGGGGGACTAAGATTGTATGGAAAAACAGCGCTTCTGTATCCTCTTAAGAGGAATGAACTTACACAAGCAGTAAAATCGAATTGTTTTTGTGTCAATTTGAGAATTTATTTCAATAGCAATTTTGTGTCTCTCAAATCTCGCGCAAACCTTCCCCAAGACAGCCCCTCATTACCTGAGTACGACAAGCAAACTCAACCCCAACAGTTGTCAAACTACAAACTTACCCTACACCTCAAATGAGTAGTAATGCCGCAGACATCAAGACAATTAGATAACGCAAGACTTTATTGACTATTATGTTGCTGATGGTATTGCTGATTTTAGCGCCGAAGGTTGTGAGCTCGAATCCCGCGCAGGACACAGACTAATGAGTCGAAAATTTGTTATTGTTGAGGGTCTATGGTGTTAATAGTTACATAACATACATACATAAGTATTTAATAGTTTACCACACGAAATAACGGAGTACCCATAGACCCTTATAGCGAAGTAATCAGGATTTACCCCTTTAATAACCGTAAACATAATCAGCATTTAACACTACTTGTACTACCAACTGCCTTTCTAGTTTCTTTAGCAAATGCTGAAAGCACTAAGAATATCAGACAAAACAGTTCGTTGGTCAAGGATGTTATCTGACGGATTCAGTTTTTAAGAATTTGGTAAGTTTTGTTTGAAAATTCATCATCATCCGTGTGGTCTATCCCGGTCTTTGAAAATTGACAGATTATTTCTAAAGTATGCAAGGTTAAAAAAAGAAATTAGGAAGTTCTTAAGGTTACACTTTTTACTGGGTTCTGGCAGAGTGGTAACAGAGCGCAGCAAGAAATCCAGAAGAGCTGGGTTCAGATCCAACCAATCTCAGGCGAAGTGTATTTTGGATCATTTGGAACAAAGCCCGGGTTTGTTATTACTGATCCGCATTTTGCATGCGTGATGATTAAGCCAATACTTATCAATTGTAGCGATTTTAATTATGGACTTAAACCGACATTTGAGAGGAAGAGAGTATTAATGAATCAATTTGAAGGTCAAATAATAAAATAAATAAAATGATTTTATTTTCATTAACTTATATTTTGTAGTCTTAGGCCTGTATTCTAGAATCGTACTCAAGCACTGATCTGTACTTGAGTAGAGATTTCAAAACGTCAGTTCATACAAAAACGTCACTCAGATCTATACTCAAGTACAGATTTTGTTTTAGAATACGGGCCTCAAACATGTAACTCAAGTATTCCCTTTTAAGCCTTTATTAGCCTGTATCAGGGAGATACCGCTCTTCTTTCAAACAATTCTCATTTATTAGCTTAAGAAGTACTTAGAGGTAAAACATTTCTTTACTTTTACAAATAAATGTGTGTGTTTGTGTGTTTGTGTGCGTGTGTGTGTGTGAGAGAGTGTTAGAGTGTGTGCGTGTGTAGGGTGTATGTGTATGTGTTAGTAAATAATAGATAAGATGGAATAGATGTACCTACCTATACATATGTCTATAGGCATGTTCTAGTTTACGCATGTTCTTGTATAATTAAACATGTAAGTAAGTAATATTTAAATGCTTTAATGGTTAAGTAAGATTTGATTGAACAGTTTATACCAAAGTGGGAGCCAGATTCTGCCAAGAAACTATTATGTATATAGTTTGTCAGATTTTGTAAAATGAAAAACTGAAAAATTAAAAAGCAAATAAAGAAGTTTTTTTTACCACTGTCACAAACGGGTAGTCAGAGGCAAGTGACTGTGGCTGTCATGGTGACCGTAACACATAGAAGCTCACTTTTCACCAATGGTATTAGAACCCAACGTGGTAGGTGGTGAGCCTTCCGCCGCTGTCCGGGTTGATCTGGTTTTTTATCGATGTTTTCCATCAACGGAGAGTAAGTCGGATATTTAACAGTGAACACAAAGACTTTGGTTCTGGCCAGATTCGAACGACGATCCACCGTGTTTTATCGCAAATAAACAATTTCAATTTCACGATCGGAATTCGGGTGCTGAACCACTAGGCCACGACGCTCCAGGAAATACCAAGAAAGCAGAAATTAAATAAATAAATAAATATCTGGGACAATTCACACCAAGATCATCTGACCCCAAACTAAGCAGAGCTTGTATTATGGGCGTCAGAGACTGATAAACATACTTAAATATTTCTAAATACATACTTAAATAGATAATAACACCCAGACACACAACAAATACACATGTTCGTCACACAAATATTTTTCATGGGTGGGGATCGAACCCACGACCTCCGGCGCTAAAGGCAGGATCGCTGCCACTGCGCCAACAGGCCAGTCGAACTGTTAACTGTTACTATACAACATTCATTATAGCATTAAACAGAAGTAATAAAGGTTCTTTTTAGGGTACACTTTGTGGTAAAAGTACAATTAACATTATAACTTAAAGTAACAACTTTTAAGATTTACGCCGAATTTATAAAAATCTATTTATAGAGTAGCTGTCACACTTAAAATTGTTCTAATTTAAAGTGAATTTATGAGGCTTTTGCTTAAATAAATTATTTTGCCCTGCATCAAACTATAATGTCGATGTAAAAACCTAAAAGAAGCAGGGGTTTATATCCGAACACATTTTTACTGTCACTTTAACTCAAAACCAAATCTAAAATGTTACATAATCCCTTCATACGTTGTGGCGGAAGAGGTTTTCAATTTGGCCAGGTTATACTCAGTTTTGTCCTCGTCATGGCAACGTCAAATGCAAATTGTCATTCATTTTAGCACCCCTGCTTCTTATTTGTAATGTTATAATGAATAAAGTATGGGTGCTAAAGCAACTTACTCTTAGCTCACTAATGGTGAAGAACACTATTAATTATTCTACCATCAAGTTATTTGAAGCGTGAGCGTAGAAGTTATTCGAGGGCGTTGGAAATGACCAGAAAAAAAGTCGCAAACACAGTAATGTATATGAGCACCTAGTTCCAGTTGATTTCTGCTTTCCTGGTAGTTTTAATAAAGAATATGTAGATCATATATTGACCCCTTCATACTAATAAACTTTACGGAGCTACAGTGACTTGTAATAAAAACTGGTGACTTTACATATTTCAGCTGTGGGGTTTCAGAGATGACCAATTCAAAAATGGTATAAAATGGCATTGTTAACTGGCCCTGCGGAGTCAGATTCAAGCGGGGCAGTTCCCTGAGCCCTCTTAGAGCGTAGACTAAATAAAGCAGCATCAAAATAGGTGCACTGCATTCTTTTTTGACATGCAAAGTAGTTCACTCGCGTCATCTATTCCAACGTATATCTGTGCTACCTGTACAAAGTGTTGGACTATTAGAACCAGCGCGGCGGTGAAAGCCGGGCCAATCGGTTAACATCTGTAGTGAGGAGACACGCGGTGATTTGTCGATAGATTGGAAGATAAGATAACGACTGTCGACGAAGGCCTATCTATTGTTAAGAGATAAGTGAGATGCTGTCAAATGAAACCTTTTTATCTATAAGTCATGTCATGTCACTTGCTGCGTGCTTGGAATTGCGATTATTGGTAGCGAAAAAGTAAGCGTTACTTAGCAGTTTGGAAGTATTGTATTGGTAAATTTGTAATGATAAGACCTTATATCAGGTTAAAAAATGATGATCATAAAAATCATCAACCCACATTTGCAAATTGTATCAGTGACTTGAATTTAATGATGAGCTAAAGTATACGGTAAAAGGTCATTCATAATGTTTACTTATATACCTGCTTAGTTTGAGGCTAGATAATTTTTGACGTTATCTGTCTCAAAATTTGTACACTCGATATTTGAATTTTCTTATTTTATCGATATCATATCATGATAGAATAAGTTTTTGATGAATAAATAAATAAATAAAAAAAAAAAAAAAAAATAAAAAAAAAAAAATATCCCCACCCCATCACTACAATAGCAGCACGCCTTCCCGAACTTTACCGATAGTTAAATGAAGTAATAGTGCATTTGCGGTGCATTGCGACTGCATCGGCTGAAAATGAAGGCTTTATGCGCTTTCTAGGAATTGCACTGCGCTGCCTAGGAAAGCTTATGAGCGCTTTCGAATTGCTCATTCTGCAGAAGTACTTTCACGGTTATTGAAAGGTTTTTTAAGACGCACACAAGCTTAAAATTAAAAAATTACAACTATTACACTAATAACAACATAAAATCATACAAAAACAACAAAAACCAAAACATACAAACAAAAAGAAAAATTAAAGAATTAATAAAAATTATACATATAACGTCTACTAATCGAAAATGTCAAAAAGGAATAATATTAAAGAATTAAAAAATTATACAATGTCTATTAATCAAAAATGTCAAAAAGGAATAATATTAAAAAATTAATAAAAATTATACAATGTCTATTAATCAAAAATGTCAAAAGGAATAATATTAAAGAATTAATAAAAAATTTAAAATGTCTACTAATCAAAAATGACAAAACTAGAATAATATGTCAGAAATAAAGGTATACGTATAAAGTCAATTAATTAAATCAAATGTCAACATTTTATCAATAACTACGTGGAGTGACGTCAGCAAACTCATCATGCTGTCCGCAAAAATATCCATTTCGTCATGCTGAGTGAGTATGTCTCCGATCAAGAGCAAAACGCGGTTTGTTGGCGCAAATTACTATCTACTCGGAACTAAGTGTGCAATTAAGGAATACCGGGTGATAATTCATACCGCAAGGAAAATTATGACGACACGATTGGCGTAGTAGCACGGTTTCTCGCCTTTACTTTAGTGTCGCGGCTTCGATTCCCGATCGGGTCATATAAAAAAAAATATGTTTTTTTTCAATTGGGTGTGCTGGGAGACTTACACTTACATACTTACAGTTTAAGGAATTAACTTGACTGGATAAAAGCGATTGGAATAAGGCCTCTGAATGCCTAGTGTGAGTTCTACTAGCTCAAACTCATCGAGCATGTAAACACGTATTTGTATGGCATTAGGGGTGGCGCCTAGGTCACAAAATAAAGATCTTACAGAAAGACCACTCTCGCCTTTTCCCAGTATAATTACCTAAACTTGCCTTGCTTGACCGCCTAGGGTAACTGCTACGTTCGCTCTGAATTTTCAAATCGAAGTAGGTAGGTAGGTTATACATACTTGACAGAACCCGCCATAAACAAAATTTATTATGCGAAAAATTGCACCAAGTTCGGCATAAACAAAAACACTCGCGTCAGTGCGAATGGCCGCGACACTGAAGCTCACTCGTTACGCCTGTAAACTCACTGTGTCTGTGTGCGTGATCAAAATGACGGTTTGTTTTAACTAGAGACGAGATGCAAATCCGTGTTCATGATTTCGCACTAGGCATTCAGAAAACCAAACCCACGACTATTGTTTTATTCACTACTCTAACAAGTCACTTAATTCCCTTTCATTACAATAGTTAATTCATTTCATTAACACGATTTTTCGTCCCCTAACACTCTTAAAAAACATTAGTTAAATTTGAAGCATGACTTAACTGGCAGTTAAGTTTATGGCTCGATTTAACGAAGTTTACGATCACTCGTTGTTGATTAAGTAGTGATTTAGTACTTCATTGAGTGGTAAAATTCAAATTAGACAAAACAAGGGAGCTTTAAAAGTGGTTGTAAACAAAAATGGTGAGTTTAAAAAAATACTATCGCTTATAAAAGGGTACTGGGGCCATTATAACAATCTAGTTAATACCCTAAACTGAAGGTAACAAGCTAATTCGTCAGTAAATATCCAGCCTGCAGATGCATCAGTGCCAGGTAACCGCTGACTGGCTGGAAATGAAAGATCATATTACGCAATTGCTCGCTACGCTCAGTTTAGGGAACGAACTTGACAAGTTATTAAAATATAGTAATAAGGCCCTAGCCGCGGCTTCGTACTGCATTGTAGATGTTACCGGCAATGTGTATATTCCGGCATTGTATACAATGCCGGATGCGCAGCCGGAAATGTGTTTTTTTTTTTATTTATTGCCCGTCAAGATGACCTCACTCCACCTGATGGAAAGCGGTCGTGAGGTCCAGATATGAGGTTGACAAGCCCAGTCATTCAAACGAATCACTGGGCTGGCCATCCTCACCTTGAAGGCCTGCAGAAATGCCTTTTCACGCCCCGCTTGAAGAACCCGGGACTATAAGAGGAAGGAAACACATGTGCTGGAAGAGCGTTACACGTCTGGATGGTACGACAAAGAAGCGAGTCACCGAACCTTTTAGTTCGGGCCAACAAATGTTGAATTGTGTGTGTGTAAAAGGGTTTACTAAAAATAAAGTTTACTGCCGGAATCGTCCTTTGGCATACATTTTAGGTAGGAAAGACAAATCAATTCGTATGTTTTCATTATCAAAATATATATTTATTTCACTCATTGCCGGAAGACCACTGGGTTTTCTATACAATAACGAACAGACTAGAACCGACCTCGTTTTTTTATTTTGTCGTTTTATACTTTAACATGATTACTATTTTGATATGAAAACATTACAATCGATTTATCTTTTCTACCCAAAATATTTGCCAATGGACGATTCTGACAGTGAACTTTCTTTTTAGTGAACCCTTCTACACACATTGTATAATACAATGCCTAGGCAAAGTATACAATGAATAATATTTCATACATTGCCTGAACGCACCCGGCATTGTATACAATACCTGAATTATACACATTGCCGGTAACATAGATACTAATGTGTTTATTCACTTCTCATGCTCTAATAGTACGCCAATATAGATAGGTAGGGCTCTACGAAGCTGGATTAAAGTGACCACTTTAGTCTCTAGGGAGTAAAAAGTAATTAGTTTTTTAATTTCCTTCATGTGACATAGACAAACTCAAACAGCCAGTAAAAATATACTATTATCTGTGGCGTGTGGACCATCTTCATTGCGAAAATGTTGAGAGTTTTAGTTCCATGCTTTGTCCGCAAATAAGGTGGCGCCATGTGTTTAAATTGTTAATCTGTGACTGGTTCAGTTCAGAAGAAAAAACTGACCGCGAAAATCCAGAACTTTTGTCGAGTGTAAATTGGTTCGATTTTAAATGTTTTTGTACGAAATTGACTATTTTTCTCGCACTCAAAGGGAAAAGTACGGTTTGCACCTCGAGACTAAACGCCAACTTAATATACCCTCGGTTTCATTGACTCCCTCGAAAAGCTTCCTCTTGAATTACTGTCTATTGATGAACACAGTAAGAGCCATTAACTGGATCATAAATAATAACCCAATAGTATTTCTACTCATGATTACTAACTTCAGTGCGTTACTAAAACACTGTATGACTCAGTTCATTCATAAATATTTCTGATTGCAATTCCAGAAATCAGAAATATTTATTGAATGAACCATGGATCTCTTAAGCTAGAGTTGGCATTACAAAATTACAGTACACTGGTTTACCCATTTCGGGCATTCAACAATAATTTATACATAAACAGTAGTGTAGGTTTATTCATGTAGATTTTTTATATATCAATTAAATTAATTATTAATTTGTTAGATATTATTCATTGTATTGCATCTGCATATAAAGAGAGAGAGGGATGTTTATTTTAATTATAAATTATTGTTGATGTCACATTAATGTTGTTGTTAGGTACTTAATTATAATGTCGAGGGATTTCTATTATAAAATTCATTTAAATTTTAAAATACATTGTTTATACATTTATTATACATTTGGTTTGCTGGGAGACGCCCCTATGTTATTTCCTTGTGTGGTACCTCGTAACACAGGGATAGTAATCCCTACTTCGAGACCATTACAAGAGGTGTGTTGTCTGGCGCATATTTATATTATATATTTTAATTAGCCACCGCTTTAGTTTTGTTTTACATAGTTTTACACTTAAAATGTCAGTAATATTACAAGGCAGAGAATTATGCAATTATATATTCCAACAAATTTTGTAATAAATTACTAAAATACATTGTAAAACATTTATTTTTAAAAAGGGTAACTGCTGAGTTTATTCCGCCGGGTCTTCTCATTCAAGAACCAACACCTTTCAGATTCGCATTATATTCATGTATTGTATATTTAATTTATTCATAGTATTGTATGTAAATTTATATTTATTAGTTAATTAGATTTGACTATTCGAAAGTACTAATATTATAATGTGACCCTAGATTTTTTACTTTGACTTGATCCCAGACGATATGATTCTCCATTTTTTTTTAACCCAGCTGACATTTGAATATAATTAGAAGGTATTGCTTGGTTAGCACCAACAAGATCTACCACCTTATCACTCATCAAACACTTTCACCACCAGTTCAGAGCTGTCCAGTGTCCATCCATCTGTCATAGTTAAGGAAGTCTTCAACTCTTCAATTGTAAGTAGAGCTTTCTCCTCTCAGTTATATTAAAAGTTATCTATTTATATACTAATATTACGACTTACGAGTATAAACCTCTGATTGTTTGTTTGTATTGAATATGCTCCGCAACTGCAGTACCGATTTCAAAAATTCTTTCACCAATGTAATTAATTACATTATCAGCGAAAGCGTCGTGACCTAGTGGTCAAGCACTCCAACTCGGATCGCGGATCGTGTGGTCCCGAGTTCAAATCTGGCCAGAACCAAAATCTTTGTGTTCATTGTTTAATTTCCGATTAACTCTCCGGTGATGGAAAACATCGATAAGGAACCAAAGCAACCCGGATAGCGGCGGAAGGCCACCACTTACCACGTTGGGTTTTAATACCATTGGTGGAAAGGGAGCTTCTGACTGTTCCGTTCACTTTGACGGCAACAGTCACTTGCCTCTGAATACCCCATTTGGGATAAAGTCGTGATGGTATGTACGAGTTTGTATGTATATGTGTATCAGTGAGAAACTGAGGCTGTAAAAATTGTTTAAGTACTATATTTTACCGGGAGAAAAAGTCTTCGCGGGCGAAGCCGCTGACTTACAGGTAGGTAGGTAGTTAAAAGTTTTTTAGAATTATTTATTTGACGACACGATTGGCGTAATGCGCAGAGGCACGGTTTCTCGCCTCGATTTCCGTAGTGTCCCGGTTCCGATTCCCGGTCGGCCCGATTCAGGAAACGATATTTTCTGAATTGACTCGGGTCTGGACGTGCTGGGAGACGCCCCTAGCTTATTTCCTTCTGTAGTACCTCGTAACACAGAAATATTAATCCCTACTTCGAGACCATTACAAGAGGTGGGTTGTCTGGCGCATATTTATATTTATTTATTTATATTTGTGCATACCGCATTTTACCAGTACGAAATTGATATGGTATACTCAGTTTATGATGTACTAACTATCCAACGGAAGGACATTGGTATTTTTTTATAAGTAAACCTTGATTACTTTTTTTTAGATAGTTAAATCATCGCCTACTGGGTAAATAAAAGTCGCTTGACAACAGGCGTCATCGGCGTAAACTTATCGTTGTACCACAGTCTATACAGGGTGGTCTAAACACACACGCCAATATTGTTTTAAAGCTTTCTCACACTCAGGAGTTTAAGAAATACCCCATGTACTCGTATGTTACCCGATTTTTTGTAGTTTTCGAGTTTTGAATATTTTTACGAATTATTGAAAATTTCTGGGTTAAGTCACTTTTTCCGTCACTGTTCGCGATCTGTTGAGGAAAATTCCCAATTTTTTCCAGGTTTAGAAGATTTAAAAGCATTTACATCCATAGCACTTATCAAAAGTCTAGAAAAAAATTAGCGCTTATCAAAAGTCTAGAAAAAAATATCAGTAATTTAAAAATACTCTATTTTCCCTAAGCTTTGAAAGCTATTAAAAAAAAGTCGTATGTATTACTTTTTCTTCTAGTTTACTTTTAAAAACTTTACTGCTCTCTCAACTATGTACCTATCATGTAAATTTGAATGAGTTACTTCAACGGCATCATAGGTACTTAAATTTTCATTCAAAATGTCAGAAGTGATTAATATTCACTAATGAAGAAAATAGAATTCACTAGTGAATAATATATTATATAAATAGAGTCTTGGATACCTCTGGAATAAGTGGAAGTTAAAAAAAAAATTGACGTGTAAGTTTGGACCACCCTGTATGTAGTACCGAGCTGTCCAGTGTCCATCCATCTGTCATAGTTAAGAAAGTAACTTATACTAGCAGAGCTTTCGCCGGCGAAAGCTTGGTCACGACTTTTATTGAAGGGGTTTAAGGGGGGGTAAGCTTCGCACGTCGGATTGCCCGGCTCTGATACGGCTGAAGCTTAAGTTCGATCTAGAATTAAGAGCAAAGCTCACTTTGCTGTTATTGCGGCAAAGTAATCTAAAACAATATATGTGTGTATACATAGATGTATTTATTTATTTATTTTTATATTAGCATAATATTCAAATGTAATTACTATTTTTTTTCCATAGCTTTTGCGCAGCCTAACTCGTCCTCTGTTTTAAATCTCTCTGCCGAAGGTTGTCTGGAAGAGATCGCTCTGTAGCGATAAGACCGCCTAAATTGTACTAAATATTTACTTTTTTGTTTTTACGTGCTGTAAGTATTTGTTTGTGCAATAAAGATTATTTATTATTATTATTACGGCAAATGGAAGCTGTAATGTAATGAATTCGATCATATTTGTTAACTGGCACGTTGTTGCAGCGGTTAATGTCACATATGCAGCGATGAAAGTCATGAGTTCAAATTTAATAAATACCTTAGAATAATTACGCATAGAAGGCGAGTCGGGGCAAACGTTTTGATGCCTCAAATATCACGCACGTCTGGATCTGAACTTACCGATGGTAATGGTATTTCTCGAGGTAAGAGCTTCTTCAAAATGTTTATTTGTTCAGTAAATGGTTGCAACAACATACACAGAAGCACAAGTAGTATTCATACATGTTGTATACTGAAAATTGTGATTACATGTGTAACGAGTTGTTATTTTGACAGTTGTTTTGTGCGCTTTTTTGTATGGAACTATCCTTCTAGGTGTAATTATTCTAAGATAAATACTAGATGTCACTAGCAACTTCGTCCACGTTCTTGAACTTCGCTTTGAAAAGCTTGTGCCTGCATATTCGTTTTTAATTCAGCTTTTATGGTAAGTATAAGAATACAAAGTTTCATTAAAATGCATCTAGTATTAATCAATTTATGTGATGCTGGACCATCTACAAAAAAATAGACACAAATGCTAAAATACAGGGCAATATTTTTTACAAATACTGAAATGTATTTTGAAGTTTTTATTACTTACCTATTTGTTTCTATGTATGAGTTAGGATTTATATTGATAAGTTAGGCAAGTATATAACATATACTTTATTTCATCACTTCTTTCTTGAACGTTTTCCTGTAACCATAGTATGCTAGAAAAAAGATATAGTTTGTTGTCCTCAATTATTTTAGTTGTTATTTTAAGTACCTACGAACTAAATAAATAAGTAATTTCTTTAAAATCAGTTGCTGGTTAACTTTAAGTTCAAATATCAGAGGGTTACCATCAAAGCGCAATCGATGTCGCAGCGTTCTTTGAATCCCTAATAAGCCGCCATTTCGGACGCCATGTTTGTGCAGTTGACAGCTGTCAACGTGAGCGGACAGGACAGGGCTGTAGGCGGGGATTTGGGACCGAATTTAGGACAATGTTTTTGAAACAGTTTTTTATTGTTTGTATTTTGGAAATCATCGCGCAATTCCTAGAACCTTTTTAAATCAGAAATAAACAACCGTACTCGTATTTTTTATTGTATGCAGCTTCGTGTCGTTCGGAAATACTCGTAAACTAGGAATACTACGGTTATTATTATTTTTATTAAACTAATATTCACTATATTGAGTAGAAGAAGCGCAAGAGGTGTGTCAGAACCGTAGCAAGTAGAAAGATGTGGTCTCTGCCTACCCCGTTGGGAAAAAGGCGTGATGGTATGTATCTATCTATATACAATGTATGTAATATTCACTTTTGAGTTTGAGCTTTTGTGTTTCCGGATACATACAACCTGGGTGTCTCAAGCCCAGAGTGGACAGGGATTTTCTGGGAAAGCGAGTACGACCATCGATCTCGCCATCGCCTACCACCAGGCGAGACGTAAGGCCAAACGCAAACCCAGCTTACTCTAATTCTATAAATGCGAAAGTTTGTGAGTATGTTTGTTACTCCTTCACGCAAAAACTACTGAACAGATTCAGATGAAACTTCTTATACATCAGAATAACACATAGGCTACCATTTACAAATATTTTATATACATGTTACAGAAATGAAGTTCATGAAGCCGGCGGAAAGCTAAAAAGATTGAGAGAGAATTGAGACCGTTTGAAGGCAAACACAACGGGAAACGCTCACTCGAAAATCTATGGGGAGGTCTCAATTCAGCAGTGAACATCTTTTGACTGCGGATTATTATAGCAAGAAGAACCTTATAAATTTAAACCCTCATATCACAGCGCGATCGGTGAAGCTCTGGCTCAAACATATTCCAATTGATAACTTAACTTTTTTGTAAAAATGGTTCATCATTGCACCTTAAGTCCGTCGTATTCCCACACGGTAATTACAACGAAAACCAAGTGCAAGCTGAATTCATTCCGCATAAAGCCTGTCGCGTAATTACTGTGCTGTGACGTCATTATGCACGCTGCAATATTGCTGTAGGGCTGCCACTAATATATTAAAACGAGTAATTAATTATTTTTACATCTAGAGTAATCGAAATAAATCAAGACTTATTACTTATTACGAAAAAAACGAAGTAAATAACCTTAAGATGAAGTTGGCTCAATTTGTTTTGTCAAGGGTATATTTTCAATGAAACCATAGGTGAGAATTAGTTAGTGCAGTCGCCTGTTTTAGGAAAGCTTGCAAGATTTCCCGCCCGATTCATTGGCCAAGTTAATTATTCTAGTATTTCTATATTTAGAACAAAATATAGCTTGTAATATCTGAAGATAGGAAACTAGAAAAAATATGATTTCGGACCTTGAAGATATCGAGCGGGAATATATTGTTTCATCTTTCTCTCATTATTTTTATCTCTATGTTTAAGACTAGCTGTCCTTCAGCGGCTACGTCCGCGTAGACTTTTCCCCCCAAAAATTGCTATGTCACTCGCTGATAATGTGGCTTTTTAATAGTGAAAAAAAACGGTCCAGTAGTTTAGGAGCCTATTCAATGCAAACAAAAATAAAATCTTTCCTATCTAAAATATTAGTACATAATAAGTTTTTTAGATATATTTTTTTTACCTTTAGCTATTTTGAGAGTGACAACCCTGCAGTCCCAGCTTGTTACAAACTGACACAGAGGCGGCTTTTTGGTGGCACAAGTCTTTTGTTAATATGAAGATGTTCTATTCATTTTGAAGCGAGTATTCTGTGAATAATTAATCATACCAGTACGTCTACTGTTGTAGCTTATGCGAAGTTGCTTCACAGAGAAACATATTATTTTCGTGGAACTTGTCTTAATTTACATTACGTTACATAACATCACGACTATTATCCCAAACGGGGTAGTCAGAGGAGAGTGACTGTTGACGTCTTGGTGAACAGAGCACTCAGAAGCCTACTCCCACCAAGCTTACTAGAACTCAACGTGGTAGGTGGTGTGCCGTCCGCCATTATCCGGGTTGATTTGGTTTTTTATTGATGATTTCCGTCACCGGAGAGTTAGTCGGAAATTAAACAATGAACACAAAGATTTTGGTTCTGACCAGATTTGAAACGAACCACGATCTGAGTTAGGGTGCTTGACTTCTAGGCGAAGACGCTCTCTTAAATTACAGATGTGATAATGGCCACCCCAAAATTGTAAATCGTGAGGTTCAGCAGTAATGAATGACTTAAATTCAATGATAAAACACCTTTACCCAGCAATAGGACAGTAAAATGCTTCGGTAACTCAACTATACCCAAGATACCCCATGAACGCCTAAAAAGTGTCTCAGACTAACCCCCGTATTCACAAGAGCTGATCAAAAGTTGAGGACACCTCAAATTGTTTCTATAAACTTCTTATACATCAGAATAACACATAGGCTACCATTTACAAATATTTTATATACATGTTACAGAAATGAAGTTCATGAAGCCGGCGGAAAGCTAAAAAGATTGAGAGAGAATTGAGACCGTTTGAAGGCAAACACAACGGGAAACGCTCACTCGAAAATCTATGGGGAGGTCTCAATTCAGCAGTGAACATCTTTTGACTGCGGATTATTATAGCAAGAAGAACCTTATAAATTTAAACCCTCATATCACAGCGCGATCGGTGAAGCTCTGGCTCAAACATATTCCAATTGATAACTTAACTTTTTTGTAAAAATGGTTCATCATTGCACCTTAAGTCCGTCGTATTCCCACACGGTAATTACAACGAAAACCAAGTGCAAGCTGAATTCATTCCGCATAAAGCCTGTCGCGTAATTACTGTGCTGTGACGTCATTATGCACGCTGCAATATTGCTGTAGGGCTGCCACTAATATATTAAAACGAGTAATTAATTATTTTTACATCTAGAGTAATCGAAATAAATCAAGACTTATTACTTATTACGAAAAAAACGAAGTAAATAACCTTAAGATGAAGTTGGCTCAATTTGTTTTGTCAAGGGTATATTTTCAATGAAACCATAGGTGAGAATTAGTTAGTGCAGTCGCCTGTTTTAGGAAAGCTTGCAAGATTTCCCGCCCGATTCATTGGCCAAGTTAATTATTCTAGTATTTCTATATTTAGAACAAAATATAGCTTGTAATATCTGAAGATAGGAAACTAGAAAAAATATGATTTCGGACCTTGAAGATATCGAGCGGGAATATATTGTTTCATCTTTCTCTCATTATTTTTATCTCTATGTTTAAGACTAGCTGTCCTTCAGCGGCTACGTCCGCGTAGACTTTTCCCCCCAAAAATTGCTATGTCACTCGCTGATAATGTGGCTTTTTAATAGTGAAAAAAAACGGTCCAGTAGTTTAGGAGCCTATTCAATGCAAACAAAAATAAAATCTTTCCTATCTAAAATATTAGTACATAATAAGTTTTTTAGATATATTTTTTTTACCTTTAGCTATTTTGAGAGTGACAACCCTGCAGTCCCAGCTTGTTACAAACTGACACAGAGGCGGCTTTTTGGTGGCACAAGTCTTTTGTTAATATGAAGATGTTCTATTCATTTTGAAGCGAGTATTCTGTGAATAATTAATCATACCAGTACGTCTACTGTTGTAGCTTATGCGAAGTTGCTTCACAGAGAAACATATTATTTTCGTGGAACTTGTCTTAATTTACATTACGTTACATAACATCACGACTATTATCCCAAACGGGGTAGTCAGAGGAGAGTGACTGTTGACGTCTTGGTGAACAGAGCACTCAGAAGCCTACTCCCACCAAGCTTACTAGAACTCAACGTGGTAGGTGGTGTGCCGTCCGCCATTATCCGGGTTGATTTGGTTTTTTATTGATGATTTCCGTCACCGGAGAGTTAGTCGGAAATTAAACAATGAACACAAAGATTTTGGTTCTGACCAGATTTGAAACGAACCACGATCTGAGTTAGGGTGCTTGACTTCTAGGCGAAGACGCTCTCTTAAATTACAGATGTGATAATGGCCACCCCAAAATTGTAAATCGTGAGGTTCAGCAGTAATGAATGACTTAAATTCAATGATAAAACACCTTTACCCAGCAATAGGACAGTAAAATGCTTCGGTAACTCAACTATACCCAAGATACCCCATGAACGCCTAAAAAGTGTCTCAGACTAACCCCCGTATTCACAAGAGCTGATCAAAAGTTGAGGACACCTCAAATTGTTTCTATAAACTTCTTATACATCAGAATAACACATAGGCTACCATTTACAAATATTTTATATACATGTTACAGAAATGAAGTTCATGAAGCCGGCGGAAAGCTAAAAAGATTGAGAGAGAATTGAGACCGTTTGAAGGCAAACACAACGGGAAACGCTCACTCGAAAATCTATGGGGAGGTCTCAATTCAGCAGTGAACATCTTTTGACTGCGGATTATTATAGCAAGAAGAACCTTATAAATTTAAACCCTCATATCACAGCGCGATCGGTGAAGCTCTGGCTCAAACATATTCCAATTGATAACTTAACTTTTTTGTAAAAATGGTTCATCATTGCACCTTAAGTCCGTCGTATTCCCACACGGTAATTACAACGAAAACCAAGTGCAAGCTGAATTCATTCCGCATAAAGCCTGTCGCGTAATTACTGTGCTGTGACGTCATTATGCACGCTGCAATATTGCTGTAGGGCTGCCACTAATATATTAAAACGAGTAATTAATTATTTTTACATCTAGAGTAATCGAAATAAATCAAGACTTATTACTTATTACGAAAAAAACGAAGTAAATAACCTTAAGATGAAGTTGGCTCAATTTGTTTTGTCAAGGGTATATTTTCAATGAAACCATAGGTGAGAATTAGTTAGTGCAGTCGCCTGTTTTAGGAAAGCTTGCAAGATTTCCCGCCCGATTCATTGGCCAAGTTAATTATTCTAGTATTTCTATATTTAGAACAAAATATAGCTTGTAATATCTGAAGATAGGAAACTAGAAAAAATATGATTTCGGACCTTGAAGATATCGAGCGGGAATATATTGTTTCATCTTTCTCTCATTATTTTTATCTCTATGTTTAAGACTAGCTGTCCTTCAGCGGCTACGTCCGCGTAGACTTTTCCCCCCAAAAATTGCTATGTCACTCGCTGATAATGTGGCTTTTTAATAGTGAAAAAAAACGGTCCAGTAGTTTAGGAGCCTATTCAATGCAAACAAAAATAAAATCTTTCCTATCTAAAATATTAGTACATAATAAGTTTTTTAGATATATTTTTTTTACCTTTAGCTATTTTGAGAGTGACAACCCTGCAGTCCCAGCTTGTTACAAACTGACACAGAGGCGGCTTTTTGGTGGCACAAGTCTTTTGTTAATATGAAGATGTTCTATTCATTTTGAAGCGAGTATTCTGTGAATAATTAATCATACCAGTACGTCTACTGTTGTAGCTTATGCGAAGTTGCTTCACAGAGAAACATATTATTTTCGTGGAACTTGTCTTAATTTACATTACGTTACATAACATCACGACTATTATCCCAAACGGGGTAGTCAGAGGAGAGTGACTGTTGACGTCTTGGTGAACAGAGCACTCAGAAGCCTACTCCCACCAAGCTTACTAGAACTCAACGTGGTAGGTGGTGTGCCGTCCGCCATTATCCGGGTTGATTTGGTTTTTTATTGATGATTTCCGTCACCGGAGAGTTAGTCGGAAATTAAACAATGAACACAAAGATTTTGGTTCTGACCAGATTTGAAACGAACCACGATCTGAGTTAGGGTGCTTGACTTCTAGGCGAAGACGCTCTCTTAAATTACAGATGTGATAATGGCCACCCCAAAATTGTAAATCGTGAGGTTCAGCAGTAATGAATGACTTAAATTCAATGATAAAACACCTTTACCCAGCAATAGGACAGTAAAATGCTTCGGTAACTCAACTATACCCAAGATACCCCATGAACGCCTAAAAAGTGTCTCAGACTAACCCCCGTATTCACAAGAGCTGATCAAAAGTTGAGGACACCTCAAATTGTTTCTATACATGTAAGGACAGTCCTGCTCAGCTTAGATTGAAGTTCCTGGATTCGGGCGTTAGATTGCTAAAAACAAACTAAGCACAAACACTGTCTGATTAGATTATGACAATTTCATGTCATATTCATGTCGTTGCTTTTTCAAAATATTATTTATGGATAGAGTAGGTATTGTGTATTTTGCATCGGACACTTTTTGGAGTTGATTTTGTTCGTAAAATGTATCTGAGGTACTCGTGATCGAAAGTTAGAACAGTCACTGATTAAACATACATTGCAAATGAAATGATTCATTGTATAAGACAGTCATTCTTCTGATTACCCAAAAAAGTCAGTTTATTCTCTGCTATTAAGGATAAGAAGGTTTAAAGAATATGTTTGTTCAATATATCTGTCGGGTTAAAAGTGCGTCGAATAACCGAAAATTGAACTGTGGACTTAAGGTGGATGTGCACTGGATAATTATTTACAATTTATCCCTATTAATATTTTTTTCGATGTGTCTGGAGTATCATAAACTAAAATGACAATAAAAATGTACTCATTCCAATTTATTATGATATAAAAAAAAATATTATGGTTCTCTGACTGAAAGTTACTCCTAGCTTGTGGTCAGACTTGACACTTTTAGTGCCAAGTGCCGTGGGCTCGATCCCCATTCAGGACAACATTCATAATATGACGAGCAATTATATGGCTGTTCGGTATCTGGGTATTCTATTCAAGTACGTATTTAGAAATAATAAGGTATTTGTATGATTCTTTGAGCTCTGTTTAGTTATTTATTTAATAATCAAATCATTTATTTGAATTTGAAGTATCAATATTTTAGCGCAAATATAGGCGTCCACTCGCATGCTTGATTAAGTAATTAAGTTTAAATAAAGTTGAAAGTAGTTTTAAATTATGCAATTTATTTAAATAATCCACAATTCAGTATTTGTTGGCCCGAACTAAAAGGTTCGGTGACTCGTTTCTTTGTCGTACCATCTAGACGTGGAACGCTCTTCCAGCACATGTGTTTAAATCCTCGTATTGTCCCGGGTTCTTCAAGCGGGACGTGAAAAGGCATTTCTGCAGACCTTCAAGGTGAGGATGGCCAGCCCAGTGATTCGTTTGAATGACTGGGCTTGTCAGCCTCATATTTGGACCTCACGACCACTTTCCATCAAGTGGAGTGAGGTCATCTTGACGGGCAATATATTAAATAATAATAATAATACTTTACATTATTAACAATCACTGTGAGCACGTAAAATATTTTTTTTGTTCCATGCGTTCCATCAAAGTCTAAATCAACGGATAAATGTAAGCTAGCCTTATCTTAAATACAGGATTGATTATGTATTCATGATAACTAATTTGAATACGTTCGACATTGAAATTCTTCCGAATGAGAACAAACGTGTTATGTCTGGAATATTCAATGAATGAATAATGGTCAATGGTCAATCATAAACAGGTCTTTGTTATAATATTTTGAAAGGAATCGAACACCAAGCCTTATCGCATCATAAGAGTCAATTAGGACTGATGTGTCCACTGCCTTATTATATCGATGGCGAAGATGCAACCTTTTTTCTTTATTTTTATATTTTTTATCTGTTCACCTTTGGCGGCAAACTACTCGTATTTTCCGCGCATTAAAGAAGTGTCACTTACGAGGACACGTTACTCAACCTATTTCAACGTCTTTAAAGTTTAAGAGAAATTCAATACAACTGAGGTATCCATACTATGGAACTGTTCTGAATAACTCACTTCGATCGAACCTTGCACAATGACATATGGGCGAGATTTTAAAAAAAATACTGTAAAACTCACTCAGTGGCATCTCCCGTCAGTAGTAAAATAATCAATGAGATTGAATGAACATACATTTATTATTTAGAAGTGTTTTCGATCACCTGAGGGATATGGTGTTTGGATTTTTCCAAAATAGCCATGAGAGCTCAATAAGCTCGTAAAAAGAAGTCCTTTATAAATCTTATCATATTGAGATTAGATTAGATTAAAAAGCAAGTACAATCTATAATTTTGATGAAAATGAATACACAACAATGTATCTTTCAGAATAGAATAGGAAAAGGTTTATTTGATACTTATTTACAATAAAATACGAATATGTCTATCTGTTGGTACGAGTACGAGATATTATCATAGTATTTATGTCTATTATTTAGTATATTTTGATTTAAATTTGACGATTTACTTATGTGAATACTTACGATGGACTGTGAAAGTCTATTTGAATAAAGTTATTTGAGTTTGAGTATGATGCTGGCACCACGTGAAATCCTGGATGGATTTTAATGATACTCTGTCCTCTGATACTGTAAAAGCTGGATTAAAATAAAGGGTAATTGAGATTTATACAGGGTTAAAAGTTTTAGGAGAAAAGCCCATTAAGCGAGGTCGCTGCCGACACTTTGTGATTAGAAAGTTAGTTGGTATAGGAGTTCTCACTTCACCGAGCTAATGCATTTATAGACGATGATGTTAGTTGATGAAGATGTGCCGAGTGTACTTTTGCGAACAAGAAGCGGTGGCTCGTCGTCGTTAAGGGTGACATGCGTGCCAACAGACTCACCACTGAGGACGCACAAGACCGCGCGAAGTGGGCCAAGAAAATAAGAAAGACACACAAAAGAGCCAGAAAAAAAAAATAAGAAAGGCGGACCCTGGGACCCCACACACCAGTGTGGGTTCACAACCAGGATAGGCCGCACGGATGATGATGATGATGTACTTTTGCGAACAAAGCGTTTTTCCTAGGTTCGAGTCCAACCGGCTACTTAGGTAACGACCAATTAGATTTACATGTTTATGTATTGACTAAATTATTGCGTCTATATAAAAAAATATATATATTATATGATGGAACTAAAAATTTACGTTTTCCGCAATTTTCCTTTATCTGTGCTATAAGACGTTGCTTCGTACCAGATTTCAAGATTCTGAGTTCACGGGAGGTACCCTGTAGGTTTTGATTCCCTTGAGTGTCGAAAATTTGCGGAAATTTGCGGCATAAACGGCTGTATCTTTGAATTGCGTTGGCTTAGAAGTTTGATTTTTTCACAGCTCTAAGGGACAGTAGACCTGAGTATTTGCTATAAATTCCAGCTTGATATCTCCACGCGTTCCTGAGAAAAAGGGTCTTGACAGACAGACAGACGGACGGACGGACAACAAAGTGATCCTATAAGGGTTCCGTTTTTTCCTTTCGAGGTACGGAACCCTAAAAATTAATTCGTGCGTAAATGCGCTGGAGGGCGCGCCATTTCAGCTTAGACAAGCTCTACTCTAGTTTCCTTATTGCAAATCACGTTACATCAAAATCACTGAGCCCAACCACAAATTCAGTCACCGATCACTAAACACGGAATCGAAGCGGCTAACAGTACACTGCAGGTCGGTGGCTACGGACCGTAACCGGAAATGGCGTCCGTTAGAAATTACAAGCGTAGCTTCCGTTTGTGGCGGAAACGAGTAGTTATTTTGATGTATCTTTAAATAGTGGACTCGAAAGTAGGAAATAAAATCGCTTTTTTCGATGAAATTACTTTTCGTGTGTATTTTTAGAGATGCTCGTATTTTAGCGGGGACAGGGATCGGTGGCTATCCGAAGTTAAGCAACGCACGCTAGGTCGGTCAATAGGAAAATGCGTGACCACCCAACATTTAGTGACTCGGGATGACGTCGCATGATATTTATAGTATTGCCAGCCTAGTAGTGTGTAGAGTGTTATACAGGCTGTCCCAGGAAGAAAGGATCAATTCAAAATAGCGCATAGCTTGGGTCATTTGTTACCTTTTTAACCCTATTATTATTGGTCCGATTTTAAATGAATTTTTGAATGTTTGCTTAGTTTTTATGACTTTTTTCATTAAAATGAATGGTACTAAGTTTACAACCGTCCTTCATTTGTCAGTAAGTAACATAAAATGGATTTTCGTGAAAAAAAGATGAATAAGATGAAATTACAAACTTAAAAAAAATTGCCGTTTTTATTCAAAATACTCACAACTTAAGAAATTTTTAGAATAAATTTGCAATTTATACCTTAGAAGAATAAGTTATAAATAAGCAACTATTTTAAATACTTGTACAACTTTCAGCTATACATTTTTTTTGACACATGCTTGAACATGAAGTAATTTTTTGATTAACTTTTTTTCTAACAAAATTTGAAATTTTAAATTGAAATGGGTATTCTAGCTCAATAAAATAACTAGTCCAAGTGAGCCAAATCACCTGTTAATCTGGTGGCAAAAAAAATGGGTTGAAATTGGGCGATTTTCTGAAAAAACCTAAAATTGATCATAACTTTTTATCGGTTAGAAATCAGACCAATATTGATAGGGTTGAAAAGCTATGCGCTATTTTGATTCGATCCTTACTTCCAGGGACACCCTGTATAATAATTAGTGTTAGATACTCAGGGCACAACTGAAGGGCTCTAAACAATTTATACAAAAAAAATTGAGCTCAGTATTTCGTTGCAGAAGCAATGCAAAAATTTATAAATCCGTAGAGTAAAGTTTAACCAGAAAAAAAAACAACTTTGGTCCTAGGTATCAAGGGGGGCATGAACACGCGCCTTCCGCAGTACGGGCGGCTGCTCTTACAACTAAGCTACCGAGGCCATTACCGACGAATTCAGGATGATTCTAATTCAGCATGGTAAAAATTTATATAAAAAAGTTCATGTACAAATTCAATACAAAGTCCTGTTTGATTAAATATTCCTATTTAAATTATCGTAATTTTTTTATTAATGGATGAAAAATTTAGAGAGATTTATATTTGTTAAGGACGTAATTACGTTGGAGAGTAGCAGAACTCGTAATTACTATATATTTAAATCGAATTATTTTTTGGTGAGGTCGCCTCTTTGGGATAATGGCAAAAGCATTCGAATTCAGAAGTCCTAAGTTCTAAAATTGAGAAACTCGGTAGGGCAAAGTGTATTACGGATTTTTTTAAGCAAAGAAAGTGTTGGCAAGGGTGAGGGTTGATCTTGAAGACGGCTAGTTTTGGCCATCAGTGGGGCAATATTCAGGCTAACAACTTCACTTGTTGCTTTGATTATATTTTTATAGTAAACATTCAATTTTCTAAAAATACGCCTAAATTAAACTTCGATACTTAGGTGTTACATTTGAGTTTCTGCAGTTTAATTTTATACTATTATTTCTTCTACTCTATATTGTAAATGCTTACCAAAAATATTTACACCTGTTTCGGCCGACTCAAGGTGTGTGACCTAGGGTGGCCACCCACCCGTGAATTGGGGCGCGATGCACAGATAGCCAGTCATTATTACACATAAATAATTAAAAACGAGCTTCGGGCCCTTAAAATAAATATGCTAACACGTTTGTGGAATCATTATTTAGTATCCGATTCTCGAGGGACGACGAGACCACCTTGGCATATCATTTTACAGAAGCACGCATTCAATGTATGAAGATTCATCTTTTATGTAAATGTAAGGGTACGCTTGACGAGCTGAGCACGAGCGGAGCCCAAATTCGTGTACTTACAAGCCTCGAGCGACACTTGACGCCGCGAGTAGAGCGGCTCGGCTTGTGCTCAGCTCGTGCTCGGCTTCTCTAGCGTAAACCCACCCTAAGAACTTTAACTCTTTTGTTTAAAAAAAAACAAATTAAAAATAGTAATTGCTGCGTTTCTCACCGGGCTAATTACCTATTCTGCGACCGAGCCACAAACCGGATAAGATTTTGTTTGACGTCCGAGATTTACCAGAGTTTACAGGAATTTATTATTGCATTCTCTCTGTGAAAATAATAAAAACCAACACACGAAAATTTGCACAAGACTAATAAAAACTCATTTTATTAATTTATAATAAATAAATAAATAAATATGCGCCAGACAACACACCTCTTGAAATGGTCTCGAAGTAGGGATTAATATCCCTGTGTAACGAGGTACCACACAAGGAAATAAGCTAGGGGCGTCTCCTAGCACACCCAGACCCGAGACAATTTAGAAAAAGTCATTTTTCTGAATTGACCCGACCGGGAATCGAACCCGGGACACTACGGAAATCGAGGCGAGAAACCGTGCTACAGCGCACTACGCCAATCGTGTCGTCAATAACATTCAATGAAAGTAATACATTTCTACACATGGAAAGGAACGTTATTTAAAAGTAACGGACGTCAAAGTCACGTGGCCAATAGCGTTTTCGCGGGAAATTCAGTTTACACCGAAAATACTGTTAGTCTCTCTTAGACTGCACATTCACAATTCACTGGGTCACAACTCCTACGCGGTGGTAATGTTGCATTATATTTGTGTACTCTGTTTAATATCATTATAGAATTCATGGCTATTGTATTAACTTTTGTATTTGTCGATTTGAAAGTACCTACTTGCTACAGTAATATTTGAATGTAGATATTTTATTTGGAGTTAATAAATCTTCAACATCACGAACGAAATCCAGCAGATGTGAAAACAATAGCAAACATATACAAATGTACAGTCGGCCATATGTAACACTACCAGTATAAGTTGACCTCTTATTTTTACAAACTCGCACACAAGACCAAGTCCACAGCATTGCGGTTCTGTTGCCTTTACAAGACAGAAAAGGCATTATATTTTTAATATTACCAAAAGATGGTCCGTATACCACCTGTCGTAGCAGATGGTCGCTTATAATTCCCTCAAAATGAACCTTAATTACACAAGTTTAAGGTATAAATTTGTCTGTGAAGGGTAATGGTTATCATTTTGTAAAAAGATCAAGATTCGATAAATTCACGTTCCAATACACATGAGCGGCTTGAATTTAGTGTTTTATGATAATTTTTCGGTTAAAAGGATCGAATGAATAAGCTTTCGAAGGTTTTTATAACAGTCCTTTATAAAATTAGGCATTTTGAATAAATTTTAAATAACTGATGCCTTCTTTTTTGTGTTCGTTCGTGTGACTAATTTTATTATAATAAATAAATAATATTAATATCTATATCACAGAAAACTTGTATAATGTGTGTCTAAAGGTGGGTATAGGCTAGAGCATTTGCTGGAGCATAGTAATAAAATGTTTTTGGAAAGGCATGTTTTAAATTCAAAAACCACCAATGCTCGATGTTCCGATCTGAGTGAATGCTTAAATCTATCAGAACCTTTAGACTAACTGGCCCGTTGTATTTTTTCTGTACTTCCGATGTTTTGTTGCCATAGGAATAAATAAATAAATATAATGCCGAATCAAATTATTATTGTTTTATTTTTTGTCGAAGTGGTAAGCCGCTAAGAGCGCTCGGGCCCTAAATCTGGAAATCCTTTGTGATAACTCGCACTTGGCAATCGTGGTTATTAAGACAATACCCGCGACGTCATTCCAATGATGGGAGCATCTGTTCAGCAGTGAGACAGACTATCATATAGTATAACTTTGCCTAGATATGCGCGAAAACACGCCATTTCTCAGATCTCTCACACCCAGAAAAAGACTGAGCCGACTTCAGAAAGGTTCGTTTTATATTAATCAGGGCCCTTATTACGATCTCTTAAAGCTTGCTCGCATTTGTCAGTGAATTGACCGTCCTGGCATCTTGGTATTGAGATCTCTTAATCCCAGTCACGTGACCATTTAGGTACGTCACGCAAAATCAACTTCTGCGCGGCGATTGGTATTACGAACTCTTATTTGACGTTTCATGCCATTGTTTATCTGTCAAATAGTACCAGTCTAAAACTTTTCAGTTGCAGAAGTAGCTCTTAAAAAAGTGACATCGTAATACCAATACAAAGTAAGCATTTTTAGAACCGTAAACGGTCAGGCTGCGGTAGTGGCTATATCCAGTCAGGTTAATTCCCTAAACTGAGAGTAGCAAGCAATTTCATTAGTAAATATCCAGCCTAGAGATGCGTTAGTATCAGGTAACTGCTGACTGGCTGGAAATTATACTCGCTACGCTTTGTTTAGGGAATGAACTTGACAAGTTATGAGAGGCATTTCTGCAGGCCTTCAAGGTGAGGATGGCCTGCCCAGTGATTTGTTTGCATGACTGAACTTGTCAGCCTCATTTCTGGACCTCACGACCACTTTCCATTAGGTGGAGTCATGAGATCATCTTGACGGTTGATATAAAAATAAAAATTAATAAGGCCCCTATCCGGCGACGAGGATCGAACTCGAAGCAAAGAAAGGCAAGAAACCGAGCTGTCCCTTTTTTATTGCTACTTCTGCAACTGAACAGTGTTAGATTAGATTAGTACAATTTAAAAGATTAACAATGGCATGAAACGTCAAATAAGAGTTCTTAATACCAATACCACAAATTAGGCATGCGCGGCGCTCTGACAGATAGCCGGGTTAGAACAAAACGCCATTTTTGACACACGCACACAGAGACGTGAATTTACAGGCGAAGTCAGTCAGTTTCAGTCACGCGGTCAGTCGCACTGTCAAAAACATTTGGATGTTATTTGTACGTCAGATTTATAGTATAATGGTCAAAAATGGCTTCGCGAAAATATAATTTGTATTGCAGTGTATTTGGCTGTTTGAACACCACACAAAAATGTAATTACACG
This sequence comes from Udea olivalis, assembly GCA_947369235.1. Lineage (NCBI taxonomy): Eukaryota > Metazoa > Arthropoda > Insecta > Lepidoptera > Crambidae > Udea > Udea olivalis. The sequence continues at coordinate 2,649,464 of OX376370.1, forward strand.
TTTCTTTCGTTACCAAATGATGAAGAAAGGTAAGTAAAACTCAATTAACTTTTACAAGTAAGTAGGTAGTATAAATAGATAGGTAAAACACCAGTATTTAAGGTATATTCTTTTGTCGAGGCACGCGCGGCTGCCGCCGCCGAAGCGTTATGCTGTTACTTGCTTACTAGGTAGGTAGGTATAAGGACTGATGATCAAGCCCAATAAGCTAGCAAGTTGCACCGGAGGCCCGGTTTATTATGCGGACGTCTTCTCTAGGTAAATGACTTCTTACAATCTGGCGCAAAGGTTCATGAATTGACAGACGTCACTAGATTATCCTTTACCCGTTAGGAATGTTCAGTCAGAACATTATTTTTTTCCTGTTCTGTCAGATCGGGCTTATCGGGCGAATATAGTAGCAACCCTAGGCGATCAGGCAAGTTTAGGGAAAAAGACGAGAGCGGTCCTTCTGTAAACTCTTTATTTTGTGCCAATACGCAACGCAGAAGTGGAGTTTGCATGACGTATAAGCGTTATGGTCACGTGACTGGGAATAAGATAATAATAATAATAATACCAAAATGCTAGGACGCTCAATTCCTATTGATTTCAATGATGGATTCCTTTGCCCAGCAGTGGCACAGCTAAATTAGGTTCCTAAACCTACCTCAAGCGTCCCAAATTCTCTATTTGTAAATGTTCCACAAAACACTCAGTATTCTCCGTATTCGGGCATTCGCATATTTTCTCATAATTATGACATGTGAATATGCATGACGCTCCTGCGTGTAGCACGTCGCATAATTAGATTAAGTAGCACTCAGGGCGGACTTTTGAGAAGTAGTTTTACCTGGAACAAAGAAAAATAAAAATATATTATTTAGGTCATTGGCGTCATTGCACTACTAACTTGCAAGTGCAAAAGTATGTTAATATCATTGATTTTTTTTATTTAGCATTTATTTATCGTGCCATGTAAATACTAATGGGTTTTATCTACTTCAATATAGGTACCTACATGTATTATAATATTATTTTGTCATCACGCGGTACAGATGAATATCTCATTGAAATCCGTTGATCGCGTCCGCAAAAACAAAAGTGAAATAAAACCTTACAATAAAATGCAATGTACAGTCACGTGCATTAAATGAAACTCAGTATAGACTAATGACAGGCATTCAATATTTTTAGTTTTATTTTTAAAAATAATAACGACACCGAGCGGCCGGTAGCTGCAATTTGTATGCAAAATGCAAGCAAGCAAGTACATAAAACAGTAGTGCTAACAAACATATACATAGGTAGATACGTTTTTGCCCCCAATTTTTAAACAGTTATACAGCACCGGTACCGTATACGAGCAAAAATGGACGTGTCCACTCCACAAGCATTCACGAAGCAGGGTTATTCTGTTAACTTCACTTCGAATCGAACCTCACACAGTGAATCCGGTGTGATATTCAAATTGCGTAGTCTGTTAAACGTGAAGACGACAACGCTGACATAGATGTGACTAATTGACGAACGTGGAAGTAAAATAAGCTAAGTTTTATGAGAGTTTACGATAAATGTAATAATGCGAATAACTAAATACGAATATATCAATATGCGCCAGACAAAACACCGACTGTCATGGCCTCGAAATAAGTACACATATCATCGTGTTACGAAACAGGGATTCAAGTCACGGGAGTCTCCCAGCAGACCCAGATCCGAGATAATTTATAAAGTTAGTTTTCTGAATCGACCCGGTAGGGCCGGGAGTCGATCCCAGAAAATCACGAAACTCATAGCGAGAAACCGCCCCGCAATGTCTAATGTGTGAAGGAGGTGTTAGATCACCTGAATGAGTTCGAGTTCGAATCGGCTCAGAATCACTCTACTGACACTAAACGAATGAATTCCGATCACGCAGAGACAATGGAACCGTTTATGCAGAAATCAATTCATAATAAAAACCGATGGCATTCGATAGGCTTTCAGAATTTTTAGTTTTCAATGAATATTACGTGGAAATAAATCAGTTTTTGACTACGCGACGGATCAGAAATTAGGGAAGAACTAAAATACCGAAGTAATATAAGATGAATACATAATCAAAATTGAGGCAGGAAAGTAAATATAATTGAGATTATGTGGAAGTTACATGCAGGCTGATTCTCTAACTCAAGTCAAAAACATTGAAAGAACGAATTGCGCGTTGTATCTCGAAATTGTAATAATAAATAGTTTTAGAATGAAAACAGAAATGTCATCATTCAATCACTACAAAAGGGTACTTGACTATTTTATTGTTGAGGTGTTATCGAAAGACCTCTCAATAATAGAAACATTGGTAAAATAAATATTTCGAAAGCACGAAAACTCCCCGAAATATGACAATTTTAAAAATCATATTTTTGGACTTGCCCAAAACGCAAGGGAGCTATCTACGCAAGATGGTGACGTCACAGTATGCTTATTACTTACCTACTATGCGTTCTGCAAGACACTTGTTCGAAAGCCTTAACAAATATTGCGTTTATTAAAATGGTTTTCTAACAAAAGTTACTATAAGAACATTGTATGGATTGTCGAATGGTATACTTATTTTTATTTATTTTACACTTTTCAAAATAGATTTTCCCATCCGAGTTTGAAGAATAAATAATAATAGAATAAATTTAACCTAAGTAAACGAACTAAAAGTTTTTTTATGCCCCTTTTTTAATGTATTAATATTTTAAATATTTTTTAGAATTCGATGATGTTGTCAACTAGCCAATTGGAGGCTTAATCACCACGCTTGACAAGACTAAGTGTTAACCGAATCATGACAGATATTTTAGCCAACCGGGGAATTCAACCCGGGCTCAATAGACCCACCGATTCAGAACGAAGTTACAAACCGATTCGGTAAACATGTTTTAATTCTAGTAAATTACTTCCTTGATTGGTAGTTTTAATCAGTATTCAAATTTTTTAGTTGCAAAATAAATGTCTAAATGCACCCATAGATATTTGACATCCAACAAATATGGCGATTTATTGTGACAGTTAGGATGTTATTTAGCACTGTTAGAATCTAAATACGTGTAAACCCCATATTGTGAGTATTATGTTGTCAATCCGAAACCCTTATTTTGATACGTTCATCAATTTAAGGTAGTATTTGTTTATTTCTCATTAGGTGCCTCAATACAAGGCCAAACTTCCATACAAACTGTCATAGTGACCATACCCGCTTTCAACGCCTCCAAGTCTAATTTGATGAAACAGACAAGAGTCTTTCGCATTTATAATATTAGTAAGGATTTGCGAGGAAACCATTTAAGTATAAATTGCACAAAGAAAAGTACAAAAGGCGGACTTGCTGCCAAAAACGCGTTTATGACACACAGAACGTGAGGTCTCATACATTCACACCATTGTAAGTGTCACTTCTTTGTCAAGACCTGACTAATAATAGTTTATTTGCATGCTAGTGTCATTGGCCCTATGCGCAGAATATCAATTAGTTACTGGACACACTGTATTGATTTAATTATACCGGGTTAAAATAAAAATACAAAATGTTAGCTATTTTTTTATACATACATACATACCCTCACGCCTCTTTCCCAACGGGGTAGGCAGAGACCAGATTTTTCAACTTGCTACGGTCCTGACACACCTCTTGCGCTTCTTCCACTCTCAGTAATTCTTTCATACATGCTCGTCGATTATGGGTACTCCTGACCTGACCTTTTCTGACCACGTCTTGGACTTGTCCTAAGTACGTCCGTCTAGGCCTTCCCCTTTCAACAGCTCTATCCACCCTCGCCTTGTAAATTTGCTTCGTTCATCGCCTTTCATCCATCCTTTCCATATGCCCAAACCATCTTAGCATTCCCATCTCAATTTTTGTGACAACATCCTCTTTCACGCCACAACGCTCTCTTATTATGCTATTCCTCACTTTCTCACCGAATGTCACTCCTGCCAAACTTCGCAATTCTCTCATTTCTACTGCATTTATCGTACATTCTTTTATACAATGAATTAATAATGAGATCATTATTTATATTAAGTTGTGCAATGTCTTGGTATTTTTAAATTATACATTTACTGAGATTTTACAAAAACTAGCTTTTCAAAACCCTCTAACTGGTAGTGACAGATTTGCCACCTCATTTCAAACCTTAAAGGAGTATGGTTAGAATTCCATAAAAAGCAATTAATACATCAGTCATGCATATTATAACTAAAACCCCTTAATCCAAAAAGTTTTGAGCTGGGATGGTTAAGCACGCTCTCAATGAACACAGTTTGAAACTTCTACTTTTCTCAAAGTTTTTCAACTAAATCGCACCACACCGTTTGAACCACTGACAAAAAACTAATTAAATGACGCTTTTGTATGTCAAGAGCATCAATTTTTCTATACGTTTTCAAGGCTTCACAAATATCTATACGAGAGTTGGTTCAGACTCTTTGTTGATGTATTCGATAATTGTGGCTAATGTTTTGCTCAGATATTTTTGAAGCCTTTGAAATGTACCGATATTCATTTTGACTATACTTCGCGTGTTGAAACGGTTTGCAATACTTTTCTTTAATCGTTGTTTTATTTAGTGTGCGCGTACGAGAGTGTGTGCGCATGAGTTGCCACTTAAAATTTACGTTATCGTTCGCGTAAAGTTTTCTAGGGGATTTCGAACGCAGCGCCCAACCTTAAGATGCTATTGTTACGTTATGGTACCGTTTTTTAGTTCCATTTCGACTCAACAGAAGCGCTGTACGAAATCTCATAGAAATATTTTAAACGCACGATAACGTAAATTTAAAGTTGGCAGACATATAGATGTCAATATTAACCATTTGAATTTATAATCCTTTGGTCTGTAAACTCGCTTAAAATCGATTGAGGAATAAAAAAATCGTATTTACAAAGCGCTATCGTGACGTCACAAGCATTAAAAAGCGGCTTGCTTGGTTTTCATACCTACAGTAGACGAAAGGAAATCCGTTATTTATTTCATTCAATGTTTGTGGTTTAAAACCATCCAAAAGCTTTGAGAACTCTCAAAACAAATAGTATACTTTCATCTCGATATAACTAACTTCAGAAGACTAATTACACTTTGGATTCCTTGGCTTACAGATTTGTTTACTGAAAAATAGTGATGTTCATATAGATCATCCAGAGCAATCGATAGTTTGGTATCGACTCCTATCGTTTTTTTTTTGTATTTTTTGACATTGATTTATTTCTATTTTTGTCTTACATCATTGGGGAGCTACACCTAATTAGAAACGATTTATAATTAAATTACTTGTATTTCTGTAATTTTCTCTTATGTTTTTTTGTAGTTCTGATGATCTCAATATAAATGGATGCCATTTTGTAATTATGTAAGTATTGTCAATTTATATTAGAAACGAAATATCTGATCACACTGATGGGACCTTTACGCTGATTTCGTTTCTAAATGTCAAATTTTAAAATCTGTCTGAATGTCATCAAACGTCATTCCGATACCTACCTTATATTTGACATGATATGTTAAACATACATACTATCGCAAATATGTTCCAAACCGGTTAGTCAGAGACAAGTGACTGTTGCCATCATGGTGAAGAGAACACTCAGAAGCCAACTTTTCCCCTATGGTATTAGGTGGTGAGCCTTCCGCAATTATCAGGGTTGGTTTGGTTTTTCATCGATGTTTTCCATCACGGAGAGTAAGTAGGTTTTGTAAAACCTAAAAAATTAAAACAGACACAGGAAAATGAAAAGGAACTCTAAGATATTGGCCAATTTGAACTCGGGACCACATGATCCACGATCCGAATTGAGGTGCTTAACCCCTAGGCCGCGACGCTCTCCGATATAACATGTTATTGGCCCTAACCTTTTCAAACTCGTAAGACGCGTAAACTACCGATAACTAACACTATAACATCACTAGCAATAATACGAGCTTCAAACTGTTCATTAATAGGTTTTTAATTTAAAGTGTTTACGTATTTGGCTTCGCGCCAACAGATGGAGCGCACCGCATCGGAAATGCATATTTAAGAACGAAAAACGCAAAAGAGTGTTGTTATTGAAATGCATTTAAAAATTGTATTTGCCTAAAGCAGATGAAATAATATTTACGGACTAGTATTGGGCCTTATTACAATCGTTTATATCCAGAAAAGTTGAATCTCTAAACTGAGCAATTTCGTCAGTAAATATGCCAGGTAACCGCTGCGCTGATTGACCGGAACTGAAAGATTATTTCACGAAATTTCTCGCTAGTTTGACCCCCGTATCGACAAACGCAAATCAAAAGTTGAGCACACCTCAAATTGATGCTGCCCTGTCACATGTGAATAGAAATGAAAGGGAAAGCTATGTATAACATGTAAGGACTTCTCAGCTTTGATTGACGTTTCTGGATTCGGGCGTGAACTTGACAATTTATGGGATTGCAAATATTGCAATAAGGCCCTGTTGGCGCAATGACGCTGGCTTTGGCGGCGCAGGTTCAGATCCCCACCCTTGAAAAACATTCACTAGACGGACATAGTGTTTGTTTGTGTCTAGGTTTTATTGTTGTAGATGATCTTGGTGTAATTTTTCCCAGATATTCATTTACTATTTAGCGCAAGGCTGAAAATCAAGCGTGCCACCTTTTACTTACTGTAAATGAGCATTAATCTGAACAGTAGTTTGGATAATCAAAGAGACTCTTTTTTTTTTTGTTCTCCGGGTGTGAAAATGCCTTACGCACTATCCCACTGCTTGGGTGGGGCAGTGGGGGAGTGTGGGGCTCTTCGCCAGCAAGACCAGCGGCATACCCATTAAAAAACACCCGGGTATACCCTCACCGCTATGGAATAGGGCAACATGGCGCCTTACGGATTACCACGTCGCCCCAGCGGTCGGCCCAGCCTACGTGCCGGGCCTCCTCACGCTACGGGGGCGTCCCGGTATACTGGACACCCCCAGACGGGAGCACCATGGAATAGGGTGTAAGCCTTACACCCCGGTGCTATTTTTAGGGAGCAGGAGGGGGACGGGCGAACCGCCGTCTTCTTGCCCCCGGCCGTCTGCGTCGGAGAGGGGCCGCCAGAGAATCATCCTCCCGGGCCCTCTCCGCGGTCTCCTTCCGCGTCATAACCTCCTCACAGAAGGAGACCATTGCCGTCCATGCCTGCTCGCTCCTGAGCATGGCCTGTATTAAGGCCGAGAGCGAGAGGTCCCTACCGACGGTATCCATCAGAGTGCGGCGTTGATCCGCCCACGCAACGCACACCTCAAGCGTGTGCTGGGCGGTATCCTTGTCGGCGCCGCACTCGTGACACCTTGGCGTTGGCTCACGCTGGGCGACTTTGTGCAGGTACCTCCCAAAGCATCCGTGCCCCGAGAGGACCTGCACCAGTCGGTACGTAAGTGGCCGCCTTTCCCTATGCACCCACTGTTGGAGGACTGGCCTTATGGCGTCTATGGTCTGCCGGCCATAGACCGCATCAGCCAGGTCCTCACAAGTAGCGCATTCAGCGCACGACGCCTGACGCCCTCTATTTGATCTTGATAGAGGCGCGCGTCCCTTGCTCTCGCTGCTGTACGGTACTGGTAGACAGCAGCGAGAACTTCCGCCTCTAATTCCCATGGGGGCATACCCGCTAGGACGCAGGCAGCCCCCGCGGATATTGTGCGGTAACCTTTGATGGCTCTCACTGCCATGACTCTCTGCGGAGCCCGCAATAGGGTTCTATTATGAGCAGTGAGAGCCTCTGCCCAGATTGGCGCTCGACGGAGCGCCATACTCTTTATAATGCCGGCGTAGAGACGCCGGTACGTTTGGTCTGGGCCGCACTCATTAGGGAGCAGGCGGGGGGCGAGGCGGGAAAAATGTCCCTCAAACCGCCACCGCCCATCCAAAGTGAGGCCTAGATATTTCATCTGGGCCTCCACCCTCACAACTACCCCATTGAGGCGTATCGAAGCGCCGGGAGGTGTTCCCTGGCGAGGTCCGTGAAAGAGTAGAGCCTCGGTCTTATTGGTGGCCACCTTCAATCTCAGCGCCTCGATGCGGCTGATGACGAGGCTGGACTGGACTGGCCGACTTCCGCCAGCCTCTGCACCTCTGGGAAGTCCTTTCCTCGGGCCACGACAAGGGTATCATCCGCGTAGCATATTACACGCATCCTCGTCAGGAGCGTGCCGCGGAGCACTCAGTCAAAACCTAGGTTCCACAGCAGGGGTCCTTAAACGGACCCCTGGGGAACCCTGCACCTCATTGGGTGACGAATGAGGATTCCGTCGTTACCCTCGTACAGAACTTCCCGGCCGCGGAGGTAGTCCTCCAACAGCCTGCCTATGCTGCCACCCTCTTATGACGCCGAATGGCAGGCTGTTGAAGGCGTTGGCGATGTCCAGGCTCACCGCTAACGACTGCTCACCATGGGCGGACGCCGCCTCCGTCTCCGCTTTTAAAAGCACCAGCGCATCCAGCGTTGAGCGCCCTGCTCGGAAGCCGAACTGTACTGAGGACAAGTTCGGCCCCACCTCATTAAGGTGCTGGACGAGGTCATGTCAAATCCCAAAATAAATTTTTACGCGAACGATAACGTAAATTCAAACTGGCAACTCCTGGTAGACTGGTCTGGTCAGAATTGAAGCCACCTGGTAAAAGAGTTTTGGAACGATTAAATCCATATGGTTTTTTTCTCTAGGGATATATTAATTTATTTTACACAGACACAAACATATACGTAAGTTTGAGTTTATATTGTTATTCAAAACCATTTTAAAAAACTGAGTAACAAAACATTTTCAGGAAACCGTGAATACGTCGCCATCAGGAACTTCCCTAAAAAAACTCAGCAAAAATACCAAAAAACTGAAATATTCTATCTGAAACATTGAAAGTCTACCCAAAAATAAAACCCCGAATAAGTGGAAAATACCAAATGTAGGAATATTTTCAAATACAAACCTGTATGACAATTCCATATAATAAAAACAAGGTACATACTTACATAGACAATTTAATAAAGGCTTCTCTTGTTTTTCTGTACTCTCCTAAAGTTCCGAGGTAATGTTACAAAGAGAACATGCTATTTATATACTCGTAATAGCGAACGGAATACACACGTACTGATAGATTGGCAAACATGCAAAAAATAGTACTGTTTAAAACGGATTTACGAGTACGTTAAATGAAAATCTCAGCTGTATAGCAATCTTTAGACAGTATTACGTTTATCTGGGGAGTGAAGTTCGCTAAGACCTAAGGTTCGCCATTGTTCGTCATATTTATTCTTCGATCATTAATATTCAATAGCCCATTAAAGCTGTTAGCGACGCAGCTCACCTTTTTGTTAATTTTATATTTCAATAATTGTTATTTACGTTAGTATTAGAAACGTACTTTTGTTCTAATCGTATTTATGGTGATTTAAATTTAATTCATTTAAAAGTACCTAATCTAAAAGTTGGCCTTACTAAATACTCTTTTGTACGCATGCGCGCTCTGCGAGCGCCCTATTGGTTAGCGAGTTGGATAGGCCCGCGAACGACGCCGTGCGCGTCGGCATCAAAGTTTCGATTGTTGTTTAATTTTACTTAGGATGTAGTGAAATACAAGTTTGTTTTTGTCTATCAAGATTTCCGTGATGTTATTTACGTACGCACCTCCCGTCAGTAACAAACGCCTGAAAAGTGACTCTGTTTGAGTGATAAAACTCAGAACTCAAAGTGTCTAAACTCACTATGCCGAAGGTATGCGACCGAAGTTCCGCGGCTGTTTTTAAGTTTCGACGTATTTGGCTGATATGACACACCATGAGTGCCAACTATGAATCAAATTCAGCTGCTCAACTTTGTGTGTGTTTTCAGTGTCTATAATTCAGTTTATAATTGTGTGCTCTACAAAACAAGTTGCCGCTGAACTTACGCCCGACCGGAGTTAAGCTGTCGTTATAACGCAACGTAATTTCGGCATAATGTGTCATCAGTAATTCAAATAGCATTGCAGGCGTAATCATGCCGATCTTCGGTCGCGTACCTTCGGCATGTGTTTAGACACAAACACTCGATGATTAGATTATGACAATTGCCTACCTAATGTCACATTTAATGTCGTAACCACCAAGGGCTTGCATTGGGAATGAAAGAGCACCCCAGCGTTTTAAGGTTGCTTTACGAAAATGTCATTTATGGCTAAAGTAAGTATATTATGTGTTTTGCGTGTCCAACAACACTCACACATTGGAACTAAGAACCGGACATTTTTGGATTTGGTTTTGTTCGTAATATGATCGAAGTATGCTCGCCACCAAAGTTGTCTGGGATTGTGTAAGTTAAACTCAAAGTGACAGTTGATTTGAGCTTGTAGCTAATATCGCTCGTAAAACCATAATATTTAACTGTGTTACTTTGTGTTCATCATACAATGCACAATGTAAGAGATAAGTTTTATCTAATCTGTTATCAGTTTATCACAGCGATATAAAGCGACCTTCACCTGGGAAAGTGGCCTAAAAACGGTTATCTTTTGTTTGTTTTTTTTTTATAAAACTTTTAGTAACACACACGAGAAGCAAAGTATGTGTATCAGGATCGTAGTAGGTGGAACGTGGTCCCTGCCTACCCCGCGATGGTATTTATGTGGAAATGAAGATATAAGGAAAAGAGTAAACTTTTAGATCGGTATATATCACTGGTAAGTACCAAACACAAACCCAAAAAACTTTATTCAAATAGACTTCCAGAGTAAGTAATTTTAAATCGTCAAATTTAAAGCAAGATATACTAAATAATATACATTAATACTATAATAATATGGATATGTAAATACACAGTATACAAACAATGCGACTCTACCACCGCGTCGGAGTTGTTTCTTGCTGAGAAGACCCGGCGAGAAACTCAGCAGTTACTCTTTTGAACTTGTTTTGGGTTTACAACAGGCGTTAGTAAAGTACAATGTGTCATTTTGATACAAATAAACCTACTGAGTGTCTAATCTGAAGAATATAAAACAATGGAAAAAAAAAACAAACATAAAATAATTTAAACATAAGGTCAGTTAACAATTAAAAAAGAAAAATTGTTAGTCAAGAAAAACTAAGTATTAACGAGGTATTACAATAAAATATCTGTTACAATAGAGTTATCACACAGGTTGAAGTCTGTTGTCGGCACCGAGTTCAATTAATGGCCTCGGTAGCTTAGTTGGAAAAGCATTTGCCAAGATTGCAGAAGACGCTCGAGCCCTAGGGGACCAAGGTTGAATTTTTGTAGTTTCTATTTTACGAAACATATGGATTGTTTCATCCGCTGTAAAAACCTGTTATTATTCTATTTTGTGCAGTAAAAAATATTTCTCTTATCTTGATTTTGTTGCCAGAGTGGCGACTAACAATTTTAATTGGTAGGAGTTCGTCATGATAAGCTCAAGACGTCGCTCCTAACTGGGTGCTGAACTGCTGGAGTGGCTTTTACATAGAATGAAGTTACAACGAAGTTAAGCAGCTCCGTTGAGTTGTATCTTCAATTTTTAAGTCCTATTTTTTTTGTTGGTGTGTTATCGAAATACCTTTCCAAAATGGAAACATTGGTGAAAAATATATTTCAAAAGCACCTAAACTGGACTTTGGACTTGCCCAAAACTCTCCCTACAAACTGCCGCAGTGACGTCATTTGCCATCTAATTCTTTGCGTTCTGCAAAACATTTGTTCGGTAGCTATTTAAAATTTTGCGTATATGAATATAGCTTTCATAATGAATGAATGAATAACTTTTTAATAGCCCAAACAGAAATGTTACATACATAAACTATTACTTGAACTCATCATCATCATCATCGGTTGTGAACTCACACTGGTGTGTGTGTCCCCTGCCCTTCTTATTTTCTTGGCCCACTTCGCGCGGTCTTGTGCATCCTCAGTGGTGAGTCTGTTGGCACGCACGTTGATGTCACCTTTGACAACGTCGAGGCACCGCTTCATGGGTCGACCTATTCTACCGGTTGCCCACGTTGTTTGCCGATCTCCGTGAGACATTATTTTTTTACTAAAACTAAAGAATACAAATATCTTATATAAATAACTAAAACTGTAACATAAATAGTGGGCCAATTAGGTCCCTGCCTCCGCAAAAGCTGCTCGTAACAAAAGTTGCTGTAAATTGTGTAGATTACCGAATGGTATAGTTATTTTAATTTACTCTACATTTTAAAAAATTTGCCCACCCAAGTTTGTAGGGTCATAAAATTGTACATTAGTAAACGAACTAAAAGTTTTTATAGGGCCCTTTTGTGATGATTTTTTGACTATATAAAAATATTTTAAAGGTGTATTTTTTAGTATTTTCCTGTAAGGCAACGTTACAGAGTCTATAATTACATCGGTGAGGAAGGAGAACCGCGCATTACAGTGCGCAACTTGTTGTTACAATGTGTAATATTATGATACAACTTCCCTGAAGTTTTTTAATGCAGAATCGTAATGTAATGCTCAAAACCGAATCTGAAATGTACATTACAGGCAAATGCTCTAGGCGAGGGACCACCTTAAAATACGATGATGTTGTCTAATTAATAAATAAAAAAAATAAAAATAAAAATTGGTTTATTCAAAAAATCGAGGTTACAATTTTTCACTGAGGCTTCCCAGTAAGTAGTCTTAGGACACTTGTGTTGGGAATGACTCGCTGCTTCCCATGGTGTTTACAGTATTTAACCTTATGATAAGGATTAACAAAAGCATTTAAGTATAGGCAAGCGACTAATCTAGTATATGTATATAATAAATATGTGTGTGTGTGTATGTGTGTGTGTGTGGGTGTGTGGGTGTGTGTGTGCATGCGTCTGTGTGTGTGTGTACGGATCAAACTAACTTTGTAAACAGATTTTCAACTTCATCGTATGTTAGTGTTTTTAACCAATTAGTTATTGTTTTTTTACATGTCAATGAATTCATAGGGTGAATATTAAGTACCCGGTTAATTTTGTTGTATAAGTAAGAAGATTGGAAATCGAACTGACGTCTAGCAAACATGGTGTGAACAATAGGTATGTTAGCAACAATATCCTTCCTACGCTTATTAGTTCTACTTTGGCCAGTGGCCAGTGGTACTGTCTTGTGACACTTCAGGATCAGATGGAGAATATAGAGTTTTCTCACCGAGAGAATTCCGCTAATCCTGTAAAGGGCATCTGTGGGAAACCTATAGGGCTTACAGTACATAACTTTTATAAGAGATCTCTGAGCACGCTCGATGTTCAAAAAGTTCGTTTTGTTGGCACCACCCCAGATTACAATGCAGTAGTTGATGACCGACTGAGCCATAGAAACATAGATTTGATTTAAGAGCTGAGTCGTCATCAGGCTCCTAAGTGTCTTAAATATATAGTTCAGCTTTCTAATTCTAGCCATAGTTGCTTCAATGTGAGAGTGCCAGCTAAGTCTCTGATCCATCATTATGCCAAGATATTTTGTACAAGCAACCCTCTGTAGGGCAGGACAGTTACAGGGCAAACCAGAGGCATTAGAGCATTCATGAATCCTAACTTTAAATTCCTCTTTAGGCTGAGTGACAATAGTGGGCGTAAAACACATGAAGTTAGTTTTAGAGATATTCAGAGTCAGGAGATTATCGGATTAAAGGATTAATAACCTATTCAATGTATGTACATATTTGTTTTTCCCTAAATTTGCCAATCCAAGTACTCGTATGTCTCCCGCCCACAACCACCGAGACGGTTCTAAAGAGGGTAACGACACTAGGTACAGCGATTCGCAGACTTAGCAGCTGACCTTCCAGAGGTCACAGATAATAAATTTTGTAATCTTAGCTTTGTATGCAGTTTGTGAAAGCAGCTCCACAGATATGTATAATAGTTGCTAGTCTGTGGAACGAAAATCAGTTTATTTTTCGGAGTGACTATTTTATACGTAGCACTTTGATTTAAGGTCTGAATCATATTAAGACTGCAGATTTTGGCTATGTAGGATTGAATCATGTGACAGGCATCCATTGCCAGAACCACCTCTTTCGAAATAGATGTCAGTAGCACAAATAAGACATGCGCGGCGCTCTGACAGATAGCCCGCTTAAAATAACACGCCATTTTTGACACACGCACACAGAGGCGTGAGTTTACAGGCGAAGTCAGTGAGTTTCAGTGTCGCGGTCAGTCGCACTGTCAAAAACATTGAGATATTATTTGTACGTCGCTAGATACTTACATTATAGTTCAATGGTCAAAAATGGTTTCGCGCAGATATTTCTGTTGCAGTGTATTTGGCTGTATGAACACCACACGAAATTGTGATTACTTATACGTTTTTTAAGTTACCAAATGATGTTGAAAGGTAAGTAAAACTCAGATAACGTTTGCAAGTTAGTAGTACTATGTACGAGTATTAAAAGTATTTAGGTAGGTAAACCATTATATTTCGTAACACATTCAAATCCAGTACAAAAGGGATTTTACTTTTTCCGTAACATAACTTATCATGCATTGGTAAAACTCCAGTATTTTTGGTATATTCTTTTAAAGCACGCGCGGCTGCTGCATCCGCGCCGCGCCGCCGACAGGTGACCGCCGAAGCGGTGGCTCATGGTGTTATCTACAGCCTTTTTGGTAGGTATTTTTCACTTGATGCATTTTATTTTTGGCAGTATCTGTCAATTTGCGCTTATCTGGCGAATATAGTAGCGAGTAACAACCCTAGGCGATCAGGCAAGTTGATAGAAAAAGGCGAGAGCGGTCCTTCTTTAAACTCTTTATTTTGTGTCAGCAGTCAGTACTTGAAGTATGTCATCGCGACAGTTCAACCGCAAATTCGTACAAATGCTCTACGCGGCTGTTGACAACCAACTGCCAAATGAGTCATGGAATACCCGGCGGCTGGTAGGTAATTATCGCGCGCAAGTACATGCAGTGACAGAGGCCTGACATCACTACAAACTCACACACATTACTGTATATCTACTATGAGTTTCTATCACTTACGATATTCAAAGTCAAAACATTTATTTACGAGAATACATGTCAAAAAGGTCCTAAAATATGACATTAATTGTCCAATGTTCATCCATTGTATTCGGTCTGCATGCAGACGTGTAAATATTTAATAAACTAACTGGTATACATAATTTTGAACAAAACTCTATACATTCCTTAACACTATAAAAAAAATCGAATAGCCATATCGTAATTTTTTTCGGCAAAACTAGCTAGCTTGTAATAAATATGATTTTATTTCTGGTGTCAAGCGCGTAAGCAATCCTTATTTCTAAAAGGGATAATAATATATCAGCGAACGAACACCCCTTTGAAGGTTCGTCCCAAATTCACGTCAAAGGTCTTTGTTGACCTTAGGGTGACCATGAATTGATGCTTTTGTGTTTATTTATTCTGGTGATATCATTCGCTAGTATAAAAGGAGGAAGTAGTATTGAGCCTTACCTTAAGCCTAGATCCTACTTTTCAATCCCTATAGAATTGTCTTTGAATGGCGTAATTTTGTCAATTTTAGTATTAAGTATGAACCAAATTCCAAAATCATACCATTCAACTAAAACTCAGAATCTAGGAGTAGACATGAGCAGCCACAAAAAATACCAATAGAATGGGTACTCTGAAAGTCTGAACTGCGTGATGAGATGTAGTCATAATGAGAACCTGAGATTTTGTAGAATTTCATTTAAAGACATTCAAATCATAGCTAAACACCAAGCTTGCCAAAAAGATTTCTAGACTAGGAAAAATTACAAAAGATTGTATTGCAAGTTGAATTGTGGTAAATGTTTGCACAATTCGATCATCATGGGACAGATGAGTATAACTAATAACACTGTACAAAAAAAAATCCACTTTAAGATCCAAAAATGTCCTAAGCTACGAGTATTTCTAACTGAACGTCACCCTACGAAGGACTTCTTAAATTGCAATAGTTAAGCCAAAGACATACAATTACCTTTGAAGTCTCAGTTGTAGGATACCAAACTTCTTGTTTGTCTTCAGTTATGAAGTTAACAAGTCAGTTTGGGATCTACTCGCTTTGAAAAAAGGCATTTTAAAAACATCTATTAAAAAACGTAAGTTTTTTTTTTAATATTGCCCGTCAAGATGATCTCACTCCACCTGATGGAAAGCGGTCGTGAGGTCCAGATATGAGGTTGACAAGCCCAGTCATTCAAACGAATCACTGGGCTGGTCATCCTCACCTTGAAGGCCTGCAGAAATGCCTTTTCACGCCCCGCTTGAAGAACCCGGGACTATACGAGGAAGGAAACACATGTGCTGGAAGAGCGTTCCACGTCACGTTTTTTATAATTTGTTCGCGAAAAACACTCACACGCCTTATACTGGGTGATTATCAATAGACGTACTAAGACGATATGGTATATCTACTCAGTGAGTGATGTAGTAACTATGTACCTGAGTGAAAATTAGTTTTTTTTAATTGGCTTAAATTTTGAGGTACGAGTACCAAACAAAAAAAACTGTCGAAACAGTAGGTATTTTCTTTCACCAATATAAAGCTAGCTATAAGGATCTTAGTTAGTAGTATTTATCTATACTATACTAATATTATAAAAAGAAAAGCTTTGATGGTTTTTTTTGTTTATGTGTTTGTATTAAATAGGCTCCGAAACTACTGGACCGATTTTCAAAATTCTTTCACCAATATAAAGCTATATTATCAGGGAGTGACATAGGCTATAATTTATTATGATTGAACAAAACATTCAGTGAAAAATAATAGCAATGTAGATCCAGTCGGAGAAACGCGGGCGAGATGTGCTGCTTTACCGACGCCGCAACGTGCAAGTACTTTTGACAGAACTATGTCTGCCAAGCCAGCTAGTCATCATCATCTAGTCTATCCCGGTTGTGAAACCACACTGGTGTGTGGGGTCCCAGGGTTCGCCATTCTTATTTTCTTGGCCCACTTCGCGCGGTCTTGTGCATCCTCAGTGGTGAGTTTGTTGGCATGCATGTCACCCTTGACGACGTCGAGCCACCGCTTGGGTCGACCTCTTCTACCGGTACCTGGCGGGGGCGGCATGGCCAGACATTTGTTGCCCACTTAGTTTGCCGATCTCCGTGAGACATGACCATACTAACGAAGGCGGCACTCCTGCAGCTGGTCTGCGATGTCACGAACACGAAGGCTGCCGCGGATGCGGGTGTTCCGCACGCGATCTTTGCGTGAGACTCCACACATCCCCCGCAGCATCTTCATTTCCGTGACGCGCAGCTCCTGCTTGTGTCGCTCTAGTAACGGCCATTTTTCACTGCCATATAAAAGGACAGGCCTAATGATGGTTTTATAGACCTGCCCCTTCAAGCCAGCTAGTGTTTTATATTAATAAGGGTCCCCTGATTCTAAAAACTTCTTCCAGTTATAAACAGATTAAAATAGCCTGAGGTAAACATCGTAAAGACTAACACACGCGTAGGCGCGGGGTCGAGTCCAGTTGAGTCACCCCGTGGGCGATCTTACAAGTTGGGATAGGTTCGTTTTTATTTTTTTAGTAAACGGCAACATGCATGAACATGGATGAACGTGAATGCAACGGTTTTATGGTATTCTAAATGCTGACTTAGAGACATTTATAACATCTTCAATAGGTAGGTGCTTTTATTTCTATACCAGTCATAATCTGTAATTCTTCACGCCTGAGCAGCTCTGTCTCTTGTATAAGACACAAGTTCGCTCGTGTGTAGAATACTGCTCTTATCTCTGGGACGGTTCCGTCAAGTACCTACTCGACGCTCTTGACAGGTTGCAGCGGCGTGCTATCCGTATTATTGGAAACCCAGAGGCAACTTTGACCCTCGAGAGCCTCTCCAATTGCGTAGAGACATTGCCAGGCTAAGTGTTCTCTATCGCTTCTACAATGAGGAATGTTCTGACGAGTTATTCCAGCTTATCCCACCCTCACCTTTCCACTCCCGTACCACGCGTGCTGGACTACGGCGTCACCCACACACAATTCAACATTTGTTGGCCCGAACTAAAAGATTCGGTGACTCGTTTCTTTGTCGTACCATCCAGACGTGGAACGCTCTTCTAGCACATGTGTTTTCTTCCTCGTATAGCCCCGGGTTCTTCAAGCGCGGCGTGAAAAGGCATTTCTGCAGGCCTTCAAGGTGAGGCTGGCCAGCCCAGTGATTCGTTTGAATGACTGGGCTTGTCAACCTCATATCTGGACCTCACGACCGCTTTCCATCAGGTGGAGTGAGGTCATCTTGACGGGCAATATAAAAAAAAAAGTTTGTTTAAGTTATGTAAGCTTTATTTTTGTAATTATATATTTGTGCAATAAAGAATATCTTATCTTAACTTGTTTCGAATTTATTTTAATATGCTAATTTATACGGACATGAAAATGAAGTACTCAAAAAAGCAATGTCACAAAATATCGTATTTTAGGGCAAATAAAGATGACAATCAATTACCAAGATAAGATTGGTGAAAAGAGGGTTTCTGAGTGTTCCGTTCACCATGAAAGCAACAGTCACTTGCCTCTTGATTACTCCGTTTGGGATAGTCGTGTAGGTATGTATAAAGATGAAAATAATGAAAAGATAAAATAGTGGATTAATGAATGGCTTTATTCATTGATCAATGAATAAATAGGATCAGCTGTTATTTAAGTCTCAGTTAAAAAAAACATGACTAATTAAATATTACTAATATAAAAAAAACATTACTAATTAAGATCAGGACACAAAACAAAAAATAATTATTTGTCCCAGGTGCAGATCGAACTCAGAAACTTCGGCGTATATGCAGGTTCCTATAATATCGTTATGCCTACGGGCCAATTGATAAATGCACGGTTGAATGAATGAATCTTTAACCAAACGACTACCATTTTAAACGATTTAAATTGCCACCTTCAATGAACTCACTCCTCTCACACAAGCCATCTGTTGCATTTCAATTGCAATGTACACTTGGCATTGCACAAACATACTAATTGAACCAATCGAATTGCTTGACGTAAACTTGTATATTGTATCAAGTGCAAGGTGCAACGAACCGTGGGCTGAGTGTTGCCAGATGAGTGGAATCACCCCATTTGTATTTATAAGGTACTTATGTTAATTGGTGGTCTGAGTATTATTACTAATTGATAAGATTGCACAAATGAAGGTCATTAAATTAAATATTCAATCAGAATTGTCTAGTCACAAATGTAGCGATGATTTCAATGAATAAATATCTTGGACAAATTACACTAAGATCATCTGACGCCAAACTAAGCGAGCTTGTACTATGGGTGTCAGACACTGATAAATATGCTTAAATACTTCCAAATGCATACTTGGATAGATAATAACACCCAGACACACAACTAACACCAATGTTCGTCACATGAATGTTTGTCATGGGTGGGGATTGAACCCGCGACCTCCGGCACCAAAAGCACCATCGCTGCCATTGCGCCAACAGACCAGTCCGGCACAGTGATAGGCTAATTACTACTGCTACTGAATTTTAATATATTCTACCAATCGAGTCAACAAGTCAGATTTGGTGTTGCCAATTTACAAAATCACCCCGTTTGTATTTGATGGCTCTGAGAATCAAATTAAATGTAAACAAACTAATGCAAACTACATTGCACTCGCACAGATTACCAAGTTCAAAGTCTAGAATTTCAATGTTGAATTAATACTATTTACCCAGACTCCCTGTGTGGTCTATTATCACCCTTTTGTCCTTATGCAAGTCAAATTGAAAGTGTATGAATGGAACATCAAGTAGCCTGAAGTTCGCTTATTTTAACACCGACATGGCTTGAGTTTTTCCAATATACGAGACATATGAAAGTTTTTTTTTAGTCCAGTCTCGCCTGATGGTAAGCGATGACAAGGCCGATGGTGGTACACGCTTGTCGCTTACCCAGAAAATGCCTATTCATTCGGGCCTTGAAAACACCAAGGTTGTAAGTATTCGAAAACAAAGACGCAGGGAGAGCGTTCTACTCCCTAGCTACTCCCTAGCGGTGTGGACCAGAAAAGAAGCAAGAAAACCGTTGGGTGCGGATTGCTGGGAAGTCAACCATATGGAGGTGTCTTTTCGGCATCTAGTGGTCCGGTGGTAGAAAGTAGAGGGTGGTATCAGGTTATGTAGTTCCTGCGTTCATTTGAAGTGAACCTCAAGTGGTTTAGTATTCCTAAGCAGCCACCACCTTTAAAAATACCAAACTAATTCTCCCTAACTTAGGGGTAAATCTCCAACACAACCACACTAGCTTTTGAAACTTCAGCTAAGTGAAGAAAATTGTTACCCCTTACCCCTGCGGCTTCTTAGACGCGTATAACAACGTTTAAAGTTATAAAACAGGTGCTTTGAGTTCCACAAACAATTTAACTTAAGTATAACTCTAACTTAGATTAGCTAAGTTATACGCTGACTAGCAAAAATAAGTGATAGCTTATTTATTCGTCTATGGCTGTTGATAGCGTAATGGTCGTGAGTTCCATACCCAAAATAAGCACTGCCAAAAGCAAGCAACTTGTAGGCCACGGCTACTTATCACCACACGGCACCCACGAACAGGGAGTTCATCCTCACACTCTGGATCCGCAATGGTCTCGTACAGTTCGGTTTCAGTCAGAGATGTTTCCTTCAGAGGACGCTTAAATTATGTAATGAGCTGCTGGCCATTGAGACCAATGAATTATAGTATGGAGTTCTTTATGAGGGGTTTGAAAAGGTTTTTGCAGGGTCGACAACGCGCGAGTGATGTTCCTGGTGTTGCACGCGTCCATAGGCTACTACGGTAACCGCTTACTATCAGCTAGCTACTAAAGCCCCTTTAGTATTTATTAAATACGCTCAAACCCACCCAAAAACTTGACAGCTGACGTTAGCGACCGTCATCAGCATTAATTCATGGTGGTACTGACTGAACCTAGGACCTCTTGGCAACCAAAGTAGCACCAACATTAAATGTCAAAGTTTATCACAGTTTTGACGACACGATTGACGTCATGCGCTCTAGGGGGTCTCTCGCTTTGCCTTGTGGTGGCACGGGTTCAAATCCAGGCCGGGTCAATCAGGAAACGAACTTTTTTAAATTGGCTCAGGTCTGTGTGTGCTAGACGCCTCTGCTTGTCTAGTCCCAGTAACACAAGGATATTTATGCTTACTTCAAGATCACTAGAGTGTTGTCTGGCGCATAAAAAAAAACAGTTATTGTGGTTGCATTAATGGAAGGCGTGTCAAGAAAGTCATGACCTTACAGCGTGACCTTTAACAGACAATGACCGACCCAGGAACCGACCTGCGCGAACGCATCACCCATTCATCATTCGATATAGTCCCAGACAATGATCTTTGTTTAAATCATGACGTGGCGGATTTGGGACCGTTTTTGACCGTCGGAGTGATGGTAAAAGTCCTGTCCTTCGTGACGAAGGTCTAAGTTTAGATTCCCATTCTCTGTTATTGGTGTCATGTAGGGAACCCCGTTGCCTTAATTATGAAGGGAACACTCAAAATCCCATTTTTTACAAAGCGTATTAGCACTCAACGTGGAGAGGTGAGAGCCTTTTCCTACGTTGGTTTTTATCGGTGTTTTCCATCACCGGAGTCACAAATCCAACAATGAACACTAAAATGGTTTTGGCCAGATTTGATCGCGGGACCACCTGGGTTTCGAATTGGAGTTCTCAACCCCTAGGCCACGACGACTCATAAAGCTTATGCGAAATAACCGTAGCTAATCTCCACTTACCCATACTACCAAAATTTGATGAACTTTTGAAAACCACTATCATGAATTCTCTCTGCGAAATGTACTTACATAATGCAGTTGTCAAAGGCAGTGTAATCTCACTAATGTTTTATTTATGAAATACACAGAATGTTTTGCGGCGGTTAGTATTCTAGTCACACGTTTGGTAGGGTTGCCACAGGGTGAAGAAATCATTTATTCGCATAAAATTACACTCAACACAGAGAAAAAAGTTACTTTAAAAATACGGTTTTAAAAAAGCCTGCAACTAAAAAAGAAAGATTATCTCTGTGAAGAAGTGTTCATTAATAATAGAAAAAAAATACACAAAAAACGATTTAATGTTATGAAAATACAAAGTTGTATTTTAATGAGTTTTACCAACAATTATGTCACTTTAGCACTGATTTTCACACTGATTAATGAAAGGTTAAAAATAGTTCAGCCAAAACAGTGTTGTATTTATGATTTGGTTTTTTCATGAAAAAGGGTCTTACTTAATTACTTATCATTTGTATAAATGTTTAATTAAAAGTTAGATATACCAACATATAAGATACATATTGGTATTGTTTTATAAAAAAACAGATGCACTCATCTATTCTTGCCCACGCACAGTCCAACACTTTGAGAAAGACGTAAATGTGTTAAAAACCAGTTATTGCCAACCCTGTGCACTTAGCACGGTATGTGCAGGATTCTCCACAAACGCCGGACAGACAACCTAAGCTACCTATACATAACTACACAGTACATCATGTACTCGTACTACTTATGCAGCAAAGCTTAATAATAATTTGACTGGGTTGTGTAATGCGCACATTCATTTAATGAATGGGCATCTAAAATATAATATTAACATAGACTAAATGATATTTATATACACAGTTCCGTAAAAATTAAAAAGAAAAACCTAAATTTAAATAATAAAACCACAAACTACTTAGAAAATTTTGCCCCTGCGGTAAGGTGCCCAAGATGCTGGCAGCATTCCCCCGTTGGATGGCTAGGCTCACACGTTGCGCGAGGAATGTACCAGTTCTTGGGTCACCAGTGAAAGTATTCAGTCTTCTAGACAGTATTTTAATGAGGTTTTGTGCACTTGGACCCCACGGACCGAGGGTTTCGACTCCGAAAGGCACAAAAGTGTACCCTGATCCTATGTTCAGGTACTTTTGTGTCTTTTTATGTTCAGCCGCTTCAGCCGCCGCGCCTGCCTGTTTGCATGTTCTAGGAACATGGGAAGGGTCCAGCGTGTCGACGATTGATTAATTATTTTAATTAATTAATTATCTTTCATGAATGGGTAACGCTTGCCAAATGAAGTTGGTCACAAAGTCGGGCTGTGTTTCGAAAAATCCAAGAAAACCCTTTGAGCTACATGGGATCGGAAATTCGGAACCCAAATCTCCTGATTTCGAGCCTACACACATCAAAAGTGTCTAGGGATCAACATATATTTTAGCAATAACTTTTCTCCTGATTGATATTAATTAAAATTTTCTTTAAGGATTCATCAAATAAAGTGTTTTCGTTTGTCTACAGTAACGATAAACCAGGTCACCTTTGCATTAATAAAGAAATTTGCCATTTTCCTAATAAAGGGATTTTTGACATTTGAACCACTAACATTAAAGTTCGAAAAAAAGACTGAATTTTCTTTAAAATTTTATTGCGTAACTTAAACAATTAATAATCCGTGT
Source organism: Udea olivalis (assembly GCA_947369235.1). NCBI lineage: Eukaryota > Metazoa > Arthropoda > Insecta > Lepidoptera > Crambidae > Udea > Udea olivalis. The sequence continues at coordinate 2,672,883 of OX376370.1, forward strand.
TTCTACCGCGAACACTAACAACACAAGAACATCGGTTTGGCATACTCAAAATGAGTTCATCCAAATCACGCTGTGGAATGGCCGCCCATGTTCGTTGCAACAACAAAAAAAGGTCTTCTTGCGACTGGATACCCTCCATATTCGGCAGAGCTCTTCTCTGTAGCATATCCCATGCATGCTCAATCGGGTTCAAGTCTGGCGACTGAGCAGGCCAGGGCAGGACATTGATGTTAGCTGCGGCGATAGTCTGTCTTACAACTCTTGCGGTGTGCGGTCGTGCATTATCATGCATTAACTGAAATAAGGGACCGATTTGCACTTGAAGAGGAACGATGACGTCTGATACAATCGTCTCAGCATAAATTTGAGCGTTGAGGTTGCCTCTGATCCAAATCAACTCAGTTCTTCCGCCGATCCAAATACCCGCCCATACCATGATGGTTCCACCACTATAAGGATGGACTTCCTGGCAGGATTTTAATCGCTGTTGGCGTCCAGGGGTTCTCCAGTGTCGTATACGTCTTGTATCCGGTCTCATACCAAAACGAGGCTCATCAGAAAAGCACACGAAACGCCATTGTTCTTCTGCCCAATTTCTGTGTTCAAGAGCCCATTGATATCGAATCCTACGATTGTGCATTGCTATAGGTGGTACCCTTAGCGGTCTTCGGGAACGTCATCGTTCCTCTACAAGTGCAAATCGGTCCCTTATTTCAGTTAATGCATGATAATGCACGACCGCACACCGCAAGAGTTGTAAGACAGACTCTCGCCGCAGCTAACATCAATGTCCTGCCCTGGCCTGCTCAGTCGCCAGACTTGAACCCGATTGAGCATGCATGGGATAAGCTACAGAGAAGAGCTCTGCCGAATATGGAGCGTGTCCAGTCGCAAGAAGACCTTTTTTTGTTGTTGCAACGAACATGGGCGGCCATTCCACAGCGTGATTTGGATGAACTCATTTTGAGTATGCCAAACCGATGTTCTTGTGTTGTTAGTGTTCGCGGTAGAAACACGGATTATTAATTGTTTAAGTTACGCAATAAAATTTTAAAGAAAATTCAGTCTTTTTTTCGAACTTTAATGTTAGTGGTTCAAATGTCAAAAATCCCTTTATTAGGAAAATGGCAAATTTCTTTATTAATGCAAAGGTGACTTGGTTTATCGTTACTGTAGACAAACGAAAACACTTTATTTGATGAATCCTTAAAGAAAATTTTAATTAATATCAATCAGGAGAAAAGTTATTGCAAAAATATATGTTGATCCCTAGACACTTTTGATGTGTGTATATTACCACACTATCACGAAGGTGTTAAACATCTCGTCACGTAAAAATCTTACACTTTGACGACACGATTGGCGTAGTGCGCTGTAGCACGGTTTTTCGCCTCGATTTCCCTAGTGTCCCGGGTTCGATTCCCGGTCGGGTCAATTCAGGAAACGATCTTTTCTGAATTGACTCGGGTCTGGGTGTGCTGGGAGACGCCCCTGGCTGATTTCCTTGTGTGGTACCTCGTGACACAGGGATATTAGTCCCTACTTCGAGACCATTACAAGAGGTGTGTTGTCTAGCCCATGTTTATTTATTTATTTTATTTTATTTCGATACCGGTTGTAATCCTCCTTATTATAATCCAACCATGTAGAAACCTGATCTCATTACCCTGGTCTTCTCATAATAGACGAAATCGTAATGGAACAGACAAGTGGAATCGACTGTAACATTTTCGAATCAATTATTCCGACTCGGTTCACTTTGGAGGAATTTCTAAATCAGTTTACAGCGAACATAATTCTCTAGTGATGTAATGAGTATCGATATTACATTTAGTTATAATAGACACATGTATTTTATGGTAAGGACGGTTAATATACATCTCAGTTTTTATTTTTTATTTTTTAATTAGGTTGTTATTGTTGTTATATATCTGGTCAAGTGTGTGGCAAAAGTAAAAAAGTCCTAAATAAACATCTTAGTATACATCTAAGCATTTGCAGAAGCCACTAAACACGACCTTCGTTTTCCTTCATTATCTTGTCGGTTTCCTATTCCTTACTGAACATTTTCAAATTATTTTCCCCAAATCAGGCTTCTGTTTCAGATTTGTAATTAATCAGAATTGATTATTTACGTTCTCTCGAGCAGGGAATTTCAAGAGGATCTGCCATTGAGTTTCTGAAAATGGTTTCAATTTGTTTTTGATAAGTTCAAAGATAGTGGCTGCTTTCTATTTGAATAAATATACGAGTACCTCTAGACTTGGACACGCTTGTACTTATTTACAAAAAATACTCACTTACTAATGTAATACCAGTAAAAAGTCAGTATCTTTCAGGCCCGTATTCTGAAACAAAATCTGTACTTGAGTATAGATCTGACTGACGTTTTCGTATGAACTGACGTTTTGAAATCTCTACTCAAGTACAGATCAGTGCTTGAGTAAGATCTATAATACGGGCCTAAGAGTTTAAAAACAAGTTTTTCTAGTTTTTGTTTCTGTCAGTAAGTGTGAGTCGGAGTCGCAAGAGTTGCAGACTATTTATAAATATTGCATTTACATACCACATAAAACAATAAATGATTATGATTATATAGTTATATGAGTCAACAAAATTTAGAAACTACGAAACCTGCCTTCTGAACACGTCCGTGCCATGGAATACGTACATTGTTGAACGTAGAAAAGGATTGATTCCACGGAAATACATACCTGAAACAAGAATACAGATATTAAGTTACATGAATACGAAAACTAAAAAAATATACATCGCTGGAGGGTCTCACGCTGCCTCCAATGCTATACAATCACAATTCCTGCCCTAAAAACCCTATTTACTAGTATTTACCTATTTTCTTGAAAAAGCTTGTCCCTCATTTCGTACGCAGCACTGAGTAAAAGTGCCAAGTAGTGATCTAACGGTAAATGTGTTGTAGTATCATTTTACGAGCATTCAAACAATACAAATATGCCTCAACTTTAGGGCCACAGTACACACCCACCGGCAGCGGTTATATGCTCATTAATTCTACATTTTCGGATAAATAGAGCAAATTGTTTAGCAGTCAATGGCGGCCCAAACGAGATTTTAATTATGTTGTAGACAACAATAGACAAACGTGTAGCTAAGAGTATTTGATATTTAATTGAAGACCAAGCGATGATGCAAGCCTTATGCATCGTAATAATTACCGCACGCAACTTGGGTGTGTCACGGTCCCATAGTAATCAGTGGTAATACACTTACTACGTTATTAAAAATGAAAATGTATGTTCTCTTTGCGTTTGCAATCTTGGTATGTACAAGCTGACTAAAATAATCCGAAAGTGTTTAAAATAAACCTAATATTTTATGACAATAATAATTAATCCTAAATAGCAAGAAAAATTACTAAATTAGGATCTGGTCTCATTGTAAGCTATTCTACAACTTATTTTATCGAATAGACAATGAACGTATGGAAGTATATGAAGAATATGTTGGGGTACACACAAATATAATTCATGTAGGTACTTAAGTTACTGGCCTTCAGACAACTGTGTCAGATGTTGTAAAAACTTTATAGTGACTTAAAACGTCACGCTGTGCTCCCATAAAAAAGGGTTATATGGAAAGTCGTTTTATGTAATGTGCTTATAACGCACTATGGTGTAAATGTCTTACGATTTTAGGTTAATTGAGTATTGTTATTGTCATTTTATATCGTAACTATTTCGTGTTGATGGTATTTCATTGTTATTTTAGCCTTCAAATGTGGAAATTATTTTCACAGCGGAGTATTATGGCCGTCACCGCGCATAAAAAATAGTATAAAAAATATATTTACAATACAGTAATCTGAAACAGAGTACCTACTATACAGTTCATTATAATAAGTCTAGTTAGCGTAACTAATTATTTTTTATAACATAAAATAAGTTTTTATTCACGATGCTGAAGCAGACGATGGCTTTATTTTTTACTAGCATTCAACCCGCGGCTTCGCCCGAGTTATCGTTATCATGGCCAAATTACATACAATCTTGATAAATTGTAGCCTATGTGTTATTCTGATGTATAAGCTGTATTACTGTAAAGTTTCATCCATGTCCGTTCAGTAGTTTTTGCGTGAAAGAGAAACAAACATACATACATTGCATTTATAATATAGTAAGATATTAGTAGGATTTATTTTCCCATACAGTAAAAGCATCCTTACAAACATTTGGTTAGTAGTATCTTTGAGTTAATCGTAGCGAACGGTTTTTGTTTTTAAGTGTGCGAGGTGTCCATTTAACTTTTGGACATGTCACGTCACACAGCTGTCTCGGGTTTTTTTATAATTTCTTTTGTTTTGTTGTCTTTCGTCTTTTTTTTGGTCAGAGGTCCCCAAAATTGGTTTTGTTTTACATTATTTTCTCATCGATAAATACTTCCCATCACTAGCCCCGCCACAATGCTCGCTGATGAAAATCTCTCCGTTCGCTAAACGTTTTGCGTCGACAAATTGAGCCAATCCAGTATTCCAGATATCGACAATGTGCCGTAGAAAGGACGTACGGCTTTATCGACATTTCTAAGGCGATTTTATTCTCTTACGAAGTTATACGACAAGGAAAATGCATTTTAAAAGTGTGGATTGGAGAGAACGATAACTGAATAAGGAAAGTAGATTTCTTGAGTCAGAATTCTGAGACGTCACTTAAAGTTTATTATACGAGACTTACGTTGACGAGTGCATAATTTTAACAACAACAACAAAATAACTAGGTATAAGTAGTCAAAAATAATTATAGATCTTAATATAGTGTATGTATAATATTTTCTGAAATATGACGACACGATTGGCATAGTGCGCTGTAGCAGGGTTTCTTGCCTCGATTTCCGTAGTGTCTCGGGTTCGATTCCCGGTCGGGTCATTTCAGGAAACGATATTTTCTGAATTGACTCTGGTCTGGGTGTGCTGGGAGACGTCCCTGGATTATTTCCTTGTGGACCTCGTAACACAGGGATATCAATCCCTACTTCGAGACCATTACGAGAGGTGTGTTGTCTGGCGCATATTTATTTATTGGTTTTTGCTAACTAACCCGCTCGATAGCAGAATGTTTATTATTCAAAAGATAATCGGGAAAAAATCACCTGTAGCAATGAGGCCGTCTAAGTTGAACATATTGTCTTCTTACTAAAATATCAATTATAGTAAAAGATACCCAACATTTTTCCTCCTGTACAAGGTACCAAAACCAAGTAAGAATTACGTAAAATAACTAAATTATATTCCCAGCACGTACTCTCAAAACCTAATCAGCTTATTTCCCAAAATCCAGCAAATCCCTTGAAAAACAATACGAATTGGAAAGCAAAACAGATAAATTTCTCCAACGACAGACTAGTGGGGTGTGAATGAAAAAACCCGGGTCGTAATGAAGGGAATAGCTGTTCGTATTCGATAGGTTTCCATTGTCATCATTTCTTTTAAATTGTCCCAATAAAAATAAATCGTTTTCGTCCAAGACGTTCTTGGAAAAGGTCAGGGCAAGAGTTCATAATAAACGAGTATGCATGAAAGGATTAATGAGAGTGGGAGACGCGCAGGATGAGTGTTGGGATCGTAGCAAGATCAAAGATGTGGTCTTTGCCTACCCCGTTGCGAAAAGGGCATACCATCACTACATAATTCCGAAAAACAAAACTCCGAAAGTCAAAATCTCGCATTTCATAATTCCGAAGGATTCAGAATCCCGAATATTAAAAATCCGTAATTTCAAAACTCCGAATGTTCTAAAGTCAGAATTCCGAATTCACAATCCCGAATCATTATAATTCCGAATCAACATTAATCCAATCTTTCATAAATACGAATTCCGATTAATCGAAACTCCAAAAAATCATAAATCCGATCTTTTATATTTTTATAAACATTTTACATGTTACTTTGCCGACAGTTCGTTTCTGAGTTCTGAGCTGTCCTAAGTTCACAGTTCTAACCTAACCAATAGTAGCTTTTTAAACTGAACTTCACTGTGAAAACTTAATACTAAGAAAAATATTCTATAGAGGGTTTTTTTTTATCACATTGTGTACTTAATATCAATAAATTATTTGCCACTTATGCTTATTTGCCGAAAACTCGGTTGGGGCTCTTGAATTACACTCTAGTCTAGAGTAGGGCAGACTAGTATCACGGCGGGATGACCACGGCGAGTCGGGTTTCAGCCTAATTTTATATGTAAATAGTATTTTTGATGTACTTTTAATGAATTTTCAAAATTTTGAAATTCGGAATATCGTTTTTCGGACAAATGAAACTTCGGATATTCAATTCTTCGTACTAATGGAATTCGGAAATTTGAAATATCGGATTTGTGACTTTCGGAAAAATAGCTTCTATGCTTTTGAATACCTATTAGGAATTCTGTTGTTTCGGAATTATGAAATTCGGAATTTTTGGGTGTTCTCATTGTATGTATGTATGAATAAATTGATCCTACATCACATTCGTTTCCCCGGTCCCAAATTAAGTCTTTATCTGGTATTGTATTATTCTGCGTTTCCCACAATCTAGCTGCTCAGGGATCAATTGCATCACATTGTTAATTTTTAGGTGAGTTATGACAACTGGTAATTTGAATCAAAACTATAGAAGATATAGCTTAACAAACACATTTAGGCAAATGTTGCTAAAACTTGCCAGGCTTGACAAACTGACGGGTTGTGCTTTTAGTCGGCTGGTTTTTAAAAGAGACTAATTTCAACAATTAGTATGTCTACCATGCGTTTCTATCACGTAAAGTACTATAGTTGACTTCAGAAACTTGCATGTCATTATTGGTTCTATTTCTAATCACTACGGGCGCTGTACCGAAAAAAAAACATCTACGCGGACGCTAACGGCTTTCATTGGTGTAAACTTGTGGTAGACAGACATACTAGAAGCTTCCGGTGAAGATGAAATAGAGACGTCAAATTGCCGTGTGATTATGGAGACGCGTCACAAAGGAAAAGTAATATTAGAGACAAATTGTTACGCAACGGGATTCCGGGGGCGGAACCTTGCACGGAATGGGCAAGGTGGACGCATTAACTGCCCCTTTGGAGTAATGGTTTGACATCCAGCCTGTAGCGTCGAGAGTCGTGAGTTCGAATGCCACTCAGTACGAACTAGTTTTACGCACTTTGTGTATGTTCTGTTTTTGGGTGTTGTTTAGTTAAAATATATTATAATGGTTATTTATATTCAGTTTCTGACACTATTAATAAATATGCGCCAGACACACACCACTTGTCGTCGTCTCCAAGTAGGGATAAATATATATGTGCTACGAAGTACTCGTACCAGACGAGGAATTAAGCCAGGGGCGTCTCCCAGCACACCCAAAGCCGAGCCGATTGAGAAAAGACCATTTCTTGAATTGACCCGACCGGGAATCAAACCTGCAAGTCAAGGCGGGAAACCTTGCCACAGCTACGATAATCACATAGATAGTAGAAGGCGGTAACCGTTTTATAAAGTGTGTTGCGCTTGCTTGTTTATTAGGAATTTTGTACATAAAAATACCACTTTAGATCTTTAATTTATACTGTAGCCTACAAATCCAAAATGTATCTAAAAATACCGTCCTTCAACCCAGGAATGTTAACTAACTGACGCCTAGCTTTGTTTCCCTTGTATTTATGTAAAGGGTCACCAAAACATTTACATATTATTTCCCCAATTACCCTAAATACCCACGTAACCTTTTGTTTACGAAAAAATGCGTACCTAACTCAACCTAGGGGTCAATCATTGAATTACACAGGACATCTCTCAAAATCGCGCACGAAACTTTTCCTCTTCATCATCGTGTGGCCCCTAAGAGCGGTTTCAGTCTTGACTATCGTTTTGTTTCGAGCGCAAAGTACATGAACTTTTGGCACTCGTAAGAGTTACGCGTGTGGCAAAAAGCGCGCCTGGACGCGCCTTAATGCGCTTCTAAACGCTAGCCTAAAACCGCTCTAACTAAGTAGAGTTTTTCCTTTCGACCAAAGACCGCTTTGGCTCTCTATCTATCACTATCTTTCGAAGAGAGGTATGTGGAATACAGTGGATTCTGCCCGCAATTGAGCCGCTCTTTTGGATTCAAATACCTCCACCTAACGAAAATCCGCAGCCAAATAAGCCTTGTTGGGTTCCTGCTGGTAGCCAGACCTCATCGGGGAACTGTTTTTTGGATCACCTTCTGACTGAACAGAAGTTTCACCTAGCCTTACAGAGTGGCCCACGCGCAGGCAATATATCTAGCTTTCCACAAGTTCATAGGCTGCGGTAGCCGCTTTACCATCAGGTGGTACAGAGGCGTTCACAATTTCACATCAACCTTTACATAGTGGCACCTTATGCTGCTAACATAAGACCCATTTTGCAATGATTTTGTAAAGGTTGTTGTGAACGCCTCTGTACATACGTATGCATGTTTGCCATAGGGGACACGTTTATGATCAATTAAAAGCAAAAAAATGATATACAATACTTAATAATCAAATAAAATACATTCATGCAGGGTAAAATATAAATAAAAATATTTCCATTGAACGAGAGAAAAAAAAACTAGGTATGACAGTACTTTTTTACAGAATTTTCATAGACCTCTATACTATAAAAACACTTCTCCAGTAGATAACACCTCAGTCTGCCTTTAAAAATGTTACTGATTTCCAAGAGATTTCTTTTTTGGTTTAATCCACGAAGCAAGAAAAAATATTACTAAACTACACTCTTACACACACTCATAGTCATGATGATCCTAAATGCAATGTTTTACAAATCTAGGGATCGTATACGCTTGATTGTCGAACGAGACAGACATCAGAATAAACCCCCAGCGTCGGTTTAGGACAAAACCTCATTTACTTTTTCCTCTGTTGAGTTTAATTAGTAATTTTATTAGTCTTCATTAATTGCCTTTTCAAGGAGTAGCTTTTCAGCCTGATTATATTCTGTTTCTTTTTTCTTTGCAGATGCATTAGCTCTTGTACAAAGGTAGTAGGTAATTGAAATTGGTTAAGACTAATGGAATTTTCCTACTCTAGAAAGGTTTTGTACAAGCGCGTACCGTACGGAGGACATTAGATCAGCTTTTTTTTTTTATGTAATAGGGAGCAAACGAGCTAGGAGGTCACCTGATGGAGAGTGATCACCTCCGCCCATGGACAACTGCAACACCAGAGGTGTCACCGATGCGTTGCTTGCCTTTTAGATGAGAATACGCTCTCTTCTTGAAGGCCCCGATGTCATATCCCTTTGGGAACACCTGGAAAAAACAGCTTTTGCAAAACTATGGATCTTATGCCAGCAGCATAAGGTGCCTCTATTTAAGAAGCGCAGCAAGAGCAACACGGTTCTGTTGTTTCGACATGTCAATTTGAATAATGTACGGGAATGACATTGGCGCTCGGTAATCGAAATGACATTTTATGTCAGTTTCATACATTTGTAAATTTAACATGTCGATACGAAGTAACGTGTTACTCTTGGCTAACCCCCCTAAGCTGGCCAGTCGAATTATTCTAGTGTATTGTAAGCTTTATTGATGAAATTACGCTGCATTAATCTAGTATTCATAATATTCATATATCTTCATACATACCATCACGACTTTATCCCAAACGGGGTAGTCAGAGGCAAGTGACTGTTGCCGTCATGGTGAACGGAACACTCAGAAGCCCACTTTTCACCAGTGGTAGTAGAACCTAACGTGGTAGGTGGTGAGCCTTCCGCCGCTATCCGGGTTGATTTGGTTTTTAATCGATGTTTTCCATCACCGGAGAGTTAGTCGGAAATTAAACAATGAACACAACAATTCTGGTTCTGGCCAGATTTGAACTCGGGACCACACGATCCGCGGGCCGAGTTGGAGTGCTTAACCACTAGGCCGCGACGCTCTCATATTCATATATCTTTAGATAGAAGAATAATATCATGGCCAATGTAGAATAAAAAAAAAATCAAGCGTCATAAATCAAAAGCCCAACTCTTAATGCTAGCCAACATTAACGTTAAGAACTGTGGTAACCACGGAAGGATGGCCACTAACGACCAGCGACACAATTGGCCTCGCTGGTCACGCAGGTCATTGACCCACATAGACCACAATGATGGCGGGTTTCTAAAGGTAGGAAGGGTTAGAACTCTTATGAGAGATGAGCTTTTATACCAGTTTACAAAGTTTTATGATGTCTTTTTTTTTAAGAACTATTAAATATTATATTTCGTATTTTGAGCGCATGATCCAATTTTTCAAGCCAAGCACATCACGCTGCTTTGGTTTCGCCATGTCAAATTTTAAAAAAATTGGTTTGCTTTACGGCTCTGGTTGGATACAAGACTGACATCAAATGTCATTACTAGCTTCTGTCGAGTGTATTCAAGGGCGTCCTGTTTACAAATGCCGGTATGCAAATGTCATTTCGTCGTCAATGTCGTAGTGAAAGTCAGTACTACTCACTAACACAATGTCCGTAGTTTCGGTCAAACTAATGTAAAATAAATAAAATAAATAAATATCTGGGACAATTCACACCAAGATCATCTGACCCCAAACTAAGCTGAGCTTGTACTATGGGCGTCAGAGACTGATAAACATACTTAAATATTTCTAAATACATACTTAAATAGATAATAAATATCCCTGGACATAATAACACCCAGACACACAACAAACACAAATGTTCGTCACATAAATGTTTGTCATGGGTGGGGATCGAACCCACGACCTCCGGCGTCAAAGGCAGGATCGCTGCCATTGCACCAACAGGTCAGTCAAAAGTCAGTCAATGTGTCAAAAAGACTATTAAAATATGATATTTTGACGACCGACTTGGTGTAATGGTTAAGAAGTTGGCTACTACACCAGAGGTTGCGGGTTCGATCCCCGCACAGTACAAACATTTGTGTGCATGAACATGTCTGTTTGTACTGGTCTGGGTGTCTCCTATGTATAATAAGTATGTATTTACAAAAGAAAATGTATTTAAGTATGTTTATCCGTTGTCTAGTATCCCATAACACAAGCTTTAATTAGCTTACTTTGGGGCTAGATGGCGCTGTGTGGAATAATGTCCAGGGATATTTATTTATATTATTGAATATTCATTTGTGAGTGATGATGAATATCATATTAAAGGGTACAAAAATACGTGACGGTTGTTTAAATTATCTTATTTTTATAGTAATTAAGGACATGTTAGTTTTCCCGAAACTACGGACATTGAGTTGGTAAGTAGACCCGCAGTTCCGGTATTCGTTGTGGTGGTCAGATTGTGACCTACCAAGATGATTTTCAAGGAACCTGATGATTCAGGTGCATTGCGCAAGAGTTGATGAATGTGGTTTTGAGTCATTGCATCTAAATTGTTGATTACTGTAAATATTGTTAGAACGAACAGACTTAGTCACTTCTGATTGTGTTGTTGTGACACACATAGGTTTAAATAGGTTTTTTAAAAGTATAATTACAACACGAATAGGTTACGAAATAATATTTTTTTTATCTAAATATAGAAACTAGAAAAAAAAAATTTGGTCACAGGAATCGACCGAGAATTGAACCTGCGCAAGCGCAATCCGGGCGCCTGCTCTTTCAACTAATCTATGTAGGACATTTAAGGACCTGGGGAAATTCTCTAGTGTATTTTCATCAATGTTATAGGCAAACGCCTTTTGATCCTTAGAACTAAGGTAGTTATAATGTGCGCCAGACAACACACCTCTTGTCATGGTCTAGTAGGGATAAATATCCATGTGTTGCGAGGAGACAAGGAATTAAGTCGGGGGCGTCTCCCAGCACACCCAGACTCAAGCTAATACAGAAAAGATCGTCCCCTGAATTGGCTCGACCAGTAAACAAACCCAGGACACGTAAGTCAAGACGAGAAACCGTGCTGCAGCGCACTACGCCAATCGTGTCGTTTTTTATTAAGTTGCTAATTCAATGTCTCATGGTTATTTATTTATTTCTATGTTGCTGATTGTACTAGCAAAGTGCACCCAACTGCATCACAGCATCACGTCTGAATCATAGCAGCTCAATGACTACCAATGAGTCAGTTGGATTGAATCATTCAATCACTTCCGTTCGTTTGTTAAATGCATTAACAGCATAGGCTGTCCCAAGCTGAATAAAACAACTGTTTTTTATTTATTTACTTATTTTAAAATATACATATAAACATTTTCATAAGTTTTAAAATGACACCAAGATTTGCACACAGCATTTGCTGGAATAGGAACAGCATTTCTTAAGAAACAATCCAAAAATTAAATTACAAAAAGCAAATCTTCCGTAAACACTTGAATTTTCCGTAACGTTCAATAAAGTCATAAATAAAGTCGAATATTTTCAGAAATGGAATCAGTATCAAAATATTTGCGCTGTAACGAAATCTCTTTCAAAAATTTGACATCAGACGATAGAAACTGTCATCGGTGGAACCACATAGTTGGGGTAGGGGATGCTTTGTTTTGAAGATGACCCAGATATTGATTTTGCTTATAAAGAAAAATGACAATGCAAAACAACTGCATGATAAGTAAATAATCAAAAACGTGTTTGGTGAAGTGAAGAATTTTATTTGACATTGACCCAGTTAACTAAATCGTCACATGCAAAAATATTGCATTATGAATCAAAGTCTAAAACAATAAGGTTCTTAGTGCAACAGTATACTGCACTTATGTGTGCAGTGAATCAACTGCAGGTGTATGCAATCTATCTATGAAGTAATAATGCAAGAACAGGTATTTCTGAATCAGCAAGATTAAGGTAAAACAATGCAGAAAACATATGAATCGCTATTTGTTGGTGTCAAATATCTATGTTTGCGTTCAGAAATTGAATTTGGAAAAAAAGAAGTTGAATTCTGATAAGACTATTGGTCGATTAGCGAAAGCTGGTACCTTCACAGCAGCTAACATTGTGCAGTCCACACGGGCTAAGCCGCGCTCGGGATAGTCTATACTTCTATACAAATATATAAAAAGGAAAGATTTATTGTTTGTAATGCATCCGAAACTAATGAACCTATTTTGAAAATTCTTACATCAATATAAAGCTACATAAGGGAGTGACATGGGCTATATTTTGACGGTGACGTGAAGTGCTCAGAAAAGGTCAGGTCAAGAGTACCCATAATCGACGAGCATGGATGAAAGGATTAATGAGAGTGGAAGAAGCGCAAGAGGTGTGTCAGGACCGTAGCAAGTGGCAAGGTGTGGTCTCTGTCTACCCGGTTGGAAAAAAGGCGTGATGGTATGTATTCATATTTTGACGGTTAAAATGGTCTACGCGGGCGAAGTCACTGACGGACAGCTAGTTTCACTACAAATTATAAAAGCAATTTCTATCTGAACTGGAATCATTTTTTTTTGATAATATTCCTTTAACATAGCAGATCAATAAACCTCGAAAACATTTTATTAAGTAAACGTTGAAATATGTTTGGAAATAAACTTACATATTGTTAAGTTTAATTATATTTTTAATTCTTGCACTGAGATTCAATTTGCTTAATTTTTTGCAGATGCGAGAGAACGTGGCTCAAAATGGTCAGGGGGTCTAAAAAGGTGACATTGTATGAAACATCTACAAAATGATTCATTTGGTGATTTGCAGGAGAAATGCTTTGAACACTTTATAACGGTTACATCAATAAGTGAAACATCTGCGATTCATTTCATATCCGAATCATATTTGATGCCGACATTGCTACACCAAAAAAATATAGTGTCGCGCCTAATCGTAAACTATCCGGTTTTCATTATACCAATGTTTTCATCAATACAACTAATGATTTAAGCTTAAAAGTTGCATATTATTGAAATTGTGTGATTTTTTATCACTAATAATTGTAAAATGATTATGAAAGTGAATAGAAAATTACAAATACATATTTTTATTTACAATTATTATATCTGGCAATAATACGAACGTAAAATGAAAAACAACGATGTATGTACCTACAAAAGATTTTGAAGTGCTTCTCTGATAAAACTTTCAATTTTTCTCAAGTTTTGGTTTTGTTATCGTGTGGATTGGTTTTTTGTGATTACGGCAAAATGCTAAGTGTTTTCAGCCGCGTGCCCTTCATGCATTCTAGTGTTCGAGTGCTTCTCAACATCGCGGTTGAAAAACAACTTGGAAGTTTGGTTACATTCATTCCTGTGTTAACTTTCGTCAAATTAAGTTGTACAGAAATTAATAGGTGAGTGTTTTGAAAGTTATTTATAGTCATTTCTTTGAAAATTTGTGATATTTTATCACAGCCAATCTTGTAATTGTTTTCATTTTCACTCGTCGATATCACAGTATGTTGTAATTATTTTGAATATCATATTTATAATTTTGTACTAATATTTAAGATCTAATAACCAATTAATAAACAAGGTAACTAGTGTCTACTAAATATATATTTTTAAACAGAATGGTGAATTCTTAATGAAAACTTAATGGTTCAAGTCTTTAGTTTCATGTTATTTAAAATACATTTTATATTGATAATAAATATAATCGTTCTAGCTAGACCTATGGCGCCAATAGATGAGGCATTAAGGATACTCTCACAGGTAGAGTTGCAACGAGCTGCAGCAGACACAGAACAAGCTCGTGCTCTTATGCTGATCGGCCAGAATTTGTGACATTTAGCAGATATACCCAATAATTTGGGACGGTTAGCAGATGCAGCCAATAATTTGGGACGGCTAGTAGAGGTAGCCGAAATGTATATGAGGATGCATCAAAATAGTTTATAATGATAGGTAAGTAAACAAAAGTTAATTTCTTAAACTTTATTCTAAAAGATATGAGTGTCAATTTGTTGTTATATTAAAGTCAAATCTTTAATTAATTTGATTGTGCTAGCCAAAGTCTTTGGAACAATAAATCTCTTGTTGCTTGCCCTGCCGCCAATAGGCTATTGCCAGCAACAGTTGAAGATGAGGCAGGGTCAAAATATAACTGTGCTACCTGAAACAATAAATAGTCTGTCATAATAATAATCAGTTACAACAGCTAAGTAATTTAATCATCATTAACATGTTACACCCCATGGCCGGCAAACCATTAAAAAATAACTTTTGTCTGGTTTTGTGGCAGTCAAAGACTTAACATGTAACAGTAAACATGTGTGTATATAATAATTAAATTTTAAAATTGCACCTGCATGGATGCTTCATATTGTTCTTGTTGTAGTGTGAGCTCAGGAACAGGCAGTCTTGCACTATTGACAATATTGTGTAATCCTACACATGCATTTTTAATGTAGCCAGCCATTGTAGGATGATAGTGTAACTTTCTATCCACCAAAAGACAGCGCCACCGGGACTTTAAAACACCTATGCACCTTTCAACGCTGTTTCTAACTCTACAATGCATGTCAGTATAATAACGTTCTGGGGTATCTGGCTTAGTGTTCACCACTGGAGTCAACAAAGTAGCCTGAATCACCTGAAAAAAATGCAACTGGTTTCAGTTTCTAATATTCTCACATATAGGTTAGTTAGGTACATCCATTTCCAACAAATTTCTTTTTCACCTAATAACCACAACGTTTCATTTTCAGATACATGGAGATTTTCAAGGAAAGTTTTAATTGGATGAGTATTCCACACATATGAGTCATGACTTGCTCCTCCATGGCTGGCATCAACACTTATAATATTTAGGTCTGAATCACAAATCTAAAAAGTCATAAATGCATAAAAGTGAAGTTTAAGTGAAACTTTAAATGTAGCCATAATAGTCCAGTAACCCAGGCTAATTACAAAAAAAATAAGATACGAGTTGCTCCTAAAAGCCAATAATTATGTTTTGTGACACATCTTGCTCTTGCAATTTTTATGTTTTATATTAAATGTGTTCAGTAACTAGAAATAAGTTAAAGAGTTCTAATAATAAATGACTGATTAAGTAAAAAAATATGTGCTATGTGCTATTAGGTATACCTAATAGATATAAGTGAGTTAGAAATAAATATTTTAAAATAATAACTTAAACACTTTGTATTATTTTCAACATATTTGATATCATCATCACCAGCCTATTATAGTCCACTGCTGTAGGCTTGATTTAATTTCCAACCACTTGTTTTGTTCTGATTGTAATGCAACATTTGTGAAAACTTATTCAAATGTCAATTACTTATTACCTACAAATTCAGTTCCGTTTATGATAAGTCTGCTTATACTAAAGTATTGTTGTGTATCTACTGTTTATTGTTGTTTACTGTATGTACTGTGCATATAATGAACCCAATGAACTCTTTTTGTTTACTTACTTTTGACATAGTTGATATCCCTCCTTTGCTAGGTAAATAGGGCTCTAATTCTCTTATAAGATTCAGAGCCAAACACTTGTTTGATCTACAGACCGATAAACTCTGAGACAGGCTTTTCAAAAGCCAGCTCCAAATTCCTTAGCTCTCCATTACGTCTTCTATACGTGAGAGCTTCTTCTAAACGTGCGTTCCACAAAGTTCGCGTAAAGCCCCAAGTCTGCCATTATTCCAAAACTTAGAATCTATACCGTATTAGAGCTAAACATGTAATAAACGTAATCAAAATTGAAAATATGAACACAAAATGTAGGTCACCTAGTAACATCTAACATTTCTCCAATTTGACGTAAATAGTATTTCATATACGTGCACCATATTACGAATTCCCATACAAAACTGTCATATTAGATGAAATGCAAATATGAATCGTTAGAGGTTCATATTATGATTCATCTAATAAATTGCTGTTTTAGGATTTATGAAATGAAACATATTATGAATGAAATATGAAACATACAATGTGGCCGTTTTAGACCCCCAGATAAAGATTGCATGTCATTTCTTTACTCACCGATATTGGTATCAGTGCTAGAGCACCTATTTATAATGTTTTTTTGATAAATTTATAATATTTTTGGTACTTTGAAGTTTACTGTTTTTTTTATATTGCCCGTAAAGATGACCTCACTTCACCTTATGGAAAGCGGTCGTGAGGTCCAGATACGAGGTTGACAAGCCCAGTCATTCAAACGAATCGCTGGGCTGGCCATCCTCGCCTTGATTTATGTCAGTGTGAAAATAAACGTTCTACCATAAGTAGCGCCTATTAATAAATATACAGTCCTTTGTGTAAGATTATTACTTAAAATTTTAAATTATTATTTGTTAAAGATTAGTATTCGATAGACATACTCATACATACACAGCTGTAGTTATCTTCATTGCTTGTTAGGTGCCCTTGAACTTTTAAGCTTCATAACAAAAGACGCTACGTTTGAACTTCACTTAAAGTACAAGCTTCATAATAGTTTAACGTCCTTAACCGTTAATTCAACCGTCAAGTTAATTCGATACCCAGTGGTGCGTAACGTCAGTTATTTTTAACCTATGTTAACCGACCTGCCTCATTGCCATGGTCAGCTTGACGTAAAACAGATGGTAGTTTGGTTGCGTTTACACGGTTTATTAATCTTTCGCCTTTGGTGGAATGTGTGGCGGTCCTACTTATAGCATCAAAGGTCGTTGATTCGAATCGAACCTTTGACATACCATCACGAATTTATCCCAAACGGGGTAGTCAAAGGCAAGTGTGTCGTCATGGTGAACGAAACACTCAGAAGCCACTTTACACCAATGGTATTAGAACCCAACGTGGTAGGTGGTGAGCCTTCCGCCATTATCCGGGTTGATTTGGTTTTTAATCGATGTTTTCCATCACCGCACCGGAGAGTAAGTCGGATATTTAACAATGAACACAAAGATTTTGGTTCTGGTTAGGTTTGAACTCGGGACCACACGATCCACGATCTGAGTTCGGGTGCTGAACCACTAGACCACGACGCTCTCGAACCTTTAAATACAAAATCAATAATATCAGGGGCTATCATTTATTGATTTTGTATGTATTTGGAAATATAATCAGCTTAATAAAGTTTGAAGACCGATGATCTTTGCGTAAGTTGTACCAGATATTTTTTTAATTACTAGTCGCGTACCGAGCATTGCAAGGGTGCAATATTATTTTTCATAAATCATAAACATTTATTTGATCTTCTTGTTGTACAAAGATCTTAAAGACGAATATGTAGTTTCAAACAAGAACCCTGTAAGGGCATTACAAATATAATTATAAATTTTATTTTTACATTTCTATTTTATTTTATTACTTAGCATTAAATTAAAATATACCTTAATAATTTTAAATTAAATTAATAAAAATATTATTTTTAATCCTGCCACTGCCATACAAATTAGAATAATAAAATATTGCCTTATTTCAAACTAATTTTCCCTATCGAAGAACTCCTGCAGTGAGGCTTTTTGGGTTGCCGCTACCATAATATACATATTTATCCCCGTGAATAACTCTGTCTACTTCTGAAAACCGCATTAAATCCGTTGGGTAGTTTGAGAGATCTAAGCGTCCAAACGACCTGTCTCACAGCTCTGTCGTTGAAGCCTTGTCTCTGTTCGTCTACAAAACTAATCGTCAGGGAACCATACCACAGTAAACCACACAAGAGCTCTACGATGAACTGACAGGAAAAAACAATGACACCAGTCATTCAGCTCTAGTTTTTCATAAGGTATTTGCTAGCACGAACCCTTTGACAGATACGTAATCGTATCGTTTTAGACAATCGGGTAAATTATGTTTTCACTTCTAATGCTCTAAAAGTACGCCAATATAGCCCTACGAAGCGGGACTAAAGTGACCACTTTAGTCCCTAGGGAGTAAAAAGTAATTGTTTTTTTAATTTCCTTCATGTAAATAAAATAAAATAAAAATAAAATAAATCTTTATTGTACTGTTAGTTTAACATTTGTTGGGGGAATCCTCTCTTTAAGTTGTAAAACCTGTATTGAGAGGAAACCGCTCAATCGTTCCATATTTCTATAAGCACAAAGATAAGTGGTGTAGGTCATGTGACATAGACCAACCCAAACAGCCAGTAAATATACTATTATCTGTGGAGTGTGGACCATCTTCATTGCGAAAATGTTGAGTGTTTTAGTTCCATGGTTTGTCCGCAAAGAAGGAGGCGCCATGTGTTTTAAATTGTTATTCTGTGACTGGTTTAGAAGAAAAAACTGACCGCGTAAACTTCTGAATTTTTGTCGAGTGTAAATTTGTTCGGTTTTAAATAAATTTACTAAGAATGTCAGAAATAATAGATAATCTTTTGCCGCCAAAATCGCGGAAGATTTACCTAAAAACTTACGAAAGTTTTATGGACTGGAGGAATAAGAAACATTTGTGATTTTTATTTTATTAAGTAATATTTATTAAATGTTTTTGTACTAAATTGACTATTTTTCTCGCACTCAAAGTGAAAAGTACAGTTTGCACATCGAGATTAAACGCCAACTTAATATACCCTCGGTTTCATTGACCCCCCCCTCCCTCGCACGTTCGGAAGTCAAACCACCTCTGGTATATTATGGCTTCCTTTAGTCCCTCGATATAAAGTATACTATGACATGTCAAATAAGTTAAGATGAGTATTTACCTTGTCCACTTAAATTGGTCTGTTAGAACGTAAGCTATACGATTACTTATCTGCCTGTTCGTGCTAGTCCTACATACTGGCAGCTTAATTCAGGAGTAAAATCCACTGTCGTTCCTACTTCTCTTCAGGAAATTATTTGTGCTGATATCCTAATGATTTTATATAAATCACCAGTCAACAATGTCAAAATCCCGTTGCCTCCTACTCCTAATTTAATACAATTCCCCAGCTTATTATTTCAACGTTCTCACACATAACCAAAACAAATAATTTTTGTATTTAATAGGCGTTCAATCGAACAATGTAAATAAGTAAACATTGGTTCTGTAAATGTTTTGTTTACGTTCCAATGTTGTGTTAACTTACTATGTAAACATAAACGTAACTTGTCTGACGTTAAACAAATTGTCTATGGTAGGAAAAGTGAGAGTCGGATTCTGAGAATCTCGATCTGTATAGTTTATTCAATCTTAGATAGATATAAGGATGTCTGTAAGAGTCTTGTAGCGATGATACCCCCTAAATTGTGTCATAGATATAATTTTTATTTGTTTTAAGGCATCTGCAGAACAGGTAGTCCCTGACAGTTGGCCTCCCAAATAAGCTCAGGGTTACACAGCGCGCTATGAAAGAGATATGCTTGGTGTCTCTTTGCGTGATAAGATCCGAAATGGGGATATCCGCAAAAGACCCAAAGTGACCGACGTAGTTCTTCGGGTAACCAAGCAGAAGTGGCAATGGGCGGGTCACATTGCCCGCAGGACTGATAACCGCTGAGGAGTTAGGTTCCTCGAATGGCGACCACGAGTTGGAAGACGCAGCGTAGGTAGGCCACCACCCGGTGGACCGATGACTTGATACAAGTTGCAGGAAGCCGCTGGATGCATTCAGCCCAAAGCCGCTCGCTGTGGCGTTCTATGGGGGAGGCCTATGTCCAACAGTGGACTTCTAAAGGCTGTTGATGATGATGATCCGCAGAACTGCAGCATTTGTTGTGCTGCGTCATGCACGACACATGCTGAGCGGAGACCTTTTTGGTACTAAATATTTTGTTTGATACTCGTTTAAGCTAAGATTAATGGCTTTTTGTTGTAAGTACCAAATAAACTATTTTCATTCATTCATTCATTCATTCATTCAATTGCACATTTGTTTTTTGATCAGCTGTAAAAAAATGTATCATTGCTTTTATCATTATAGCTTTCTCTTCTCTTATAGATAAGGTTAAATGATACGTATTTTCAATAAAAACGATCATTATTATTTACAAATTACAATTGATGTGTTTTTTTAAAGACGTTTAATTTGAAGGTTTGATCTTTACATATTACAATAAGGACCCCTAAAATTAATGCTAACAACCTAAGATGGACGGAAGTCTTTGTTTACGATCAATACGTCAACAAAATGTACCGTGTTCTATAAACAAACATAATACAGACACTATGTACAGTCGGATACAGATAAGCGTAACATTTTAAAAATAAATAAATATCCTGGTCACCTTACACCAAGATCATCTGGGCCCTTATTACGATCTCTTAAAGCTTGCTCGCATTTGTCTGTGAATCGAGCGTCCTGGCATTTTGGTATTATGATCTCTTATTTCCAGTCACGTGACAGACAATCTTGTCGAGTTCAATGCCAAGAAAACGCAGGTGTGTGCATTCACAGCAAAGGCGTCGCCGTTCCTTTCCCATCCCACTCTTCAGAGCACCCCGCTACCGATTAAGGATAGCCTGAACATCCTTGGCATGGATTTTCGTAGCAACCTAAACCAGCGGGACTACATTGAGAGCGTCATTAGAACTGCATCCCGTAAACTCGTAGTCCTGAACAGAGTGAGATGATTCTTCACGCCGGAGCAGCTCTGTCTCTTGTATAAGACACAAGTTCGCTCGTGTGTGGAATACTGCTCTCATCTCTGGGACGGTTCCGCCAAGTACCTACTCGAAGCTCTTGACAGGTTGCAGCGGCGTGCTATCCGTATTTTTGGAAACCCAGAGGCAACTTTGACCCTTGAGCCTCTCCAATTGCGTAGAGACATTGCCAGGCTAGATAAGATAAGATAAGATAAGAATTATTTATTCGCATAAAACATTGTTTAAATGGTTTTAAAATAAAGTTTACAGAACATTCATGCTTAGTCAATATAAAAGAGACATGCAAATATATTTTCAAACATAATTATGTTAAACTAAAGATTGACACAATACAATTAAACTTTCACTAACTTAACAATAACACTTGACATTTTTGACATAAACATTACGAAAAACAATCATAATAAAGACACGCCAAAGAACAGAAACTAGTACTTCTCTTCTAGAAATTCTTTTAAATGGTAGAAGGTCTTAGACAGCAACCATTTATTTAACCCTGTCTTAAATTGCCTTGAATTTAATGTTTTAAATTCATTTGGCAAATGGTTAAAAATTTTCACACACATTGTCAAGCAGCTTTTACTATATTGCATCGTCTTCGGAGTATCGTGTAACACTAGTCTATTAGGATTTCTACGTTTTCTAGGGTATATCTGATATGCCCGTTTAAATAGCTCATAATTCTGTTGTACAAATACGCAAATTTCATAAATATAAAGAGATGTTAATGTTAATATTCTAAGGTTTTTAAAAAGGGGTCGGCAGGAAGTACGTGGCGAGACACCACAAATTGCCCTTACGCACTTTTTTTGTGCAATAAATGCTCTATTGATGCTGGTACCATTAGGCTAAGTGTTCTCTATCGCTTCTACAATGGGGAATGCTCTGACGAGTTATTCCAGCTTATTCCACCCTCACCTTTCCACTCCCGTACCACGCGTGCTGGACTAAGGCGTCACCCACACACAATTCAACATTTGTTGGCCCGAACTAAAAGGATCGGTGACTCGTTTCTTTGTCGTACCATCCAGACGTGGAACGCTCTTCCAGCACATGTGTTTCCTTCCTCGTATAGTCCCGGGTTCTTCAAGCGGGGCGTGGAAAGGCATTTCTGCAGGCCTTCAAGGTGAGGATGGCCAGCCCAGTGATTCGTTAAATGACTGGGCTTGTCAACCTCATATCTGGACCTCACGACCGCTTTCCATCAGGTGGAGTGAGGTCATCTTGACGGGCAATATAAAAAAAAAAGTTATGTCACGCAAACTCAACTTTTGCGCGGCGTGTTGGTATTACGATCTCTTATTTGACGTTTCATACATGTTTATCTGTCAAATAGTACCAGTCAAAACCTTTCAGTTGCAGAAGTAGCTTAAAAAAAGTGACATCGTAACAAATAAAAAAAAATGCGTTAGACAACACACCACTTGTCATGGTCTCGAAGCAGGGACAAATATTCCTGTAAAAAAATGAGCGTTTAACGCAACATTTTGGTGCCGAAATCAGGGACCTTTCGATAGGGACGATTCGCTTACTTTTGCTTATTAATTATTGGTTTTTATTCAGGCAAGATGCCTTTTAAGGTAATTTTCATTTTCTGTTTATAAATAAGCTGTTTAAATTTATTATTTTATTTTGTCAAATACATAGTTTCAGTTTTGTTAACTTGCGCGCCCGCACTGTGTTGCAGGCAGCAACATAACTTTTTTGAGATAAAATACTTTTTTATGTTTTTACTTTATATTCTTCTAAGTTTCAAATAAATCGATCTTTAAGTGATTTTTTTTAGCATTAAACAATGCTCTGTTTTCTAAACAAAGATAGAAACTAGAAAAATTCGACCTGGTCCTGGAAGATCCGTCACCCGGATTGTGAAAGGTCGCGGGTTCGAATCTCGCTTGAGTCCCAGGACCTCCTATCTATCTTTGTGTAGAAATCGATCTTTTTTTTTATAATCAACGAAAAATGTTTTTCATTCACAAAATAATTTAAATAATACAAAAATAATTAATAAATGTGCGTTTAACGCAACAACAGTCAACTGCCAACTGCTGTCAAAAATTCAATCTTAATTCTGGTTCAAGTGTATCCAGGTCGAGCAAGATTTGAACCACCGCCAGCCGCTATCTACGCGGGTGCTTTAACAAACTAAGCTGCCTACTGATCCCCGTATCCACAAACGCAAATCAAAAGTGAAATTGATGCTGCCCTGTCCCAGCTTTCATTGACGGTTGTGGATTCGGGCGTGAGATCATTGACGGGACTGGCGAATCTCTCTTTGAAGGATGATAATTTTGACAGCTCATAGGGATGAGGTAGTTAATAATCGTCAGTGAATCTATCGATTATCGATTTATCATTTCATAGAACTCGGACTCGTTAGTTTTTATAGATAAACAAAGAAAATGTTATTCGAATATTTTAATGTGCAATAAAGAGATAAATATATTTATATTGCGATATGAAAGCCCCCAAGTGAATTAAATAAGGTATTTTCTATTGTCTAATTGTTATCCATCTGCGAGGCACTTCACTGTGTGGGCGGTACTCGTCAATGAACTACGATATTATCTGTGGTACATTTTATCAAAACTATACTTCATAGGCGTGAACTGTCAAAATTATCATCATATATTAGACAAACGATAGTGTATGTTTACGTTGCAAGCGTGGTTATTTCATCAATGCGCGCATAACCCGTGACTAAATTTTTCCCGCATTGAGCATCGTGGACAGCGGACAGACACAATTCGAGAGTCTAAGAGCGGTTTTACACTTATTTTTTTCGCGCGTTTACGGTCGCTTTGGTATACCAGTGTCATGTTTTGCACTCCAAAAAACCAAAATGTACACGGGCCTGTTACAGCGTGTCCTCACGAACCGGTAGTGGTGAGTCAGTATTTGGATTATACGAGCTTACCAGTGCATCAACGCTCGTACGATTTACGAGTGAGGCAAAAGGTGCGCCTGTAAGCGTCCACGTGCGCTTACAAAAACGAGCTTATACGCGCATATTAAACGCTAGTCGTACACCGACAAACATTCCTGTCACAAAATTACCCCGGTTTAGAGCTAAGATGGGGTTAAAAAACCTACAGCCTCCTCTAACCGATTCAGCTACCGAAACCCTAACCGACCCGGCGAATTCCGGGTTTTACGCTGCAAGCCAATTATTTCAACAACAAATATTAGATACAATCATTTTGCTTTGATAAAGTTGAATCTGTTTGATTAAATTATTTTCGTTAATTTAGCATTCACAATGTTGTAAAAAATAACAGGGAAAAGTATTCCCATCATTTAAAAAGAGAAAGTCAAAATTAATCTCCGATTTTGTTTTATTTTTTGTGACCTTTTTGTGAACCAAGTAATTGGTTTCGTATGGCATTAATATAGCATTAAAAACATTTTACTTTGATGTGGCTTGTAAACCAGTGAAAACAAACGAAACATTTTCTTGTTAATTAAATTTCTACGAAAACATTTATACTGAGTTTGAGTTTTGTTGATTTACTTCATATTTATTATAAAAGTCACTCATTTCGAATCTAATATTGAATATTGTAACTATTAAATATGCATACGGAAATGTGTCAAAGTCAAAAGCACTGTATAAATCGTCTGGACGAAAATGACGATGAAATAAGCATCTGGGCTCGCCGGTATAGCGTGGTCAATTGCCTATGGTTAAAAAAAAAACTTTCAAACTTTCCATTGCATAATGGTCTATATTTAAAAAACTCACCTGTCACTAAAGCGGCCATAAGCAATCCGAAAAAGGCGGGAAACACGGCCATCTTGATTTTCCACTTTCGAACTCACAATTTATTCGAACACTCACTACACTGGCATACTAGGCTATGCGTCTAAAAACGATCACTTTTTCGATTAAAAAAAAACCCTAAACGTATCCGTGAAACTGGTTTCTGAACTGGACACTCCGTCCTGCTCGCACTCCCGTAGAACTCGCTGTCTTGCTCACTCTGTAACAAAAACGCAACTATGTAAGGCTTTTATTTTTATTATTTTATAGTAAGGAATTACATAATTTAAGCGACCAGCCAACCGTGACCTGTCTTTATGATTGAATCGGAACATCAAGATAGGCCAGCGGTTTTTGGTGACCGATGAAGAAAGACCGTATAAATTTCTTAGGGGGAAAACGCCTCGGGGTAGCCGTAAGGCCCGGAATTGTAGAAATTAAAATAATTGTAAGCATAGAGGAATGACGGTCAAATAAGAATGATTTATACAATCATAATTAACTTATATAAATACTGCGGTTGAAAATTAGACAAATCATACAATATTTTAGACTATGTCATTTCTTTTCTTTTGTATTTGAAGCTGTCCAAACTGTCGTTATGAATAAACTAATAAACATAACTACATAAAGATATGATAAAAACGACATCAATGCGACGATTTAGTCTTGAAGGTTCCGCGAGCGAGAGTTATAAAAAAATATCCATAATACTAGTTGATATTTTTTAATATCTGCCTTATAATATCATTGAATCATACATACAAGCGTTTGAAACTAAATACCCACGTTTCTATTTTTAAAAATGAACGTATCCGTTCATTCCGTCGTTCCTTGACAAGATGATCCAATCGAAAGCGATATACAACAGACTATCACACACTATCTCAATATCATATCTGTTTAGTTATGATTGATAAATACCATACCTTGCGATAAGGAGACATTCATTTATTTAAAAGATGTGTGTGTGAAAGACTAACATCTTAGATTACTTATCAAAGTAATCCGTAATTAAATTCTGGTAATGATTCCTAAAGCATGTAATATTATTTTAGTTTTTTTTTAATTGTATTTTAGAATAATTTTGATTCCGCATAAACTTGTAAGCGCCTTGGATTTCGTCTGTAAGCATGCAAGAGTTTTGAATAAATGAATTGAATAGAATTAAAACTACGTTTGCAAGGTCTTGTTTGAAAATGTACTATGTATACATACTGCTGCTACTGTTGACCACACTCTACCACGTGAGTCTATTCAATATTTTTGGGTAAAATCTATTGCGATTTATAATATGAAGAGTACCTTCCGAAAAAAACGAGGAACGAATTCTCTGCGACAGTAAAACTGATAAGCAATTGAACATTTCGTTCATTATTTTGTTATAACAGTAACAATATCAAATATGTTTTATTTCTTTTAAGAAATGTTGCGTTGGGGAAAATGCAGCCTTTGTATTGCCCCACTGGGGCCACCTAGGCACAGGCCTCTTATATTATAATACGTAAAGTAATTAACGTCGTAGCTACAATTAATTAATTTTAATTTATGGACACTTGCAACTCTAGATGATCACCCACGGTTTCTTTGCAGGAAGAACATATCATCCCGACTATATCCCAAACGGGGTCGTCAGAGGCAAGTGACTGTTACCGTCTTGGTGAAAGGAACACTCAGAAGCCCACTTTTCAGCAATAGTATTAGAACCTAACGTAGAGAGCCTTCCGTCGTTATCCGGGTTGATTTGGTTTTTCGTCGATGTTTTCCATCACCGGAGAGTTAGTCTAAAATTCAATGAACACAAAGATGGTTCTGGCCAGATTAGAACTCGGGACCACACATCCTCGATCTGAATACACCCATACTCATACACCCGCGTCATCTTTCCAGATTTCTATCTACAATGACAACGAAGCGAACCGCTTCACATTTTGAAGGACTCAGACATCCCAAAACCGATCCACGCGTTCCGTTTTCCCAATTCGGTAGCGGAACGCTAAAAATACAGCACGGCACTCTCTACATTTATTTGTACTTGTTCGATGCGTCTGCGCTCCCGTTCACACGCACATGTGAAAGGCACGGTCGGCAAAATAAGAAGGATAATATAAATAAATATTATAGAAGGATCTTTTGTTTGTTTTTAAACTCTACGACTTTACAAAGTAGGATTCTCTTTTATTTCTGATATTACGTGCAATGTTCTTATATCATTTCAATGTAGCATATCATTGAAATTTAACTATTTGTGGGATTCACTCACGGTTATTGACTTTTTTCATTTTTTGGCAGACGCGTTTTGACTTACAGTGGTCGCGATCACAAGATGACAAAGCGTTGATGAAAAGTCTGATTAAACATCAAAAAATAAAAGGAAGACCGCGAGGCAATTCGTTAGTAGTTTTATTTAATTCAAGTTGATGATTTACAGAACGGAAAAAAATCAGTAAACATTCCAGGTAACAGGGGTGAATAGTGATTAAGCGCTGCTTAAATAAAACGACTTATATTTTGCTCTTACTCATGACAATGTCCACACAAGCTAAAATACATTTTGTGGCTCTTACTTACACTCAATATGTTTGAAATGTCGTCTATACCAAATCAATCTAAGTGGTAATATGGCAAAGAATGCACTAACATACTTGGACCTTCCGGAATACTAATTTTGTATATTTGGGCCACTAACTTATTTACCTTACATTTTAAACAGTTTACTTACTGCAGAATGTTTTCCCCCAAAAAAAAGGTTTTTGAGTCCTGACTGTTTTGCTCTCGATACCAACGCGAGCGCATCCGCCCATGCACCGAAATAGCGCCGACGAACGACTTGTATCATTGCACTCGGATTAATAATAACGAATACCAAATACCCTGTATCCTTTGGGAAGAATGGGTACAATGCTATTTTCCAAACACAAGACCATACGCTCACGAGCTTAGAATAATGACACCTAGAAGGATAGCTCCATACAAAAAGGTCACGGACAAGCTCGCCAAACGAAAAGGCTGGGGGAACCACTTGACCATCAGGCGGACTTTTTATGAAACTACAAAGGCGTTTAAAAAAAACAGTTTAGAAATAAATGACAATGAAGAAATTCAAAATTCGATTGCCAGGTAGTAGCTAAATTCCGACAGTTTTCACGAAGAGAATTTTTAACAAGATTCTGAGAGTTGTAAAACGAATTATGTAAAATCCTTTGTCTCTAAATTTCTACAACAGAGACATCCAAAGTTAAGGCAATTAGTAGATAATTTGAAAAGTTAAGACAATTCCATCCGTCATTCAAATATAGACGGCCATTTTATTGTTCCTGACCTCCCGGTAATTCGCGGGAGAAATTCTGACGCCATCTTGAAAATGTCCGGAAAAACTTGGATTTGTTAAAAACTGTTAACTAAGTGAAAGAAGAAAAGCAAAAGAAATTGCTTTCTTAGAAAATTAAATTCATTCGTTAAAAGTTGTAACGCTTGAAGATTTTAATAATAGAGTTCAAAAATAGTTAGGATAAACGAATAATTCATAAATAATATCAAGACGGTTATAATAAAATTAGATCGATCAATTCCGCCTCCGTCAGGTACCGGTAGAAGAGGTCGACCCAAGAAGCGGTGGCTCGACATCGTTAAGGGTGACATGCGTGCCAACAAACTCACCACTGAGGATGCACAAGACCGCGCGAAGTGGGCCAAGAAAATAAGAAAGGCGGACCCTGGGACCCCACACACCAGTGTGGGTTCACAACCAAGATAGACCGCACGGATGATGATGATGAATGTACGGGGATTGTTATTGTTTTTATTATTAAAATTAAAAATTAGGAAGTCCTGCTATGTCCTGAGAATTTCAGTGCCCGACAGCGTCCACAATGAAATGATCCGTTAGAGGTTTGAATCTTATGCGTCTTTGTAGCATTATGGACTTACAAAAAAGAATTGAAGTCAAACCTTTCAAATTTCCAGGCGCAATTGAAGTCTACGAAGTAGATTGGTTACTATTTGTGTTTTTCAACCACAGAATTTAAGCACAACCTGGTTAATTATGAGTATTTAGAGAACCTGTCTAGCAGCAACCATCTGAAAATAAAGATTATTTCCACGACAGCATTCAAAAGTATTTAATCAACTAATACATACTCGTACCTTAACCCATTTAACCAAACCTCTCTCCTTTCAAGACAATATTTTAAGATTTAGGTACGATATTTAGTGTATGTATCTTTAAATTTATGTATTATGATTCTGTATGTGTAATATTTATAATTTTAGTATAAGTATGTTTTTTTTGTATTAATAGTATATTTTATTTCCGGTTTTATGAGACACCGCCAACACGATTTGTGCTTCGCCCAGTGGTTGACTGGTAGAGAATGTCATTAGGTATTAAGTCCGCCAATTGTTATTTTTCTTTGTGCAATAAAGAATAAATAAATAAATAAATACAGTATCTCAATTTAAAAAAAATCCTAAGTCGACATTAAACTCATTCAGTCGACCGAACACACTTCACTACATACGATTTCTGTACATCTTCGAGATCACATTTATGAACTACCCCCGTTTCCCGTTTGTCACCGAGGCGCAAATGTGGTTATCGCAATTTACAAAATACGAAATAAGAATTACACAGTGATTTAGTTTTTTACGTTCGAATTTCAGAAATGCATTTTTTTTTAAATCTGAGCTGTTTTTTAAACTACCGTTACTTTCTACATTTCATCATCAAACTCTACAATAACAGACTTTTTAAGTCTTGAAGAACATAATTCATCTTAATGCTGATAATCTGGATTCAACATCCGGTTTTTTACGTTTTCCAATTAATTTAATAAAAGCATTTAAGACTTCTAATCAACCTTATAAAACAATTAACCGAAGATTCGGCAAGTCACAATACAGTTCGGAGAAAAGGGTTACCATTTCTCAAGAATTGTCCAGACTATCGGGAATTTTACAGATAAGTAAAAAAACGATATTGCATACTCAGTTGGTGATGTAAAAACTATCTCAGAAAAAAGTATGATTTATGAGATAGACATACGCTAGAATGCTTGCCAGTGCTCGGGCAAAAAGGCATATGTGTCGTTTTGACGCTCGAATTAACGTTGCGTGCATAATTTACCTGTCAAAAAACGACAGCGTTCTATCCGTGTCAGGATGTCCGAATTGCGGAATGGTTACCCTACTTGCAAACAGTTTGAACAAAAGGCGTCTATCCGACGCCGTGTCATTTGCTGGCCGTTGTAAACATACGAAAATGAAGTTGAGAATTTGATGAATTTAATTATAAACAAATTGATGGTATGTCACATAAGTATCGAGAAAAGAAATTAGGATATAGATATTTTTAGGGACTAGTGTGATAGAATGTACATATCAATATTCCACACCCTTAAGCATAACAACAAACAGGGTAGTATTTTAATCGGGTATATGCGTCAATAGATACGTGCAAAACCAACACGAGAAACACTTCCCAGGCGTTGAAATGACAGGGAGAATAGGTATATGTTTTTGTTGACGACATGGCATGGTTCCATTATATCTGATTATTATTGTCATATTTGTACACCTTTTAATAAGCAACCTAACTTATAAGGCGTCACCTCCACGAGTGAAAGCGATATTGACGTCCTGCTACTATTGACGTATTTCTATACACTCTCATAGAACGTGGGGCAATCGCTTATATCCTGGCAAGTTAATTCCCTACTTAACTGAGGGTAGAGAGTAAGTCTTGACAAGTTAAAAGGGATTGTAGTAAGGCCCCGTGTCTCGACATGTCGATGTTATCGCAGCGATACGAATACGACGAATGGCATAACGTCAAGTCGTAACGATTCGCTCGCGAAACATGTTTTTTTGCAAATGAATCTCTAAACCAGACACCGTTTCCGGGCGTATCCGGTCGTGTTTGGCTCCCGTGTGTCCTCAATATGACAGATCAATTTCCGAACTTCACGCTCCGCGACACCCAAATTACAATTTTAGTTTCGACCAGCAACTTCTACTAATAGCATTTGGAATTTACTGTATTTGACGTCATGAGCAGACGGTAATAATTGCGTATAGTCTACTGTCTATCTTACGAAGCCCGTTTCACTATGCTTATAGTAGTGACATGAACTGACATACCAGTATGACATACGCTAGTGTGCGTGCTTACAGCCACAAAATAAAGAGTTTACAGAAGGACCGCTCTCGCCTTTTTCTATCAATTTGCCTGATCGCCTAGGGTTGCTACTCGCTACTATATTCGCCAGATAAGCGCGATTTGACAGATGCCGCCAAAAATAAAATACATCAAGTGAAAAATACCTACCTACCACGTCACCCGTCGGCGGCGCGGATGCAGCAGCCGCGCGTGCCAATAAAAGAATATACCAAAAATACTGGTGTTTTACCAATGCATGATAAGATAAGTTACGGAAAAAGTAAAAACCCACTTTTACTGGATTTGAATGTGTTACGAAATATAATGGTTTACCTACCTATATACCCATAATACTCGTACATAGTACTACTAACTTGCAGACGTTATCTGAGTTTTACTTACCTTTCAACATCATTTGGTAACTTAAAAAACGTACGAGTATAATCACATTTTCTTGTGGTGTTTGTGGTGTTCATACTTCATACAGCCAAATACACTGCAACAAAAATATCTGCGCGAAAGCATTTTTGACCATTGAACTATAATGTAAGTATCTGACGACGTACAAATAATATCTCAATGTTTTTGACAGTGCGACTGACTGCGACACTGAAACTCACTGACTTCGCCTGTAAACTCACATCTCTGTGTGCGTGTGTCAAAAATGGCGTGTTGTTCTAAGCGGGCTATTTGTCAGACCGCCGCGCATGTCTAATTTTAGTCTTAGCGACACCATTTTGACACTAGTGGCACTAAGACAGTGTATGTACACGTCACTACTACAAGCATAGTAAAAAGGTCTTCGTGAACGTCTATACTACTGGTCAGAAAAATACTGTACAGTAAGTATTTGTTTAATCCGAAGGGTTAATTATTAAAGAATAATTGCTTCATTCTTACTTTATTATGACAAATTTTTTTTCGCGGGTGGCCTAGGTGTTAAGCACTTCCCTCAAAACCATACAAAACTTTATGTTTATTCATTTAAGTATGTTTATGTAAGTTTATTTATTGCTATCTTAATAATTTGTATGTCTATTGTTTTAGTCAATATGTTTTTTTATTTTTTATTTATTTTTTATTGATTAACTGCTCATCTTACACCACCTCAACTGTTTACTCTTTTTTGTTTCTCTACCCGGAGGTTGCCTGGAAGAGATCGCTTCTAGCGATAAGGCCGCCTAAATTGTACTAATATGTTATTTAAACTTTATTTTTGTAACTGTTTTATTTGTGCAATAAAGAATATCTAATTCTAATTCCCTCCCATGTAACTTCGCCTTGTCGTGGCAAGGGGCTTAGAATCTACTGGTGGCAGCCAGGAACTACCGGGAAGCTAAGAGGCTCAAGGCGGTGCGGTGGACTCCCACCCACCCACTGCCTGCCACCGGGCGTGGTGGAGGTATGGTGGTGCCTGCCTGCCTACCACCTCGTCCGAATCGCCACTTTGTTGCAACGGTTCTCCCGGAATGTCGTCTTAATCTCCAATTATCTAAATAATCCTAGAATATTTACAGGATTTGACTTAAAAGTTGATTAAAACAGTGTTAAGGCGATAATTTGATTGTATTA
Source organism: Udea olivalis (assembly GCA_947369235.1). Classification (NCBI taxonomy): domain Eukaryota; kingdom Metazoa; phylum Arthropoda; class Insecta; order Lepidoptera; family Crambidae; genus Udea; species Udea olivalis. Next base: position 2,705,778 of record OX376370.1, read on the forward strand.
TTTCTACATTAATAACCTAAAACTAAGCAATAATTAAATATGGTGGTAGATTCGCATTATGTTTATTTAGAATATGTACTATTAGTGTATTATTATATTTACGTCTATTATCGTTTTTATATATTTTTTGTGAATTTTGACATTTCATAAGTGCTTCTTTGTAAAAGCATAAGTGAATAAATGATTTTTTACTTTTACTTTTACTTTTTATGTAAAGCGAAATATAAGATATATTTTTTGCAATTAATTTGTTACTAAAACAGGAAATTCATTTCGGAATCGGGTCCAATTCAAGTTATGTTTTTGAAAATAATCGCTTTGGCATATATTAATCGCTATAATAATATACGGCGTGTTTTAGTAAAACTAAGTTTACAGAAGTTTAAACTCCAAACTTAGAAGATTCAAACTTAGAATATTATGTTGCGGACTAACTTGGTAGGAACCTTTAGGTTTAAGTATAGCCTATGTCTCTACCTGATAATATAGCTTTATATTGGTGAAAGAATTTTTAAAATCGGTCCAGTTTTCGGAGCCTATTCAATACAAACATACAAACAATCCAATCTTTCTTATTATTAGTATAGTTTATATATTCCTGCAAAAATTGCAATAATATGGGTGCGTTTATTGGCGTTTCCGAAGTTTATAAGTAATAATTAAATAAAGATATATTATTTCATGCACCTGTGCGAGGCCGGGGAAAACTAAGTAAATATTCGATTTACTTAGAAATAAATAACTCCCAATCCAAGCTGTTGCTAAGTCCTTTTTGATCGATCACATAATTATCATGGGGTAACAACCTCCATCCGTTGCTAGGAAACAAGGCGACAACAATGACGTAAGTTGGGGGGTAGTTCGGGTGTATCATTAGAGTGGGTATTATTAGAAGAACCGTACAACAGGTATATCAATATTGCGAAGGGATCATATTGAATTTTCTATTTTCAGTCTTCATAACAAAACACCTAGTTTTTCAGGGTTAATACCCCTAAGAGTCCAGACTAAAACAACACCTAGAAGGATAGATCCCTATAAGTCGCGCCAATTCTGTTGTCAAAATCAACTGTCAAAATGATTGTTACACATGTCATCATTGTTTCACGACACGACTTTTCTCGTCTCGACTTCCGTAATGTTCCCGGTGAGTCAAAAAATAGGAAACAATATTTTCTAAATTGGCTCGGGTCTGGGTGTGAGACTCCCCTGGCTTAGTTCCTTGTCTGGTACCTCTTAACACAGGGATTCGAGACGACAAATGATGTGTTGTCTGGCGCATACCTATTTATTTATTTATATTTAAGTCAAGCATGTTACTGAATCTATTCATTCGTGAATATTGTATGTGTTTTTCTGTTAGTGTTTTTTCAACCATTTTCTGCATAGCTTAGGCCTTAGAATAATAACGTATAGAAGGATAGTCTTCTCACAACCGCCCCGTCAAAAATGAAGCACTAATCAGATCCACAGATGCGTGACCATTACTTGCTCACGTGCGGCGCGCTTTGACATTGAACATTGCGCCGCTGTAGTGAACACTGCAAAGTGGTCCGTTTGGAGTCATTTATGGCTCCAATTAAGGTGCTTCAAAATAGGAACGTGGACTTGGTTTCTTTACGTAATTAGTCTAAGATGAATAGTCATTTTGTTTGAAATCTTATTAAGTATATGAACTTGAAGCATAAATCTATTCGCATTTGCCCGCATATACTATTTTCTTCAGCTAAGTATAGTCTAAAAAAAACCGGCCAAGAGCGAGTCGGAATCGCGCACAGAGGGTTTCGTACAAACCATAATTATATTCATATTATTATGGTATTTATGTCTATTATTTAGTATATTTTGCTGTAAATTTGACGATTTGAAAGTACTGATACAGTCTATTTGAATAAAGTTGTTTGAGTTTGAAACCTGTAGGTATATCTATTAAAAATATTTTTATTAAATGATGTAACTAAAAATTCACGGGTTTCGCAATTTTTCCTTTATCTGTGCTTTAAGACGTTGCTTCGTACCAAATTTCAAGATTCTAAGTTCACGGGAAGTACCCTGTAGGTTTTGATTCCCTTGCGAGTGTCGAAAATTTGCTTAACCCTAGAACCGGACCCTGGGGTACAACTGAAAAAAAATATTTAAAATTGACTATAACTTTTTGTTTTAAAACGGATCTTTTCGCACCGGCGCGTATTTACGGGGGACGGGGGGTCGTGTCGAAGCATCAGTCGGGCGCGAGTCCTGTTAGCGTGCGGTCGTGGCAACACGTGTGTGGGGTACTCCAGCACCCCTGGGTACATGCCTATGCCTATGCATCTACAATGAAGTATTGGCGGTATTTTAGAAAAAACACGACCTTCTAGTGCTCCATCCTCTTCAGATTCAACATCTTATAGATGTTGTCTTATAGATTTTGTCCCAGGTCAAAAGACCGTAAATCACGCACTCGATGTTAAAAATGTAAATTTTTTATATGTTTAGAGCACCAAAAAAAGATTAGCCAAAATTATTAATTTAAGTTTGTTATTTTTTTGTTTAATTATGTAACGTGAGACTGAAATAAGTGCCATAAAAGTCTATGTATGTTGATTATTAATAAATGTCTATTCTTATGTAAAAAAAATGTTTTCTTTAACGGGGTACACTAGAACCCCTGGGTACTGTTATTGAAAGTTTATTATGGGTACGGTTCTAGGGTTAAATTTGCGGCATAAACGGCTGTATCTTTTAATTGCGTTGGCTTAGAAGTTTCATCTTTTCACATCTCCAAGGGACATTAGACCTGAGTATTTGATATAAATTCCAGCTTGATACCTCCACGCGTTTCTGAGAAAAAGGGTCTTGACAGACAGACGAACGGAAAACAAAGTGATCCTATAAGGGTTCCGTTTTTTACTTCCGAGGTACGGAACAAGGTAAGGTAGGGTTCTATTTAAGATACTGTTTAACCTTGTTTAAGTTGCCAAATAGCAATTCCTATAAAATATACTATACAAATAAAAAAAAACCCTATAATACTCGCTGATAACGTAGCTTTATATTGGTAATTAATATCTAATATATTTTTTGATCAGTCCAGTCGTTTCGGAGCCTATCAAAACAAACAAACAATCAATCAAGTCTTTCCTCTTTATAATAATTATACATCAAGTTATAAAACCCTTAATTATTTTATCAGTAACAAACGTTCTCAAAACACAATCGCTAACTGCAGTTTTAAACAGTTAATATTACTTAAACCATGCAACTGTAAATCAGGTTTACGACAACAATACTTCCAGATAAGAACTAGGCTTTGCGGCTGACCTAGATTTCACTTCCTTAGTACCTAGATTCAGGTTAACGTACTCTTATCAATACATTGGAAAGTTTACCGGTAATTATTTATGATTAACTTTCATAACATTTTGGACTAGTATTTTCGCTTCGGTTTTCTTTCTATTTTACTAACTTAGGGTTATTTTAACATTAGTATAAAGCATACTGTCTTGGCTAAAATAAATAAATATATGAATACAATCTAACTGGCCTGTTGTCTTAATGGTAGCGCCTTTAGCGCGCAAGTTCGTGGGTTCGATCCCCAACCATGACAAACATTTATGTGACGAACATTTGTGTTTGTTGTGTGTCTGGGTGTTACAATATTCAATTAATCACATCATGTTACTTTTGGTCAGTCAATAAATCAAAGTAAAATACTTAATAATTTCTGAATACATACTATTTACTCGTAAGTATGTAACTTAGAATGACTTCATATAGAAACAAAGTCTGCGCGCCCATTTTGAAGCTCCCTAATTGGAGCCATAAATGGCTCCAAACGGACCGCTCTGCAGTGTTCATTACAGCTCCGCAATGTTCAATGTCAAAGCGCGCCGCACGTAAGCAAGTAATAGTCACGCATGTGTGGATCGGATTAGTGCTTCACTTCTGACGGGGCGGTTGTATGAAGACTATCCTTCTATACGTTATTATTCTAAGGTATGTAACATATTTGGAAATATTTAAGTCTGACACCCGTACTGAGTATAAGCTCTGCTTAGTTTGGGGTCAAATGATGTTGGTGTTATGGTGTGACTGAAATGTATTGGCTTAAGCATAAAAATTCAAAACAGTGGAAATGTCCTCTTAATTAAATGGGATATGAGAAACATCAATACGCGTGAGGTCCATTTTCAATAAATCCAATAAATTAATATCAGATACAGGCAAATTGAATTTATAATTAAAATCCATTCTGAGTACTCGATTTTCCACTCATATTGAGGTGACCATGGTTTTGATATAATGCGGATAAACAGGATAATATTTAAGCCTTGGCAATAAGGAAATTAAGTATATTAGGCTATGGTTATATAACAAAAAATAAAACGCGATACTGCACATTCACATTTAGAAATATCCAAAGTTACATAACAAACAATAATATTTAATAAAACTCAAAAACTGAACTTTTTCCAAACCACAATCATAGGCGCAGTATTAATAAAACTTGGTGAAAAGTGGGCTTGTGAGTGTTCCGTCCACCATTACGGCCAGTCACTTGCTTCTGAATACCCCGTTTGGGATAAAGTCGTGGTGGTCTTATGTCATTAATAAAACTATTATAGTCATGTTAACGTTTTGTTGAGTAAAAAAAGGAAATTATTAGCCCATAAATTAACTGATGGTGGCAGCTGTGCAAAGGTATCCATCATTGAAATCAAATCATAGGTACAATTTACAGTATTAGATGTCCAAAATATTTTTATTGCTTGAATTTGAGCTGAAGTTCGCAATGTATTTAATTGCATTGCATTGTAAAACTACAACAAGTTTAAAAGAGTAACTTCTGAGTTTCTCGACTGGTAGAATCGCATCATGTTTGTATTATACTATTAATTTACATGTTCATATTATAACAGTATATGTGACTATTATTTAGTAAACTTTTTGACTATATGAAAGTATTGCTGTTTAAATAAGATACTTTGAGTTTGATATTAAATTGAAAACGGGAAGTCTCGCTGCAATCTAAATTCTGGGCACCCTACCATCGCTTCGTTATCAGCAGAAAATGTTTGATAGACTTTCGCAATTCGGGTGAAGTTTCGGACATTTTGATTTTTGATAAACAACTTTGAAGAGTTTCAAATGATTGTGGGCCTTGGAAAATTAACTTTTGATGTTCGCTAAAATGGACGGAAAGTTGCTTATTAAAAGTTTGATCAAAAGACCATAGGCACGCAAGACGATAATTAAATAAATATCACGGGAACGCACTCCAAGAATTCGATAAATACATTTTATTTTTTTGTTAAATTGTCTGTCGAGTTCGAGTATGACAATCTATTTATTTTTTGCTGGGTTCGTTTACTGAAACAAACCGGGCATTGCATTGGTTTACCTCCAAATAAAACGTCATTTGACACCTCTTTAATCAGCTGTCAAAGTCAAAGTCTCAGATGTTATCAGTGTTATGACGTCACGTACTTAGCGAGTGAACTGACAGGAATTATATTCCTAATTACTATTAACATTTGCAAATAGATTTATAATTGACAAGCATTGGCGAAGCTTGTTATGTTGTTTGTTTATTTTAAATCAGCGGAACGCCGCGGTTTCGCAAGAGTATTAATATTTTTTTTTTAAAAACCAACTTCAAAAAAAAGCGTACTCTTATAAAACTTATACGATAGATAATTATAATGTAGGTCCAATTATTGTAATTGTGGGATTCAGTGTCAGCCAAGGAAGCACTACAATATACCTACCTAGCAATATACCTTTTTATTACGTCTCACGTTTAAGTATGTATGTGGGTAGTTACAAACCCACATTGGTTACATTAAAATATTGGATAGGACAGAGAACTTGTTTCGAACTTAAACCCTAGACCACGACACTCTACTAATAAATAGATTTGTTATTGTATCTATTTATAACTGAAAGTATTCCCTCAAAATAATCAAAACTTAATCAAGTTTCAGCATTACGAGCCGCCATCTTGAAACAAAAACAACCACAGGTCATTGACATGACTGGAGCTGGAGATGCTTGGAAAATAAATCTTCAGACCACTTCTAAAATTCGAGAATGAACGAATTGTTTAATAAGAGCATCTTGGCAAATTTCTCAGTAAATTCTTCACTAGCTTTTCCCGCCACCTCGTCTGCACTGAAATAAATAATACCTACTTTGACACCGTCGCTTGAGAGCGTCGTGGCCTAGTGGTTCAGCACCCGAACTCAGATCGTGAATCGTGTGGTCCCGAGTTCAAATCTGGCCAGAACCAAAATCTTTGTGTTCAATGTTAAATATCAGACTAACTCTCCGGTGACATTGATAACAAACCAAATCAACCCGGATAACGGCGGAAGGCTCACCACCTACCACGTTTGGTTCTAATCCCATTGGTGAAAAATGGGCTTCGTTGGTTCACCATGACGGCAGTCACTTAATTCTGACTACCCCGCTTGGGATAAAGTCGTGATGGTATGTTATGTTATGTTGACACAGAGAACCCAGATCATTGGAACCCAAACTAGGTAGAGCTTGTACTATGGGGGTCAGCGACTGATAAACATTACTCACATATTCCTAATAAATTCTTAAAAATGACCTACAGTAAATAAGTATTGTAAACATAGGCTTAGTCACCACGCTGACCAAACTCTGATTAGTAATCGCAAATCCACGCTTAGTTCCACAAAATCCGAAACCACACTTTGCCTAACCTGGGATTTGAACCCAAGACATGGATCTCAGGCCATGTTTACCACTCGGCTAAAGTTTTAGACTAACTACTAATACTATGCAAAATACGTCCTAACTTTTTACGCATACAGGGACTAGTACGATTACGTGCTATGCGAAATAGTATTATCCTAAACAAGTATTCAAAACTAGCCCCTAAGCCGTCGCGGCAAGGTCCACCTAAGCGATGGTCAGCGTCCGTCCTTCGTGAGTGAAAGGCTCTGATTCACCGGATGCCATGATGAAATCTCCATGAGTACAACGGGAATTGCCTTTGGATAACCCTGATACTTGTAGCAAAAACTTAATACTAACTTAATAGCAATGGTGTCCATACCTACCTATGTATGAGTTTCAGTCACATAAACTACGGTAGTTGACTTCAGAAAGTATGCTATTTACGTATACAAATTTATTACATTAAAAATACTAAAACAAATACTAACACATCTGAAGTTATTAAAATGAACCTAAAACTAAAAACCTTAAAAAATATAATTTAATAACTAAAATATACTATTAAAAGAAGTCCCTTTATGCAAGGTTCCGAAGATACTGGCAGCGTTCCCTCTTTGAATAGCTAGACTAATTCTTTGTCCGAGGTAGCTGCCAGCTCTTCGGTCTCCTGTGATGTCGACTAACCTTTTTGTTATTTCCTTAAAAAGCCTTATAGCGCTAGGACCCCATGGACCAAGGGTCTCGACACCGAATGGAACAAAATCATATTCCGAGCCTAGACCCCTGTATTTGCATGCTTTACCTTTTTCAGCCACGTCACAAGCCGCACCAGCTCTATTGTTGGTTCCATGTAGATGGGAAGGGGCCAGCGTGTCTGAACAGGTTGCATCCCATACCAGCACCCGGCCCATCTTCCATGGAATCAAACTCATACCGTCCGGTCTCTTGCCATCGTCTCTTGCAATACCAGTCGGCTCAAGTAGACTTGGCACGTTGACGGTGGCAAGGGACCGGCGTATGATATCGTTAAGTGCGGATGTCTCGAGAAGCGGCCTGCACTTTTTTGGCATGACAGTCCGTGATGTCCTAGCTTGTCGACATCACTGCCACATGCTATTGTTAGTTCCATTTTTAATTACAAGGAAGCGAAGCGCTGTACCAAAATTCCCTACAAAAACGTCAAAGCGGCCGTTGGCGGATGGTAGACATACACGGGGCCCAGATTCTATTATTTAAATACTCGTACCAATGGAATCTTAATTATATGGCAAATTCGACTTTTTGAAGACACGGTTGGCGTAGTGCGCTGTAGCACGGTTTCTCGCCTCGATATCCGTAGTGTCCCGGGTTAATTCGGGAAACGATCTTTTCGAGAGATAAGATGAAATATCATTTATTTCCAAGAATATGGTTACATTGATCTTAGCAGCTATGAAAAGTCGCACATATTCTGCTACCGTTTGTTGGCGTAGAAATATAATAACTAGAATTTCTGAATTGACTCGGGTCTAAGTGTGCTGGGAGACGCCCCTGGCTTATTTCCTTGTGTCGTACTTCGTAACACAGGGATATTAATCCCTACTTCGAGACCATTACAAGAGGTGTGTTGTCTGGCGTATATTTATATTTATTTTTTCATTTATTTTGACAGTTTCAGAATGGACCAAATCCCAAAATTATACCATATACCAATCATGATTCAGAATCAGGCTGCAGGATTGCGTTCACAAAAAACATTTTTGTGACGACGAGACGTTAACACGGGCCACTTATAAAAAAAGTTAAGATTTCGCAGATAAAAAAGGGTCAATGGACACAGCAGAAAATTATAACTAGTTTTAGTTCTGAATAAAAACAGATAGAGAACACATAGGATTAATGTAAATATTAAATGTTATTAATCTTGATAACAAAGACATTATTTAGTCTTTGTTAGCAAAAGTTTGTCTGTTAGAGGATGATAATTTTGACAGCTCACAAGTTTATAATCGTTAGTGAATGAATCTATTCGGTTATCGATTTATTTGACGACACGGTTGGCGTAGTGCGCTGTAGCACGGTTTCTCGCCTCGATTTCCGTAGTGTCCCGGGTTCGATTCCCGGTCGGGTCAATTTAGGAAACGATCTTTTCTGAATTGACTTGGGTCTGGGTGTGCTGGGAGACGCCCCTAGCTTATTTCCTTGTGTGGTACCTCGTAACACAGGGATATTAACCCCTACTTCGAGACCATTACAAGAGGTGTGTTGTCTGGCGCATATTTATTATTTATTATTATTATTATTATTTCATAGAACTTGGAATTATTAGTTTAAACAAAGAAAATGTTATTCAAATAGTTAGATCCGAATTTTACCGAAAAAGAAGCAAAACTCCATACTCCACATAAATTGTCAAAAGCCTGCCAAATCATCTGCATTGACGTAAAAATTCAGGCTTTATCTGTGGTCGATTGTACGGAAATACTCAGCAAAATCGCGCTGTTATCTAATCAGGGCAAAGGGCGATTCGAAAGCAAGTCTTATGGCTATTAAAAGCATTTATGGTAACCATGGTTAACTCGCTTAACCGATACGAGTAGAAAGTTAGGAAAGTGTTTCTTAGCGGAAATAAACTGGTAATAGTATGAGTTTGCATCTGTTCAAAAAAAACAGTGATACTCTTAAACATAATACCAGAAATAAAAACAAACTGAAAACTCCCAGTCTTAGGCTACACGAGCTGGGAAACTCATTTGTGGGTCAATCTGTAAAATACTTTAACAAAATATCTCAAAGTCTTGTTGATCTACCTCTTCACAAGTTTAAGTCTGCAATTAAAGCAAAGTTAATGAAACAAGGTCATTATAATGTAGAGGATTACTTGAACGACAAGAGTTTGTGGTCATAGTAGGAATAATCTGCTCCTGTGCTCAAGATTGTATTCTGTTTTCTACTCTCATTGACTGTACTCTGAATTTATTTCTTGTAAACCAAACAAAGTTCAAAAGAGTAACTATCGAGTTTCTTGCCGGAGTCTTCTCGATAAGGAGCAACGTCCGAACCGGTGGTAGATTCACATTATGTATATTCACGATATGTACTTTTAATGTACTATTTTATTTTCGTTTATTATTATTATTTCTATATACTAAGTGCTTTGTACAAGCTTATTATGAGGTAATGTTTTTTTACTTTACTTTACTTTGAACTTATAGATTCTATTTTCAGAAAATGTTCTATATTGGAAACTGATCTGCTCAGGTTCAGTATAATTTGGGTACCGTTATGATAGCTAACTATATTGATGTTCAAACTGTATGACTCTGGTTACAAAGGCAATAACTGTAAGTGACTATGAATTGTAAATCACCTCTTTTTTAAAAGAACAACTACTGAGTTTCTTGCCAGGTCTTCTCAGTGGAATCAGACGCCGGTGGTAGAGTCACACTATATGTATGTATTATATTTAGCAAATAGATTGTATTAATATTATTGATGTTTATACTATAGCGAAATTGAAAATGTTAAATGACGATTTAATATAACTTTAAATTCCTGGTCTACTTTAATACAGTATATTTTATATCGAGGGACTAAACGAAGCCATAATATACCAGAGGTGGTTTGTGGAGGAAACCGAGGGTATATTAAGTTGGCGTTTAGTCTCGAGCTGCAAACTGTACTTTTCACTTTGAGTGCGAGAAAAATAGTCAATTTAGTACAAAAACATTTATAACCGAACTTTACATGACAAAAGTTCTGAAATTTTCGTGGTCAGTTTTTTCTTTTGAACTCAACCACAGATTAACAATTTAAAACACATGGCGCCACCTTCTTTGCGGACAAGCCATGGAACTAAAACTCTCAACATTTTCGCAATGAAGACGGTCCACTCTCCACAGAGGAGCTTAAAATAGAGACAAAATATAAAAAAATCGAGTAATTTGTATAATTTAAACTGAATCGCCGTGTTGCTAAGCGCAAAACTCGAAAACGGCTCGACCAATTCTTCTTATGAAGAGAGAAAAAACGTTAAAATTACGAGGAAAATAACAAAAAAAAAACACTTTTCTTTTCCCATGCAAACAACTGTTCCAATTCCAATAATATTATAACTTTTGACAGAGCGCGAAGTCTGATAGGGCACTTTTTATCTGCCGTACTTTTCATCGGTCAAACTTCTTGAACCGTAGCATAATAGGTATGAATAATACATAAAAAATAATATACCTACAAATTGGATTCTACCACCGGCGTAATAAGTTAATAAAAATGTCTAATGGATAACAACGTCCAGATACACAACACAAATGTTCGTCACAAGATATTGACGACATCTCATTTTATATATTCTATTTTGTGATTTTAGGCCTTGTCATTTTATTTATTATCTGTCTTTTTGTATCTAATTTGAATTTTAGCGTTATTTTTCCTCATTATTTCATTCTATATTATTATTATTATTGACGATTTGAAATCCATAATTGACTATGAAACAATGTAATTAAATGTGTATTTTCGTTATAACAAATAAATAATCAAATCTTATCTAATCATGAATGTTTGTTTGGGGATCAAATAGAACCCACGACCTCCGGCGTTGAAGTGACAGTGACAGAAGTCAAAGGAAATTAAACTTTTAAAACAGCTTTTAAAAAAATATCTTACTGATATTTTAAATACGAAACTTTGTGAGGATCTTTGTTACTCTTTCACGCAAAACCTACCGAACAGATTTAAATGAAACTTTACAATGATACAGCTTACACATCAGAATAACACTTAGGCTACCATTTATAAAGATTTTATATATACATGTCACAGAAATGAAGTATAAGCTAGTATAATAATTAGTCCAAATGATATACACCAAAACCCTGGAACTTAGATTAGATCCATGATGTCATTGTCACTGACTTATTTACCCGTTGCACAGAATAGGCAATAGTATCTGCTCCGTCCCGTTGGTCGATGTCTGTAACTCCAGTTTTTCACTGATTTCCTCACTACTGATTCGATCACGTAGCGAAACACTGCGAATGGCTCTCTCCATAGCTCGTTGCGAGACCTTGGGATTTCTCATGAGGTATGTACCAATAATGAAGGTAGATAGCAGATAGTTTGGAAGCGCACTGGGGGCGATTCTGCCTTTAGCAAGGATATCGAGGTTCCGATTCGATCCCCAAACATACATTCATGTTACGACTTAGAATAATAACGTATAGAAGGATAGTCTTCATACAACCGCCCCTAAATGAAGCACTAATCCGAACCCCACATGCGTGACTATTACCTTCTTACGTGCGGCGCGCTTTGACATTGAACATTGCGGAGCTGTAATGAACACTGCAAAGCGGTCCGTTTGGAGCCATTTATGGCTCCAATTAAGGTGCTTCGGAATGGGCTATGTAATTATTGTAAGTGTTACGAACATTTGTTGTGTATTTGGATGTTGTTATTCTTTAAACATTAGATATATTTAGGGATGTTTAACAATCTCTGACACCCATGGTACAAGCTCTGCTTAGATTAGGGTCAAAAGATCTTGTTGTAATTTGTACTAGTTTTTTGTTATAATCAGCATTTAACTAGCTAGGGTCTTATTACAATCGCTTATTTAATTCCCAGAGTGTAGCAAGCAATTCCGTTTGTGAATATCCAGCCTAGAGGATGCGTTGGTGCCAGGTAACCGCTGACTGGGTGGAAATGAAAGATCATACTACGAAATTGCTCGCCCCGCTCAGTTTAGGGAATGAACTTGACAAGTGATAAGTGAATGTAATAAGGCCCCTGGTAGCGCTGTAAAGAATTTGTTAACTTTGACTTTCTTTCGTTCAATACAAACTACCAAAAGTATTTTCTCAACGAACTATTAGGTCCAATTGAATGAAACATTACACAAAGACTTAACGGCCGCGTATTTACTACCGCCGTAGCCCCAATTCTGGTGTAATTCAGAAGTAATTTGGCTTATCGCGGCCCACATCTGACGGGTAGGGTTGCTTGCTGAATGCATATGCTTAAAAAGCGCCTTTGATGAAAGATTTAGGAAATAAATTGGTAATAATGAACGAGCGAAGCTGAGCGAGCAAAGCGAGCGTGCTGCGGCCGGGGCCGTCGAGCGCCAAAAGCGAAATGGTCCTATTATTCTAGTTTTAAAATTTGGTTACAATCCATTTAATAGGTCAAATAAATAAGTCAAAGATTTCTTAGATGTATATTCAGTTATAATACATTCTCGACGAATATTTCTTCCTTTCTTTCGGAAATCCTTCAAATATCGAGCAACACTTCAACAACAGCTAGCCGCTTTAGTGTTTGTATAAAAGCAGAAGTCAGCAACCCCTCAATAAAGAGCAGAAGCTATAGACGGAATCATAGCTAGCAAAAGCCGTGCATTATTATGGTAAATTTTCTTCGAACCACTCCTGTCGTTGCGAATAAACCCACCACAGGCAGTACGGTCGGCCAAAAATGTGATCCACCCTAAGGTTGAGCTTCATTTGAACTCATGAAACAACAAGGCCGATTTCCCTATGCAATGACATAATGACAGTGACAATTGTTCAACCTTGGCCATCATCAGATCTGACAGAAACCTTTGACAATACTTGCTAGACCACTTTCTTGCTCGACCGTACACTATATTTCTTCGTTCTACATAGCTTTTACCTCAGAAATGGGCCTACATAAGCTACCAGCCCTAGCCCAGTTCCGAATACCGCAAATTGCTTTCAACGTAAAATGTGGACAAAATTGGTACGTTTTGGATAAAGAAGCTTTGTTCAAGTAAACGTAAGGTTATTTGGGACATGACGGTAAGGCCATTCATAGCGATATTAAGGGATAAATGCTTCAACCGTACAGGCAGGCAGATCAAGATTGATAATGACTTTCACAATATGCTATAAGCCACAAAATAAAGAGTTTACAGAAGAACCGCTCGCGCCTTTTTCCTAAACTTGCGTGAACCGCCCAGGGTTACCTACTATGTTTTTTTTTTAAATGTAGGTCATACCTAGTCGACAGAACCGGCCAAAAACAAAATTCATCATATGAAATATTGCACCAAGTTCGACAAAAACAAAAACCTCGCGACGGTGCAACTGGCTGCGACACTGAAACTCACTGGTACACGAGTATCGCCTGTGAACTCACTGTGTCTATGTGAGTGAACTCACTGTGTCTATGTGAGTGAACTCACTGTGTCTATGTGCGTGATCAAAATGGCGGGTTTGTTCTAAGCGGACTATCTGTCAGAGGCGCCGGGGCGCATAATTTGTGCCTAAGCTTTATCACTTAAACTTAAGCCAAGGTTGGATATGGACGCCTCCGTGGCAGAGTGGTGGATTTTGGCCCGAAATTCTCCTAGGATTAAATGCCAATTCGGGCATCGTCTGTTTTTGGGTTGATAAGTGATGATCGCCAACCCGCATTTAACCAGCGTGGTGATTTAGCCAATCCCCATCAAATTGTAACTAGATTTGAAAGATGGAGGCTTTTGCCCAGCAATGGGACAGTCTTAGAATGATAACGTATAGATCGATAGTCTTCATACAACCGCCCCGTCAAAAATGAAGCACTAATACGATCCACACTTGCATAACTTTTACTTGCTTACGTGCGGCGCGCTTTGACATTGAACATTGCGGAGCTGTAATGAACACTGCAGAGCTTTCCGTTTGGAGCCATTTATGGCTCCAATTAAGGTGCTTCAAAATAGGCGCGCGGACTTGGTTTCTATGGGGACAGTATATAGGCTCATAAACAACTTTTCATTACTGATTTATTATGTTCATTCCGGTTATTATCGATACACTTTATTATTAACATAACATAAACATACCATCACGACTTTATCCCAAGCGGGGTAGTCAGAGGCAATTGTGACTGTTGCCGCCTTCGCGAACGGAACAGTCAGAAGCCCACTTTTCACCATGGTATTAGAACCCGACGTGGTAAATGGTGAGCCTTCCGCCGTTTGTTTTCGGGTTGATTTGGTTTTTATCGATGTTTTCCATCACCGGAGAGTAAGTCGGTTGAATGAATATTTACAATTTTAGTCATAATTTGTTTTACTAATATTTTATCTTTTCCTATTACAAACCAAAGTATTTCTTATTATAGTAGTTAATTAGCTTAGACTTAGTACTGTCTACCCTGTCTAGTACTGTGCCACTGCTGGGCAAAGGCCTTCGTCATTGAAATCAAGTCATCGCTACAATGGATGGGTATTGGCTCAATCAGCACGCTTGCCGAATGCGGGTTGGTGATCACAAACCCGGGCTATGTTCCGAAAAACACACTTTGCCCGACCTGGGAATTGAACCAGGGTCCTCCGGATTATTGGACCGAGCTCTGGAACCACTCGACCACGGAGGCGTTTCTTATTATAAAAAATACTAACACCTTTCCGACTCCGGTTCGCATTTAACATATATTTAATATGTTCATAGTATTTTTGTATATCAATTTATATTGACTAGTTATAGTACATTTTTATTAGATTCGATAATTCGAAAGTACTAACATTAATGTAGAATAGAAGTAACCAATTGGCTACACACACTTACTTATGATGAAGCGGAAGAACTTCTAACAAGGGTTTACATAATTGTTTGTGGTTTCTACTCAGCAGAACCAAAGATTTATCTTTAATTTCATAGGGCATACAGTTACATTCTGCATGCGCGCATGCGCACACACGCACACGCACGTACGCACACACCCACCCACACACACACACACACACACACACACACATCGAGTGGAGACCCAATCTCTGTCTTACAATAATAGTTTAAGTATTTTGTTTGTTTTCTTTTATTAAATTTCTGAATCACTGTACTAAGGGAAGTAGCGAGCGATTCCCATAACGAGTGTCTATGACTACTCAACGGGAAGACTCATCAATTTAAAATTGTATTAGTTATGGAAATAATAAAAGTTTTTATTTATTTCTTTATTTTATTTTTATTATAAGCATTTGGCCTATATAATTAAAAATATTTTTGAAATTCACTACATCGTTGCAAATGACCTTCCATAAAAACTTGAAAAAACTTACAAGAATTTAATACTATTTCCACTTCAAAGAACTTGTCTGTTTAGCTTCTGAAAAATACAATAGTGCATAGTTACTTCAACAAAAAATGTAATATAACTTCCAGAACTTTCAGCTCGTGATTCCATGAAAGGCAGGAAAAGCGAACTTTTCCAATATAAACGGCGATAATGCTCGCATTACGGTGGCGGCGGATCCATTTAAAACTCGAATAAAACACCCTTTTAGTGCTAAGGGTGCACAGTGGGGTTGTTTTATACACTCGAGGATGTAAACTTTAGTGATATAGATTACCTATAAACCTTGTGTAAACTGACTGGCCTTTGCATAAGATTTAATAGGCTTAAATTTCAAAATCATGGAAAAATTAATATTTGAATTTAAAGTTAAATGGAATTTTCCATAAATAAAAAAGGAGACAATCGCTGTAAAATAATCGCCGATGGTATGAAAGTGAGAAAGGAATATTTCCTTTATATATTTTTTATTGTAAAAAAATATTCAAAACCGAAATGTATCATTTAATGAAAAAAAACTTTTCAAACCATTTTAAATATATATTTCATAATACAGAACAACAGAAAAAATCTACAAAAAGTTCTCTCCGGCGGGGAATCGAACCCCGGTCTCCCGCGTGACAGGCGGGGATACTTACCACTATACTACCGAAGACTTATCAACAGCTACGAAATTAAACATCTATTTCGACGTACATTGAGTCGTAGTGACGGCAAGTATACAGCTTCGTTTTGATAAGCAATTTTATTTGAGGAATAAAAACAACATTGACGTAATTTTTTTTTTTATCAAAATATTTTAAAAGATCATATTGAAAACTAACGAATACTGAAAATTTAATGACAAAATATATCCAACAGCTGTTTTTCGCGTTGGCAAAATAAAAGTGCCAATTGAAACGTCATTGTGTCGTCAACTTGCGCGAAAGGGACAGAGCGATACTTCTACAGAATTCCCATTATCGGTCACGTGGCCCGTGGATAACAAATTTCAAAAATAGTAAGTCTTGTTATTATCATTCAAGTGTTTTAATTATCCATTCAGTCGCATTCACGTGTTGCTGAATTAAAAACGGAAAGGCAAAAATCTATAACTATTTTTTGATGTCGAGTATCGTTTTTAAACTAATCTTAACATACATTGCAATTGATTTTGCCGAGATTGTTCCTAAAAATGATTCTAGGAGTGTTACGAAGTTTATCTATATCTTTAGATTAGATAAGATGACCGAGGTACTACGTTAACGATAGTACATTTCTTTACAATATTCTTACCAGCCTATTCCGTAGGTATCAGTAATTGAGTAGCTCAGCTTATTATTTTAATTACCTGTAAAGAAAAAAAAAGGAAATTAGATATTGTGAATGGTTATTTATTTTATATATGAAAATAATTGTGTGCAAATTATCATATCCCGGTTGGGAACCCACACTGGTGGTGTGTGGGGTCCCAGGGTCCGCCTTTCTTATTTTCTTGGCCCACTTCGCGCGGTCTTGTGCATCCTCAGTGGTGAATCTGTTGGCACGCATGACACCCTTAACGACGTCGAGCCACCGCTTCTTGGGTCGACCTCTTTTACCGGTACCTGGCGGGGGCGGCATGGCCGGACATTTGTTGCCCACGTAGTTTGCCAAAAATTTTGTACAAATTATAACACACATTATGTTTAGATCACTTATCAAACACCGCATTTGTTATTAGCAGATTCTATTTAAAAAACTATTTAAAATAAATACATTTTTAATGACTGCGCCAGAAACTCTTCAGATTAGATTCCCAGCTAGAGAAAATTATTTTTAAGTAGGTACTCGTAGATACATTATACATACCTGAGGAACTTTATTTTTTTAATTCACAACAATCAGTCCCAGCCTTGTTGCTGGTCCCAATAATCAAAGATTTAGTTACCCTAACTGTGCCTATACGTCTATTTAAAAATTAACCTGAATAGACTAACAAAATTCTTTATTCATCATTTTCGTATTTACATAAATGCATAGCATAGCTTCATCTGTGTCTCTGGTTTATAAAAAACCTGTTAACACTTGGCTTATTGATTCTAAGGAGTAGCATTGAAAGTCGGGTGCTGAGCATAGCTAAATGGGGCAACCATCGCCGTGACAGGCACGGAAAACACGGGGTGAGCATCATTGATTTATTGTTATTTCACACCACCTGCTACTCGTAAACTATGAATCACGTTCATGTAAAATTGAAGTTAGATATTATACAACATTTATGTATAAACTATTTGTAGTGACGACGTTCACATTTAGTGTTTGTATTGTATAGGCTCCGAAACTACTGCACCGATTAAAAAATATAAATTATATATTAACTTTTATTTATTTATTTATTTATTGGGGTCAAACAAACAATATCACAATAAGGTTACAAATAATATTTAAAGTAACTTAAAATAATAATTGTGATACCAACACCGTTAACCACAGGTTGTTACATTATTCTTGAGAGGTGAATGCTAAATTATTGTATCCAGTATTTAAAAAATCAACTCAATATTAGTGTCTTATAATGAAAACAATCAGTGTTGCATCAGATCACTACACATCAACCATGGGCCTGTTAGTACAATTCATTTTCAGGTATATTTACAAGTATTCTACGCATTAATTTCACATACTTTACTTATTACAGTATTTTTGAAGGTTCTAGCATTATAAGCAAACATATCTATCGTATTAAAATACTTATTATAAATATCAACAAGACGACACATGGGCGAACGCTTGTGTACACTTGTACCAATATAAAACTGCATGATCAGCGTGTATTAAAGGCATTTTTTTATTTGTATCGTATATTTTATAGGAATTGCTATTTGGCAACTTGAAGGCATAAACAGTACCTACAGTTAAATAAAATGTGTACCCTACCTTAGAACTAGAAATAATAGTGTAATTTGTATTTAGAAACCAATAATGGCAAAAAATACTCCTACATGTACCAAAGAGAATATAATGTATTTCTAAAATCGAACTGGCCACTCGCAGCCGATAAAAAAACATTAACGTTCGAAAAAAAAGATTAAGCCACAATTTACTTATGCCAGTCACCTCTCATTGTTTACTCGTGATATCGTCTCACTCAATGTTTGCATCTCACTATCGATTCAACTTTCGAAGTTCAAAGGTTAGACAAAGCATAAAAATATCAAAGTAATAACAGTCTCTGACACCAGTACTTCTGCTCAGTTCGGAAGCAGATTGTAAGATGTTCCAGACGTGACCTGGCCAGAATCATCTTTGTCTAACTCTCCGCTGATGGAAACACCGTTAAAAAACCAAACCAACCCGGATTACGGCGGTAGGCTCACCACCTACCACGTTGGGTTTTAATAAGCTAAGTCTAAGTGGGCTTCTGAGTGTTCCGTTCAGCATGACGGCGACAATCAAGTTGCCTCTGACTGTGACTACCTACCCTGTTTGGGATATAATCATGATGGTATGTATGCTATTCAGACTAGATGACACCGATTTGTCACACCACCAAAACTGTTCTACGCACAAACAGACAAAGAATCTTTCTCAATATTCAAACAAGGCAATTAAGACAACTTTCGCAACGCGACCTCGCCTGTAAGTAGCTCAATGGACCGTGTAAGTATCTGTATTTGCCAATTGTACAAACAACCGAATTAAAGTAATGATTGTTATTAGTTAAATGATTATTTTATGAGTTTTTGTTACGCCTACTTAGTGTTTTCACAACTTTACGCCTAGTTTGGAGTCATCAGTTTGAGTTAAGAAAAAGAAAACTCAGGTAGGCCACCCTTGGCAATTTTTTCAAGTACCGTCATTGGAATCTAGTCAATGGTAGTCAAATGTTTGACAGCTGGTGTCCATTATCACATCTTGCTCGCTTTTCTCCGACTTAATTTACATATAGTATAGGTATTATTAACACTTAATTTTTGTTCAATCGTAATAAAATAAAGCCTATATTACTCCTGAATAGTTAAGTTCTCCGTTAGTGAATCTCTTAATAATATTAGTATAGATGTCGTCCATATGTAATGAATCAAACTAACTAGGATTAAATTCATGGGGTGAAAATAAAATTCAAGTTCCAAAGAAATTCAGGTGTTTTAACTTTTCAAAAATATGTTGGTTCTCGACACAATTTAAAAAAAGTTCCAATACCAATTAAAAAAAATGGTATGGGTAACTTTGTATGCTTTTACAGGTCTATTTAAATTCAGGTAATACTGATCCCAAAGCATCGAGACGTAAAGGTGTTGCCAGGTTCCGAAATAGCGTTTTCGGAGAGTGAGACTGACTAATAAAGGCCTTGTAAGAAAACTCGAAGTCACTCAACAACCTAAGAACGCTCGCTATTTCGTTATGATATCGAATCAAACATGTTGAGTGTCTTTTAGAACGGAAGTGAGAGTTGGGAATGCCAAAGATGAGTATTAATTGGGAAGAATGGATGAAAGGCGATTAAACATTTATAAACGAGGTTAAAAGGATCGGTTGGAATGGGAACGCCTAGACGTGTATGTAGCAAGAACTTGCATGAAGTGAGTAATAAGATGATATGATGCCCACGGCTACTTTTCATCACCGCACCGCTCGCCACCGACAGGGCATTCATCCTCACACTCTGAATCCGCAATGGTCTCGTACAATTCGGTTTCAGAGATGTTTCCTTCCGAGGACGCTTAAATTGTGGAATGAACTCCCTCCCTGCCGAGGTTTTCCCGATGAGTTATAGTATGGAGTTCTTCAAGAGGGGTTTGAAAAGGTTTTTACAGGGTCGACAACGCGCGAGTGATACCCCTGGTGTTGCACGCGTTCATAGGCCGCGATAACCGCTTACCATCAGGCGGTCCGCGTGCTTGATTGTCACCGACGTAGTGTAAAAAAATAAGAGTGTATAAAGCGCAAGGTGTTTGTCAGGATCGTATCAGTAAAGATGTGGTCCCTGCCTACCCCACAATGACATGTAGAGAAAACGCGTGATGGTATGGCTAATGTTTTGCTCAGATATTTTTGAAGCCTAGGAAACTAATTAGATACTAGCTGTCCGTCAGTGGCATCGCCCGCGTATACTTTCTTTTCCGTCAAAATATAGCCTAATTTTCTGCAGGCCTTCAAGGTGAGGATGGCCAGCCCGGTGATTCGTTTGAATGACTGGGCTTGTCAAACTCATATCTGGACCTCACGACACGACAGCTTTCCATCAGGTGGAGTGAGGTCATCTTGACGGACAATATAAAAAAGAATATAGCCTATGTCACTCTGCCTGATAATGTAGCTTTATATAGGAGAAAGAATTTTTAAAATCGTTCCTGTAGTTTCGGAGCCTATTCAATACGAACAAACAAATCTTTCCTTTTTATATTATTAGTATAGTTTTATGCCTTTACTGTTAGTATGTGTTGGAGTGCTCAATCCTTCTACGATACTATCCCACACTCTAGCCACAGTATTAATTCGTCGCAGCAAATCATCTCACCGCAGATGAATCATGTTCTACACAGTAATCATAAGCGTTACTAGCCAATGCGATGACCCCATGCATTGTTCGCGTTTATGTAAAACTGTTACAATCATGAATGAGTGTTGGTGGACAGCGGTTGTCAAACTTTAGAATAGGCACCTACCTATTAGCTTACCAATTTATGGGTGCTGTTAGAATTTAAATTACGCTTAATTGGGTGTTAAATAATGAATTATCTTGCTATTGAAAGAAAACAATTTTAAACGATTTTACTCGTGGCTTTATGTTTTACATTTGTAATTTGAATTTTAGACTGCTTGTGACTAGAGCAGACCAGTTCCAGAAATTGCCACTGTTCACAAGTTAACGTAATTATGATCCAGCCAACGTTCCACTCAGTCTGTGAGGGCCAAGGCCGAACTCCGCGTAGGGCGAAGCCCGGAGCGCTCATCGTCGGAACATCGATGCGACCCGCCGGCTGCCTCTCGAGCTCTGCATACCTACAGCTCGCCATCATCATCACCACCCCAGAAACATTATTTATTAAATGTTTCTGGACCAGACAACACAATACTTGTCATGGTCTCAAAGTAGCGAGAATTATCCCTGTATTACGCAGTACCAGCCAAGGAATTAAGCAAGTGGCTTCTCCCACACCCAGACCCGAGTCAATTCAGAAAAGATCGTTTAATGAATTGACCCGACCGGGAGAACCCGGGACACTACGGAAATCGAGGCGATAAACCATGCTACAGCGCACTACTCCAATCGTGTCTTCACATTATAGTGAGCATGACTACTGCTGGATGGTCTCATAACCTTGACAGAACTGCGATGCAGAGAATATTATGTCTGTCCTCCTTATTTCGTAGTGAAAAGAATATTTAGCCAACTAGGCTATTTTGCTATCTTTGTGTGCCCAGACATTTATTTCTAACAGCATATCACCCACCTCAGTGGTTTACGAATAGAATAGAATAGAATAGAATATTGTTTATTTGCGTGAAAAGTGGTATAACAGATGGTACAAATAAAAATGAGCTCACATTTCACCAGAACCTGGCATGCAAACAGATACAAGTTAACTATAAAAAAGAAATAAAAATCAATAAGTACGAATACTGGAAATTATGTTATCTGTTCAAACAATAAATGAATAATGGGGTAAAAAGTTTGAGAACCGTCATAGCATAGCGTGACAGCCAGCAGTTTGTTCGTAACGGGTTCCCGGTCACATTTTATGGGAAAACGGAAAGCATGCCTGGTTTAGCAGTTTAATGGCGATAACTCCGTTTTGCGTGAAACAATAACAATCGACAACTAAAAATAAGTAAGCCGCTACGAGTGATGGTTAAATTGTTAATAACCACGCTTGCCAAAAATACACTAGAATTTAAACCCACGACTCATGAGCTTCTTTGTTGCCAATTTCGCTGTACAATATGATCAAAAAAATGTAACAAATCTACAAAAAAAAGGATAGAATTTGATCCATGTTTTGGAATGTGTAATTTGCAGTAATAGCCAATCAACAGTCGCACTGCTCTATAAATACCTCCATCTTTAAATCAAGTCAATGCAAACGATTTAATTTGGACATACGAGTATGTAAGTATATGTATGTAATTATGTCGTAGTATGATAGGAAGAAACGGATCTTCGCAATAATCCTAGTAAGATCGTGAATTATCAGATAGTGGGGTTCTGACCTGCTACTAAGTATCTAGAGACAGCTTTCCGCCCGCGGCTCCGCCCGCGTGGACTAATTTTTCTCACACGTTGGGTTACATTATGTACGGATCCCTAAAGTTTTTGAAAAATGTAGATGGTTAATGTTTTTAACAGAGAAATAATTTTTGAAATCTGTTCGGTAGTTTCGGAGATTACCGGCCTTGAACATACAAACTCACAAACGCTTACCACTTTATAATATTAGTATAGATGTCAACACCAAATTTCAAGTTGGAAACCCCAGACCCAGGGTCCAGGACATAACACAATAGAGACGTTGACACATGTAACCAATTCATGTTACGATATGTTTTATACATTAAAGACAGTATTTAAGAACCTATATTGTGTCATCTTAGAATAATTACTTATAGAAACCAAGTCCGCGCGCCCATTCTGAAGCACTTTAATTGGAGCCATAAATGGCTCCAAAGTACTCCAAACGGACCGCTTTTCAGTGTTCATTACAGCTCCGCAATGTTCAATGTCGAAGCGCGCCGCACTTAAGCAGGTAATAGTCACGCATGTGTGGATCGGATTAGTGATTCATTGATGGGGCGGTTGTATGAAGACTATCCTTCTATACGTTATTATTCTAAGGGTGTCATTCATTAACCCCTTGAGTGTCAGCCGAACACACGGGTGTTCGTAAGAAAACCCTAAGAAAAAAATGGCAAACAATGACTCACAATGCAAAAACCGGAACAATAGAAACACACTACGTAACTATGATTTTGACAATTTCTGAATTTATTCATGAAATCATTATTTTCGTGTTTAT
This sequence comes from Udea olivalis, assembly GCA_947369235.1. Classification (NCBI taxonomy): domain Eukaryota; kingdom Metazoa; phylum Arthropoda; class Insecta; order Lepidoptera; family Crambidae; genus Udea; species Udea olivalis. The sequence goes on from OX376370.1 coordinate 2,729,507, forward strand.
ATGGCGTCTTTCTATAAAACAAAATCAGTTCAAAAATTAGTCCCTATTCTGACTTATTTTTTCTGATTAAATTACTCAAACAAGACTCTTCTAAAAGGTCTATAGACATAGAAAGAAGGAAAGTCAGTAGATCCGGGTTTTCCTATTATCTTACGACCTTCTTGAAAATATATTCCTTTTTCAAAGTCAAAGTTGTTTATTTGTGATTCACAGGTAAGATACAAATGTCAAAAACCTAAAAGATAGTGCTCTGTGATCTGCCATTGGGCGTACAAATAATGTCTCAATCCTAATTGGTTTACAGTTTTATTAATTATTTAATATTAATCCATTTATTTATAATCACAATAATGTCGTAGCAGGTAAGAAATAAAATAAAAATAGATGGTGTGTGTTGGTGATATGTTAATTATTTTTAGTTTTTTTTCTTTTTTTAATGTTGGCAGTACCTACTGAGTATTTCCACCTATTCATTCGCTTAATCACCACGCTTGCCTAATGTTCACTCAAAAACATCGTTCCATCATTCTATGGATACCGCAATTATGATGATTACCATTACCGTAAGTTAAAGTTTGACGTAAATTCTAACGCACGACCTTTCACCATGAGGCAGACATCAAAACCTATTGAGGATCAATCTATTACAGACTTTCTACGGCTTGCTTAGTGTTTTAATATTTGTAATTTAGCGATAAGATATACTTTGAGATTTAAAGGGGTCATATTTAAGCAAATGGTTGAAAAGCTATTACAATGTGAATGAATATTTGTCTGACAAAATGTTACATAATTTAGCTCTGTAGTAATTATTGACTTAATTAATTTGTGTAGGTGACATATTTTTTCAATTGTAAATTTTATTGTAACTATTTAATTGACTTAGTTTTTATTAAGTTCATTTATTAATATGAATCACTGTATAGACTTGTAGGTATTTAATTAGGTATGGTCAAATGGACATTTTAGAATATTAATAGATTTGCCTGCCGCTCTGGGCCGAATGTGGCGATTTGACATTAGAAACTTTTCCATCTTTTTTGTAACACCCATGTTCTGCAAATAAAGATTTTTGAATTTTGAATGTAGATGATCCAATTGAAAAAAAAAAATTAGTTTTCTATTTACTGATGTAATATATTTATTAACTTCGATCGCAATAAAATCGCCGGTTTGCCAGCGATCATTGCTATTTGACGTCGAATATACGAGAATACGACATTGTCATTGGTTAACCAGCTGCGAAAATGCGAGCGACTAGCAATCGGATCGCATTGCAAGTCAGAGAAAAACGGTTCTTCTAGCCTTCTAGATCAACAAAGCTAGAATGTGATAGCCCTGGTGTTATAATAAGTGTCTATAGGTGGTGGTAACTGTCTACTATCAGGCGGTTTTTCTGCTCCTGACTTGGTATAAAATAAATATTTGGGCCAAATTTCACCAGGACCATCTGACCCCAAACCTAGCAGATCTTGTACTATTGACTATTGGTGCTAGAGACTGATAAACCTTAAATATCACTAGACACATTCTCAAATATATATTATATTAATGTTTTTATAATGTTTAAGTTACTTATATTTTCTTTATTTTACGTTACTGTTTAATTTTACTGATGTAACTATTTAGTTTAGCACCTAATACAATTATTTTACTGTTCATTTTAATAATGTTAAAAAATCTAGGAGGTGGAGACCCTGGTGTCTTGTAGCACAGGTTATTAATAACCTATTTCAAGCACCAGTCTCCACATTAAGTGTTACAATTATGAACATAACTGCACTATCTTTTTGTTGTATTTCTTTCTTTTGGTGAAGAAAATAAAGATTCTTATTATTATGCTTATTGTTATTATGTTTTATAGATAAGAACACCCAGACCAGACGCACAACAAACACAAATGTTCGTAACATGACCCACGACCTCCGGTGCTAAAGGCAGGATTAGGGCTTCCAATACCGGGATCCCGGTATTGCTCAATACCGGTATTAGGCGATTTTTTGGCCTTTTCTCAATACCGGTATTGAAATCCAATACCGGTTTTAATACCGTAAGTGTCGATGCTTGGAATTCTCACGAATAAACTGCAAAATGTCCCCTATTATTGGCCAATCTGCACACTTTTTACCAAAAATAGTGGTTTAAACGGACGGGATTACCTTATCTACTGAAATAAATGAAAATAAAGTCGCAGTTATTGCGTTCCTTCGACCCTCACATTCGACTAAAATTCAACAAAATTGTATCTTACTTTATTTTACAACTAGCTGTTTGTCCACGGCTTTAGCCCGTCGGCTGTTTCTCCCGTCAAAATAAAGCCTAAATAAAAAAATTGCCTATGTCACTGGTTGATAATGTAGCTTTATATTAGTGAATGAATATTTAAAATAGTACTTTCAGAGCCTATTTGTTACAAACAGTTAAATCTTTCCTCTTTATAATATTAGTATAGATGCGTTGTTTGTGGCATTTGTCCTTTTAATGAATAGGCCATACTCGATCATAATTATAAACCTTTATTGATATATTAAGGTTTAAAACTATTGATTTATTTTGAGTCGTGAGGCTGACAAATCTGACAATCAACCAAATTTTCAAAGTGGTTTTTTGCCCCAACAATAAGTAAGGAAAAAATTCATGACTACGATTTTTGATAGTGTTTTGGTTAGTAGTAAACATTTTGATAGGTCAAAATACTACTGTTGTTTTACATTTGTCATAGATTTTAAAAAGGTAACATGGTTTTAATTAATAAATTTACCTACTTTTTAACTTGTAAAAATCATAAACGCATAAAACAAATCACTGAAATCGATATAATTATGCTTTATATATTTATAAAAGTTCATTTTCAATGAAATCTGTTACTATTTCAGCTTAATTTTTCACAAAACGCATTACCAATAATAATTATACATTTTCACCCCAATACCGTAATACCGGTATTAATACCGGATTTGAAAAAAAATCCGGTATTGATACCGGTATTGAAAATATCCGGTATTTGGAAGCCCTAGGCAGGATCCCTGCCATTGCACCAACAGGCCAGTCATCTGACTTTGTATGAAAATATTTTAAACCGGCATTCCGCTAACGACATGCCATTTTCTCACCAATAAATCCCATACATTTCTCAAGAATTCTTAACTAAACAGTTTAGTTCTACAAAATTAAGTTGCATCAACTAAAAACTATCGATCATACTCAGCCAATGAAAATTAGCTTCTATTGCCTCAACTTTCAATCTTAAGCGACCGCAAAGCAAAGATGGCTGACAGGTCTTTAACCTGAGCAACGAACCGTTATTTGCAATCAATATGGCGGAAAAAAGTTCGCGCGTTGTCATTCTGTGACAGATAGCTTGGCAATCTCACCATCGACTAGATAGATAGACATCGCTGCTGCAATTTTATTGGTAAACCATTTATCAAGATTAACTAGCTGCTAGCTGGACAATTACTTAACAACGTAAAATGGAAACGTGATTCGCAATAAAAGTTGGTTTAAAGCAGCTTTTAAAAAAGTTTTGAATCAGGTTAAACCATAAAGAGAGACTTATCAAAATCATAGATAAAGTAATACAATATTTTTAGAATACACGGCGGGGCTCGGATTCTGATAGTTATTCAATTTAAGGGAAATAAATAAAAAAGGCCAATATAAAAACTTAGTTCGATAACTTATGCATATTATAAGTTATCAAACTAGGGTGGAGGTAGCCCATTTTTCAAAAGATTACAGTAAATAATAAATATTCGATGATCCACATAATTTATTCGTCAGACGTCAAAAAAAGATAATGTCAATAAATGTTCATGAATACATAGAGACTAAAATAATGTGATATTTGCTTATGAATTAATTAATTTACACAGCGATAAAGAGATTTGATTTAATCCAGCCCTAGCTTATCTCATTATGAAGGATTCAATTAAAATTTAATACTCATGAAGTTCCAAACATGGAATTAAGTGGTAGGGTTGCCACCACAATTGCCACTCAAATGATGTGTGAGTGAAAATCGAACTAAGCTTTCACCTCTTTTTTTCAATCCTTAAGAGTGTTCAAATAATGATGCCAAAACGCAGGGCCGAAGCAATTGAAGGTTTAATAAGTAAAATATTCATAATCCAAAAACCTACTGTGCACACACAAACTTTCATCAAAATCTACCGAAACAAAGGTGTAGCATGACAGGCGAATGATGAACTATACGGCCTAAGCTTAACGTTCCTAATGACAAACAAAACGATGGTATGCGCGAAAAATACTTAATTGAATTTCGGTCGCGGTGGTCACCCATCTTGCAACCCGACCTGCCATTCGAGGCTTAACATCTATCTTATTTACCTAAATAAATAAAAATGAATCGCCAAATGTGTTGCTAAACGCAAAACTCGAGAACGGCTCTACTAATTTCATTTTTTTTTAATATTTTTGTTAAGGCACAAAGAAGGTTCCAATGTAGAGAAAAAAGTACATACAAAATTACAAGAAAAATGATAAAAACAACACTTTTCTTTTTCTATACAAACCACTTTTTCTATACAAACCACTTTTTCTGTTACCAGCTGTAAAACATTTGACATCTTTTAATAACTTTTGACAGAATGAAGTCTGTCGGGCGGGTCGGGGCAGCTAGTCGGTATAGTTCCTGATCCGCTGTCGCCACAAAGCCACGGTACCTCCTTCAAAACTTTATCTACCTACATTATTCAAGTTACACCTTGTGTTTTGGCAACCCTAGCCCCGGAAATTCCTAATTGTTAATCAATGATAACCATTGGGCCGAAAGACAAACTTTGTAGTTTATAACTGACTAAACATCAGAATTATTTGCGGTTGGATTAAAATTTCGACTAAATAATTTCGGATTATTTACATTTTGGAAACTTTTATTCTGCAAGGTTTCTCAAAGATAAGCCACTGCGTAGCTTAAATACTACTTAATTATAAGTAACGTTTGAAAAGTTCTGGGGCTGGAAGCTTAGTCTGATGTTGAGTTATTGCGAAAAAGCAAAAGAAAAAAAAGTGCGAGTAATGGATGTTCGATACAATACACTTATATTTAGGCGCCATGCCGCCAACTGAAAAACCTTTTTTATGGATGATCCATTCTCACAATATGCATAATACATTGTGCATTCAAATTATGTATATTTTGTTGTGTGACATAGTATTTAATTTATTGCACTTCCTCAATGTAAAATGCTGGTAATAAATAGATAATAGTCCATTGCAAGTGGTAGAAACTGCCATTTGTACAATAAAATTAGTAATACATTGAGAATGAAATCTTATAAAATATCATTATTTATGTAGATGAATATCAGTCTCTGCCAAGCAAATCAGTAGTATTGATTATTTGATGTAAAAGGTCCAAGATATCGATTTATGGAACTATCGATAGTTACAACACTAATCTAACAAACGTTCGTTCCACGAGTATTCTCGCTGCCAGCAATGACGGAACATAATTTTTCACCCTTTCGGTAAACCATTAATTATACAAGACGAGACTTGGCGTTAAAATACTAGGAAATTAACTACAAACAACGGTAGGTAATTATTCTTCGGAGAAACTGCAAAAGCTCTTCTGTTTCAGAAACCTCCACATTTCTTCCAGCTTGACATTGTGAGCGAAGCTCGTCACCCTTAATTTATGGCAACATGTGTCAAAATCAAGTAGATTTACAATCATCATTCTTCTATCAAGTACTATCATTATAAAGAGGTAAGCGTTTGTGAGTTTGTATGTTGAGGTAGTTAAGCCTCTGGCTTCGAACATACAAAATACGAGTAGTATTTACCCAAACAAAGAAACACAGAAAACCTTGCAACATTCTAATCTAAACATTTCAAGCACTAATTATATTAGTAACCAGCCACTGCTAACGCAAGCTAAAAGACTTTCTAAAGACAAAGACAGTCTAAGTGCAACGAGAACAAGCACAGCAGTGTTTCCGCCAAGTTAAGTTTCCTTTGCTGGTAATTACGAGATTTTTATGTGCTTTTCACAACGTCCGTGCCGGTAAATTTCATTAAAGAACTGAGCAGTATGCTCTTGCTTCGCACACTGGTTAACAAGGAGATTTAAGTGCTATTTCATTAATAAAATAAATATTTGCGGTGGCTGTGGCTTAGTAGCGACAGCATACACACTAGGTAATGTTTTATTATAAAAAGCTACGGTTCATGTCTAGAACATACACGCTCAACAGCAGTGTTCATTAAAAACATACCTACAAATGGTTATCTCTTACATTAATTTGAATTCCTAATTATTTTAGTATCTCTTTCAAGTTTCGCGGTAGTCATTTTAATGAGCCTTCGCGACTGGAAACAGCTGTCACTTGATATCTTAGTAAATTCTTTATTCGGCGCAGAACTTGGCCAATTAATTTGATTATAGATATTGTAGGATTGGTAGAAAATAACAAACATGTTGGGAATCCGTCTATCCGTCTTGGAAGAGTTAATTAAAGAAGTGAATAGAGAGAAAATAAGTACCTATAAGCAATCATTATTAAATACAGAAAAAAACAAGTATTTTGCGTGCTTGTGCAATCTTTCAGATAAGCAGGGGTATTTTCTTTACGTAACTGTTAACAAAATTTCATATCGAGACGAAAAAAATATATGCTTTGCAACTTTTTTTTACTGCATGGTCTATTTATAAGGCTGCATAGCATATTTTATAACATCTATTAGCAGTAAATCATAAAAAAAGATTAAGTCGTGTCCTTGAATGTAGCTCAAGATCACTTTACGATCTTAAAGCGCCTGCTAGACGGTCGGCAACAAGACCATCAATAGAAATGACCTTGGTCAGGGCGACCGTCGATCCATTGTGATTTGGTTGCCAACGGCCGTCCACACGGTCCAAACTGACCAAGGTCACCACCTCTGTCGGACATATACGTCATCCCTACAGGACGGCGGACGACCTGAAGCACTGAAGCAAGGTTACGATCGACGTAGGCCACATAAAACGAGACACTCAAATCTAAGAGAGATAGGCCAAAAATGGAAGTCAAATATTACAATATACCTTGCCCTTGCCATAGAATCTATTTGATCAAATCACTATGTTTTATTTAAAACTCGATTAAAACTCGAAACTTGTCAATTAAAAACAAAAAAGGGGAATAAGAAAAATCTTTTTTAAACATCCTTTAAACTCGAAAGAGGGATTTATTTGGCCAGTTACAGTTTACAGAATCATTCCCTGAAATTCTTAATTGGGGATTAAAATGTCGGGTAGTAGTACTGAGGCGTTCACATCAACCTTTAGACAGGGGCACCTTAAGCTGCTGACATAGGACCCATTTTGCAATGGTTTTGTAGAGGTTGATGTGAACGAATCTGTACATAATTATTCTGAGTTTTATTTTTAATTAGAGGCTCACTGAGCTTAGCAGACATCCTTGGTTACAACTGACCTGATTCGTGAAAGGTTTGGGCACTTTAAGGAATTAATTAAATTTATTAAGGCTTTTTTACACTAATATCATGAAGAGTGAGACTTTATTGTTTATTTTTTGTAATCGAACTCAAAACGGAACCAATTTTAAAAATCTTTCATCATTACGAATTAAGAAATGATCAGCGAGTAACAAAGGTTATAATCATTTATTAAAGCTTTTAAATTTATTCAAGCTTTATACAGTAATATCATGAAGAGTGAGAATTTATTTTTTCTCTTTTTGTAATGAAACTCAAATAAGGACCAATTTTAAAAAATCTTTCACCATTACGAATTAAGAAATTATTAGCGAGTAACAAAGGATATAATAAGTTATTAAGGCTCTTCTACACTAATACCATGAAGAGTGAGAGTTTATTTTTTATTTTTTTGTAATGGAACTCAAAACGGGACCACTTTCATATCATTCACCATTACGAATTAAGAAATTATCAGCGAGTAACAAAGGTTATAATAAGTTATTAAGGCTCTCCTACACTAATACCATGAAGAGTGAGAGTTTATTTTTAAATTTTTTGTAATGGAACTCAAAACGGGACCACTTTCATATCATTCACCATTACGAATTAAGAAATTATCAGCGAGTAACAAAGGTTATAATAAGTTATTAAGGCTCTTCTACACTAATACCATGAAGAGTGAGAGTTTATTTTTTATTTTTTTGTAATGGAACTCAAAACGGGACCACTTTCATATCATTCACCATTCCGAATTAAGAATTTTCAGCGAGTAACGAAGGTTATAATTAGCGGGAGAAATACCCCACGCGGGGGAAGCCGCTGACGGAAAGCTAAAATAGCATTAAATAAATGGGTAATTCTTAAAATGGAGGCATGATTCTTGTCTCATCGTCATCAGCCCTTAGACGTTCACTTTTGTATGTGGGCTTATAGATTTGCAAAGCTACTTTTTTCTGGTTGCAAACCGAAATAATTCACCTTCATCAGGCCGTCTGTCTACCTGGCGGATTTGGAATCCCACACCTCATTTGCCATCGAACGATCCAGCGCCCTAAGGTTTTCTTACCAATTTCTTTTTGCAATACTTCACTGGATTCAACGATTTGTCTTGACTTATCAAAAAATATCATCATTAATGTAAGCGACCCTCTTATCATTGCACCTCATTGAGTGTTATCGTAATTGCTATCAAAAATTATCGGTAAAATCAGTTGATGAGTAGCGAGTTTCTACTTTCTTTTAACAAAGGTCAAATCATTTCTATTAGCCTTTAATTACATTTTGTATGAGATTTCTAGAAGCGGAATTGCCATCACGTAAATTCCCACTCAATTTCTATAACATATTGAGTGACGTGAGGTCATGGTATCTAAAATCTCAATTCAAATCCAGTAACTTTATAGAGAATCTGTACCCGTTTTTGTGTAAGTCAGCCGCCATTTTGTAACATCTGTCAGTGACACGCGGGAAAACGTTTCTTTTTCCGGGCAGGCGAAGGCGTGAGTATCCGTTGAGCCTGTTCTTTTTTCAATTCACACAAACGGCGTCACATGTGACGGGCAATGTGTTGTTTCTTTTTGGGCTTATCTTTGATTTATGCTAAGAAATTGTATTACACAGCTTGTAATTAATTACACATGATGAATTCAAAAATTGGCAAGAAGTAAATCATCTATTTTCTAGTTTAACAATAGATGAAGTGCTTTGGGTTTTGATGAAAAATTCAGTTGTAGGGTTAGCCAGAAAACCCAAGGGACGTTTAGCAGTTACATTCAACCTTTCGGGCCCATTCACCCGTTTAGGGTCCTTACAAGAAGTGTACGATCTTGGAAAAGGGTTGAGTTGAGTGGTAATTGCTGTCTTTTCTTTGTAATCTTTTATTTTACCCTCACTTCTATCAAATTTCTAATGTTTTTACCTTGATTATTAATTTATTGAAATTTATATTAGCACTTAGCTATCACTCGTAATTTTTGCAGGAAAATTATATTATTAATAACAAGAATAAAGCGTAAAAAAAATACTATCTGATGGAGTTAACTATCGCAGTTTCAGTGACGTAAATTCATAATTCTGATACAATACGCTGTTTCTCTACCTCATATGCTTTCATATAACCTTTATTTTAACTTTTATTATTATTTATCTTTAAATTGACTGGCCTGTCGGTGCAATGGCAGTTATCCTGCCTTTAGCATTGGAGGTCGTGGGTTCGATCATCACCTATGACAAACATTTGTTTGTATAAAAAAAAAATGGTTACACCCACAAGCCCAAACACACACATCCACACAACAGGCTCACACGAGCACCCACGCACTATTAGCATTATTGTTACTTTTATACTTATTACTTTTACTTAAGCAATAATTTACAGACTGGAAATATACTATAAAGTAAGTATCACTCATGTATTATAACTGTTTGGCGGCACGATTGGCGTAGTGCGCTGTAGCACGGTTTCTCGCCTTGAATTCTGTAGTGTCCCGGGTTCGATTCCCGGTCGGGTCAATTCAGGAAAGGATCTTTTCTAAATTGACTCGGGTCTGGGTGTGCTGGGAGACGCCCCTGGCTTAACTCCTTGTCTGGTACCTCGTGATACAGGGATATTTATCCCTACTTCGAGACCATGACCAGAGGTGTGCTGTCTGGCGCATATTTATTTATTTATTTATAACTGTATGGAGAGCGGGGTTTTTCTATCACAAGTATTTTATTACTTAAAAGAAAGCCTCAATCGAAATTGAGATATTATGTAAAAACTTGATACCGAATAAAGAATTTGTATTGTATTTGTTTTGTAGATATAGTATGTATTAAGAAATATTTAAGAATGTTTATCAGTCTCTGATACCCATAGTACAACCTCTGCTTAGTTTGGAGTTAGATGATTCTGATGTAAATTCTCCCAGATATTTATTTATTTATTTAAATCCAAGGTGCTAGAAGACTGTTATTAACCCTACAGTATCCGTTCGTACACAAACCATTTTAATCCATTACAATATAACCGTGGGAGTTAATAACACGCCATCACTCTTTATTATGCTGGGTTCGTTAAAGTCGCCATGGCAACGGGTAATTCCCCCTACGGGGGTAGGCAACAAGTTTAACTAACATGTTTAAAGTGATTATAGCATGGCAGCGTAGATTTAAGTGTAGCACTGTACAGAATTATCGTACATACGGATGTGCGTTAATATAAAATGGGTATTACGTGGAAATTACCATGATTGGATCCATCATCAAATCTACTAGCGTCGAGGAAACAGAAGCGCCTTTTTTCCATACAGACGTAGTCCCCTGTTTGATGTTTCTTCCCTGGATATTGCAAGTAGGGGAATATTCTGTTTCCAAAAAATCTATTAACACTATTGGCATGTTCCTATGTTTTAATTTATAATATAAATTAATTATTAAAAAGGATATGAACCTTCAAAAATCTGAAAAATTTGCCAGATTTTCCGCTGGGTTCACATATCCAGAAAACTAATTAGACTAGATTATTTAAAAAAAACATAGGAACACGGCCAATGCCTTTCTTTAATTTTGAATGAAAAAAGATTCCAATCAATCAACTTTTCGAAAAGGAATTAGAAGACAACGGAACGTCCATTTTGTGTACTTTTGATCGAGTTGCAGTTGTCTTCATCGCACTCTGCGGGGGGCTTGATTTAATTGAGCAACACACAGCAATCGGTTTTACAAATACCTATGCTGTGCTGTGTCCTGCTAAAACTTTATGTTCAATTTCTTTATGGAGAATGGCGTCGATCGAACTCATTACATTCGGCGATAAAGGCTGACGCTTCCATAGCACTGATCAGTACAAAAGCGGAATCTGAATCATAGTTTACGCAACCTTAACTTATGAAAGAGGTAAGGTGTTCCGATAAATCTGAAAACAGAGTATGCCCGATTTGGGATTTCAATCCAGGACCTCTGGATCAAGGCCTATGTGGGCTCTAACCAGTCGATTTTGAAGGAAGCTCAACATAATAAATACGCGCCAGGCAACACACCTATTGATGTGATCTAGGAGTTAGGATAAATTTCGATTTAATGTTACGAGGTACCAGAAAAGTATTAAACCAACGCACGTTTCCCAACACACCCAGACCAGAGTAAATTGAGAGAAGATCGTTTCCATAATTGACCCGACCGGGGATCGAAACCACCCATATCAGATTCGCGCTCCATGCCTTGAAAAAAAAACAATGACACTTTTTAAATGTCAGGTCTTTGATAATGATCTCCTTTCAAATTATTTTTGCCCCAATGGACAAACTGCGCCAATCGTGTCGTCAAAGTGATAGGACTAAGAACCTTCACGACACGATTGGTGCTGGTCTAAATTGACTCGGGGTCTGGGTGTGCTGGGAGAAGTCGCAGGCTTAAATTCCATGTCTGGTACCTCGCAACACAGGGCTACTTATTTGTTTTTCATTGTTGTTTAGTAAAAAGTAAAATATCTTCCGTCTTTCTAGTCTATGGTGGTCACTTAAATTCTTCCATAGATAATATAATTTCTGATTAGATCCGTCGTAGCGAAATACCGAGCAACACCAAAAGCTTCGAAGAGCCATAGCTAATAAAATAAGAAGAAACCAGCTTATAATTTCATTTTATTTTCTTTCCGCTATTCGTCATTACGAGATGTGTGGAGTAGGGTTGACGAAATTTTCTTAAATAATATTCACAATCCTTTTTAGTGATTACTTACGATGGATATGTTTGTACAAACCTACCTTTACAAATACCTGTATATTGTCACAGCTAAAAACAATGATAAAATTATCGTAGTTGCTGATAAATGAAAAAATAAAATTATTTAATGAGTACCAGTTAATGTTTATTTTACCAAACAAGAAGATCGGCTTATTACCTGTAAATAAAAAAACCTTTATTCAGATTATTACAAAATCATATGTAACGGGATCAATAGATGATAAATCACCAACTCGCCACCCTTTTTTACATCACAATAATCTACTGAAACTGTAGTCATTTCGATTTTCCCTGACATATATGTAAGTGTTTGTTACACTTTCACACAAAAACTACTAAACGGATTTGGGCGAAACTTTACAGTAATACAGCTTATACATCAGAATAACACATGGGCTACAATTCTCAAAGATTTTGATGTAATATAGCTATAATAAATAGCAACAAGTATCGTATCAGGAAAAAAATATTAAAAATATTTATGATTATGATTAAAATCCTGCCCTCTGAGAGCCATCTTGTGCCCTGTCTTAACCATTAGTTACATAGAGATATTGTTTCTCTTAAATAGTTCTTAATGAAAGTCCGCAACAGCATGTATAGGTACAGCACTTATACAAAATACATGTTATAAAAATGAAGTTCACGCAGGCGAAGCCGCGGGCGGAAAGCTACTCGTAGTAGTAAAATAAAAGAATATGCTGAAAATTAGGCCACCATTAACTGCTTTACAGAACCCAATTATTCAATTAGGAGGACCCTTACTGCAGACAAATAGTGAACACGGTTAAATACAATCATTAATTACGGATAGTTGAGTGTGAACCCTACGGGATAGATGAACCCGGTCTGTCTCTAATTACTCTTAGAGTTCTACCCTCATCATTCTTCAGACAAGGACTAGGGTTGTCAACGCGCACACAAGATGCAAGAATCAATCAAAAATAGTTTTAAGACATGATTGGTGTAGTGCAATGCAAATTATCCCAGGTTCGATAAAAAGGCCAGTGGCCTGAGTCTTGAACAGAATTTCATTGGACGAGGATTGCAGAAATGTCAAACAAGTAATTTTCGAACCTTATTACAAAGCGTTAAGGTGCAAAAAATTTTTTGGTGACAGTAATCTAATGCCAATCCGCCAAAATTTGGTTCGGGAGTCAGGGGCCAGATCAATTGAGACACCAACTTTTTTAAATTTGCTCGGATTTGGCTAGCTCGTATGCTAGAATACGCAGCTGGCAAAATCCTTGTTTTGTAATACAAGGACATTTATCGTTTCTTCGAGAACATTATACGGTGTGCTGTCTATCGCAGATTAATTTATTACTAGCTTTTCGACCGCCCTTTGAACTTCAGCGTTACATATTTTGGCCACATTACATAAAATCTTTATACATTGTACCCTATGTGTTATTCTGATGTTTAAGCAGTTTTACTGTGAAGTTTCATATAAATCCGTTTATTTCTTTTTGTGTGAAAAAGTTACAAACATACATACATCCTCACAAACTTTCGCATTTATAATATTAGCAAGAAGTAAGATGATTTTTCGTAACTTTATTTCATCAGAAGTTCATAACTTGAATGTGCAGACTGTGAATGTGAAGGTCCTGCCTCTAGCATCGTAAATTCTAATACTACCTAGGACAAACCAGTTATGTGGGTAATATTAATAACATACGCCCTCGACTTTATCCCAAATGGAGTAGTCATATTAGTCAGAACAATCAGACGCCCACAATTCACAAAGGTACAGTAGTAAGTAGTATCGTACATTTGTGATTACCAACCCGTAGATATTTGGCCGTCTTAAGGCCATTGTCAAGAGCAATAGTGCAGTCATTGAAGCATTATTGCTCCGAATTTTTTTGCTGTGAACCGAATTGCATACAATTTTGGAATTAGGTTCATCTTACCCTTAACTTCAAAAGTGAAAACGATTTGAACTCCGCAACTACCCTGGGGGTGGTTGCCACCCCTTCTCGGGGGTGTTTTTTTTTTTTGCAAAATAACCTCGGATATCGATAGAAGGCCTAATTTTAAGCAAAAAATCATCTCTAAAGTTTTTCAAAAAATCCAATACTTTTCAAGTTATTGGCAATTGAAAATTCGCAATTTTTTCACGTTTTTCATCGGTTTTTTGCAAATATCTCCAAAAATATACGTTTTATCGAAAATTTTACGAAGAACAAAATTGTAGCAGGTAAAACAATGAACAATTTCGTTTTTTATAAAGTATTCTAAGTGCAATATTAAGCTAGATATTAAAGATCAAAGCCGTTTTTTATTTTGTCTGAAATTTAATCGATGTGGTCAATGCCATCTAGCGGCGAGCAGATGCATTTTATGCATTCTAATACAAAAGGGTTTTGTAGTGCTTGAAATAAGCTTTAAAATGAGCACTATTAAAAGTCTTTTGCACGTAAAATAAGTGAGCTGTATTGCAAATAAGGGGAGCATCTAATGTTTTTTCTTTTAAATCAATGGGTTTCATAAGTGCCATTTCCACCAAAATTAAAATTAATCGTATTCCGCCTAGAATTAACTTTATTATGAAGAGTTTGATAGATAGTATCAGTTTGGCTGCTTCAGGACACATATTTTTCAAAAAAGTCACGATTAAAAAAAAAAAATTCAAATTTTTAAAAAACCCACTTTTTTTTCATAATATCTCAAAAATTACGACAGATACGTATAAAAGTGTACGGATTAAAAATTTAGGTATTTTTCTGACAAACAATTTGGTTTTTTTGTTTTTTCTGTCAAACAAAAATTGACGGAGATATGATTGTTTAAAGAGCGCGTGGCAGCGCAATCACAGCCTCTCTTAAGCCCTTTAACCCTTCACCGTTTTAAAAAAAGGTTTTTTACTATATATTGCAATAAAGGATGTTGTAGCTCTCTTAATTACCTTTACAATGGTTTTTTATAAATTGTGATAGCATGAAAATTGAAGGAGTTATGGTCCAAAAACTTATCATATTTTTTTCTACTTAGTAACTGAAATTTTTTTTTTTTTCAAGGGGTTGATAATGATTTTAATATGAGGTAATTATGTTAGAAAATACTTTACAATTTCACCACTTACTATTAGACATGTTTTCTAGCGATAAAATGGCTCAATGTCAATTTTTCCATTAAGGGGTTGTTTACACCCCTTAAAAATAATAGGCGGAGTTCAGATCATTTTCACTTTTGAAGTTAAGGGTAAGATGAGCCTAATTCCAAAATTTCATGCAAATCGGTTCACAGTTAAAAAATTCGGAGGTAAGAACGTATTTTTCGCTTTAATGACTGCACTACAACTCACGAATAAGGTTTGATCCGCAGAAACATTAAACATTTTGGGAATGATATTTTTTTTGACAAGGTTTTAACTTGTACAATTATAATACAATACAATTTTGCTAGTTCGCGCAGAGCATAGAGCAATTTACGTTTCGTTTGGACAACCCTACACTAACAAGTTTTTTCTAAGAGACCATTAGAAAAGAATTAAAAAGGTATTCGTTAAAGGAAATGTGTAATTAATGTTATTTATTTAGGGGACCTTGTTTTTCATCTATTTTTACTTTCACTACCTATATACCTGTCACGTTCCATTTTATGAAATAAGTTTGTAAATTGTAATAGTATATTTATGAACGTTGTAAGGGTGTTGCGAAAGAAAAGAAATGGATACCTACCTACACACATTCTGAAGACATAACATAACTATGAAGTAAAAGAAAATTGTAAAACATATTATGAATAGGTACATACCTAATCTATTATAATTTTTATTTTACACTTTCATCTGTAAGCTTAAGACTAAAATAGTTTTGCAAAATATGTATAGCGTTTATTTATTTGTAAGCGAGGTTACTTGGCTGAATTGTATTTAATTTGCATAAATAATCCTTCGCAAATGTCATCAAACCCCGCATTTTAACCAGCTTTCGGTTTTTGGCCGCATAATACAGATAATGAAATGTAAGTCAAGGTTTTTAATGAATGATACAATGAAGTTTTTAGTTTTTATTTGAAAAAACACAAATAATTAAATGTCTCTGACATCTCACAAAACCCACACGCAGCATTGCTTGTACTAGTATTAATGTGGTCATAGTAACAGGTCAGTTAGAAAAAAAATATAGGTACAGCCATAGATAAAATCAACAATCACAGCCTAACGCCCGAATCCAGAAACGACAATCCAAACAAAGATAGGAACTAGAAAAATACGACCTGATCCTAGGGACTCAAGCGTGATACGAACCCGGGACCTTCCACAATCCGGGTGGCTGCTCTTCCACCTGAGCCACCGAGGCCTTTAATTTAACCCGGCGAATTTATTTAGTGTATTTTACGTTGCAAGCCAACGTTGTTTCATCAATTTTAGGGGCATGCGCCTTTATTACCCGAAAGAAATATTTTTGCGAAAATTTGACTTTCGACTAAGATAAAACTAGCTATTGGTTAAGTGTTTCTAGAAAAAATCGACCTGATCCTAGTGACACAAGCGGGATGTAAATTTTTCTAGTTTCTATTTTTGTGTAGAAAATACACAGTTCATTTTAAACAGCTAAAAATAAAAAAATTAAAATCACTTCAATTTGATGCCGTCCTGTACTCCTGTCACATGTCAGTAGATGTGAAAGGGGCAGGTATACATTTGAGTTTTCTCAACTTTGAGTGTTGTTTTTGGATTCGGCCGTAGAGGCTCTACCTTCACAGCAAAAATACAATGCTGCCTAAATAGTATCATTAAGCTGTGGTTTTCCGCAAGGAGGTATTTATCCAGACAAGCATCTCAATTATAAAGATTACCCCTGAGGTATAGTGGTCCACCTGTCCCCTAAAGACTAGAGCTTTTGCTAGAGCATTTAATTGTGACATTTTTACGAATGGTACAATACAGGCAAATGCTCAAGTTTTCTAAGAACACTCCCATGTAAGTTTTAAAAAACCATCGAGTGTCATGTTCGCATTGTGGTTCGAGTCCGACAAATGCACGATGTTCTGTTACAAGTGAATGCTCTTATCTATCAATCAGCAGCTAAAGAAGAATGCTGGCCAGGACCTGCGCAGTGAGCCAGTTTAGGTCAAAATTGGTGGTATGAACCTCCCACATACTGTACCCGTGTGCAAAACCATCCTCTCCACCGTCACCTAGCGTTCTCTTCCTTGGCCCTGCTCTGTACCTCTTCATCAAGGTTACTCATATAGATACCATCACGTTGGTACTTACATATTATTGCAATAAACTTTATTGGAAAGTTAAAGGTACGCTCTAAAAAGCAGGCATGAAGATAACACTATTGCGAAAAACTTAATTGCATAATACTTGCTACATCGCTACAATAGACCGTTCGGCTGCACTCGCTTTCATGGGTTTTAGGGGTCTGTAGGCAAAGGTTCAGTTGTTAAAACATCTTGCTTGAGTATTTCCCTAGCGCTACTAGCTTAAGGTTAGGTTAGGACATAAAAATCCGATAGGTTCGAACCAATAACAATCATACTAAAAGATTCAATTATTATTTAATATACTATCAAGCTAACAGTTTTGCATAAAGCTGTGGGCATTGCACTAAGCATAATATTGGAGGAACACTAAGTTCCTTTCAAGAATTTGTCTTCAGCTTCCACTTCAGCACCCAATCTTCGCACTTCAGTAACTCTCAGTTTATGAAAAATTTAAGCCTCTGGATGCCTCCTCTCATACATTTGAACTACTCGTGGTAACGAGACTTATTAGGCGTTTTTCAGATTCCAAATGAGCTTCGCGTTTGGAATCAGTCTCGCCTGATGGTAAGCGATGACGAGGCTGATGGTGTACACGCTTACCTAGAAAATGCCTCTTCACTCTGGCCTTGAAGATAACAGGGTTGTTAATTATCAAAATTAAAAGATTTTTCACATGCCAAAAACTAAAACAAACGGTATTATGAAGTGTGGTACCTACTGCTTTAGCTACATTGCTTAGACTAAGGAACCCAGTCTCTATCACCGCCTCACGCTTGCCATTTCTCATTTTCCCCACGTCTCTGAGAAACACCATTGTCTAAGCGCACACCTTCTGTATTCTGTCGATTACATGGGTATTGTGAACGTCTCTTTTTATTATTTAACAGTGGCTGGGGGATTGTATAAGCATGGGAATTGGGAAGTGTCGTGGTCATCCATGGTAGGCAAAAAGTTAGTGATGCCAGAGCTGATTATGAGTTTCATCATTTTGATTTATAACTGCTTACCGGCGCACAACTTAAAAATCAAGATGAACAAAGATCTTATTTACTTGAGTATTAGGCCGTATTCATAATGTGGGTTAGCAAGCATTAAGAAGTTTTTTTTAACACACTAACTGTCATGGTTTTGAAATCAGAAAGTTACCAGGCAACTACAATAATTTAAGGCAGGGGCTCTACCCACCACAGTTGTTTTTTTTTAAAAAAAAAAATATTCAAGCAGAAAAGTTTATTTCCTGCATTGACCCGACTGGGGTTCAACGGAGTCAAAAGTGTGGAATACTATGTGTATGGAAAATCAAAACCGCTGCGGGACTGAAGCTGAATATGTTCAATTTACATTTTATAAGTTAAGTCAGTCAGTCAGCCGATTCTCCTTAGACTGACTGGGCACACCACACTTTGTCTTGTATCTAAACAAAAGGTGATCTTCAAGGTGAGATTTTATCAGTGCCCCGATTATTTGTGTGTGGAGATAAGTTAAGAATTGAAATTTCCGACCTTTTTTTTTTTAATCTTGCCCCTTCAAGATGACCTCACTCCACCTGATGGAAAGCGGTCGTGAGGTCCAGATATGAGGTTGACAAGCCCTGTCATGCAAACTAATCACTGGGCTGGCCATCCTCACCTTGCAGGCCTTGTAAAACGTAACTTGAAACTGTCGTAGTTGTACTACAAGAAAGTCTGTTCCTATAATATTGTTAGTAAATAATTCATAATAATATACTCACTCAAAAATCAATACTGACTGTTTAAATCCTATGTTCTTCAGTTCTCCAATTGTTTTTTGTCCGGGACGCAACAAGTGATATATTTGGTTAATAATAATAATATAATAATATCCCTGGACATTATTCCACACAGCGCCATCTAGCCCCAAAGTAAGCTAATTAAAGCTTGTGTTATGGGATACTAGACAACGGATAAACATACTTAAATACATTTTCTTTTGTAAATACATACTTATTATACATAGGAGACATGTTCATGCACACAAATGTTTGTACTGTGCGGGGATCGAACCCGCGACCTCTGGTGTAGTAGCCAACTTCTTAACCATTACACCAAGTCGGTCGTAATCATAGGGTCGGGCTTTGTAATTTATCGATATTAATACTAAAATACCGCCAGTCTGCCAATGAAGAAACGGTCAGTTATGTCCAGCCAAAAAAAAATGGACCCAATAGTGACTGTGCTGACTAAAAAAACGGTTTGAGAACATCTGGAAATAAGGTTTACCACTGGCCTTACCTACATGGCCTCTTCAACAATCCACACCAGGCCCGCGTGTTGGAGTATGGCATGTTACACCTAATAGTTGAGGCCTGTGTCCAGGAGCCTTACCATACCATTACTTTACCTTTTGTTAGAAAAATCCCTTTATAGAGTTAAAGAATATTTGAATTGCAACTTTGGATGACTTGTTAACAATTTAATTGTTATTTTTGACTGAATTGTATTATTTCTTGTTGACATGGGTTTTTTTTTTGTATTTACCGGGTGCGGCAATTGAACTGTCCATATTAAAAAATTAAATATTTTTATTTACTTTGAATATTTATTAATATATTTTTTACATATGAAAATAAAAGGTCCAAAATTATATTCTTATTTATTCTAATGGAATACAACCGCCTTTAGCCTTCACTACAAGCTTGAGTCTGTTTCTGAATGAAGCGCAGGCTGCTCGAATAACGTCGTCATTTAAACGGTTCCATTCTCGTGTAAGAGTAGTTTTGAGCGCCTCCACTGATGTGTGTTTTTTAGCACAGGCCTTCGCCTGTAAAACACCCCAAATACAAAAGTCTAGAGGGTTTAAGTCGGGCGAAGACGACGGCCACATATCTCGGTCGATCAGCACAGGAATGTTCGCTTTCAACCAATTTTGCGTCCCAGTTGCTCTGTGCGATGGCTGCGGGTCCTGCTGGAACGTCCAACGCTCCGAACCAAATGTCTTGCGTGCCCACGGTATCAATCCTGTTTTTAAGACTTCATTCTGATAGATTTGTTGATTTATTTTGGCTTGGTTGCGACCCATTGGGAGAAAAACAAGCGGAGAACGTCCTTTTTCGGACATCGCCGCCCATACCATGATTTGGTCGGCTCCTTGTCGTCGAGTGACTCTCAGTTCATCTGAATGATCGCTGACACTTCCTTTCAACCACACACGGTCATTTTGTTTGTTAAGAAACTGCTCAACACAGAAAGTTTTCTCATCTGAAAATACCAAGTTGGGAAGCTCGCCAGTGTCGAGCAAGCGAATCAGCTCCTTTGATCGAGCCAGCCGTTTGCTCTTTTGCAAAGCAGTGAGTTCTTGCGAAAAGTTTTTTTTTAATGGTTTAACCTTAAGCTTTTCCTTTAATATACGACGAACGCTGCGGTCGCTCACCTTAAGATCCTGGGCGAGCTGATTTGCTGAGCGCTCTGGATTTCTGCGTAAACGATGTCGCACCTTTTCGACAACTGCTGGCGCCGTTGCAGTACAGCGTCGACCGCCCCCGTAGCGTTTCTTAACACTCCCAGTCTCGTTAAATCTTTGGATAGTACGACGCACTAATTTTTCGTTCAATTGAAGATTTGCTAGCGCTCGACGAATGTCGATGTTCGATTTTCCCTCCAAATAAAGAGCAATCACTGAATTGCGTTTTAAATCCACTATTTTAAAATTGGAACGTTTCTTCTCACGACCGAATAGTTTTGAAGTAACATAGATAATGTGTCACAGATTATTTTTTCAAATTTTTGCCGCGTTCGATTCAGTAGTTCGAATTTTAAAATAGTTACAAGGAGACGGACAGTTCAATTGCCGCACCCGGTAATTGTTCATTTATTGTATTTATCTTAGTTTTTGACATTCTCTTTATTTTATTAATTGTAATTTGTATAATAATTTTGACAATCATAATGCAAATTCTTATATGTGACATCGAATGTAATATATATTGTAATTTTGTATTATGAGATAAATAAAAATAAACTAAACTAAACCAAACATAAGCACTTGGAGCAATATTAAATCAAAGCAATATTTGTATTTGTCTGAGGTTCAGGCGTCATTCCTAAATTAGGTTATTATAATATTGCTGAAAGAGGTTATGGTTCGGTGGCTGAAGTGATAGGCTAAAAAAAGCAAGTGTCCCAGAGGAATTTTGGCATAAGGATCATATTTGACCTTGCACATTTCTGGCGACCAGTTTGACTTTATAAATGAATCTCATGGGTAACAGGTTACCTCATCATGATAATAAAGGTAAACATTTTTTTTAAATATTGTCGATCGATAGCCAGATGCGGTTTGTTCATCGCATCATAATCCAACCAAAGCTGCTTTTTACTTTTTCACGGCGCTTCCCGCGCTCACGAAGCACTGACAAAAAACTTCGCGCGTCTAGTTCTTTTTTGTTGTTTTTTTCGGGCACCTAAGCCAACACTTCACTTGAAGGGTTTTTCTCTGATTGACTGATAAGGGTAAAATGCTCTAAAACGCTACCGTTTTAAACGATTGTGCAAAATCTGACACTAAATTACATGATGGATACTTTAATATTAACTCTAGTGTCAATAAATTAATTAAAATCGTCACAAACTTCAGAAAGTTTCTGAATAAAGCCTTCTGAGACTTGAAATTTTACCAGCTGAATTAAAAGATAAAATACAGATTATAAGATCCTGGCCGCTTAAAATAACCCTACCGAAGAAGCACGCAATACTGAAATTACTGAAGGACATTTTCGAAGAGAGCAATGCAGATAATGCAAAAACAAAATATTCTCCGCCATCTTTTAGTCGCCATATTCCTCGTTATTCCATGGAGGCGAATTCCGCGACTAAGTCAGGTTTTATATTATCCATTCGTAACCCAGGCAATGATATAATAAGTAAAAAGTAACTAGATACGATTACCGAAATCAAATAATCATTTTTTTACCCAAATGTACATTTAATATTACAATTACATAGGTAATACTTATTTCAAATATTCTATTTACATATCGTACAACATTTACACATAAACTATAAATAACTAAAGTAAGGAAACCAAATAAGTAAGAATAATAATAATATGTTCTTTCTAAAAAACGGTATGGCCGTGCCGTGGGGCAAGGATCCCAGAACGCTGGCTGCGTTTCCTCGCTGAATGGCTATACTGAGCCTTTGAGCGAGGAAGGAGCCAGCTCTTCCGCCATGCTCGTGGCCGCAAGTTTTGGAGCTAGTGCCCCGAAAAACTTTTTGGCACAAGGACTCCACGGACCAAATGTCTCCAATGAAATTATCTTAATTATACACAAATGTACTTATAGTAAGTAACTATAGATAGATACTTGAATCTTTATTCTCCGTATTATAAACACTTCTAAAACACTGTTTTCATTAATTGAAATACTATGTACTACATAGTACTTCAATGTTTTAACTAAAGTATAGTGTTGTCTCTATAATGCTTAGCGTTGTCAACATTTGGGCAAAAAACAGTACCTAGCTTCATCTTAACGTGGCCACCTGACCTGACCCAAAACTCATCAGACCTCGTTCCAAAGGTGTATAACTTTAATTCAATACTTAGTCAAAAACCTATTTTTGTCACGAACTTTTCTTTCTGTGTGTCAATTCACTACCAACCGGACCAAAAACTTAGTCAAAATTAAATTACTAAGTCAGCTTACCGTAGACAAGACAACCGTTAAAATCAAAAACTTCAGACTTAACTCTAAATCAAAGTACAAAAAACCGGTGAACGGCAGAAAGAGACAGCGCCCTGCGCTAGAGCAGGACGGGTTTACTATCCTAGGACCAAAACAAGAATAAAATTCAACCGGTCTGGGCGACTTTCGACAGGCTGTATAGAACGGGTTACCGTGGATAGGGTTGGTAGGTTTAAAAAGTTGATTGCGTTGGCGGGAAAAATGAAGAAATTCACGCTTCATTTATTTTGGGTGTTTACTTTTAGGGATCTGTTTAAGTTTTGTCAGAAATTAAAGCGTATCTCCCTTCTACTTGTTGATTATCAGTTACCTAATTAATTAAAACTTTGTAATGAGAAAGCCCGACTTCTAATAAAAAAGTACGGCTAGTTTTTTTGCATTTACGGAAAATTATATTCAATTTAAAATGTCTCTTTGGCTACTTCTTCAGCGCATTAATAAGAGCCCCGAATTGGTGCGAGTTCGAATCCCGTAACAGCACTAGCACAAGTGTCGATATCGATAAAATTGTTGAGATTACAATGAAGTTGCTGTTAAGTTGTTTTAATTTAATTATGTTTTTAATATTAATTAAGTACCTTTTTGCTTAATTGTAGAAAACAATAGACAAAATGGCATAATTAGGGTTGTTTACGGGAGGTACGAAAAAAGTAAGCAATTTGTACTTTTGTAACAGCTAGCGACCATCGATTTTCGCAACATCGATAGCCATTAATAAATATTTAGGTTATTTATTTCTCAATATAAATTACCTTTTTGGCATGAATGTGCTATTCTATTTTAAGAAAGTGTATGGCAATCATTGTAAAAAATGTTGTTTATTCCACACTAAGTGTCTTTTTAAGCAATTAATCACAGCATTTAATATATTTGACATTTATTCAAATCCCATTTAAATATCAAATAATCACTTAATATATTATTAAGTAGTGGCAACCCTATGCCGTTACTGTTCAGAATATAATTTCTAGCCATTATAAAACCCGGAGTCTTAAAATGTTACAGATTACACGTTGGACTGTAATATGTAATTTGAAGTTTCTAGTCATAGTCAAGATCAGATTATAGGTACTTGAGACTGTCGGCGAAAATAAAACAAGAAAAATTTGGATATTTCTGATTAGTATTAAAAGGAAGAATATACTGAATTCATCCTATTCTGAGATACTTTTGCAGGCGGCCTGGTAAACTGCCCTAAAATTCGAAACTTTTTGATGGTTCCTATTTTTTTAACGCCACAATCCACACTCCTTTGCCTGATACACATTTATTGATTTATTCATGTGCTAATATGTACATACATTCACATTAAATATGGTCATAATAATGATTAGTACAGTACACCCCGTGAGGGCATTGCAAATATAATATACTTACCTAATATTTTATAAATTCCAATTACATTTCATGTTAGTATAATTATTAATTACCTATCTATTTAATACATTAAGAATTATATAAAAGTACATTTATAGCGTGAGTACATAAACTAACAAGAGTCAGATAGCGAGACTTAAGGGGAAGTGGTTCGCAAAACACGTTTTTAGAATTCATTTTTGAAGTAGTAAACAGTGAAATAAAAATCTAATAAAATTTACTGATATTGTTGAGGGGATAATACAAGGATTCATCCGGTGGAAACATGATTTGATAAAGTTGGCTCGATAGAATAAATTCACAAAGTTAGGTACCTCTTTTCGTGACATTTTTTCTTCTATTTTTGGCTTTATTACTAAAATAATTGATCTGATAATATGGGTCTTTTACCAAAACAAAGTTTAAAGATAACTGGAGGGATTTCATCCGATGGTTTTTTTATTACCTCTATTAATGTTTAATTGATTATTTTAGTGATTTTCGGTCCGCGTGGTTCACCAGTTCCCGTCGGGAAATGTTGTGCAGAACCACCTCGCCTTAAAGCTGCTTGTAGTCTCAACTCATTCAATGAATAGTAGCATTTGTTAAGCAGCAATGTCTATAGTCTAATCCTAAATCTTTTTGCGCTGGTTTCACTTTTTATGTTATCCGGAATTTTATTAAATATATTGAAAACTCTGTAATGAGGTCCGTTTTAAAACATTTTTAATTTGGGATTCGGTAGTTCTAATTTGTTTTTTTTACGTCGGGGGTTACTGCAGATTTTTAAAAACACAGAGTGCCGAGTGCGAGTTGCAGTGAGAGAAGTGAATAACTTCACAATCGCGTTTGCGAAAAAAAAAAACGCGAATTTGTATGGCATCGAGTGAGCGCCATCTAGCGGCCTGAATGGCGCTGACTCGATTCCATACTAATTGACATTTAGGTGCTCGCAAAACGCGATGGTGAAGTCATTCACTTCTCTCACTGCAACTCGCACATGGCACTCAGTACGTCTACCACGACTTGCCACTTTAAATTGACGTTATCGTTCGCGTAAAAAATGTATTGGGATTTGACTCGACATGACGTGACAATGTCAAATCCCTATACATTTTTTTACGCGAACGATAACGTAAATTCAATGTGGCAGGAAACTCGTGGTAGACGTAGGTAATTGACGAGTCATCCCGTGCTGAAACCATCAAAAAACATTATAAACTGGCTCTGTTCCTGTTACAAATTCTTTTAACGATGCAAACATATCTATCTACTACCTACTACAAACATACCACGTAACGTCAATAAAACTCTGACATGCTATTTTTTTTATTACAGCACTCAGAACGCTTTCTGATGTGGTCGAGAAATTTATTCCATGTTTTTATGTGGTCCTTGTGGGAAACCGTTAATGTATTACACTTGCGTTAGGTGCCTACTTACATTTGAAAGGATAAACGTACTTTTAAGTAGGTAGGTAGGTATATCATATATACATATCAAACGGCCATCTTGGTTTGGACGAAGAACGCAACGGAAACTAAATATTATGAAATCCGTACTAGGTACCTTCTGCATTTCAGAATTCAGTGTATGAATTCAAATAATAATGAGTTCTTAGTACATATATGCAGATAAATAAAGACTTAGTACTGTCAGTATTTCTAGTGCTGGCACCACTCGTAAACAAACACAGTGAAAATGGAAATTCGTAATTTATTCAATTGGTTTTGGTTAGCTTGTAGGTACGAGAAAGGGTGGCAGAGTAATAGGACAACTATTACCCTCCTTCGACATTTTGAAATCTAAGTGACGCCAGACGCAGAATTCAGAACAAATTCAAATGCGTATCAGGTATTGTCCTGGGTGTGGATCAAACCTATCCGCAACGTAGGTAGGTACCTGGTAGACAGACAGGATCATTATAGAGCCATCCGAATAAGGTCCATAAAGGTAGATTCATCCATCCATACCAAATACAGAGTGGCTGTTGTAACTCAAGCATTGGCAAATTTCAAATTCTTATTCGAAAGGAAATAGGTAGGTACGTGACGTTTGTTACCCAAAAAGGTCTGTTTCCAAGAAATTGATGCTCATTGGTTGCTTTGTACAGTTGTTTGTCCACACATGTCCAATCGCAACTGTGACTAATTAAAGCGCGTGGGCAGGCAGGTAACACGGTAAGCAAAAAAAACGGTTATCTACCAAAACAGATTATACCTACTTATCAGACTTCCATTTCTGTCATGACATTTTTTTAATGAAAATAGGTCTCGCGCTCATAATAATAACGTCTAATTATTTTAAGGTCTCGCCACAAAAACATTAATTACCTACTTAAAGTAGTAACAATTTAATAATTCATGACAGTGTATGTAGTTGACTGTACAGACTGTAGGTACTTACACAATATAGACGCGATCGTAAAAGCTCTTGATTATTAAAAAAAAAAATTGTGTTCAACAAAGTCAATACTGGCTGCGAGACATGAAGTCTTCCTAATGCGTGTTTTAAATATTTTTTATGGTGCTTATTAAGTTTTAAGAAACTAACAAGTTTAGACCAAACAATACGATATTTTAGAAAAATAAGGCAGACTGTAAAATACCCGCGTATACTTTGAACTCACATGAACTACATAGTAAATGATTAGCATAAGAGGAAGGAAATACCTACCTATTATATATAAGCCTTTTTTTCGGATGGGTAAGGTCTTGTCGTGCAGAACAGATCAAACCATGTCAAGTCCGGATTGGTAGGTACAATTTGTTTCAGACTCGTTGGCTTGGCGTGGCTAGAAACAGGCGTGGCCGAACTTTAAATCACATTTATTTGCTTTAATGGATACTTACTAAAAATCGGTACCCTCAATCTTCACAATTGGTAAAATCCATAAGAACTACATAACCATAACTTTGTTAGCAACTAGACTACGTAACACTTCCTCAGTCAGTGGTCGTTGTATATATTTGTTAGTATATGGTCGTTGTAAGTTAGCTACCTCCGATTATTTCTAGGAAGTAATTATGACGACGAATGATAATAAGATATCATAACAAGTATTTCCATGAGAACCGCATTCCCGCCTACGCAATAGTTATCCAAACTGTACTTGTCACTTTTTGAATAACGAACAAAAGCCACCAACCTGCTATGCCACACTTTTTTTTAAATGGAACCGCCGCACAAAAAAACAAATCAGGTAAAATGTGAATGGCCAGTCCACATGCACCCGCCAAAAAAAGGTTACGTTCGATAACTTAGATAACAAAAGAGTTTCTTTAAAACACGTATCATACCTCGATTGAAGATAGCGGTACCGGAGCAGATCCGTGAGTCACTCCTCACAGGTATGCACTTTTTACTTTCAAAGTTATTTTTTATAACACCAAGAGTTGATTTTGTACTGTAATAAGACCGTTTTACGGCTGAACGCGGCACTATAATCGCCCACGCCACACCTCAGACACTTTCCAACCGGTTTTCAAAGGATCTACGTAAAAGTAGGCTCGGAATCGGCGGGAGCGAAGCGTACCCTCCCTTCGAACGAAAACGCAGAACTGGCTCGCAGAAAAAAGTTATGCATGGTGTTGCCACGCGTCAGAATAACAAATTGTACTGTGTAACTACACATAGTGGAAAAATCTTTTATTTTTATATTTTAGGCTTGCTTCTGGAACATTTTGCAATTAAATTACGAATACAATATCATGAGTAGTGGACCAATCAGGCGCACGCTTGAGACTCATGTAATAGGATATTACCTCCGAGATTCCGGTTTTCAAATATCACCAGAATTCATGCTCTCTACAAACTCATGTCTACATTTTTTTTTATATTGCCCGTCAAGATGACCTCACTCTCAACGAAATGTCTCGTCATTTAGAAATGACGAGCAACGCTACTTTTTCATTGCGTCCTTAGATATTTTTTTAAGAAGGCAATGCGCATTCATTGGAGCGATGACTTGATTTCAATGATGGATGCCTTTGCTCAGCAGTGGAACAGTATTATAGGCTAATTAATTTTCAATGATGAAATTGCTTTGCTACAGCAAAGGAGTTGATTTGACTTTCCGGATATGCGAACATACCAAAATATTTAAAACTTGTGCGCCTACAAGTTAATGTTATGCCTATGTTACCATTACCAACCAACAGATTTTGCTTTAGAAAGTCACTCTAAACAGGTATTTATCATGAAGAGTGTATCTGTCAAATTTTATTTATATTACCAATATACATCTAATTATACAAATATATTTACCAGTTTACACCCCTAGGCTCTCCCTACTGAATTAAATAGACAGTCTTTGTTGGCTGAACTGGCAGCAAAATGACTATAAAAGTCCGGCCTGTAGTGCCGAAGGTCCTGGCTTCAAATCCCATAAAATAAATCTTCATGTGACAAACAATTGTTTTCTGTGTCTAAGAATTACGATCTAATTATTTAAATATTCATTAGTATTTACGTTTACCAGCCTTCGACACACAAAAGTACAAGCTCTGCTTTGTTTCTGGTAAAAAAAACTCCTTTAATACCACATAGAATATATGATATCTAGAGAGGTGAATTTCGAAGCCAACCTAAATATTTTTCATAATTCAAGGTATTAATCTGTTCACAATATTTTAAATCTCACAAATCTGAAAATCATGCTTTGAGTAACATTCCTTAAGATTGGCAACACCTTTTCGGCAACTTTCATCGTGCACTCGGACCCACTCGGAAGTCCTCGGCAACCGTCGCAGCGCGCCACGGTTCACGAATTCATAAAAATGGTCGGTAAAAAAGAAAACAAAAGTCCACTTTTTGATGCAACCACCATTTGCCCGTCTGTTTATATAACCTGAGAATATAATTGTGTATTGCATTTAGATTTTATCGGCTAGTTTGCATAAAGTGGTTCAATTTCAACATGGCTACGAAAGAAGTAAATTCTAGTAACCGTTATTCGTAGAAATAAAGAGATTTTTGCAAACTTCGCAAATTCTTATTGGTATTTGTGGATTGGAAGTTATTTTATGAGTCGATTTTAAGAAATTAACATTTTACTTGTACGATTATAAGCTTTTCAAACTTGAAAGAAAGAAAATATATATATATATATATTAAATCGCAATTTTACTACAACAATTACTAATTACATGAACAGAAACTAAACAAAAGAAATACAAAGAAAACAAAATAACATACAGCGGTGTCGCGATCTCCATAAAATTAAAATTGGCCCGCGCTCAGCTGTTGTCTGTGCCTGATAGGCCCAGAGTAGCTATTTTTTAGCGGGCACATTGACTGGGCGCACGCACGGACAGTTGTATGGACGGAGTAAAAAAAACCGAATTGGTTGACCAGTTGATTGATTAGCTTTATGCGTAGTGTGACCAACATGTTCCACATTGGTTAAGAGGTGAAGTCGCGGGTTCGATTACTTACGAGTACTTACTGTTAAGAGGGCCAAAAGTACTGGCCTATTCGGCGAGGTGGTAAATGATATAAAATGACTTTTATGACATTCTCATACATTTTGACTCCGACCAAGCCTTCTGCAGGTCAACTGATTGGCATGTTGCTCTTCTTGTCTTTTGAGAGGTAAACTAACTATGCTGATGCAAAATACCCATCACAAAAGAAATTAATTTATAATTAGATGTCTCAGTAAACAACCTTTAATTACTAGCCGATCTAATGTCTCCTAATTTTGTATTAATTTAGTTACGCAATGTCTTCAGATTAAATTCATAATTAAGTACTAAAAGAGCAATTTATTTCAACTTAATTAATGAAAAGCACTACGAATATTAGGTTTGCTTCATTAAAATATGTATTACACAAAATGGGTGTTTCACTTGTTTCAGTAAAACAAGAATAAGTAAATACTTACAGTTAGTATTTCGATGTGAACATAATAAGTAGATACCAATTATTTACAAACCTTCAACATGTTACAATCGTAGCCTCGGTATTTTTTTCCCATGGACGTATCTTAGGTCCATGTTTTTTACTATTTATCTTTTTTAACTATTCCTCTCTTTCACAGCCATTTTTTCCGACGTTCGCGCCCTTCTACCTTTTTAAAAAGTCAGATCTTCGTCCGAAAATCATGGACGTGGACAAGTGGTTCACATAATTAAAAAAATAATAAGATGGCGTTTGAAAGCTATAGTTTACACATGCTCTAAAATAGCGTGCTTATTAGTATTTCTGCTATTATTAATTAGACTCGCATAAAAAGTATTTACTTTTTAAAAGACTATATGAATAAATATATTTTTCATTTACTATGACGGTAGTACGTACTACCATAGTAAAATGACCTTTACTACTGAGCCTTCTATCATGTTCAGTCACGATAAGCCACGCAACCTTCGCAAAAAACGATATTAATAACAAAAAACAGTAATAAAACGAGGGCAAGTAACGATGTCTGAGGTATGGCTGTCATTATTAAAATTGCGGTCACTGGCCTCATTAAAGTAATAGTAATGTCAGCAAAATAACTAGAGATGGTCAGTCGGGGAAAGAAATGTATGGCAGCAGAAACATGTCGAGAGAATTAAATTTTTTGAAAGGCATGCAGATGAACTTTATAGACGTTAAATGTATTCTATACTAATGTTATAAAAAGGAAAGATTTGTTTGGATTTTTTGTTAGTTTGTATTGAAGCTCCAAAACTACAGGACCGATATTAAAAATTCCTTCACCAATATGAAGCTACATTATTAGGGAGTGACATAGGCTATTTTTTTATTTAAGCTACATTTTTACGGGAAAGACAGTCTATGAGGGCGAAGCCCCTGACGAACTGCTAGTCCTAACTAAAATGAGATCGATAAAGCCGCAGCTCGCAAATTATGTTTTTTTTTTATAACAACACAATAGTACAATAATAAGATTAAACGAATATACTCGTAACTTTAAGGTATCATTTTATAGTAAGCTTAAGAAGGAGCGGGGTCTCCTAACACAGGTACATGTACTTAAAAGGAGGTCCCTTCCACTTGTTATGTAACATTTTACAGATACCGAATAAATATATTTTCATTTTTTTTTAATTAATCATGAAAATAAGTAAGTATTTATACGAAGCAATTCTGGAACATTTACATTCAAACTTTTAAAAGAGTACGACGTGTCACGAGTTAAAGCTTACCTTCTAACACTTTGACCCAATATCCTTCTTACCAGTTTTCTATTACTAAATTAGCAAATCCATACCGTATATATGTCTGATAAGTATGTAAGTAAATGTATGTATATCTAAGTATATTATTTTGCTTAAGTTTTGCATGTATTTATTTTTACATACATACATACATACATACCATCACGACTTTATCCCAAACGGGGTAGTCAGAGGCAAGTGACTGTGTCGTCATGGTGAACGAAACACTCAGAAGCCCACTTTTCACCAATGGTATTAGAACCCAACGTGAGCCTTCCGCCGCATATTATTTTTATGTTTTATTTTTATGTTTTAGTTAATAAGTTTTTGTATCATTAATTTATCATCTTGCACCACCACTTAATTTTTTTACATTCTCTCCCCCGAAGGTTGTCTGGTAGAGATCGCTACTAGTGATAAGACTGCCTAAATTGTACATCTAATTCAATTACTTGAATCTCAATAAAGTTGAAAATCAATAAAGTTTATCTTACCTTATGAGTAATTCAAAAATAATTTTAAAACTCATAAGAATGCAAAAGAGTCCGCTACAAGAGCTTATAGCGCTGAGAGTCAGGGATTTGATCCTCACCCGCGATAATTTATTCAGACAGGGAACCTGTTAACTATGTAAATCAAAATTTTATCTAAACGATAAATCTGAAAAATATACCGAAAAAATATAAAATCTTGATTTAATTTGGTTGCATTTTATAGTAATTTGGATTTCCATGTACTCAGATATAACTTTTCGTTGTGGTGGATGCGTTGAATTTCACCGTAAACAGGTGAATATAGCCCTTAGACTCTAAGGCTTAGAGCAATATTTAATAACTATTACTCTTACGTCAACGTCTTATTTTGAATTTGTTTGAGGCTGAGATTCAGACGTCATTTCTAAATAAGGTT
The DNA here is from genome assembly GCA_947369235.1 of Udea olivalis. Lineage (NCBI taxonomy): Eukaryota > Metazoa > Arthropoda > Insecta > Lepidoptera > Crambidae > Udea > Udea olivalis. The sequence goes on from OX376370.1 coordinate 2,762,042, forward strand.
TTTTTAATATTGCTATATTATGAGGTCATGGTTTGGGCCTGCTTCGAGTAAAAAAAAAACCCGTTTTTTGACTCATTTGCTAACCGTACTTTGGCCATAATATCGAAAGCAAGCTTTCGTCTTCGGTTGCTAATTGTACAGTAAGGTACCCATGGACAATGGGTTCGACTCCCATGTCGATCACTTTCACGGTATGAGTAATGTGTTATTTATGCGTAACGAATACGTTATGTACTACCTTAGATAGAATAGAAGTAATTGGGTACAGTTGCTTTCATCATTATGCACTCATATTAGAACCCTAAATGAAAACATATTTATGATTGCGACTGTACTTTGTGAGGTACTCAGATACAATTAGAGTTGTAAGAAACTAAGTCTTTTAGTCTTCATTTCGAGACTTGAGTCTTTTTTCAAGACTAGGACTCGTTAGTCACATGAGTTCCGAGTCTTTTGAGTCTTTAGAGTCCTTTCGAGTCTTAAGTTCTTTGAACTAGACTAAGTCATGAACTTGAGTTGGTGTATTACATTATCCAAAAGGCAAATAATAGGTAATAGCTGATTTTATTTTTTGATTAATTCTAAATCACACAATAAAAAATTGTATAAATAATATACAAATCAAATAAATTGTGATTTTATTGCTAAACTATACAACCATGGATTTAGAGGACTCAGTCATGAGTTCTTTTAAAAGACTCAGTCTTTGAGTTCTTTTCGGCAGGACTCAAGTCTTTTTATAAAAGACTCCAACTTCTGAAGGACTTGAGTTCTAAGTTCTATTTAAAAGACTCGAGTCTTTAAAAATAGCTCAAGTTCTATTAAATGAGACTCCAAGACTCGAGTCTCTTACAACACTAGATACAATACATACATACATAAATACACGTGGAATTCCTTGCTCGGTCTTTCTGCCGGTTTCGGCGTAATGTGAACAGTTGCATAGAAATTCCTTAGCCACTAGCTTTTCCAGATGTTTTACCGTGCTGGTAAATCTGCCATTCCGCCATAGTGGGAACCCAGCCTTACTTCAATCCCTTTGATCATAAATACCCAAGATACAACAAGAGCGCTAAAAAACAAACTTAGACTGAAACACTCGATGATTAGATTAAAACAATTTCATAACCACCAGGTGCTTGCATTGAAAATGAAAGAGTACCCCAGCGGATCAATGTTTTTTTTAAATATCATTCATTTATGGCTGAGGTAAGTAGTAACTTACATATGTATGGTGTGTTCTACGTGTCCAACAACACTCACACATTTGAACCTGTGATCTCCGAACGCTTGGATCCCTTGGCCCTACGGAGAGACGTTGCATCACTCTGCGTGTTCTACCGTCTTTACAATGGGGAGTGTTCAGACGAACTGCATAATCTTATACCTGCCGCTGAATTTCATCACCGCACGACACGCCATAAGTTGAAATTCCATGCTCATCACCTGGATGGCTGGCGCTCAACAACCGTGCGTTTTTCGCGCCAATTTCTTCCACGTACAGCCAAGATATGGAATGATCTTCCTGCGGCGGTGTTCCCAAAGGGATATGACATCGGGGCCTTCAAGAAGAGAGCGTATTCCCACCTTAAAGGCAAGCAACGCATCGGTGACACTTCTGGTGTTGCAGTTGTCCATGGGCGGAGGTGATCACTCTCCATCAGGTGACCTTCTAGCTCGTTTGCTCCCTATTACATAAAAAAAAAAAAACCAAGCACTTTTGGAGGTGATTTTGTTCGTAATGGTGTATAGCTAGAATATTATGATCGAAGTTTAATCCAGGATACTTTTGTGCAAGCAATGTGACGTCATGACTACAAACAACAATTTTGTACCAAACAAAAACGAGAACCAATAAAAAATAATCAGAAAAACAAATAAACTGTCCTCACTTGTGTTATGAAAATCAGAAACAACAAAGGCAACACTAGCACAGACCCACCACAATATTTTGTTTCATAAATAGGTCGGTGAGCTGCGGGAATCGAACCCGCGACCCCTTGCATCTCAATCACCGGCCATGCCCATAACCACCAAATCAAATTAAATCATTTATTGCAAACTAAGTGTACATAGGTCGGTCCATTATGTTTAGTGCTTACAACTTAGTTGCTCTTTTCGAGCACTGCAACTTAGGCAACATGCTATCTAAGTAATTATAGTAATAATATATAACTTACATTATAACAATTATAAACATTTGAATAACATATAAATAGATAACATTTTCAGTAACACATAAAAATTACAAGTAATTATATAGGTATATTATATTTCTGAATAAATCAATCTTAAATTATGCATATTTATATTTTTACATTTTTATATTAAACCGTTATTTTTATTTATATTTATTTTATATATTATATCTTTATAATTATTGCAAAGTTGTGTTGAAATATTTATTAATGTGTAGAAACATTTGTTTATTAAGAATTGTTTAAGTTTTTTAGTAAATAGTGAAAGTTTTTCTTCTGATTTTATATTATTAGGTAATTTGTTGAATATTCTTACAGCCATATAGTATGGACTGTTATAAAGCATTTTAATTCTACTGGGTGGCAGGTATAATCTATGTTTATTACGTGTGTTTCTGCTATGGGTTTCGCTGACTTTTGTGAATTCCCGGTAATTAAAAAAAAACAAACAGTCGCCAATATGGTCAAAATGGATTGTTCAGTTTATTACCGTTGACTTGCTTGCTGTTGAATTGTGGCAGCAGCGTTCACTTATTATTACTAAAATTAGATTAGACACCATCATTCGATTTTAAAAATTACTTAACATTATGGAAAAAATCGTGAAAAAAGAGCAATATGAAAACGTTTGTTTCACTCATGAATAATTTATTTTATGGCTCTTCAAACTTAGGAAGTGATTAAAAATATATTTTGTACACTCAAAAGCATAAATGCAAGTTTTAAAGGCACCACAAATATCTAGGTATACAAGTCAACAAAGAGTCTGAACGAACATTCGTATATTTATGGATAATAAATATAAATATAAATATGCGCCAGACAACACACCTCTTGTAATGGTCTCGAAGTAGGGATTAATATCCCTGTGTTACGAGGTACCACACAAGGAAATAAGCCAGCGGCGTCTCCCAGCACACCCAGACCGAAGTCAATTCAGAAAAGATTGTTTCCTGAATTGACCCGACCGGGAATCGAACCCGGGACACTACGGAAATCGGGCGAGAAACCGTGCTACAGCGCACTGCGCCAATCGTGTCGGCAATTATGCTTAGATAATTTTAAAGCCATGGAAACGTATACATATTAATATGTTTTTGTTGACCGTAGTACCATTCAATAATCCATACAATTTATAGTAACTTTTGCAAAGATACCATTTTCATAATCGCATTCATTATATCTGTCGAACAAAATGTTTTGCAGAACGCATGTATCTAGTAATAGAACCGAAGCTGCGAGATGTGACGTCACAAACTTGCGTTCGTTTGTAGAGAGCCTAAAACGCTCTCTCTCTCTCTCTAAAAGTCCAAAAAATATGATTTTTAAAATTGCAATATCTTAGTCACGGAGTTTTAGTTCTAAGAGGATATTTTTTCTACCAATGTTTTGTTTCTATTAAAGAGAAATCTTTCGATAACACATCAAAAAAAATGACAAATGTTAGGTATATTGGGTATTAATCTAAAAAAAAAATCGGCGAAAATGTGGATACGCCCTTATATGAACGTGGAGGCAACCATTAGTATGCTGTTGAAGAAAGCTTAACATAACAAAAAGAAATAAAACTTTCCGAATCGAAAAAGTTTTGAACATTTTCGGGGAATATTGCCGGTTCAAAAATGGTTTATATCTGTAGAGTATCGATGGAACAGATCATTTTAATAACAGTTTCTACCCTGGGGCAGGCCTCTGTAAATGCATGTACTAGCGCGCGATAATTGATACCACTTTTTAACCTGTGGGTGTTGTGACCAGGGGCCTGGGGCCTGATTCTTGAACAGAATTTCATTGGACAAGAAATTTATGAACCTCATTCCAAAGCGTTAAGGTTCAAAAATTTTTTTGGTGACAGTTATGTAATGTCAATCCGGCGAAATTAGATTCAAGAGCCAGGGGCCAGAAGGTAAACGCTAGTATTTTTTATATCGGTCAGCCTCTCAAAGGTCAATGTTTTTGCCTTAAAAAAAATTATATTTTGGGAATTTTCTTTTTATATTATTCGTAGTTCTATGTCATCTTCTGTTTTTTTTAAACCTATTATTAATACAACAAATTGCTCGGTGTCTGACATTTATTTTATTCTCCGTTTACTTTTTAATTTCAAATTCTATTGCGTTATTTTGAATAAAAAAGCTATGTGGCTGCGACAGTAAAAGTTACCATTTGTGTAACTTTTTTAGCTTGTGTGACTTATCACATCTTCAGCTTCAGCAAGTAATCAGTTCCATATGATTTTTATAACTACCACTGAAAAGATTTGGATCTACTTAGCTTTTTTTTTCTTCCCTCTCCATTTGTCATAACTCAACATTGTGTTTTAATCAGACAAAACAACAGCGTAAGTAGCATGCCTTCCGGATCACTATGTTTTCAACCGTCATGTAGCCTCACTCTAAAGCCCTCAGAGCAATATTAAATGAATATTACTTATAACATAAAACATCAACGTAATATTTGTATTTGTCCAAGGCTGAAATTCAGACATCTGTTCTTTAAAAGGTTTTTTAATATTAATAAGAGAGAGAGGACATGATTCGGGGGCTGATACTAACATTGCACAGTATCAGCATTGCACAGTGACTTTTAATAATTTCTCATTTTCCTATAATAACAAGTTCGCCTTTGTTTGGTCTAATCGTAACAATATACGCGGTGTTGTAAGGGCTTCCTTTCTCAACCACACAAAAAGATCGGGGTCAAACTTTGCGAAACACAAAAAAACCGCGAGAGAATCGAGTTGAAAAGAACTCCGTGACGCTTAGGACACGTAGGCTGTAATGTTTTTCTGCTATGCACGGTGCTGAGACAAGCCAAGTTTGTTTTTTTTGGAACTAACTACTTCAAACAGTGTGATCTGTGTGTACAGGAAATAAAATAGTAAAGTAGGGGTTTTCGGCTCAACGCGTAAAAATGCAATATTAACGTATTAATGTGGTTGGAAAGATAAAGTCCACAAATTGTTTGGTTTGATAATTTACAAATAATATATAAAAATGTATAAAATCAAACAAAAAAACGTAGAAATAATATCTGACGAAAAAATGTTTACACCACATTACACACCAATTAACACTAACACAAGGAAATTAGGTTACGTAATATAAATGTAAAAAAAAAAAAAAATTGAATACAAATAGGTTTTTCTCAATGCCGTGAACTTGGCATGATTTTTCGTCTTTTGGTTTTGGCTTCAGTTTGCGTGGACTGCATTATACTTAATAGTTTTTGTACGGCCAACCGTAGCTTTAAGTTAAGACACTTGACAGTTTGCAGTTTATTCACATAATAACTCAGAAAAGTCTCCGAACAGTGTAGCGAAGGCCTCTTATTGACACTTGGCAAAGTATGTGTAAAAGTAACCAATATAAGACTGTACTTTTATTTTATTTTACAGAACAAATTGCAATGCATACTACTATACCTACTGTATAATATGAACAATATTGAAAACGAAAAACCTTGTTTCGAATTTGTGTCTGTCACCTTCTAAACGCTTTCAATTCAATTCAATTCAATTCAATTCAATTCTTTATTTGCTTACTAAGTGTTACAATTTGGAATGAGGTTCATAAATTTCTTGTCCAATGAAATTCTGTTCAAGAATCAGGCCCCAGGCCCCTGGATGTCATTCATTTTAGCCCCCCTGCTTCTTATTTCTAATGTTATAATGAATGAAGTACATTTAGTTAGTTTTATACGAAATAGTCAATCTTGCCATAAGATATCTCATTTGTTTTTATAGTTCTCAAAATTTAAGGGTTTGCCCCCAGTGCCCTACCAGCTGCTCAATTAAGGATCTATATGAGGCCTCTCCCACTGGGGTGGCGATGGCGGAGCACTGGGCTGCTGTTATTTAGTATTGGCGATGGGATCATCGACACGAAGAAGAAGAAGAAGAAGATAGTTCTCAATTGCATAACAACTAGCTATTCATAGATTGTTTCAAGTTTGTTGACACCACAACGCTTCATTGGAATAAATGATTTATTGTATGCGATTGGCAAAATGCTTATTATACAATCGTTTTTCCATTGTGTTATAAGAACAGATCGGTATAACAATTGAATATGTAATTTATTTGTTGTACTGATAAGCGTAAAAATAGCTGATAAGTACATTTGTTATGTTATCAAATTGTACATTCATTTATGGTAAGATGTCATGTAAATAGGACTTATCAGCTTTTAAACTTAAACACATCGCAAAAATTATAATTTGATTAAAAAGTTGTGGTTAAAAAGGTGCCCGTGGCTAAGTGACGGGAGGTGCCCGTGGCTAAGTGACGGCAGCGGATCGGCAACGATCCGATGTTAAGCAACGCCAGTCAGGTCGGGTTATGGATGGGTGACCATCCCGACCGAAATTAAGTGATGTGTTTTTCGGGCATCTCCGTGCTTCGGAAGGCACGTTAAACAGGTGGTCCCGGCTGACGTCGCAAGATATTAGTCGTAAAGCCTAGTCAGAGGCTAAAAAGGCGGCTTGATAACGTCTGACGGTAAGGTTTATCACTGGCCTTACATTCACCTCTCCAACAATCCGCACTGAGCCCGCGTGTTGGAGTATGGCTCGTACCACCTCATAGTTGAGGTGAGGCCTGTGCCCAGCAGTGGGACGTATAAGGCTGTATCCATAAAAAGTTGTAATTTAAGAGAACCCAATTTCTCGCATACTTAAATATAAATAAATATGCGCCAGACAACACACCTCTTGTAATGGTCTCGAAGTAGGAATTAATATCCCTGTGTTACGAGGTACCACACAAGGAAATAAGCCAGGGGCGTCTCCCAGCACACCACGACCCGAGTCAATTCAGAAAAGATCGTTTCCTAAATTGACTCGACCGGGAATCGAGGTTATTGCATCTTCTTTTATCAGTCACAATGGTATTTATATGTATATCCATATTATTACGGCATTTTCATATAATGGATTTTTTTTTCTTGTTTTGATTCGACTTTTTAAAAGTAGGTCCTTGCTACACAGGTCTATTTCAATAAAGTTTTACCGTACAAAAGAAACTTTTTTATTCCTGTCTAATGCTTTAACGAATGGAGTATAAGTATATAGGCTTAGAATAATTACACCTACAATTACTATTACATCCTTGTAGAAGGATAGCTCCATACAAAAAGGCGCGCCATTTATGATGCCAAAATTAACTGTCAAAATAACAATTCGTTACACATGTAATCACAATTTCAGTATTTAACGTGTATGAATACTACTTGTGTTTCTCTGCTGTGTTGTTGCATCCAATCACTGCACAAATAAACAGTTTAAAGATGCTCTTACCGCGAGAAATTAACCTCGGTAAGTTCAGATCAAGACGTGAAGAGGTAGAAGAGGTCGACCCAAGAAGCGGTGGCTCGACGTCGATAACGGTGACAGTTATTCTAAGTATATAGGTACCACTTCTTTTGTTGGCCGGTACTTTCAGAAAAGGGGGAAAAAAAAAACTCTTCTAACTAATCTAATCCTAAATATTGAGGTATTTCTAAAATATAGGTAGTTGAGGCACAGACCAAACACATTTTTTTATACATTTCCTCGGAGAGGACTTAACTCACGTCACGACCTTGGCGCTCTTCGCAAGACCACTATTTTATAATTTGAAATACATTACAAATACACTACAATTACAAAATCGGCATAAATATATACTAAACAGCATCGATCGGGACGCCTTTTACGCTATTCTTAGGAATTTTAACATACCTCGGAAATTGGTCGACATGGTCAAGGTGGTCACTAACGTTAGTAGGATGGCGGTACGCGTTGGAGGGGAACTCACGGATGAATTCGAGGTAATCAATGGACTGAAACAGGGTGATGACCTGTCGCCCATGCTTTTTAATCTAGTTCTTGAGTACGTCATTAAAAAAGTACTCGAGCTAGATATTGGGCTAGAACTGAACGGAAGGCATAAGGTGATAGGGTACGCTGATGACCTGGCCCTGCTAGGCGAAAGCAGTGATGAAGTGAAAGAGTCTGTGAGAACACTAGAGGCAGAGGCGCGGAAAGTTGGCCTAACCATCAACCACGAAAAGATCTCCAAAAGAAACGGTATAAAAACACTCGTATTAGAAGGAAAGACTTGCATGTTGGAGATGTTATCTACAAGGGAGTGGCGAAATTTAAATATCTGGGCTGCACAATCACGGATACTAATACCAGGGAAAAGGAGATAGAGATTCGCTTTCAGGATGCCTTGCGATGTAGCGCTGCTCTACATAAAGCGTTGGTGTCCAGGCTTCTACGTAGATGCACGAAGATCCGCATCTACAAAACTATAATACGACCCATTCTTATGTACGGATGTGAGGCCTGGACTCTAACACTCAAAGAAGAAGACAGGCTCCTGACCACTGAGAAAAAGATCCTCCGGAAAATCCTTGGTTTAGTACCAAGAACCGATAGAAGCATGAGGATCTTAAAAAATGCCGAAATCGAAAAGCTCGTGGCTGAGCCCAACATTTTAGGCGAGACAAAAGCTCACTGACTCCGATGGCTTGGCCACATGGAGAGAATGGGAGAAGACCGTAGTGTGAAGAAAGCTTATCTGGGCCGACCAACTGGAAGGCGTCCTGTCGGCCGGCCTAGATATCGCTGGGCTGATGTTGTGCAGGCGGATCTCTGCGAGTTGAAAGCCAACGATTGGCGTGCAACTGCGCGGGATCGTAGCAAGTGGCGGAATCGAAAATCGATTCTGAACCATTTAGGAATCGGTTCTCACAAGACAAAAAAGAATCGGTTTTTCCCGATTATTTTGGAATCGGTTAAAATCAGTTCATGCCCTACTCACAGGCATACAATAGTGTTATATCATTTTATTCCAAATGTCCAATTACTAGCTACATTACATTACGAAGCAGTTAAGTTATGTATTTATCCAGGTGACGATTAAGCATGTGCCTCGTAGTCTTGCTTAAACACATTATTTATTTATAGGCCCCTTGTTTTGTATTACGTTGTGGTTAAAACAGATAAAGACAAGGAACTTTAATTAGGCTTATCCAATGCTCAAACTTGTATTTAAATTAAATCAACTTAATACCGCCTGCGAATATTGAGTCATAATATAAATATTAAACCATTTTGTCATTCGCTATACATGTTTACTGCGGGATTACGCGTTTTTATTCTTGCTTGACTGACTCATGGGCGGAACTTCTGCCAATATTAACGGTTCGATTTCTACCGAGAAGGAACGGTTGTAAATATTTTTGATTGTTACGTGGCTGACGTGGTTAGTGTTCTCGATTTATGTGACAACATTATTAGTGCTAGATAATTTTCCTCACTTAAATAATAATAATTATGTTTATGCATATATTTACATATTATTAAAGTATATTGAAGTTTATAATTATTAATAGATTTTGTTTTGTGAACTATTATAAGTGCTTGTAGAAGTAAACTAAAGTGCAAATGGCGGATTGAATGCCTAGAGAAATTCTCTACCAGTCAACCACACTTCGAGACAGAAATATTACAGCCAGTGCGAAAATTAATCAATCAAAAAAACGTCCATTTGATAGTTTACATCGTATACTTATGTAAACTAGACTGAAAGACGTGTACTACTCTGTCAAGAAAGTACCGGGAAAAGATCAATATTAAACAAAATGTTTGTTATTTACCTAAATTTATTTTATCACCTTCAAAGTATGCTCTTTCAGGAACGATACACTTACGCCAACGAATAATCCAATCATCAAAACATTTCTAAAACGCTGTTTCCGGAATTGAGTTCAGTTCTCGCCGCGAATTCTCCTATAAGTCTTCTACCGATTGAAAATGGGGGTGCCACGAAGTGGTAATTTGAGTTTAGGAAAAAGAAAGAAGTCGACTGGAGCCATATCTGGTGGGTGCTCAATAGTATGTAATTTGTTAAGTGTTTGGTCAAAAATTCGTTCACAATGATGGCCTTGTGCGAGGGCGCATTGTCGTGGTGCAAAATCCAAGAATTTTCTTTTTTTGGGACTAGCCGAGCGGTAACATGTTTCATACCCAAATGATTAGTTAAAATGGTACGGATCGACTCGTGAAATACAGAAAATTCGGCGGCTATCTCTCTTAAAGTTGAATGACGATTTTCAGTCACTATTTCCTTCACTTTTGCGATGTTAACTTCAGTTGCAGACGTTGACGGCGTACCCGAGCGAGGCAAATCTTCCATCACATCTCGACCGCTTTTGAACGCTTTGTACCAGCACGTGTTTTTGATAAAGTCGATTCGACGTAAGCCTTCTATAACATTTTCAGTGACTCCGAACACGACATTCCATTGGCGATGCAATAAATATTTAAGACAAACTCTTTGTTCGATGTTTTTGTCCATTATGAAATTCGCAATACACACTAGATATGATATTACTAAAAACAGCACTGTATTTAATATAAATAACAGATGCAACTCAAACTCCGCGCCAAAATGGAAAACAGTTGTGCCAATCTAAGAACAGCAAAGAAAACAAAAATTTGAATTTGGAACCATTTAAACAAATCATCCATTCCCGATACTTTTTTGACTGAATGTATAACAATTTAATACGATTCGTACGTCTACTCGATACAAAAGCTTAATCAAGTCTCTCAGGCCCGACTCCCATCCAACAAACTCCTACTCAGCTAATTACAAAAATTATTATACGTGACGACATCACTTTAATATGTTTAAACTAAACAAGGCGGCTGAATAAAGGTATGGAGAAACACGACGCGTTATTGTCACTTATATCAGAACGTCTGAACGCTGATGCCCAGCTGAAGACAAGGTGGCCTTTGTTCCTTAGCTCGCCGTCGGTACACGAGGCTCCGATTGCTAACACATCAGCGAAGAAAAATAATTAGCGTGCATAGTCTCCCACTGCTGGGCGTTTTATTATTGTAATCATTCGCTTAGAAGTTAGAACCAAGCAAAAAGTATTCAGAAAGGGAAACATTTTATTAAAATTGGTATTTCTTTAAATATTAGATAACCGGGTAACAAATCTCATTAAAAGTAATAAATGCAATATCTCATAGTAACTCTTCGTAGGTACAAACAGTTTTGACGCTTAAAATGATTACTGGCATCTGCTGTTTTGGGGTCATAGTGATGTTTTTAAATTTCCTTCGTAGTGCGTTGTAGCACGGTTTCTCGCCTTGACTTCCGTAGTGTCCCGGGTTTGATTCCCGGTCGAGTCAATTTAGGAAACGATCTTTTCTTAATAATTGGCTCAGGTTTGGGTATGCTGGGAGATGCCCCTGGCTTAATTCCTTGTCTGGTACCTCGTAGCACAGGGATATTTATAAATCCCTACCTTGAGATCATAATGGTGTTTTGTCTGGCGCAGGTTTTCAGTAATATTTATTGACCTGTTGGTGCAATGGCAGTGATCCTGTCTTTAGCGCCGGAGATCGGGATTCCCATCCCACTCATGACAAACATTTGTTTGCTGTGTGTGTGGTGGTGTCTGGGTGTTATTATCTTATATATTTATGTATGTATTTTAAATAATTAAGTTTGTTTATCAGTCTCTGACACCCATAGTACAAGATTTGCTTAGTTTGGGGTCAGATGATTTTGGTGTAATATGTCCTAGATATTTATTACATTTCTAGGATTCCGTACCTCGAAAAGAAAAAACGGAACCCCTTACTAAAGGATCACTTTGTTGTCCGTCTGTCTGTCTGTCTGTCAAGACCCTCTTTCTCAGGAACGCGTGGAAGTATCAAGCTGGAATTTATATCAAATACTCAGGTCTACTGTCCCTTGGAGCTGTGAAAAAAGCAAACTTCTAAGCCAACGAAATCAAAAGATACACCCATTTATGCCGCAAATTTCCGCAACTTTTCGACACTCGCATGGGAATCAAAACCTACAGGGTACTTCCCGAGAACTCAGAATCCTGAATTTTGTACGAAGCAACGTCTTATAGCACAGATAAAGAAAAAATTGCGAAAATCGTAAATTTTAGTTACATCATATATATAATAAAAATATTTTTAGTAAATAATAATAATAAATAATAATAAATATCCCTGGACATTATTCCACACAGCGCCATCTAGCCCCAAAGTAAGCTAATTAAAGCTTGTGTTATGGGATACTAGACAACGGATAAACATACTTAAATACATTTTCTTTTGTAAATACATACTTATTATGCATAGGAGACACCCAGACCAGTACAAACAGACATGTTCATGCACACAAATGTTTGTACTGTACGGGGATCGAACCCGCGACCTCTGGTGTAGTAGCCAACTTCTTAACCATTACACCAAGTCGGTCGTCAAATATATCTACAGGTTTATACGGAACCCTCGGTGGGCGAGTCCAAATCGCACTTGGCCAGTTTTTTCATTTATTCAATCCCTTTTAAATATTTATAAGCTACCACACCACCAGTAGCTTCAAATTACTTATTCTGTGCCCATAGTACAGACAGTGCAGACATATTACACATTTGCTATAGTAAATTCCTCATTTGCTGATGGTAGCCAGAGCGTGAAGACTTGATATGAGCATATCTAGCCAGGGTTGCCGACTTTTAGTTTCAAATTGTAACTATTTTTTCTGTGACTTTGTCCGTCATCATTGTCACCCTAGCGCTAATAAGATCTCCAATAATAATTGAAATCTGTTTAGGAGTCAGCCACGATACGAATGGCGATAATCACAGTGTGTAAAATTTTGGGTCGCTAAACTTATTTTTTTTGAAACCTGGCTTTGCTACCTGAAGACATTTATAGTCAATATACCCACATCGTCCTATGTAGAAACTATTTAAATAAAAATTTGTTAAGCCCCATTTATTTAAAGGTTCTGATTGAAAACCTTTGAATAGAACTCAATTAAAAAAATATTTTTTGCTAGTTTGGCGGCACGATTGGCGTAGTGTGCTGTAGCACGGTTTCTCGCCTCGATTTCCGTAGTGTCCCGGGTTCGATTCCCGGTCGGGTCAATTCAGGAAACGATCTTTTCTGAATTGACTCGGGTCTGGGTGTGCTGGGAGACGCCCCTAGCTTATTTCCTTGTGTGGTACCTCGTAACACAGGGATTTAATAATGCCTACTTCGAGACCATTACAAGAGGTGTGTTGTCTGGCGCATATATATATATATATATTACAAATTAAAATAAAGAGGTAAAGAAATACACGCGCAAACTAGGCTAGAACCTATAAAATATTAGATAATTACACTGTTTATTAAGGCAGAGTGTCAATTCTTCTTCTTATCGTGTCGATGGCTATATCCTTTTTGACCATTACTCCGCCACCCTAACAGCATGGTCGTTGGCACACATAAGTTCCTCACGCGTACAGCTGTCCGGACACGAGGGGCATGATATGAGGTCAATAATAGTCAAGTGTTATATTTGGCCGTGGCACCCACATTAAAACCATATTATCCTTTTTACGATGTAAATAAACGCCCGGAATCTGGAAGCGAGTATTTGAATTACTCCCAATATAAATAAACTGATAATTTACTAATTTATTGCAACTAAGGAAATACGTAACGTAGCTAAGGAATGCCTTAAATTGTTATGGCTGGCTACCATTTTGCCAACTAAATATAATTTCAGTATTCTCCCTCCAACCCTATCAGTATCACGTCCATGACCCACAAACAGATAGTTTTATTCCGATGACTCACTAAACTGCGTTCATGTCGACTGCGGAACTGCACCGCTGACCAGTTTGTACAGAAGGTACACAGTCAGCACATCAGGTTTCCACAAACGTCAGCATATCAAAATCATCACTAATATTATACTAGGGCTGTTCAATAAAAAGTGATAATGAGATTATTTTTCGACATAGGTAGTTAACACTTTCAGCGGAGCGGCCTGACTCATATATTGACGTGATATGTCACACTCTTAATCCATACATATTTAATGGACGTTTACAGACGTTCTGTATATAATACAAAATAGGAGGGTTTGTATTATGACACGAGCGTCTGTATACGTTAGAAGTCACAGAGTGTGAGGCGACAGACCAAAACAGCGCGCGTGCCCTTCCCGCTTGCGGCTTACTGAGGTGACTAAATACGTCATGCAATACACGAGGCGACATGTCTTGAGGTTTTGTGACTGTTACGTAAGTGTAAATGCATGTGTGAGTACCTTTGTATAAAATAGGGTGAAAATGTATGTGGTGCGGCGCTAGAAACTTGGAAAATCACACTGATACGGCGCAGTGACGTAGCTAATAGAATTTGGTATAGGCGACGGACGTAGAAGAACGTTCTGCGAATAAATGCATACCTTTGGTCGACGTGACTGTACGTTGAGCCACTTCATGCACTCACAAAATGACGTAAAGAAACGTTGCCCCGCTGAAAGTGTTAATCAACTTTGAGGTTTATACACTTGGTATATCGTTCCAATCCTAACATTCCCTTCTTAAAAAAATCTTCATCTTGATCGCTTAAAAATCATGTACGGCGGCAATCTTACTTCCGCATCGTTGCCATATTTGTGACTTCTCAGTTGTTCTTTTAACCGCGGGAACAGGTAGAAATCACTAGGCGCAAGGTGAGGTGAGTATGGAGGATGTTCTATCAGTTCAAATCCAGCACCGTGGATAGCAGTCATCGCAACTCGGGACGTGAGCGGGGGCGTTATCTTGGTGAAACAACACCACTTTACCAGGTTTGCCGCGGCGATGTTCGCGTATTTCCTGAAGCCTTTTTTTTCATTTGTTCTGCGTAAAAGGGCCCCGTAATAGTGGCTCCATGATTGAGGTATTCAATCATTATCATATATCAGCTGGAGGCTCCCTCTTTGGGAAGAAAGGGAGCTCATAATCTTACCGGCGGATGGAATTGCCCTAAACTTCTCAGGCGTTGGAGATGACGGCCTCTTCCAAGTCAAGGACTGTTGTATCGTTTCAGGATCATAATGGTGGAGCCATGTTTCATCCACAGTTACGAAGCGAGCCAAAAATCGGTCAGGATCTTGTTGTAACAATTCCAAGCTGATTTGAGAAATTCGCAGTCTTGTTTGTTTATCCTTTCTTGTCTGTAAGCATTCTAGGCCCCCAGCGCGCTGATACTTTTTTCATGCTCAAATGTGTATAATACTATGGATACTTCCTAATAAAATCTTTAGTTCTTCACCTACAAAACGAACAGTAATATCAAACAAATCTGATCTGTCAAAACATATTTTTTTACGTTTTTTATCATTTGTTCGGTAACTGCCGTGCGTCGTAGGGCGTCCCGAGCGCGGGTCGTCTTTAGTTAAAGTTCTTCCTCTCTTAAACTCGGCATACCACCGCGCAACCGTGGAATACGGAGGAGCATTAACCCCTGATGTTTCTTTCAAGTCTATTTACTTGCTCAGTAGTAAATTTTTTCAGGCAGAGATATTATATAACGAGGCGAATTTTAATTTTATAGATTTGGCATACCACACTCCGACACGACGAAAACAAATGACTTCTATTTTTAAAATAAGAAAAGAAAATCAATATGTTTTATTTTATCAAATGTCTGGGCTTTACCTGCCAGTATTTACTTTTTTGTTGTTCAAGGAGTTTACACGCTATTATTACTCTTTATTGAACACCCCTGGTAAAGAGGTAAGCGTTTGTGAGTTTGTATGTTTGAGGTATTAGGTAATCTCCGAAACTACAGATAAAAACCGATTTCAAAAAGTGTTACACTGTGAAAAAGCTACATTATCCCTGATTGCTATAGGCATATAAGTTTTTTCGAAAACGTTAGGGATCCGTATCCGTAAAACTTTGATATGTAAATGTAACCCAACGTGTGAGTAAAAATTGTACAAGCGGGCGAAGCCGCGGGTGGAAAGCTAGTAATTAAATAAATTTAAATAAATATGCGCTAGACAACACACCACTTGTCATGGTCTCGAAGTAGGGATAAATATTTCATTGTTACGAGGTACCAGACAGGAATTAAGTCAAGGGTGTCTCCCAGTACACTCACACACGAGCCAATTTAGAAAAAATCATTAAATTTCCTGAATTGAATCGACCAGGAATTGAACCAGGGGCATAAGTGCGTTAGTCAAGGCAAAAAGCCGTGCTACAGCGCTCTACATCTTTTTTTTAATAAACTACCTTTTGCCTAGCTGATTATTCACTAAATTCGATCGCAAGAAAATCGCGAGTTTGACAGCAATTATTTCTATTTGACGTGTAATACTGCATCCTTAGAATAATAACGTATAGAAGGATAGTCAATAATGAAGCACTAATCCGATTCAAACATGCGTGACTGTTACCTGCTCACGTGCGGCGCGCCTTGACATTAGACATTGCGGAGCTGTACCCCAAAGCGGTCCATTTGGAGTCATTTCTGGCTCCAATTAAGGCGCTACAAAACGCGGACTTGGTTTCAATATGTAATTATTCTAAGACTGCATCATAATTACCTGACAAAGACGCCCTAGCCAAAACCAACACGCTACTTTCGTTTTGGATTTTTAAAAATGTACGAGAATTACATTAGCACTCGTCAAATCGGATTGACAATTGATGTCAGTTTCAAACATTTTTAAATTTGGCATGGCGAAACGAAAGTAGCTTGTTACTCTAGGGCCCAAGGTATCAAAACGCGAGCAACTAGCAATCGATTCGAGATGCTAGTTATAGAATAGACGTTAATTTTCTGAAGTCTCGTTCCCTTAAAAATTTCGAGAAATGCTGAGCTTTCCTTCCGCGCTTTACTCCGCGAAGATTTTGAATTTATTCAAAATCATCTTTTCACGCCCAGGGGCAATCAATCAAATCAACAATCCCTTTTATCTTGTCAAGATAATTCCCTCAACTGAACGTAGCGAGCAATTTCGGAATGTGATCTTTCATTTCCAGCCAGTCAGCGGCTACTCGCACTATCTCTTCTAGGCTGAATATTGACTGACGAAGTTGCTCGTTACCCTCAGTTTAGGAAATTAACTTGACTGGATATAAGACATATCCATGATAGATATAATGAGGAATAGTCAGAAGTCGTTGTGGTGTGGAAGAAGATGTTGTCACTAAAATTGAGATAGAAATGCTAAAATGGCTTGGTCATATGGAAAGGATGGATGAAAGGCGATTGACGAAGCGAATTTACAAGGCGAGGGTGGATGGAGCTGTTGTAAGGGGAAGGCCTAGACGGACGTACTTAGGACAAGTCCAAGACGTGCTAAGAAAAGGTCAAGTCAGGAGTACCCATAATCGACGATGTATGAAAGGATTAATGAGAGTGGAAGAAGCGCAAGAGGTGTGTCAGGACCGTAGCAAGTGGAAAGATATGGTCTCTGCTCCTACCCCCTTGGGAAAAAGGCGTGATGGTATGTATGTATGGTTCTAAGAGATTGTAATAAAGCCTGATTAACGGATTGTATAATAAGTAGTTTTTGCTCTACGTTGTTTATCAGTATTTGATCGATATTAACACAAAAATAAAACAAATAGGTACTACAAAGTAACACACAGGAAACAAACAAACTGCGACCAGCGTCAGATAGTTGTTTTAAACTCGGACAACTCAAACTTTCTGAACTGAGAAGACCCGACAGGAAACTCGACATATACAGGCACTTCTGCCCTGCGGTTAAAGCTAAGCAATGCTGAAAATAGGTTATTTTACTGTCTCCTTGACTCTAATTTACTTTTAGGCCCGATTTTTCAATTCTTAGTTTATTTCCTAGATAGCTTACTGAAGTATAAAATTAACTGGCTGGTTAACATGCGAATAGATATTTTCAATTTTTAAATCGTCTTTTATCCAAAGAATAGCTATCTATCGTTTGTTTATGTACTTAGGTATATCGCTAACTGCACACTGAATAACCACAAGCGAGATGCACTAAAACAATCATTGCAATGTTAGAATGAAACAAGACAAAAGTTGATGTTTGACAAATTGACACTGACATAAAAGAAAAACAACCTCAGCTTTTTTCACTGTCTATAATAGTTGTGGTAAAAAGTTTGTGATTATAATAACACTCCAAAACTCCCTAACAAAATGAAAATTTCAAATGACACACCACTTAAGCTCAAAATGTGAAAGAAAACGCATAAATAAATCTTAACCAGCCCCTTAAGAAGCAGATAACTTTATTCCTCAGTTAGCGGCTTTATTCAACAGATAACATCTATCTGACCATTCAAAAATTAAAAATCTTGTTTAACCTTCGAATAAACTTTATTCTAGAGATAAATTTTATTAAATTTTTTATAAATATTTTTTATTTTTTATTTTTTTAGGATTGAAAAATCGGCCCATAATCATAAGTTGCTGTCATGATGAACGGAACACTTGTGTGAGGGCCTGGCGAGTGGCGATACGTCACACAGGGATTCCCTATTATGGACACCAGTCTCTCACAGAGGTGGAAATGTGTCAACTTTGTAACGTTATAACTACTTAGATTGTGAAGAGAACCTACCTTTGTGAAGAGGAAAATAAATTATTTTTATTATTACTATTACTTTGCTCAGCGAGCGAGCCTACTCCTGCGTCGGTAGTAACATCGATCACGCTTCAAACATAGTAAAATCTAGACTAGTTAAATAACTAACTAAGTCGTAAACTTAAAAAAAAAGTTCAAGCAAATCTCCCTGCCATTCAACCGATGTTGACCATCTGTATGTTTTTGTTGAAGTAAAAAGTGACTCACGTCTTTGTGCTATAAAAAGAATATCAATAAAATGTTAAACCTAATGGCGCTGTGAATCCTTTGTTCTGAGGGGAATGTTTCAAATTACTAACTTACTAGTTGTGCGTAATTAAATATCTCTTATTATTACGCACTTTTGTTAACGTTTTATTCGTTAATAGTCCTGTTAATCCCCTTGAAGCCTCGTTGTAAGATTTGAAAGAATCTTCAGATATCTTTACAAAAAAGACTGAAGTTAATGAAGGAACTATCTTCAGTTTTTTTCATAAGTTAGTTTTCTTATTATAGGTATTAAACACGTATTATTTATTTATTTACTTTATGATTAACATTTTGCACTCAATTTTTGGCTTCTTTGTAGGCAAATAAATACTTAGGCGTAGTACATTCGAACACAGCCAGTACGTTACACACCCAATGCCGGTGGTAAACATGCTTCTACTTACAACATTGGATTGAAATACGCACGGCACGATGTAGGTTTCTGAGTGTTCCGTTAACCATACACGACACGTCATAAGTCGAAATTCCATGCTCATCACCTGGATGGCTGGCACTCAACAACCGTTCGTTTTTCGCGTCAATTTCTTCCGCGTACATCCCAGATACGGAACGATCTTCCTGCGTCGGTATTTCCAAAGGAATATGACATCGGAGCCTTCAAGAAGAGAGCGTATTCCCATTTAAAAGGCAAGCAACGCATCGGTGACACCTCTGGTGTTGCAGTTGTCCATGGGCGGAGGTGATCACTCTCCAGCAGGTGACCTTCTTGCTCGTTTGCTCCCTATTACATAAAAAAAAACTACAGCAGAACTGTTACCTACCTTGCTTTAACTTGCACCTATCCACATAGCAGATTCAATAGGTTGTATCACAAATGATAAATGAGACAGGGAAAGGGTTAGGCTACTAAAAGAGTAGCATAGTAATGACATACTTATCTTATGTTATGAAGCGGCTAGTAGAAAGTAACACTACATATAAGAGATTTACTTTTATATAAATTATTTATGAGTAAAGATAGGTTATTAACATACATAGCGGAAACCGAAAAAGGCTCTCACGACTCAGAAAGAGCACAACCTTTCGACGCAACAATGACGCGTCTACGAGGGATCTTGTTGTGGTCCATTATATACGCTGAACGCGGGAGATTTACTTTATTTTATAATATAAGTTTATTAAACAGAGGGTTAGTTACTTACTATGATGTAACATTGAGTTGAGACATAAGCTATTCGGAACAACAATGATACATCCTTAGATGCCATATTTTCTGTGAAAACTTGGTTACAAAAAACCATATTGAGAACTTAATGACAAAAAATTTATGAAAATAAATTTATTAATTAGAAATATTTCAGTTCGTGTGACACTTCAGATTTTTTCTTATTATTGTTAAGATATTTTACCATCTTCATCTTAACTACATCTTAAGGTAAAATTTAAGATTTTTCTGTATTTTGGCACTATTTTTACAAAGGTTTTAAATTCTGTGTTACAGACAAACTTTCAGTTTTGCTATCTTATTTTTATATGGATAAGTCCTTTTTCATTGGTCATCACGAAGACTACAAAGGCAATTGGATAATCTATACTAGTTAGTTAATATTAATTAAAAGATTTGATTGTTTGTTTGTGATGAATAGGCTCCGTAACTACTGGACCAATTTTCACCAATATACAGCTACATATTTATCAGGGAGTAACATAGGTTTAATTAACTCATAACCTTACATACCCTTGGCACAGTTGATTAGTATGCATTTGCTCACACACACACACGCCCGAGTCCCACCCTGGCGCATGAACGAACACATACACACTCTCACACACACACACACGCACAAAACGTACCACGCACACACACACACCCAGACAAAGCAGAATTGCTTCTTCTTCTTGAGGTGCCATCCCCTACCGGAGGTCGGCTATCATTATTGCTATCCTTATCTTTGATACAGCAGTTTGGAACAGGGATCTTGTGCTAAGGTTAAACCATGTCCGGAGATTCTTTAGCCACGAAGTACGCCTTCTTCCGGGTGGTCGCCTTCCCTGGATTTTCCCCTGCATGATGATTTGAAGTAGGTCTTATTTATCATTACGCATTATGTGACCAAAGTACTGGAGCTTGCGTTTCTTGACCGTTTTCAAGATCTCCACCTTTTTGCTCACCATCTGCAAAACTCTTTCGTTTGACACTCTATCCGTCCACGATATCTTCAGAATCCTTCTGTACACCCACATTTCAAAGGACTCCAAGCGGTTGCTCATATTTTGGGTTAAGGTCCATGATTCTACACCGTACAAGAGAACTGAGAACACATAGCAACGTGCCAAACGCACTCTGGTAGATATCTTCAGCGAACGATTGCAGAGGAGATGACGTAGCTTCAGAAAAACGTTACGCGCCTGCTCTATCCGGCACTTGATTTCAACGCTGTGATCACACTGGTCGTTTACGATGCATCCAAGGTATTTGTAAGAGTGTACTCTTTGGACTACCTGGTTCCTTGCAATTAGATTTGTCGTTGTAAGGTGTTGAGATTTACCAAATTATTTGGTAAATAAATAAATTTTATCTTTTATTTTTATTTAAATCGTTGGTTCAATCGGCTTTTTTGCACATAATATGTCTTCAGATATCTTCGATTTGCTGTATGATTTAATTTATTTTTAATTACCTTTTCCCCTGGCTCCATTCGCGTAAACTGGAAAATGAAAATAAGTTATAGTAGGTACCTAGTAGAGATACGTAACATTCAGTTAATATACCGGGTGATTATCAAAAGACTTACAAAAACGATATGGCATACTCAGTAAATTATGTAGTAACATGTAAGCGAAAATTTGATTCTTTCAATTAACTTTTATTTCAAGGTTTTCATACAAAAAATACTGAAAGTTCAAGCGATTTGCATAGTGACCTTGAAATGAAAGTTAGTTGAATAAATTCATTTTTCACTAAGATAGTTTCTACATCACTGAGTGAGTACGCCATATAGTTTTTGTAAGTTATTTGATAATCACCCTGTATAATAACACAGTATTTCATACCATCACCACTATGTCCCAAACGGGATAATCCGAGGCAAGTGACTGTTGCTGTCATGGTGAACGGAACACTCAGATGCCCACTTTTCACCAATGGCATCGGAACCTAACGTGTTAGGTGGTTCTACATTTTGTTTATGCAATAAATTATTCAGAATTGAGTTTTGATTCGGTTTTATATCGATGTTTTCCATCACCGGAGAGTTATCGGAAATTTGACAACGAACACAAATATTTCTGGCCAGATTTAAATTCGGAACCACACGATCCACGATCCCAGTTGGCATGCTTAACCCCAAGACCACAACTTCCTCGAACAGAACAGTATTTTTTAGGTATTCATATCATATTTCCTTTTAACTGACTAATAGTTAAAATCGCGACTCCAACCTCTTATTTTTGTTTTGGTAATGGATTGGCGTTAGATGAATCTTGAATTTTTTTTTGAATTCGCTATAAGTACACAGTATACAGACATAATGCGACTCTACCACCTCGTCGGAGTTGATTCAAAACTGAACGAATGAATGAATTGAAATGAATTGATTGAGTTGATCAACAATTTATTTCTATGGCATTGTGGTTTTTCAATTAGGTAGGTATTTGGACATTCTCACTGTGTTTCACAAGACTCCGACATAGATTGAAAGCAAAAAAATACGAAAATATATTTTGTTAGTCGCTGACGCTTAAAACTTAAGGTAGTCAAGGTATTACCCGATAATTTCTCTGCAAGTGAAAGTATTTTTTCCGCAATCCAACTTTTTTGATATTGCCTTATAATTATACACTTGTAGTAATTCTGGCGTCTATTGATGTATGAGTTTATTCAAACTTAGATGATCTGCGCAAAAAATACACAGTCCTTTCACTCGTCTGATTCAAACAATGATAATGAAATTGCATTTTAATAAAAACTTTCGAAGTATGATCGATACTTGATTCGTACGTCGTGGTTACTTATTCAATATTAAATTTCAACTTCTGAATAAAGCGCGGGCGGAGAGTTGAAGAGACTGCGAGCCCGCCGTCACTCAAGTCGCGCAGTAGCAACGAAACTAGTGATTTTTTTATACCTTTGAGTAGATTAACGTTATAACTCAACATTTTAGGACTGAAGGTTGTCAAACAGAAAAATCCGTATTTTGCCATTTTCCCCATAGATCCTCTTAATTCAATTTGGATGGTGTTTATAAAATAGCCCTTTAAATTTGGTAATTAGTTTTATGTTACTTTACTAGGTAAAAATTTTGATTAATAATATTATTTGAATCGTTATTCTATGACTAGCTTCTGCCCGCGACGTCGTCTGTGTGGAATGGTGCTAAACTCATAGCTTTTCTCGATAAATGGGCTATCTAACACTGAAATAATTTTTCAAATTGGACCAGTTTTTCCTGAGGTTAGCGCGTTCAAGCAAACAAACAAACAAACAAACTCTTCAGCTTTATAATATTTAAGTACCTACTTGTACTTAGATAGAATATTCTGTAAAATAAATTTTATTTGGAACAAATATCTATGATTTTAATTTCTTTCAAGTAACTATTCTGCATATTGATTATTCTATGAAATGACATTAAGAGAAACAATTTCTGTGAAATGAAATTCTATGTTACCAATTTCTATCAATAACCATTTTTTAACAAACAATGTTTATCCCATTTCTAGCCAGTCATCGGTTACCTGGCACAAACGCATCTTTTAGGTTGGATATTAACTAACGAAATTGTTCGCTTCACTCAGTTCAGGAAATTAACTTGACAGGACTTAGGTAAGCGATTGTAACAAGGCCTTAGGCCTCGGTCTTGACTGAAACTGTACACATTATCTCGCGTCCCCCTTGAAGATGGTATGGTATAGTAAGTAGTTTTAAAAATAATTTCTTTTACAATTTCTCCAATACTGTGTCGGGTTACCAAAGATTTATTCTTAGAAAGTTCCTGACATGTATTTTGGTTCCAAATGTCATAACGAAGTTCCTGCGGTGGATGTGTTCAGTCTCACGCAAAGATCGCGTGCACCCACATCCGCGGCAGCCTTCGTGTTCATGACATCGCAGACAAGCTGCAGGAGTGCCGCCTTCGTTGGTATGGTCATGTCTCACGGAGATCGGCAAACTACGTGGGCAACAAATGTCTGGCCATGCCACCCCCGCCAGGGACCGGTAGAAGAGGTCGATCCAAGAAGCGGTGGCTCGACGTCGTTAAGGGTGACATGCGTGCCAACAAACTCACCACTGAGGATGCACAAGACCGCGCGATGTGGGCCAAGAAATTAAGAAAGGCGGACCCTAGGAACTCACACATCAGTGTGGGTTCACAACCGGGATAGACCGCACGGATGATGCTGATGAAGTTCCGCCGCCGCAACAACATGGTGATTCAGAGTCAAATCCAGTTTAACTAAATATTACATAAACCTGATAAAAGAAATTAAACCAGTGTGTACCAGATGCATAAATGTCGTTTTACTTTCACACCTAAAATTGTTAGCAATGACAGTAGCACGGCACGTCTGGCTACTTCGCGCTTTAGTGAATACAAATAAAAAGAAAGGAAACTAGTGCAATAAACATAATTAGCTGCATGCGTTAATTTATTTGTAATTGTGAAAGTTTTAGAGAAATTTACAGTTATAAAACTTATAAACCTTTTTGGCTTTTTTAAATTACATTTTTAACAGTAACAAAAGTATAAAGTTCGTTACGTATGTTATCCAGTTGATTCAAAGAAGATTAAACCTGTATAGTTTACATAAGACATCTAATCAAAATTATTATTACGCAATTTACGCCCTAATTAAATTATACGAAAGCATCTCAAAGTGAAAGTTACGCATTTATAATTATTTT
Organism: Udea olivalis; assembly: GCA_947369235.1. Lineage (NCBI taxonomy): Eukaryota > Metazoa > Arthropoda > Insecta > Lepidoptera > Crambidae > Udea > Udea olivalis. The sequence goes on from OX376370.1 coordinate 2,786,793, forward strand.
TCCGCCATTCTTGGCAACACTGCAAGCGAATGTCATGTCATTTCAGTTGTCAGTTTGTGTTTTTGTCTTGCAATACGTGTTTACGTCGACGATTTTTTACGAAACACATCAATTATTGTGGTTTAAAGTTTAATAAATGTGTCGAAATAGTTGAAAACAAAGTTGCAGTGATGTTGAAATGATATAATTTGCTTAACCGGTAAGTTTTGCCATCAAATAGTTCTGTTAATTTGATGCAAATTGCTGGAAGATTTCTACGCATAGTTATTATTAATATGATGTGCGTAGACACTTTTTTACTATCTAAATTGAATATGTTGACTAACACAGTCGTCCTGTGTAGCGCACAAAAGCTTAAACCCATTTATCTCTACTGGATGATATGAAACTATCGTGTCCTTCCTAAGGCTTCTAGGATGTTTGTCGATCTGAATGCATGTACACATTATTGATAAAACCAGTTTTTATCAAGAATGTGGTAGTAACAGACTAGTTCGCAGATTAGCAGAGGTTATTTCTGTGTGTAATGTGAAATAAATACTAAATAACTACCAGTTGAATTACACATGTCTCTTTCATTTGCAATACTTTCGTTAGCACTACCACTTTCTATAAGTTTCTCAGTTGTTTAAGCATTAAACTAAATAAGGACTGCAACCATTCAAAAGTTTCACAACTGATAATTATGAAAATTATATTGTTACTTACTTCAGCATAGAATAAAGAATAAGATAACAACTTGGTAAGTATGATCTTACTGACACAGAAATTTATGGTTTAAGGTTTAGGACATTTATTTCTCTTAGGAACATTACTTTTCAGTTGCTAAGAAACGCAATATAATAAGTTTTATCTACCCAATTATACTATACATTTACAATTATAATAATCAATCACACATACCATGTAGAATTCAATACCAGGCACCTATTCACAAGATACAAAAAAAAAATACAATTAATCACAATATTTGAAAGAGTAACTTAAATACTGGGTACAATAATTATTTAAGTGGGTAATGTTACAATTTGTCATAGACCACCACTCTACAGATAGTAGTTTCTATGTGCCAACATTTTTGTTTTTTATTGGGAAAACAGATTTGTAAGCATATACCTATTAGAAGATGGTTCACAAACCGAAATATTTATTCAGAAAATTTATTATTTATAAACCATAGTATATGGTTTTAAAAAATAAAGGCAATGAAACAGATTGTAAATTAAAACTTGCTCATGTTAATCTTGTCAGCAGAATCTTGGCTTTAAAATGAGTACTTACTTTATACTCATATTCTTTGTTTTCATTTATATTGTATTTTCTGCAAATTTCATTGTAATTTATCTAACACGAAAAATAAAATAGCAGATAATTTTATTTATTTATTTATCATTATTTATTTATTTATTTAACCAAAACTTAAAACTATCATTACAGGTATGCACCCAATGCGATAGTGAAGCAACTAGACTAGGTACTAATTTATAAGACTACACAATAATACAATATTCAGTTATTACAATAACAAGATATGAACAGTGCCACTCTTGCTAATATAGTAAACATTGCTTAATGTAGGTATACATGTAATATTACCTGAAAGCTTTACATTATTATTTAAATGAGTAACTTTCATTCTGAGATTTTGTCAGCACGCAGAGTCATTTGCAAAATCCATCTGTATTTAATTAAACTTTTTATTATGTCTATTAATGCTTCAATTTCCATTTTTGACAAACATTGCAATATCAATAAAATAGAATTAGCTACTTTCTATGGATAGCCAGAGTATAATAATTTTGATAAAACTGAATTAATAGCATTTTTAATTCAATGGCAGCAATGGAGGCCGACACTACATCTCTTCGCAAATCCGCGCCCGAGTGGAGTCTCGCTGGCGATAAACAGTTGCTCGACATACTACAGAACATACACCAGGTATGATCAACACAAAACCAGAAGTCATCAGATGACACAATTGGGGTAGTGGGCTGTAGCATGGTTCCTCGCGTTGACTTGCTTGGTTTCCCGGTTTCAATTCTCGGACAGACAATTCAGGAAACAATCTTTTATCAATTAGCTCAGGTCTGGGTGTGCTGGGACACTCCTGGCTTAATTCATTTCTGGTACCTCATTCATAACACAGGGATATTTATGCTTACTTGGAGACCAGGACAAGTGCTATGTTCAATTCAATTCAATTCAATTCAATCGTTTATTGCGTATCACATTACAATTTTAAGATTTTAAATATATTAAGGTAGGTATACATGTGACGCCCTGTAAGGGCATGGCAAAACATAACTTATACTAAGTAAATAATACATTTATAATTAAGTTGACTCCTTGTTGAATATAATAATGACATCAAAGTATTACGACAACTTAGTTTCGAAGGTCTTTGTTGAAACTTTCATCAAAAAATTCTGTTAAGCTATAATAGCCCTTACCTATTAAAAATGTTTTCAATGCTTTAGTGAAGAGTGAAGGCTTTTGTATGTTTTTTATTTTATTAGGTAAGTGATTATAAATTTTGATTAGCATGGTGGGTGAACTAGACGAGACCAATTTTAATTTGGAAAAGGGCGTCTTTAGCTTATTTAAATTTCTGTTATTTCTTTTCATTATTGTTATTGGAGAATACAGATTAGGGTTTTTTTTTACAAATTTACATGACTCAAGAATGTAGATAGACGTTAGGGTTAGAATTTGGTTATTGATGAAGTGTGGTCTGCAGGATTCGAGTTGATCTATGTTTGTTAAAATTCTGACGCATTTCTTTTGTAATATAAAGACTATGTTTGTATCGCAAGAGTTTCCCCACAATATTATACCATATGATAGTCGTGAATAAGCATATGCATAATAAGCTGAGAGGGCAGTTTTAAAATCTGTCACGCGTTTCAGATGCTGGAGAGCGTATATGAAGGATGACAATTTCGCTAAAAGTGCTTGGATGTGCTGCTTCCAGTTCAGATGCATGTCCAGATGTATTCCTAATAAGCTAGCCGAGCTTACAGTTTCTAATTTTGTGTTTTTATAGCTGTATGATAGTTGCAATGCAGTTTTCTGATATGGTTTAAATTGTATGAGTTTAGTTTTACGAAGGTTGAGTAATAAGTTATGTGAGCTTAGCCAGTCACAAATTTTATCCAGTTCTAAATTTAATTTAGACTTTAATACAGAAACTTCGGAGCAGGAAAACAAGACGGATACATCGTCGGCAAAAAGAATGCAGTTTTCATCCAATATGTTGGGTAGATTATTAATGTAAATTAGGAACAGAAGACATCCTAACACGCTGCCCTGAGGGATGGAGCCAGTAACTGCTTTTTTTTCCGAAGTACAGTGTGTTATTTCTCCCGTTTCAAAGTTCGTGTTTTCGATTTCAACGTATTGGAGTCGGCGGTTGAGGTATGATTTGAACCAGTCATGTGCCGTTCCTCTGACTCCTGTTCTGTATAGTTCCTCTAATAGGTGTTTGTGGCAAACTCTATCATAGGCTTTACTCATATCGAGTAAGAGGCCTACAGCGATTTGTTTGTTATTAATTATGTTCAAAATATTGCCAACATATTTATAGAGTGCAAGTGTGGTAGAACGATTCCTTCTAAACCCCATCTGATTATCGTGAAGGATTTTAAATTTTTCATAGAAGGTGTAGAGACGATTTGACATAGCGGTCTCCAATATTTTGGATGACGTTGGAAGCAAGGCAATAGGTCGGTAATTGTTTATATCCGTAGTTTCTCCCTTTTTGTGGATAGGTTTAATTTTAGATATTTTTAAGGCATCTGGTACAATCCCCTCTGAGAAAGATTGATTCACTAATTTGGTATATGGGTAGGTTAACAAAAGAGCACATTTTTTGATCAGAATAGGAGGAATTTCATCAATGCCAAATGATGTTTTATTTTTGAGGTTAGTTATAATGGTACTGATTTCTTTTTCGCTTACGGGACCTAGGAAGAATGTATTTTCTACGTTTTCTCTGGTTTTAGTACTAGAATTTGTGTGTGAGTTTCCTACAGAAGCAAAAAAATTATTAAATGTGTTTGCCACTAATTTGGGGTCTTGAATAGTATTTTTGTCTGGTGTTTTAATGCACATGTTCTTGTATTTCCGTACTTTTTTATTTGTCTCACTGTTTATGATTTGCCACATAGATTTTATTTTATTATATGAGTTTTGAAATTGATGTTTGTTACGAATTTTCTTTGATTTATCTATGGCTTTTTTTAGTACTTTACAATAAGTTGTATAGTAATGTTTCAAATGTTTATTTTTTGTTTTTGATATCAATGATCTTAAAAATCTTTTGTTGCGGCATGATATTTTTATTCCTACTGTTAGATACTGTTTGTCTTTATGTTTAGTTTTTATTCTTATTAGTTTTTTTGGTATGCATTTATTTAAAGCATTCAGTAATATGTCGTTCTTTTACTTTTTGATGGAAATTGAAACTTAACATAATATTTGAAAGTCTATTCCTTTCCCTATTTCTCGTCATGAAATCGATATTAAAATCACCACCAATTATAATATTTTTCGTTTTATCTTTTATCGAAATCAGTTTTAATAGTTTTTCCAAGCAGTCATGAAATACTTCGATGTCTTTCCTACTATTGGGCAGATAGATATTAACAATTAACAGGTTTTCATTAGGTAACTCTATTGCACATACTTCGAAAATCATTTCCGAAGACATGGCGGCTATATCCGGTCGCTCACAATATTCCAATGTCTGTTTTAATAATATAACTACACCACCGCCTTCACGATGCTCACGACAAAAGGACGAGCCAATAGTATAGTCTTCTATTTTAAGTAAATCTTGCTTATTTTTGTTTAACCAAGATTCTGATATGCAAATGACATGTAAGTTGGATTTTTCCTGTAAAAGCGATTCTAGAAGATGCGTTTTATTAAAAATACTTTGCATGTTTTGGTACACAATGTTTAAGTTAAGAACGAAAGGAAGAATTTTTAGCTATATTTTCACTCTCATTTGGCAGGCCAGGTCCTTTTTTGGGTACGTTGGGTGTTGGTATTTCATCTTGAGAGGATGGCTTTAAGGTTGAAAGTGATGGATAGTGTTGAAAATGTCCATCTGAAGTTAGTTTTCCCATGTTTTCTTTGCTTTGAGCTCCTACATTTGTTGTCTTTCTGTTCGGTGTGGAGATAATTGCTTCCTTTCCGTTTATGATCAGTTTGTTATTTCTTAATATTGCGTGGTGGCCATTCTGTCTTGCTTTTAGAAGAGCACTATATAATTTTCTTCTTTCCTGCAAGATTTCTGCACTTAAATAATCAGTGACACTGATTCCAGCCTCCCTGAGAGACGGCGAGTTTTTCATTATGTAGTTCTTCGTTCTTTTACTAATGAATTCAATCTTTAGTGGTCTTCTTTGACTTTTTTTTCCAATGAATGTGACATCTTCTATATACCCTAATATATTGACGTGCAATAGATCGTAGAACATATTTCTAACTCTTGCCAAGAGCTCTTCTTCTGTTTCCCAGTAATTCTCGGCAAAACCATGTAAAACTAAGGTCTTATCAAAGTTTTCATTACTTGTATGGTGAGTACTCGTATGATTTTGTAAGTTTTGGATCTCTTTTTGTAGGTTTTCGTTTTCAACTTTAAGTGCATTGCATTTTCGGTCCAGTGACGCTATCTTAGAAGTTACAGAAGTTAAGTCCGTTTTGATTATTGTTTGTTCCACTGATATCTTTTCTATACTTTGTTTAAAGTCTGTCTTCAGCTCAGCTATAGCGTTTGCTATTTCTTTGCGAAAAGATTTTTGTAATGCGGATATTATATCTTTGTTGTTTTTTTGTAATATCGACGTGAAATTTTGTAGGGAGATAAATTCTTCTTCACCTTTTTCGTACGGCGTTTCGATTTGGGTATTCCCTTGAGGAGAGCATATCGAGTCATCGCAATTGTCTATCAAGGTGTCGTTGCTACAGAATTTGGGTAACTTTTTCCTAAAGGTGACATTCACATCTGATGTTGAGGCCTGTGTGGCACTGGGTATTTCTCGATTTGATTGCAGCACATCGAAATTGTGCAGCGATCTAATAGGCGTATTGTTGTTGTTTACTTTAGGCTCCTTTGAGCGGCATAGGTCACATTTCCATGTTTTTTTGTGATCTGATGTCATAGTATTGTAAAATCGAGTTTCTGGTACGTTAGCGCATTCAAGATCATAATTTTCGCGGCACGCAGAGCATGTTAAGTATCTTCTGTCGGGAATCCTCTGGCGACAGCCCGAGCACACAAGCGCCATCTTGCGGTCAGCAACTGAAGCCCAACGTTAGTGAATAATCAAGATCAACGCTGACCCAATTTGTGTGTTACAAAAAGTTGCGACCTCTCCGCTTGGTTCGATCCGGCGCACCGCTGATCAGTGCTACGTATAGTACGTTACTCAAACTACTACTGCAAACTAATGTTGTCTGGTGCATATTGATATTTATTTTTATTTAGTGTTAAGTATTGGTTTATTAGTTAAAATGTTTTTTTTGTTTTCTCGCTATTCCTTTGTCACTATTTGCAATCTCTTGTTTTTGCTTGATAATCTTATCTGAATTAATGTGTTTTTTTATGAAAAGTCTGACAAAAGGTAAATCACGATTTCAATATGCGTTTGACATGTGTATCTTGAAATCCTCCAGTTATATTCATAGCAAAGGCACTTTGATAACTGGAATTCGGATATTCAACCATTTACCTAGAAGTATGAAGTCACTCGAACATCTAAGGCGACTGGTTGATGTTGAAATATTTCTATAATTTGATAAATAATAGAAATAATAGAAATAAAAGACTTTTTTAGCTGTTGGTAATTTTTTGTATTGTTCAAATATTGTGTGTCGTCACAATGGCATCAACAGTTTGCCCACTTCGCAAACTGTTGATGCCATTAAGCTTAAAACAACTGATGTACACAATTATCACAATATTTTTTTTTTTTTTTATCTGTGTCAATGAATGAGCTATTTTTCTTTCATGGACAAGTACCTGATGGCAGTAGGGGTCTTAAAATCAAACCCTATCAACAAAGCTGGAAATTAGTACATTAATTCGGCGATGTCTGTAATATATTCGTTTTCTGCTATAAATTAAGCATTTATGATGAAAAAAATTACTGATAGAATAAGTTAGTTGTACTTTTGTATAGGCCAGTAATGTAAGCTATTTGGAAAAGTTTTTTTAAAACTATCTTTGGGGTCAAATAACTTTGAAATAAAACAACTTTAAGGATTCTACTCAAATTGGTACATTATCAAAGGATCTCATGATAAGATGCTCCAGTTTTTTATATTATGGAAATGTGTCTTATAAAAGTTAGTTTTTTGCAGAGCTTAGTCACAAGATGTACGGAGGTGAACAAGAAACTGGACGAGATGGTGTTAGCACTAGATGGCGCTAGCGTGGACCTGCAGAATGTTAACAACAAGTGAGATTTGTTTACATTTTATTATTAGCACTAGCTTCGTTCTGTCAAAAGTAATTGCACGTCGCGGCGTCGTTAAAGCAGCACATCTCTCCCGCGTTTCTCCGAATTGATTTACATATATATACTATTAGTTTTCACTGAATGTTTTGTTTAATCATAATAAAATATAGCCTTGTCACTCCCTGATAAAGTAGGTTCATACTGGTGAAAGAATGATTAAAATCGGTCCAGTCAAGAAACAATGAAATCTTTTCTCTTTAAAATATTATATAGTAGGTATTGCTAACATGTGTCTGAGGTAAGATGTCTTTTTTTAGAGGTGGGCGAGCCCAGCGCATATATATGGGTTATCTGGGACTTTTGACGGTGTAATTGCCTTTAAAATGTATTAAACTCAAGACCCCCAGCCAGGCCACAGTTACCCTATGGGCTTTGGCATCAATAGAATAACTCCTCACTCACAAGCTGGATCATAACATAACACTGTTCCCCAGTTCTGTTAGCAGCACAAAATAAAGAGTTTACAGAAAGACCGCTTTGGCCTTTTTTTCAGTATAATTGCCTAAACTTGCCTGACCGCATAGGGTTACTACTATATTCGCTCTGAATTTTTAAAATGCAGTAGCTAGGTTATACATACTTGACAGAACCCGCCAAAAACAAAATTCATCATGTGAAAAATTGCACCAAGTTCGACAAAAACAAAAACACTCGCGACAGTGCGACTCGCCGTGTGACCGATTCTCACCGGTATCGCCTGTAAACTCACTTTGTGTTCAAGATCAAGGAGAACGGAACGCGGCGCGCGCGACTCAGTACTAAAATACGTTTCGTTTCGCGCCATGAACTTATTGCGTTTTCCCGCTCTTTTATGTTTTACTTTTTATAATGTCATTAAATTTTTTACCCTTATTTACATTTACACAATACGCTGATTTTTATTTTGAAAACCTAATTAATGCTACACACTTTGTATGTGTGCGTAATCAGAACGGCGGTTTATCTGGGCCGCCGTGCTGCATGCTTTATTTGTGTTAGCAGTATGTTTCCGTAAAGGTGGTGAAAGATTTGAGCATTCACTTTTATCACAACATCGTGCATTCGTCGTTTTTAAATAAACTCGAACCAAATTGCGGACATGAAGCTGGATGGTTTGTTACAACTTGATTTTAAAAACCAAGCAAAAACTTTACATTTCATTCTGCAAGCTGAGCATTGGCCTGTATTGTAGCATTCGAAGAATGTTACATTACAATGGAATGCTCTAGCAAAAGCTCTAGTCCATAACCACCTTAGGGAAGTATTTGCATCCTGTTTCAATTAGGGACGGAGATTTCCCTCGCCCTTATGCCTGCTAATCTATCACTTCACTCACTATATATATTTATATTTTGCATGATTTGTACAAGTTATTGGTGATAAATAAATAAATTTATTTTCCCAGATTTATGGCGCTCAGCAATAGTCAGTTCATAGAAAGTCGCGTTTACGATGATGATGTGGACATTGCAGCACAGGAAAAACCTAAGGTATTTTTCAATAGGGAATTCATGAAAACGAAAGGCCTTTGGCTTAAGCTTATGAAAAAATGGAATGAAGAGAAATTAACCCAATCAAGCAGGACCTACGGAATGAGCCAATTTAGCCCCAAATCGGTGGTATGAACCTCCTTTCATACTGTACCTTTGCGCAGAAATATCTCTTCCACTTGCACCAAGAATTATTTTTACGTGAAATGCTCTTCTCAGTGTTTCTTCTGGAAGACTCCTCTGGCTAAAACGTTTTTCTAGTACACAAGGATAATAATTATCCTTATATCAACTGGCCTGTTGGTGCAATCGCAGCGATCCTGCCTTTGGCACCCATGACAAACATTTTGTTTGTTGTTGTCTCATTCAATAAGTACCTAGCCTCATCGCCAGAGGGCGCTGTAGTTTCAAAAGAGTTTTACCACAGTGTAGCACATTCTTTTTTAATTCTTTTTTCAAATTTTCATTCCAATCCCTTCATTTGTTTTAATTTGACAACTTATGGAAGCGAACGTGTCGATCGGTTTTACAAAAATGGAGAAAGAGCAATATCGGTCGGTGATTCGATTCCTATTTTTGGAAGGGAAAACGCGCATCGAAATCAAAGAGCGCTTGGATGCTGTGTACGGTGACTCTTCTCCATCGATGGCCACCGTCAAGAATTGGTTCAACGAGTTTGCATGTGGCCGTACGTCGGTTTTTGATGAACCACGTCCAGGTGCACCGAAAACAGCTGCTACGGAGGAAAACATTAAAAAAATCCATGATCTCGTATTGGCAGATCGCCGATTGAAGGTTCGGGAGCTAGCTGAGACTGTAGCCATTTCAGAAGGAGCAGTGCATCATATTCTTCACGAGGAACTCGGCATGAGAAAGCTGTCGGCGCGATGGGTGCCGCGTTTACTCACACCGGAAAACAAGCGCAACCGTGAGACCACATCGGAGACGTGTTTGGCGCTGTTTAAGCGGAATCCAGCGGAGTTTTTGCGTCGTTATGTGACCGTCGATGAAACCTGGATCCACTGGTACACACCAGAGACCAAGGAGCAATCAAAACAATGGATCCAGACCGGGGAACGTGCTCCAAAGAAGGCGAAAACTGTAAAATCGGCCAGAAAAGTTATGGCCACCGTTTTCTGGGATTCACAAGGTGTGATCTACATCGATTACCTCGAGAAGGCTAAAACAATTACAGGGCTTTACTATGCCGATTTATTGGGCCGATTCGACGCCGAATTAAAGAAAAAACGACCCCATCTAGCGAAGAAAAAAGTGCTGTTTCACCACGACAACGCACCGGTTCACACGTCTGCCGTTGCCATGGCCAAATTGGTCGAATTACGCTACGAATTGCTGCCCCATCCACCGTATTCTCCAGATTTGGCCCCTTGTGACTTCTTTCTGTTTCCTAATCTGAAAAAATCACTCGCCGGGAATAGATATGGATCAAATGAGGAGGTCATCGCCGCCACGGAGGCCTATTTTGCAGAGTTTGACAAAAACTATTTTTCGGACGGGTTAAAAAAGTTGGAGCATCGCTGGGCTAAGTGTATCGAACTAAAAGGAGACTATGTTGAAAAATAAATTGCCACTATTCCAAAATTTTCGTTTACTTTTTGTAGGCTAAGTATTTATTGAATGACCCTCGTACCTCTTAAAATTTCTTAGTCGATGATTATTTTGTAGGAAACGCCAACACCCCCAACGCAAACGTCGGAGCTGGAGAAAATGAAACACACCATAAGAGTGTTGGAGAAAAATCATGAACTTATTGAAATTCTAGACAGCGACACAGATGATTCTGACGACGACGACGTCAGCAGGTTAGTTAATTTTATATGGTAGGTTATAATTTACGGGATAACATTGCATTTCTAAAAAAGTTCATTATAAAAAATCTTTTGCATTTTATACTACCTGTTGCAATTAGTTTGTTTAAAATAGAGAGTAGAATCGATTCCACTGATAAAAGATGGGGGTAAAATTTTAACCAAAAAAATATATTTTAATTACGCCTTGTATTTACCTAATGACCTAATTTCTGAACTCTATTATCACGGCGGCACGCGAAGCGGCAACGTCGCACTGATCGCGCGCAATTACCATAGACTTTTTGATTTGCAAGAAAGACAATAAAACAAAAAAAAAGCTAATATCCTAGTAAATAATCCGCTAAAATTTAATTTCATATTTACATAATTCTTAAATGATAAAAAAATTGGAGTGTCTGAGGTTTTGCGCTTTTTCATGAACACGTTGTATAGTTAACTGAGCAAATTCTTAGTCCTTTTAAAAGCGTTTGATACTGTTTTTGTCCCCATGTTCGTTGAAAGATAATAAGCAATTATTTTCATGCACCTGGTATAAAAGTTGCCACTGCTCCAAAATAAAAGATAAAAATGTGAGGTTGTAATTCTAACTTCAGAAGTCCCTCAGGGAGGCATTCTCAGTTCTCTATAATTCCTTATTGGCAAATACCTCGTAACGTGGCTTTAACTCTGTGCGCGTGTCAGCTAACTGATGAACGTTTTGGTGTTTGTTACAGATTAGTTTTGAAACCCAAAGACATGTACTCACACAGGCCGTTGCCGTACATCATAGGATCACAAGCGTGGAAAAACAAATGGCATGCAGGTATATTTATAAACGTTAGGAAATTAAAAATAACGTCTTCTTCTTTCCAAAATCCATTGTTACTGAAATAATAATAATAAATTCCACATTATGATGATTAGGACTATGTAAGTGAATATATTTTACACTTATTGCTCTTCATCTAATAACTCTCTTATCCTATAACAGATTATTCCTAAAAGCTTTGAAATATCAGGTAGTTGAAATATTATTTATATTATATACTGTAAGTGAATTTTCATTTTACACTGCACTATTTTCTACACAAAGATATAAACTAGAAAAAATCGACCTGATCCGTGGACTTCTATTTATTTATTACTCAAGACGACACGGTTGGCGTAGTGCGCTGTAGCACGGTTTCTAGCCTCGATTTCCGTGGTGTCCCGGGTTCGATTCCCGGTCGGGTCAATTTAGGAAACGATCTTTTCTGGATTGACTCGGGTCCGGGTGTGCTGGGAGACGCCCCTGGCTTATTTCCTTGTGTGGTACCTCGTAACACAGGGATATTAATCCCTACTTCGAGACCATTACAAGAGGTGTGTTGTCTGGCGCATATTTATTTATTTATAGTTGATGAATAAATAGAATTTGGTTAGATTTAAAAAAAAAAATACACGCAAATTTAAACTATTTTTTATACACCCAGGGCTTCATCCAGAAGACAGCGATTCGGACAGCTCCGTATCCAAACCGGAGAGTCCGGAACAGTATTCCGATTCGGAACCAGAGCCGGAAGTGACGCTAACAGATACTTTCAACGAAAACAGCTGGGGAGGCAGCAAGACTAAAGTATGTGAATTCTCTAGTTCCATAACTTGCATTGCGAGTATTGCGACTCGATTACAACTCGTTCGGATTTGGACAGCTTGTTAGCCAATCGTGATGCAGTATTCGACGTCCAATAGCTATAATCGCTTTCGAAATTGCAATTTTCTTGCGATCGAAGGTAGTGAATAGCCTAACAGACTGCAAAACTTGTATCAAATGACATATTTAGGAAATAAATGTATGGCATGGCCGTCTTTTGCAAATATACTTACTCTTGACTACAGTAAGTTACTTTTTTCTTAGCGGTTACTACTTGTATCATCACAAGCATACTTTTGTGCAGCTAGTAAAACTGGGTTATTGACAAAAAAAAATTGTTCATCGAAAGTGCTCTTAAAAATAAAAACAAATTCTGTTGGTACAAAAACTCCCCTAGATATTGCCATTTTCAAAAATCATATATTTGGACTTGCCAAAAACGCTCCCTACAATCGGAAGCAAGTTTGTGACGTCACACTGTATTCAGTTTCATTACTGTGTGTTCTGCAAAACATTTTGTTCGGCAGCTATAGCGGGTGATTATCAAAAGACTTACAAAAGATATATGGAATACTCAGTAGATGATGTAGAAGCTACCTAAGTGAAAATTAAATTTATTTAATAAACGTTAATTTCAAGGTCACCACCATACAGAGCACGCGAACATTCAGTATTTTTTGTATGAAAACCTTAAAATTAAAGTCAATTGAAAAAATCGTACTTTTATTTAGATAGTACCTACGTCACTTACTGAATATGTCATATCGTTTTTGTAGGTCTTTTCATAATCACCCGGTAAAAATTTTTGCGTTTATGAAAATGTTTTCTTGTGAAAAAGTTGCTATAAATTATGTGGATTATCTAATGGTATATATATTTTTTGAATTGCTCTATATTTAAAAAAATGTGTCTACCCACCTTTTTTTTTTCCGGGATGAAAATGCATTTATGCACTGTCCCACTGCCTGGAGGAAGGCAGTGGGCGTGTGTAGAACTCCTCGCTGGTGAAGCCGGTGGCATGCCCACTAAAACAACCCGGGTATACCTCACCGCTTGAAACGGGACGACATAGAGCAAAAAGATTACCACTTCGCCCAAGCGGTCGGCCCAGCGCCGGGTCTCCTCACGCTATGAGGTCATCCCGGTATACTGGGACACCCCCCGACGGGAGCACCATGGAATAGGGTGAAAGCTCCCCGGCTTTCACCCCGGTGATGCTTTTGGGGAGCAGGAGGAGGGCGGGCGAACCGCCGTCTTCTTGCCCTCCGCCGTCTGCGTCGGAGAGAGGCTGCCAGAGGATCATCCTCTTGGGCCCTCTCCGCTGTCTCCTTCTGCGAGGAGGTGATGACGCAGATCGCATCGTCACCCAGGCCTCCTCGCTCCCCAACATAGCCGTGATAACGGCCGGGAGCGAGAGTTTCCCCCGATGACTGCCACTAGGGCACGGCGCTGATCGGCCCATGCTGTGCACACCTGGAGTGTGTGCAGGGATGTCTACCCACCCTAGTTTGAAGTGGCATAAAGCTTTAAGTTTTCATATTGCCTTTTTTAATGTATTTTTCCATAATATTACGGGGAGGGCTTAGGTGTATTGCAAGTGTGTGAATTTTGCTTAACAAAATGTATAATTTTGCCTTTCGCAGGAATCTACCGGCAGTTCCGAAGTCCTATCAGAGCAGGATGCAACAGTGGGATCATTGCCCAGCGCCGGGATCAAGCCTTCACCGTCGGATATTGCAGCCGAGCTAGCGAGGCGATTAGGAGGAAATCTGGAGAAGGTAAACTCTAATGTACATAATTATACTTGTGACAGTAAAAAAATTAAAATCTTTTAAAAAGCTCTTAAGATAAGTTAATTTTAATGTACTAAATAATAATAAATGATACTTTAAGCGGGTGATTAGCAATATACTTATAAAAACGATATGACATATTCATTAAGTTATGATTGTAGCTATATGTAATAATTGAAAATTTGATGTTTTCAATCGATTGCAAATTTAAGGATTTTATACAAAAAATACTGACTGTTGGACTGATTTTGTATGGTGACCTTGAAATTAAAGTCAATTAAAAAGAACAAATTTTCACTTACATAGTTACTACATCACGTACTGAGTATGCCATCGTTGTTGTAAGTCTTTTGAGAATCACCCGGTATAGTGAATATCATAAATAATCATGATGAGACTCTAAGGCCGGCTCGAAGTTGATTCTATCTAGAAGAATCCGGCAAAAAACTCAGTACCTAGTTACTCTTTTAGATCTTGTTTTTCACAAAAAAATAAAATAATCAAGGATAGAGGATAGTGTACATTCGCCCATACATTGCTGCCTAAGAACCAACAGTCATGAAAAATACCCCTTAGGGTACATAAATACATACACTTTAGTGTCAAAACGTAGTTTATGGGCGGAAACTTCTGAGAACTCGTTAAATATCAAAAAACTGAAAAATTTTGAGGTTATATTTAATAATATAATGCGAAGTTCCGTGAGTGGGACTAATGTTCTTCAAGCACATATTTTGTTGATCTGCCACTTCTGCCAGTACCATGGAACCACTAGCTGAGCGACAATTCGCACAAAATGTTGATTCCATTGCGATGATCGTAAATCCGTAATTATCGCTGAGTTAGCTATGTGCAGGTCACAAAGTCTTAAAACGGTTAAATCTAAAAGGAGGTAGGTCACTACAGAGAGCCATCAACGTCCGTTTTAGGCCGAGTCATAAAATAAAATTATTAATATAAAAACAATAACACAGCATTGCAAATTGAAAGCGAAAAATACAAGACATGCCGGTACTTTTTTTGCGTTGTAGTGTCAAGTCACGTCATTAACTTCTTTTTGGCTTCGCACAAAGCTGATTTAAGCCAATGTATAATCTGATTTAAAATAAAAAGTTGATTAAACATCTATCACATTGACAGTAATGTATTGTTACTCATTTTTAAAAGCCTTTAGTGAGTTCAACTACATTTTCTTGCACATACAAGGTTTCTTTTGTCAATACAAAGTAAATTAAAATATTGTTGCGATGGCTAAACAACAGAGGGCACAGACGAAGCAACATAAATGGTATTATAAAAATGTTTTCGTACTATAAATCTTTTCAGTATTTTTAATTTTGATACCAAAAATCAGAAGTGTCCGTGACAATCTAATAAGTGATAATTATGTCTTAAATCGTGGCCAGAATTATGACAAATGTCAAATGTTTGTTGGTTCATAGGCCAACTTGGACACTGTCCTTTGTAGAGGAGCAGATATAGTATATGCTACTAAGTAGTACGTGATTGATTGACGGACAGACATTTTATTTATCTCATTTGATAAATGTTTTCCAAGAAGCAGAAAAATCAACTGAGAACGAGAATACGGACCGTTTTATAATAATTAATAATATTAATTTATTGTTTTCTCTTCAGATTCCTATACCAGAGCCTGACCAATCAAGTATGGCTGGCAAAAAAGTGTACAGGCCCGACCAACCGTCTGTTGGTAAGTAGAAAATTTAAGATAAGCCTGAATATTTGAGTAACATAATTTTATGAGTAGTCTTGATACTTTAAAAAAAAATATTAGCTTAAGTAAAATAGCTCAGGTTCGTGATAAATATCCCTGGACATTAATCCACACAGCGCCATCTAGCCCCAAAGTAAGCTAATTAAAGCTTGTGTTATGGGATACTAGACAACGGATAAACATACTTAAATACATTTTTTTTGTAAATACATACTTATTATACATAGGAGACACCCAGACCAGTACAAAGAGACATGTTCATGCACACAAATGTTTGTACTGTGCGGGGATCGAACCCGCGACCTCTGGTGTAGTAGCCAACTTCTTAACCATTACACCAAGTCGGTCGTCAAATTGTAATTACCATCGTTTGGCAAGTGTAGTGATTAGGCTAAATAAATAAATAAATAAATATAAATATGCGCCAGACAACACACCTCTTGTCATGGTCTCGTAGGAGGGATAAATATCCCTGTGTTACGAGGTGCCACACAAGGAATTAAGCCAGGGGCGTCTCCCAGCACACCCAGACCCGAGGCAATTTGGAAAAGATCGTTTCCTGATTTGACCCGACCGGGAATCGAAACCGGGGCACTGCGTGATTCGAGGCGAGAAACCGTGCTACTGCGCACTACGCCAATCGTGCCGTCGTATAATAAATAAATAATTTATTGTTTTCTCCCACATAACAAGCTTAATCCCAAATATTTGAAATAACCACAAGGTGCTCTTTTTAAACTAATTATTACTAATAACTTATGTTAGACAATGAGAATTACCCACTGAGCCTGCGTTTAGTTGGAGACAGGTCACCCTAACTAGGTTGCCCTGAGCTATGGGTCACCTGGCCCCGACCTCTCAGAATAAGAGATTAAGATTTTAAAAATAAAAATAAAATAAAACGTATGAATTTACAAAAACAAAAGTAAAAAGTAGTAAAATAAATAATAAATATCTGGGACAATTCACACCAAGATCATCTGACCCCAAACTAAGCAGAGCTTGTAATATGATCTTCAGAGACTAAACATACTTAAATATTTCTAAATACATACTTAAATACGCAACAAACACAAATGTTCGTCAATTCAATTCAATTCAATTCAATTTTTCTATTCAGAGCAATACATAACGCGTTGAACATTACAATAATGATTATAAGTTGCATACATTGATTAAATAAGTTACTTAATTTTAATAACATTGATCAGATTAAATAAAAGTACGTGGTCACATAAAATTATAACAATAGATTCATGATTACAATATAATTATAACAATGTCAAGACAATCCAAGATATTTTTCAAAACTGGCGCTTGTCCGCTAGGTATTCCTCCACAGAATAATAACATTTATTAATTAGAAAGCGTTTTAGTTTCCTTTTAAAGGTAGTCAATGTGCTTATTGTCTTAAATTCTGTCGGGAGCCAGACACACTGACAGACAGACTGCCTAAGCGAGCACTGTGCCTAAAAATGTTCAAACTTGGCCAGTCTGTGCCGCCACTAACGGGAATATCTTTCCTCCTACTAGACAGTCTTATTTCTCTCTCCAGGGGTGTCTCTACTTTGTGCTGGTGTTTGCTCAAGTCGCTCAATAAGACGAATATATAAAGACATGGCACTGTTAGAATCTCCAACCTGATGAAATAACTTTTGCATGGCACTAGTTGAGATAACCGGTAAATAACCCTAATTGCCCTCTTTTGCGCTACAAAGGCTTTTATAATATTATATTGATAGCTAGCACCCCAGAGTTACGTAGTACGTCACACAAATATTTGTCATGTGTGGGGATCGAACCCACGACCTCCGGCGCTAAAGGCAGGATCGCTGCCTTTAGCGCCGGAGGTCGTGGGTTCGATCCCAAAAAGTATAATAAAAAAGAAAACAGGAATCATCTTGCAGCATTGCGTCACGTTCACCTCGAAAAGAGATGAGCGTATATTAACTATATGAAGTTCTGCCCTGACACAAGAACAGACAATAATTTTTTATTATTCTGTTTGGTCATAATCCAACTTCCTGCATTCTCTCTTTGCCCCTGCTTCCTTCATTTGACGACACGATTGGCGTAGTGCGCTGTAGCACGGTTTTTCGCCTTCAATTCCGTAGTGCCCCGGGGTCGATCCCCGGTCAGGCCAATTCAGGAAATGATCTTTCCTAAATTGGCATGGATCTGGGTGTGCTGGGAGACGCCCCTGGCTTAATTCCGTGTCTGGTACCACGTAACACAGGGATGTTTATCCCCACTTCGAGACCATTACAAGAGGTGTGTTGTCTGGCGCATATATATGCATTCTAGTTTGGGAAGCTTAAGAATGGATAAAAATGTATTTGCCGTGTTGTACAACCGCGGACCCCTAAAAGAGAAGGAGTTTTGTGCAAATGTGGTTCTAGTGGCCTTGGTTGAGCAGACTTTGTAATTATTGCTCTTCTTTGAGCTAGTTAACCCTCTATACAGTGCCGAATTAACCCTAAAGCAAATTAAGCAATTACCTAGGGCATCACGTCTTAGGGGCAAGCAATTGCTTAGAAAGTCACGTCTTAGAGGGCACCAGAAACATGCTAGGGGCAAGCAATTGCTTAGAGCATCACGTCCTAGGGGGCACCAGAATCAGTTTGCTTAGGGCATCAAGTAGTCTTAATCCGGCACTGCCTCTATAGTTTATATAGAACAGTAGTATGCTGTTGTAATATAAAACCCATTAACTGTCGTAGAATTTGATTTCATTGACGGAGGCCTTTACCCAGCAGTCTGACTGTATTCCAGGACATTATGTTTACTGGCAGGAAAATTATGTATGATGCCATATTTTAGTAAGAGATGCCTTAGGTTAGTTTGTAGATTTTGCCGTCATGGTGTACGGAACCTTCAGAAGCTCACTTTTCACCAATGGTATTAGAACCCAACGTGGTAGGTGGTGAGCCTTCCGCCTTTATCCGGTTTGATTTGGTTTTTATCGATGTTTTCCATCACCGGAGGGTTAGTTGAAAATTTAGTTAGTCGCACAGTATTAACAATGAGAAATAATAAACTAAGCAATTAAAAATACTGAAATGCGCCCCAGAATAAATATGTCGGCCACAAAACACTGATTTTAGAATATTTAGAGGCTCAGATAGTATGTTTGGTGGTTAGGCTCAGTATAAGATAACTACTCTTACTTCTGCAACTTTCAGGTACAGTATTCTGCGATGAACCACCTCCCTTAGATCAATACCAATCAGAAGAAGAATTACAGGAAGAAGAAAACGATATATTCGCAGAACTACACAAAAATAAACCGTATTCATATGAGAAGAAAGAACAAAGTCGGCTGGCTGACGACCTGTTCAGTGGGCTGGGCTCGCAAGGAGATATATTTAGTGATTTCAGAGAAAATAAGGTACTTAAATATAATTTATTCATTATTCAATATTTAAGGACCCATAGGGGGTTTGAAAACATCATCGGATTCTAAAAAATTAGGGTTTGTTTACATTAAATTAATCATAAAAAGGGGCCCTATGAAAACTTTTTGTTTGTGTACTTAAGTACTTCAATTTATGGGCTCTTCAATCTTGGGGGGCAAACCCATTTTTGAAAGTGTAAAGTAAATTAAAAAACCTATACCATTCCATAATATACATAATTTACAGCAACTTTTGTTAGGAAACCATATTCACTAACGTATATAGCTACCGAACAAATGTTTTGCAGAACGAAAGGAAATAGATTTCAAATGACGTCATTTGCAAGCGGCAATTTGTAGGTGCAAATGACGTCATTAGCAAGCGGCAGTTTGTAGGGAAGTTCAAAAATTAGATTTTTAATATGGCTGTATCTTAGGGAGTTTTGTTGCTTTCGAAATATTTTTTTTACCAATTTTTCTTTTTCGAGAGGTCTTTCGATAGCACCTCAACAAAAAGTTAGCTGAATACCCTATTTAAATAAACAAAACTATGCAGTGAATGGTCTGTTTGGAGCAATTACCATAAGTAATGTACCAAACTAAATACTTATATTTTAGTATCAAAAGGTACGAATACATTTGACGAGCTACTAAAATAATAATCGCACATGTTATAGTCCGGTTATGTGTTCCTCTTATAGTCCCGGGTTCTTCAAGCGGGGCGTGAAAAGGCATTTCTGCAGGCCTTCAAGGTGAGGATGGCCAGCCCAGTGATTCGTTTGAATGACTGGTCTTGTCAACCTCATATCTGGACCTCACGACCGCTTTCCATCAGGTGGAGTGAGGTCATCTTGACGGGCAATATATAAAAAAAAAATGTTAATGAATTAGACTATTTACAAAAACTATTGACGATGAAACATCGGCAACAAAAGCACATTATACAGGGTGTCCCTGGAAGTGAGGATCAAATCAAAATATCGCATAGCTGGGGCCATTTCTGACCTTTTTAACCCTATCAATATTGGTCCGATTTCTAACCGTTAAAAAGTTATGATTAATTTTTTTTTGCAGGAAATCGCTTAAGTCCATACAAGAATAACTATTAAAAAATGTATCAAAGGTACCAACTTATTTTTTTGTCTAAAGATTAGCAGGTAATGTGTCTTACTTTGACTAGTTATTTTATTGAGCTAGAATACCCATGTCAATTTAAAAAGTTAAAATATTGCAAAAAAAAATCCTAATCAAAAAAATTACTTCATGTTCAAGTAGATGTCGTGAAAAAAAAATGATAAGTGAAAGTTGTCGTAGTATCTAAAAAAGTTGCTCGTTTATAACAATTTCTTTTTAGGTATAAATTGCAGAAATATTCCAATAATTTATAATTGTATTAAAATCCTATTTATCCTTCTTTTCATGAAATTATATTATATTACAAAAAACACGACTTTTTTTGTCCAAAAAATTCACAACTATAGAAATTATTCGAATAACTCTGCAATTTATATCTTAAAAGAATTTGTAATAAATGAGAAACTTTTTTATATACTTTGCCAACTTTCAGTAGTACATTTTTTTTCAAGACCAAGACATGAAGTAATTTTTTTGATTAAGATTTTTTCTTGCAAAGTTTTAGCTTTTTAAATTGACATGGGTATTCTAGTTCAATAAAATAACTAGTCAAAGTAAGACATATTACCTGCTAATCTTTTGGCAAAAAAAATAAGTTGGTACCTTTGATAACTTTTTTTTATAATTATTTTTGAATGGACATAGGGGATTTTCTGAAAAAAAAAAAAAAATATCATAACTTTTCAACGGTTAGAAATGGGACCAATATTGATAGGGTTAAAAAGGTCAGAAATAACCCCTAGCTATGCGCTATTTTGATTTGATCCTGACTTCTAGGGACAACTGGAAATGAAAAATTCTCTACAACTTTGCTCTTCACTTTTTTTATCTATCACTAATCTTTGCCTAGCTATGAGCTTCGAAAAATGGTCGATCATCTAAAATGTGTTCTACATTCTTACGTTTTCTGCCATACATTTCTTAATAAGTTTTTTCAGCTGCGATCGTAGATTTCAGGATGAATTAAAAAAAACAACTTTATACCTACTTTATTCAAATGTAAGACTTAAATGGGTTTCTCATAGATGCCACTGTCAAAACTTGACCAAATTAAAATGAGACCACACGGGAAGCTCGTAGCGCCTTAGATATAAGATTTACTTTCGATTGTCCCGGCCATGGTAAGATTTAGGTACGAGTACACGTGCAGAGTTGTTTTGGACCGTATTGGCGCGTACCGAAGCTTGATATTGTATTGCAATTGCGTCGAAAGTGTGTCTTCTGTTTGTATTTTTTTCTGTGCACATAATGCAGACAATTTAACAAACTTTTAATATTGACCATTTTTCGAAACTCATAGCTAGGCAAAGATTGGAGATAGATAGAAAGTGTAAGTGCCAAACTTGTAGAGAACTTTATTCGCATTCATTATCTAATACGACAGAATTTCGTACGACGCACCGTTTTTGAGACGTAAGCTAAAAACGGGACCTTCTTCCCCCCCCCCCCCCCTCGGGCACGCCTCGGAGGGGTAAGGACTTTTAGTCCCTTAGTAGTAGTAGTAGATATCTCTTAACTAGTCCAAACACAGTTTCCATCTACACTGAGCATCAATTGACTGGACTATAATAGTGCCCGGACTTATCAAGTGGCCCGTAACATATACCCAACTTATGACAAGTTAGCCCAACTGACCAATAAAACTTGTATTCAAATTAACTTTTTTTAACAGACATCTGCACCAGTAGCCAAAAAACCTACTCTATTTGAAGATGAGTCCGAACCAAAAACACTTGACCAAAAACACACAAGCAAACCCGAACCGAAACAAGATAGAGTG
The DNA here is from genome assembly GCA_947369235.1 of Udea olivalis. Taxonomy (NCBI): domain Eukaryota; kingdom Metazoa; phylum Arthropoda; class Insecta; order Lepidoptera; family Crambidae; genus Udea; species Udea olivalis. The sequence goes on from OX376370.1 coordinate 2,809,068, forward strand.
CGCCCGGAGACCGAAGCCTCCAAGGTAATATTATAAGGAGGAAAGATTTATTTGTTTGTATTGAATAGTCTCTAAAACTACTTGACCGATTTTAAAAATTATTTCACCAATATGAAGCTACATTATCAGGGATTGACTTAAGCTATTTTATTATGATTGAACAAAACATTTAGTGCAAAATAATAGTATATGTGAATCAAGTCGGAGAAACGCGGGCGAGATGTGCTGCTTTACCGACGCCGCGAAGTGCAATTACTTTTGACAGAACGTAGTCTGTCGAGGCAGCTATAATCAATTAAAGCTTGTCTAACCAGAAATGACGCGGCCTACTACTTTTTTAGTTTATATCAATGATGGAGGCCTTCGCCCAGCAGTGGCACAATATATAGGCTAAATACTACTTTATGTGTGCGTGAATGTGGTAGAGGGGCGCTTCATTTTAGAATAGACAAACCCTATGAAGCTTTACAAATTTTGGGACAGGAATCGTATAAGAAAGAAAACTGGTCATCGATTGTGAAAATCTCACAGATTCTAATTTTTATTTTTATTTGATTCTAATTTTTATAAGTCCGCATTACGACTGACGAACGTGTTCTTAAGATAAACTGAGTAAAATGCAAAGTTTGGCGTAAAATTCATGGAAATTGTGTGCTTATCAGCAAAACTTTGTTTGGTCTCTCAAGGGAGTTTGAGGTTGATTTTTTTAAGATTGGCTCTTTAAGTGGTATTTGAACCTGAAACCTTTGGTTATCCAAGCGACTGCTCTTAAATTTAAAGCACCGAGCCTCTATTATTATTTCCAACTGGGGACGCTGGCAGTGAACCGGGTGATTGGTCCGCTTGTTGTGGGCCATTTCAACCATTCTTCACCGAGACCCTAACATACCTGTTGAATTTTTCTGTTATATTTTTAGCGACCAGCCATCGTCTATAAAATTTTAAAACACATTCAACACTTATTTCAGTTATATTTTTCAAGCCCTCTCGATATCTAGAACAAGTCATTATTTTTTATTTTTAGTATGTTTTCCATTCTTATCAGTTTTAGCAAGGACCTAATTCTAATGACTTAGTTTGATTCTTGAATAGTTTTTTTTATTTCACTGAATTTAATAATATTTTTACAGAAACCAGTTGGTGGAATATCCTTGTTTGGCAATACCAAAGGTGCCGAGAGCATAGGGGCGGCCATCTTGAAACGCAATCAACGGAAGTCTTCTTCAGACGAAGATACAATCAGCGAAGAGACTCCTCGAGTTCCGTTTAAAAAGGAAATGCCTGAAAGGAGCACAGAAAAAGACATTTTTGATGATCTTTTTGCAAAATCTGAAAGAGAACAAAAGACAGCTGAACAAAAGAAAGCAAAAGATAGTCCAAAAAGCAAAAATGCCGAAGTTGATTTGTTCAGTGACAATCTCTTTGATGATATTGATGATATTTTCACTACAAATGTTAAAACGGTTACCAAGAAAGAACAAAAAAATGAAAATCCACTGTTTGATGACGAAGACGACATATTTTCTGATATTGCTGTAATCAAAGATAGTAAAGCTGATTCTAAGAGCAGTAGCAATAAAAATAAAAGCATATTTGACAGCGATGACGATTTGTTTGCAGAGAAAAGTTTTAAAAAACCAGAAATAGATAAACTTCCACCAAAAAACATGGTTAAATCTGGAAATGCGAGTAGTATAACTCAAGCAGAAGATATTTTCGGAAATGAGGAAGAAGATGATAAATTTTCCAATATAATTGAAAATAAAGTAGCTAAAACTAAAAATAATGTTGCATTTGTAGTGGGTGGAGATATCAACTCTGCAACAGATGTGGAGAGAAAAGAAATTCAAAATAATAACAACAAAATATTAATTGGAAAACCTGATCTGCCACCTCCAAACGAAGAAAAAGTTCCGAAAATTATAGAAAAACAAATTGCTAAATCTTCAACCAAATCAATATTTGGTACTGACGAAGATGATGATGAATTGTTCGCAACGGCAATCAAAAAACCTGGTGATAAAAACCGCAATATTTTGGTGATAAATAATTTAAAAGATGATGTAAAGTCATCAAAACCGCCAGCAAAGATTTCACTATTTGATGATGATAGTGATGATAATGATCTATTTGGCGCGACTAAAAGAGATAAGACAAAATATATCCAAAAAGTTGAATCTAGCGATAAAATGCAAAGTGAAAATAATGTAAGCATTAAGAGTAAAAAATCAACATCTATATTTGATGAAATTGAACCAGATGGTATATTTGGGAACACAGAAAAACCACCTGACATTGAAAATAATAATAAAATTATAAAGGAACCATCAGAGAAACAACTTAATGCTGGCGATAAGAATGATACTAGAGATAAAATAGAAAAATCGTCAAAGTCTGATGATAACTCTTTATTCAGTGCAGATGATGACAATGAAGTTTCCAATTTATTCAGTAAAGTCGTTATAAAACCGTCTGTGGAACAACAAAAGCCTGCATTTAACAAACCAAAACCAAAGGTTACAGCCGAAAAGCCAAAAGTGCAGAAACCGACCAAATTGTCGTCTGAATCTACAGCAGTTATTAAGACTAACGAAAAATCAGAACAACTAGACAAAGATAATGCTAAAGTTACTGATAATGAGGATCTTCCGACAAGTAAAGACAATTATGAAAATCAGAACGTTTCCACCACAGTTGAAGTTTTGCAAAAGAGTTTACCCAAAAAAGAAGAAATATTTTCTAATAATACGGAAGCTCTTTCATCAAAATCGGACACGAACACCAACGAAATTATGTCCAAAAGTACAGATTTTCTGAGCAATTTCGAAGATGAATCAGACAGCACGCCAGATAGAGTAAGAGACACTCTATCTTCTAACACACAAGAATCAATATTGCAAACTCCAAATGTCTTTGATGACATTTTCAGCGAACCGCCAGCTTTCGAGAAATCTTCTGAACCCAAAAAGAGTAAAAATGTCAATGCTCTGTTTGATGATGATTCTGACGATGAGGCTTTGTTTTTTAAAAAGAATGATCCTATTCTTGATGAGAAGCCTACGTTAAGTACAGATGATAAGAAAGACGCCCTTTTTGGTATTTTTCATGATGAACCACCTGCTATAGAAGTTGATTTCACTCAAAAACAAGATGTTAGCAATAATAATAACAAGTTTCTTGACTCAGACGATGAATTATTTGCTCCCCGAGCTAGTAGTGTTCGAGAAAAAGCGCATGATAATATAGAAAATAAACAAAAACAATGTAGCACAAATATAAACACAATAGATGTTGTACCTCAAGTGCAAAGAAGTGAAGAAATTACATCACAATCCGAAAAATCTGTATCAGATCAAGCTGAAATATTTGAACAAAAACTTAAAGATCAGAAATCTGACACAAAACCACACAAAGATGTACCAGACGGCTCTGAAGCCAAAAAGGTTGGTAAACTAAAGTCTATGAATTTTAACATTAATGTGAACACTTTATTACCTGGTGCTTCTCCTAAGAAAAAAGCCATTGAACAAACTCATGGTCACACCATATCCGTTAAAAGCCATGAAGATTTAGAAACAAAAGAGAAATTAGAACCTTATGTAGCAAAATCTATTAGTTTTGATGGTGAATCAGGTTCTCAAGTATTAGATAATAAGATCTCTAAAGAAAGGGCTAAGATACAAGTCAAACGACGCCCGAGTACTAGACGAGCTAGAAAAGAAGCTGCTAGAAAATCTGCAATTGATTATGGTGAAGATTCAACTGATAATTCCAGTTCTATTGATGATATGCCGAAATCTAATTCACAACAGACAAGGCCTATAATAATAAAACGTGAGATTCAAAATGATGATGAAACTAAATTAAATAGCCTTGACCCGATAGAAAATATTGCAGATGAAACGAAATTCGAGGAAGTAAATAAAGACGTTATAGATAGTTCTAATGAAAAACCTCGAACACAATCTCCAATGCTTGATATTGAACAGAACATATTACCAACAGTAGAATCGAAATATACAGAAATTGCAAACAACCCAAGCATAGTACCTAAAGATGATTTTGCAACTGAAAAGGGAGACGACTTTTTAACGTATAACAATTACAACGTTGAATCATCGACTAATAAAGATGATGTTAAGGCAGAAAATAAAACTAATAACGAATCAGAAGCTAATATAACAGATAGTAAAAATGTTACTTCTAAAATAGTCTACATACTAAACGATGAGGACATATTTACGAATCCTAACATCGAAAAGCTGCAAAAATGTGATATCTTCAATAATATAGATGACGATGATGATGATCTATTTAAAAATCTAGGTACTACCTCTAAAAACACGAACACTACCTCAACTATAAGTACATTGGGTAACACTTATAAAGATATTGCATCTAAAACTGATAGTAAATCAAAATCTCAAGATAATAGTCAGAAAAAGAGTGAAATTAGTGAAGCTCGTAGTGATAACTCAACTATATTATTTGATGATGCTTCTGAACCAAATCAATATAAATTAGAAAGTAATTCATATACGGATACCAAAAATAGTAAAAAAGTCAGTATACCAACTAAAATTTCGTTGTTAGAAAATCTTGGCGACGAAGAAAATGATTTGTTCAACAAAAACAAAAGACTTACAACAAAAGTTAAAAGTATACTGGATTCTGATAGTGATGAGGACCTCTTTGGAGGCCGCATTCAAAAGAATAAAAAGGAAATGCAAACAAGTGCTAAGGAACCAAAACCATCAAGACAAATGGCTAAAGCTGAGAGCTCTCTGTTTGGGGACGAAGATGATGAGAATCTGTTTGGAGTAACAGCCAAAAGCAACGCAGGTAAGTGTTGGGATAAGGTTTTTTTTTAATAATAATATGAGAAAAATAATAAATTTTGCCTGAACATAAAAACGCGTTATTTCAAAATAATCGCACAAGAAAGATCTCTTCCAGGTAATCTTCGGCAGAGAGATTTATAAACGAGAACAAGTAAGGCTAAACTGAAAGTATAAATATTCAAATATTATACTAATAAAAATCGTATTCACAATGGAGATAACTCATACTATTTTCACTATAGGATGATATGCCTGACAGTTTTCATTTTTCCGTGTCAAGTATACTATTTCAAACTAAATAAAAAGAAACTGGCTAAAGAAAATGTTATGAACTATTAAAAAACTATTGTCCTATCGAATCTTATCAAGTAAATTATTGTTACTGATAAAAAATGAAGTAAATGAAATAAATTAATATAATATTTTTACAGTATCTTTAAAGGAACGCCATTCGATTGAACGGCGTTCATTTTATTCATCGATTTTTGTCAACAAATTTCGTCAAAAATCGATGAATAGGAGCTACGATTTTGTTATCACGTCATTCGCATCGGTACGAGTGCGCCTGCCTTGTGTGCTATTTTTAACCGACTTCAAAAAAAGGAGGAGGTTCTCAATTCGACTGTATGTTTTTTTTTTAGTTTTTTTTTAACGTTTGTTACCTCATAACTTTCGACTATGTCAACTGATTTTGATCATTCTTTTTTTATTTGAATGCTGATGCTGCCCGTGTGGTTCTATTTTAATTTGGTCCATTACTGACAGTGGCATCCATGGGAAAACCGTATTAGTCTTAAATCTAGATAAACCATATGCCAGACAAATGGACGAATAACTCATCACGCCAACCGATTTCGATGTTTCTTTTTTTATTGGAAAGGATATATTTCGAGGGTAGTTTGATGAGAGTTTGGTTAGGTTCTGATTATGGGATCCATGACAAAGTAACAGAACTCTTCAACTCTTAGGAGCAATTGGACGATACTTTTTCGATGTATAAAATAAATAGGAACTATTCACTGGAAATAAACAAATAAACAAACATTTTAACAAAAAAAAAACCAACTTCAAAAAAAACTATTCCAAAACAAAGCACTAAAAAGTAAAGAAATAAAGTTTTAGAAGAATACGCAATCATTTCTTTACTTTTTAGTGCTTTGTTTTAGAATAGTTTTTTTTGAAGTTGGATTTTCTTTTGTTAAAATGTTTGTTTATTTAGGTATTATTTCAGAGTTACCACGTTTTATTCTATAACTTATTAGCCATAACCCGTTTATTAAGAATTTATTTAAAAATTAAAAAGCGTTAAATCTGATTCCATTTCCTTTGTCAACTCGATTAAATTACATTCCTAACATCACTATAATTGACAATTGAACTGTCAGGGATATCATCATACGGCGAAAGTAGTATAATTTTGCCACTCAGGTGCGATATTTATTTCATAGAACACGCTGACCTCAGTCAGGTAGAGCCAGGGCGTTATAAGTAATCACACAAATTAATACATATTTGTGTGGCAGCCCTGATTAGAGCTTCGAGCACCTGTCAGTTTATAACAGTGTTGCCAGGATAAATCCAACTACCCTAATTGATGGGTAAACTAGAATAAAATTTCTATTTATCAAACATCGAATTTTAAAAGCCGCAATATTACCATATATCATATTATTAATAAACCTTTTTCGTATTAGCTGGTCAGGTATTTAAATGGTTAATGAACGAGGCAGTGGGATGCATTTCATTGTTTTATGTACAGCCCTCTACACAAATAATTTACTCAACCTCTTCTGGCGAGTATTTACTGTAGCGAGGTTTTCACCACTTGTTTATAATAAAAAGGTGTCTGTTTTAGTGGGCACTCCTCAACCAACAAGATCTACGAGGGAGGTGGTGAGCAGGCCATCTGAGCCCGTATTTGATGACCCTTTGTCCCTGTTAGGCGGTGAAGACGATTGATGCTGGAAAACAGGGATTCCCTGTTTCAAAATGGCGCGTATTTGCTGAACAAAATCGAGTGGTAGTTTTTCCTTAAAGTATTGACGTTTCCATTTTTGACTGCCAAACATTGAATGAAACTACGAACAAACAGTAGTGTTAATTTATTTGTAATCGTTATTGAAAGTACCTTAACAAAATGCGATATATTTTATCTAACATTCCATATTATTGAGATTTATTATTGTAATTCGAATTAATATTTCGTAATTTATTATATTTAATCAAGAGATTACTACATGTTACTTCATAGTATTTTTAACTGTTTTTGTATTATTGGCACTGCCAAATATTCACAACTAACTTTGACGGTGAAAGCCTGTTCTTTTACTAGTTGAAATGCAGCTTACTTAGTTGAAGTCGTTTTTATCATGCATTTTATTGATTTTATCAATATGCTTTTGAGGATCTCTTTCCCAGTGTAGTAAAGCTGCTTATGTTTTTTTTACAGCACTAGCGTGTTCAGATTATTACAAGCAGCCTTGTTATATTTTCATTATTTTCAAAGCATTGTCTGAGTCTCTGAACGTGTTGTAATAGTGAATGTTTTTAACTAAACTTGTGTGCAATGTTTTAATAAACAAACGTGCTACTTAACTATGGAGCCTAAAATGAAATAGTATTTAGTGTTGTGCACCTTGTTTCTTGCAAAACTTTGTTAAAAATTGTTATTGTGAAATGAAAATAATTTATTGAAGCTATGCTACGATTGTAAGTGCCTAAAATAAACAATATATTCTTGTATGTTGAAATTGCGTTTAATATAATAAATGTTATCTTTGAAAGTAATTTAATGACTTCTGTTTTTTTTCAACGAAACTCGAAATACTTGTAAATAAATGATTCTGCCAAACTATCATCCTAACCAACTTTAATTTCCTGCTTCCTTTTTGCATAACTTTAGAACGGTCCATAAAAGCGCCGGTAGCGGCATCTAGCGGTAGTTTTTAACCGTATAAAAACGGTTAACCGTTAATACTCAAGTACCTCAAGTACTTGAGTATTAACGGCTAACGTTAGTCAGAACAAGGCCATCCAAGACCTTAATTTAACTTTGTATAATCTGACATCTCGTCATATTGACATTGACTTTTTTGATACAAATCTATTTGTACCATACTTTAGGTTAACTGAAGATACGATGTATCTTCCTATTAGGACTACGCAGAAACTAGCTACTTTGTTAGCAAATAACATTAGCAATGCCGCTATTGGTAGTATTTTCTATTCTGACATTAGTACTAGTACTAATTTATCTATTTTATGTGATGCTCCTTCAGCGTCTTGTTTAAACTAGGACAACAGCCAAGCCCAAATACTTTAATTTATTCCACCAAAATATTCAAAGCTTGACGGGCAAAGATTTAGAAATATAACTTTTGCTGGAAAACCAAAATATTGATATTTTATGTTATAATGAACATTAACTGACTGATGATAACTATCAGTCTTTTGTAATTTTAGATTATAATCTAATAAATGATTCCGCTATTTAGTTAATAAAGCGCGTTCTTTAGAGAAACCACTATTCATAGTGGTTTATTATTTTTTACTGCAAATAGTTTTAAATGTAAGGAACGCACTGACATTGTAGGCCTGTCCGTAGAGCGTACTGTCGAATTGTCTTGTGCTAAGTTAGAGGGCTTTGTTGTGATAAGTGTATACCGTCCCCCAAAAACTAAGTTAGATAGATTTGAGACAGTTATGAAGGAAGCTTTGGGTAAGTTAAGTGCTAAGTCTAAACCCATTATTGTGTGTGGTGACTAATGTTGCCCAAAATCGGTCTTGGTCTTGCAGTCTTGGTCTTGATCTTGCATTTTCGCAAGACCAAGACCGAGAACAAGACCGCCTAATTTTAGCAAGATTTGAGCAAGAACAAGTCTAACCCTGCGAGACTCTTGCGTCTTGCAGTTAGGACTTAGTGTCGTTTCAGGGAGTATTGGAGTTCGGGTTTACGGTTAGGGACTCCAAAAAATATTAAAAAATTTTTTGAAATTGGACTGATTAAGATGAACATGAAGACGTAATAGACTTTGAGAAACTGTATGCATGTCCCTCAACGTCATTTGGATCTGGATCTTGTCTTCAAGGCTTAGATGTTGACGAGTTGGAGGAGTACCTAAGTAAACCCAGAGCAGCTAGCTCGGAAGACATTTTAGAGTGGTGTAGGACACATGAGACAGAATATCTGACTTTATCGAAGATTGCCCGTGATTTTCATTCAATACCTGCACTTCAGTATCTGCTGAGAGATTATTTTTTAAAGCGTCATTAGTAATTAGAAAACATAGAAATAGGCTGAGTGATGAGTCAGCCAGATGGTTACTTTGTATTAATTCGTGGCCAAAGAATTAATATAAAGTATTAGTAATGTTAAAGCTATTGTGTACTGTTCTGTAATTTGATTTGTGTTGTATTTTTATTCAAATAAATATGTTTAATTCAATAAATACTGTTCTGTAATTTAATTTGTATAGTATTTTATTTTTTATTTAAATAAGTGGTACTCGTATATTGTATAAATTGTGTAACTCTTTATTCCATTGCATATAAGGTGAGGCCTTGGCTGTCTATCTATTTCTTTCTAGTCATTCTAGGGGGTCCAAACATACACGTCAATATATTTTTTTAGCTTCTGTATAATGTATCTTAAATTGTTAAAGTTAAGTTAAAAGTCAAGTTAATGTAATTAATTGGTTTAATTATCTGTTTTAACCATCTCTTAACAAATTTAAGCTAATTAAATGTAAACTTTTACTATGGAACAGACTGACTACCGTAGGTCACGGGAGATAGCTCAGTTGGTTAGAGCATCGGCACGGATCGCTTAGGTCGTGGGTTCAAACCCCACCCGGTGGCAGATAATTTTTCGAATTTCTCAGTAAATGTGTAGACATTCATTAATTTGGTTGGTCTTTACTATGGTTATGTTAATTCAAGCTCAAATGTACCTACTCTGTTACGTTGTTATAAGATATAAATGAACGTTTAATAAATAGCAACAGGCATAAAGGTAATTGCGAGACTAGCGAGACTCTTGCTGCAAGACCAAGACTGGGAGCGCAATACCAAGACCAAGACCAGGTGTATTGGCGCAAGACCAAGACCAAGACTGGCTAAGTCTCGTCTTGTTCTTGCATTTGGGCAACACTAGTGGTGACTTCAATGTAGATTTGCTAGTAAACTCATCTGAAAGCAATAGGTTAGTGTCTCTATTTAAATCATTTGGTCTGGATTATCAATTCCATGAACCCACGAGGATAACAGCCACAACATCTACTTGTCTGGATAATGTATTTTGCAACTGTGTACCCATTAAAAGGTAACTGAATTAAAGTCTGATCATTGTGGGCAGAAGACAACATTTTTAGATTTAACTAACAATAGCGTTAATAGAAAAATAACATGTAGACCGAAGACGGGTAATCACATTAATAGTTTTAAAACTAATTTAAAGCATAAAGTATCTTCCATTCCTTCCAAGCGGGGTGACCCTGATGCAGTCTACAAAAGACTTTGATTGTGTTAAAAATGAATTTGATGCTTGTTTTCCCACCAAACAAGTTATTTGCAGAGTTCCATCTATATTTTGTGAATGGGCCGCGCCTGGAATTTACAGAAGCAGACGTAAGATGTATGAGTTGTACGGCATGAAAAAATCAATTTTGATTCAGCTTTCGTTGAGTATGTCAAGAACTGCTCCAAAATCTTCAGAAAAACCTGCACTACAGCTAAGGCATTGCTCATTCGTGATAAAATATCAAAGTCCACTGACAAAATGAAAACCACTTGGGAAGTCTTAAATCACGAAACAGGTAAAGCTAAACAGCGCGATATCTCATACACTCTTAATATTAACAATAACATCTTACAATCAGAAGCATCTGTTGCTGCATTTGATAATTATTTCAGTAATATACCTTTAATCACTACAGCTTCATTAAATTCCTCACCAACTGAAACGTAACAGTTGTTGAAAGAAAATGTATCTTGTTGCAGTGTATTCTTTAAATTTAAACATGTGGAATCACTAGATATTAAAAGCATTTAGATTAATTAATATAAAGGATACCACTAATCTTTGGGGTTTATCAGTTAAAATTATTATTGTTAGCCACATAATTGACGTGATTGCCCCTTATTTAGCCGTAATATTCAATGATTGTGTTGATGAAGGTGTTTTTTCAATCTTAATGAAACACAGTAGGGTTGTACCACTTTTTAAATCAGGCAACAAACAAGACCCAGGTAACTTTAGACCTGTTTCAATCTTACCAGCTCTAAGTAAGATCTTTGAAAAAATATTCAAGAACACCTATTAAGCCATTTTTATGACAACAATCTCTTACACAGTGAACAATATGGATTTACTAGAGGCCGTTCTACTACTGATGCTGGCATTGCACTTCTAAAACATATCTTCAGGGCTTGGGAGGATTCACAGTACGCTCTTGGCGTCTTCTGTGACTTGACCAAGGCCTTTAATTGCGTTGATCACGAAACACTTACACGCGAGCTTGATTTTTACGAGGTAAGGGATAATGCTTTAGATTTGGTAATTTCATACCTTAGTTTAAGAACTCAACAAGTTGATGTAAACAGTCTACAGTAACACAAGTTAAAATGTGAGTCCCTCAAGGATCTATTCAAGGTCCATTACTATTTCTGATGAATATAAATGATTTACCTTTTTGCTTAAAAGGTATTTGTGATGTTGTATTGTTTGCAGACGATACATCTTTAGATTTTAAAACTGACAGAAATAAAAACTTTTTTGATGATGTAAATGGCGCACTTTCAAAGGTTTTACAATAGTTCATAGTAAATAATCTACATCTTATTCCAAAAAAGACTAAATGTAGTAATTTTAAGTTGCTTAATGTTATTTTTTTTTATTTATTTGTTGAATTTTACATGCAGACTGACAGTTGTCCCCAAAACACCAGCTAGTTAACAATTAAAAATACTCACAAACACACCAAGGAAGTACAAAAAAACAAACAATAAAACAAAATAATAACGATAACTTAATCAAAACATGTCAATTAAAAAAATTAAACACTAAAATAGATAAAATCAAATTACATGTCAAATATTAATTTAAAAAAAAATGGTATGTTTCAAAAATAATAATGATGAAAAAGGAAAGAAAGAAGAATATAAATTATAAATTAGATGCTGCAAAGATAAACATAGGTCTTAGCACATACAGGGTGGTCCAAAAGGTGACGTCCAAAAATTTTTTTTGGGTAGCTGACATCTGGGGGTACTCGAAAATACCCCATGTATGTTCCGCGATTTTTTGTAGTTTAGGAGAAATGATTTTTTTTTCATAATTCTATAATTTTCGACTGAATTACTTAATAATATTTTTTTGCGAATTCTGACTTTTTAAAATTGGTTTTTATTTTCTGATAGTCCCCATGAATTGTGCTTTCTCAGGTAAAATAACTAGGCTTCCTACTCTTCACAAACATTATGAAAGTTTAGATCAAAAATAAATAATTTGGGTTAGAGACTAACGCCATAAGTCAGCTACCCAAAAAAATTTTTTGGATGTCAACTTTTGGACTACCCTGTATAGCACATTTAGGGTAGAGTCACATTATGTTTAATTATGATATTTACTATAATAGTATTATTTTATGTAAGTATATTTTTATTTAATATATTTTAGCTATAATTTTTTTTTGTATTTGACTTGTCTTAAGTAATTTTTATGAGTCTATATGAATAAAGATATTTTTTACTTTACTTTTTTTACTTTTTTACTACAGGTCGACCCAAGAAGCGCTGACTCGACGTCGTCGTTAAGGCTGACATGCAGGCCAACAGACTCACTACACTACTGAGGGAGGATGCACAAAACAGCGTGAAGTGGGCCAAAAATGTAAGTGTATGAAAGGCGGACTCTAGGAGCCCACACTCCAGTATGGGTCACAACCGGGATAGACCGCAAGGATAATTATTGAAAGACTTTACATCAAATAAAATATACTTACTCGGGAGTTTTCAAAATATAGTATGACAACACTCAATTCAGTTCAAATGAAAATGAACTTTATTTCTGTTGATTTTCGGCCTATTATTATTATTATTAGTAATTTTATTTCGGCCTTTACCATTGGCCCATAAGTTTGATTGACGTTTGCATGGGCACGTTCGCGTTTGTCCTCACATCACAGAACTTGTTCCCTAGTTAGTCTGTGCATCACAGATTACCAGAAAACAGACAGATTTGTCCTCATCTACGTATTTGTTGCAAATGTTGCAATTATTCTTTGAAAACACGCTGTAATCGATTCAACATGAAAACTGTGAAGAAAAATCAAAATAAAATAAAGGAGAAAAAGCATAAAACTGTGAAGAAACCTAAAATCAAAACAAAAAAGGAGAAGATATTAGTCGTTGCTCAAGAAATAAAATTCGCACGACTTCTTTCGGGCAATGATAAAAAAACACGAGATCGTGTACTGAAATCATTCAAGAAATGGCTTTTGGCTTGCTTTGATAAAGAACATGGTAGGTTTTCTTCCTATTTCTGTACAATTAAATTTTTGATTTAATATCAATTTCTCTACGACAGTACCTAACCTAAAAATCTCATGCCTTCTGTGTTGGCTAAGCCAACTTGGCTTTCATAAAATTGGATTAAAAAGTTCTGAATGTGGAGGAGAGAGAGGCAGTAGAGGCACACATCTTCAGCAATGCCTTATATACCTAAATACACTTAATTCAAATTATCTCTCAACTGAGCTAGTAGTTCTGTTAAGAAATTTCAAAAATTAAAATGTCTTATGTTGTTATTTCAGAATTCAAGGAAGATGATTTTATCAGGGTGTGGAAAGGCTTATTTTATGCTGTGTGGATGTCGGACAAACCTCTTGTACAGGTGAATGATAAATGATATAGATATTTATTTAATATCATCCAATGTTGTATATATTTCTGCCACCAGTGGCCATTTAGTAAATAGAATTATCAAGCCACTAGAGGCAAAATAAGAAAAAATATTATTCTGCCTCAAGTTATTAGCTGTCGCAATTTTGTTCCATATTGTGAACAAATAAAATATCATTTTATATAGGTTCACATAAAGATAATGCAGTGAAATAAGTGCACTATAATGCACTTTAAGAGTAGCAGCAGGTTAACATGAACAGATATTCTGCCACAACTTGTGAGTAATTGAAATGGTGTGGTTGCGATTCGTCCCTTGTCAGTTTTAGGAAACAAATAAGTTGGTAGCAATTAGTGCGTTTTGTAAAATATAATAAAAAATGTCTTCATTGATTAGTCGCGTTTCGGACGCCCAAATATTTTAATTTACTTTGACAGTCGCGATTCGTGCGTCGTTGGTATTTTACAGAAAACTAATAGATTTACTAAGTAATTAGACATGATAAAATACCTGGTAAGTCACTTGAAATTGCCAGCTATCCAATTATAATACCATGATTTATAAAGAAACAAGATATTCTGTAATGCTAGTATAAAATAAATATTGTTCATAAAACAAAAGACTGCTGTTTTACTTTGCCTTTTTACTAAATAGTAAGGTAGAATATTTTGTTTTAAATTGAATCAATCAAAAAAGAATCAAAATAGTTCTGCTTTGTATTTTGCTTATAATAAAATCATCATTTTAAATTTGAATTTAAGTAATGCTAATAATGTTGATTGATTTAATTTTATTTGAAATTTTCTTGTAGATACTAAAACAAATGTGCAAAATAAATCGTGTCCTAAACCAAATAAATACAAATAGTTTTATGATAAATTATTTAGCTGTATTGTTTCCATCCTGTTTTCTAAAACATGATTGATTACAATGAAAATATTGAACAAAGTGCCTTATTTTTTTTGTGAATTATCGATAAAAGCGAATGTTCAGGCAATGTATGAAATATTATTGAAAAGAAGAAGTTGGCTACTACACCAGAGGTCGCGGGTTCGATCCCCGCACAGTACAAACATTTGTGTGCATGAACATGTCTGTTTGTACTGGTCTGGGTGTCTCCTATGTATAATAAGTATGTATTTATGTATGTTTATCCGTTGTCTAGTATCCCATAACACAAGCTTTAATTAGCTTACTTTGGGGCTAGATGGCGCTGTGTGGAATAATGTCCAGGGATATTTATTTATTTATTTATTATTCATTCTATACTTACCAGGCATTTTATACAATAAAAAGAAATGGTTCAATAAAAAGAAAATTTACTGTCAGAATCGTCCTTTAGCCTAAATTTAAAGTAGGAAAGATAAATCGATTTGTATGTTTTTATTTTCAAAACATCTTTAGCTAAAATATCAAAGTAAAAAACGGCAATGTTTTCGTCATCAAAATATCTTAAATTATAAAACGGCAAAAATGAGAATGAGGGCAGTTCGTTTCTGGCAGCTGGTTCATGTCAACCAAACATGCTTGTCGCTTCACTCCTCGCAACCTTATAAACCCGCGGCGTACACAGTGAAACACTTTCTGCCTAGAAAGGTTTTCAGTAATTTATTTTGTTACAGTTTTCTTCCTACCTATACTTTTACCCCATACAATAAACAAGTCTCTGGATTGGCCGATTGTTTCTTCACTATTCCATCACTACATCTACTCCTAAATATTGTGTGATGAATCCCGGCGCTCCGGCTCCTGTATTGCTGACCTGCAACAAGGATAAAAAACCCTAGCACATAAAATGTAACTCAAGCATTGCAATGACATACAATTAAACATAACACATACAAATTACGGTGAAAGAAATATAATGTATGAAGGATCCAAAATGTATAACCAGCTGCATAAATATATTAGGCAATCAAAATCTTTTGTACCTTTTAAAATCTTTTAAAACATCACATATTTAGCATTTAAAATTAAATTAAAATACATTTATTTCAGATAATAAAATCCATACTTTGAATTATAAAACACAATTCAACAAATAAATACCAATTATGTAATAAAAATAATAATTGATAATGTTAAATACTACGATTGAAATTATACATCTCATTTAAATTGAAATACTATGAATGAGTTAATTGCATTAAAATTATATAAATTGAATTGAAATCATAATTAGAAATAAACAAAATGATAAAATAAAAAATAAATAAAATAAAATAAAAAAAATAAAAATCATTTATTTCGGACCGGAATCCATAGTGTTAGTAACAAATAACTTATCAACTATGTTAGTAACAGAAAATTTGTTTACACAAAGAAAGACACTACTATCCCGCATATCTATTGTACGTGATAGCAGTGTCCTTAGTTAGGTGGACGCGAGTCCAGTGCTGCATTATTGCACTGTCCACGTCTAACCTCCCCGCCACGGTCTTCAGGAGGCTGTTTGAGCTGCCGCGCACCCGCTGTATCAGGGACGCTATACGCTTTCTGATGATAGCAGAAAAGCTATCAACCTCAGCTGTGGCTAGCATTCCTAACTTAAAGCTCTAAGACACAAATTACGCATGCGCGGCGCTCTGACAGATAGCCCGCTTAGAACAACACGCCATTTTTGACACACGCACACAGAGACGTGAGTTTACAGGCGAAGTCAGTGAGTTTCAGTGTCGCGGTCAGTCGCACTGTCAAAAACATTGAGATATTATTTGTTGGTACGTCCCGCGTCGTCAGATACTTACATTATAGTTCAATGGTCAAAAATGGTTTCGCGCAGATATTTCTGTTGCAGTGTATTTGCAGCGAACACCACACGAAATTGTAATTATAAGTTTTTTTTAAGTTACCAAAATGATGTTAATAAGTAAAACTCAGACAACGTTTGCAAGTTAGTAGTACTATGTACGAGTATTATAAGTATATAGGTAGGTAAACCATTATATTTCGTAACACATTTAAATCCAGTACAAATGGGCTTTTACTTTTCCGTAACTTATTTATCATGCATTGGTAAAACACCAGTATTTTTGGTATATTATTTTATTGTCACGCGTGGCTGCTGCGTCCGCGCCGCGCCGCCGAAGCGGTGGCTCATGGTGTTATCTACAGCCTACTGGGTAGGTAGGTAGGTAGGACTGTATGATCAAGCCATTAGGCTAGCAGTTTTTTTATATTTTGTATATTTTTGTATATTACCCCTTTTGTATATTTTTGTTGATGTTGAACTAGGTGCAATTTTTCACTTGATATATTTTTTCTTTTATCTGTCAAATTGCGCTTAGCTGACGAATATAGTAGCGAGTAGCAACCCTAGGCGATCAGGCAAGTTGACAGAAAAAGGCGGTCTTTCTGTAAACTCTTTATGTTGTGCCTAAGACTTCAACCAAGTACGCGCACTAGTAGTGAGCCACTTCCATTGGTGCCTATTCCGTGTCACTTTGTG
Organism: Udea olivalis; assembly: GCA_947369235.1. NCBI lineage: Eukaryota > Metazoa > Arthropoda > Insecta > Lepidoptera > Crambidae > Udea > Udea olivalis. The sequence continues at coordinate 2,826,256 of OX376370.1, forward strand.
TTGTTGTACTGTTCTGGAGCGAGTATTTGTGACAATATTTTAATTTACTGTCAAACTACATTATAATTACGTTGCCTGACAATTGTATATTTTTAAGTTAATAATTTATGTAATGTTCTCATGTAAGTGAATTTAATTCTTATGAGAAAATAAAGATTCTTAATTCTCATTTAGGAACAAATTGCAACTCGAGGCAGAATTTTTTATTTCTTATTTAGCAGCTAGCAGCTTGATTATTCTATTTATTAAATGGCCACTGGTGGCGGACTAGACTATCCCATTTCCAAAATGTGACATTGTAAATAGGAGATTTTATTAATGATTTTAAATTATTTTTGGTATAATTACACTCTTTAAGATTAAACTAAAGCCCAGAGCCCATTATCCCAGAGCTGGGCAAAGGCCGCCAACATAAAAACAAGTTATTGCAATAATATCAAACCATGGTACAGAGGCGTTCACATTTACTTAAGGGCATTTTATGTTGCTGACATAAGACCCATTTTGCAATATTTTTGTTAAGGTTGATGTGAACGCCTCTTTTCCTCTGTATCACACTCTCCCAAAGCGGTTGTTGAACTGAAAACACTGCCTCACTTGTGATTTAAACCCAGATCCTCAGGACTGCGGTCAAGTACTTCAACAATACAGGAGTTAATGTTATAGTATTTTTTTTGTTTAATTGAATATTGTTATTTGTCTTTCATAGGAAGATTTGTGTGAGACAATAGCTGGTATATTAGACCTCTTCCCACCGAATCAGCTCAAGTATGCTCTGATGTTGACGAAAGCAGGCTTCAAATTCCTCGCCACTGAATGGTACGGCATTGATCAGCATCGTATGGACAAATTTCTCATGGTAAGCTATTTTTCATTTATTACTTTCTGGTTGTTTGGGTACATAGATAAGGTTATGCTCAGATAAATAAATAAATAAATTGCGCCATACAACACACCTCTTGTCATGGTCTCGAAGTAGAGATAAATATTCCTGTATTACGAGGTACCAGACAAGGAATTAAGCACACCCAGACCAGAGTCAATTTAGAAAAAATCGTTTCCTGAATTGACCCGACCGGGTATCGAACCACAGAATTCAAGGCGAGATAACGTGCTGCAGCGCACTACGCCAATCGTGCCGTCTCAGATAAACGCTCAAAGTCAATCTCTATCAAATTCTGTAAACTAAATTTATTGTATTAATTTGTGTTGGCTGCATTATTGTTTGATCAAAAGTTTCTTGGCCAAAACATTTAGCTGAGTTTTATTTCAAAACTTGAGCAAGTTATTTGTCATTTATTTCAGGCTCAAAAATTTACAGGACAGCATTTTTCAATATAAGAAATAATCTATGTCAAGAATTAAAAAAAAGCCTAATCAGTATTAAAAATATATCATACTATACCCCTCAAACAAACTTCCTCACCACTCCACTCATACCCGCCAAGGGTCTCAGCGGAGTGGTGAGGAAGTGAGCGGGCGGGTGAAATTCAATGCTGCCAACCTAACGATTTTGACAACTCGAGATGCACACTTATAAAAATCGTGTTATACCCCTCAAGTTTTACATAGTGAAATTATTCCGCATATCCGTACAAGTCCAAGACGTACTCAGAAAAGGTCAGGTCAGGAGTACCCATAATCGACGAGCATGTATGAAAGGATTAATGAGAGTGGAAGAAGCGGAAGAGGTGTGTCAGGACCGTAGCAAGTGGAAAGATGTGGTCTTAGCCTGCCCCGTTGGGAAAAAGGCGTGATGGTATGTATGTATGTATCCGTAATAATATAATAATATTTCTTCACAGCTGGTAAGGCGCTACTTGCGTGGCAGCCTGCGTTGCTTGCATCGGTGTAAATGGAAACCAGAAGCCTGCAAGAAGTATGCGAATATGCTTTGTGCATCTGATGGTAAGTGCCAATAAGTTGAGATAGATAAATAATTAAATAACTTCCAAAAATATGATAGATAGATATTTTATTTCTCATATAAAATTACATGTCAAATTGCAGGCATTCATATTGAGATCGTCGAATAATATAAAACTAATCGTTGGAAATAAAACTTTAAATTAAAAAATAAAATGAGAAAAAAAATATAACATAAAAACACAATCCAATAGGTAATTAAGTCTTTGACTGCCGCTAAAGCAGACACAATAGAAAATCTATTGTTTGCGGGTCACCGGTGACCCCATGGCAGCTAATGTGTTAATTACCTAAAATGTCACAAAAAATAATAATATGATAAGAATAATATGACATACTCAGTAGGTTATATAGGAACTATAAAAGTGAGAATTTATTTTTTCAAGTGACTTTAGGTTATTAGGTTTTTATACAAAAAATGTTGAAGTTAATTAAATAAATCAAATCTTCACTTACATAGTTTCTATACCACCTACTGAGTATGTCATATCGTGTTTGGAAGTTATTTGATAATCACCCGGTATAATACTAGATTTGCGCCCGCGGCTTCGCCCACGTTATCGTTATATATTATGGCCAAATAACATCAAATCTTTATAAATTGTAGCCCATGTGTTATTCTGATGTATAAGCTGTATTACTGCAAAGTTTCATCTGAATCCGTTCAGTAGTTTTTGCGTGAAAGAGTAACATACATACATCCTCACAAACTTTCGCATTCATAATATTACTATAAAGTAAGATTGACTTGAAATACTCAATATTTAATAACCATCATGCATTTAAAACTTGAATTAAACCAACTCTGTTGATTTTCCCCCTACCAAGGTATTTCCAAGTATATTGAGCAACAATTTTGTATGATTAGTCGTTGCGGCAATATGATGCATCATTCTCTATAACTGTTGTCTTTAAAAAGTAAGGAATGCTTAAAACAATATTAAATCATAGTACAGAGGCGTTTACATCAACCTTTGACGACCGACTTGGTGTAATGGTTAAGAAGTTGGCTTCTACACCAGAGGTCGCGGGTTCGATCCCCGCACAGTACAAACATTTGTGTGCATGAACATGTCTGTTTGTACTGGTCTGGGTGTCTCCTATGTATAATAAGTATGTATTTACAAAAGAAAATGTATTTAAGTATGTTTATCCGTTGTCTAGTATCCCATAACACAAGCTTTAATTAGCTTACTTTGGGGCTAGATGGCGCTGTGTGGAATAATGTCCAGGGATATTTATTTATTTATTTACATAGCACCTTAAGCTGCTAACTTAAGACCCATTTTGAAATGCAATGCAAATAACTGAATTCAACATCTATGCTATAAAATACCGAAGATTTGTGGGGTATTTCGATTAATCTACTCAAATCAATCATTAATATGATATCACCCCACTTAGCTAAACTTTTTAATAATTGCATAGACCAAGGTCAGTTTCCCAACTTGATGAAATTTAGTAAGGTCATCCCGCTTTTTAAATCTGGTAGCAAAAGTCACCCATCCAATTATAGACCCATTTCTATACTCCCAGCTCTCAGTAAAATCTTTGAAAAAATTATGTTGAACCAGCTGCTTTCACACTTTGATTTAAATAACTTACTACATGAGAAACAATTTGGTTTTACTAAACACAAGAGCACAACTGATGCAGGTGTAGCACTCATCAAACACATATTTGATGCTTGGGAAAACAAGCAAGATGCAGTAGGAATATTTTGTGATCTTTCAAAAGCATTTGATTGCGTGGATCATGAAATATTACTGATTAAGCTAAGACATTACGGTGTTTCAGGTATCTCATCTCAATTAATACAATCCTATCTTACAGATAGAACTCAAAAAATTAGTATCAACGGAACTGCATCTTCCGGTGCCACCATACGTATGGGAGTGCCCCAGGGATCTATATTAGGACCTTTGCTTTTTCTTATTTATATAAATGATCTTCCTACCTATGTCAAAGATATTTGTGAGATAGTATTATTTGCTGACGATACCTCGTTGACTTTTAAAGTCGACAGAGGTAAGCAAGCATTTGACGATGTAAATAATACTCTCTCAAAAGTACTATGTTGGTTCACTAGTAATAATTTATTACTTAATGCAAAAAAAACAAAGTGCATCAAATTCTCTATGCCCAATGTGAGATAGGTTGATACTATTGTAACTATGAATGACGAGCCATTAGAATTAACAAATTCTACTGTATTTTTAGGAATAACTTTAGATTCTAAGTTACAATGGGGTCCGCATATAACGGCCCTGGCAGGGAGACTCAGTTCCGCTGCTTGTGCTGTTAGAAAAATAAGACTCTTGACTGATATTGAAACAGCAAGACTAGTATATTTTAGCTACTTTCATAGTGTTATGTCGTATGGTCTACTGTTGTGGGGTTCAGCTGCAGACTTGAACACCATTTTTGTACTTCAAAAAAGAGCCATCCGCTCCATTTATTAAGTATTTAAGAAGATCGATATTTTAACTGTGCATGCTCAGTATATTTTAGATAACATAATGTATGTGCGCAAAAACTTGCATCTGTTCAAAAAAACAGTGACACTCATAAACATAATACCAGAAATAAAAACAAATTGAAAACTCCCAGTCTTAGGCTACACAAGGTGGGAAACTCATTTGCGGGTCAATCTGTAAAATACTTTAACAAAATACCTCAAAGTCTTGTTGATCTACCTCTTCACAAGTTTAAGTCTGCAATTAAAGAAAAGTTAATGAAACAAGGTTATTATAATGTAGAGGATTACTTGAACGACAAAAGTTTGTGGTCATAGTAGGAATAATCTGCTCCTCTGCTCAATATTGTGTTCTTTTTTCTACTCGCATTGACTGTACTCTGAATTTATTTTTTGTAAAACAAACAAAGTTGAAAAGAGTAACTATCGAGTTTCTTGCCGGAGTCTTCTCGATAAGAAGCAACGTCCGAACCGGTGGTAGATTCACATTATGTATATTCACGATGTGTACTAATATTGTACTATTTTATTTACGTTTATTATTATTATTTCTATATACTTTTTTTGACATGTCATAAGTGCTTTGTACAAGCTTAAATGAATAAATGATTTTTTACTTACTTACTACTTACTTACTATGCTGAACTAAAAAAGAGCAATATTTGTGCTTATACTATTTTCACTGTAAGATGATATGCCTGACAGCTCTTATTGTTCCGTGTCACGCATACTATTTCAAACTAAATAAAAAGAAACTGGCGAAAGAAAATGTTATAAACTATTAAAAAACTATTGTTCTTTCGAATCTTATCAAGTAAATGATTGTTATGATTATAAACTGTTAATAAATGAAGTAAATTAAATTAATATATCTTTACAGCGCCTGATGCGTGAAAAGGAACGCCATTCAATAGTGTATTGACACTACTGAATCGACTAAAAATCTATTAATAGGGGCGACCATTTTGTAATCACGTCATTCGCATCAGGACCAGTGCGTCTGCCTTTTGTGCAATTTTTTAACTATTATTTTCCTGATACCGCGTTTTATTCTATAACTTATTAGCCATAACCCTTTTATTAAGAATTTATTTCAAAATTTAAAATCGGTAAATCTGATTCCATTTCCTTAGCCAACTCGATTAAATTACATTCGTTACAGCACTATAATTGACAATTATGAACTGTCAGGGATATCATCATACGGCGAGTGTAGTATAGTAATTAACAATTACTAACAGTTTTTCATTCATAGTCAAATACCATAATCCAGTCGCTGGTTTTAAAAGTCTGTTTCGTGCATTCCTTTCTAATGTGATCAAAACTAAGGATTATTCATAACTTGACAGGTATTCTATCTCTGAAGACGGCACTGTACGCTCGCAACGCTGGCTCCATGCTGCTCCATTTCGTTGATTGCTTCTTAGAAGAACTGGCTAAGGTAAGTCTAAACATATCGCATCAGAATTTCAGACTTCGCAGTATTACAAAATGGCTAGTCACATCTACAGGGTGACTGGCAATTCATTGGCATCCTTTTGAAATAAGAACCCACTCGTGATATACAGTACTTTACCCAAGTATGGGGCTATTTAATAGATACAAAACTGCATATTTCTAAACCTTATAAACATCATGTTTAATACTTGGCAATTGTTTATCCGGTTTAAAAATGTGCAATGTGTACCTATGAAAAAGCCTCATACTTAGGGAAAGTACTGTATATCATGAGTGGGTTCTTATTTAAAAAGGGCGCCAATGAATTCCCAGTCACCCTGTATACATACTTGTAAGCACTTGCTACAATTGATGGGAATTGACTTCATTACCACGCTTACCAAATATATATAGACAATCACAAACTCTAGCTATTTACCAAAGGACCCCTATCATAGTTTGTCCTAGATGTACCTAACTAGCAGAGTTAAATCCCAAAATTAAGTTTCTGCGCACAATGTCGAGTCACATTATGTTTAATTATGATATTTACTATCATAGTATTATTTTATGTAAGTTTATTTTTTGTATTTTTTTTTTGACTTGTCATAGGTACTCTTTATAAGTCTATATGAATAAAGATATTTTTTACTATAATTTATTTTTACTTAACAATAAAAGTGGTATAAAATTATTGAAAGTGGAGAGGACACATAAGCAAACAAAAATGTCTGATAATATGGTACCCTAAAGTTTCACGTATACGAGTTATTTGAAGATAACGATCGATATAAAAAGTATGATATTAATGAATCTACTAATTTAGTGGTTTATTGTACGACCGACCTGGTGTAATGGTTAAGAAGTTGGCTACTACACCAGAGGTCGCAGGTTCGATCCCCGCACAGTACAATCATTTGTGTGCATGAACATGTCTGTTTGTACTGGTCTGGGTGTCTCCTATGTATAAATAAATAAATATTCCTGGACATTATTCCACACAGCGCCATCTAGCCCCAAAGTAAGCTAATTAAAGCTTGTGTTATGGGATACTAGACAACGGATAAACATACTTAAATACATTTTCTTTTGTAAATACATACTTATTATACATAGGAGACACCCAGACCAGTACAAACAGACATGTTCATGCACACAAATGTTTGTACTGTGCGGGGATCGAACCCGCGACCTCTGGTGTAGTAGCCAACTTCTTAACCATTACACCAAGTCGGTATAATAAGTATGTATTTACAAAAGAAAATGTATTTAAGTATGTTTATCCGTTGTCTAGTATCCCATAACACAAGCTTTAATTAGCTTACTTTGGGGCTAGATGGCGCTGTGTGGAATAATGTCCAGGGATATTTATTTATATTTATATTGTGTAATTTCACTCCTAGGCCACAATGCTCTCAGTATCTCATAATTTATTTTATAATTGTCATTTATTTAGGTATCGGAAGGCAACCTACCCCCCGCCTCGGTAGTGGAACTGCTCCGTCCGTTCTGCAGCTACATGGTGCACGGAGAGTCTCCGGCGCTGGTGATTTCCACTCGGAGGCTGCTGACGGCGCTGTTGAGGCAAACGGATCAGGGGCTGGAGTACCGGGAGAAGACTAAGGCTTGGGAACAGGTCAGTGGTAGACTATACAGTGTCTCTATACATATATTAAAAAATAGGAAATTATAGTCAATTTTACTGACGGAAAGATGATCAAAGTTCCAGCATTAATTTAAATTTTTAATAGACATTTTAAGTAAAGCATTTGCAGTTGGGTACTTTATGTAGAAATAAAGTTATAATAACTAAATGCCTTGTCGCAATAAAGCAAAATTGCTGATGATTAATAATAACAGGCCATGCTCATAAAATGAAAAAACTGAAAAAAAAAATACCATTAATAATTAAATGATTTTTATAGAGAATGATTTTTATTTTCCGTATTTTTGTACAATAATAATTAAATTTCTAAATATTTGCCCCCATTACCCAATATTATTTTTATTTTAAGTAAATTTACGTCGTTTTAGCTTTCATGTGGTATAAATACCATGTTGGTAACCCAAACTATGCTTTTTTTAAATGTCCATTAAAAATTAAAAAAAATATTTGTAATTTTTTAAATATTTTTTTCATCAATAAACCCTTACTTCTTACTAATATGATAAATGCGAAAGTTTGTAAGAATGTTTGTTACTCTTTCACGCAAAAACTACTGAACGGATTTGGGTGAAACTGTACAGTAACACAACTTTTACATCAGAATAACACATGGGCTATTATTTATATAGATTTTATGTAATTTGGCCATGATATAAAACGAACGCGGGCGAAGCCGCGGGCGGTGAGCTAGTTGACTATAGTTTATAATACTACTTTTTAATATGTGCACTTTAAAGAGACTCACACTGTATATTTTCTTGTACGAAACGGGTTTGCGTTTGCCCTCAGTCTCGCCTCAATGACCACCCCAACGGTAGCACAGCCCGCCAAAAAAGTGGTCCACCACTCTTGACAAAAGTGGCCCACCACTCTTGACAAAAGTGGCCCACCACTCTTGACAAAAGTGGCCCACCACTCTTGACAAAAGTGACTCTTGACAAAAGTGGCCCACCACTATTGACAAAAGTGGCCCACCACTCTTGACAAAAGTGACTCTTGACAAAAGTGGCCCACCACTCTTGACAAAAGTGGCCCACCACTCTTGACAAAAGTGGCCCACCACTCTTGACAAAAGTGGCCCACCACTCTTGACAAAAGTGACTCTTGACAAAAGTGGCCCACCACTCTTGACAAAAGTGGCCCACCACTCTTGACAAAAGTGGCCCACCACTCTTGACAAAAGTGGTGCATCACTCTTGACAAAAGTTTCTGTGGAATCTATTAGTGGCTAAGGTTGAATATTTTAACGAAGTAAAAAAAAAGAACGTGTTTCATGACGTTCAAATGTACCTAGACGCACTTTTGGCTGAGTACCCGCCAAAAAATGCTTATTCACTTGCTATAGGACATAATCGTATCGTGTACTAAATAAATTTATTTACGCTATTGAAATTAAACTTTCGATTCGCCTGGTTTTTTAAGTATCTCTTAGTTACAGATCCAATAGGGTTTATATACTAAAAAACAACCGATTTTTACCATCAATGTGGGTCGTAAAGAATGGCATGCTATACACAGACTGGTCAACCTATGCTTTTTGAAAAAAAATAACACCTAATAAAACTCTTCTTATTTTGTAGAGCGCTGTAAGTTTAAGATGTTGCCTTCAAATGATACATTTTAGGAGTGTTATTTTACTGTATAAAGCATAACTAATGTTTACAATTGTTATTTTGTGTACTATACTTAAAAAGCCAATTTCCTCACACTTTTCTTTGTAATGTTATTATTTATGATATTTAAATTATTTTCATAAGAGTCGTTCTGTATTTAAATACAAACTAACAAGTGATAAATAAATACATTCGTATCCAGATGGGTTGTCCGCGCGGAGGCCCTGACGCCCTGGAGCTGGCCTCTGATGATGAAGAGGCTGCCAACGATGATGAGTATGAAGAGGAAGAGGATTATGGGTAAGTTTATATTTATGCTAACTTTCCGCCAGCAGCTTTGCGAGCTTGGACTATTTCTCGCGTTTAAATACAGACTGCAAATTTAAAATATAGCCTAATTTACTATTTTTTTTTAAATCCTAAATTTGACGCCATTGGGACCGCCTATTGCATACATCGACAAACTGTCAGGCAGCAAAATCTTTCATATTTAGTTATTATATTACTTGGACGTTTTGTTGACGTGAAAGCACAAATTAGACATGCGCGGCGCTCTGACAGATGGCCCGCTTAGAACAACACGCCATTTTTGACGCACGCACACAGAGACATGAGTTTACAAGCGAAGTCAGAGAGCTTCGGTGAGTCGGAAAGTCGCACTGTCGCGAGTGTTTGTGTTTTTATCGAACTTGGTGCAATTTTTCACATGATGAATTTTGTTTTTGGCCGGTTCTGTCAAGTAGGTATAACTTACTTCATTTTAAATATTCAGAGCGAATATAGTAGTACCCCGAGACGGTTCATGCAAATTTTGGAAAAAGGTGCGAGCGGGCCTTCTGTAAACTCTTTATTTTGTGGTTACAAACATACACAAACACACACTTACATCCATCCTCACAACCTTTCGCATTTATAAAATTAGTAGGATAGAAAATCTTATTAATATGTTTTACAAAGTTAATTTGTATAAGTAACTGAATGATAAAGAGGTATTTATCAACTGTTTCCCTCACAAATTCACAATAGTATTACTGCTATTATGTTACAGAACCGAAAAGGCGCTAGACCCCCGCGCGGGCCGCGTAGACGTGATCCTGCACAGCATTCCAGTTCCAGCTGAAGGAATTGCAGAAGTTCTGCGGGGACTCCTCACTACCGCCAGCTCTAAGGCGCACAAGCGGACCAAGATATGCTTGGAGAGGTATGTCTAGATGATGTCGTAATTCATGGTAAAGATATGTTGGAGACGTATGTTTAGATGATGTCGTAATTCATGGTCAAGATAAGTATGAGGTTTACATCTACTGACAATGCCATGTGATTTTCCTCTAGGTAGAAATATTCAGCCGGTGTGTTATTTATTCATTTCACCTTTTACAAGCACCTAGAAACTGTTCTGTTTTGTGGATCATTATATTGACCATTGGCGTAGTGCGCTGTAGCAGGGTTTCTCGCCTCGTTTTCCGAAGTGTCTCAGGTTTGATTACCGGTCAGGTTAATTCAAGAAACGGTCTTTTCTAAATTGGCTTGGGTCTAGGTGAGCTGGGAGGAGCCCCTGGCTTGATTTCCTGTATGGTACCTCGTAACTAAAGATGTCACGAATATTCGGCAACTATTCGGTATTCGGCCTAATCGGCATCTTTTTTTGATATTCGGTATTCGGTCGAATAGTACGTACTATTCGGCCGAATACCGAATACCTAATCATGAAAAAAGACACGTCATATTACTCAAGATTATATATATTTATCACCAAATTACAATACTTTAGTAAGTAAAATTGATCAATGGTAAGTTGTGATGGATAAAAACAAGCTTTTCAGCATTTGTTGGTAGCAAATGATTACGCTTTTCGTCGTAAACGATACCAGCTACAGAAAATAACCTCTCACTATACACGCTACTTCCAAGAGAAGAAAGATAAACTTTAGCTAATTTCGAGAGGTTGGGGTATTGTATTTCGTTTGCTGACCACCACTCGTAAGGATCAGCCTTCCGATGCATTTTTGCCATAATATGGCCGACACCCCCTCCTAAGGGGCCGACAGACGAGAGGGCACCTCAACGAGGGAGGCAGGTTGCGACTTGTCTTATTCTTGTTTACCTACATACATACATACATACCATCACGCCTCTTTCCCAACGGGGTAGGCAGAGACCACTTCTTTCCACTTGCTACGATCCTGACATACATCTTGCGCTTCTTCTATTCTCATGAGTCCTTTCATACATGCTCGTCGGTTAAAGGTACTCTTGACCCGACCCTTTCTGAGAACATCTTGAATTTGCCCAAGAAACGTTCTTCTGGGTCTTCCCCTTCCAACAGTCCCATTTACCCTTGCCTCATAAATCCGTTTCGTTAATCGCCTTTCATCCATTCTTTCCATATGACCAAACCACCTCAGCATTCCCATCTTAATTTTAGTAACCACGTCTTCTTTCACACCACATCGTTCTCTTATTACACAGTTGTTATTGTTTATTGTTTACCTACGCGCTCGAAAAGCAAGTATTTTGTGCCGAATATTCGGCGCTTCGGCCGACAGCGTTGCCGAACATTCGGTATTCGGCCAAATCACTATTCGTGGCAACTCTACTCGTAACACTATATTGATCCTTACTTCGAGTCCATAACAAGTGGTGTGTTGTCTGGCGCATATTTATTGATATATTCCAATCTCACATCCGCAGGTTCGAGCAGCTGTCCAAAGACAGGTACCCGCTGCGGGCGGCCGACATCCGCGAGGCGCACGAGACGCCCAGAGCGAAGCCGGCCGCGGCGGCGCGCGCGCTGCGGGCATTGGAGAAGACGCTGGTCAAGTCTGCTGATGAACTGACTTTGAGAGGTCAGTTATAATATAAATGAATATAGTTAATTAATTTGATTATATTCACGCTCTCCCTCCATCTGTGTTTCCAGATACTTTCAAGTTTTTTTTCTGACTCCGTCCACGCGGAACAGTTTCACACATCAAAGTTAGCGTTGCTATTATTTTGATGATATATAAATAAAAAAATTAAATCGCAAATAAATTACAAAAAAGGTTTTTTAATAACTTAAACAGTTTTGCATTTAACTATCATATATCACCCGCGACCCGTTTCAGCACACCGGGTTTTATTTTCGCAACAAAAAATAATATAAACTATGTGTATCTGTAAATATTTGACGACCTACTTGGTGTAATGGTTAAGAAGTTGGCTACTACACCAGAGGTCGCGGGTTCGATCCCCGCACAGTACAAACATTTGTGTGCATGAACATGTCTGTTTGTACTGGTCTGGGTGTCTCCTATGTATAATAAGTATGTATTTACAAAAGAAAAATGTATTTAAGTATGTTTATCCGTTGTCTAGTATCCCATAACACAAGCTTTAATTAGCTTACTTTGGGGCTAGATGGCGCTGTGTGGAATAATGTCCAGGGATATTTATTTTATTATTTATTTATGTATGTTCAGCAATTTGGACGTGACCAGTAAAAAAAAAGTTACTGTCACATTTATGATAAATAGTCTGGCAATAATTTATTCGATTCGAACGAGACGCCCAAACCTAAACTCATCGTTGAAGAAGACGCTGGTGAAGTCTGCCGGCATCAAATTGGCAGACTTCACTAGAGAGATGTGACTTTGAGAGGTCAGTATAGTAATAAGTGAACAAAACAAAAATCCTCAATGAAGAACAATGGCACAAAATGTATGAACTCCGTCCCCACCTTTGTGGCACCTTCTAGTGAGATAGATTGAATGAACGAGCGAATGAATACTTGAAAATGAGTGAGTGAGTGATTGAGAATGACTTTTGAATAAAATTGTGCAATTTTTTGGGGTTGACTGGGGTCTGGGTCTGCTGGGAGACGCCCCTGGCTTAATTCCCTGTCTGGTACCTCGTAACACAGTGATATTTATCCCTTCATCGATACCATGACGAGTGGTGTGTTGTCTGGCGCATATTTATTTATTTAGATAATCTAGATTTGACTTTTCGGAAGTATCTACTAAAGTTATATGACGACACGATTGGCGTAGTGCGCTGTAGCACGGTTTCTCGCCTCGATTTCCGTAGTGTCCCGGGTTCGATTTCCGGTCGGGTCAATTCAGAAAAATGACTTTTTCTAAATTGTCTCGGGTCTGGGTGTGCTAGGAGACGCCCCTAGCTTATTTCCTTGTGTGGTACCTCGTTACACAGGGATATTAATCCCTACTTCGAGACCATTTCAAGAGGTGTGTTGTCTGGCGCATATTTATTTATATTTATTTATTTATTTATTTATATGTGGTCTATTTGAATAAAAATATTTTTGACTTCCCAAACATTGTGCAATCCATGACATTAAATTACCATTTTTATGTTCCTTAAATGTTTCATTATGTAATAATTTTCTAATTTTGTTTTAAATCTATTAGAAAAAGTTATTAATAAAATAAGTTTTTTTTTTTTTTTCGCAAAGCCTGTTATATCACCGTCTGACCGTGTGGTTGACTAGTAAAGACTGCCTCTAGGCATTAAGTCCGCCATTTGTACTCTTATTTATGTATTGGTGGAAGATTTTTTTAACTCGGTCCAGTAGTTTCGGAGCCTATTCAATACAAACAAACAATAACGAACTAAAAGGTTCAGTGACTCGTTTCTTTGTCGTACCATCCAGACGTGGAACGCTCTTCCAGCACATGTGTTTCCTTCCTCGTATAGTCCCGGGTTCTTCAAGCGGGGCGGGAAAAGGCATTTCTGCAGGCCTTCAAGGTGAGGATGGCCAGCCCAGTGATTCGTTTGAATGACTGGACTTGTCAGCCTCATATCTGGACCTCACGACCGCTTTCCATCAGGTGGAGTGAGGTCATCTTGACGGGCAATATTATAAAAAAAACAATAAAAATCTTGATAAATAAGTAAATACATGTTTTAAATATCCACATTCGCTCTTAGGCCTGAGCCGCAAGCACCGCAAGCGGCTGCTGGCCAAGACCCGCGCCGGACTGAGCATCATGGAGGACGTGCCGCAACATAACATCACTTCCACTGTACGTACAATAAACATTATCACTTTTAATATTTATGCCATCACAACTTTATCCCAAACAGGGTACTCAGAGGCAAGTGACTTGCCGTCATGGTGAACGGAACACTCAGAAGCCCACTTTTCACCAATGGTATTAGAACCCAACGTGGTAGGTGGGGAGCTCCGCCGCTATTCGGGTTGATTTGTTATTTTCCATCTCCGGAGAGTTAGTCGGAAATCAAACTATGAACACAAAGATTCTGGCCAGATTTGAACTCAGGACCACACGATCCGCGATCCGAGTTAAAATGCTTAACCACTAGGCCACGACGCTGTGTTATGTTGTTATATTTAGGCTGAATTTATTAAAATCTACTTATATAGCACCTGTCACACTTAATAGATCTCATTTAAAGCAAACTAACTTCAGAATTTATGAAGCCTTTGCTTATGTCTTACATAAAACTATATTGTCGATGTTAAACCTAAAAGAAGCAGGGGAATCAGACAGAACACATTTTCACTATAACTCTACCAAATCTAAAATGTTCCATAATCCCTTCATACGTTGTGGCGGCTGGGGTTTTCAAATCAAATCAAATCAAATGTTTTATTTGCAAGAATACAGTAAATCCATCAGGTGATAATGATAGAATGAGTCCAATGCATTCAGCCTAATACTAGCGTGCAAATATACTTATTACAATAATTATTAATATTAATGAAGATTTAATTTATTAGTCTAGTTTGACGACCGACTTGGTGTAATGGTTAAGAAGTTGGCTACTACACCAGAGGTCGCGGGTTCGATCCCCGCACAGTACAAACATTTGTGTGCATGAACATGTCTGTTTGTACTGGTCTGGGTGTCTCCTATGTATAATAAGTATGTATTTACAAAAGAAAATGTATTTAAGTATCCGTTGTCTAGTATCCCATAACACAAGCTTTAATTAGCTTACTTTGGGGCTAGATGGCGCTGTGTGGAATAATGTCCAGGGATATTTATTTTATTTTTTATTTTTTATATTTTATTATATTTTATCTTTAAATTCAAGAAATTCTTCAACAGTGTAAAAACTGTGGTGTAATAACCATTTTGTCATCTTTGATTTAAATGTATTTATGTCATGAATTAATCTGAAGTCGTCTGGTAAATTATTGAACAGCACAATACAAATAATATAAACATTTATCTTATATATTCGTTTATGGCAAGTAGGATGATACAATTTGTTAATAATTCTAGCTCTAGTTTGCCTACTAATTATTTCAGCTCGTGTTTTCCAAAATTGTGGATTGGAGAATACAAACAAACAGACTTCCTTAATGTACAGCGACGGCAGAGGTCGAATCGCAAGTTTTTTGAACAGCGGTTTACAGCTCTCGTCAAATTTCGCGTTGCAGATGACTCTTATACACTTTTTTCAATTTTGTCAGGTTATACTTAGGTATGTCATCGTCATGGCAACGTTTTGGAAAATTGTCATTCATTTTAGCATCCCTGCTTTTAAGAGCCTCTTATTTCTAATGTTATAATGAATGGAGTATAGCAACATAGGAAAATAGTAAGAAATTCAAATTTCGTAACTAGAAAATCAAAACGAAATAAACGAATTTTTCGTTTTCGTTTCTTTTCCCTATCTTTAGTTATTAGAGAATATTTTTTATGAAGACCAATTTTATTATTAGTCAGAAAAATTAAGAAAACGCGTTAGAATTATTGGGAAGAAATTGTGCAAACAGCAAAGCACATATACAACGTTTATAACGTGTCAAAAACCAAAGATTTGAAGAAATTATTGCAATAATTATTGATAGTAACACTTAGTATAAATAGAGCTTATCTAATTTGAAATGACGCACCCCACTACATTTTTAGTTGGTTCAAATATGCTGAGTGTACTATTGCTATCAACCGACGCCACAGAATAGGTAATAGTACTCCGTCCAGAAGGTTCTCTCAAGAAACGCGAACGAGTAAAAAAGTCTTCCTTTAATTTACAAGTTCGTATCACACTAGTACTTTTTAATTCGTCCGTGCTATCCGTCAAGGCCATGTTTAGGTAGCTTGCACGCGGAATCGAAACTTTATCGCGTAGCACCAGCGTTCATATTACACTGTGCGCCGCTGAACGTAGATTTAGCTGTCAGAGCGCAGGGTCGCAACTCGCTAATTTAATTACTAACTTTAAAAAAAGTATTACTGTAATTAATATAACATCGTTTAGTATTAGTAGTCATTAGTATTCTCACAATTACTTAAGTTACAGTTGAAACCAATCAGAAACAAAACATCGCGCTCGGCGGCGAGTGTGCGAGCCGAGCGGCAACCCACTGTCGTATACCCCAGAGAGTTAAACTTACCTAAACTTTGAAGTGACACAGGCCTGCCGACGCGTACTTTGTAGGTTCAAGTCTAAGGCCCGGTTTCCACAATAGGAGATGTGTTTTGATAACCAATCAGATTTTATATTTATATATCGACTACAGAAATAATATAAACACAGCAATATTCGTGCGTGAATGTGGTGGAGGCGCGTCATTTCAGCTTAGACAAGCTAGTAGACACTTACGTAACTTTTTCTACTAGACACAAGTACAAAAAGTTCTGACACCTTGAAACTTTGCAACATAATCCGGGAATTTGATAGACTGCAACAAGCACTTTGCAAGCGTAGTGATCCAGCTAATGCCTATCGTTATGCTGTAAAATGGCATCGGGCTTATTACTTGTGGTTTAAGAATCATTATTTTCATTTACTCACATATGTAACTACATAATTACGTTGGCCAAAAAATGGTAATTTTTGAGTTAATCGCTTTACTTTGCTTTCACAGAACGGTGACTGGGCAGTAGAAGCGGCAGAGCCCAAGAAAGAAGACAAGAAAACAAACAAACAGAAAAACAAAAACGCATCAAACAAAGAAAACGTACACACAGACAAAAATGCCAAGAAAAGAAAACCCTCTGACGTACAAACCGACAAAAATAACAAGAAATTGAAACAGAAAGATACTCAGACACACAGTAATGTGAAGGCAAAACCAGCAGAGAAAACAGTCAAAACACAAGAAAAAAATATAGAGAAATTAAAACAGAAAGTTACAAAAAATAACAAAGTACCTCAACTGGTAACACCTCTAAAATCAACAGTGGCTACACCACAAAAATCACAAGACAAGAAACTACCAGAGAAGAAAATGAAAATTGAATTGGCAACACCACAAAAATCTCCCGGTAAATATACAAATTTACACGCTAGGAATAAAAAGGACTCGCTTTCAAAGTCAGATAAGAAAAAAATACTCAACGGAAGAGTACAGAAGAAACATGAAGACAATGTCAAAAAAGCTTTCGATTCTCCGAAGAAAGTCAAGTTTGTTTTAAAAAATAACTCGATGCAAGGAACTATGGATTACTACAAAAGTATAAGGCAGAGTCCCAGTATACCGTACGATAGTAGCAAAAAACCTTCTAAAACCAATTTGAAGGTATCTACTCCTTCTCCGATTAATCCTTTCTTTAAAAAGAAGTTAAGACTCAAGTGAACATTTTGTTATTATAGTTAATATTGGCTCAATGCAACACTCAAATTGAGCTATCATCGCCATGAACTCTCATACTACGTTGAACAAGACCGCAATGTTATTTGCATAGTCAAAATTAGGCAAACAATTTATCATTCATCACATTATTCTCGTGTGACGTTATCTTGAAGGTATCAAACAACAGAAAATTCTGTTTTATTTATGTAACGATTGAAGAAAAAATGATTTAACCTTTGCACTTAGTTTTTAAATAGTTTCGTCTTTGAATGTTTAGATTCAGATTCATAGTTTCATGTCTAGATATTTTCTCTTCATATTAATGTATGAATATTTCAGTTAATGTATTATCTAAATATAGTATAATGGGTATTAGAATATACTTATTTATTTATTACTACTTCATGACTAAAATTTCATATAAAAGTACAAGCTAATCAATATATTAATACCTTGATTAATATATTTTTGCGAATAACTCTTTGCGGTTGAAAAAAAAAACTATCGTAACATTTATTACCAACAGAAATTAAAAAAGATCACGCATGAATATTATGTTATCTTGTATATGACGCATACAATATCATAGTAGGAATAATGTTATAAGCTATGAGGTTTTTCAAAGCAGTGTTGCTATATTACAATTTGTTTTGCTAAATAATTCCATAGGTATTTTGTTCTAGTAAATGTTAAATCAATTAAGATATACCTATATTTAATGAGATGACATTGAGTCGAAAAACTGTTTTATTTGAATTTTAGTTTTGTTATGTTATTTAACATACTAGTGTAATATTTTAATTCAATAAAATGAATGGACTTTACTATTGCTTTTTATTATGTCCAAATTATGTGTATGGAAATCGAGCCCGTGAACTTTTTATCCCAACGGCTCAACCTAGAGGATACTGAAGCGACGTTTTTCCATGCAAACGTAGTCCCCTGTTTCTTCCCTGGATATTGCTAGTGGAGAAAAAATTTTTTCCCAAAAAACTATGGCCACTAACTGAACAGCATGTCGCTATGTTTACCTAATGTGTAAATTTAAAACAGATATCCATCTTTTAGATTGATGTACGTATAGTTTATGATACAGTAGAAGTTATTGCATAAACTAGTAAATATTCATCTTTTTTATAAATTGTAAGTCCCTACTTATACCACAAAAGTGCCCGTGATTCGTTATGGGAGAGTGGCTGCTCCTGGCACAAGTGTTTAAACACTTAATAGGAGTAAGTCAACACCTGTTCATTGTAAAACCTCTTTGTTTATGTTAATAAATATTTTGCATTTTTTTTTCATTTTTTAATGTTTTCCTTTTTTTAATAAATTTATTATTGAAGAAATGATGAATGATTTTTAATAGATTGCGATATGAGCCTATGAAAATCTAGAAAATTGGTCAGATTCTCCGCTGTTTTCAAACATCCGGAAAATTAATTTGACTAAAATTATTTTCTGGATGAAACTGGATAGTTTTATATAAATAAAGCGAACAAGGCTAAAGCCTTTTCTAATTTCAACTAAAAAAAGTAATATAATCGGTCATGTTTTCGAAAAGGGATCAGGGGACTACGAAGCATCCATTTTGTGTACTTTTATTAGGTAATTTCGGTTAGAGTTGCAGTTGTCTCTATCGCACTCTGCGGGAGGTTCGAGGTTAGCAAAAGACAGCAATCGATTTTAAAAAAATACAATTTTCTCTCCCGTGCTGAGCCCTCTTAACTTTGACTACTGCGAAAACGCATTAATGGTAGCTTTTTAAGTTCTTTATAGGTGGACGTTCAATTGGTCTGCTTATGTCTAACGACAAACCTAAATAACAAGGGTGGTTATATTTTCTGTTCTATGTGTAGAATAGTATGAAAACCTTAGAATAATAACGTATAGAAGGATAGTCTTCATACAACCGCCCCGCCAAAAATGAAGCACTAATCCGATCCACACATGCGCGACTACGTGCTTACGTGCGGCGCGCTTCGACATTGGACATTGCGGAGCTGTAATGAACACTGCAAAGCGGTCCGTTTGGAGCCATTTATGGCTCCAATTGCGTTGCTTCAAAATGGTTGCGCGGACTTGGTTTCTTTATGTAATTATTCTAAGATGATAACTTCACTCTAGTGAAAAAAATAAAACAACAAAGTAACTGTATATAATGTGTAAGTCACTATTTCTTATTCGTATTTACAATAATATTTATATACAAGGTGGTCTTTTCTTACATACTACACTACTTGCACACCCGACAACGCCCGGCACCTAACACCTTCCGATTATACAAACATACGAAAACTAATCACATCACTACTGTGAACGGCGGCCATTTTGATAACATGAAAACTATTTATTTACAAGCATCTTCCGTCCCTTACAAATTGCATTTTTCTACTATAAAAAGAAAGGGACGTATTCATTTTCTTGGTGACAAAATGGCTGCCATGTCAAGGTGGGCGGGTCCCGTCAATGTCTACATATTTACAATGATCTATAGTTATTTATACATTTTTTAGTCCTTGACGCTTTAGATAATTATAAAAGTTGGGTTACATACATGTTTTTTTTTCACACAAAGCAATATTTTGCGAACATAATCAAATGAAGAATACAATTCATAATATCTCCTCCTTTCTATTCAAACAGAACAATTATATGGCAGTTCCAAACTTGTCTTAAGCGTCTTTCGTTGGTTTTGTGAACATCTTATAGTAGTATAATAATAAAATTATACTTAAAGGCTGTTGTTTATCCGCAGAACATTCCTCCAATTTGTACCTTGGTATACTAACATAACAGAGTAAAGTACTTATGCTGTTTGACCAAACAGTGTGATAGACTTGTGTAAAAATAGCAATATAACATCCGGGGCATATACATAGTGTTCGATATGTAAAACAATAATAGACAACTGTCATCATTAAACATTAATAAATGATAACAATCTATTAGTATGCCTCAAATATCAATAATGTACGCTTAACAAAGAAATAGTCCCCTTGTTGTAACCGTTATAGATTCAAGGTCATCAGAAGTTTTGACATTGTACTATACAAATACGGATGGGAAATAAATATAGCATTTCAAGATTTTTTTGCAGACCTATTTAAACTAGTTTTTGTTTTTTTAGTCCTAATAATTTGCATTAAGGCATATCATTGTGTCAAACCACATTTTATATACAAATTTATGTAGTTATACAAAAAGTCAAGTAACCACTATGTAGTTTTTTAAAAAAAAAATCATGTTATGTTCTTGATCGTTTTTTTAAATAGAAGAATAACTATTTGCATACTAATTGACTTTTATCAAATAATAATATGTTATTAATTTTATATCGTTTGGGTCAATCTACCAATGTTTTTTTGTTAATACATTTTTTCAATACATTAAAATATTTCATATCATTTATATGTACAAATAATAAACATATACAATTTCATGTAACATTCACTAATTATATTTATTAATAATATTTCCAACAATAACTCTGCGAAAAACATGTGCGTATAAAGCTCTGTCTATATGTATAATTTATACACAATTTTGTTTCATTTAATAACCGAATGCAAATATAAATGTAACGAAAAGAAATATCAAATTCAACTACATATTTCTAGAGTACTTTAGGCATGTTACATATATATATATATATATATATAAATATGACATTTAGTTTGATTTGCCTCAGTTAAATTACCACATTTTTATGTACAATCAACTATAGCTAGCGCAACAGTACCAACATAAAATGAGCTCTCAATTACAGACATAAATTGAAACAAATGACGCATTTGTAGGTAGACAGCCGATGCATGTCAAAAACGAGTGCAGTGCACCTGTTTAGTCAGTTAAATGATGGTCAAATTAAAGTAGATTTAAGGCCTGCGCAGACGAGGGACTATCCGTGAGGTACTTTTTTAGCCATCAATACAACGTGTTAATGAAAAAGCGCAAAATCTTAAATTAGTTTGTTCAGCATCCAGAGTAGAATCGATTCCACTAATAAGAAATAGGGGTAAAATTTTAACCAAAAAAATATTTAAATCACGCCATGTTTAATCATCACTTAACTCTATTATTGCGGCGCACCCGAAGCGACAACGTCGCACTAGGTCGCGCGTTATTACCATAGACTTTTTAATTTTGCAACAAAGACAAAAACAAAAAAAAGATAATATCTTCGTAAACAATCCGCGTAAATTAAATTTAATAATTTACATAATTATTTTATAATAGAAATCAGTTGGGGTGTCTCAGGTTTTGCGCTTTTTAATTAACACATTGTATAGAAAGACCCCTCACAAACTGTATCGGATAACGCACACGGGACTAAAAAGTACCCCGTGTGTTTGTACGGGTACTTTTTAGTCCTCTTTGGACGAAAGTCCTTCTGGCAAGGTCTTTACACTTTTAAGTTATCACTTTATTCGTCTTTCTAAAAACTTCATTAAAAACAATTGCATCACTAGAACGCGTAATGCGCGTTATAAACGAGGCACGCTACGCTCTAATACAAACAGAGCGTCGCGTCGTTTTTTAAAGATTTATACCTTAATTTTACAGATTTCACGTCGTTACGATTTAGGCATAGTTGACTGTACTTGCACCTCTTCGCACACTATAATACACACTTCATATTATATTTAAGACACATTTCATTCCACTCTTAATAATTATGGCAACTATTCAGGAATATTTTAATTTTTAATATTATATCACTTATTTCACCATGATCTAAGAAAGCATTAAAAATATTCAGTGTTCAAAAATGATGACGGCATAGTTACAGAAGTATACATCAGGGCCCTTATTACATCCCTTATAACTTGTCAAGTGAAACAGAGAAGAGTAGCGAGCAATTTCGTAATATGATCTTGCATTTCCAGCCAGTCAGTAACGTATCTCTAGGCTGGATATTTACTGACGAAATTGCTCTCTACCCTTAGTTTCAAGAATTAACTTTACCAGATATAAGCGATTGACGACGACGGATGACGTAAAAACCGATTAATTATTTATCGTTGATAATAACAAAATAGTATAATTATGATACGGAGTAACAAAAACAAAAAGTCTGAAAAGTGTTTCATTTCATTTTCCAAACAAATCTCTGTCGTTGAATAACTTGAAAACTATCAACAATTTTTTTTGTTGATCTAACTGTGTCACCCTGTATAGAAAAAGTATTTAACTACACGAAATAAAATTTCATTGTCATGATTTGTCATTAAAACTTTAAAATAACTCTGAAAATACATAATAATAACAATACGCCTATATTATGTTGATAAACTATTCGATTTAATTGAATTAAAAATAACAAAAACGATTTTATATACATTTCATTGGAAGAACATTTTGTACGTTTTGGGTTCAATAATCGCTACTATAAGCTCATCTAAAATATTTTGCACTATAACCGATGAATAACTACAAAAGTACCAACTGCATTTAAAACAATCTCAAATTCTATCACTATTTTAAACAATCAAGCAACTCCAATCAACATTGCACCAAGTCTTTCTAAGGATGAGTTTGCATAATTTTACTTTGAAATATGAATTTTAAGCTAAGA
Source organism: Udea olivalis (assembly GCA_947369235.1). Classification (NCBI taxonomy): domain Eukaryota; kingdom Metazoa; phylum Arthropoda; class Insecta; order Lepidoptera; family Crambidae; genus Udea; species Udea olivalis. Next base: position 2,849,500 of record OX376370.1, read on the forward strand.
TATGATTTTAGAGTACACTGGGGGCAGAAATGCGACTTCGTATTAAAAAAAAATGATATTGTTGAATTTTAACATATTTTTTTTACTGGTATGGCATGTATCTTGTTTTTTTTTAAATCATAATTTTGATGCATTAAATATCCACATTTTTTATTGAGTAAAAACTGATTTTATTTTATTTTACATTGGCGTAGTAATATGTAGAAGGCATCCGTGAACAATGATGTTTTAATTTGAATTCCACAAAATAATCACGATAAAATTTTCCAAAAATGCAACGATGCCAATCCCCCCATCCCCAATCCCCCATCTGACAATGTCAAGCCAAAAGTGATATTAGCGCGTTCAAATGCGTCTTCTACCACGAGTTCACGCCATCGGTATAGCTAGAGTTTGAAGTCAAGTATTTGGGATATAGGTAGGTAGTAGGTAGGTAGGTGATTAGGCATGAATAAAAACATTTTTTTTTCTATTTCTAAAAACGGCATATCAGTTTCAGTTTGGTGACATAAAACTCGTGGCCTTTACAGTACGTCTATCACGAGTTGCCACTTCAAATTTACATTACCATTTGCGTAAAAAAAATTTAGGGATGACACATGACATGACATGACAATGTCAAATTCCAATACTTTTTTTTTTACGCGAACGATAATGTAAACCTAAAGTGGCAACTCGTGGTAGACGTACGAGCGTAACGAAAATCATAAAGAAATATATCGGAGAGAGCGGAAATATTATTAAAAGAAGAAATATTTTTTTGAGGTGATGTTCACATTCACATAGGGGCACCTAATACTGCTAACATAAGACCCACTTTGCCATAGCTTTTTAAAAGTTGATGTGAACGCGTCTGTACAACTTTGTTAACAAGCAGACAGTATAGGGATATTTGCTAGCTAATTTTTGGCTCAAATTCTGTTAAGAATAGAAAATTAGACAAAGAAAAGTAATAGGAGTGAAAGGGATGGCCATCTTTTTATGCGTTTCACGTTTTCTTACTTCATTGGAACAAACAGACAACATTATTTCATACTCATACATAAATATTAGTATATTATTGTATAATATTTACATAAATGCATTATTTTATTGTACAAACGTCATGGACAAAGTCCTATTAACAACAGGCACATAATATTTTCTAAAAATGAGGTTTGTTTCATTTTAAGCACCTATTGAGAGAAAACAATATAACATATCATCAGTTGGGACACAGATAGCCCCAGTTTTTCAAATATAACGATACGGTAACCACTACATAGCGACAAATGACGGATATGATCAAAATATTTCTGTAAACACTAGACATTAAAAATAGCTACCGTTTTCAATAGTTATTTTTTATTATTGAGTTTATTTTCATCATTTTATGCACCTCTGGTGATAAAATTAACTAAAATTAAAAAAAAAAATGATTTTATTCTTCGCTATATAGCGGTCACTATGACTTCGCCGCTATCTTAGAAAACCTGAGCTTCAATATTGTAAATTAAATGAAGTGATAACACGGACCTTAAAAAGAATACAAAGAATAGCCAATGACTAATGTGGACAGCATTATTGAAGATGAACCGAGAGCATGACCAAACGGTCCCTCGAGCTACCGGGTGACAATTAAGTGGTTTAGAAAAATTATATGGTATATTCAGTAGGCGATGAAGAATCTATCTATACTCCATTCATTATAGCATTAGACAGAAGTAAAAAAAGGTTATTCATAGTACCACTTTGTGGTAAAAGCACAATTAAAATTGTTACTTTTAAGATTTATGCCGAATTTATTAAAATCTACTTATATAGCAGCTGTCACACGTAATTGTTCTCATTTGAAGTGAAGTAATTTCAAAATTGATGAGGCTTTTGCTTCAATGTCTTGCATCGAGCTATATTGTCGATGTAAAAACCTAAAAGAAGCAGAGGTTTTTATCCGAAAACGTTTTTACTGTCACTATATCTCTACCAAATCTAAAATATTACATAATCCCTTCATACGTTGTGGCGCAAGGGGGTTTTCAATTTTGCCAGATTATACTCAGGTATGTCATCGTCATGCCAACGTCAAATGCAAATTGGCATTCATTTTAACACCCCTGCTTCTTATTTATAATGTTATAATGAATGAAGTATAATTGAAAATTAAATTTATTTATTTAGCTTTCATTTGAAGGTAACCGTTCAAAATGAGTCAACCTACATTTTTGAAAGAAAGCCTTAACATTAAAGTCAATTGAAATAATCACTTACTGAGCATACCACACAATTTTCCCTGTATTAAAAAAATCACCCAATACACACAAATATCACTTGCACTCACGTATTAGTTCACAGAGTCCCAGAAGTATAATATATATGCAGATGCCCCGGCTTAGGGCTGCTCGCCCTCAGCGTGCACTGCGGCGCGCGGGGGCCCCGGGGCGGGGGGCGCGCGCGGGGCCCCGGCGGGGGGGGCTAGGTGCGCGGGGCCACCGCGGCCGGCGGCGGCTTGGGCGGCAGGCGGGGGGCTATGTTGCTAGAAAGGAAGGGCACTTTGAAGACGCGCATAAATAAATAAATAAATATCCCTGGACATTATTCCACACAGCGCCATCTAGCCCCAAAGTAAGCTAATTAAAGCTTGTGTTATGGGATACTAGACAACGGATAAACATACTTAAATACATTTTTTTCTGTAAATACATACTTATTATACATAGGAGACACCCAGACCAGTACAATCAGACATGTTCATGCACACAAATGTTTGTACTGTGCGGGGATCGAACCCGCGACCTCTGGTGTAGTAGCCAACTTCTTAACCATTACACGAAGTCGGTCGTCAAGAAGCGCATGAAGAAATGAGACATTTTTCGAAACTGATATCGATTAGATTTAATAAAATATTTTTCAACACACTTGCTCATAAAGTGGCTCTAATTTCACCGAAATTAGGCACATAATGACACCGGTAATCAAACTGTGACTTTTTCATTGCTATTTTTCAAAAGTGAGTTAGGTATATAGTTTTTTTTTATTATTGGTTGAGTTGCTTTGTTCTTAAAAAAGTTTCGATACAAAAAAGGTCGTGTTCAATAGTACAAATAAATTTTTATCTACTAAATAAAATGTTTTTTTTGTATTATTTTCTTCACAAGTGTGTTGAAAAACGTCGTATGATACACGTGTGTATTGATGATTACCGTCCTCACCTAACGGCTCGGGTCTTAATCACCAACATTACACACTTGTACCACAATGTACTATGCTTTCGGATGTTGAAAATTATTCACCTATAATACCACTTCCTTGAAGAGTAAGATACAGATAGAATAATTCAAACAGTCAGTCATGGATTTGTTACTGCAATGGTAAGGTTTCCGAAAGTTGGAGGAGGCCTACTCCCGTTCGTCCAAACACGTAGTAGCGTAGATTTTTAGACGTTTAAAAAAGGATACATAAGTATCCTAAGTTGGAAATTGTTGTTGATTTTTTAGTATTCAAATTATAATTTTTTTTGTTCTAAATAAATTCAACTTGTTAACCCATTTTCACAATTTTTGTTATATTACCGTGAAATTATAGTTATATATATTGGCCAAATTACATAAAATCTTAATAAATTGTAGCCAATGTATTATTTTGATGTCTGAGCTGTATTACTGTAAAGTTTCATCTAAATCCGTTCAGTAGTTTTTGCGTGAAAAAGTAACATACACACACAAACATCTGCACAAACTTTCGAATATATGATATTAGTAAGATTAGTTAGATAAGATTTTTGTTATATTACACTATTTTTTGTTATATTACACTATTTTTTGTTATACTACACTATTTTTTGTTATATTACACTATTTTTTGTTGTATTACACTACTTTTGGTGTGTTTTTTAGCTTTTTAAAGATTTCGAAACTCCGTGAGTTATGGTCCGGAGTTTCGATTCCTGATTCTTCGATCTCTAGATACAAGTGATTTCATTATGAGTGAAGAACTACCAAAAAAAACTCCCCCCCATACTCACTTGGTATTATGATGTCGCCTCTGCAATATGGTGGAATGCGCCGGGCGCAGCAGCTCCGGCGCGGGCGGCGGGCGCGGCGGCAGCGGCGGCGGCGCGCCGCACGACGCCGGAGCCGCCGCCAGCGTCGCCGCGGCGGCCGACATCTAGGCAATAGCAACATAACATAAATAATTTTATATTTTATACAACGTGTTAATGAAAAAGCGCAAAACCTCAGACACCCCAACTTGTTTTTTTTATAAAAGCATTAAGTGAATTATTAAATTTAATTTTCGCGGATCATTTACGAGGATATCAGATTTTTTTGTTTTCTTGTTTGTCTGCAAATTATAAAGTCTATGGTAGTAACGCGCGATCTAGTGCGCGTGCCGCCGCAATAAAAGAGTTAAGTAATGATTAAACACGGCGTAATTAAAATATTATTTTGGTCAAAATTTGACCCCGGTTTTTTGATAGTAGAATCGATTCTACTCTCGATTCTGAACAAACTATTTTCAGGTTTTGCGCTTTTTCATTAACACGTTGTATATACTACCGTATGACCCAAACATATTCAGTAAAATAAGAAAGGATAGAGTTGTTAAGCTGCCTAAAGCTAATTATCTATTTGCCAAAAGACAACACAACTATCGTGCTGCCGATGTCTATAATACAGTTAATAAAGAACTAGACATTTAAACCTTTTTATGAATGCAAGGTAATCATAATGAAATGGCTTCAGCTTAAAAATTATGAAGAGACAGAAAGAATACTTGACAAATTATTATAATCTAAACACACACCTACACTACTGTACAATAACCCACATGCACACACACACACATACACAAGCTCGCGCGTACTTATAGCTTAGATTTCAATGTCTGTATTTTATTTTAATTTTAACTTTCTTTCTTTTGGTAATACTAGTCTATAGTTAACACTTATGTAATATGTTTAGAAGAGCGGTGCCTCCTGAAACAATTCTACGCTTAAAAGGAGGCTCCAGCCACAGTTAATGCCAATGTAACTTATTTCAAATAAAGAATTTATTATTATTATTATATCGAGGGACTAAACGAAGCCATAATATACCAGAGGTGAGTCAATGAAACCGAGGATATATTAAGTCAGCGTTTAGTTCGAGGTGTAAACTGTACTTTTCACTTTGAGTGCGAGAAAATAGTCAACTTAGTACAAAAACATTTAATAAATATTCTTAATAAAATAAACTCCACAAATGTTTCTTATTCCACCAGTCCATAAAACTTTCGTAAGTTTTTAGGTAAATCTTCAGCGATTTTGGCGGCAAAAGATTATCTCTTTGCTCGACGTTAAACTCTTCACTGTCACTGGACATTCCTAATAAATTTATTTTCACTTCTCATGCTCTAACTAAAAGTACGCCAATATAGCCCTACTAAGCGGGACTAAAGTGACCACTTTACCCCCTAGGGAGTGAAAAGTAATTACTTTTTTAATTTCCTTCATGTGACATAGCCAAAGTCAAACAGTCAGTAAAAATATACTATTATCTGTGGAGTGTGGACCGTCTTCATTGCGAAAAAGTTGAGAGTTTTAGTTCCATGGTTTGTCCGCAAAGAAGGCGGCGCCATGCGGCGTTTAAATTGTTAATCTGTGGTTCAGTTCAGAAGAAAAAACTGACCACGAAAATTTCAGAACTTTTGTCAAGAGTAAATTCGTTCGGTTTTAAATGTTTTTGTACTAAAGTGACTATTTTTCTCGCACTCAAAGTGAAAAGTACAGTTTGCACCTCGAGACTAAACGCCAACTTATGAAAACATTGGCAAAAAAATATATTTCGAAAGCACCAAAACTACACGACATAAAACAATTTTCAAAATCATATTTTTGGACTCGCTTAAATTAAAACGCTCTTTATAAACTGCCACCTTCAATACGTCATTTGCAATGTATTTTCTTTGCTTAAGTTAGTTAGTTTTTTATTTACTTAAAAAAATCAAAAATGGATTTTCCCACCCAAGTTTGGGCTATAAAATGAATTGTACAAAACCAATTAAAAGTTTTGCATGAGCCCTGTTTAATGTATTTTTTTTATATTAAATTATTATTCATTCATAACAATAAAAATTGCACAACATAACATTATAAAAAACCAAATCATTGTACAATTAATAAATAAATATTCATTCGTACTTTATTTCCACAAAACAATAAACAAGCATTCATCAATCCGCAAACACATCACACATAGACGCAGCTTCCGTTTTAAGAAGCCCATTCAGTATTCTTTTGCACTTCTCATGCTCTAAATGTACGCCAATATAGCCCTACGAAGCGGGACTAAAGTGACTCCTTTAGTCTCTAGGCAGTAAAAAAGGAATTAGTTTTTTAATTTCCTTCATGTGACATAGACAAACTCAAACAGCTAGTAAATATACTATTATTTGTGAAGTATGGACCATCTTCATTGCGAAAATGTTGAGAGTTTTAGTTCCATGGTTTGTTCGCAAAGAAGGTGGCACCATGTGTTATTGTTAATCTGTGACTGGTTTAGAAGAAAAAACTGGCCGCGAAAATTTCAGAACTTTCGTCGAGTGTAAATTGACTATTTTTCTCGCACTCACAAGTGAAAAGTACAGTTTGCACCTCGAGACTAAACGCCAACTTAATATACCCTGGGTTTCATTGACTCCCTCGCACGCTCAGTAACCGAGGGTATAGTATATTTACTGGCTGTTTAAGTTTGTCTATGTCACATGGAGGAAATTAAAAAAACTAGTTACGTTTTACTCCCTAGAGATTAAAGTGGTCACATTAGTCCCGCTGCGTAGGGCTATATTGGCGTACGCTGAGAGCATGAGCAGTGCACACTGCGGCTCAGTGCAGCACAGTGCGGCTCAGTGCTAACAGTGCGGCACAGTGCGGCTCAGTGCTAACAGTGCGGCACAGTGCGGCTCAGTGCGGCACAGTGCGGACAGTGCGGCTCAGTGCGGCACAGTGCTGACAGTGCGGCACAGTGCTGACAGTGCGGCACAGTGCTGACAGTGCGGCACAGTGCTGACAGTGCGGCACAGTGCTGACAGTGCGGCACAGTGCTGACAGTGCGGCACAGTGCTGACAGTGCGGCACAGTGCTGACAGTGCGGCACAGTGCTGACAGTGCGGCACAGTGCTGACAGTGCGGGCGTACCTGCGCGGCGTGCGCGGCGTGCGGCTGCGGCGTGTGCGGCGCGGCGCAGTCGCGGCGGCGGCGCGGCGGCAGCGGCGGCGGCGTGCCGCAGCACAGAGCTGCAGAACAATGTTACATTCAATGTCTTGGATACAGTACAAGCGCTGATTTCAAGTGTTAGAATTGGGTTACGCATATGGTATTTATACCACTGAAAGCTAAAACGACGTAAATTATACTGCTTTCGCCTTAAGATGATATCCCTGACAGTTCATAATTGTCAATCATAAGTAGTGCTGTAATGAATGTAATTTAATCGAGTTGGTAAAGGAAATGGAATCGGATTTACCGACCTTCAATTTTTAAATAAATTCTTAATAAACGCGTTATGGCTAATTAATAAGCTATAGAATAAAACGCGGTATCTCGAAAATAATAGTTTAAAAATAGCACACAAGTCACACGCACTCGTACTGATGCGAATGACGTGATTACAAAATGGTCGCTCCTATTCATCGATTTTTGTCGATTCAGTTGCGTCAATACACTATTGAATGGCGTTCCTATTCACGCATCAGGTGCTGTAAAGATATATTCATTTAATTTAATTTACTTCATTTAACAGTTTATAATAATAACAATAATTTACTTGATAAGATTCGAAAGAACAATTATAGTATTTTAATAGTTTATAACATTTTCTTTTCCCAGTTTCTTTTTATTTAGTTTGAAATAGTATACGTGGCACGGAACAATGAGAGCTGTCAGGCATATCATCTTTTAATGAGAATAGTATAATGAAAATAAAAAAAATAAAGAGGGCAAATATTTTATGATTGTAAAAAAAATACAGAAAATAATAATGTTTTTTTAATCTAATTACAAGTCAATGCTTTTAACTTTTTCGTATTCTCTTCATTTTATGAATATGCCCTGTTATAAAAATCCCGTGAATTATTAAATAAATAAAAAGTTATTTACGTTTACAGAATTTAAACCACAACACGCGTGACGTTGCTTAACTTACATCAATGACGAATGGATTTTAGACATTCGCAGAAATTCATTGAAACCAGCAAATATTTAACACTTTGTGGGCACTTAAACATTTATTGGGTCACCCTTGCCGCATATCAACACTTTATTTACAAACCAATTAGAAAAACTTTATTTACAAATAAATATTTGTTTACATAAATTTACATATTTAAATCTCATTTATTAATTAAACCTACACAACTAATATATACAACATTATCATAATATTAATTATTTACATCTTATTTACACACGTCGTTTGTGGCGGTCGAACGTGTTGGTAATTGTAAAGCGGTGCCGTGCAAACGCGCACTAACTTTTAAAAATCATACGCAGGGTACCTATACATTTTCGCACAGCGCATCGGCGCCAAGCAGTCTGAGATTCATAGCAACTCAACGATCATTGTTCCTTACCTATCGTGCGTAGGTAAATAGTTAAAGGTTGTGAAAATATTATTGTGCTACATTACTTAAAGTGAAACGCCTTCTGGCTAAAAACTACAATTCCTAAGTGTGTTTACTAACTGGAAATATTGTACAAGGTGGGATTGAAAATACAGGCAAGTCCATAGTGAATTGACTATATTTGTTTGTCTACCTATCATCTCGACCCACACACTGGTGACCCCTCATACCGAAGACGCTAATACAGAGTTAGCAAGCATAACAGCACAATGAGTGATAGTGATTCAGCAAAAACGGCATCATCACACCATACCGACGGTTCACGTCGACGACATCGGAAAGTGCGCGTTTCCACTGCACCATCCGATATTTGCCGTGTCGGTGTACGCGTTCCACCGTTCTGGCCGGAAGAACCAGAAATATGGTTTGCACAAATTGAAGGTCAATTTGCCATATCTGGTATCACGAATGACGCAACAAAATTCAATTACGTCATCGGGCACCTGGATCCTCAGTTTTCTAAGGAGGTGAAAGACGTTATAGTGGCCCCACCGGAGAGCGATAAATATAAGAAGCTGAAGAGCGAGCTCATCAAACGCCTGACAGCCTCCAAAGAAAAGAAGGTTCATCAGCTACTCATGCACGAGGAGTTGGGTGACAGGAAACCTTCCCAGTTTCTGAGGCATCTGCAGAGTTTGGCTGGTTTAGGAGTGCCAGAAGATTTTATCCGTACCATTTGGAGCAGCCGATTACCCAGCAACATCCAAACACTGATTGCTTCGCAACCTTCCAGCACTCTCGAGGCTTTGGCCGATTTAGCAGATCGTGTCCAGGACATAGTTGCACCGGTACGTCATGTCGCAGCAGATCGCAAATCTTAGTGGTACTTTGCAAGTATAAGTATGAGAATTTACTCAAGACTGTATGAATAATTTGTATTGTGCATTAATGTAAATACTAATAAAAAAATTAAGTTAATTATCTCTGCTTTATTTGTCTTAGGGCCCTTATACATTACAACTTTATGCAGCAACACAAACGCGCGTTTGACTGTCGTACGACTTGCATCGCTGCAAAAGTCGCAATATGTAAGGGCTCTTATCTATCTCTGAGGTTTCTATTATTATTTATTTGCAATGTTTGTGGGCCACACGGGATTGTCCAGTCAAAATCCCGGGAAATCCATATTACTATCAACATTTCGATGCAAGTACATATATAACTCTACCTAATTCCGACTTCTGGTTATAACATTATTTCTGCATAGGTTACTTAACTACAAATGGTTTTTTTAAATAAAAAGTATTTGGAAGGCGATTTAGACGTTATCTAAGTGAATATTATAATCAACAAAAGTTTATTTTGAAGATTTTATACAATGTCAGACAGACATTCGTATTTTGTGTACAAAAAAACGTACGTTTTAAGTTTATTTAGGCTGCGGTCCGATTTACGCTGAAAGTACTTTTAGAGGCCCTAAAAGCGTCCCGATTTGCGCCGAAAGCACTTTGAACGCGATTTTGACAGATAGTGCGACGTCATAAATGACGTCACCAACTCCGCCATCTTGCACTTACAGTGCCTTTGCTCCTCGGCGTTAGCACTGTAAGCGTTATGTCAAAATCATAGAAGAAACGTCAAACATAAAAATTAGGTAAATATATTTTTTTACAATTAATCTCGGTAATACTTAGAATAAACTTGTGACTGACAAAATCTCCTTCGGCGTGAATAATAAGATAACTTTTCATTCATAAAAGTGATAACATCTCTCTGAATACTTTAGATTATTGATACTTAAACTTTGAGGTTATGTGACGATAGTTTTGCGGTCCGATTTGATTTCAACGTTGATGGCAACGTTAGCGCTTTTAGCGCGCTTTTCAATTGGGACCGGGCAAAAGTGCTAAAAGTACTTTCGGCGTAAATCGGACCGGAGCCTTAGTATTCTAGTTTTATCGTAGGATACTTCTACGTCACCTACTGAACATGTCATTTGGTTTTTCTAACAGTTTCAATAATCACCCGCATCAATAATTAGATAGTTTCAAGTGTGAAGTCTTATCCATACTAGTACTTACGGTGATGCGGCGTCAGCGGCGGCGCGGGCGGCGAGGGCGTGGGCGCGGCGCGCGCGGGGAAGCTGAACGCGCAGCCCAACGCGGACCCACTACTCCTGTGGGAGAATAATAACTCCGCGTTACGCCACGTTCTGAATATAAATATAAATAAATATGCGCCAGCCAACACACCACTTGTCATGGTCTCAAAGTAGGGATAAATATTCCTGTACACAACCTAGAACCACATTGTATAAAAAACAAGCTCATGCAATGTGTATTATGGTATTTAACGCCCTACCTCTGGAGTTTAAATCTCTTACATTGCAGAGATTTAAGAAAAGTGTGACTAATTGGCTTATGGATAAATTATTTTATAGTGTTGAGGAATTAATTAATTGAGATTGATGACATTAGAATATATTTTATGAATTGAATTATGTAACCTAAAATTGTTAAATTAAAAATTTGCATGTTTTAGACTAAGGAGCTAAATGTGATGGAACTATATGACTGTGTGTAAGACCTTTTGTAACCACTTTTATTGCAAATAAATTCTGATTCTGATTCTGTATTACGAGGTACCATATAAGGAATTAGTCAGAGGCGTCTCCCAGCACACCCAGACTCGAGCCAATTTAGAAAAAAATCGTTTCGTGAATTGACCCGACCGGGAGTCGAACCCGGGACACGACGGAAATCGAGTCGTCAAATGACGGACCGGCGGATTTGCGTTTTGTGTGGCACCGTATGTTGAATTTGATTAAAATGAAATGACATATTTTGTAATTTATATAATGTAATGTGATTATATTAACACACAAGATTATGTGGTATTTTTTAAGAATTTATGAATTTTATATGTAACATTTGCATGCCAGTTTTGGTGAATTGTGCGGACTTTACTATTTTTATAGTGGAACCCTCATATAAATATCGTTTCAGGAAGGCTCACTTCGGCTGCATTCGCTATTAAAAAAATAAGGTCTCTAACAGATGTAGACACTGCTCGTTCTGTTTATTTCAGCTACTTTCATAGTATTATGTCTTACGGCATTGTACTCTGGGGTAAGGCAGCAGATATACAGACGATTTTCATCCTTCAGAAGCGAGCTATTAGATTCATATATAAGCTTCGCGGACGGGCCTCGCTTAGGGAGCTTTTTAAGGAAATTGGGATCCTTACAGTAGCTTCTCAATACATTTACAACTGTATTGTTTTGGTAAGGAAAAATATCAGCCTGTATACTAAACACAGTGATATACATACATGGCGAAAATACCAGGAATAGAGATAAAATTGCGCTCCCATCCTTCAGGTTACAGAAAGTTTTAGGTTCATTTATGGGGCAAGGTGTACACTTTTACAATAAAGTCCCAAAGGCAATATGTGAGCTACCACTAAACAAATTCAAAAACCACATTAAGACAGTATTATCAAAAAAGGGCTATTACACTACAAATGATTACCTTTTGGATAAAAAGGCCTGGGTTGTGATTTGTGAGGCTTGAATTGTATACACTTTGTGCAATGTTTTTGCTTTATATCCGGTAGTTTAGATGTACTTTTAGGTCCATATTTTAAGGAAATGTTAGAACGTAAGCATTTTTTTAAAATACTCTTTGTACTTTACTAACTCTTTTTGTGAAACCTAAGTTTAAAAGAGTAAGTGCTGAGTTTCTCGCCGGGTCTTCTCAGTATAAGATCAACTTCCGATGCGGTGGTAGAGTCACATTATGTTTGCATACAGTGTATTTATGTATTCATATTATTATAGTATTTGAGTCTATTACTAAGTATTTTTTTTCTCCTTTGAATGACGATTTAAAAGTACTTGTTACAGGTCTATTTAAATAAAGATAATTTTTGTTTGTTTGTTTGTTTGTTTGTTTGTTTGTTTGTTTGTTTATACCAACTATTTAACCCTTTTTCAATCGAATAAATGAATCAGAACCTGTACGCCCTTTCATTAGATACCACACACGATAGGTTTCAGAACATTTTTTTTCCATTCAAAAAAAGATGTCATCATAACTCCTCTCCTTTTTTTCGTGTTATTCGTATGGCCTAAAAATCAAACGTTCCGATTTAATGTTCTTCAAACTATCTGCAGTTTTTTTACTGAATTTCGAGGTGTACCACCAACGCCCAGACACAGGTTCCCATTAAAGGTTTTAACCTTATTCTTTAAAACAAAAGAAAGTTTATCTCGCTCCGCAGATTTCGGCATTGAAAGTAGAAAATGTGAATGGCTTAATTTGAATTGAATTTCGAACAAGAATGATACAAGTACTCACCTATCAGAGAGCACAAGCGGGCTGATTGGAGGTTGCGGCGCGGGCGACCGCTTCGGAGACATCGCGGGCATCCTGCGACAAAATAAAGTTTTATTTTATTCGATCCAAAGATAGAAACTGGAACTTAAAACAGTTTTATTAGGATAAATTGTATAAGTTCACATTTTAAACTTTTGCAATACTAGCTTTCCGCCCTCGGCTGCGACTGAACTGAACTTATCGTTATATATTAATGGCCAAATTACACGAGATCTTCATAAATTGTGGCCTATATGTTATTCTGATGTCTAAGCTATATTACTGTAAAGTTTCGTCTGAATCCGTTCGGTACTTTTTGCGTGAAAAAGTAAACATACACACACACATAGATCCTCACAAACTTTCGCATTTATAATATTAGTAAGATTCTAATATAATATAAACATAATTGTAACGTCAAAATAAAATAATTGAAATGTCAACATAATTTACCTCTATAAAAAAGGGAAATTCGGTCGAAAAGTGTAGCAGAGTGCTAAATTTTATAATGTACCGAAAACTGGCTGAGATTATACGATTGGCGTAGTGTGCTGTAGCACGGTTTCTCGCCTCGATTTCCGTAGTGTCCCGGGTTCGATTCCCGGTCGGGTCAATTCAGGAAACGATCTTTTCTGAATTGACTCTGGTCTGGGTGTGCTGGGAGACGCCCCTAGCTTATTTCCTTGTGTGGTACCTCGTAACACAGGGATTTAATAATCCCTACTTCGAGACCATTACAAGAGGTGTGTTGTCTGGCGCATATTTATATTTATATTTATTATTAGGGACTGAACCAGGAGTGTTCAACATATTATGTCATATAGTGGCAAAATACTCGTTGCAGGCCAGCAATACAGGAGCCGGAGCGCCGGCATTCGTCACACAATACTTAGGAGTAGATGTAGTAATGAAATAGTAGATAAAAAACCAACTTCAAAAAAAACGATTCCAAAACAAAACACCCCTTCTTCTTTCTTCTTTCGTGTCGGCAAGAACACGGGCTAAATCCGACTTGCCCAGAAAGCGGCTACTGTGGTAGCCCTCTGGTTACTGACAAGTAAGTCCTTCCGCGAGCAGGTGGTCGGGCACGCGGGACAGTTAGTGAGGTGAGCCATGGTTTGCAGGGGTTCTCCACAAAAAAAAAAAAAAAAACTCAAATAACTTTATTCAAATAGACTGTATCAGTACTTTCAAATCATGTTTTGTGTGCACATTCACAGCTGCACACAAAACACTAAAAAGTAAAGAAACAATTGCGTATTCTTCTAAAACTTATACGATAATATTGTGCCTACACTGTACAATTATTGTTATTGTTGGAGTCGGTGTCAGCCAATGTAGGTTTGTAACTACATACATACGTAAGCGTGAGATGTAAAAAATAGGTATATTGTAGTGTTTCCTTTGCTGACACCGACTCCAACAATAACAATAATTGTACCTACACCGTATAAGTTTTAGAAGAATACGCAATTATTTCTTTACTTTTCAGTGCTTTGTTTTGGAATTGTTTTTTTTTTTGGTTAAAATTTTTGTTTAAGTATTTCTTGATTTTCAGTGAAAATTTCTTATTCTTTTATTTATTTTATACATCGAAAAAGTATCGTCCGTTTGCTCCTAGGAATTTTATTCAAGAGTTCCGTTACTTTGTCATGGATCCCATAATCAGAACCTAACCAAACTCTCATCAAACTTGAAGTATATCCTTTCCAATAAAAAAAAGATGCATCGAAATCGGTTGGTCGTCCATTTGTCGCGCATATGGTTTATCTAGGTTTAAGACTTATATGGTTTTCCCATGGATGCCACTGTCAGAACTGGACCAAATTAAAATGGGACCACACGGGCAGCATCAGCTTTCAAATAAAAAAAGAATTATCAAAATCGGTTAAAAAAAATACAGTTGAATTGAGAACCTCCTCCTTTTTTTGAAGTCGGTTAAAGATCAGACAATCCAGTGACTTGTTTATTGTATAGGGTAAAAGTATAGGTAGGAAAGAAAACCCGATAACGGGTTCCTGTTAAACTATAACTGTTACAATTGGTTATTTAGAGTATTTAAAGTCCACCATCACGAAATTTAAACTTATACTTATACTTATACTTATATTTAACTGGTAAACTGGTAATCTGGTAAAATGCTCGCCAGCTCTGTTTAGTACGATGGTTTTGGTAGGAAATGCCTCTAAATGCTGAACAGGGAACGTGGAACGATAAATTAAATTTTGAAAAGACAGGTACAGAATACTATTGATGGCCAGTAAGTTAAACTATGAAGTTTTCAGCCATCGTGGAGGTTCTAACGTCCACGAGACTGGAACGAAACGGCATCGTTTCGGAACTGTGCAGATTTAACGAAAAATCATTTTTTTCATATCGGTTGCACCTGAGGCCGAACGAAATATGATATTCATTATTTTCTAATATCCGTTACGCCTCAAGACATACTATCGATTAAGTTGGTGTACAATTTAGGCAGAAAACGGCGATCTCTTCCAGACCACATAAAGGCAGATTATGAGGAAGCAAAAGACGTTGCATTGCACATGTCCAAGGGAAAATGTGATAACTTCTAACCATTGTGACTCATGTATATACTCGTATATTCCCACAAAACTACTTTTTCAATCAAAAAAACGCGTACACTCTAAAAGTCACATCACTATAACAAAACAACATTAGGTAAAAAACAAATGCTTCTTTTTCATTAAATTAGACGGATTGTGAATGGTAACGGGTTCGAATCAAGCTTGAGTCCCAGGACCAGGTCGAATTGTTCTAGTTTCTATCTTTGTGTAGAAAATAAAGCATTGTTTGATGCTAAAAATAAAAATTCACTTAAATAAGCCGTTTTTAGGAACGAAATTTTTTAAATTTATTTTTAAACTCACCGTTCGCGGCGAGTGTCGTCCTCGAAAAGGCATCTGTTTGACCGTTTTTGTAACACGCGTGTTTAGAGTTCGGTTGATAGTTACTGATATGGGATATTTCGTTACATAATAGTGTTATCTACGCCATATGGTCGGTTGGGTTTTGCGTATAAAAAAACAAGGTTTAAACATGACCTGTTGGCGTTGTAAGAGGCCTTTAGCGCCTAAGGTTTTTTTTTTATAGTGCCCGTCAAGATGACCTCACTCCACCTGATGGAAAGCAGTAGCGAGGTCCAGATATGAGGTTGACAAGCCCAGTCATTCAAACGAATCACTGGGCTGGCCATCCTCACCTTGAAGGCCTGCAGAAATGCCTTTTCACGCCTCGCTTGAAGAACCCGGGACTATACGAGGAAGGAAACACATATAAGCATAGAAACTATAAGGGAAAGGAACTGTCAACTGTCAGATTGGGAACAACCACGTTTTAGGACAAAGCACTGTTTTTTTAATGACCCCAAACTAAACAGAGCTTGTACTATTGGCGTCAGGGACGAATATGTATGTTTGTCATGGGTGGGGATCGAACCCACGACCTCCGGCGCTAAAGGAAGGATCGCTGCCATTTGTGGCCTTTCGAACAGCTACTTCTGTTGCTGAACGTTTCTTGATTTGGAATGAATCTTACTAATATTATAGATGCGAAAGTTTGTGAGGATATGCATATGTTTGTTACTCTTCCCCGCAAAAACTACTGAACGGATTTGGATGAAACTTTACAGTAATACAGCTCATACATCAGAATAACACATGGGCTACAATTTATCGAGATTTCATGTAAATTGGCCATAATATATAACAATGAAGCGGGCGAAGTCGCGGGCGGTAAGCTAGTTTTAAATAAAAATAAATTTTTATGCTATTATATAACAGCGTCGTGGCCTAGTGGTTAGGCACTCCAACTCGGATCGCAGATCGTGTGGTCCCGAGTTCAAATCTGGCCAGAACTAAAATCTTTGCGTTAATTGTTTAATTTCCAAATAACTCTCCGGTGATGGAAAACATCGATAACAAACAATCAACCCGGATAACGGCAGAAGGCTCACCACCTACCACGTTGGGTTCTAATACCATTGGTGAAAAGTGGGCTTCTCAGTGTTCCGTACACCATGACGGCAACAGTCACTTGCCTCTGACTACCCCGTTTGGGATGAAGTCGTGATGGTATGTATAACATAACATGGTATGATGATGGTATGTATGTATGTATTATATAACAATTAATAAGTTTATAATAATAATAGTAAACTATTTATTTGCAAGACTATGGTCATTCAATACAGTTCTTATGTTTAAGTATTAAATAAATAAATAAATAAATATCTGGGACAATTCACACCGAGATCATCTGACCCCAAACTAAGCAGAGCTTGTATTATGGGCGTCAGAGACTGATAAACATACTTAAATATTTCTAAATCCATACTTAAATAGATAATAACACCCAGACACACAACAAATACACATGTTCGTCACACAAATATTTGTCATGGGTGGGGATCGAACCCAAGACCTCCGGCGCTAAAGGCAGGATCGCTGCCATTGCGCCAACAGGCCAGTATTCCACAACATATTCTATCGATGTGCAAATATTTTACAATTATAAACAATTTTAAAACATCAAAATGTATCATGCATTCTTACATTACATTATTTTTAAGCAATTTTGTATCAATTTAAAATATAATAATTTACCTGTTGAGATCATGCAGTTTAGGGCTCGGTAGTGGCTCACCAGGGGGCGACCATGTCGCATTCGCTGCAAATAAAATAGACGTAAGGCAACTGTTCTATTACGTGAAGAAGGACATTAAAACATTTTATACAAAATAAAACACATTTTTAATAAAAAATAATTTTCATATGTCGTGTTTTTATTTAAGTGAAGTATTTATACGCAGCATCTGACCAACTAACTTTCTTCACATCATCATTTTATTTCAATCTTTTCATTAATTTATTTTTCACGACCTGCCCGGCCAGACAGACCTCGTACTGTCAAATGTTTGACAGCTGTTGTCAATTTTGATCACTATTTGCCGACTTGGTTTTATTTACTATTATTTTTCATTGAATTTTTTGTTCAATAATAATAAAATATGGCCTATAACACTCTTGAATAATTTAGCTTTCCGTTAGTGAAAGAATTTTCACGATCGGATCAGTAGTTTCGGAGCCCATTCAATACAAACAAAAAATCAAATCTTTCCTCTTATATTATAATGTTAGTATAAATTTAAATGTAAATGTTTACCTCGTTAACCCCTCTTAGGGGTTGTCCCGCTTAATCACACTAAAGATATGAATATCCATATGATTTTATTTGAAGAAAAAAATGACAGTAATAGTTTAGTTCATTTATCTTAGACTCTGGCAAAGCAATATTTTTTTACGATATAGGTAAATAATCACTAAGTATTCAGTGGTGGCAACATAATTAGGGACGCCAGTCGATTTTCATACAAAAGACGTATCTTTGAAGCCCTGATTCTCCGCCAAGAATTGACTGAGCAGTGATCTGATGATAGCCATCTAGGGAGTGAACGGAGGAGATTGCCATACACACCTTCAGATCTGATCAGCATTTTAACCGGTCGAGCGTCCTACGGTCATTCGTCTGTCCATAAGCGACTCCGTTGTCTTTGGCGCTAAGTTCACTCATATTTTGTGATTGGCTGATCATGTAAGTTTATGCAGCCAATCATGGGCTTACTTTTACACCTTAACCAATTGAAAACCAGTGTCATACAGAGTAGACACTTTTTGATCATTTTTTTCTGTCATGTCACTGCGTAATTTATTGTTGTTTATGTAGTCATACGTTTAGCTAGAAAAAAGGTGTTTTGTGGTAAATATTGGTGAATATATTCTCCGTAGAATAGTGTAGTGAAAACATGGCAACACTAGCGGCAATTACTGCTTAGAACCTTACAATTAGAACGTTCTTTCTTGACGGAGAATGAAAATCGACTGGCGTCCCCAATTATGTGGCCACCTGTATCTTACCATTATGCGAATGCGAGGGAGAAGACGGGCGCGGCGGCAGCAGCGGCGGCCGGTCCAGCCCGTCGCGGCTGCAGGTTGTGCTGGATCTAGGTAGAAGGGGGGGCACTCGCTCCTGGGGAGATTACATTATACATTAGGAACTGTAAAACTAAGGGAGATAGATTTGAAGGAAGTCTGGGGCAAAAAGAGGTTTTTTCACTTTTAGCTAATATATTATTTCACTGTTACGATTTCAAAAGAAAAACAAGTTTATTAAATATCTATTGCTTTTTTTTGATAAAAGAAAACATACTTTATTGGTGATACACAGGTCTAGAAGGTCTTAGTATCATGTACATTCTGTGATCCGTTCATTGATGAACATACAAATATCACAATTTAGAAACCCATAATTAATTATGTATATTTATTTTACTGTTTTGTGTATTTTAAAACTATATATGGTTTTGTCTGAAATACATCTTTCAATTAAATGGAATTGAAAAAATACTTAGTAGAATGTCAAAATACTCAAATTAATTGATAAAGACATTGTGAAACTTATTTACTTGGACAGAAACCACGTTAGCGTTATTTAAACTCTTATATACCTAAAATAGGCTAGATGTTGACGTTGTAACGTCACTAAAACGTTCTTGTAGAAAGACAAATGATAAGTGTAAATAAATACACTTTTTTTTTGACATCCGTTACATTAATCAATATTGGATGATATCAAAAAAGTTTTTTTTTATAAAAACTCATTGTTGAAATTTCCATTTTACTAAACTAAGGGCCGATTTTTCAATCCTCAGATAATGAAATTTATCTGTAGAATAAGGTTCATTCGAAGGTTAACAAGATTTATAATTTTAGAATGGTCAGATAGATGTCATCTGTTGAATAAAGCCGCTAACTGAGGAATAAAGTTATCTGCTTCTTGAAGGAATGGATAAGATTTATCAATGCCTTTTCTTTGACATTTTGAAGTTATATTCGTGATTACCTTCATTTGGTTAGGGAGTTTCGGAGTGTTATTAATCAAAAACTTTTTACAACAACTTTGGACGACAAAAAAAGCTGAGGTTGTTTTTCTTATACGTCAGTGTGAATTTGTCAAACATCAACTTTTGTCTTGTTTCATTCTAACATTGTAATGATTGTATGTGCATCTCGCTTGTGGATAATCCGTGTGAAGTTAGCGATGTAAGTACATAGACAAACGATATATTTTCTTTGGATAAAAGACGATTAAAAATTGAAAAATATCTATTCGCTTGATAAACAGCCAGTTAATTTTATTCTTCAGTTAGCTATCTAGGGAATAACCTAAGAATTGAAAAATCGGGCCTCACTTAAGTATTTATTGATTCTTCATTGCACAAAGAAAAATGTAGAAATGGCAGAACTGCATAACTCATAGCTGTGGCGAGTAACCGACCTGGTCCGGCGTCCTGGCGTTGCGCGTGAAGAGGTCCGCCAGCACGGTGGCGGCGCGCGGCGACAGCGCCACCGGCTTGCGCTCGCTGGTACACGAGCCCGATCTTAACAAGAAGCAGAACTTATATACAACGTGTTAATGAAAAAGCGCAAAACCTGAAATTAGTTTGATCAGAATAGAGAGTAGAATCTGTTCCACTGATAGAAAAATATTTTAATTACGCCGTGTTTAATCATTACTCAACTCTATTATTGCGACGTCATGCGAAGCTGCGACGTCGCACTAGATCGCGCGTAACTACCATAGACTTTTTAATTTTGCAACAAACAAAGACAAGAAAACAAAAAAAGCTAAATATGTTCGTAAATAATCCGCGAAAATTAAATTTACTAATTTACATAATTCTTTAATAATAAAAATAAGTTGGGGTGTCTGAGGTTTTGCGCTTTTTAATTAACACGTTGTATATAGTGACCATTAAAGTTTAAGATATATATTAGGGTGAATGCCCCAAATAACCCACTGCACCAAATAATCAGCACTCCGAATATTTAGTAAAATTTTAAGGTTTCCACTAACCGATCTGGGTTGCCACTTTATTAAGTGCAATTTTATGTTCCTTAATGGTTGTACCTACCTATCTACTAGTAATACCTACCTACCATATTATTAAGAAAGACACTTCCTAGTGAGATTTAACCAAGTCGTTATATAAATACCTAAATAAGATGTTAAACTTTCTCAAGTTTATAAATACTATTAGACTTTAAGTTAAATCTTTTTTATGCTTATTCAGGGTGTGTATGTATATTTAAAAAAAAAACAATTAAAGGGATTATAGGTACTAATAAAAAAAAAATTATTTCATATAATTTCAATACCACTATCACAGTGCTGTTAAATGGTGAGATGGTAGTTTTTTACTCTTGCCTTTCAAAAAAAAATTGAATTAAGATAAATTACTTTTATTTAAATATTATATAGTAATATAATATAAGTAGTAAGTAATTCATCTTGATTCAATTCAACCAGTAGATTGAATATTGCAACCAGAAAACTCGTAATACTTAGCTTTAAGTCTCTTTTCGTTCTTGTACAATGAATAATATATCTATCTATCTATCTCGTCATAACGAGTGAAAAAGTATTTTCAATGTGATAAACCGGCATAAGTTAGGACTAACTCTTAAAGTGCTGATAACTGGGTCGTCCACCTACATAAATACAGTTCGCATCAATTTCCTAGTCCACTCTGAAGTTGTACCGAGTCCCACATTCCTATATCGCAGGCGCTAAGCAACTTCAGAGCGAACTAGAAGTCTGACGCGATCTATACTCTTTTCAAGTACGGTGCCGTTGAAGTAACTTATTGAAATTTACATGACAGATATGTAATAGGGAGCAAACGAGCAGGAAGGTCACCTGATGGAAAGTGATCACCTCCGCCCATGGACAACTGCAACACCAGAGGTGTCACCGATGCGTTGCTTGCCTTTAAATGGGAATACGCTCTTTTCTTGAAGGCTCCGATGTCATATTACACGATTGGCGTAGTGTGCTGTAGCACGGTTTCTCGCCTCGATTTCCGTAGTGTCCCGGGTTCGATTCCCGGTCGGGTCAATTCAGGAAACGATCTTTTCTGATTTCCTTGTGTGGTACCTCGTAACACAGGGATTTAATAATCCCTACTTCGAGACCATTACAAGAGGTGTGTTGTCTGGCGCTAATTTATTTATTTATATTTATATTCCTTTGGAAATACCGCCGCAGGAAGATATCCATATCCTGGATGTACGCGGAAGAAATTGACGCGTAAAACGTACGGTTGTTGAGCGCCAGCCATCCAGGTGATGAGCATGGAATTTCGACTTATGACGTGTCGTGCGGTGATGAAATTCAGCGGCAGGTATAAGATCATTTTGATGAACAAGTTGAGAGAGAAGTGAAGTTTTTAAAAAAGATTTTGTTGATAAAATTTTTGTAAGTTTTTTATAAATGGCCTTAAAACTCAAGGACAATACAGTATTTACAATTTTCCAATTGCTTCAAAAATCAATTTGATGCTTTGTGATGATCACCTTCCCGCAAGCAAGCGTGGTGATTAAGCCTATACTCATGAATTGTAGCGATGACTTGTTTTTAGTCATGGAGGCCTTTGCCCACGACTGGGACTGTATATAGGTTAATTACTTGACTTTTTACTTTATTCATCAAATTAATATAAAAACAACAGACATTTAACGAAACAGATCTCGCCGATAAAGTGAGTAGAAAACTAAAAATAATCGGGTAACATACAAGGGGTATTTTTGTATACCACTGAGTGTGAGCAATCTAAAAAAATATTTAAAAAATGTATGTTTGGACCAATCTGTATAGAACGTTAAGTGACCATTAGAAACCTATAATATATAATAAAAATATTCTTTATACCTAAATAATAATCTATAAAAATACTTAAATTATAATCAATATCGAGTAGGTATCTAAATTATAATTAGATATAATATTATTTTGTTGCATTATAATTTAAATTTCTATGAACAATAAAAATAAATAAATAAATAAATAAATATCCCTGGACATTATTCCACACAGCGCCATCTAGCCCCAAAGTAAGCTAATTAAAGCTTGTGTTATGGGATACTAGACAACGGATAAACATACTTAAATACATTTTCTTTTGTAAATACATACTTATTATACATAGGAGACACCCAGACCAGTACAAACAGACATGTTCATGCACACAAATGTTTGTACTGTGCGGGGATCGAACCCGCGACCTCTGGTGTAGTAGCCAACTTCTTAACCATTACACCAAGTCGGTCGTCAAACAATGGTTTTCCTCCTCTTCATATTTGTTGTGACCGACAGGGTTCATGGTGAACTATTTAAATATATTTTAAGATCTTGTACTACACTGTGAAATGCAATAAAGAATTGAGTATTGAGTATTGAAACCTTTCATGAAGCCCAAATGAAGGACAAACACAGGAAACATTTCGAGGTATCAAGGGCGGTAATTTCAATTAAAACTACTTAGAAAATATTTTTTATCTCTAGCTAACTCACCGATCGTGTCTCGGCGAATGCCTGTCTCTCGGGGAAGGCGGTTCTTCTCTGCTCGACGAACTCCTGCGTTAAAAATCGATTTCACTTCTCATGCTCTAAAAGTACGCCAATATAGCCCTACGAAGCGGGACTAAAGTGACCACTTTAGACCCTAGGGAGTAATAAGTTCATGTGACGCAGATAAACTCAAACAGCCAGTAAATATACTATTATCTGTGGAGTGTGGACCATCTTAATTGCGAAAATGTTAAGACTTTTAGTTCCATGGTTTGTCCGCAAAGAAGGTGGCGCCATGTGTTTTGAATTGTTAATCTGTGACTGGTTCAGAAGGAAAAACTGACCGCGAAAATTTCAGAACTTTTGTCGAGTGTAAATTTGTTCGGTTTTAAATGTTTTTCTACTAAATTGACTATTTTCTCGCACTCAAAGTGAAAAGTACAGTTGGCACCTCGAGACTAAACGCCTACTTAATATACCCTCGGTTTCATTGACTCCCTCGCGCTGGTATATTATGGCTTCGTTTAGTCCCTCGATATAAAATATACTATTATGTAATTTGGCCATCATATATGAAAATAACGCGAGCGAAGCCGCGGACGGAAAATTGGTTTACACATATTTGTGAAATAGTTTAGTTCATTATTATTCATATACGTTTTTGAAGTATGTTACACATAATAGTAATCGCTTGCTTCTCGCATAAATTGTTACACACATTTACAGATTAAATGTGCTTTTTCTTGGATGCAGAGCACATTGTGTAATTAAGATACTGTTAGAAGAAAATACGGAAGAGGCGCCCCCTGACTGAGAGCTGCGACGTTTGTGCTGCCTTAGTGCCCAATTTTAGACCTAACCATATCCTAGCTTGCTTATATTTCGTAACGTATTTGTATTTTCTGTGCGAATAATCAATGTGAAGTCTGCCATCATTTTGTTATTAAGAATTACAAGTTTTCGTTATTTGATCTGCATAATTTTTTTATTATACCTGCTACAGGTTCATAAAAATACAGTAATTTTGACCGTTGGCATGACATTTTTGTATGGAACTATCTATCATAAATAGGCACAACTCACTTTGAGTTCAGCTCGTTAGTGCTCTTCCCCTTATCGAACAGCGCTAATCCCTTGTCCAGAAGGCTGAGTTGTCCCATAGAACTGCTTCCGCCGCGCTCCAGCCGTGGGCTTATAAGCCCACGCTCTTCGCAGCGACTACCTGTGGGGGGGAAATGAAGGGTTTGAACACTGGCTATAAAAGAAACTGTTTTTTTTTAATTTAATGTGACTTTTAGTGTGCAGTAGAAAATATTTACTATCAATGTTAAAGAGCAAAAAAGCAGTTACAATCAATTTAGCCCTGTCTGCATCATTTAGGATATATTTGTTAGGTTTAGAACTTCGGAGAAAAAATACAAACAAAATATTTCTGCGTTTTCCATTTCTTTAGTGTTTTTTTTTTCTGGGATACAGTAAAAAATATTATTATAAATAGCCAAAAATATAAGAATCAAAAACATGACGTTAGTTTCAAACAGTTATGTAAGAATGATAGAGTTTTTCTACTACATAAGGCTGCCATCTATACTATATTAACTATACTATCTACTACTATCATAGTATTATTAAGTTTATTTTTATTTAGTATATTTTTGCTATATTTTTATTTGTATTTGACTTATAAGTACTTTTTATAAGTCCATATAAACAAATATATTTTTTACTTTACTTTACTTTTACTTTACTATCTAAAGCAGAAAAATTTAAATTTATAAATAAATTTTAATTAGTTGTATAATTGATTTTTAATTTTTATTTTGGTTTTATTAACACACTACCTAAAAGATTCATAAAATCCTGAAAATCTTAGTTTTAAATAGAAAAGGTTTACCTGATCTAACAATGGGTTCAATTCTTGCCAGTATCCACTTTACTGTTATACAATGTCATTGGTGATGCCATTTACATTGCAGTTAAATACGTTTGACAAAGTGTAGACTTCAGGATGTTGCAACAGCAACACAATCAAGCTATATGTTATTATCTATTTAAGTATGTATTTAGAAATATTTAAGTATGTTTATCAGTCTCTGACGCCCATAATACAAGCTCTGCTTAGTTTGGGGTCAGATGATCTTGGTGTGAATTGTCCAAGATATTTATTTATTTATTTATTTATTTATAATAATGCTACCTAATTAGGATATAGTCATTACAGTATATTAGGTTATTAGTACACAAATATCTCACCTCTATGTTCGGAATGATGGAAGTTCAAAGAAGAGACGGAAGCGCCGTCCCACGTGCTTATACTTGTGGGCGAAAGTTGCGAGACACCTGTTGAACAACAATATGCTTAAGAATATAGTTCTATTTACATTAAGCACAGCCTTAAGCATTTAGCGCGCCGTCCGATAGAGCGTTCGGTGGGCCACTGATTAGTTCTGCGCGAACGGAATAACGCCGCGGCTTCCTTCTGTTTTCGTGTAATTAATCTATTATGAAATAACATTAAGATAAATTAAAAAGTTGTCGACCTAGAATATGCAAAGACCTATCTATATATATTTTTTTAAGCGCAAAATGTTAATACTGAATATTTGAGAGAAAAAAATCGTAAACGTACATCTTTGTTTTTTTTTATAGGTGAATTTATGCTATATCGTGTTTTGGAAAAGTTGTCGCAATAGTTAAAGACACTGACCTACTCGTACAACTTTTTATTTGCTAAAATATCTTTTAATTTAGTAGTTATCTTCCAGCAAAGTCGATAAAATATTGACAATCTTGGGAAAGCATAGCCTTAAAGGAGATTGCGCAATTTTGTACGGAAGTTGGACCAAGGTTGCTGCCTAGAATGTTCTAGTGCATTTTGTTCCTCAGACTATCACTGATCTGTAATTCAAAGCGCATGAAAATCTATCCCAGGAGTCGAAAGAAAAACAGCCTCTTGTTTTAAATATCTGTATTGGAAAAAATATTGTGCGTTGAATTATATATATATTTTTTGGCCAATTTCTTTAAAATATTTTTTATAGTTCATGTTAATGCTACAGTACCACTGGAACAACTCCCATTCTTGGGCAGCACTTGGTCCAAACCTTGGCAATGTCCTTTCAGTGTCCGCCGCTAGAGATGTAAAATTACTGATTCTGATAATATTTGAGCGGTAATTGATTGACAAATTCTGTGTAATTGACTCAAGCATCACTGTCTAATTGTAATTCCAACCAATCACTGCGGTATTACGAGGACTCCACATCCAAAGGCTGTGTTCTAAAATGAGAGGAGTGAAAATAACTTGAACCCGTTCTAAATTGACCCCGAGTGAAATCGAGAATGACCCATCTAATGATCAACTGACAGTTTCCTATACTTTATTCATTATAACATTATAAATAAGAAACAGGGGTGCTAAAATGAATGACAATTTATATTTAACGTTGCCCTGACGATGAGTGATGCCATACCCGAGTATAACCTGGCTAAATTGAAAATCCTTCCGCCACAACGTATGAAGGGATTATGGAACATTTTAGATTTGGTAGAGTTATAGTGACAGTAAAAATGCGTTCGGATAAAAACCCCTGCTTATTTTAGGTTTTTACATCGAGATTATAGTTTGATGCAAGGAAAAACAATTCATTTAAGCAAAAGCCTCATAAATTCTGAGGTTACTTTAAATGAGAACAATCAAGTGTGAGCTGCTATTTAAGTCGATTTTTAATAAGTTCGGCATAAATCATAAAAGTAATGTTTATTGTACTTTTACCACAAAGTCTGATGCTATATGTATAATGCTATAATTAATGGAGTATAGTTATTTCGGAACGGGTTCGGGTGACGTTTATCACTCTGACAAGTGCGAATTCTACCGGTGCCTGGAGCCCGATGAAATTCACCTGACAGCTGTCAGCCGAAGGTTTTGCTCGTTTTGTCTCTTTTCATCCGACGAGGGTAAAAATCACTCTCCAGAGAGTGATTTGGAACGGGCCCCAAATGAACAGAATAAGTGTGCTTAACGTCATTCGAGCACACTCTCTCTTTCCAGATACAGTAAAAAAAATCGTTGATTAAAAATGACAGAGATAATTTGACTGACTGTCGTTTATGGTCAAATACGGAAATTCGTGGTGACTGTGATCAGATGCTTGATTGAATTTGACAATAAATGACCAGTCCTTTTTTTAGATCTGTCTTCACTCCTTTCTACAGAAATGTCTGTTGTATCGGTAAAACAAATGTCTCAAAAAACCTACTACAATATGATATTCTTGAATGTTTATTTGTGATTAATCACTAATTTTTAAGTTTAAATTACTAATAACATGATAATGCTTGAGACAATATGACAGGATTTGAAAAAAATACACGTCAAATATGGTCAGATTCAATCATTTTACATCACTACAGCCAGGGCCCCTGAAAAGTAAGTCTTAGGAAAATTATAGCAAATACTTACTGAGCGTATCATCGTTGGCGTGAGCGCCGCTGCCTGATGATATAGACCCTGAGACTGAAGAGTGAAGGGATCCGCCTTCGTGCGAGCGGCGCGAAACCTTCACGTGTTTCAGTGATAGCTCGGGGTACTTTCGTGGCTAAAAAATCGGTTAACTAGTTAGCAAAAGTCAGTTCGAAGGAATAAAGCGCCGATATACAATAAACAAATATGCGCCAGACCACACACCACTTGTCATGGTCTCGAAGTAGGAATAAATGTCCCTGTGTTACGAGGTGGAAGTAAAAAATATAAAATTCGAGTGGAAGAAGCGCAAGAGGTGTGTCAGGACCGTAGCAAGTGGAAAGGTGTGGTCTCTGCCTACCCCGTTGGGAAAAAGGCGTGATGGTATGTATGAATGTATGTATGTTACGAGGTACCGAGGTGAAAAAAACGACTACTTGTGATATGTTAAAATAAAAATAAAAACAATTCTTCTGCAAATGTAAAAGCAAACAGTCATTCATTATACACACACACTTTTGAAATTCTCTTAAATTTTTCAAAGTATTTTACTAATTTCCCTAGATACAAGGGATATTACCTACTTTAGGTACCTCTGGCAAACCTGTGAAACTGATTAAAAAGAACGCTAAATTGGTGGTATGAAACCCCCCTTCACACAGTACCGTGCGCAGAACCATCCCCTCTACTGTCGCCTAGAGCTCTTTTTACATGAAGCGATCAAAGTGCTTAGTGCGAGTTGCAGTGAACGATGAGAATGACTTCACCATCGCGTTTTGCGAGCACGTAAATGTCAAATAGTATGGAATCGAGTCAGCGCCATCTAGCGGCTAATTAGGGCATCATTGAGGCCGCTAGATGGCGCTGACTCGATGCCATACAAATTCACGTTATTTTTTCTCGCAAAACGCGATGGTGAAGTCTTTCGCATCGCTCACTGCAACTCGCACTCAGCACTCTGTACTGTTTTTATTGAAAAAATATTTATACAGGGTGTAAAAGGGCCCTTAACGAAGCCGGCGTTTACGCACTCAGACCATTAAATCAAGTCACAGAAAAAAATAATTATTGATGGAAATCTAAATTTTTTTTAGGTGACAATTTTAAGCCTAAAAACGGACTACGCAGTGTAACGCGTGCAGCAGAACGCTCTTCGCTCGTGCGCGGCTGTTACGTATAATCAAGGGGTACGCACGATGTTCATTGCAAGTTGAACGTTTTGAAGCAATTTTTTGTTAGGAAATACTTGAAATTTTGATAATGTTTCTTGGGCAAAAATTAAGCAATAATGACTAGTTTGTTTTCATCAAAATCTTGAGATTTTTTTTTTATTTGACCTTCAATAACTTGGTAACTATTGAGTTCCCAGGTATGGTCTACAAAGAAAAAATGGTCCTGATGATGTGCAGAATACGTAGGTGTCGGCTTCGTTAAGGGTATTTTTACATCCTTTATGTAAGTTAGTAGTAGTGCAAGATGAACAGATTTGTGGAAAGTTATTGGTTGTAACTGTACTCACCACTTTGGGCATCTGCTTGACCGGCGGCCGGGGCTCGATCTCCAGACTCTTCGCGTACAAGTAGTTGGTGATTTCGTTGTCGTCCATACCCGGGAATGGGTCTAGCGACTCGAGGAATGTCTGCGAAGAGAACAAATGAATCAATATCTAGTGGAAGGGCGATACGATTGATAAAGAGTGATTTTCAGAACATTTACAATTTTCACGGAAATAGTCAAAATTGTCTCTACCCATTTGGGTGTGGTCATTAGCGAATAAATTTATAGCTATTCATATTCAAAAAAAAAAGAAAAGGTAATCAAACATTCGAATTTTAACTCAGAAAGCACATAATTTTTTGCACATCCTGCTGTGTTTGCCATATTTAAAAAACACCCAATATAATATTATAAATCGTCCTAAGGCCTCTGACCAACCCAACGACTTGTCCAATGTCTTCCGAAGCCAGCAAATGCCTAATCCATCACCAACTCAGGGTGGACACCCATCCCAATGTTTGACCAGACAAATGTAGCTTAATCAGTAATCATTGCTTTTTTTTTTGACGACCGACTTGGTGTAATGGTTAAGAAGTTGGCTACTACACCAGAGGTCGCGGGTTCGATCGAAAAACGACAAAACACTAATTATTTGGCATTTTTATGTATACAACGTGTTAATGAAAAAGCACAAAACCTCAGACACCCCAACTTATTATGTAAATTATTAAATTTAATTTTCGGTTATTATTTACGAAGATATTAGCTATTTTGTTTTTTTGCGTTTGTTGCAAAAAAAGGATATTATGGTAATCTAGTGCGAAAATAAAGTTAGGTAATGATTAAGAGCAGATTAACAAGGCGTAATTAAAACATTTTTTGGTTAAAATTTGACCCCTATTTTTTATTAGTGGAATCGATTCTACTCTCGATTTTGAACAAACTAATTTCAGGTATTTCGCTTTTTCATTAACACGTGTATAGATTTCAATCAAAAGAAAGGTAAAATTACCTACCCTAGTCTTAATTTCTACAGAGAGGCAATAAGGCTGATTCTGGTACTGCTGTATCTCGCCGGTGATCTCGGCCACTTTGCGTCGCTTCGAGAAGTTTATTAATTCCGAGTTGGGTAGGTAGTCTGTTAAAAGAAACATAAATATGAAATCTGATTAAATACATTCATATTTCACTATCTTTACAATTCAGTCGAGTCGGTACCAATATTATGAGTTGATAATCCCACTATGAATTCATTTATTTGTGATGGAAGTTACCGTTATTGATTGATAAACCTGGTTTTTATTAACGTAAAATATTATAATTTCAGTGAGACAAAATTAATAAAAAAATTTAGAATGCTCTATAGGTATCAGTAATTTAATATTCAATAATAGTGTTTATTATTAAAGACAATAAAATGAAGAAAAAAAACAGTTAATGCTTCTTTGTTGATACAGCACCTACACAAGCCAACATTACTGGTGCATGTTATTAGAATAAAATTACACTTCAGGAATTAAAAGAAATTAAGTACTTTTTAAATATTGAAATTTTACCATGATTCAACACGTGACCATGCATTTTTTCGTATAATGGCTCTGTATAACCACTGTTTTTTAATCGTTTCAAAGTATCAATTCAATTCAAATATTTTATTTCTGGCAGAGGAGAGCCCATAACACACTTAGTAACAATTTTTCTAATAAACTAATGTTAGTTTATACCAGAGGTTCCCAAACTTATTTTCGCATAGACCACTTTAAAAATTTTGCTGGTTCCGGTGCGCCCCTGTAGCTAAATTCCTACCATACTCCCAAAACTCGACAAAAAATGTGACGCCAACATAGACCCCCGTGCAGTCTCCTGTGGACCCCTTGGGGTCCACCTGGACCACTTTTGGAACCAATGGTTTATACGATGTTAGTTATTTTAATGTTTTTTTTTGTATCATTGTATAATACAAGTCTAGACTTACCCAGATTCCCCTCCTCTATATGCAGTATATTGGTCAGGTACATCCCAAAGAACGGGACGCACGGAGGATTGATGCTGCGAAGTCTTTCCTGATATCTCCTGAAATGGTCCGAGTTCAGTTCCCGGAACTCTTCCAGCGCTCGGATCAGGCGGGGTGGGACCAACTGGAAATAAGAATATATGATAGATTCTAGTATTTTTTTTTAATTGAAAATGTAATACTTCATTTACCGTTAGTTTTTCAAAAAAATCTAATGGCTATTTTTTTCAAGGTAAAACAGCCAAGATTATGGAACCAGCTTGTAACATGTAGCAGTTTGATAATCACTTGAGATGTCAATTAAAACATCTGAAAGTGACGCCCAGGGTAACAACCAAATGGGACACCCAAAAGTGACCTTTAAACTAGACACTCAAGTGTGACTCCCAAAAGTGACCTCTAAGTGTCTAAGAGAGATCCTAGCAGCCTTCCAAGTGACCCTGATCCCTGTCTTACTTAAGAATGTCCCCATCTAAAAGTGACAACCAAGTGTCATTCTGTAACGACCCCCAAAACAGACCACCTAGAGATCCCCAAAAGTGACACCCATAAGCGACCCCTGTCTAACCCAAGAGTGCCCCCTGTCCCATCTTAAAATGGCACCCAAGCTCCTCCTACCTAAGAATGTATTTGGTCCCTCATGCTAACACGCTAGAGTCTCACCTGAAAAGTGGCTTCAAGACGGCCACGACCGCTAGAACACCGTTGAAGTTTTCTACACGACACTACGTTGAGTTTTTGACGACACGATTGGCGCAGTGTGCTGTAGCACGGTTTCTCGCCTTGGCTTCCGTGGTGTCCCGGGTTCGATTCCCGGTCGGGTAAATTCAGAAAAATGACCTTTTCTAAATTGGCTCGGGTCTGGGTGTGCTGGGAGACGCCCCTGGCTTATTTCCCTGTCTGGTACTTCGTAACACAAGGATATTTATCCTTACTTCGAGACCATGGCAAGTGGTGTGTTGTCTGGCGCATATTTATTTATTTAAAGAGTTTCATAATATTTAAATAAAATTATACATTTATAAATTATACACAAAGATAGAAACTAGAAAAATTCGACCTGATCCTGGGATTCGAACCTGCGA
Source organism: Udea olivalis (assembly GCA_947369235.1). Lineage (NCBI taxonomy): Eukaryota > Metazoa > Arthropoda > Insecta > Lepidoptera > Crambidae > Udea > Udea olivalis. Next base: position 2,881,942 of record OX376370.1, read on the forward strand.
CCTTTCACAATCCGGGTGTGTGCTCTTCCACCTGAGCTACCGAGGCCGTTAAAAGACCTGGCGAATTTATCTAGTGTATTTTATGTTGTAAGCCAATCATATAGGCAAGCGCCCGAAAGAAATATTTTTGCAAACATTTGACTTTCGACTAAGATTGCAGCATTGTATAATGCTAAAAATAAAAAAATCACTTAAACGTTGGAAGTTTTTTCGTCCAGGTTTGAGCCTTCTACCTACTCATTAATAATAAGAGTGACCCCTGAGCGTCTAAGAGTGACCCCAGAAGTCCCCAAAAGTGTCTAAGAGTGACCCCAAGCGTCTAAAAGTGACAGAACCCCAGAAGTTTCTAAAAGTGACACCCGAGTGTTGAATAGTGCCCCCCAAGCGTTTAAGAGTACCCCCCAGAAGTCCCCAAAAGTGCCTCAGAGTGACCGATCCCCAGAAGTATCTAAAAGTGACCCCTAAGTGTCAAAAAGTGACCCCCAAAAGTGTCTCACCTGAAAAGTGGCTTTTAGTCGGTGCACAGAAGCGCTGCCGCAGGCCGCCACTACAGCCAGAACTCCGTTAAAATTGTTCAGGTCGCGGAGCGCGATTGCAACTTCTAGGAACCGACAGACCACTGCCACTCGTTCGTCCAGGTTTTCGCTTTCGACCACCCACTTCTCCATCCATCTCGTGAACTGTAAAAAAGTCCGTCTTGTTATTAACAAACATGTATACCGTGCCGCCTGTGCGTATTTATTTATTTACCGGGTGATTATACAATAACTTCCGAAAACGATATGGCATACTCACTGCAAAAGCAATGTAGAAACACAATATACAAACTATCTAAGCGAAAATTTTAACTAACTTTCATTTCAAGGTCACCATACAGATCACTCGAACGTAAAGTTAATTGAAAAATCAAATTTTCGCACATCATTATTTAATAATCACCCGGTATAGTGAAGAAAAGTCGTCAATTGATTGATAAGTACTTAAAAATATACAATGACTGGGAAATTAGACCTATTCCTTGCAATATATTATAATATATATTATTTACATCAAATCACCCCCCTTTTTTCTAGACTTTTGTCTTTTCTCCGTAAACCGGCATGATGATTTTAGGCTCATTGCTTGGAATACTAATATGACTACGAATATGAAACTGTTTTAAACCTTGCTCCAATAGATTCATAATTTGGGGTATATTTTTTTAAATTCCTTCTAAGGATCCGTTTCAAATCACTACTCGCAGATTGATTTTCAACCTCGCCGGATAGAAAGAGACAAAACGAACAGAACCTTCGTCTGACATAAAGATATTTTTTACTTTACTTTAACCTCGGTTTCACTCGGGGTGAATTTTGAACGGGTTAGAGTGATTTCCACTCCTCAGTGTGAAATTCCACTTGTTTTGGAACACAGCCTAATAGGAATGGTAAAAGGACTGATGTAACTTAACATAACTCACATTAGTGGTATGCTTGATGAGTTTCAATAAGTTAGGACTGCTCTTCTCCTTATCTTTCTTCGTCCACACCGCGCCCACCAGTTCGGAAGGCCTGACCTGTAACCAAACAAAATAGGGTTCGTTTTTGGTATTGCTCATGAAAAAAGGCGCAATTCCAGAGCCATGCGGTGGAAAATTATAAAGGGGGAAGGGGTACAGATTACTTAAAAAGAAATATATAAATATGAATATGCGCCAGACAACACACCATGTGTTACGTTGTCATGGTCTCAAAGAAGGGATAAATATCGCTATGTTCGAGGTATCAGACAAGGAATCAAGCCAGGGGCGTCTCCCAGCACCAGACCAGAGTCAATTTAGAAAAGATCTTTTCCTGAATTGGCTCGACCGGGTATCGAAACCCAGGACACTACGGAAATCGAGGCGAGAAACCGTTCTACAGCGCACTACGCCAATCGTGTCGTCAAAAAACTTTTTAGTTACTACGTAACAGATAAATCACTCCATCGAAAATTGACAGTTTTGTCAATTATAAATGTGAAAGAATGCTCTACGTGGCTGTTGAAAACCAACTGCCAAATGGGTTTTGGAAGACCCGGCGGCTGGTAGGTAATTATCGCGCGCAAGTACATGGAGTGAGAGGCCTGGAAGGGGTAAGACTTTAAGGAGTAAGGTAAACATCAGTATGTCTACCATGAGTTTAAACCAATGACAGCCGCTAGCGTCCGCGTAAACCGCGTTGACGTTTTTGTATGGGATTGCGGAACAGCGCCCCCCCCCTAGCGATTAAAATGGAACTAAAATGGCATAAACATTTCTGAATGCAACGACCGCCGTTTACGTGGTGGAAACTAATGTAGGTAGCCACTAATGCTGAAAAAAACTAAGTGATCAAATTTATAGTACGACCGTCTAAATCAGTCTTCGCCTGCGCGGTACAGGGGTGAGGGGGTAGGACGACAACGGGGATCGAGAGAGGTGCGGGGGCGGGCGCGCGAAGCGTTACGCACATGAGGTGAAATGCGTAATAGACAGTTCTTAAGATTTATGTGACGTCATAGTGGATTTTTATATATTTTTTAAAGCAGGGACGGCAAATTTGAATGAAACAACTAATTTAATATTTAGGTAATAAACTATTATATTGTTTATTACAAGAATCATCAAAACCAAAAATCAAATCATCGAAATCAATCACATATGTCCATATCAATATCACTTGAACTTGATTCTTCACTTTCGGAGCAGCCATCCTCAGAATCATCAGAATCGTTCTGCACATTAATAATAAAATCAACAGCATCATCTACAATACCATCATGTTTGCAGTATTCGTCCTCAATTTTAATTACGTGGTTAACGCAATGCTCCCACTTTTCTGCAGAATATTCAGCAAATAATCCCTCTAATATACTTTTTTTTTGGTCCAAATTAGAGTCGACACTTTTTTGAGCTAATTGTCCTTTAACATCACCCCAGACTAGCTCAATGGGGTTCAGGTCTGGATGGTAAGGGGGCAAACGTCAATTTTATAAATGTCTTCTGTGAAATGCCTTTTAATTAATTTATATAACTCATCCTTCCTTAGTTTATCATCAAATGGCACGTCATGTCGTCGTAGCCATGCTTGCATAGCTGGCTTAGTAGAAGCCATACTCGGCTTTTTCTCCTCTCGAACCGAATGATAAGCAGCGTTATCCATCACTATGACAGAATTTGGTGGTATATTCGGCATCAGCTTTTTATTTATCCATTTCATGAAATTCACAAAATTCATGGAATCGTGATAATCACCTGTTTTACACTTGGATTTGAATATTACAAGTGCCCCGTCTACAAATCCAGTTTGGCCTCCACAATGAACAATGATCAAACGGACCCTTTTACCGATATTAGACAGCAAGCCGTGTTCATCCTTTGATTGCCAACACTTTGATACGTTATGAGACGCATTGACATAAGTTTCGTCAAGATATATAATATTTCTTCCTTCCCTACGATATTTTTTATAGACTGTAGGTATTTCCACCTCCATGATGTTATATTTGGCTGTTCGATAAGAAGTTTCCTTTTGCATCCGCATTTCATAAATTTGAAACCAAGATCATGTAATAATAGCCTTAAATATTCCCTTCCGCAGTGTAATATATTCTCTTCTCTAAGTATAACATTCAAAGTTTTTAGAGTTGGTATTTTTTTATGAATTGTATAAAATTGAGAGATTTTTCTTCTTTTGCAAAATCGTCTATTTCAACTCTTTTTCTGCGCACTTGTTTTGGTTTTTTTGGTGATTTAAATATTTCGTTATCTTTCAATAGTCTCCTTTGTTGTACAATTCTAGATACAGATTTATCCGATAGTCCAGTAACCTCTGCTACGGTTTTGTTCAAATTTATATCTTGCAGATATTCAGTGGAATTTGGATCCAGTTTCTTTTTTCTAAAATATTCATATACGTTAAAAGCCATTTGCTTGCACTGGCTATTAATTTAATGTCCGAAGATATTTCGACTCACCTTGAGAATGTAATCTCATGTATAACTGTCGTAAAGCGTCCAGAACTATCAACACGAGTGATCGCTAACCGTGTAGCGAGCGTACTGAGTTGTTACAAAAATGCACCTGCCGCCCGCACCTCTCTCGGTCCCCGTTGTCGCCCTACCCCCGCACACCTGTACCGCGCAGGCGAAGCCTGATTTAGACGGTTGTACTATAGTCAGTGATGACAAAAAGTGACCCCCGATAGTATTTAGAGTGACACCTCAGAAGTCTCTGAAAGTGACCCCCAGGTAGAAAAACCCAGCCAGTTTCGACTCTAAGCTAGTGAAATTCAGCCAGTAACAACACAACATTCAACTAGTGAAATCAAATGTATAGACACTTAAGTAGTGAAATCCAACCATAAATAGAATAGAATAGAATATCATTTATTTCAGGCAACAAATTACATTAAAAGATCTTAACTAAACATAATCGGCCCATAGATAAATACCTCAAAGACTAACATACATATGACATAATATAATTAACCTATTTACTAACACACGTAAGGTATATCGGCGACGTGCGACGCATCATGGTGTCCGGTAACCGACCTTGAATGCGCCGGTAAATGACACCTTTCGGCCAAAAGTCCTCTTTCATGTAGGTCGATAGATGTTCAGTCGGCACCCTCAACACAAATGAATTAAAATTCACATTATGGCAGGATACTAACCGCGCGACCCTCAAGAGTGAAGTTAGCTTTTGTGGTGACCTTTATTTCCTCAGCCTTCGTAGAGTAGTGGAGGTGGTAAATACACTCACCTATTTAAATCCAACCTTATATACACTCAACTAGTGAAATCCAATCATTCAAAAACTCAACTAGTAAAACCCAACCATAAAATACTCAACTAGTGACATCCAACCTCAAATACAGTCAACTAGTGAAATCCAATCATTCAAAAACTCAACTAGTAAAACACATCCATAAAACACAACAACTAGTGACATCCAACCTCAAATACAGTCAACTAGTGAAATCCAATCATTCAAAAACTCAACTAGTAAAACCCAACCATAAAATACTCAACTAGTGACATCCAACCTCAAATACAGTCAACTAGTGAAATCCAATCATTCAAAAACTCAACTAGTAAAACACATCCATAAAACACTCCAACTAGTGACATCCAACCTCAAATACAGTCAACTAGTGAAATCCAATCATTCAAAAACTCAACTAGTAAAACACAACCATAAAACACTCAACTAGTGACATCCAAACTCAAATACAGTCAACTAGTGAAATCCAATCATTCAAAAACTCAACTAGTAAAACACAACCATAAAACACTCAACTAGTGACATCCAAACTCAAATACAGTCAACTAGTGAAATCCAATCATTCAAAAACTCAAGTAGTAAAACCCAACCATAAAACACTCAACTAGTGACATCCAACCTCAAATACAGTCAACTAGTGACATCCAAACATTCAAAAACTCAACTAGTAAAACCCAACCATAAAATACTCAACTAGTGACATTCAACCTCAAATACAGTCAACTAGTGAAATCCAATCATTCAAAAACTCAACTAGTAAAACACATCCATAAAACACTCCAACTAGTGACATCCAACCTCAAATACAGTCAACTAGTGAAATCCAATCATTCAAAAACTCAACTAGTAAAACACAACCATAAAACACTCAACTAGTGACATCCAAACTCAAATACAGTCAACTAGTGAAATCCAATCATTCAAAAACTCAAGTAGTAAAACCCAACCATAAAACACTCAACTAGTGACATCCAACCTCAAATACAGTCAACTAGTGACATCCAAACATTCAAAAACTCAACTAGTAAAACCCAACCATAAAACACTCAACTAGTGACATCCAATCTCAAATACAGTCAACTAGTGACATCCAAACATTCAAAAACTCAACTAGTGAAACCACACTTTAAATACACTCAACTAGTAAAACCCAACCATAAACTTACTCAACTAGTGACATGCAACCACTTTAACACTCAACTAGTAACTAAAATCCAATCATTTTAAAATCTCAACCAGTAAAATCCAACCACAAAAACTCACCTGTCTATACAGCTGAAACTGGTCTATAGTCAGCTGCCGCGCCAGCTCCAGCGGGTGCAGCGCCAGCGGGTGCCAGCCGTGGCGCGCGGGCTCGGCCACGTGCCGCGCGGTGGGCGGCGGCGCGCTCGAGAACACGTGCGACACGCTCGACGCGAAGGAGGCTATGCTGCCCGTCTCCCAGTCCGCGCCGCCGCCCTGCGGACGGAATGAGACGATCAATAAAGATAAAAGTAGAAATATTGTTTAATATACCTACTTGCGAAGCATATATAGTATACAAAGATAGAAACTAGAAAATGCGACCTCATCCTGGGACTCAAGCGGGATTTGAACCCGCGACCTTTCACAATCCGGGTGACTGCTCTTCCAATTGAGCAACCGATTAGATCGAATTATTCTAGTTTCCATCATGGTGTGACAATAATTAGCCTATAAACTGTCCCACTGAAGGTAAATTCGAATATCCCACCTTGAGAATTTAGAACGGAATTCGAACAAGCGTCTTTCGAAATGCTGTGGCTGCTCTAACCACTGAGCTACCGAAACCCCAACAGACCGAACGAATCTGTCTAGTTTATGCTTACGTTACAAGTCAACGTTATTTCATCAGTGTTTTTAAGGCAAGACATCCGAAAGAAATGTTTTTTTTTACAAATACTTAAAATTTCAGCAAAGATATTATATCAGCTGTTTGATTATTACTTTGATTTTTTACAATGCTTGTTCTCATTTTAAAAGACAGAAAACTAAAAGAATTCAATATTGAATGGAAAACAAGTACATTTTAACCAAAATCATTATCTTAAATGTAAATCAGGCTCACGGTCGCTTGCAACAATTCAAAAAATAACTAAGCACTGGGTTATTTTTTACATACCTTCCTCTGAAGAGTCTTCAAAACGCTTTGCACCCACTTTTTCATAGGTTTTCCATCAACAGACTCTAAAAAATCCCGCAACCGGTCCAACAGGCCTGGCTCCCGCTCGAAATCGTAGAAATGCTGATCCACCCAATGCCGGAGAACGTTTATTACCCTGGGAATGACAAAAACTATTTAACTGGTATATTTTTATTATAGAACGAGCTGCCCCGACAGACTTCGTTCTGTCAAATGTTTGACAGCTGGTGTCAATTATCATATCGCGGACGCTTTTCTCCGACTTGATTTACATTTACTATTATTATTCACTAATTTTTTGTTCAATCATAATGAAATATAGCCTATAACACTCCTGAATAGTTTAGCTTTCTGTTAGTGGAAGAATTTTCACGATCGGATCAGTGGTTTCGGAGCCTATTCAATACAATACAAACAAACAAAGAAACAATCAAATCTTTCCTCTTTATAATATTAGTATAGATCAGCTGTCCGTCATGTCAGCGACTTCACTAGCGAAGACTCTTTTCACCCGTTAAAATATAAAAATGGGAAATGGAAAGGGGATCGAGTCCCGCACTAAATTTTCAAGGTCCGAAATTAGTTTTTTTTAACGTTAAAATTTAGCCTGAAAAATATAGCAAAAGTCACTCGCTGATAACTTTATATTGGTGAAAGAATTTTCAAAATGATATGCTTAGTAGATGATGTAAAAACTGTATCTGAACGAACATCAAATTTTTTTAATAACAAATTATGTTTTGAGGCCTTTTAGGAAGGATATTTGCAGGTTTTGTACAAAACCTAAAAATTCATTTTTATTATCGCTTAGATATTTCCTACATCACCTACAGAGTCTTACTATCATACTATACTATAAATGCGAAAGTTTGTAAGTATGTATGTATGTATGTGTGTATATTTTTTTCAAAAACTACTGAACGGATTTATATGAAACTTTACGTAATACAGCTTATACAACAGTTTAACTACAAGTTATTAAGATTTTATGTAATTTAGTAAAATTACATAACGATTATGGCATACTAACCCCGTGCGCGGCTTCACCCGCGTATTACATAAAAATTTCGCATTTTTCTGAAATGCTTCGATGGAGATTCGGGACCATTGAAATAGGTCTTGCTTTTTTATCTCAAGTCCATTTTTAATTTTTAAACCTACCTGAATTTAACAGGTTGCTGAAACTCTTTCCTGTATCGCTTCCAGTCTTCTCTCGCGGTACTTTTGCTGAGTTTCTCCGTGTCGCTACTCGCTGCGATTTCTATACTTTCCACTGTTATAACAACATTACAGCATGTTAATATAATATTTAGCTATGGTGACTTTAACGCTCTTATTCATGTTATTTTAGTATTTATCACCAGTTGTGAAACAAAACATTATCTACATAAATTTAGAAACAGCTATAATCCGGTAAAATTAGTCAAAAAGAAGTGCTTATAACAAAAACAGAAAAAGTTATTCAAGGTCAAAGTTTACCGAAAATATTGACGTTTGACCTCTAATAACTTCTTTAGCACACATTGGATCTATCAGGAATTATGACACTTTATTTTTACTGTTGTCTCTGCCAAAATTCAGCTCTGTCGGAGTTTTTATTCATTGAAATGACTTTTTTAACCGGTTTACCAATAAAACAGCCGAATTGCAAGGCTAACGAAACGAGATAAAGAATGTAAGTGAAGTTTTTGGGTTCTTAATATTCTAATCGTCATCCGTCATCGTCATCCTTTAAAATCATTTATTCGCACTGGCACATAATACACCCATGTTTGGTAGGTTAAATTCAATTTTATTTGAAATTGTTTTTTTTCTGCTTTAAATCTAAAGCACAACTGTTGCTGAGCTGAACTATTTTTTTGGGGGTATTCATTTACAGCTGCTTTAACGGAATTTGATAAAGATTGGTTCGTTAACATTCTTCATCACGTTTCGCTCTTCCTCTAGATACATTACCTAAGTCCAACTCCAAGTCTAGTTCGATGTAGATAGGACTGATTTCCTTTTTCGGTGTCCGTGGGATCCTTGGGACTAGCGTGCGCACACATACATCATACATTTATTATTTGCATGTTACGTTTGCAAAGCTCATTAAAATTAATAGATAACAGAAAATTTACAATTCAATATTAAGGTGTTCAAATGTGGCAAAGGTTTGTTTTCTCCTTTAGATATTTTTACTGCGTGATTATTAAGACTTACTAAAACGATGGCATACTCAGTAAGTGATGTAAGTGTGTAATTTACTTTCATATTATTATGGTATTTGTCTATTATTTATATTTTGCTGTAATTTTGACGATTTGAAAGTACTGATACAGTCTATTTGAATAAAGTTGTTTGAGTTTAAGTCATTTCAAAGACAATACAAATCAATTTCAATTTATTTATTGCATTGAAGATAAGTATCAATTATGGACCCTGTAGGGCGCTGCAAATGTAGGAAACAGAGAGATAAATATTAAAATTCACTTTATGATTAAATTATTATAGGAACATACATCAATCACATTAATCAATATCACATTTGTACATTTTCGAAAAAATTCAACATTTTTAATAACAATTCGAAATATATTGTAAAAAAACGTTGAGTTTGGTAAAATGAGTCAAAAACCACTATTAATTGATAATATCTAAAAATTGGATTAAAATTATAGATAATTATTTAACGTTTTAAAAGTCTTTTGATAATCACCCGGTATGATACTATCTAATAGTAACAAGCGTTAATAAACAGAGATCTATAATTTAAATAATGAAACTATGTCCTTATACTAATCAAAAAACCATTAAAAATACAACTATTTATCTGAATATCGCTGGTAAAACCTTGGTTTAGATTATTTGAAAACGCAGAGGGAAAAACTACTGCTTTTGCGAATTATTATTTGTACATGAAACTGAGAGACTTTAGTAAGCGTACAATTGACGGAATCATGTTCTTTCGAGTAGACCGTAGTCTTTTCAAGAAGACCATGGTCTTTCCAGTAGACCGTGTTATTTTCAAGTAAACAACTACATTTGACAGCTAGATTTTGCAACTTACCCGGTCTAGGAGTATCATACACTTCGCTGGGCTCCGGAATATTGAATCTCTCTATCAATAACTCCAGCAGTTCACTCGGTGAACAAAAAGACCGGTAGGTGGTGAGGAATGTTCTGACTAAGTTTAGGTCCGCGTATATGTGGTATGTCAGTCTTTCTACTAGCTTTAGAAGAGTTGCGCCCTGGAGAACAGAAATGAATAGGATTAAGTAGCGTAAGATTAAGACAAAACTCTAGCTGGGTATTGGACTAGTCAAAACTAGCATTATATTTAAGAGGGTTTGCTTTTTGCGTTTGGGGTAGATCGTAAACGTCGCACTTTTTTAAGTTTTTCCTGATTATTTAGCTGAATTTAAATTAAGTATAAATTATCTCTCTGTTATTGAATGCACCTTTTAATTTCATAATTGTAACTTTAACTGTGTACAGTAAATTTCTAAGTGTCTTATCTATCAATTTAAAAAAAAAAACAGTTTTATACGGACTACCTAATTTTAGACAATTCAATATGTTTTGAAATAGTACTATGCACACAATCATAGAGCAAAAATTTGAGTTTATTTAAATTTATTTAATAATGAAAATCTTTTTCGATCCACCCCCAGCTAACGGCACTCTAACTCACTTTGAAGGCACCAATTAAGACAGTGAAAGTGAGTGTGTTGCAAAGGGTTATACTCTGTTAATAATTATGAAGACATTTCCGATAACGACCAAAAAGTGCTGAGAATAGGTTGTTCTGTTTCGCTGGTAATATAGAAGGTCATAGATAATGAATACATTTAGAAATCTTGCACTATTATCTAACTTCAATATAATGTCCCTTCGAATTAAAAGGGGGGTCTTAATATCAGTGTAATAAGCAGCCTTATCTATTGTTTGACGCAAAAACAATGGCCATAATAGTACATGGACAATGGACGTGTTAAATTGTTTTTTTTTTAATTATTACTTTAATTATTTTTAGCATTTTCCAATGCTTGTTTTTCGCATTTGGACCGTGATGAGATCGAGCGGGAATCGAAAGCGTAATTAGGGCGGGAATCAAAAGCATAATTAGGGTGGCTGTCCTCAACAAATCAAGATGGAAATTATCAAGGTCCGAAATTTGAATTTTTCTGTTTTTCTCTTTGGATAACATTTTTAAAATTTGCATTTATGAAGGTGTTAACACAAATTAGACATGCGCGTGCGCGGCGCTCTGCCGCTTAGAACAACACGCCATTTTTGACGCACGCACACAGAGACATGAGTTTACAAGCGAAGTCACTGAGCTTCGGTGAGTCGGAAAGTCGCACTGTCAAGAGTGTTTTTGTTTTTGTCGAACTCGGTGCAATTTTTCACATGATGAATTCTGTTTTTGGCCGGTTTTGTCAAGTAGGTATAACTTACTTACTTCATTCTAAAAATTCAGAGCGAATATAGTAGTAACCCTAGGCGGTTCACGCAAGTTTTGGAAAAAGGTGCGAGTGGTCCTTCTGTAAACTCTTTATTTTGTGGTGTTAATTATAAGGTGAAATGGAGGTGATATAAGAACCAACTTACCTTTATAAGAGGTGGCGCGTTATTTCTCTGTGGTTCTTCTAAAAGTATATTGTCAGCCGAGTCTGGAACTGCGAACCGGTATAGTGCCACCGGTGGGAGTTTTAGGGGGTGCCGCCGTTCCAGGTCTAGTAGTATACTGTGGGAAGAAATAGATAGATAGATAGATATATATTATTGCGCACAATATAAAAACAATAACAGTTTTTTAGTCAAGTAGTCATATTTAATTTAAAAAGGTTTTTATTCGCTTGATGAATGAGCATTTTACTCAGTCATTTACACAAACCATAGTATGATAAATATACAGCTCCATACTGTGATTGTTTTTACAGAAAATATAATTGATATGGCAATGGCGTACTCAGCGGGTCATAAACTATCTAGTGAAAAATGTAATACATTCATCAAGTTTCAATTAAAAATTCTATTATGAAATGTGCAATCCTGTTTTTGTACGAAGATTAAAGTTGAATTTAAAAAAAAACTCTCAAATGGTTTAAGAGGGTTCGCTTTTTGCGGTTGGGATAGATCGTAAACGTCGCATTTTTTTAAGGTTTTCGTGATTATTAAGCTGAATTTCAATTAAGAATAAATTATCTCTCTATTATTGAATGCACCTTTTAATTTCGTAATTATAACTTTAACTGTGTACACTAAATTTTTAGTCTTATCAATTAAAAAAAGAAGCTGTTTTTAATTTAATTAAGCAAATAATTGGACAATTCAATGTGTTCAATGCAATGTGTGCGTAGTGCGCTGTAGCACGGTTTTTCGCCTCGATTTCCGTAGTGTCCCGGGTTCGATTCCCGGTCGGGTCAATTCAGGAAACGATCTTTTCTGAATTGACTCGGGTCTGGGTGTGATGGGAGACGCCCCTGGCTTATTTCCTTGTGTGATACCTAGTAACACAGGGATATCAATCCCTACTTCGAGACCATATTGAGGTGTATTGTGGGCGCATATTTATTTATTTCGTTATTTATTTATGTTTTTAAATAGTATTATGCACACATTAGTATCCGCTCAGTTGCTTCTGGCAACGATCTTTTCCAATACTAAAATTACTAAAAAAAACAGTTTTATTTCAATTCAATGAAATAATCACGAAAATCTTACATAAATGCAACGTTTTTGAACCACAACCAGCTAACGCTCTTAATACTATATTGGCAAGACAATACGCTACTATTGAACTGTCAAATAGGTTAGTTTTTTCAACAGCTACTGAGTATGCCGTATCATTTTTCATTCATTTTAGGCAAAAACCCGGTATAATCCTTAACTACATACCTGTCTAAACTCCTGTCTAACATCGGCTTCGCATTTAACATGACAAGATCACACATCCAATTCCGCTTCTCCATACAGCTCGTGCATTGCAGTATCACGTGCGGGCCCACGCGTGGGCATAGCTCTATCAGTTGCCGGTTGTCTGTAATGGACGAGTTAGAAATAAATATTTTCAATATAAAAACATGCGCTTACGACTATTTCCCAAACGGGGCAATTTGACTGTTTCCGTCATCATAGTGCGCGAAATTTACAGGGTGACAGGTTAAGTCGACATAGAGTCTTTAAGAGGTTGTAGTTTTCATCATTTCTGACTAATATGACTATGAAACACCATAACCTCAACCGTTATTAAGATACTAGACTTATATGATTTTTCTAAATAGTGTCAATATTTTTTTTTTGTTTATTTATTTTGTAATTTGTAGGTTTGTCTGTAATAAATTACTTTTTAAAATTTTTGTGTATGATGACGTGATCAGTTCATTATGTTGCAAAGATGGTAATTTAATATTTTTTTTAATCTTAAGGAAAAAATTCAAGAAGTACTATGTAAAATATTTTCTAGTGGCCTGGTAATGTTTAAAATCGAATCTGAAACGTTACATCACAGGAAAATGCTCCACCTAAAATCTTTTGCTATCCGGGAAAAAGTTTCAAGGATGAAATAAAAATATAACCAACCTTCAGTGTCAATTTTATCCAGTATTTCAAGCTTTCTAACATGCAGTTTTTCTTTCAGTTTGAGTTGCTGAGTGCCGCCCGCGCCGGTCGATATACCGCTGCTGTTCACCGTCACCTGGGGAAATTATATTCATTAATAACTAAACAAACATTCATGTGTCGAACATTTGTGTTTGTTTTATGTTTGGGTGTTATTATCTATTTATGTATATGTTTAGAAATATTTAAGTATGTTTATCAGTCTCTGACGCCCATATTACAAGCTCTGCTTAATTGGGTCAGATGATTTTAGTGTGAATTTTCCCAGATATTTATATTAAACTGTTGTTTTTTTTTATGGGTACTCAGTTCAAGACATTTTATCGAGTTACTGGTTAGTATTCCTAACATCAAAATGAATTAGTAGTTGCTTACCACACTTACCAAACTGGTGATAGGTTTACACAGCAAGAGAAGACCATCGAAGAGATAGGCTCTCCTCTCCGCTATCCTCTTGCCGGGGCCTATTTTTGATAGTGTGTCCTCTGTAAATAACATTTCAGGAAATATATAAATTATGAATAATTGAGTTTGATTAAGGCATTTAATTTTTCAGTGATTTCATGATCAATTTTGTCTAATAAAGATTTGCGTAAAAAAACATGAAATCATAACTATTCCGTGGCCGAGTGGTTTCAGAGCTCGGCCCGAAACCCGGGTTCAATTCCCAGGTCGGGCAAAGTGTGTCTTCGGATTTTTCGGAACATAGCCCGGGTTTGTGATCACCAATCCGCAATGGGCAAGCGTGTCAAGTATAGCGATAACTTGATTTCAATGATGTAGGCCTTTGCCCACCAGTGGGATGGTATATAGGCTAATTAAATAACTATTATAGAAAAGCCTTTTATGTATTTCACATATGGATTGCAATAGTTTTCGCAAACAAATTTCGATCATATCATATTTAGGGATTTCAATCGTGAGACGTGGTATTATGTGATATTAAGTTAGAGGAAGTTATCAATCGGACTAATGATTATGGTAAAAAACGTTATAATGACACTTTAAATTGTGGGTATAAAAATTTAGGCCACTAGAACTAGAGCGGCTTTTTTTTATTTTGGGCCACACAGTGTTGTTTTCTTTTTTACATCATTTTATTATTTATTTCAAAATCAAAAAAAAAAACACTCAGGCCACTCTGGTTCTGGTGGCCTCATTATAAGACAATATAGGGAATTTTTAAGAATACATTACCTCTTATAAACTCGTTACAACACTGTCCTATGTCCCTGTTATCCCAATTGTCGACTATCCTAGAGAGCTCATTGCATTTTTCTATCGCTAGTTGTCTTCGGGCCCGCGTCGCCATTCTTAGTGTCGCGTCCCTATGGAAGAAACTATTGTTTTACACAAGAACATAACGATAAAAATGTCTGCTTTAGGTGAACTTCAGCAGGAACATAATATGCTTTATGACTGTGAACTTTAGGTCGCTTTTAACATTTCTAAAATAATTCAAAGATTAAAAAAAGTTCCCTCAAGTTTTAGGTTTATTCAAATTGTGTCAGAATCAAAATTAGCATTATCATTAAAACTATGGTCAGTAATGATAAAAATACTTACATTTTCGGTCCGTTTCCTAAAGCTTTTATTAGTAACTTTTTGATTGGATGCAGATTACATTCCACCTGAAACAAAATTATAACACATAATGTATCAGATACACAAGACCAAATAAAAAATTGCAGAGATGAACATAACATCGACCAAAACAGCCTCTTCTGTACAGTTTATTCAATAAAATGTGATATGATATATATTTTTTGAAACAAGTAATTGCTGAATTAGCAAACACCTAATTTCATGATGAAATTCAATCTTATAAATTGTAAAACCGCCTTCTAGCTATAGCAATCAAATGGCGCAAGACCTAGGCCTAACTAATATTGGTATGGCCATATTAACAAATGCTAAATCTGACATCATGTAATATGAACAAAATCCTTGAAGATAGTAGCAAAAATACTAGTAACATATAATAAGTTCATCTAAATCTTTAAAAGAATCAAAAACAGAAACCAAAGTCAGAGAATCCAGTGAAAATATCATAGACAAAAATACTAGTGATAAATAACGGGTACGAAATCACTGTTACATACTTGTTTAAATCTCTCCCGGTCCTCAGTAGCAGGTGCTATTTGCAATAACGCCAGCACATATTTATGGTACAAGAATACATGGGCTATCGGCGCTAGTAAAGCTTTGGGAGGTAGTATTTCACTGCTAGTCCTAGGCCTAACTAATAATGGTATGGCCGTATCAGCAAATTCTTAGTCTGTGTTCAAGCAATATGAACAGAATCATATCAACTGAAGATACCAGTAAAATAACTAGTAACAAATATCTTTTTAGTATCAATAACAGGTGCTAAAGTTAAATAATTCAGGGAACAATATCAATACTAGCGACAAATATTAGGTAAAAAATATCCCTCATGCTTAAATAATAATGATACGACCATATTAATGAACATTTTTCAAGTCTGTGTTCAGTATTATAAACAGAATCCTATCATTGGAAGACACCAGTAGAAAAACTAGTAACAAATATTCGGTTCATCTGAATCTTCTGAGTATCAATAAAAGATAACAAAGTTAGAGAATCTAATAAAAAATAATCATTGACAAAAATATTAGTGAAAAATAATAGGTACAAAATATCACATACCTGTTTAAAGCTCTCCCGGTCTTCAGTAGCAGGTGCTATTTGTAATAACGCCAGCACATACTTATGGTAGAGAAACACATGAGCTATCGGCGCTAAAAGTAGTTTTGGGAGGTAGTATTTGACTGCGAGTCTGAAACCGTGGCCTGCTGTGTCTAATCTTTCTGAGAGCTGGAAAGAAAATATTATGAAGGTTCACTAATTTTAAACCCAAAATTGTTTGCGAACAACCTCTAATCATTTATAAAAACCATTTTAAAACTATCAGTTGGTAAAAATTTAACATATTTCGACTGTACAACCAATCTTTCATATATTCTTCATTTTATTAACAACTTCTTTGATATTTCTTTCATAAAAAAACAACCTCTTTACAATCATTCATTTGGTAAATATTTCTCAAACACCTAGTGTTCCCCTTTTCCAATTCTTAGTTTATTCCCTAGATAGCTAACTGAAGTATAAAATTAACGGGCTTTTTATCAAGCGAACAGATATTTTAAAATTTTCTATCGTTTTTTATCCAAGGAATAGCTATCTATCGGTTGTTGTCTATGTACTTATATCGCTAACTTCACACTGATTATGCACAAGCGAGATGCACTTATACAATCATTGCATTGTTAGAATGAAACAAGACAAAAGTTGATGCTTGACAAATTGACATTGACATATAAGAAACTTAACCTTTTTTTGTTGCCTAAAGTTGTGGCAAAGAGTATGTTTGCTCCGTGTTTTTTATGACAAAATCTTTTCCAAAACTCCTTTTCATCCCATGTACTAAAATGATTAGGTCTCTCTTTTACAACTCGATCTTTTCTATTGGGCTTAGCGTTTGTATAGTTAAGTAACTGCCTTTGCTGCAAAATCCTTGCGTCGTCGATTTGGTCAAAAATATCCAATAGAACTAGAATGTGTGCGTGCCAAACAAAATGGAAATAATCTCAGCTGACACACCACATTACCTCAAAATGTCAAAGAAAACGTATAGATAAATCTCATCCAGCCCCTCTAGAAGCAGATAAGTTTATTCCTCAGTTAGCGGCTTTATTCAACAGATAACATTCTATCTGACCATTTAAAAATTAAAATTTTATTTTTGTGCAAAAAAGTATTTATTTGTTAAGATAATATTGTTTTCTGACACTTTAAGTTAAAGAGCTCAATTGTTTAAAAAAAATTTCTCGTTATGTATGTTTTTTTTAACAATTAGTCAATGATTACCGTAAAGTTAAATGTAACCAGTGCCAAATGATAATTTCTCGTGGTGGGCAGGTATACTACAAGTATGAACAACCACATTAAACACCGACATGCTGCTATTACAACAAAGAAAAACCTTTTTTTTCATTGAGAAATACATACAAAATATATAATACAATTGCTGTCGCCGATTAATCGCCGACTACTATAGTGGCCGGATAGTCGGCTCTACCGACTAGTCGGCGAGTAATCGGCACATCTCTATTAATTACTAGTTATTAACTTACCACTGGATCATCTACGATGTTTTGCAACGCGTCCCTCGACTCTTTGCGGGTAACAATGTTCGCGTACCGGACGTACGCTCGGAACTCCTCTACTTCAGCCAATTCTGTTGGTAAAACATAGTGCTGTATTTTTTTTATTGCTTTTAGAATTAGTAGTAGGTAGCTAGGCCTGATGCGGTTGTGCACAAAAGGTTTTAAAAATTGACAAAGAAAGGAGATCATTTTTTTAGCCTTTTCTGAAAGCGCCGGCCAATCAAAAAAAGTGGCACGTTTTGTTAGAACTAGTCATAAGGAGCAATAGTTACTATGGCAGAAAAGTCGTATGGTTGCCACAAATCAAGTTATACGAGTTAAGAAATTCTTTATTTTCATTCATTTATTGATTTTAGAAAGCACTGGGAAACATAAAATAATGATATATATTGCTAGAAGTAATGATCTGAAGCATTTTTACCTTGGCGCAATGATGTCAGCTAATTAGAAAACTGTAATTTTCACAGGTAAACGAAAAATACCTTTCTCTGTATGATAAATAACCGATTTATTTTATAAAAGTGCCGGCCCACGAAAAAAATGGTATGTGTAGCTGGTACTAGTCAGGCGGAGCAACAGTTAGTATGGCACAACACAAATTCGTAGGGTTGCCACAAACCAAAGTATTAAGAGTTTGCAGCTGATGCAGATCATTAGTTCTAGCAATATCTGTCATTATTTTATGTTCCCCGGTCATATCAGCGGTATAATGACGACACGATTGGCGTTGTGCGCTGTAGCACGGTTTCTCGCCTCGATTTCCCTAGTGTCCCGGGTTCGATTCCCGGTCGGGTCAATTCAGGAAACGATCTTTTCTGAATTGACTCGGGTCTGGGTGTGCTGGGAGACGCCCCTGGCTTATTTCCTTGTGTGGTACCTCGAAACACAGGGATATTAATCCCTACTTCGAGACCAACAAGAGGTGTGTTGTCTGGCGCAAAAAAAAAAAAAAAATGAGTATGGGAAAAAAATCAAACATTTCTCAAATCGAAAACCATTTCGAGGTATTTATATTTTATACCTTATTTAAATAATTAACATTCTTAAAGGCCAAGGATCTAGGATATTTTTAATTGAATACGTTGGCAATCTGGGGTCAAATGAATGACCCCAGAAAGCCAACGTCCGCAAAGAGTACATTAAGGTTCTTATTGGACTCTTGACGGTAATCAAATTGACATCTCACAATTTGAAACCTATTAGGTTGTATAAACGTCCTTTCACGTGGTTGGTTTATAATCTATCCATCAACAAATCAAATGAGGCGATCTGTATCATACGTGATATTTTTAGCTAGGTGGTTCTACTGCATGGTATTAATGGTGTTTCCAGAAAGCAGATTTTAAATTCCCTCAGGTGAAAAATATTCTCCACAAAGTTATTTTTAATAATACGTACATTAATTTACGCCCATGGCCAGACGGTTAGGTAGGACTTAAAATAGCTGTTGAAAATGAAAGGAAGGCAAGAGTATTGCTTTAACTATTTATTTAAATAAAGTGCACGCACAGTTACAGACGGATAGTAGACGAGAGATCGCTGACCGACCACAGATGTCAAACATGCGCATCAGCAGTGTTGCTATTAAATCTAGCGTAGGCGTCCATTATTTCATCATCCTCTCCTGGACGCAGACGCTTTAAAATTAAACCCATTGATGAGGTAAAGCTCTCATGCTTCGGTCGATGGAGTCCCTTCGTCAGAATATCGGCGACCATGTCTCCAGTGCATTTATATTGAACCACGATTTGTTTGGCGGCAATCTTCTCTCGTATGAAGTGAAATCGGACGTCAATATGTTTACTGCGAGCCCGGAAGGCAGCATTTCCCGAAATACTGATAGCACTCTGGTTATCACAGTAGATGGTTATAGGTTTATCTTTAAATTCAGGTCGAAACTCATCTGCCAGTTGTTTCAACCAAAGAGCTTCCTGAATGGCCGATGCTAGGGCCATATATTCAGCCTCACTTGTGGAAAGGGCTATTGTTGGCTGTTTTTTAGAACTCCAGCTTATTGCGGCACCCTGGAATAAAAATATGTAGCCTGTGCAAGATCTTCTATCTTCAATATCATTAGCCCAGTCTGAATCGCTATAGCCTGAAATTTTTTCATCAACATTTCTTTTATAAACCAGTTTCATATTTATTGTAGCTTTCAGGTATCTCAGGACTCGTTTCAGGGCCACCCAATGTTCATTAGTAGGTTGACCATTGTACCTACTCAGAGAATTTACCACATAGGTAATGTCTGGTCGAGTCCCTTGTGACAGGTACAATAAGCAGCCAATTATTTCTTGATATGGAATGTTGTTTAAAATTTCATGTTGACCTTCACTCTTCTTCAGTTTAACATTAGCATCAGCAGGTGTCCACATCGGCTTACAATTGTTCATTCCAAAACGTGTAAGTATCATTTTAATGTAAATAGATTGATCAATAGAAATCTCACCTACTTTTATATCTTGTGAAATACTGAAGCCAATGCAATGTTTGGCGGATCCTAAATCCTTCATATAGAATTTTTCTTTCAGTTTCCCTGTTATTGCTTGTGAGGTTTCCTCATTATTGAAAAAATAAAGTATGTCATCGACATAAACTGCTATAAAAATCATATCATTTTCATTTAAAATGTGATAGTAAACGCATGGGTCTATGTTTGAACGAGTCATTCCAATTTCTAACAGAACCATATTTAGTTTCATGTTCTAAAGTCTGCTGGCTTGTTTAAGTCCGTATATTGACTTGTTCAGTCTACATATTTTGTTTTCATCTTCATAGCCAGGTGGTAAGGACATGTAAATTTCTTCATCAATTTCACCCTGTAAGAATGCTGTTACTGCGTCCATTTGGTGTATTTTAAGTCCATATTTGGCAGCAAGGCCAATCAGGTATCTTAAGGACGTATAACGGACCACTGGAGCATAAACCTCATTGTAATCAATGCCCTTGACTTGTTTAAATCCTTTAATCACCAGTCTAGCTTTGTAACGTGTAACAAGTCCATTGCCGTTCATCTTAGTTTTAAAAACCCATCTGCTGGGAATTACTGATTTTCCTTCTGGTAAATTTACCACTGTCCACGTATTATTCTTTATCAGCGATTCATATTCTTCATCCATAGCTCTTTTCCATTCGTCAGCCTTTTCACTGCTAAGTGCTTCTTGGAGACTCTGTGGATCACTGTTTAGTAAATTCATTGTTGACTCAGCATTTTGACATATCAATGATGAGGGATTTTCACTACCAACATTATTGTTTGTTCTAATAGTTCTCCCAGGTAGCGGTCTCAAAGTCATATGAAATTCCGGTAAAGGGTCGAGTGTCCTATCAGGTAAGTATGACATATCATGTTCATCTTCAAATTTATCAGATTCATCGGAAATAGAAATTATTTGAGATGCATTTAATGATTCGTTTCCTTCCACAGATTCTTTGGGTTCATCTTCATCACACAGAGGTAAGGAAACAGTTTTCTTTTCTTTTATTCCATCACAAATTTTCTTTGTACTTTCATGATCTTCCACTATCTTTAGGTCATTTTTACTAATGGCTTTTTCTTTTTTAGGTACATCATCCACTTTATTTCTTTTAATTGAAGCTTCTAGGAATACAACATCCTTACTTATGACTCCTTTTTTTGTTTCAGGATCTATGAATCGGTAGCCTTTAGTACTATCACTATAGCCAACAAATATCAACTTACGTGACTTCACATCTAGCTTAGTTCTTTTTTCTTTAGGAATAAGCACCATTGCAGGACAACCAAAAATTCTCATGTGACTTATGTTTGGTTTCTTTCCAGTCCATACTTCGTAAGGCGTCGCATCGGATAAGGCGGCGGTGGGAGATCAGTTCACGATGTGTGCAGCTGTAGCAACCGCTTCTGCCCAGAATGTGTCCTGTAATTCAGCATTTAAAATCATGCATCTAGCGCGCTCTATTAAAGTTCTATTCATTCTCTCACTGAGACCGTTTTGTTCTGGAGTGTATGGATTAGACGTTTGGTGCAGTATTCCGTGTTTCTTTAAATAGGCCTCAAAATTATTATTATTGTATTCAGTTCCATTATCACTCCTTAAAATTTTTATTTTTGTACTTAACTCATTCTCTACTCTATTTTTAAATTCCAGAAATTTTTCAAATGCTTCACTTTTGTTCTTAATAAAATATACATGTGTTCGTCGGGAAAAATCATCAGTAAAGGTTATGAAATACCTTGCCCCTCCTATAGAAGTATGCTTCATCGGTCCACATACATCGCTGTGGATGAGCTCTAGCAAGCTGGTTGCACGGGAGCCTTCAGCGGGAAATGGTTTTCTTGTTTGCTTACCTTCAAGACAGGTTACACAAGTGCAATTTTCTGTTCTTGTTGACAACTTTACGCCTTCTGTACAGTTCGGTATTTTATTAAGACTAGTAAAATTTAAGTGACCCATCCTCTGGTGCCACAGATAAGCATCATCATCAGTCTTGGCTATCATGCCTTGCATTTCTTGATATTTACAAGTATTTAACAGATAAGTTTCATTGATTAAATCAGCCTTTGCAACTAACTTATTACTTGGATTGTAAATTTGACAGCCATATTCATTGAATGTAACTCGGCATCCACTTTTAATTATTTTGCTAACTGACAGCAAATTTGTTTTCAATTCTGGTACATATAGAACATTCCTCACCTGTATTAAATCGGTGCTGCCATCTTTTGCATTTACCTCAATGCATACATTACCGCAGCATTCAACCTTTAATACTTTGTTGTTAGCAATTCTTATGCTCGGTACAGATGAAGGATTGATATCAGTGAGCCAGTCCCGGTGCATAGTCATGTGCATGGATGCCCCTGAGTCAACATGCCATAGATTGGAGTCATTTGCTGCCATTGCTGAAAAAGCTGCGACATATCCTGTTTTCTTTTCTGTTTTTTCATTGTTACTTGTCTTTTTATGCCAGCAATTTTTGCTGAGGTGTCCATACTTATTGCAATTAAAGCACCTTGGGCCTTTTTTATTTTTGAGTTGATCACTTCTGGGCTGATAATTTTTCAAGTTTGCATAAAGTGCGGTAGTGTCTGTTGTTTTTACTTCCTGAAGTAATTTATTTTTCACCAAGTCGGCACTAATTTTCATGCCGGAACTTTCTAAGCCCATAATCATGGGCCTGTACATTTCTGGCAACCCTGCCAGCATTAATGTGCCCAACCACTCATCGTCCACATTGAATTTAATATTCCTCAACTTGTGCGCGGCTGTCATTATTTTATTTATATAGTCTTCCACTGATAGACTATTTTCTAAATTGGTATTAATGAGTTCTTTTAATAAGCCAACTTTTCGAGTCAAGCCACTGTCCTCAAATGCCTTCATCAAATTATCCCATACCTGTTTTGCATTTTGGGCTTCTTGAATGTGTACATATAAAATCGGGTCAACTAACAATATTAGTTTTGACTTGGCTTTAGTGTCTTTTTTGAGTGAGTCAATGTCAGTAACCACTGGTTCTTTCAAAACGCAGCTATACAAATCTTCAAGCTGTAAGTATGCCTTGACCGCAAAACTCCAGCTAGCCCAGTTGTCACGACCCGTTAACTTCTCAATGGACATCATTGAATTACTTCCAGCCATATTTATATAACATTCAATCAGTATAAACAGCTGAAAAGATAACTGAAAAGAGAAACCACTCGCGTGCGCGGTAACTAAAAGTGAGGTTATACTCGTGATTTTAATTTTTACTGTTAACTTGTTTAATTACTGTTTAAAACACAAAAATAACTATAAACGGCAGGTTCGGGACGGCCCATAACCTGTTGAAAATGAAAGGAAGGCAAGAGTATTGCTTTAACTATTTATTTAAATAAAGTGCACGCACAGTTACAGACGGATAGTAGACGAGAGATCGCTGACCGACCACAGATGTCAAACATGCGCATCAGCAGTGTTGCTATTAAATCTAGCGTAGGCGTCCATTATTTCATCAATAGCCATTCGCTATAATCCCAACCCTTTCAGGCAGGGCTTGGTTTCAGAACTTGGCAAAATAAATTGTATCTGAAGTCTACTTGTAACATTCTCGTGAGATGCTACATGATGAACAGCTAGCTCTGTTCCAGCCGTAAGTGCAGTAAATCAGTAATTTTCTCCTCATTATTTATTTACTACGAATCAACACTAAGCGAATTTGTGACGTCATGAGTTCGCCATGTTTAAAAATTAATAAAAAATAACTACCGGCTATGTGACGTCATGATATCGCCATGTTTAAAAATTAATAAAAAATTAACTACCGGTTATCTCAACAAAATATTCAATTTAGCTGCTTGAAACAGTAAAAGGTATTTTAAAAAAATATTAAAAAAATAGTTCTCATACCCAATTACGATTATCAACTTTTAAAATAATAATTATTCCACGAATGAAATGGTTTAAAGCTAAAATAAATCATCAAGCCATACCTTCAAAACAACTTCCAATGTACGGCGTCAGCGTGTCTTGCGACATCTCCATGGCATCTTCGAGGTTTCCCAACAACGCCACCGTCAGTTCGTAGATGTCTACGATGTTGCCGAATATTAGCGAGATGGACTGAAACAAATAGAGACAAGAATAGATAAGATATAGAAAAGCTATAAGGCTTTTCAAAGAAATAGCAAAAAGGTTAGTCGACATCACAGGCGACCGAAGAGCTGGCAGATACCTCGGACAAAGAATTAGTCTAGCTATTCAAAGGGGGAACGCTGCCAGTATCTTCGGAACCTTCCCTAAAGGGACTCCTTTTAATAATATTTTTTAGTTATCATATTTTACTTTTTAAGGTTTTTAGTTTTAGCTTCATTTTAAATTATTATATTATAAGTAATTGTCACTATTCTAGATTATAATAGAGACATATATATTATACTAGGTCTCTGCCCACGGCTTCGTCCGCGTGATCTTCATTTTTATGACATAGGGTTTTTTTTCGACTTACGATACTTGTTATTCACAAAATACCGTCTTAGTTAGCACCTATGTCTTATACAGAACCAGTATGCAAAATTTGAGACTCCTAGCACTTGAAGTAACGAAGTTTCATACATACAAACTATCATCCCCAAAAACAACCACTTAGAGGTCGAATTTCGCCAAAACCTGTCTTAGTGAGCACCTAAGTCCTAAAAGAACCCCCGTGCAAAATTTTGAGCTCCTAGCATGTGTAGTTCCTGAAATTTTGCTTTTAAATATTTTAATAATATTGCGTGAGTATTTTTTAATTTCACGATATATCAGAATCTAATAATCCAATTCATATGTTGTAATTGACAGAATTTATCTTCGTAAATTTCTCTTGATAACGAAATAACTTTTAATCATGAGGATTGATGTGCTTGTGTAGTAATAATTCAATCACATAACATACCTTATAGCTACTTATTTTTAAAAGATAGATGTATTGTCTCGTGGACATTTTTATGGATCTACTAAAAATTTAATTTCGGTCGGGATGGTCACCCATCCATAACCCGACCTGACTGGCGTTACTTAACATATCCGATCCGTTGCCGTCACTTAGCCACGGGCATCTCCGTGCTTCGGAAGGCACGTTAAACAGTTGGTCCCGGCTGACGTCACAAGATATCAGTCGTAAAGCCTAGTCAGAGGCCTAAAAAGGCGGCTTGATAACATCTGACGGTAAGGTTTACCACTGGCCTTACATTCACCTCTCCAACAATCCGCACTGAGCCCGCGTGTTGGAGTATGCCTTGTACCACCTCATAGTTGAGGTGAGGCCTGTGCCCAGCAGTGGGACGTATAAGGCTGTATTTGCTTTACTAAAAACTATATTTTTGTAGTACATAGTATCCATGTTTTATCAACAGTGGGGCCAGCGCACGCACGAAAAGATTTACGGTGGCGGTTTTTTACCGGATTACTTATTAAGTGCTAATTGATCTGGCTGAAAACGAATTATTTCAAAACAAAAATACGCCTATAGCGATCAGGGATAATGTAGCTTTTTAACAGTAAAAGAATTTTCGCAATCGTTTCGGTAGTTTCGGAGATTACCTGTCCCAAACATACAAACTCACAAACGCTTACCTCTTTAAAATATTGGTATAGAAAGAGAAAGAAAAAGAGGAAAGATTTTTGATTGTTTGCTTGTTTTTTTGTTTGTTAGTTTGTATTGAATAGGCTCCAAAACTACCGATCCGATCGTGAAAATTCTTTCCCTAACAGAAAGCTGAATTATTCAGGAGTTTTATATGCAGTATTTTGTTATGATGAGTGTAAAAAATCTGTGAAAAATAATAGTAAATGTAACTCAAGTCTGAGAAAAGCGGGCCAAACATTCAAACCAGGCCAGGGGGCCAGCTGTCAAACATTTGACAGAACGAAGTGTCTGGCTGGTTAAACAATATAACTTCTTTATAAAGTTACTTCTCTTTTGTCGAACTTTCTTGAATGAAAAAGTTGACCTGTTGTTTAGTGTAAATAGAAAATAAAACAAATTTAGAAATGGGATAAATCTTCCGATAGTGAGTTCATGTGTATGTCGTAGAATAACAGGAAACATCGGCATTTCGCGAAAACCTTAGGTAGATCGCGCAAATACAAGTTTGCTTAGGACAATTGGAATTCGAGACTAATTGGCTAATGTAGGATTTATGACATCTTTATTCTGATTGGTCAAAATAAGCTCCCGTATCAAGATCATAGACTCATGAAAGTAAAGAATAATCCTTAAGGAAAAACGCCCTTAAGAGGTTGCGAGGACACAATGAGGGGATTTCCCTATTGTCCGACATGCGAATGGCAAGGGGAATCCCCGTGTAGTGTTTTGTACATTTCACTTACAATTACTTACGGTCTTACTTTGGTTCTAACAAGCCTTCATTCGTTCAGGTTTGTTTCCTATTGTTATTGCTGTGATGCGAGCGTCACCAAATTTATTATTAATAAAATGCCTCGCCTAAGAAATGGTATTTGGGAACATTTCACAGAAAAAGCACTACCAAAACTGTCTGTTTTAGATTAAATCATTGATTTTTATTTAAAAAATCATTTGCTTTAAATTAAAATGATTAATTCATGCCAACCCTGGTCAGTTCGTATCTGGTGGCTCATGAAGATGTGTAACATGTGTGTAGATGCACTCACCCTTGTATCATGCTCCAGAATCTTCTCGATCTCGTCCTTAAACACCCTAATAATCAGATGCAGGTCCCTGAGGAAGTTCTTCTCGTCGGTCAGCAAGTCCCTGACCAGTTCCCCGTAGGTCAGGGAGCCTCTCCGCGCGTGCCTCTCGGTGTTGTTGTGGTGGCCGTTGCCTTCCACCGCGGCCGCTTCAGATTCTTGGTAGAACATGTCCATTAGTACCTGGGGAACGTAAAAGATAAAATTATTAATCTATATACAGCCTTAGTATTTTTCTAATCTAAGACTGCGTTCCAAATCGAGTGGAAATTACACTCTGAAGAGTGAAAATCACTCGAACCCGTTCCAAATTGACCCCGAGTGATATATAGTTTCCCAGTTGTTTCTGAACGGGTTCGGGTGACGTTTAACACTCTGACAAGTGCGAGTTTTACCGGTGTCTGCAGCCCGATGACATACACCTGACAGCTGTCAGACAGACGTTTTGTTCGTTTTGTCTCTTTCTTTTCGACGAGGGTGAAAATCACTCTGCAAAAAGCGATTTGGAACGAGCCTTAATATTATAAAGATTTGTGAGTTTGTATGTTTGAGGCAGGTAATCTCCGAAACTACCGGACCGATTTCAAAAATTATTTCACTGTTACAAAGCTACATTATCCCTGATTGCTACAGGCACATGTATTTTTCAAAATCGTTAGGGATCCGTATCAATACTTTGATATGTAACCCAACGTGTGAGAAAAATTGGTCCGCGAAGGCGGAAAGCTAGTATAGGCAAATGAACTTCAAACTGGGTGTTGGACTTTTTGGTCAAATTGCGGTCTGGCAAGGTTGATGGAAGGCTTCTGAGAGGCCGTAGTCCACTGAGGTGGTCCGACCAGGGCTTTCTCACTAACGCAATGTCTGCAGTTTCGGTCAAACTGATGTGTCAAAATAACCTACAACAATATTCTTGTTTCTTTACTTGTGTATGCTGAATGTCATATTTGGGAGTACAAAATACATGACGGTAGTTAAATTATCTTAGCTTTTATACCAATTAAGACCATGTTAATTTGCCCGATACTACGGACAATGAGCTAGTGAGTAGACTCCCTGATTCGGTTGTTGCTAGACACGAAACTCCACGATGCGTTTCACAATGCCAAAAGACAGGCAAAGATGGCGAACCATTATGAGGCTTGAGCTGACAAATCGTAAGGAACACGAATCTCGAGAGGGGATACGACGGGAGGAAATTTCAAACTAAATTATTAATGTGAACCAAAGTTTGGCAACAATTTTTTTTTTTTATTAAATAGTCCAAAATGATGTGTGCTTTTCTACATATTTTCAGTTACAATCCAAAATTCCAGAGCTATCTTAGGATTTCGGATTTGAAGCAGACTATGTAATAAATCAATTGAGAAATCACTAAATGTACTAGAAAATTAAAAAAAAAAGTTTATGTGACATTAATCACCTAATCTAATCTAAATCAGCCCATTTTGTCCCACTGCAGAGCAAAGGCCTCCTCTCCCAATCTCCATCCCTCACGATTCAAAGCCATTGTTGGAAAAACCTTGCGATGCATGTTTAATTCGTCTCGCCACCTTCTAGACTCCAGAGTAAGCGTTGGAAGTTGGGATGCCATTCCGTTGCTGTCCTCGCCCCACAACTTAGCTGGCACGCGGCACACTTGCCCAATCCATTTCCACTCAAGCTTGGCGGCAGTGTGTGGACCCACGTCAGCGATTTTTGTCTTAGAGCGCAGTGAGTTTGACACCTAGAATACTGAATAAATCATAGAAAAGAATAATTCCAACCTTATCAGCACACATAGCAGTCTTTATATCCCCGCAAGCGATGCTCTCATAGCCAGACTTCTGCGATATCTTCTTCACGAAGTTGCCGGCCAGCTTCAGGATATCAGCGCTGACGTACTCCAGTATGGCGGTAATGAACACCGATACTGACACGTCGATTTTGTACTGGAGCACCTCCTGGAACAAGTACATGGAGAGTTACGATTTGGTAGTAAATACAAGAGAGATGAGCACAAAAGAGGTACAGCACAGCGGAATCCTCTACTTCTGTTTTATTATAGGATGCAAAAACCTCCACCTTAGACAGGTAAAACAGAGGGCAGGTAAAACTCATTGGGTAGCTGTTGCGCTGTCGGCGGGTGACTTGAGAAGCGACCTAAAAGTATGTCACCACACGATTGTAGCTAGTTTCAGAACTATTTTGAGTATATAACGCAAGTGAAGACGGTCTTCAAAGGGAGGCTCATGAAGCACTGAGATTCTTGTCACTTTTTCCCGCGTTCATCTAAAATAATAAAGGACTCCCAAAACTGGTATATCCACATGAATATGACATTGGGGCTGCAAAGAAGAGGCCAGAAACGTATCAATGACACCAATTGTCACGTTCTGTGGAAAACCTTGTGGACAGAAATTACACCAGACCTAGTATTTATAAAACAGTTCTCTAGTCCTACCTTCTGCAGCAACTGATGCAGCTTATCATGGGGCAGGATGGCGCGTCGCTTGCGCTGCTGCGCAGAGTCGCGCGCGTCCGCCAGCGCCCACTTGTCTAGCGGCGTGGGGAAGGTGCGCGCCACGCGTTCTTCCACGTCCTGTGGAGATGAAAGTGCGTTTAGGATAGATGAACCAACTAAAAGCACATTCGTAAATAAACAAGAGACAAAGCTTCAAAAACTGCGTTGATACAGGAAATTCTATTCTTACGTATTTGTGAAAGCAATGGTAGCTTCGTCGAGTACGATTGAAACCGGTTGAAGCCTATCTTTATATTGCTCCAAGTCCTACCTTAACTGTGAGAGGCGACGCCTGCGCACAGAGCATAGGCAGCAGAGGCAAGCAGGAGCGCCTCCACATACTCCTTCACGTTTAGGGTGGGGTGGACTTGCTCCAACACGTGCAATTGCGTGAACGTGCCAGAAGACGCCACCACGAATGCCATACGTTTGCTCGTGAGTTAGATTAAGTAAAACCCGCGCTAGGCACTCAATTGTTGAAGCTTTCTCTACCTATGTGCGAAGAGCCCTCAATGTGAACCCAACCTGGCCCTTGTCTCTTCGAGTAGATGGATGTATAGGCAAATTCTGGATAACCAAGAATTTTGCGATTAGGTTTTATTTTATTTTGTTTTACTAGAGACGTCGTCTGCGAGGACCAGAATTATTTTTGTCTCAGCAAGTAGATGAATGTATTGGTTAATGCTGGACCACCAAATTTCGTAGCGAAGAATTATTTTATTAGCTTCTGCCTGCATTCGTGAGAACCGTGTTTTTTACCTCCTTGAGTGTTTTAATTGCCAAGAACCTAATCATCTACAATGTTTCTTGAAGTCTTGTACAGAGTCCAAGGATACTTATAAAGACCTAAAGTCCGAAATATAATTAGGAATAGCAAACTGACAGTTCAAAGCGCCCTTTATTTTTGAAATGTTTAATTTTACTCATAAGAAATGTTTTTTATAAAAAATTACGAAGTATATTAAATATAACAACATGTAAACTGTATAAGTGATAAGAAATCAACAATTAAAATAAATGTAATCAATAGAATGTTAGCTGTTTTTCTTTGGCGAGCAGAAGTTAAAATGTGTTTTTTTTTATAGCAGATCTAGCAAGCCCGGGCGGCCGGCCCCCTAACTAGGCCACCATTCACGTACGGGCACATCTGTGAGATTTAGCTGACGTGACCTCTCGGACAGATCTGAGATATTTTTTCCTACCTACGTAAGTTTTTGCCTGACAGATGGGCCCGTGCGTGTATGGTGGCCTATTCTCTAACTAGCAATGCGAATCAATTACTAGTCACTTGCACTTTGGCAGCTTGTCAGCCAATGACGGTGCAGTATTTTACGTCAAATAACAATAATCGCTGACAAAATCGCGATTTTCTTGGGGTTGAAGTTAGTGATAGTGTGAAGACGGCCAGAAAATTACATTTTTATCACTAGATAAGTTAAATCTGAGTTGTAGTTTGCTACTCAAGCAATGGAACAAAATTAAATACATTCTGGTAATTTTGTTTGAGGGAAAAAAACTTCGAAGAATTGAAAAGAAAGATTTGGTGTGTATTTTTATTTTGCACTTATTCTTCTTTGCGATTAAAAACTGACAGAAATTGGTATTATTGGTAAAAGTAGTTTGAATCTGTCTTCATACTACTTACCAACTTTAATGTCACTTCTTACTCCAATTTGATTTGGGTTTAACATATTCAAATATCACAAACGCTAATTTATTTAACCTTTTGACAATTAACAAAATCATTGAATCACAATCTTCCAACTCCATTACGTAGGATACAATACAAGACCATTTTAAAGGTACGATAAAGTGGCAACCCACCAAACGTCAGTTTAGTATTCTTTTTTAAATATCGGACTATTACAAGTATGTTTTGGTATTTATATTTCCACATACAATCCTCTAAAGGCCTCTGCCTCGAATTTTGCGGGCAGCGGGGCGGCGCGGGGGCGGGCGGCAGCCGCTGCCGCCCCGCTGCCCGCAAAATTCGAGGCTGAGGCCTTAGACTTACTTGAACTGTGAGGGGCGAAGGCTGCGCACAAAGCATAGCCAGCAGACGCAAGCAGAGCGACTCCACGTACTCCAGGGCGCTCTCCTCCGCGTTCAAGGTGGGGTGGACTTGCTCCAACACCTGGGGACAATGAAACAATATGTTATTTTATGTCTTGATTGAGATACCCGTCAAGATGTCGATAACGTGCTACAATCAGTGTAAAAACTCGATTATTCCTATTAACATTGCAGATATGTGTTTCTGCTGGTAGGTAAGGTTAATAGAGGTAATTGAGGAAGAGCTTACTAATTTGAGATGGCACCACCGCATTCACGCACACATTTTTTTTATTTAACCTATAATGTCCCACTGGGCAATGGTCTCTCCCATATTTGTCCATATGTCCCTGTCTTAAGCCAAGGTCTGCCACTCGCTGGAATAGTTCGATAGGTCATCGCACCATCGTTTCCGACGAAATATTTGAAATTTCGCACACATATGAATTTCAAATATAAGACTATATATTTGAATAAATCTTTTCGAAAAATATAAACAATATATTTTTTTCTAAACTAAATGAGAGTGTATGAAAGCGTTGATAAAAGATCGCGATAGAAGTTTGTGATCAAAACCGCAAGTGAATAGACGAGAGTGTACTGTACATGGCGTGCTCTTGGGCGAGACCTCTCGGCGAGACTTGAAGAGATCACTCGTTCGAGATTGTACAGACGCCATTATGTATGCACTCGCAGGAGTGTACATCAATGCTTTCGGCGTTACTCGCAAGAAGTGCCGAGACCCTTTTATTTATTTATTTATTTATTTAGAATAGGTACACAGACAGATTACCATCGTTATATACATATAATATTTTGTACACAATAGGCTAGACAATAATCCAAAAAGTGTGTACACAGCATGATTAATTGTTATTTCCTAAGGACGGTTTTAAAATACAGCTAAAAGATAATAATAAAAAGTAAAAAGCTAAAAACTAAAAGTTTAACCTTTGACTCAGGCGCAAGAAACAGACTCAGGAGCGAGAGCGGGCGAGTAAGTCCGAGGCAAGGCGAGAGCAACCATGTTCACTCTCGCACTCGCCCTGTCTCGGTGAGAGTGTACATGCCACCATAATAATTGATATCGCATAGCGTAACAGCGGAAGCGACTACTGATGCGTCCATCCTCTCGGTGATAAAAACCGCAAGTGAATAGACCAGTGTTGCCGCAACTGATCTCCAAAAAGTACATAACCAACCATGAATGCGGTGGAGTGGTTTATTTCAACTTAGACAAGCTCTTACCAGGGGATCTGGAGATTAAGACTGCTTAAGTGAACCATTTATATAGGTAGGGAGGGAATGGACGTTTCATGGAGTGTGGCACTAAAAAAAAGGCAAGCCACAAAGAGATTGGGTGACAACATTACAATATGTTGTCGGAAGAACATGGGGCAAAGTGATTATGGATGGAAATAGGTGAAGGGTAGAGGCTAAGATCAGGGGATGTCCTAGTTAATTTATTTAGCGAAAAACACAATTAAATGTTTAGAAGTAGGAATAATATTTTTTTTGACATAAAAGTAATAATTTGAACTACCAAATTTTGTTGCTGCCATTGGATTTCTTAGTTATAAAATAAATATTAAAATTTCAACAAATACCAGTAATAAATAAAAATGACTTGGAATGAAATATCTTAGAAAAAGATTTGCTTGCAATAGAAAACAATAAATAAATACATTCCTTGTTCTTTGCCTGTAGCATAGTTAAGGGATAGAAGTAGGTTGTCATACATGAGGTCCGACCGCGGTTTGTATGTGAGCGCGCCCGTACTATCCCCGTACCTACGCGCGTCGCACGCACACTCTGACAAAATGTAAAGGAAATCGTAGGGCGTCAGTCAGTCGTGGCTGCGCCGAGCGCAGGTAATGCCGCGCGCTTCGACTAGGGGATGCAATCACGATCTCGGGAGATCCCGAGATTTCGCCTCATTTTTCGAGATCAATCTCTAAGCATAAAATGACGTGATCTCGGCCGAGATTGACGAGATCGAGCGGCAGTAGTCGGCGACGCATGACGCATGTTCTTTGCGCGCGAGCGAGTCGCTCAAGCCGCTGACTGGCGAAGGAAAGTGTCGGACCGCGTACGCAAACTATCCCGACTATTCCCGAGTATTCACGATGTTGGGCGATTGTTTGTTTACAATTGTTTTAGTTGTGCAGTTACTGTCATGGTGTGCTAAAATTATGTGTTTTTATGGGTTTATTGAATGAAAATTTGTATTATTTTGTTACGCAAGTGCTAGACTGTTAAGTTATTACTTTTAAAATGACAATTTGTGTGCATGTACAACTTACTTCCTATACTCAAGCTCAAATATTGCTACAAAATAGTATGTGTAAATATTGCAGTGTTTATGGATGTCATTATAACAACTAGTCAAAACCAGAATTGTCTCTCTTCACATTACCTGCCTTATAAGATTGGTAAAACAAAGTACCTAATTTAATTAAGATACATAATATTGTGTGTAATCGGATCCAGATTTGTAGTGATTGTTCAGAGTTTGATGCTGCATTTTTAATGATTGAATAAACTCCATGCAACAGCCCTGCGTGTTTAGGCTATTATTTCTCACTCAGGTACTGAGTTAAAAAATTGCTTTCATTTGACAGAATGTTCCCTTGAGAGGTTCATATCTAAGCAAATGCAGAAAGTTTATTCTAGATTAGATGAAAAATAAAATAATCTAAAGTGCTAAAATTAAGCAATTTCAATCCAACTTTCTGGACGTCTGTCCAATGCTCTCTCAACTCTTTGCAATTGCTGTAAGAAATCATCCTACAATTTTTATAGCTATTTTCTACCTTTAATTAGAAATTAGGAAATATTATCCAATGGTAACCATATCATAAGCTTTGCTTAGTTTGGGGTCTGGTGGGACTATATTCCTGATATATTCATTGTTGGTTGAATCTATTTTGTACTTAATTAAATTACTAATAGAGAAACTCAAGAAATGACACAATTTAAAGTTAATAAATTGCATGAAGACAAAATATTTGCACATCATTAATCAATGTAAATTTATTAAAAATATAAATAAAAGAACTTCAAATGTACCATGTTTTATGCAAATAAAGAATTATCTTTAACCTACTTGTACCATAACAACTGAACACCAATGTTTCCGATTTATTTTCTAGCCTACACTCTCATTGAAATAAAAATTGACCCAATAATAGGCCACTTAATATGTTATTAGCTGTAATTAAGCATACTATAATATGTCCACAACAGTCACTAAAATAAGAGGTTGTTAAAAGTTGATACAAAGTGAAAAAAAACTTTAATTTACATGACAGGGGACCAACTTGAGGATTCCCAGATGTGAGAACAAATGCATTTTGTGATGAAAAATGAGTGTTAATGAATATTTAGGTAACACGCAATGATTTTGAACGTATTAATAAGTGGATTTCAACAAAATTGACATGGGATTCAGAGAAAATTACGACGGCAAAGGACGAACAACTTTTGTATACAAACCTTTCGAAGCTGATTGACGAAGAGGCCACGCCATTTCTCCGCGTTCTGCGGATCCTGGAAATCGTAGCCGCGGCTCTCCTCGACTGTCGGCAGCATCCTATACGACAACCCCGTTGAGAAATCATGTAAACACAAAGTGGAGCCTGATATCAAACTAACACAACACACAGGGCCATGACGCTTAATCTGCGAGTTTGGCAGCTTTCAGCCTCACAACACAACTTTAGAACCACGAGACGATGATGTACAGAGAAGAATCAATCGACAAGATACACGATAGGTAGAAATTAAGAGAAGAAATTAATTTAAATGTAAAAAATTCTTTGATTCTTTTGATCGGCAAAACGACGCCATTTTCTTTATTCTGTTCTTGACTCTTGTTACTTTTTTTTAAGTAGCAATCCCTCTCGCGGGCCACGGGCCTGTAGCTTATCAATTTTACGATAAAAGGAATTTATTTGTTTTATTGAAAATGATTGGAATAACGCATTTTTATTCAATTTGAGTTCAATAAAATGTATTTGATTTAATTTTATTAATTACGTATATACCTTACCTATTGTTTTCTCAGATTTTCGAACGCAAGTAGGAAACGTCACCAGTGCAATGTGAGTGCTTTTTTAAGCATAAAAAGTTGTTCCTGGCCCCTGACTGACTCTCGAATCTAATTTTTGATCCTTACCGCTTTGAAATAAGGTGCAAAAATTTCTTGTTAGACATTTCTGCAATGCTTGTCCATTGAAACTGTTTTCATTATTTTATTGATGGAATTTGTTTATTAATCGTTATTTCAATGGGGGACTAACTTTTCACATTACGTCGATTTTCCTAAAGTCGCTTGGCATAACTCATTTGGCATAACATCATAAAGCATAATATTAACGTCTCTTTGTTTTCTTCGCATAACTTTCTTATAGCATAACAGTCCAAAGGCATAATAATACAAGGCATAAGTAGCCCTAATAACATTTGGCATAATATAGTTAAGCCTAATATTTTTAAGCATATTTATAGAACAGCATAATTTAAGAAGGCATAATTAGTAAACTCTATATTTACATAACTTTTGTAGTCCTAAATGTTCTTTAGCATAAATTTGAAATAACAAAACGCTGCAAAACCGACTCCACGCAGTCTTGTCTGCCCTACCCCTAGAGTGTAACTCAAGCCCACGTAGGCGCGGAGGGGCAAGGCGGCCCGCGAGCTGAGGAGCAGGTGGTTTCAACGCTCGTCAGCGGTGAGCGGAAACCGTCTGCGACGATAAGCTCATGTGGGACCACCGGAGACCCGCAGCGCCGGAGCCGTGAACGAAGCTATATGCCTGCTGCATGTTGCATTTCAGCTTGCACGCTGCATGTTGCATTTCTGCTTGCATTCTGAATGCCTGGATACATACATATATACATACATACCATCACGCCTCTTTCCCAACGGGGTAGGCAGATACCACTTCTTTCCACTTGCTACGATCCTGACATACATCTTGCGCTTCTTCTACTCTCATGAGTCCTTTCATACATGCTCGTCGGTTAAAGGTACTCTTGACCCGACCCTTTCTGAGAACATCTTGAACTTGCCCAAGAAACGTTCTTCTGGGTCTTCCCCTTCCAACAGTCCCATTTACCCTTGCCTCATAAATCCGTTTCGTTAATCGCCTTTCATCCATTCTTTCCATATGACCAAACCACCTCAGCATTCCCATCTCAATTTTAGTAACCACGTCTTCTTTCACACCACATCGTTCTCTTATTACACAGTTTCTAATTCTATCACTCAGTTTTACCCCATCCATGCTTCTTAATGCTCTCATTTGCACTGCATTTATTTTACTTTCATCCTTCTTCTGCCATACCCAACTTTCACTACCATACATTAATGTCGGTACCAGCATGCCTGGATGCCTGCTTGCATGCTGAATGCCTGGATGCCTGCTTGCATGCTGCATGCCTGCTTGCATGGTGCATACCTGCTTGCATGCTGCATGCCTGCTTGCATGCTGAAAGCCTGCTTGCACACTGTATGCCCGCTTCCACGCTGCATGCCTGCTTGCCTGCTTACATGCATGCACGCATGTATTCTAATTGTTACAAATCGTTGTATTTTTATGGTTCTCATTTATTATAATTTTTTTAAAAGTATGCGTAATGTTATTATAAATTTTAATGATTAAGTTTTTAAAAATTATGCGTTAAGTTATTACTCGTTTTGATTATTATGATTGGGAACATTATGCATATAACTATTCTGCCTTTAGACTTTTAGACTTAATCACCTGCAAGCTGAAAGTTCACAGGATAGTCAGACAAAAGCATTACAGTACTGCATTCGGATGCACTAACACTAAATTTAAAGATAAGGATTTAACCTTTAACAGACTTCCCAAGAATCCTGAAAGCGCAAAAACATGTGTTTATTTACGACATCACATAAGAAACCTCTGAAATTATCAGTGTTTCTCTACCATATTATTAATGTTATATACATAAAACCTTCTTGAATCACTCTTAACTATTAAAAAAACCCGCATCAAAATAATTAGTAGCGTAGTTTTGAAGATCTAAGCATACATAGGAATAGACAGACTGAAAGTGACTTTTTTATACTATGCAGTGAATAACAAACAAACCACGAAAAAGCGTATTTATTTGCAGTATTTATAGGTACCTACGTGACACACGCAAGCGCTCATATTCCAATATTTGCATGCACTTGTGTTGAATGTGCGTCTTTATTTATTTTGTTCTGTGCTTATGCTAAACAATTTTAGTCTACACAATATTAGGATTTCTGAAATTATGCCACACATAATTATGGCTCGTGAGGATTAGGAAAATCAAAATTATGGAACATGATATTATGACATTGAACATTATGCTTAGAATAAGTGGGCCAATTTTAATAACTCACATTATTCCAAATACTTAAAATTGTAAAATAAGCAAAGAAAATTAAAATACTTCCAGAGTTCAATTATTTAATTTCTGTTTAATAGAAAGATAATTTATACAAATTTACATAATAACAAGTGCTTAAAGTGAATTATCCACCACCTTGATTTCAAGGGTGCCCAGAATGCTAGCAGCATTACCTCTTTGAATGGCCAGACTAATACGCTGCAGCCCTCTGGTCACCTCACCGGAGACTTCAATGAGGCGAGTGGACAATTCCTTAAATATTTTACGGGCCTCTGGACCCCATGGTCCCAAAGTCTCCACTGCGAAGGTACAAAGCGGTGACAGCTGCCGAGTGAAGAGTATTTTTTTTTTTTCAACTCTGCAGCCGCTGCTGCCGCGTCTGCGTTTTGTGCTGAGGCGTGAACGCGTGAACGTGGGATGAAAGATTATTAACATTACTAACACTTTATATAAAAACGATATACAAATACTTGCATGGGTTTTAATTAAAACCAGTGCTTTTAGCCTTGTCACACTTGTGTTGTGTCCTCTCAAAAAACACCCAACCCTATCTGTCATCGCGATGTCCTGTAAACAGATAAAAAAATTGTGCTTTTATTTATTTTTATTGCGAAGTTGATTGATTGAGTGAAAGATTGTGTGAAGCGCAACTTTGTTGAATAATTTGAAATTTATTTGTAAAATCAACTACTAAATTAAATGAAACAATGAATTGCGTGTTCGTTTTGCTAATAACTCTATTAGAAATAGTTTATGGCGCCGACAACTTGGTTTCCTACCGTAATGATGGGAGTAACAAGACTTTTATTTACAATCGGTGAGTAAGAGTTCACAAAAAAATGTATCCCGAAACGATTTAGTTCCAATCACTTCATTTAATATCATTGTAAATTAAAGACAGCATCAGTAAAAGTAATGTTATGTTTGCACTAAAAGTTCAGAATCAGGGAAATCCCCTATCACAACTCAAAGATAAGATGATTGTGTGACTCATTATATATTTGTTCAGTGAATTCGCGTATTCACTATCCTATCTCTTCCATTCATTTACTATTTGTTTTGTTACGTGGTGATGTAGGTAGTTTTTACATCATAAAAAGCTAATAATCAGAATCTTACTTAGACAGTTGTAATTGTTAATACTTTACCATTGTTAAGTTGTAAGTTTTCTTACCGTTTTATAAATTGAACTGAATTATAACTGATGATGTTGTCAAATATAGGATACTAATAATAATTCTAATTAATCAAAAAGTATGTACATTAAAAAGGGCCCTAAAAAGCTTTCAGTTTGTTTACTTAAATGTAAAATTCAATATGGCCCTTCAAACTTGTGAAGGGAAATCAATTTTTAAGTGTAAGTAAATAAAAAAATATACCTTTAGATAAATTAAACAGTTCATAGCAACAACAAAATCATATTTATAAACACATAGGTTATTTAATATTGCCGCTGAAAAAATGTTTTGCAGAACGCAAATGATGTCATTTCCGAGCAGGCATTTTGTAGGGTGTGTTTTGGGTTATATGATTATTACCAAAAATATGATTTTTAAAATTGCTATCTCTTGGGGAGTTTTGCTGCTTTTGAAATGTTTTTCTTACCAATGTTTGTATTTTTGAGAGCTCTTTCGATAACACCTCAACGAAAGTAAAGTCAAATACCCTATTGTTTAACATGTTAATGGGCTAATTTAGCACTGTCTAGGCTAGGACATACATCTTCATACAATCCTAGGCTTTTTTTCATTATTGTGGGGAGATCCTCATTGATACCTCGCCGCTCGGGGGAACGACGATGTTATGTCGGACTTCTACCGACTAAAACCCAACACAACCTCAACACCTTCAGCGGCGCGGTCCCAAAAAAGTTTCGCAACGCCCCGCCGCCAATGCTTCTCCGTGTTGGGGCCCCCTCCAGCCGACCCCCCAATGAAGGGGGAGGCCACGGAAGCACCTGGAGCACACAGGTTTTTCCGCCGTCGCTGTGAAAGCCATGCATTGCAAGCAAAAGCACCCCCGTACTCAAGGCTGCTGGCTCCCACCATACGCGGACCCTACCGCAGCCAGGATCCACCTAGAAGGTGGATTCGCTGCCGCATCTGGCGGTGCGGTCCCATCGAGCCGCAGTGCACAGGGGGGGCCAGCCGCGGATCACTGACCCCCTCCAAACGGTTGTGCACCGTGGCCCCCACCTCCCGCACTAAGGCGTGGGCGCCTATTTGGGCGGGCAGTG
The DNA here is from genome assembly GCA_947369235.1 of Udea olivalis. Taxonomy (NCBI): domain Eukaryota; kingdom Metazoa; phylum Arthropoda; class Insecta; order Lepidoptera; family Crambidae; genus Udea; species Udea olivalis. The sequence continues at coordinate 2,922,059 of OX376370.1, forward strand.
GTAGACAGGCAGGCACCATACCACCACTACGCCCGGTGGCAGGCAGGTGGGAATTCCACGGAAGTGCCACGCCTGAGCCCTCTTAGCTTCCCGGTGGTTCCACCTGCCTCCAGTACTAAGCCCCCCGCCACAACAAGGCGAAGGCTCATGGGGGGGAGGCTTCTTAACCTAATCTACAGGTGTCAGAGACATATTTAACTTGTCTCACAGATTGGTAAATTATACATGACACTTAAAATAAACTGAAAGTATTAAAGATATCTATCATAATTATCTTTGTTACTTTCTGTTTATTTTACTATGATCCTTGCCACAGATCAATCCTGGGCCGGTGTTAAACCCAGGGCCTTGACCATCATCAATAAAAAAATACCTAATATATATTGTTTTATATTCAGGTACAAATACAACACAACAATTCACATCACAGTGAATAACGATACAGAACAGTTTTTGGATTTCTATGAGGTAAGTATTTAATATATTTCAATAAAGTTAACTCTTAACTAGCAAAAATTTTAACAAAAAAAAAACCAACTTCAAAAAAACATATTGCTAAACAAAGCACTAAAAAGTAAAGAAATAATTGCGGATTCTTCTAAAGCTTATACGATAATATGTAGGACAAATATTGTTATTGTGGGAGTCGGTGGTGGGGGGGAGGCACCACTGTCTCCAGGGCGCTTTTAACGTGACGCGACCTGGACGCGCGCTACAGTGCGCACTACATTGCGTGCTTGAAAAAAACAAACACACACGTTCTTAATGCGGCGTGTTCGCTCGAACCGGTAGTGGTGAATCAGCATCTACATGGATTATACGAACTTTTAAGCGCGTCCACGCAACAATCTGCGAAACTAAAATTTTGCGACCACTAGACATTTTGCAAACTAGAAATGTATGCTGATGATATTGTGCTAGCTGATTCGAACAGGGGACGGCTGGTACAATAGGTGAATAAGTGGAAAAAATCACTTGAAAACGGCGGTCTGAACCTAATGTGGCGAAGACGAAGTCCATGGCCTGCAACACCACAGATCCCCAGTCCGTCCGCATAGGTGATGACGTGTCAAGTGCACGGACCGTGTCAAATACCTGGGATCTGTGTTAAGCGCGTCCGGGGACATCGAAAGCGACGTCAGAGCCCGAATTTCCGCTTGGGCCAAATGGCGTGAGGTGACTCGTGTTACTGGTGTCGATTAAGCTGAAGGGGCAGGTCTATAAAACCATCATTAGGCCTGTCCTTTTATATGGCAGTGAACCATGGCCGTTGCTAGAGCGACACAAGCAGGAGCTGCGCGTCACGGAAATGAAGATGCTGCGGTGGATGTGTGGAGTCTCACGCAAAGATCGCGTGCAGACAGGCTGCAGGAGTGCCGCCTTTGTTGGTATGGTCATGTCTCACGGAGATCGGCAAACTACGTGGGCAACAAATGTCTGGCCATGCCGCTCCCGCCAGGTACTGGTAGAAGAGGTCGACCCAAGAAGTGCTGGCTCGACATTGTCAAGGGTGACATGCGTGCCAACAGACTCACCACTGAGGATGCACAAGACCGCACGAAGTGGGCCAAGAAAATAAGAAACGCGGACCCTGGGACCACACACACCAGTGTGAGTTCACAAGCGGGATAGACCGCACGGATGATGATGGAGACATTTTGCAAATTGTACATTCTGCGCTTAAACGAATCAAAGGTGATTAATGTAAAAATAAAAGCACTGTAAAATATAATCTTCCTTGTAGGACTCTGACCTATGGTACGGGTACCCTACGAGGGTACATGTGTCCAGCAATGACACCATCACGGGGGAGTACCCGCTCTTCATCACAGCTACACAGCAGAAAGGTGAGGTTCGCTTCATAGTGCCTAGTGCAAGTTTCAGTGAGCTATGCGAATGAAGAAAAACGAGTCAGCGCCACCTAGCCGTGAATTCGGGCAACATTAAGGCCGCTAGATGGCGCTGACTCGATGTCATAATATTTTAGATTTAGGTACGTGCTCGCAAAACGCGATGGTGAAATCATTCGCATCGCTCATTGCAACTCGCACTCAGCAATGAAATATTCTAAGAGGATACAGAAGCGCCGTATTTCCATAGAAACGTGGTCTAATGTTTCCTCCCTGGATATTCCTAGTAGGGGAATCAATTTTTCCTAAAAAATCTATGGCCACTATTAGCATGTCCCTTTGTTTTCTTTTTTGTGATAAAGTAATTAATTATCAAAAGAGTTATGTTATTATGACCATTCGAAAATCTAAAAAATGGACAGATTTTCCACTGTGTTCAATAATCGATAAAATTAATTTTATTAGATTATGTAAAAAAAATCTTCGATAAAGATAACGCCTCCTTGGCCAACTGATTTCAGAGCTCGGCCCGAATCCCTGAGGTCCCGGGTTCAATTCCCAGGTCGGGCAAAGTGTGTTTTCGGATTTTTCGAAACACAGCCGTGGTTTGTGATCTCCAACCCGCATTTGGCAGGCGTGGTGATCAAGCCAATACCCATCCATTGTAGCGATGAACAATATATTTTACAATTCTCTCGACCGTGCTGTGTCCTCTCAGGCCGAGCTGGATTTGCGCGATCATCCTGAAAATAAACAGGATAGCTGATGATAGGGATCACTGGAGGGATTTGGGGGAGGCCTTTGCTCAGCAGTGGGACAGTACAGGCTATGTTAAAAAAAAAACATATTCCTGTTATCCGGCGTTTCGTGATCGTACTAGGGTTTTCGGTTGAAAATACGGCTCCTCCTATTATCCTTCGACCTTATTTTTTTGTCTCCATTTCTGGAGCGTGTACCTACAGTCCAACTATTTTAAGAAATGCGTTTTTACAGATGTCATACTGATTGGACTAGGCATGTAGTCAAAAAAATATCGATTTAAATTCCCAAGAAATGGTAATCGATTACAAGTTTAAGTAACAGAATTATTTAATTGAAACCGAACACGCAATGTATAAGTTTATATATTTCATTTCGTTCGTTGTATTGTTTTGATTAGATCTCTGTAATGTTTTTAAACTGTGGGCATGGAGTATTATTTTCAAGAACCGTTAGGTCTTTACCCCAAAAAAGTAAAGAATCTTACTAAAACCAACTGTTTAGGTAAGCTACAGGAAACACTGTCCTCCACAGCCGGTGGTAGTCACAATTTTTAATGACAGAAAAAAAACCTACCGAAAAGGACTGCGCGTCCATAGATAATCTAATAGCTGTTTTTTTTCGAGCCTTGGTCCTATCGATCTGCATATTCTGAGTTCTGTCTGCTCGTTTAAAAAAAATCAAGAAACACTTATGAAATGATCTGCTTATTCAGAGTCCTGCATACTTCTTACGATCAACCAATAGAGTAGAAAATTGTAAAATAGTATATCACACAAACACCGAAGTATGCAGCTACCGACCAGAGACAAATAATCCCCTACAGAAAAACGTGCATAGATAATATAAAACTATTTCTTAACTATAAAAAGCTGCACAGTGTCCCATTGTTAACAGAAAACGTGTTACGTAAATTTAAATGGTTCATAAGATTATTTTTTTTAATATACATTGGCGCCCTCTACGTTGTACATACTAATTAACAGTTTTCAACCCCATTATTTTATATTTTTACTAAAAAAAGCTTCTCAATTGTATATTTATAAAATAAATGTTTGATTATTCGTGAATTTACACAGATTATTGGTTTGAACATGAATTTGAAATGTCCCAACACTATTGCAAAGGTTCTAACGAAATAACGTGTGTGGGACGTCAAGAAGAGACATGTTTTCGGTTAATTGTTCATGATATGCTAAATTCTTGAGCTAAGAAATGTTTTTTGTGATTATATTGTGAACAAGATGTAGTGATTTGAGTAAAACCTTATTATTCGTGTGTATCACGTAGACGAATGTATGATAATTTGTGGGTACGCTACAACGAAGTGATTGCACTGTGACAACCATGAAACGTCAAAGGTAGATCTTAGAATAGTTGGACTGTAGTTAAAAAACCGGTTGGCAATGTGAAAAAAGTGTAAAGATCAAAGTTACTGAGAATTTCATAAGCTTTCATTTCATATTTGATATATTTATTCAATTATTTCATTTGAAGGGCGTCTCCCAGCACACCCAGATCCGGGTCAATTCAGAAAAGATCGTTTCCTGAATTTTTGAACTGGAATTTCGTTGAATTGGAATCGAACCCGGGACACTACGGAAATCAAGGCGAGAAACCGTGCTACAGCGCTCTACGCCAATCGTGTCGCCCATATAATAGGTTGGGTAAAAGGTTTCTTCGCATTCTTTGAGAAAATTCAAAACATTTTTTAATATAGTTGGCAGTCCTCTCGTGATGTTAACCTGACACTGCCTAATGAATTCTGAAGAGACCGAAACAGGTGGAAATCTGAAGGTGCAAGGTCAGGACTATACAGCGGATGCATTAACACCTCCCAGCCAAACTCTCTTAATTTTTGCTAAGTGGCTAAAGATGTGTGAGGTCTAGCGTTATCATGATGAAAAACCACACCCTGTCTGTTGATTAATTCCGGGCGCTTTCTATCATCTTCTTGCTTTAATCTCATCAGTTGTTTGCAGTAGAGTTCAGAATCGATGGCCCTGCCTGGTGGTAACAGCTCATAATGAATAATGCCCTTCAAATCCCACCACGCACACAGCATTATCTTGTTGCGAGTTGACCCGGATTTCGCCACAGTCTGTGAAGCTTGACCGGCCTTTGACGACCACGACCTTTTTCGAACGTTCTTGTCGTACGTGATCCACTTTTCATCACCAGTTATCAGCTTCTTCAAAAATGGTTCGGTTTCATTACGTCGTAATGAAGAATCACAAATGAGTACACGGTTCATTAGGTTTCTTTCAGTAAGCTCGTGAGGTACCCAAATATCGAGCTTTTTTGTGTTCCCAGTTTTTTTCAAATGCGCCAAAACTGTTTTGTGTTTAATTCCCAGTTCTTCAGCTACGTCGTAACTACTGATATGCCGATCTTGCTCCACTTTTCCAATCCATTTTATCCGTGATAGAGCGACCAGAGCGACGTGCATCTTTGACATCAAAATTTCCGGATTGAAAACGCTCAAACCAAATTTGTGCTACTTTCATAGACACTGCACTAGGTCCATAAATACGCAATTTTTTTTCGCGGCTTGCGTTGCATTTATACCTTTTTTGTAGTAAAATTTTAAAATGTATCGAATTTCTTCATCAGATTAACTCATCTAGACAGTAAGAAAAACAAATGAAAATCACACATTTTCCTAATTTGAATTTGGAATTAACTTCTTTAAAATTTAATCTTTTAATGATACCGAAACCAGCAAGATACAAATAGTATGGCCAAAGTGATTTTATTACAAGTTCATACAAACTATATGCGAAAAGACTTTTTTCCCAACCTAATATTTTATTGTACAACCAAAATGAAAATAATTACCACAGTACAACACTTAAAATCTAAAAACTTAGTCTAGAACAATTTAGGCGGCCTTATCGCTAGGAAGCAATCTTCCAGGCAACCCTGAACTAGCTAATACATGGATACTACTTTGCATTTGTAACAGGTGTCGCATCATGGGAGCTCCCCCTGGTGGTGGCTACGAAGACAGCTGTTCTTCAGTTTAACGATGTCTCCAGAACTTTGTGCCCTCATGACGCTGGACCCAGTGAGTACAAGTATTAGGTTTATTAGTTTGCCTGACGACCTGGGTATTCTGAAATGGATAATAGACTAAGAGTTACATGCGATTTTGACCTTAAGTTAATAGAAAGTGAAACTGTGTTCGATCACCTGAGTGATAACGGATTCGAATTTTACGGAATCGCTCTATTGTTTAGCTCAGCGGTTCGAGCTCCGGTTGAGACGCAACGGGTCGCGGGTTCGATTCTCGCACCAGCACGAAAGCGACCTCATGTGAGCATTATGATCACTATAGATTTCGTTCATATCAAAAAGATACACCAGAAAAATGCAACCTTGGTCTCAGGTATCGATCGGGATTTGAACAAAGGGGTTTGATAAGGTTTTTGCAGGGTCGATAACGCGCGAGTTTAACCTCTGGTGTTGCACGTGTCCATAGGCTGCGGTAACCGCTTACCATCAGGTGGTCCGCATGCTTGATTGTCACTGACGTGGTAAAAAAAAGCTTTTTCAAAATCAGAAAGAATTAAATTTGCAAATATATTTGGCATTGGACAAAGTTGAAACCAGTCATAGGAAAATTGATATTCCTAATCCCATTTTAATGAATTTATCCTATAATTGGTCGCCTGGTCCACTAATGGCCTCGGTTAGATGTAAGAGCAGCCACCCTGATTGCGGAAGGCGTGGATTCAAGTCCCGGTTGATTCCTGGGACCAAGATTGTATTTTTCTAGTATCTGTCCCTAAATGTGAAAGAAAAGCATTGTTAAAAGGTTAAAAATAAAATAAAAAGTAAAGTCAAAAATAAATCCGCGGCCTTCCATATTATTATGGTATTTATGTTTATTATTTAGTATATTTTGCTGTAAATTTGACGATTTGAAAGTATTGATACAGTTTATTTGAATAAAGCTATTTGAGTTTGAGTTTGAAAAACACCATAACAAGTAGGCCGTTGCGTTCCGTCTTTCTTGAGTTTTATCATTCACCACGGTAATAAATAAATAAATATCTGGGACATTTTACACCAAGATCATCTGACCCCAAACTAAGCAGAGCTTGTACTATGGGCGTCAGAGACTGATAAACATACTTAAATATTTCTAAATACATACATATATAGATAATAACACCCAGACACACAACAAACACTAATGTTCGTCACACACATGTTTGTCATGGGTGGGGATCTCACCCACGACCTCCGGCGCTAAAGGCAGGATCGCTGCCATTGCGCCAACAGGCCAGTGTGAAAAAATCGATTTCGGACCTTGATGATCTCGAGCAGGAATCGAACCTGCGTCTTTCACAATCCGGGTGACGCTCTAAACCACTGAACTACCGAAAAAACGACCTTGAAACATTGATGGAATAACGTTGGCTTACAACGTAAGCATATACTGGAAAGATTCGTTCGTCCCTCTGAGGTGTCGGTAGCTCAGTGCCGGTTTAGAGCAGTCACCCAGATTGTGAAAGACGCGGGTTCGATTCCCGCTCGAGATCAAGGTCCGGAATCGTTTTTTCCAATTATTCTACTTTTTTTAATTTTTGGTAGGTAATCGCGACACCGCGCCGCGCCGCCACCTGGTGGTAATTTTTGTCTTTTTGTTGTTATTTAAAGCGGTAGCCTCTTTTGTTTTGCATTTATAATAAAATTTGTTTTTGTTCCAGACATAACGTACGTTAATAGACCATCCCTTCAGATAACTACCTCGAATCCCCGGAATCTTACAGCTGAAATCAAAGTGAGAAGAGTCAGGGATTTTTATGTCGAGGTTGATAAGGTAGATATATTTTTTTAACTTAGCCTGTATTGTCCCACTGCTGAGCAAAGGCCTCCCCCATATCCCTCCAGTGGTCCCTATCATCAGCTAAGATCTGCCACTCCTGTGAGTACTCATCCACATCGTCCCGCCATCTTTTTCTTGGTCCTCTTTGACGATATCCGTCTTTCGCACTTTGTCGAGCTCGTTGAGTTTGGACTTCTGATTTTCGGTCATCGACCACGTCTGTGCACCGTAAGTTAGTATAGGCAGAATACAAACGTCAGTTGAGTTTGCGTTTCAGAGAAAGAGGAAGGTCGCCCTTCAAATACGCTTTCATGGACCAGAAGCTCTTACAGGCATTATCGATGCGGCGCTCGATTTCTCTTTCTTGCCTGTTCTCGAAGGAAACGATCTGGCCTAAGTAAATGTACTCATCCACGTATTGTACTGTCTGCCCATCTACCACTACCTTCCTTTTTGTGCTATTGGTCACAAAATAACGAGTTTACAGAAGGACTGCTCGCACCTTTTTCCAAAACTTGCGTGAACCGCCTAGGGTTAATACTATATTCGCTCTGAATTTTTAAATTGAAGTTAGTAAGTTATACCTAGACTTGACAGAACCGGCCAAAAACAAAATTCATCATGTGAAAAATTGCACCAAATTCGACAAAAACAAAAACACTCGCGACAGTGCGACTTTCCTACTCACCGAAGCTCACTAACTTCGCTTGTAAACTCATGTCTCTGTGTGCGTGCGTCAAAAATGGCATGTTGTTCCAAGCGGGCTATCTGTCAGAGCGCCGCGCATGTCTAATTTGTGTATTGGTCATAAGTTGAGCTTTTAACCTATTCATTGTTAGTTCAACTGCCATGCTCAGTTTTTCAAGCATTTTCTCTAGTTCTGCGGATGTATCTGCGAATAGGACAATGTCGTCGGCAAATCGAAGATTTGTCAGGGTCTCCGACAGTAACCCCCTTCGCCTCCCAGGAACTCGGTAGGGATCTAAAAACTTCTTCTAAGGCGCTGGTGAAAAGTTTTGGGGATAGGGTCTCCTTGTTAGACTCCCTTCTGAATGGTGAACACTGGGCCTGGACCATGTAGTTTTATGTTTGCAGTACTTTCAAAGTAAAGAATTTTGAGAAGATTAATTTAGGTTGGATGTATTTCTTGGCGGCTAAGTGCATCAAATATGGAGGAGTGAGTTATCGAGTCAAATGCTTTTGAGTAGTCAACAAAAGCAATATATAGAGGTTTGTTGAATTTATTAAATTCTTCGATAATTTGATTTACTGAATGAAGGTGATCTGTACTTGAAAATTGGGGTCTGAAACCGGCTTGCTCTGGTGGTTGGTGTTGGTCTAATAATCTAATTGGTAAGATATTCTTGTTAGTATTATTTTAATAAATATCTTGTATAAATTTGAAATAAGGCTGATAGGTCTGTAGTTGTTGATATCCGAGCGATCTCCTTTTTTGTGTAATAGTATAATATTACAGTAGCAAAACATTTTTGGAACGGTACCTGTAGTTAGAATGGTATTAAACAATCTGGTGAGGTAAGGTCGTAAAGGTTGCCAATTTTTAACATTTCCGCTGTGACACAGTCTTACCCAGGGCTCTTACTATATTTAAGTTGTTTAATGGAAATGGTAACTTCTTGCTCGGTTATAAGAGGGATGTCATCATCGTAGCAGTAGTTGACAGTAGGAGCTTGGTTATTAACATCTGTGTATATTTTTTTATAGAAATCCTTGCAAATGTCAATAATTTTATCGCGTCTTCTATGATTTCGACCATCTCTATCTTGTAGGCCCGTTGTCAATGTTTTTGCCCTCACATTTCCTTGCTTGGCGTTTCTTAGGGATGTATTTTTTCCAGGGCTATCTTTACTAAGTGTGTATTAAAGTTCCTAATATCGTTTCTAATGTTCCGTTTTACTTTTTTATCAATGCTTCGATATCCTACTGTGCCAATTTCAGTTTTAAGTCTTTTATCAATAAGTGTCCGAGCTTTAGCTGAAAGTTTAGTGTTTTCCCCTTCTCCTGTTTAACTCGCCTGCAAGCTGTTTTAATTCCAGTTATAATGTGATTAAATTGTACATCAACATCAAGAGACTCATCTATATTTAGACTGTTAAAATAATTAGACAGCTGCAAATTAAAGTGTTCATTGTTGTCACTAAGGTTATTATAATCTAGTGGCTTAATTTGTTTTTTATAGGTTTTGAACGAAGTATTTTGAAATAGAATTTGATTTTGGTTCTCAAAGGTCTGTACTGAGCTGAATTTCAATTGATTAATGACACTGACGTCTTTTACAATGCTTGGTTCGGAGAACATGACAAAGTCAATTTCGTTTCGGTATCTATTACCTGGCGACATCCAAGTCCAGCGGCGTTGTGGTTTTTTAAAAAAGAAACTGTTCGCTACTTTGAGCCTCTGTCCAAAAGCAAAAGAAAGTAAGCGAGGTCCCCGAACATTACGGTCTCCTAACCTAAGCCATAGCGACCAAGTACTTCCTCACTAACGGTTGGCTGCCTTGATCCGATTTTTGCATTGAAATCTCCTTGTACTATGGTCCACGTTCCCCGCTGTTCTTCGCAAGCTTTGTTGAGGACGTCGTAAAAATCTTCTATGTCCTTAACTATGAAACTTTTATTAACTAAAACAAATTGTACCATTAATAATATTCGTTTAAATTCATAAAACACAATAAACCCTTGTTTCAGGAGGTAGACGTGGTAGTGAAGCCCAGCACACCCAAATATTACTACTTCTCTTTCGATTCAAGTCCCCAAGTGATGTCAGTGGGGGGAAGACTGCAGTATCTGCCGAAGTAAGTTACTGTTTATCTAATACTAGCTTCCCGCCCGCGGGTTCGCCCGCGTGAACTTCAGTTTTATGACAGGATTTTTTCCGACTTACGAAAATATCGTTTAAGTTAGCACCTACGTCTTGTAGTACTTGTAGTAACAAAGCTTCATACAAACTATCAACCCCAAAAACAACTCCTTAGGGGTCGAATTTCGCAAGATCCCGTCTTAGTGAGCACCCATACTCTATACTTCATTCATTATAACATTAGAAATAAGAAGTAGGGGTGCTAAAATGAATGACAATTTGCATTTGACGTTGCCATGACGATGACATACCTGAGTTTCACCTAGCAAAATTGATGACCCGTTCCGCCACAACGTAGGAATAAGTAACATTTTAGATTTGGTAGAGTTATAGTGACAGTAAAAATGTGTTCGGATAAAAACCCCTGCTTCTTTTAGTTTTTTTTTACATCGACAATATAGTTTGTTTGATGCAAGACAAAATAATTTATTTAAGCAAAAGCCTTATAAATTCTGAAGTTCCTTTACTTTGAATAGCAGCTGTCACACTTAATTGTTCTCATTGTCTCACGAAAAGAAAACGGTAATTTATATTGTGAGCTGTAAAAAGAAAATCAAGGAATGGAAAAAGTTTAATCGAATTATTGTATGCCAAACCGGCGAAATTAGATTCAATTCAAGAGTTAGGAGTACTATTACCTGTTCTGTGGTCAGGCCTCAGGCACTCCGCAGACCGCGATGTTGTGAGCGCGTAGTACACAAAACCTCCGCTAGATGTAGTTGTACTACTTTAGATCGCGCTATAGAAATGTTTCAGTGTGTCGTGAATTGAAAGCCAGGAAACATTTTCAGAATAATACATTATCAATGATGAATGCGTGTCATTCATAATTGATAAAGTATCATCATCACAAAATAAAGAGTTTACAGAAGGAAGGACCGCTCTCGCCTTTTTCTATCAACTTGCCTGATCGCCTAGGGTTGCTACTTGCTACTCGCTACTATATTCGCCAGATAAGCGCGATTTGACTGATACCGCCAAAAATAAAATACATCAAGTGAAAAATACCTACCTACCTAGTAGGCCGTAGATAACACCATGAGCCACCGCTTCGGCGGTCACCTGTCGGCGGCGCGGATGCAGCAGCCGTGCGTGCCAAAAGAATATACCAAAAATACTGGTGTTTTACCAATGCATGATAAGATAAGTTACGGAAAGAGTAAAATCCCATTTGTAGGCACTGGATTTGAATGTGTTACGAAATATAATGGTTTACCTACCTATATACTTATGATACTCGTACGTAGTACTACTAACTTGCAAACATTATCTGAGTTTTACTTACCTTTCAACATCATTTGGTAACTTAAAAAACGTATAATCACAATTTCGAGTGGTGTTCGCTGCAAATACACTGCAACAGAAATATCTGCGCGAAACCATTTTTGACCATTGAACTATAATGTAAGTATCTGACTAATATAATATATAATATCTGAATAATATCTCGATGTTTTTGACAGTGCGACTGACCGCGACACTTAAACTCACTGACCTGGCCTGTTCGCTCACGTCTCTGTGTGCGTGTGTCTCAAAAATGGCGTGTTGTTCTAAGCGGGTTATCTGTGAGAGCGCCGCGCATGTCTAATTTGTGGTATCATTCTGATTTTTTTTGTAGAGAAGTAGCAGTAATCTCTGTTTTGGGATTACTTGTTTTAATTAGTTTAGTAATGAGAGGATAGTGAAATCGGCGAATAGCTTCTCTATCAGTAGATGAAATAAATATAAATAAATATAAATATAAATATGCGCCAGACAACACACCTCTTGTAATGGTCTCGAAGTAGGGATTAATATCCCTGTGTTACGAGGTACCTCACAAGGAAATAAGCCAGGGGCGTCTCCCAGCACACCCAGACCCGAGTCAATTCAGAAAAGATCGCTTCCTGAATTGACCCGACCGGGAATCGAACCCGGGACACTACGGAAATCGGGGCGAGAAACCGTGCTACAGCGCACTGCGCCAATAATAGTGGAGTTAGTTTCGTGCTAGTTTACAATAAACAAAATAAACAATAATAAACAGTACTTTATTGGTGCAATGGGCCTTATGTTTAGATTTAAGCAGCTGTGAACCACTGGCGAAGAAACGACTAACTATCGGCTATTTTCTCGCTCAAGAAACGTACATTAGATATAAATTCCGTGTAAACAAAGGAGATGCATATTGCAAGTTTATTGCTTTGCTTACGCGATTATGTTCCTTATTCCTATCTCTGTGAATCTGAATTTCACAGCTAAATTTTGAAGGGCTCAAAAAACCAGTGACACTTGCAAGTGCGGAAAGTATTTTTACAGGGCCAGAGAAGTCCGAGTGCGTCCTAGTGAAATACCTTGAAGGGGTTGCGAGTATTTCGGGGTTGGAACTTGGTTTACGTACTTGGAAGCAGAAACCTGGTGTTAAAACCTAGTCGCGTAAATACGCCTCATCCCTAGATGCTTAAATAAATAGTTAATCGCTGACTGTTCATACTGCGCGGCGAGGACTCGCTCCACTAGTTCGTCGCTGAGCCACAAGAGCTATCAAAGAGACACTTTGCTCAGTAGTTATTGCAGGTGCTTAGTAAAAAACACGTGTGTACAGCAATTGTTTAGTGCGAGTGATTATATGATGTCAAACACTCGCTGCCCGCGGGGCTATAAAATGTGGGACTACGACAGCGATTACTTATCTCTCTTTCACACTTACAGGTCTAATGGGGAGGCGTAGTGTAGAACCAGTGTAGTGTCGATATTAATAATATAAATATTTTTACCGCAATAAAAGGTATGGAATGGATAATAAAGACAAACGACGTGGTTACTAAAATTGAGATGGGAATGCTGAGGTGGTTTGGTCATATGGAAAGAATGGATGAAAGGCGATTAACGAAACGGATTTATGAGGCAAGGGTAAATGGGACTGTTGGAAGGGGAAGACCCAGAAGAACGTTTCTTGACCAAGTTCAAGATGTTCTCAGAAAGGGTCGGGTCAAGAGTACCTTTAACCGACGAGCATGTATGAAAGGACTCATGAGAGTAGAAGAAGCGCAAGATGTATGTCAGGATCGTAGCAAGTGGAAAGAAGTGGTCTCTGCCTACCCCGTTGGGAAAGAGGCGTGATGGTATGTATGTATGTATGTAATAAAGACAAAAATATTTAATACTTAATTTAGTTTATTAAAATAAATGAAATTGGATACCGTGATAAAAAAAACAATAAAATAAAATTAAAAAAATAAAATAAATAGCAGTGTTAACTAATCTTCCTTTAATTCCGTTATAAACATTAGCACATTGTTAATAACAATGCGCGCTTTAGGTTGAATGTTTGTTCCAACGCGTTCCAATAGTTATCATTCACGCGTGCAGTTAGAAAATATTTATCATGCGCCGGCGCACATAACAGTGTACGATTTCCTAGAATAATGCGGGCAGATATCGATAAGTGACGCACCGCGCACGGGTCGCCCTAGCGCGCGGATAATTTATGGCACCGAGAGCAGCGAGTGTTTGACATTAGCATAGTACACTGCGCGGTAAAGTGAATAGAAGCGCGTTCTATTTTTTTGCGAGTGGACTGCGAGTGCCTCGTCCCGCGCGCCTCCCTTCCCCATTCACTCGCAGCGTGCCTGGCACTAAACCCGTCTGGACAGCAGAGTGCTGAGTGCGAGTTGCAGTGAGAGAAGTGAATGAACTTCACCATCGCGTTTGCGAGAAAAAAAACGCGAATTTGTATGGCATCGAGTGAGCGCCATCTAGCGGCCTTAATGTTGCGCGAATTCGCCGCTAGATGACGCTGACTCGATTCCATACTAATTGACATTTATGTGCTCGCAAAACGCGATGGTGAAGTCGTTCACTTCTCTCACTGCAACTTGCACTCGGCACTCAGTTGTAAGTGTTTGGCGTTTTGCAAAACATGCAATAAATGGCGAAGTAGATGGAAGATATACCATAAAAATGTGTGTCAGGAGCATGTAAAATATGAATATCTTTTTAATTGTAAGGACCTTAGGTACAAAATTAAAGGTGTGCGAGATAAACTTGACGACCGACTTGGTGTAATGGTTAAGAAGTTGGCTACTACACCAGAGGTCGCGGGTTCGATCCCCGCACAGTACAAACATTTGTGTGCATGAACATGTCTGTTTGTACTGGTCTGGGTGTCTCCTATGTATAATAAGTATGTATTTACAAAAGAAAATGTATGTAAGTATGTTTATCCGTTGTCTAGTATCCCATAACACAAGCTTTAATTAGCTTACTTTGGGGCTAGATGGCGCTGTGTGGAATAATGTCCAGGGATATTTATTATTATTATTTTTCTCTTTATTTAGCATAAAACTTAGGTAAAAAATTTGTACAGTATTCTTATAAAAACAAAGATTTACAACAATAAAACAACTTAAGAATTATAATTATAAAAACAAAATACATAATCACCATTATAAAACCTAAGCCTAAATTAAAGTTATAAAACAATGATTTATAAAAATACTATAAAAACCTTAACCTAGGGTGCCGCCGGCAGCAGGGCAGGCAAGGCCCAGACTACCGGTGGTTAGGGCTGCAGAGAGAGGAACCTCCTGACAATGCGAGCCGTGTCCAGGAGTACCGCCTTCTGCATCTGACCCTTGATCCAACCGCTGAGCGAGAGCCTCTCGAGGTGTTGGTCGAGGCTCTTCGCTATTAAGCCGTTTGCCGACACGACTATCGGGACAATAATCGTCGAATCAACATTCCACATGGCGGTCACCTCGTGAGCCAAGTCAAGGTACTTGCTGAGTTTGTCCTTCTCAGCTTTTACGAGGTTATCGTCATGTGGAATGGTGATATCGACGAGCACTGCCTGGCGTTGGGATCGGTCTACCAGCACGATATCAGGCTTATTGGCTACAATAGTCCTGTCCGTGATGATAGAGCGGTCCCAATAGAGCAATGCACGACTA
Organism: Udea olivalis; assembly: GCA_947369235.1. Classification (NCBI taxonomy): domain Eukaryota; kingdom Metazoa; phylum Arthropoda; class Insecta; order Lepidoptera; family Crambidae; genus Udea; species Udea olivalis. The sequence continues at coordinate 2,937,313 of OX376370.1, forward strand.
TTTTCGAGAACTGGTACCGGTGCTATTATTATTATTACTATTATTATTATTATTATAAACTAAATTCAAATTCAAAGTCATTTATTTTTCTCTTCACAATGTATAACTTATAAATACTTAAGCTATGGTACCAATAAAGACAGGAACATTGTGAGAGACTGGTGCCTGAAGTAGTTTTTACAAAACCTGTATTACAGGTCACCAGTGCCCTCCCGCGATTAAACAGCACGTTTGTTCTTAAGGGTCTTATTATCTTATGCATAATATTCCAGTTAGAAGAGGGAAAAACAGGAAAAAACAAAATAAATATGAAGAAAGTTTAAGTTTAAGAACTAAACACAGCAACTAAACACATCCACTAAACATAACTGGACACTACTTGCACTAATCACTCGCTCCAACTAAACACATGCACTCGCACTAAGCAAAGTGTAACCGGGCCTTTATACTTGCTCAGCGATCAGAACTCACGCCGAGAGACCAACCAGGCCTGACCCTACTAGGGATTTCGATCTCGGAAGCATTTTCGGTCCCGGGACCAGTCTCAAAACTTTGAAGTTGGTCCCGGGACTCCCGGGAAATTCGAGACTTAGCTTTTTTTTCAAATCATTATAGCTTTTGGAGTTATTAGCCGCATAAAAATCCATAATTATATGAATTAGTAAAGTTTTGATGAAAAGGAATCCGCCAAATTCACCCCAGGTCCGGCGGAAAAAAAATGTTTCTTAAATTATCGAGTATCTAATAATCGTAGAAATATTGTTTAGTATCGCTATTTCCTAATTCGGTTGCTAAAATAGTTTTTTTGCCGGGTGAAGTTTCGTAGGTGCTAGATGTAAAAATAACACTTACAAGAAAAAACTGCATCTTTCTGTATTCTGCGTTCAACACTTGTTGATAACCAGGGTAAAAAAATTGGACTCTATACAAAATGACCAGCTGGACCTACTGGTCTGCTGACAGACTAAGAATATATATGAGAAGTTGATTTTTACAATTGCCAATTTTTGACTTCGACATAATATTTATATAGACATGTTAACATGGGTACGTTTTGGCTTGATTTTATATACATATATTAAATATTCATAAAAACAAGTGTTTACTTAATTAAAAATAAAAATTAAAACAAACCAAAGCATATTTTTGTTTCTTACACTGGCAGGGAGAGTAAAAAGGGCAAAAATCGTCTCCCGTAATAAATGAATGGCCCCTAAGGCGCTTATTCATATCGTATTTTATTTCCCATAAGTTCTATTGCTGCGAAATACATGTTGTTAACGTTAGTTAATTGCAAGAGGATTAAGTTTTCCCTTGAAGATGACATTTTACATGTAGCTCCTGTGAAATTAGACCGGCCAAAAAAACCATAATAGCCACCCACCGAATTTGGCAGTACTGATATTTTCCAATATTTCTACTACGAGTATTATTACTTTAAAATCAATTATTATTATTTACAAATCCAGCCTGCTCGGAGGCGATATTTCGGGACAGAAAAACTTGAAGCCTCGTATTTATTATATGCAGCATGATTTTACTGGCGTGAGATATGAGAGAGATTAGTCTGTAGTTACTGCACTTTTTTGTCGATCCTTTTTATGCAGCGGATTATAGAGAGTGACCAATCGCTTGGCCAAACCCCAGTGACCCGTATTCGACAGCAGATTGTATGCAGTATGTCCACTCCGCCTATTCAATACATACAAACAAACAAATCTTTCCTCTTTATAAAATACTAGCTTTTGCCCGCGACTACGTCCGCCTGGAATAGTTACTTTGGGCTAACGCTAACTTAACCCGCGACTTCGTTTATGCGCGCGCAGTACTTGATCATTATTTTGCTGCGATGTTATTTAGTTTCGGAGCCTATTCAATACAAATAAACAAATCATTCCTCTTTATAATTAAATAGACGAAATTAATGGTGGACTTTAAGTGTAATCCTAATCAATGATAACTATAAAAATACCAGAACTAAATGGATTTCATAAGTAAAATAAAAATATTACAAAAATGAGACTAACAAAAAGCAAAACAATAGTAGAGAGACAGAGTTACAAAAAGTCAAATAGACAATATAAAAAGAATAAATCTTCAAAAGTATTTAAACGTACAAAAAGACGGCTTTAAATGAGTCCGCCACAATAATATTACTATAGATGTATACAGGGTGTCTCGTAAATAATCGTCCAACCGTAAATCCTAATATGGTCACTTGAATACCTACAACTAATTTGAACCGTTGTTTAAAGTCTCTAAATTGGTATAAAACTTATCGATAGCTACTAAAGTTGCAAACATTATGCGATAAATCTGAAGAAGGGGCGAATTATCTCAAAAAAATATAAATTGCCTCAGCGTGAAGTTGTTTATTTTTCACTATAGGATTGTTTTGTAACTACAATCTTTTTTTTTATATTGCCCGTCAAGATGACCTCACTCTACCTGATGGAAAGCGGTCGTGAGGTCCAGATATGAGGTTGACAAGCCCAGTCATTCAAACGAATCACTGGGCTTGCCATCGTCACCTTGAAGGCCTGCAGAAATGCCTTTTCACGCCCCGCTTGAAGAACCCGGGACTATACGAGGAAGGTAACACATCTACGTGCCCAAACATATGCCATTGTCAGCATTCCTAGCATTCCAAAATGCCAACAATATTTTTATGACTTAATTTGGGTATCGTTGCCTGCATAAGCATTTTGGCACCTCCTGGTCACTTGAGGAGTTGAGGCAGAATCTGAATCTGATGATTTTGACGTTTGGCCCATTCTAAACCGTATAATAAAGCCATTCAATTACGATTCCATTGTCATTTAAATAGCAGAAGCTGGGACCTGCTGTTGCAAGCGTCCATAGGCTGCAGAGTTTTGACAATTTTCAATTGCCAATTTTCATTGAAAGCAGGCCTGCTTTTAAGCAATCCCATTGGTCCCGCAGCCGCTTCATGGTAAGCCGTTACCGCAGCCTATGGACGCGTGCAACAGCGGGCGGCGGGCCCCAGATTCTGCTCTTTATATGCCAATAGAATTGTCACTCCGCCCCGCTGCCTCGCTCCACTTCGGTGGACGGGCAGCCTTACGTTGATGACTTTGGCTTACAACGTAAAATACACTATAGTTCAGGCAACGAATGCTTAAAAAAATATATAAAGGTAAATGCTTGGAACACAATTTTTGACTTGGTGTTAGCCTCTTCCAAATTAGCTAACGAGGCCATTCAGTTGGGAACCGATTACTTGTCCGAAATTTACTCGTTCGATTTTCATTTGACCGAAAACGTTTGACCGACGTCTTTTTTGCTATCTGTATTGTTTGCCATATTTTTAAACCAACGAAATATCATTTGACATAAGTATCATTTTACCGAACCACGTTTCACCTATTTTCAAAATATTTTTGACTACTGGCAGAAGTCTGTCTCTCTTGCACTTTTTTCATTTGCCAGATGTTTTATTTTTCATACTTTTACTTCACCGATAAAACATTTTACCGAATATTGAATCGAAGTGAGCACGGCTACATTAAGGTAAGCTGGCTTGGATCCGAAATAGGTAGACCCCGACTTGCCGTGGTCACCTCGCCGTGATACTAGTCTGCCCTACACTAGAGTGTTATTCAAGAGCCGGAGGCGTGGAGGGAGAGCAGCCCTCGCCCGCTCGCTTGCGCAGCTTCGGCTTGCTGGTCGCCTACGGCGACCTTGCTTATTATATATGCTTGCAAGCTTGCATGCTTGCTTTCATGCCTGCTTGCAAGCTTGCTTTCATGCCTGCTTTTATGCTTGGTTGAATGCCTGCTTGCATGCTTGCTTGCATACCTGCTTGCAAGCTTGCATGCTTGCTTTCATGCTGCTTGTATGCTTGCCTGCTTGCTTGATTAAAAATAACAGCAATTATTTTAATCGGGAATAGTGTGCTCAAATGTTTCGAAGCGTTTGGTGAAATGAAAATTTGGCTAATAAAACAGTGGTGTAATGAATGTTCGGCAACATAATACTTCAAACCAATGTTATTTCGGCCAAGCATAACTTTGGTAAAAAGTTTTTCGACCAAGTGAAACGTCGGAGTAACGAAAAAAAAACGCATTGATAGTCGGTCAACTAATACAGTGGCAAACGTGCTTTCGACGAAGTGAAAAAAGACGAAACGAAAATAGTCGAAAAGTTTTCGGTCTAATGGAATTCGGTCATAAAAAAATCGAACTTAAGATAGGTAACCCATTCATCTTTGTGTGAAAAAGTCCTGCACAGTTAAACATCTAATCTGATTTATTTCTTTCTTGCAGATTTAATTACACTATCCCAAAAAGCGTGGTTCTTATTATAGAATCTGATGACGAAATTTGTGCCACAATCTCGATACAAAATAACTCGGTAAGTTGAAGAAAATTACGTCTTATTTTTAATTAGATGGACTAAACTGACAGCTGCTAATGTCACTTTGTGAAATACTGTTGCCAAAACCCGGGACCCGAAATCGGCAGGTGTTCTAGTCACTTACTAGCTAGGCTACCGAATGTACTATTAGTATTATTTATGGGTATTTTGAGTGTTATTTATCTATACTAATGTAACGATGCCGTTTCGTTCCAGTCTCGTGGACGTTAGAACCTCCACGATGGCTGGAAACTTCATAGTTTAACTTACTGGCCATCAATAGTATTCTGTACCTGTCCCTTCAAAATTTAATTTATCGTTTACTTAAAGAAGAGGAAAGATTTGTTTGTTTGTATTGAATAGGCTCTGAAACTACTGGGCCGAATATAAATATAGGAAATTTTTATTGTAATTTAGACTATATTTTGGGAAAGACGGGCCTGAGCGGGCGAAGCTGGCTGCTAGTGATATATAATTATAATAAATGATTGTTCCTTTCACTCACTTTCTCTTTAAAAAACCTGACAACACAAACGTCAGTTTGCTCCGTCTAATTAAAAATACGGCTTTTGTGGTTGAGCCGGGCCACTAAACGCTCTTCGATCATCAATACCCAAGATACCCCATGAACGCCTAAAAAGTGTCTCAGAATGAGAGTGCTAAAAAACTAACTTGGAACTCAAATTATCATGAAATTGATTATGACAATTTAATAATGCAACCCCACCAAACGGCCCGCATCGCGTCGGATAGGAACGGATTTTACAATCTTAAAACGAAATTAAATCTTGTGTACAGTGTTTAGAGCCTATTTTACCAAGTCACGCACATCAGCTTGACTGCGGGCGCGTGCGTCGACGGGTGAACACAAGCCGGCGACAAGCTGCTGTGCTTGACTTTGTAATATATACTTTAAACATTGTATACAAGATTCAATTTCCTATCCGACGCGATGGGGGCGTTTGGTGGGGTTGAACCTTTGTGTGTGTGTTTTGCGTGTCCAGTAACAGTCACGCTTCGGACACTTATTGGAGTTGATTTTGTTATCTTGGATATCACCAATGATCACGGTCTCGAAAGGGTAAATATCCTTGTGCTATAAGGTGCCGGACAAGGATTTATGCCCTGGATAAAATGTCAATTGGAAAAGTTCATTTTCTTAATTGATACGACCGGAAATCGAACCCGGGAACTGAAGAGTTTTATATACCGGATAATTATTCATATCGAAAGGAAAATTATATGTCATATTTAACTTGAGGCTTTCATACAAAGTCAGTCAAAAAGTTAAGTTTATTTAACAAAATGTAGTATCGCAGGAACTTCTACAACACCTAATGACATGCCCTATGATTTTCTTTACAGTTAAATAATAAGCCGGTATAGTGATGACTGGTTTAATTATTATTGTGATGATAAAAATATCGGTAAATTTTGTACCAAATATGTAATTCGTTACAGTGTCCAGTATTTGACAATGAACGTGATGTACTATATCAAGGGTATCACCTCACCATGACCAGTAAAGGCGGGATCACATTAACTGTAAGTACAAAAAAATACGTTAACACAAGATCTACTTGAATATGATGTAATTTTTGTTGCGATATTTTTTTAAATCGACTTGTTTTCCTGCTGAATAATGTTGCTAGCTAAAGAAAATCAAATCATCCACCAATATTTCGGCGAAAAAAATAAATTGGTACTTTTCATACAAATCTTTAGTTATTCTTTTTATTATAAAAAATAACTTCATATCCGTATGATCATAAATCATGCATGATAGGGCTAAAAAAGTCAAAAATTACCCTGCAGCTATGCGCTATTTTGATTTGATCCTCTTTACCCGGGACGCACGTACGAGTATAAAGCCACGTATTCACTAGGAGACAAAGTCGCTCGACATGTCGCGAGCAGTCGTGGGATATCTACGTGCGACTGTCAAGCGTCAATGTCGGTCAACAATTTGCTCGTCCACATACCTAAGTTGTGGTCGCGATGTCACCCGACTACACTACTGCCCTAGTCGCGGATGTCGAGACACACAGCTAAAAACGCTAAAAGCGTCAACAACCCACACCTTGTCGCTCGACACGAATTTCAAAAGGTTCGGTGACTCGTTTCTTTGTAGTACCATCCAGACGTGGAACGCCCTTCCAGCACATGTTTTTCCTTCCTCGTACAGTCCCGGGTTCTATAAGCGGGGCGTGAAAAGGCATTTCTGCAGGCCTTCAAGGTGAGGATGGCCAGCCCTGTGATTCGTTTGAATGACTGGGCTTGTCAACCTCATATCTGGACCTCACGACCGCTTTCCATCAGGTGGAGTGAGGTCATCTTGACGGGCAATATAAAAAAAAACTATTTTCGTGTTTGTCTACTATTTTTAGTTTTATTCCTAAAATAATTGATCTGATAATATGGGTCCTTTACCAAAACAAAGTTTAAAGATAACTGGAGGGATTTCATCTGATGGTTTTTTTATTACATCTATTAATTTTTTAATCGATTATTTTAATATTTTCGGTCCGCGTGGCGCTTACCAGTTTCCTTTGTTGAAAAACTGACAGAAACTGTTGTGAGAATCACCTCGCCTCATGATTTCTTTTAAATTTACATCACAGACATTTTCGTTTATACCATTTGCGGTAGTTTTTCTCTTTGAGTGTTATTCTGAGCGCAACGATCGCCGTTTACGTTACGGAAAAACATTCTACACACGAGGTGCATTTTGAAACACAAAAAACTGCATTCTATAGCTTAATTCCAAGTAAACTTAGAAATTATAACTCTAAATAGGCTCCAATATCAAGTTTAGTCACAATTAACGTTCTTATGTGAACGCAAGCCGGCATGCAAATATGTGGAGGCGCTGGCGACGTTCTTCGGGCGCATAAGCGGTTATGGTAGTTTTATTTATTTTTTATATTGCCCGTCAAGATGACCTCACTCCACCTCATGGAAAGCGGTCGTGAGGTCCAGATATGAGGTTGACAAGCCCAGTCATTCAAACGAATCACTGGACTGGCCATCGTCACCTTGAAGACCTGCAGAAATGCCTTTTCACGCCGCGCTTGAGGAACCCGGGACTATACGAGGAAGGAAACACATGTACTGGAAGGGCGTTCCACGTCTGGATGGTACGACAAAGAAACGAGTCACCGAACCTTATAGTTCGGGCCAAAAAATGTTGAATTGTGTGTGGGTGACGCCGTAGTCCAGCACGCGTGGTACGGGAGTGGAAAGGTGAGGGTGGAATAAGCTGGAATAACTCAGATAGTATAGATAGATAGATGATCTCATTGTGAGTTGTCCCATTATTTCAGAATTATGTTTATTATTTCCAGCAATCAATGTTTCCTCAAGGATTCTATATAGTATTCATAGTGAGAGAAAACGATGACGCCTGCACGGGGGATTCGGTCCGAAGCGGTATTACTATTAGGACTAAGAGTTTTAGGTAAGTCACCTCTTTAATACCGGGTTTCAGTTGGTGATGCAGAAACTATCTGTTTTTTATATAGTTTCTGCAATCCCTATAGCTACTGATTATTCCGTATAATTGTGTTTACTCGCGGTGATAATAATAATCATTCAGGTAACAAATATATAAAATAATATAAAGGTCAGACTACGACCTTTTGAGGTACGTTTTCATATTTTTAGTCTACCTTATTTTTCATGTTTTTTTAAATTGACTATTATGTGCAATATTTATTTTATTTAATTTCTAACCAAGTAAAACACTTGAAAATTTCCAGTCACGTACTGCAACGAAACATGCTGAGACAAGAGCCTGCCTCATAGACTTGTTTTAATTTCAACATAATCCATTTTCTATTTGCTCCTTAATTGTTAATTTTATTGTGTTTTTAACACTTTGATTACTCTTTTTCAATCAAATTTTGACACTCCTAGCGTACTTCACTTTGATCTATCATCATTAATTCTGGCAAGAAGCAATACATCACCACAATACTACTACTGTTATGTATTCCCTTGCAGATTAAAGGTCATTGCAACGATCTCGTATATGGAATATGTCATTGGTGCACTGGTGACGTTGGCGCTTATACTCATGGTGGCGATTCTGGTCGCTATGCTACCCTTATGCCACTATAAGTGTACTGCAGGTAAGAATACTATTTGATATACTATTAATCACAAGGTTTGTGATATTTTATAATGTTATATATTTAATCGGTTTTCTCATTAATGTGTTATGGTTATTTACGAGAATACATGTAAAGGTCTTAGAATATAGCAAAAATTGTCCATTGTATTCGGTCTGCATGCAGACGTGTAATATTTTTGAACATAAAATAACGTATGGGCCTCTATTTTTTCGAAAGTTAAATGTGATTTTGGGGCGATGTATTCAAAGTTCACTGCCAAAAAAACAGTTAGACAGTGTTGTAACGGAAATGTTAAATTATTGAAAATTTACCAAAAATTATCTATTAAAAATACAGGGTGTCCCAAAAATTTGTGATAAGCGGAAGCCCAGTGATAGAGCATCACTAGGGCTACCCGAATCCCCCCCCACGTATATTCCACGATTTTTGGTAGTTTTCGAGTTACGACTTTTTTTACGAATTTCCGAATTTTTTTGGGTTGTGTCACTTTTTTGGTTACTGTAGCGCGAACCCTACCTGATTCAGATGCATTTACATTTATAACACTGAAAAAAAATATATAAACAAAAATATGAAAATACTGTTTTTTACTGAAGTTTTGAACGCCACCATTGTAAAATAAGTTACGTATAAACTTTTTCCTCCAAACCTTTTTAAAAAACTTACCTATTTTGTCAACTACACATCACATAAATTTCAACAAGACACATTATTTTCATAGTTACTTGCATGGGCGCCGGCAACGCATTCGTGCTGAAGACTCGTTTCCTGCATGGCGCGATATTTCTGCTGGCGTACCGCAAGGTGGTGTCCTGTCTCCTCTTCTTTTTTCTGTTTTCATAAATTCTATTACTCATAATCTCTCTTTTTCCCACCACCTTTATGCAGATGATCTCCAAATATATTCGCAGGGTAGCCTTGAAAACCTTCATAGGGTAGTCAGAACTATTAATGCTGATCTGGCACGTATTATGAACTGGAGCATGGCCTTCGGTCTTAAGGTGAACCCGAACAAAACACAAGTTATTGTCATTGGCAGCTCGTGGTTGATATCGAGGATCGAATGGGAGTCGATGCCGCCTATTGTGTTTGATGGGATCCAGATCTCCTATAGCAGTATAGTGAAAAACTTAGGTGTCTTTCTTGACAGGTCGTTGAGCTGGGAGAAACAGATTGGTGAGGTGAGCAAGAGAATGTTCGCATCAGCAAGTTCTGTCAGTAGACTCCGCCACTTCTTACCTATACCCACCAAAATTGCACTTGTGCAGGCCTTGCTGCTGCCAATTCTTGACTATGCCGATTGTGCCTATTTAGACATCACTGAACATTTTCTGAATAAACTCGAGCGCCTTCAAAACTTCTGCATACGCATTATCTTTGGGTTACGAGTACGTAAATTTGATCACGTTTCTCAATTCCGCGCTCAGTTAAACTGGCTAACCATACGACATCGCCGTGATCTTCATATTTTGGCCCTATTGTATACTACTTTGTTTAATCCCCGTTCGCCTCCTTACCTTAAGACGCTGTTTCAATTCATGCAGCCTACCAAAAGTGAAGGCATGCGGTCTTGCCGGAAACTCCACCTGACAGTCCCTCCGCACTCTTCTAGCTATTATTCTCAATCCTTTGTTGTTCGCTCAATTCGTCTGTGGAATTCCTTGCCTTTAACCGTTCGTCAATCTCAATCCTTACCTATTTTCAAATCTCAGGTAAAGTCGTACTTCCTCTCTCTCTGACTTCGTGTTTTTTTTTTGTTTACGTTGCTTTTACATTTGTTTCTCTCCTAATCTAGTTCGATACACAAGGAAAATGGTGCTAGGTAATCTAAAACAATATATGTATATGTATACATAAATGTATGTATTAATTTTTATATTAGCATATTATTCAAATGTAATTACTATTTTTTTTCTATAGCTTTTGCGCAGCCTAACTCGTCCTCTGTTTTAAATCTCTCTGCCAAAGGTTGTCTGGAAGAGATCGCTCTGTAGCGATATGACGGCCTAAATTGTACTTTAATATTTACTTTTTTGTTTTTACGTGCTGTTAGTATTTGTTTATGCAATAAAGATTATTTATCTTATCTTAAAGGGCATCACTCGTAATGGAATTTTCATTCAAAGTGTCAGAAGTGTAAAATTCACGATCATTAACAAACCAAATGCTTAAAAATATTAAAAACATTTCGTGTTTTTTTTTAAATGCATTTGGTTTATTAATAATTAACTTTTATGGTAGCAACATAAAATCTTGAATTTTATACTTCTAACACTTTGATTCAAAGTGTTAGAAGTATAAAATTCAAGATGTTCATTAATTTTTGTTATAGAATTGTTTAAATTTGTTTTTTTCGCGTGTAAACGCTATTGTGGGCTTATGCCCTTTACATATTATAATAAGACAATGAAGTTTATCTTATTGTACCAACTAGCTTTCCGCCCCCGGGTTCGCCCTCGTAGACTAATTTTTCTCACCCGTTGGGTTACATAATATCATAGTTTTCATACGAATCCGTCACGTTTTTGAAAAAGGTATATGTCTATTGCAATCAAGAATAATGTATTTTTTCGACTGTGAAAGTATTTTTTTTGAAATCGTTTTTTTTTTTCGGAGATTACCTTTCCCAAACGTACAAACTCACAAACGCTTACCTCTCTGTAATATTAGTGTAGATTGATGCTATTATTCACAGAAGAACGAGAAGAAGTATTGATAGTGGACGCCGCCGGCCCCTCCACGTCGCGCGCGGCCGAGGGGGGGGAGCACGCGGCTACTAAGTGGGATGATGGTAATGTATTTAACCCTAGAGTATTAATATCATTTTTTTACTGCTTAGTACTATACATCGCTTGGGAGGCTACTTTTTTAAAAACAAGTTGTATTTTTAAGAAAAAAAAACTCCACATAGGGCCCACTACTGCCTTTCTAATATACAATAACAAAAAAAAATTCTAAATCATCAGAATCACAAATGCTGCTTTAAACGTTACATAATTATAAATTAATTGCTATTACATGGACTTAAAAAATAATATGAAAATTTAAAAAACATTTTTTTTTGTAAGATAACAATAGCAGTCTGTAAAGAATAATTAATTATAAAAACTCACAATTCGCTTCACAATTTTTATGGAACATACATTTAAAATTAGTCTTTTTATAATACCATTAATACTAAGGATCGCCTCCCAGGCGATCCAACACTCTGTAAGTTGCTATTGGACAAGAGCCCGCGTGACGTGGGGCACAAATTTTTCTATGGATGTGATTTATCTGTTACATAATAACTATTAAGTAATCTGTGATATTGGTACCAGATATTGATTTATTTATTTATTTCAGATTCGCTCTCAGAGTCCATTCCAGAATGGGGTGGCCCCCTAAGCCAGCCACTCACAGTCGCCGGACTCAGCCGGGCCACGCCCAGCGCGCATTCTCGGCGCTCTGATAGGTCAGTATTCAATCTATAGTAATACTATAAACTGGCTGTCCGTCAGAGACTGTCTTTCCCGTCCAAATATAGCCTAAATTCAAAACAAAAAATAGCCTATGTCTTTCCTTGATAAATTGATAATGTAGCTCTATATTAGTGAAATAATTTTTAAAATCGGTCCAGTAGTTTTGGAGCCTATTCAATACAAACAAACAAATCTTACCTCTTTATAATATTAGTATAGACTAGCGGCCCACCTAGGCTTCGCGCACGCATTCGAACCAAATAATCAAAAATGTTTTTTTTTACTTTTGTACTTTAACAAAAATATGAAAAAAAATCGGTCAACCCGTATCGAGTTTTGCGCTCAACAACACATTTGGCGGTTAATTTTTATTCATAGGTATAAAAATAAAGAAAAATATTTTTTGTTCGTTTTTAATGCATTTGAAGGCGAAAAACGGAACAGCTAAAATCTTATAGCTTCAAAACGGGAGTTATTTGCATCCTAGTCACCCCCCTACCTACGCAGACTTACCACTTATTTTAAAAGACAACTTTTTATGCAAGAATAAACTGTTAAACTATTCACAAAAAAACAGTAAAATATTCACCTATTCAAAATCGGTAAACAGGGTAAACAAGGTAAACAATTTATTTTTTTCTGTAAAAGCAATAAAAATTAAAAAAAAAAAATATTTTACAGGTACTTTTGGAGCTCTCTCACGGTAGCTGTGGTATATGCTTTGCCAGTCGTGCAGCTACTATTCACATATCAGCATGTAAGTATACTAATACTTATTGTATACTCCATTCATTTTAACATTAGAAATAAGAGGCTCATAGAAGCAGGGGTGCTTAAATGAATGACAATTTGCATTTGACGTTGCAATGCTGAGTATGACCTGGCAAAATTGAAAACCGCTTCCGCCACAACGTATGAAGGGATGATGTAATATTTTAGATTCGGTAGATTTATAGTGACGGTAAAAATGTGTTCAGATATCAGGATCGCTGCCATTGCGCCAACAGGCCAGTTAAAGTAGATATTAATTTGCATCAATTTTGTAATTCCTAATTTTGTTATTTGACCCAGACTTATTACATGTTATTTTATTGAATTAATTATAGATTTTTTTGCATAACAAATCGTAAACATTTGCATGCTACATTAAATGGCGAGACATGTGCGCTTTATATCTGTATCACCCTTGTATACCATGTTTTTATGCAAATAAAGAATCATTATCATAAATTCGGCATAAATTACCACAAAGTGTACCCTAAAAGGAATCTTTTTTTTGCTTCTGTCTAATGCTGTAATGAATGGAGTAGGAGAAAGTGAATCGGTTTCCCAAGATGCAGGCCTAGCCTAGTTTGGGAACCTCTGCTTATGTAGCGAATAGCTATCTATTATGTTTCAATTTTATTTGTTCTACTTTCACTGTGTTATCCAATAAAGTTTTTTTTTAATTTATTGAATAAATCTTTGTATTCATTTCCTATTCTAAATAATGAACATTTTGCACCGCCAACAGCATTTCTGTCTCATCCGATGGTTGACTGGTAGAGAATGCTTTTAGCATTAAGTCCGCCTGATGTAATTTTTTGCATTAAAGATTAAATAAATAAATAAATAAAACTCCGAAACTTAAACCGATTTTTAAAATTCTTTCTCCAAAATAGAGCGACATTATCAGTGGGATTTTTAGACTATATTTTAACGGGAGTAATAGACTCCGCAGGTGAAGCCGCTGGCGGATAGTAAGTGTGCAAAAAATAGAAACTACATACGTAAAAAATGGTGAATTTTATTTCTAGCATTATTATTACTATAGCTCTTAAGCCTTTATGTTCTTTAAGTACACATTTTCTTTAGTTTCTTTGAGTGCATCCTACTGCGGACCTAGGTAGGTAGGCCTGGTGACCTGTAACACAGGTTTGGTTTAAACCTATTTCAGGCACCAGCCTCTCACACCTTAGGATTATTCTTTCTATTTGTTATATACCTACATTTAATTTGTTATATCCATAACTCACCTAAGTGCTATATTTAAGCTCATATTGTGAAGAGGAAATAAACATTACTCTTCAACTGTTTACTCTTTTTTGTTTCTCTACCCGGAGGTTGCCTGGAAGAGATCGCTACTAGCGATAAGGCCGCCTAAATTGTACTAATATGTTATTTAAACTTTATTTTTGTAACTGTTTTATTTGTGCAATAAAGAATATCTAATTCTAATTCTAACATTTCATTAATTAATTCATTCATTCACTATGCCGTTTCGTTTAACTTTTAGTTCCTGTCTTCAGTAAAAAAAGTGTTTTTGTTATTAATAGTATTGAATTTATTCATTTTTTATTTCCCAGATGGTGTTCCAAACCGGCGACCAAGATCTATGCTACTACAATTTCCTCTGCGCGCATCCCCTAGGCTCGCTGTCGGACTTCAACCACGTTTACTCCAATGTTGGATACGTGGTCTTGGGGCTACTATTCATGGCTCAGGTCAGAAGGCGAAGAAGTGACCAAGAGGTGAGATTGTACATACATACATACCATCACGCCTTTTTCCCAACCGGCTAGGCAGAGACCACATCTTTCCACTTGCTACGGTCCTGACACACCTCTTGCGCTTCATCCACTCTCATTAATCCTTTCATATATGCTCGTCGATTATGGGTACTCCTGACCTGACCTTTTCTGAGCACGTCTTGGACTTGTCCTTAGTACGTCCGTCTAGGCCTTCCCCTTTCATCAGCTCCATCTACCCGCGCCTTGTAAATTTGTTTCGATAATCGCCTTTCATCCATCCTTCCCAGGTGAGATTGTGGTTTGCCAAAATGGGTAAAATACGTAAAATATTTTTTTTAATCAATCTTACTTACTTAAACGGCGCAGCGACCCAAAATGAGTCTTGGCCTCCGTTAATAAGGATCTCCCCTTCGGTCTGTCCTGCACCGTCTGCCGCCAGTCACCGCATGCAGCTCGGACCAGTGCCCGCCCCCCGCGCCCCCCTCGCCCCCCGCGCCCCCCTCGCCCCCCTCGGCCCCTCGCCGCCCGCGGTACCTAGGCCGCCCATAAGGCCGACCCTCGTAGGCTCGCTTCACTGCACGATCCAGCTCCATTCGTTCGAGATGGCCAAGCCAGCGAAGTCTATGATCCTTTTTTCATCAATCAGCCTGTATAAATTGGTAAACGGTAATGGTATATGCTGCATAAGTAACGCGAGTAAGCTAACCGCTACTCAGAAGTTAACGGCAGTTTAACCACTGCGCGCGACATAACCGGGCGCTTAGATTTTGTTATGTAAAATGTGAACTACTTCCTAAGTATTTGTAATTTTTTGTCACACTAACTTTAACGTTAAGCAGGCTCACTAATCGTATATTTAAAACTGATTGCTCATGTAAGTGATTTTTTTATCTTAATGACAAATAAATAATTTCTAACCGTATAAATATTCAGGGCATTACAATGTAGGCGTCGAACATTGAAACATCGTACTTTTTGGAAACCGGTTAAAAAGACTATTGAAAACTGAGAAATGTGATCCGGCAACCAAATCTTATCTTAGTGTTCCCGAATAAACTAAAGGGAAACATTTTTGTATGAAAAAATGGCTTTGTGAGAGTTATTTTGTACTTAACTAACTTTAATTGTTTTCATAATATTTATCTACTATGCGAAAATTATACTCCTGGTTTAATGCCAACTTGTGACTCTTTAGTTGGCATTGTAAACAAAATTGTAATGGATTTTTTCGAATAAAGTTTTTTTTTAAATATTAGCGTATAATTTTTCTGTTGGTGGATTTATGTAATTTTTCCATGATTAACTCTTGTTTCTTGACATAGCCACCACCGGCCATTCAGTTTTTTTTTCAAAGAAGAGATATTAGGAAAGATGATAAACAAACAAAAAATGTCTCAAAGCATGGAAGTGAAATCAGGAATAACCCTGTATATCATGGTATATTTTTAACACATGCACATAGTAAGTTTTGCGGGTGTACCGTTCACCATGACGGCAAAAGGCAAGTGCCTTGACTTCCCCATTTTATTTATTTATTTCAAAACCTTACACTATTCTTACAGGACTACCCAATACAATAGTGAAGCCAAACAAAAATTTAATTAGATTAAAAAAAAACATTGAAATAATAATAATAGGTACTCAAATAACAAATCCTTAATTAAAATAAATAATAACAGTAATTCTTAAATTTGATTAAATTGATTAATTTTCATTACACAAAACAAAAAGAATCGCTTTTGTGTATTCAGTCAGTGTATTCAATTTGGGATCGAATAACCAGCCGCTTGTGACCAGGTAGATTACCCGACTCGAGCGTCGAAAAACAATTGTTTTTTTATTGTTAAATCTTATTTTAATTATACAGTAGCACTTATTTTTAAAATAAACATAGAAGGCAATGTTTATACCTGCTGATTTATGAGTATGTAAATTTTTTCTTTTTTAACACTTAATACAGGTGTCAATTTCATTATTTATGTTAAATGTATCATAGTAAATAAATGACAAGAGAAACAACAACAACAAAAAACTAAATGTGAAAATATCAATGAAATTTGTAACGACCCCCCCCCCCCCCTCTCATCTTCAACAATTTCACAGTCTAAAGACTTATATTACTCCATAAATAAACATATTGATATAAATTATCAATAATTAAAATGGATACATGATCGAACTGTAACTAACTTGAAGATAAAATGGCCAAATGGTCGTGATCGTCTAATAGTGATAGGACCGTCTACGTTGTGTTGTGTAAATAGTATTTTCACTTCTCATGCTCTAAAAGTACGCCAATTTAGCCCTACGAAGCGGGACTAAAGTGACCACTTTAGTCTCTAGGAAGTGAAAAGTAATTAGTTTTTAATTTGTTTCATGTGACATAGACAAACCCAAACAGCCAGTAAATATACTATTATCTGTGGATCATCTTCATTGCGATAATGTTGAGAGTTTTAGTTCCATGGTTTGTCCGCAAAAAGAAGGTGGCACCATGTGTTTTAAATTAGTAATTGGTATGTGACTGGTTTAGAAGAAAAACTGACCGCGAAAATTTCAGAATTTTCGTCGAGTGTAAATTTGTTCGGTTTTAAATGTTTTTGTACTAAATTGACTATTTTTCTCGCACTCAAAGTGAAAAGTACAGTTTGCACCTCGAGACTAAACGCCAACTTAATATACCCTCGGTTTCATCGACTCCCACCTCCAAGGGCCTAGCCAAGAGCAACACGCCACGACGATTTCTACAATAGAAATCGTTCAAATGTATTGGGATGACATAAGCTGTCACTGGTGCTGGTGGCTTATATCATCCCCATAAATTGGAACGATTTCTATTGTAGAAATCGTCGTGGCGTGTTGTTCTTGGCCAGCCCCTCTGGTATATTATGGCTTCGTTTAGTCCCTCGATTTAAAATATACTGTTATTAGTGTAGTGTAAGCAGCCGTTTCCAGCCGCTAGTTATCGCTAGAAACGATAATAAGCCAAATGAGCCCCTTTCAGCCGCTAGTCTAGAAATGTTAGTAACCAGCTTCACATCTCTAGTCGTGAGCCTATGCATTTATTTATGTGTGTGCAGAAAAGGGGAATCCCGCAACACCGAGGCTTATTCTACTCCATGGGCCTGGCTCTCGCAATGGAGGGCATCCTGTCTGCTTGCTATCATCTCTGCCCTAACAAGATGAACTTCCAATTCGGTGAGTTATTTGAAATTCAAAGTCAATACAGATAGACATATTCCAACGGAGCTTTTTTATATTCCTTTTCACTTGTCATGCTCTAGAAGTACGCCAATACAGCCCTACGACGCGGGACTAAAGTGACCTCTTTAGTCTCTAGGGAGTGAAAATTAATTCGTTTTTTAAGTTCCCTCATGTGACATAGACAAACTCAAACACCCAGTAAATCTACTATTATCTGTGGAGTGTGGACCATCTTCATTGCGAAAATGTTAAGAGTTTTAGTGCCATGGTTTGTCCGCAAAGAAGGTGGCGCCATGTGTTTTAAATTGTTAATCTGTGACTGGTTTAGAAGAAAATTTCAGAATTTGGTGGTTTTAAATAAATTTATTAAGAATGTGTGACAGTGCAGAGTTTGACGTCGAGAAAAGAGCAAA
This sequence comes from Udea olivalis, assembly GCA_947369235.1. NCBI lineage: Eukaryota > Metazoa > Arthropoda > Insecta > Lepidoptera > Crambidae > Udea > Udea olivalis. The sequence continues at coordinate 2,955,411 of OX376370.1, forward strand.
AAACATAATAGATAATCTTTTGCCGCCAAAATCGCGGAAGATTTACCTAAAAACTTACGAAAGACGTGATTTTTATTTTATCAAGTAATATTGAAATGTTTTTGTACTAAATTGACTATTTTTCTCGCACTCGAAGTGAAAAGTACAGTTTGCACCTCGAGACTAAACGCCAACTTAATATCCCCTCGTTCTCATTGACCCTCGATGTAAAATATGCTCCATTTCAAAAGAGTTTCATCTAAAGACATGACAACCCTAAAAGTTGTCTATACTAATTATAAAGAGGAAAGATTTGATTGTTTGTTCGTATTGAATAGGCTCCGAAACTACTGATCCGATCGTGAAAATTCTTTCACTAACAGAAAGCTAAACTATTCAGGAGTTATATAGGCGTTATTTTATTTTGATTGCACAAGAAATGCAGTGAAAATAATAGTATATTATGTAAATCAAGTCGGAGAATAGCGGGCGAAATATGATAATGGACACCAGCTGTCAAAAATTTTGACAAAACGAAGTCTGTTGGAGCAGCTCGTACTTAAATATCTCAAAATTACGGATCTTGCAGATATTGAGCGGGATTCGAACTGGCCTCTTCCACAAACCGGGTAGTTGCTCTAACCACTAAGCTAACGAATTGATCAAAAGTGGGTCGAAAGTTCCTGACACCCAGTTTTACAAAAACTGGAACTAAAAAAATACTTTGGAACACGCTAAAAAAGCCTCGTACACACTAGCATAGTTGCGATAGCGATAGTCTATCGATAGTATCGTGATACTATCGTGACCTCGAAAATCAGTTGAACTATCGATAGTCCTATCGAAACTAACGACCCGTGACGATACTATCGATAGTATCGATAGTGAGATTTAAGCGACACTGTTGACCTTTTTCGATACTATTTATACTATCGACAGTATCAGTTAATCACTATCGATAGTTTCGATAGTATCGAAACTATCGATTGGATGCGTGTTGATAGTATGGATAGTTTTGCAATATCGATAGTTGAACATTTAACGATACTATTGCAAACTCTTAAAAGGTTTCGTTTTATTCTCAGTCGATAGTATCGAAACTATCGATGGCTATTAACTGATACTATCGATAGTATCTTCACGGGTCGATATTTTCGATAGGACTAACGATAGTATGACTGATTTTCAAGGTCAACTATAGCTATCGAAAATATCGCTATCGCAACAACACTAGTACACACATACTTTGACAGTAATCAAGTATTTATTTCGCATACAAAGTGTTTCATAAGCTCTTATTTAAAAATACATACAGTCCTTATTCGTTTGTCTTATTCTTTTGCAATACCTGCAAAAAGGTACTTAGTACCTTGCAATGTCTGAAAAAGTACTTAGTGGTATTAAGACGCACATTATAATGACATTATAATCGAAATCATTAATAACAAAAAGATGGTTTGGGCAAAAAAAATTGTAATACTTTTATTTATTTAATCTTTAATGCACAAAATTGTACATTGGGCGTACTTAATGCTATAAGCATTCTCCACCAGTCAACCATCGTATGAGATGGAAATGCTGTTGGCGGAACAAACAACTCGCGAGTTGTTTTTATTATTTATCAAAATTTAAATAGTCTAGACTCTGTCTTACAGATATTTTTAGCGAAATACCTTTTCTGTATACTTCTAATTTCTTCTTGCAGATTCGTCGTTCATGTACGTGATATCAGTGCTGTGCATGGTGAAGATCTACCAGAGTCGCCATCCCGACGTGAACGCCAGCGCGCATGCCACCTTCATGTTGCTCGCTCTCGTTATGGCTTTGGGTAAGTTTTTTTAAGGTTTGTAAACTATCCTTGATGTCAATATTTTCTTTTATAAATGTTTTAGGTAAAAGTATCCACCTAGTAACATAATATGGACCTGTATACATTTATGTGTGCTTGGTCTGAAATAAATATTTTCATTTAATTTGCTTCAATATACTAAATCCTGGTATATTCTGCCTCAACCAACAGTTTTGACCTGAGTAACGAGGTGCTAGGACTAGTGTTGCTCTGGTATCTTCTGCCTCAGCCAACAGATTTGACCTGAGTAACAAGGCGCTAGGACTAGTGTTGCTCTGGTATCTTCCGCCTCAGCCAACAGTTTTGACCTGAGTAACAAGGCGCTAGGACTAGTGTTGCTCTGGTATCTTCTGCCACAACCAACAGTTTTGACCTGCGTAACAATGCGCTAGGACTAGTGTTGCTTTGGTATCTTCTGCCTCAACCAACAGTTTTGACCTGAGTAACAAGGCGCTAGGACTAGTGTTGCTCTGGTATCTTCCGCCTCAGCCAACAGTTTTGACCTGAGTAACAAGGCGCTAGGACTAGTGTTGCTCTGGTATCTTCTGCCACAACCAACAGTTTTGACCTGAGTAACAAGGCGCTAGGACTAGTGTTGCTCTGGTATCTTCCGCCTCAGCCAACAGTTTTGACCTGAGTAACAAGGCGCTAGGACTAGTGTTGCTCTGGTATCTTCTGCCACAACCAACAGTTTTGACCTGAGTAACAAGGCGCTAGGACTAGTGTTGCTCTGGTATCTTCTGCCACAACCAACAGTTTTGACCTGAGTAACAAGGCGCTAGGACTAGTGTTGCTCTGGTATCTTCCGCCTCAGCCAACAGTTTTGACCTGAGTAACAAGGCGCTAGGACTAGTGTTGCTCTGGTATCTTCTGCCACAACCAACAGTTTTGACCTGAGTAACAAGGCGCTAGGACTAGTGTTGCTCTGGTATCTTCCGCCTCAGCCAACAGTTTTGACCTGAGTAACAAGGCGCTAGGACTAGTGTTGCTCTGGTATCTTCTGCCACAACCAACAGTTTTGACCTGAGTAACAAGGCGCTAGGACTAGTGTTGCTCTGGTACCTTCCGCCTCAGCCAACAGTTTTGACCTGAGTAACAAGGCGCTAGGACTAGTGTTGCTCTGGTATCTTCCGCCTCAGCCAACAGTTTTGACCTGAGTAACAAGGCGCTAGGACTAGTGTTGCTCTGGTATCTTCCGCCTCAGCCAACAGTTTTGACCTGAGTAACAAGGCGCTAGGACTAGTGTTGTTTTGGTATCTTCTGCCACAACCAACAGTTTTGACCTGAGTAACAAGATGCTAATTAGATAATTTCAGTACATAATTTCAGATTGACTAGTACTAACGTACACACTATCATTTATATTATTGATCGAGTTATCTAGTATAGTATTTTTATCTAATTTGAACGACCAAGTACAAAACGCCATTATCCGCTTTAGAGACGCTATCGAACACAGAAAACTCGAAAAACAAAACTAGAAACACTTGATAGTACATTATGGTACAAGTGTGTAATGTTGGTGATTAAGACCCGAGCCGTTAGGTGAGGACGGTAACAATACACACGTGTATCATACGACGTTTTTCAACACACTTGTGAAGAAAATAATCCTACAAATAACCGTGAAAACAATTTTTCGCAATGGGGGGAACAAATAATCAGTTTTCTTATGCGCCCGCATCTTACAATGGTGATCAGCCATAGACTAAAAAGCATGAGGTTTTTTTTTTTTTGGCTTTTCGCGGATAGCGTTTCAGCCACGTACAAAATGGGGAATTTCAAGTTTTATTTATTACAGAATAAACAAAAATTTTATTAGAGTGAAAGTTTTATTTAACACTTACAAGTTGAAATTATCTATTTAAATACGAAGTTGCATGAAATGAGCAAGCAATAGGTACATTAATTTATTTGTTCTATTGAACACGATCTTTTTTGTATCGAATCTTTTTTAAAAACAAAGCAACTTAACCAATAAAATGAAAAAAAAACTATAACTCACTTGTGAATAATAGCAATGAAAAAGTCACAGTTTGATTACTGGTGTCATTATGTGCCTAATTGCGGTGAAATTAGAGCCACTTTATGAGCAAGTGTGTTGAAAAAAGATTAATCGCTTCTTCTTACGGTTAAAGATCTTTATTTCTCATAAGAATTACAAATTCACTTACTGAGAAAACAATTCATTCATATCACGTACACTGACAGTTGCCAGATACATGGATGTGCGAAGTTTGTAGGTCGCGTATGATGCGGCATTGATGAGCGTAGTTATGTGGCAAAGTTTTTCTTCTTCTTCTAAGTATCAATTGCTAGTTTGAATTATCAATTTACTTTTTAAAGTTTAGTTTTCTATTTTTACATTGGTATTTTCAGAAATTAGGAGTTTTTTGTCATTTTAATTTATAGATTATTGATTGATACAGTAAGAAAAAATATTTGAAATACTCGGTAGGTGTTGAAACTTCTTACGATATTGTTTATAAATAAACTTTAATTTGAGGATTTTGTACAATAGTACGAATGTCTGACTGGCTTTGTATGAGAACCTCAAAATAAAAGTTTAATAATATAATATAATAATATGTTTCGTGTGCTGATGGGACTGCCGAGATTCTGCAGTGCGTCTGGCACATGTTTGCGGACACGCGTGTAGACGGTTATCACGCTGTGTTGCGTAAATAATCTGCATCCTTAAAAACCAGAATGCTAGGTAGTCCTAACAGTCTTATAAAGGTTTTGGCTACAAGGTGGGACAGTACTCTATTGAGGCACTGGATACTCACCACTATAAACCCAAACGCGGAAAGTATTTATTTGTCAATTAATGTTACTACCACTTAATACCTAATTTATGTTTAATTTCGATCGATACCCACTAATATAGCTTTAAGGTTTTTGTTACTAACCAATTTATTATTGTTATCTGAATAAATAAATATATTATTATTATTATTAATAAGAATACGCAATTCACCTGTGCCCTTTTTCTTACAGTAGGTACTAATAATCACCCGGTATGTGCCGGGCTGGTGGCGGCACTTTAAAAGAATATTTTCCACCATGCAGTTGTGTAACCCGCCAAGCGATTCTGACCTATCTCGGTCAGGTCGCGTTCCGGGATCAGCACTGCACTAACTGGTGCCAGGGTGACTGTGATCGTGGCAATGGTTGGACCAGTGGGAGCCTTAGCGGCGGTATTGTGTGTGTAGTGTGTATCGGCCCGCCGGCCAAGGAGACCCGTAGAAACGGTGGTGCCGCTGGCGGCCCGCTGCATAGTACAGCTGCCCAAAAGGGGTTAACCACCTCTGGAGGCTGCCCCACCAGGTCGCGCATAATCTCGGGGTGGCTCGTCGTGCCGGGTAGTGCCTGGTTCCGGTGGGGCCCGGCGACCACACCCGAGGACCCCCCCGGGGGCCTTCCGTCCGGCGGACCGGCCTACACTATTCCACACGATTAATACCAATGCAGGGCACCACGCTTTGTCTTTCATTGCCTCGATCACAGTCGTCCTTTCACGCCCCTCCCATCCTCCAACTTCTATGGCAGTCAGAAGCATGAAAAAAAGGCCAACAGCGGCATCCCCATCCCCCACCAACACGCTGTTCGAGGTGGAGTTCGCTAACATCCGCCGACTCCATGCAAACCTCAACGCCGTCCATCAACACCTTGAGGCGGCGAGGCCTGCGATGCTCTTTTTGACAGAAACACAGATAGGCCGCCCTGCCGATACTTCATACCTGCACTACCCCGGCTATGTGCTGGAAGAGTCCTTCCAACCAAAAGCCGGTGTATGTCTTTTCGTCAGGGCGGACGTCTGCTGTAACCGTTTCCGCTGCCTGGAAGACCCATCCTTCTCCACCCTCTGGGTGCACGTTGACCTGGGCTCCACAAGCCGGGTCTATGCGTGCATATGCCGCTCCCACAAAGGCGACGCCGAGACAACTCGACTCTTCGAACATTTGAGTCAGGCCGCAAACAACGCTCAGGCGCAGTTCCTAAATGTCGAAATGGTGTTTTTGGGAGACTTCAATCAATGCCCACCATGAGTCCTGGTTAGGCTCATCAAAAACAGACTTTGCAGGCCGAACTGCCCATGCGTTTGCTCTCACGCAAGACCTGACGATACTGGTACACCAGCCCACCCGGGTACTAGATATTGTCGGTCATACACCCTCCTTATTGGGCCTTCTGCTGACGAGTCACCCAGCCGGGTATAAAGTGTCGGTTGGTGCTCCATTGGGCTTCTCCGATCACTGTCTGGTTGGCGCAACAGTGCCATGTGCAGCTCCCCCACAACCTGTGAAGGTGACGCGGTGGTTATGGCACTACTCGTCGGCAGATTGGGACCGATTACGAGAATATTTTGCCTCCGTCCCTTGGCGGCAGTGCTGCTTTGGAGAAAAGGATGCATCAGAGAGTGCATCTGCTATCGCTGACGAGATCAGTACTGGAATGGAATACTACATTCCTTTTACTGATGTCATCAGTGCTAGCAAAACTGGTCTCTGGTTCGTGAATCGAGAGTGTGCCGCAGCTGTTGAACAAAAACAGGCGGCGTACCGTTCTTGGTCTAGGGCCCAGGCACTCAATGATCATTTCAACCTGGCCTACCTGAAAGCAGCCTTTAATAAAGCCACAAAGGCCACGAAGAGGGCTTACATTAGAGCAGACGCCCAGCGAATTGCACGTGTTGGCCAAGAACTAATCACGCACCATACGGGTAGCCGCTCCTACTGGCGACTGGCTAAACACGTGCAATCTAACTTCTGCGTGCCTTCGCTGCCCCCACTGAGATTCCCTGATGGATCGTTGGCTCATCAGCCGCAAGAGAAAGCCGATTTACTGGCTAACCTCTTTGCCGCAAACTCTTGCATCGATGACTGCTGTGCTGCGCTGCCTGAAATTCCACATTGGCTCCACAATGCCTGATATTCGTATCAGGCAGTGTGATGTTCGTGCCGAACTGCAGTCACTCGATGTCAGGAAAGCCAGTGGCCCTGATGGAATTCCAGCTGTGGTGCTAAAGAAATGTGCAGCGGAGTTGTCTCCAGTGTTCACTAGCCTGTATCGCCTCTCCTACAATTCGGGTCTTGTGCCGCTGTCTTGGAGGGAGGCGAACGTTCAACCAGTTCCCAAAAAAGGGGACCGGTCTGACCCTGCCAATTACCGTCCAATAGCCGTAACCTCAGTTGTAGCTAAAGTGTTTGAGCGGATCATAAACCCGCAGCTCATCCGCTACCTAGAGGATCACTCTCTTATTCACGACCGTCAATACGGCTTTCGACCATAACGGTCTACGGGTGGTCTTCTAGCGTACGTAACACACATCAGGCTATGGACAAGCATGGGGAATCTTTGGCCGTTAGCCTTGACATTGCCAAAGCTTTCGACCGTGTATGGCATCGTTCGCTTCTTTCCAAGCTTCCGGCATATGGTCTGCCACCTCGCCTATGCGATTAGGTGGCCCGATTTCTGGAGGGACGTAGAATTCGTGTACTTTGCGATGGTCGAAAATCACGCTTTCTCCAGATTAATGCCGGAGTGCCGCAGGGCTCCGTCTTGTCGCCGACGTTGTTTCTTCTGCATATCAATGACATGTTATCTCTTGGTAATATTCATTGCTATGCGGATGATAGCACGGTCCACGCGCGTTATTTCGAGCGCCAGCGCGTTACATCGAGGAGAAGAGGCGAAGCCTTGTTGTTGAGCTTGATGGAGTGTTGGACCGCATTTCAGAATGGGGTGCATGCAATCTTGTCGAGTTCAATGCCAAGAAAACGCAGGTGTGCGCATTCACAGCAAAGGCGTCGCCGTTCCTTTCCCATCCTACTCTTCAGAGCACCCCGCTACCGATTAAGGATAGCCTAAACATCCTTGGCATGGATGTTCGTAGCAACCTAAACCAGCGGGACTACATTGAGAGCGTTTTATTAGAACTGCATCCCGTAAACTAGGAATCCTGAACAGAGTGAGACGATTCTGCACGCCTGGGCAGCTCTGTCTTTTGTATAAGACACAAGTTCGCTCGTGTGTGGAATACTGCTTTCATCTCTGGGACGGTTCCGCCAAGTACCTACTCGAAGCTCTTGACAGGTTGCAGCGGCGTGCTATCCGTATTATTGGAAACCCAGAGGCAACTTTGCCCTTGAGCTTCTGCCAGACATTGCCAGGCTAAGTGTTCCCTATCGCTTCTACAATGGGAAATGCTCTGACGAGTTATTCCAGCTTATTCCACCCTCACCTTTCCACTCCCGTACCACGCGTGCTGGACTACGGCGTAGTCAGCATGTGTTGGCCCGAACTAAAAGGTTCGGTGACTCGTTTCTTTGTCGTACCATCCAGACGTGGAACGCTCTTCCAGTACATGTGTTTCCTTCCTCGTATAGTCCCGGGTTCTTCAAGCGGGGCGGGAAAAGACATTTCTGCAGGCCTTCAAGGTGAGGATGGCCAGCCCAGTGATTCGTTTGAATGACTGGGCTTGTCAACCTCATATCTGGACCTCACGACCGCTTTCCATCAGGTGGAGTGAGGTGACGGTAATCTTGACGGGCGAAAAAGAAAAAAATGTTGTAATGTTTAAATTTTCCAGGTCTCTTCGGCATAATGTACCCAAGCGTGTACTTCTGGGTCGCGTTCACGGTCTTGCATCTCGCCACCTGTCTCGTTCTCACGCTCAAGATATACTATGTCGGCCAGTTCAAAATGGGTAAGCTTAATTAAAAACAAAGATATTTTTTAAAACATTTTAACAATTAACCTAAATATAACTACAGTCAGAGACAGTTGAAGTTCACAGTTCCTTCGCCTTTTGCAGTTGTCAAAATTTGCGGCAGTCTTGATAACCACCAAATGTTTCATTTCATTTCATACGTTATTATCCGTAAAAATACTACGTGTTAAGGTTAATCAATATACATTGTTCACCAGTGCAACGAGTGAATCGACTGAAGTGGCTGTTATTTGGACTAATCAGGAAACATGTCAGTCAGTCTATTCTTGGACTAGCCCAGAGATGGGCCAAATCCGGCCCGCGATTATAAGCTTATAACGATATCCTCGTTGCTGGCCAGCAAAACAGGAGCCGGAGCGCCGGGATTCGTCACACAATATTTAGGAGTAGATGTAGTTGTGGAATAGTTAATAAAAGATCAGCCAATCCAGTGACTTATTTATTATTTAGGGTAAAAGTATAGGTAGGAAAGAAGAACTGTAACAAAATAACAATAAATGAATACAAAGAGTCCTAGGTAATAGATTATCTAATAGTAATAGGTAAGTAAATAGGTATGATATGCTTACCCCGATACACGGGTTCCTGTTACTTATAACTGTTTTAACTGAGACCTTTGTATTACATACGAGAAAGCAATAAATAAATAAATAAATAAATAACTGTTTACAATAATTGGTTATTTAAAGTATTTAAAAATACACCATCACGTAAGTTATACTTAAACTGTTAATCTGGTAAAATGCTCGCAAACTGTTCAGTACGATGGTTTTGGTAGGACTGAATCAAAAAAGCTGCGCATGCAATGCGAAACAAAAATCGAATTGAATCAAATTTTGAAAAACAAGTACAAAATACTTTTAATGGCCAGCAGTTAAACCATGAAGTTTCCAGCGATCGTCGAGGTTCTAACGTCCACGAGACTGAAGGGAAACGGCATCGTTACAAGCTGCCATCTTTATTGAATCAGTGTCCAAAAAACTATATGCGAAAATGCGCCCTAAAAACCAAATCGCGGGGCGCATGCATGGCAGATGCATCATCTCTGAGTTGCATCGTCTTAATAAGGTCCGATAGCTCAGTGATGGACAAGTAAATTGAAAGTGCGACTATTGAGAAATATAAATACTTGAAGGAATTTCTGAGGCATCATTCAAAGTTGGAAAATAATATAAAAAAGACTCTCAGTGTATTTTTTGAGCTACAATGTGATAAAACAGCTTCAACGATAATTCAGAGCTTGAATTCTAAACTAATCTACTAAAATCTTAAATCCCGAATGTATTAAGACACGCTCAATTTTCTTTTTTCCGAAATGGGTCTGGCAAAAACAAATTAAAAAAACAGTCTAACGTCTTTTTCTACGACAGATATACGCAATGAATATACCGGGTGGTTATTAAAAGATTTACAAAAACAATATGGTATACTCATTAGATATAAATAAATATGCGCCAGACAACACACCTCTTGTAATGGTCTCGAAGTAGGGATTATTAAATCCCTGTGTTACGAGGTACCACACAAGGAAATAAGCTAGGGGCGTCTCCCAGCACACCCAGACCCGAGTCAATTCAGAAAAGATCGTTTCCTGAATTGACCCGACCGGGAATCGAACCCGGGGCACTACGGAAATCGAGGCGAGAAACCGTGCTACAGCGCACTACGCCAACAGTGTCGTCAGATATAATAAATAAATAAATATAAAATATGCACCAGACAACACGCCTCTTGTAATGGTCTCGAAGTAGGGATTAATATCCCTGTGTTACGAGGTACCACACAAGTAAATCAGCCAGGGGCGTCTCCTAGCACACCCAGACCCGAGTCAATTCAGAAAAGATCGTTTCCTGAATTGACCCGACCGGGAATCGAACCCGGGACACTACGGAAATCGAGGCGAGAAACCGTGCTACAGCACACTACGCCAATCGTGTCGTCTAGATAGATATGTGATGTTAGTAACTATGTAAAGTGAAAATTTTTGTTCAATTGTGTTTTTAAAGTTTTTCATCCAAAAAATATTGACAGTTCTACTGATTTTGTATGGTGACCTTGAAAATAAAGCCAATTGAAGAAAACTTAATGTTCCCCTACATTGTTACTGCTTGACTTACCTCAGTATCGATTTTGTAAGTCTTTTAATCACCCGGTATCTACTCTCAGTACTATTTAAATGTGTCCTATTGAAAATTTAATTTTGACCACTGTCAATTCTTTTATCTACTAGGAAATTATTAAAATACTTATAAAAACTATTTGGCACACTCAGTTAGCGATGTAGTATCTGTTTAAGTGATAATTTGATTTTTTCAATTACAAAAAATACTGACTGTTCGACTGATTTGTTTGTATGGTAATTAAACCTTGAAATGAAAGGTAAATAAATAATTTTAATTTTCACTTGGATAGTTTAAACATAATGCCATATAATTTTTGTAAGTCTTTTGATAACTGGAGAGCTTCGTGGTCTAGTGGTTCAGCACCCGAACTCAGATTGTGGATCGTGTGGTCGCCAGTTGAAATCTGGCTAGAATCAAAATATTTGTGTTCATTGTTAAAACATCCGACTAACTCTCCGGTGACGGAAAACATCGATAACAAACCAAATCAACCCGGCTAACGGCGGAAGGCTCACCACCTACCACGTTGGGTTCTAATACCATTGGTGAAAAGTGGGCTTCTGGAGTGTTCCGTTCACCACGACGGCACAGTCACTTGCTTCTCACTACCCCGGTTGGGATAAAGTCGTGATGGTTTAAGTGAATTTTCATTTTTAGCATTCAAAAAAGCAATATTTTCTACACAAAGATAGATACTAGAAAAATTCGACCTGATCCTGGGGACTCCAGCGGGATTCGAACATAAATGCGTCTTAATCGAAAGTCAAATATATTTCTTTCGAGTGTTAAAGGCGCTTGCCTATAACATTGATGAAACAAACGTTGGCTTACAACGTAAAATACACTAAATAAATTCGCCAGGTCTGTTAACGGCCTCGGTTGGAGGAACCGATACGGTTATTATTATTATTATTTTTTTAAGTAGGGTAGGTATGTAATTTGGTTTATGAAAACTTAGGGCTTTTGGCTTTAACATATCAAAATATTGATTGCTACCGCTTAGCGAATCATTTACTATAATTAAAACAAATTTACCGAATCGGGCGATAACTTCGTTCTGAATCGGCGGGCAGAACGAAGTTATCGACCTGAGGTTGAATTTTTCTAGTTTCTTTTTGTCGTGGTGGTATGTTGTTTTTATGACTTAATAAATGTGCCCTGTATATATGTTCAGAGCGAGCCGTACTAGGCCGCGGCTGGCGGCCGCGCCGCCTTCGTACCCAGCTACACGGCGCGCGCCGTGCTGCGAGCTGTGGCCAACTTAGCGAACTTGGCGCTTGCCCAAATTATCTCAAAAGACGTTACGACGTCACTTCAGAGTTTTTCTATGCATTCTGCAAACTATTTTGCTCGGCAGCTATATTAAATATTGCGTTTATGAATATGGTTCTTAACAAAAGTTGCTATGTTGTGGTGATTATCACATGATATATTTTTATTTACTTTACTGTTTGTTTTTTGGTTTGAAGGGCCATTTTTAAATAAACTATACATAATGTTAGTAATCTAATAGTTTTCATATTCCCTTTTTTACATAGGTACATACATACCATCACTTTATCCCAAACGGGGTAATCAGAGGCAAGTGACTGTTGCCGTCATGGTGAACGGAACATTTAGAAGCCCATTTTTATCCAATGGTTTTAGAACCTTTTTAGAATGTATTTTTTAGGAATTTACAATGTTTATTGAAAGTCGATGATGTTATCTACCCTATTTCAGAGCGAGCCGTACTAGGCCGCGGCTGGCGGTCGGTCCGCGCGTACGGCCGCGCCGCCTTCGTGCCCAGCTACACGGCGCGCGCCGTGCTGCTCGCTGTGGCCAACTTGGCGAACTGGGCGCTTGCTGTCTATGGGTGAGTGATGATTACCAGTGTTATAGCGTGAACCGAAATGTGTATACTTTTTAGTAATATTAATTGATATTACTTAAGCCCGATTTTGCAATTCTTAGTTTATTCCCTACATAGCTAACTGAAATATAAAATTAACTGGCTGTTTATCAAACGAATAGATATTTTAAATTTTTCAATCGTCTTTTATCCAAAGAATAGCAATCTATCGTTTGTCTATGTACTTATATCGCTAACTTCACACTGATTATCCACAAGCGAGCTGCACTTATACAATCATTGCAATGTGAGAATGAAACCAGACAAAAGTTGATGTTTGACAAATTGACACTGACGTATAAGAAAAACAACCTCAGCTTTTTTTGTTGTGTAAAGTTGTGGTAAAAAGTTTGTGATTATAATAACACTCCAAAACTCCTTAACAAAATGAAACAATCTAAAATGACACACCACATAACCTCAAAATGTCAATGAAAACGCATAGATAAAATCTTATCCAGCCACTCAAGAAGCAGATAACTTTATTCGTCAGTTAGCGGCTTTATTCATTAGTTATCATCTATCTGACCATTGAAAAATTTAAAATCTTGTTAATCTTCGAATACACTCTATTCTACAGATAAATTTAATTATCTGAGGATTAATAAATCAGCCCTTAGTTGTTTTCCATATTCTCGACAAAGATGTTGTTTTTTGTTTCATTATTTGATCTTTTTTTACTATGCACCGTCTGCATTTTGTCTTTAGCCGGGGTGGTTGACTGGCAGAGATTGTCTTTTGGCATTAAGTCCGCCGATTGTACTTTTTCTTTTCAGTGCAATAACTTTTCTGAATTCGGTCAGTTCACCCGGAAATCGAACCCGCGCTACAGCGCACTTCGCCAATCTTGTCGTCTGTCGACGCAGATTTTGCTTGTTCTACTAAGTGAAAACACTGTGGACACATCTTTATTGAGAAAACGATTTATGATGAAATAAAGATATTTAAATCTTACCTTTTACTTAAGAAAATAAAAAGGTCCCAGAAATAACACATTGAGAGATGAGAAAAAGGCTAATACGGCTTTTTATAAGTAGCTAATAGTAACATAACATAGCATCACGACTTTATCCCAAACGGGGTAGTCAGAGGCAAGTGACTGTGTCGTCATGGTGAACGGAACGCTCAGAAGCCCACCAATGGTATTACAACCCAACGTTGTAGGTGGTGAGCCTTCCGCCGTTATCCGGGTTGATTTGGTTTTTCATCCATGTTTACCATCACCGGAGGGTAAGTCGGAAATTTAACAATGAACACAAAGATTTTGGTTCTGGCAAGATTTGAACTCGGGACCACACGATCCACGATCTGAGTTCGGGTGCTGAACCACTAGGCCACAAACAAATAACAACCAATAGTAGTTACGACATACATATAGATGGCGCCACAATCTCGTATTATCTCGTAAAACAGCATTGTGGCATTGGATAAAACAACACAGCACTCATGGAATAAACTAATACCAGCTTGCTGCTCTGGACTCGCTGGAGTTACGCGCCGTAAGGCTCATAAATGATCCTGCTCTCTCTGCCGGGCTGCGGGATCTAGAACACCGGCGCAGCGTTGCTAGCCTGTCAGTGCTTTACAGGCTTTATTTCGGGCAGTGTGCGAGCGAACTGTATGAGTTGGTTCCGCCATCTCCTTTTCACCATCGGAGCACAAGACGCACATTAGCCTTCCACCTGCACGTTGTGCATATTCCAGCCATTCGCACAAAACGTTTTGCGGACTCCTTCATAATGCGAACAGCAAAGGAGTGGAACTCGCTGCCCGCGCATGTGTTTCCGAACCAATACAATCTGGGTCTCTTCAAGACAAGAGTGAATAGGCATTTACTAGGCAGACATGTACCATCATAGATCGCATCGTCACTTACCATCAGGTGCGATTGCGATCAAATGACTGTCTAGTCCTATATAAAAAAAAACTACCTATCAAAATTATCTCGTCTTTCTTCAGTTTCTTCCCAACAACCACTCTGCCTCAGAGCCGACCAAAAATAACCCGACGAAATTAAAAACACGTGTATTACCCGATTTCCTTGCTCCCATGTGAGTTTAAAATTGCCAATGACATGTTTATCTCTTTTTTCAGTCTATATGAACACAATAAGGACTTCGCGCGCCATCTGTTGGCGATACTGATGGGCAACACATTCCTCTACACAACATTCTACGTGTCTATGAAGCTCGTACATAGAGAAAGGTATGTACGATAACCACAAATTCCAAAAAACCTCGTTTTTGTACCATTAGAAAATAAAATATTTTATTTTTTGATAAACATGTTCTTGAGTGTGTGACAGACAAGCCGGCTGACCATTTAAATATTAAAACAAACATATAGCATACTCAGTAGGTTCTGTTAAAACTTACTACTATTATATTTGAATTTTTTTATACAAAAACGGAAGTTTGATTGGTACGAGACCCTCAAAATAAAAATTAGTTAAGTTCAGTTTTAATAGTTACTAGCTAAACTGAAAACGCTTTTAAACTGCCAGTGTGTTAAAGGTCCTTATCTATGCTTCTATACTTATATTTTATTGAGGAAAGATTTGATTGTTTTTTGTTTATTTGTTTGTATTGAATAGGCTCCAAAACTACTGATCCGATCGTGAAAATTACTAGTAGTACTAGTCAGCTCTAAACATGAGACGAGGCCCGCATTCCGATTTTTTTCATAGCAAATTTTAATTCTGCGCACGCGCGATACAACTTAAAAAGGGACTAGACTTCTGATCACTGCATGTACTTGTGCGCGATAATTACCTTCCAGCCGCCGGGTATTCCACGACTCATTTGGCAGTTGGTTGTCAACAGCCGCTTAGAGCATTTGTACGTGAATCTTGCGGTTGAACTGACGCGATGACGTAGGTACTGACATCTATATCGAAAGAGGTAGCCCTGGCAATAGATTTCTGTCACATCCAGTCACATGACAGCACGTATTTAGGATTAAGAAAATATGCATCTTTCTATGTATCTGATTTAGTAACTATTTACTAAGTAAAAAAAACAACAATTTTTCCAGGTTACACTTGCACACTTGGTTGTATATGATCGCTTCTGTTGCTTCAATGAGTACAGCTGTTGCCTTCTTTTTGGACTCAAAAACTAAGTGGTCGGTGAGTAAAAGGAATTCGTTCTACATCTGAAAATAATAAAATACTATACTCCATTCATTATAGCATTAGACTTCTGTCTAATGCTATAATGAATGTAAAAAAGGTCCTTTTTAGGGTACACTTTGTGGTAAAAGTACAATAAACATCATTGCTTTTAAGATTTATGCCGAATTTATTAAAATCCACATAAAAAGCAGCTGTCACACTTAATTGTTCTCATTCGAAGTAAAGGAACTTCAGAATTTATGAGGCTTTTGCTTAAAATAATTATTTTGTCGTGCATCAAACTATATTGTCGATGTAAAAACCTAAAACAGGCAGGGGTTTTCATTTTCACTGTCACTATAACTCTACCAAATCTAAAATGTTACATAATCCCTTCATCCTTCATCCCTTCATCACTTTATGGCGGAAGGTGTTTTCAATTTTGCCAGGTTATACTCAGGTATGTTATCGTCATGGCAACGTCAAATGCAAATTGTCATTCATTTTAGCCCCCCTGCTTCTTATTTCTAATGTTATAATGAATGAAGTATAGCTATTAAAAAGTGTAACAAATACAGCCTTATACGTCTCACTGCTGGGCACAGGCCTCACCTCAACTATGAGGTGGTACGAGCCATACTCCAACACGCGGCCTCAGTGCGGATTGTTGGAGAGGTGAATGTAAGGCCAGTGATAAACCTTACCGTCAGATGTTATCAAGCCGCCTTTGTAGGCATTAGGCTTTACGACTGATATCTTGCGACGTCAGCCGGGACCAACTGTTTAACGTGCCTTCCGAAGCACGTAGATGCCCGAAAAACACATCACTTAATTTCGGTCGGGATGGTCACCCATCCATAACCCGGCCTGATTGGCGTTGCTTAACATCGGATCGTTGCCGATCCGCTGCCGTCACTTAGCCTCAGGCACCTCCCACAAAAAATGTAAACCACTGTAAAATGGCTGTAAAATCAGTAGTTATAATAAAATAATGATAACATGTTTTAAGAAAAAGCAATGGTTCTCATCTAGCATGCTAAGGACGAAAGTTTTAATTTTTATTTGTTCAGCTAAATAGAGGTAAATACAAAAGTGCCCTTACAAGAGATGCTTTACAATCTAATTCAAAGACCTATCACCCTAAAATAACTATGAAAAACGGTACCTATAGGAAAGTGTCACAAAGCCCTCAAAATGTGAACTTTTAGTAGGTTATCATTGTTCTCCTCTTGCAGTGGTGATTTATTTCACCTGGCAACACTTGTTCACAGCAAACTCCCGCGCAGTCCCGCCGCCACAACGCGGTATGCTCTGCGCTTCAATTCTACGATTCCCACGACGTTTGGCATTTTGCGTCTGCTGCCGCCATGTTTTTATACTTCAATATGTTGTTGACGGTCGATGATGCGTTAAGAGATAAGCCTAGAAGCGAAATACCTGTGTTTTAAGTAGTAATTTGAAAACCTTTGCCTTAAATGACTTTTTGCTATTTTTAAAATGGCGGTAACCTTGTATGAAGTATAATTTATGCATAACTGCGTGAAATTAATTATAAGTACTGTCTAAAAAAATATACAATATTTGATCTCCATTTCATCCTAACTTAATAGGCTGATTTAAAAAAACTTACCATTTTAAGCTGAAAACATTTTACTGGCTAAAAGACTAGGTTCCAATTTAAGAAAAAATTTAAAAAGCAACAATTCCTGTTATTATCTGTTTTAAGTTAAACATTACAATACAAATGATTCCTATATCTTACGTCAAGTTAAAATATTATGCTTAAACTTAAGAAATGTATCAACAAAAATGTGATAATATTGTATGAATGCGTAGTAGTTATAATTTAGTATTAAACATTTAAATTGGCTCAATGTGAAGCGATAATAATAAAAATGCACCAACTAGCACGTCATACAATTGAAAACTTAAAAATGTAAACTTCTGCCTCTTTCTGACATGTATTTATTTATTTAAAAAAAAAGGTTGCTTGAAGGCTCACAGAGCAGGTCCAACATGCCAACAAGTTAAATTAAAATAGAAATTACAATACAATTAAAATACAGTTACAATAAAATCACAAAACATTATAATACGATAACAACAAAATAACAATACAATTAAAATACAATATAATTCAGTTACAATGTCAATAAATTATACAAATATCAAATCAAATCAATTCAATGTCAAAATATATAAATTTATAAATTATTTACACAAAATTATATTGTAAAGATGCCCCAAATGGTCAGCAAATATGTCAATATATATGTGTATGAGTGAAATGAGTAAGAACACATTGTAACTAAGGTAAAAGTGTGCTTAGAAAGACGTCAAGCACACTTTTTGTTGTCCTGTTAACACCATGCTAGGTCCATGTATATTGAAAGTCGTTGCTTTTAACAAAAGTTAGATGACATCTTATTACTGAAGTCGCTTAGTATCACTTTCGATAAAAAAAAACAACCGAAATACAAAAAGTCTGAAATATTTCACAGCACTGTTGCTTGATTACAATCCCGTGTAACTTGTCAAGTTCAGTCCCTAAATTGAGCGTAGGCAATTTCGTAATATGATCTTTCATTTCCAAACGCATCTTGTAGGCTGAATATTTTCTGACGAAATTGCTGGCTACCCTCAGTTTAGCAAACTAACTGGACTGGATATAAACAATTTTAATGCCCCTGATGCGGGAAGCGAGCCAGCTACCCTATACATCTCTACTGCGCTATTAACGTCGTCTAATGATGAGATAAATCGGCCAAATGTTGAGTCGGTGTATTTTTAATAAATACATAGCATATGATTTTATTACAACCACAACTCCTAATTTTATTCCTTTATTTTCGTTATGTTTTCGTTTTTCATCTTTCTCTCGTACTTCAATCATAAATACTCTAGATACACTACACCATTACGAACAAAATCATCAAAAAGTGTCCTAAGCTTGGTTCAAATGCGTGAGTGTTGTTAGACACGCAAAACGCACACACACTTACCTTGGCCTTAAATAAAATTTTCGAAAAGCAACCTTAAAACGCTGGGGTACGGTCAGAAATTAGTATAAAAATGTCTTTATTAAATGCGAGTTACGAGGTCTGACACTTTAGCCGAAGATATGTAAGAAAACTTTTTGTAAGGCTATTTGCTAAACCTTTTACGGTTACTTAGGAATCGCTACTGTTAAAATATTATTTTTTGTAAGATATATCGTATATTCACTCATAATTTATCGTTGATTATCCTAAATTTTTTCTAGTTTTTTCAATCGGTAATTAGCCTTGCTTATGATGTATTTCCTAACACTATCAACTGTCAAATTAGTTTTGTTCATGTTGAATGACGTTGAGTGTCAGTAATATGACTTGACATGAAAGAGTCTTTGTTATACTGGGTGATTATTTATACCTTAAGGAAAATCAGATGACAAACTCAGTAGGTGAGGTAACAAAATATAGTAGATGGATATACAAAATTTCAAATAAAGTAAAATTAACAGCTACAGTACACCAGTAACACATACCAATAATATGAATATTCGACTGAATTTTTAGGAAATCCTCAAAATAAAATGTAGAAAATTCAAATTTTATTTGATTAATGTATAACCCATTCATTACCAATTAAATTTTAAACACATCACCTGGGTGCCACTTAATATTTTTATTGATTACAATAGAAAATACTTAATTGAATGTGTTTTTTAATTCAAAAAACTCCCTAACTAACAAAAACCCATCTAAAAACGGTAAACGCACCATACGGTGCAAAATATTAAGTAAACAGATATAATTGATTAAAAATATATTAAGCGTGCATATATTTTGGCGTAATTTGTTATGGCATGAAACCATCCAACAAAGATTTCTACCGCGATGCCAATGAACGCACCGCATGCGTGCATGCGATTTAATTTTAAAAATACACGATGTAACAATGGAAAAGAATGATAAAATGAAGAATATTGCTTATCTTTACCTCCCAATTCACAAATATATAATGAACACTCCCCACAGTGTTTCCATATTTATAAATTGTTTCTAGCCGTAAATGTTGCCAACTATTTAAATAAATTTCTACCGCCAATATGTATTGCCAGAAAACATCGTAGAGTTCAACGCATATGGTGCGTTGGTGGCATGACTTAGCAATCTCGATCAATTGCAAACGGTGCGTTGGTGGCAATGAATGGGATAACTACATTTCTTACAGAATATACCATATCACCTACAGTATAAATAATCACTCACAAAATAACATCGCTGGTATACTTATAATAATATATTTTTCAAAAAAGTGTTAACATTTTAACAAACAAAGTGTTTTTATCGACTTCTGTAATCACTAGTACCCAAAAAATTATGCTCACTTATTCAAGAACCAGTATTTGAATAAAATATGTTAGACTTATTCTTATTTGCACCAAAATTAGGCATAGAACTCAGTTTTAAATATGTAAGGTATTTTCTAGATAATATGACAATGACATATGTCATCGTGGCGTTACTTTTCGAATGACTTCACCATCGCGTTTTGCGAGCACGTGTGCGAATTTGTATCGCATGAGTCATCGCCACCTGGCGAAAAATTTTGCCTTTAGAAACGCGATTGTGAAGTCAGCCGCATCTCTTTGTGCCACTCGTACTAGGCAGTCTGTTCACTTTTACAGCTAAAGGCCTGTATTCACTTTGCTTAGTGGTAGTGCAGGTGATTAGTTGGAGCGATTGATTAGTGCAGGTGTGTAGTGCAAGTAGTGTCCAATTCTGTATATGGGATGTGTTTAGTTTATTTATTTATTTATTTAATAGAAAAGAACTTGCAGGCTTACAGAATACTCCAAAACGCCAGCAAGTCTCAGTGTCACAGTACAATATTCATTTTACATTACAATAACAACATAAGTATTAAAAACAAAACAAGCATTAAGGATAATAATTAATAAACAACAACAAAAGATTAATAAATAATAATAATTATTTTAAAATGTCAAGGTTAGATTAAATCATACATGTCATAAAATAATGATAAAAAGAGATACAAATTTATAATTACCTACCTAAGCATACCATCAACATAAGAGCGCACTCTAACATACAGGTATCCCAAACTATCGGCAAATATTTCTATATCATCGTGCTGAGCAAGCATATCCTCCAACAGTTTAAGAGCACGAATGGTTGGAGCATGGGCACCGCGCTGCGTGCGCGCCGCTGGCCAGCGGCGGATTCATCTCGGTTTATTTATTATTTATCTCGGACACCTTTAATTTTATACCTAAGGTCTTTACAATTCAAAATACATTTATTTTTTACATACTCCTGCACACATTTTTCATGGTATAAACACTAAGAACTGTCCAGACGTGTTTAGTGGCAGACACGCTGCGAGTGAGGGGGAGGGGAGGCCCGCGGGACGAGGCCACTCGCAATAAAAATAGAACACGCTTCTATCACTTTACTACGCAGGTTACTAATCACCAGCACTAATCAATCGCTGTCCACACGTGTTTTCTCCTAATCACTGAGCACCTGCACTAACTACTAATCAAAGTGAATACGGGCCTTAAAATCAAATAAATTAAATTACTTGAAGGTGCTTGTTTTTGTTAGGCATAGTCACAATCACCAATATGTACCCTTTGAGTTTGACTTAATGGGTACCTACATATTTGTTTCCGTAACTACTTTCGGCTATGAAATGTATTATATGCGTTATTGGCTCTCTAGGCTTGTAGCTAATTGTACAAGAGTATTTTGAACCGTAGGGGTTTGTAAATGTAAATGTGAATAGTAAAACAAAATATACCGGGTGATCATTTATAGGTACTGTAAGGAAAACACTTGTAATATGGCATATTTAGTAAGTGAAGGGATGTAGACAACTATGCCTGAAAAATTGTTTTTATGTCTGAAAAACTCAAAAGAGGAGTTCATATAAACATTTCAATTTTATCGTAGCTAGCTTCTACATCACCTACTGAGTATACCATACGATTACTTACGGTATAATTAAAAATCATCACACATAGCACATTCTAGTGGCTTCTATTAAAGTAGCTAAACGGGATAAAGTATGGTTTTAAACGAATATATTTAAAAGTTTAATTGTAGTTTCTATTCAATAGCACTTTAGCTGTAAGCTTTGTTAAGAGTGTAACCAAATTGTTTTTTTAATTAAATTATAAAGTTTTATACTGAAACCTCACTATAACTTTATTTATCTTTAAAAAACCCTATCCTTATTACCGTCTCATATAGCCAGTCAAGTTAATTTCATAAACTGAAGGTAGCTAGCAATTTCGTCAGTAAATATCTGTCCTAGAGGTTGCATTATTGACAGGTAACCGCTGACTGGCTGAAAATGAAAGATAATTTTAGGAAATTTCCTATCACTAAAGCACTCATGACGTCAAAAAAGTGCTGCGCTATACTCCTTAGAGTGAAAGAAATGAACTATCGATGTGTAGTGATTACGACCAATTGATTCTTCTTTACATTTTCGTACAAATCCATCAAATAGTTTTTTGGGTATGACAAATAATGTGAAAATTGTTTCAACTCCCCTCTCGGTATCCCCTGTATTACTATTTTGTTACTTTGCTTAAAAACATTAAGTACTTAACCTAATTCTATCTTTCGCACTGCCTGTTAACATTTCTGTCTGGCTGTGGTGTTGACTGGTAGAGAATGCCTCTAGGCATTAAGTCCGCCAATTATATTTATTTATGTTTCAATTATAATTTAGTTTATGTTAATCAATCCAATTTAAAAAAAGAAGACGTAATACCGAGTACTTCAACAGAAAGAAAAACGGGGGTCAAAAGGATAGGGCCATTAATAGAAGAAAATGACTAGAACAGGTTTCCGGGCGGTTGTCTCAGGCTTTATTAAAACAGTTGGACATACTTCAATCCACCCAAAACCAATTTATTACTTGCAACGATATTGAAATAATATTTGGGACTTGTAAAGGAGGGGAGAGGAAATAATGTGGACTGTAGTTATTAAGTGCAAAGTAAAGCGTGTATTGATAAAATATAATAAAAAACAGGAAATAATAAAATAATTAACCATACAAACCAAGACGTGGCCGTAGAGTTCTCGCATGAATTTGGCAGCCTCAACGGGACTGCGTTCGTCGGTGCTGCCAAATTCATGTGAGAACTCTACGGCCCTGCAGTTCAAGAGTTTGCAAGCAACCAGAACATCGAGTGGACCTTCATACCACCGTCCGCACCGTCTATGGGTGGTGCTTGGGAGCGGCTCGTGCGTTCGGTGAAGTCTGCTTTAAAAGTAACTTGCAGGAGTGACCCCAAAGGAACCCGTTTTGCCGACTCTTTTGATGGAAGCTGAAGCTGTGGTTAACTGAAGGCCCTTAACATACGTTCCTACTGACTCAAGTGATCGAGAGGCACTAACGCCGTTCCACTTCCTCATCGGCACAGCATCCACGGCTAACCATTACGGTAAGTAAGACAGAGCCGCAGGATTTATAGGGCCGGACTTCTTGGCGTAAGGCATTAAGGCTTATAGATTTATTCTGGAACCGATTGGTTAGAGAATACCTCCCAACTCTGACACCTAGGCGAGGTGACAGGAGCGGCGACGGACTGACTCTTGCTGTAGGTGACCTCGTGCTTGTGGTCGATGGTAACGTACCTCGCGGAACATGGCCACGTGTCCGTTTAACCTATTTATTTCCCGGCGCAGATGGGCTAGTGAGAGTAGCCGAGGTTACCACTGCAGGAGGAGTCCTTCGGCGCTCCCGTAAAAAGCTGGTGCAACTCCCTGTATAAAAGCCATATCTATCTCCCTCTGTCTTCATATAATTTTCCCCATTGCAAAAGAGATTTTTTATAATAATAATTTATAATAATAAATATCCCTGGACATTATTCCACACAGCGCCATCTAGCCCCAAAGTAAGCTAATTAAAGCTTGTGTTATGGGATACTAGACAACGGATAAACATACTTAAATACATTTTCTTTTGTAAATACATACTTATTATACATAGGAGACACCCAGACCAGTACAAACAGACATGTTCATGCACACAAATGTTTGTACTGTGCGGGGATCGAACCCGCGACCTCTGGTGTAGTAGCCAACTTCTTAACCATTACACCAAGTCGGTCGTCAGGTCAGGTCTTCTAGATCTGACAAGAAAGCTCTTGGCTCTGACGGACAGCCTGAACGTAGTGCTTCTCCCTCACCACCTTCTGGGAGTGTACTGTTGTACACTCCCGGAAGCCTATCACCTCTCGCGTAATCGCGCCGGCTCGGAGTGGCATCTTCTAAGCGAAGGAACTTCGTGAATATACAATCGATGGGCCAGACATCGATTTATTCGCTTCCCTAACTGCTCACATAGTTCAAATTTACGCTACGCTCGACTTAAGCGACTCGAACAGCAAATACTGGCGTTACGACCACGTCTGGATCTTCCCGCCGCTAGGACTGCTCCCACGAGTCCGGCAACTACACCGTAACTTGGCCACAGGCTACTACGTGATATTAGCACCCAAGTATGCGGCGTGCGGATCTGAAGAGCTGAAAACGGGTGCTCCTGATCAAGATACGACAGATGGAAGCAACCCTATAGTCGACATGAAATCATGGAAACGGCTACAGCTCACATTCTTCAGTTGGAGGCCTGGCTCATTTTGGCTGGAACACATTGACTGCAGACTGGTCCTCACAAGAAAAGGAGCTTCTTTTATCATGTTGGAGGGCCTACGGTAAAAACATATGCATAACAAACATATTTGGACTAAATGGTTTGAGTGGTGTAAGGTCAAATAATAAAACTTTCTGTGTCCTGTACCTGCACAGGTGGCTAGATATTTAGCAAAATTATATTTATCTGATAATTTAGCGTACCAAACTCTTTTGGTTCATAAATCGGCAATTGCTTCTAGTTTCACAAACTATTTCGTAATATAATCCGTCCCAATCTGCCGACGAGTAGTGCCATAACCGCCGCGTCACCTCCACAGGTTGTGGGGGAGCTGCACAAGGCACTGTAGCGCCAACCAGACAATGATCGGAGGAGCCCAATAGAGCACCAACCGACACTTTATACCCGGCTGGGTGACTCGTCAGCAGAAGGTCCAATAAAGAGGGAGTATGACCGACAATATCTGGTACCCGGGTGGGCTGGTGTACCAGTTGCGTCAGGTCTTGCGTGAGAGCAAACGCATGGGCAGTTCGGCCTGCATGGTCTGTTTTTGATGAGCCTAACCAGGACTCATGGTGGGCATTGAAGTCTCCCAAAAACACCATTTCGGCATTTGGGAACTGCGCCTGAGCGTTGTCTGCGGCCTGACTCAGATGCTCGAAGAGTCGAGTTGTCTCGGCGTCGCCTTTGTGGGAGCGGTATATGCACGCATAGACCCGGCTTGTGGAGCCCAGGTCAACGTGCACCCAGAGAGTGGAGAAGGATGGGTCTTCTAGGCAGCGGAGACGGCTATAGCAGACGTCCGCCCCGACGAATAGACATACACCGGCTTTAGGTTGGAAGGACTCTACCAGCACATAGCCGGGGTAGTGCAGGTATGACGTAACGGCAGG
Source organism: Udea olivalis (assembly GCA_947369235.1). Taxonomy (NCBI): domain Eukaryota; kingdom Metazoa; phylum Arthropoda; class Insecta; order Lepidoptera; family Crambidae; genus Udea; species Udea olivalis. Next base: position 2,980,676 of record OX376370.1, read on the forward strand.
GCGGCCTATCTGTGTTTCCGTCAAAAAGAGCATCGCAGGCCTCGCCGTCTCAAGGTGTTGATGAACGGCGTTGAGGTTTGCATGGAGTCCGCGGATGTTAGCGAACTCCACCTCAAACAGCGTGTTGGTGGGGGATGGGGATGCCGCTGTAGGCCGTTTTTTCGTGCTTCTGACTGCCATAGAAGTTGGAGGATGGGAGGGGCGTGAAAGGACGACTGTGATCGAGGCGATGAATGACAAAGCTTGGTGCGTGGAATAGTGTAGGCCGGTCCGCCGGACGGAAGGGCCCCCGTACCCCTTCGGGTGTGGTCGCCGGGCCCCACCGGAACCGGGCACCACCCGGCACGACGAGCCACCCCGAGATTATGCGCGACCTGGTGGGGCAGCCTCCAGAGGTGGTTAACCCCTTTTGGACCCCGGTACTATGCCGCGGGCGGCCAGCGGCACCACCGTTTCTACGGGTCTCCCTGGCCGGCGGGCCGATACACACTACACACACAATACCGCCGCTAGGGCTCCCACTGGTCCAACAATTGCCACGATCACAGTCCCCCTGGTACCGGTTAGTGCAGTGCTGATCCCGGAACGCGACCTGACCGAGATAGGTCAGAATCACTTGGCGGGTTTTACACAACTGCATGGTGGTAACAACAACCGGCCGACATAAGTCTTCCACCTGAAGAGCAGATGGTCTGCTGGAAGAAACCCTTAGTCGCCTCTTACGACACCCATGGGAAGATATGGGGCTGTGGAAAGTATTCTTTTAAAGTGCCGCCACCAGCACGGCACAAAATGGGATGGGATGCAAGGGTAATTATAAAATATTTGATAGATTCTGATCCAGATTTTAATAGTCTTTATGATATGGCTAGATGTACCGCGGCTATTCTTTTGCTTTCATCGGATCGAAGAGTTCACGATCTTTCTCTATTACATTGTGATTCTATACATTTCGTAGATAATACTAATTACATAACATTACACCCCGTTTTTGGATCAAAAACAAATTCAGCCACGTTTCAGCAATCTAGCTGGAAACTATCCGCTTCGTGGGATGAGATTGTAAGTCCGGTGTTTTGGCTAAGAACTTTAATTGATGTGTCAAAAAGATTTAGAGGTTCAATAACCAACTTGTATTACTTAAATTGTATTTTTTTATTATGGTGAGTAAATAAATGCAATGAAAAAATAACTTATTCATTACCACTCGTGAACCACATGGGCTAGCTTCTCCCACAATTATAACCCTACCCCCGTAGGGTTAAGAGGCTTCTATCAGATGCAGGTACAAAGGCATCGCCTGGTAGCTTTAGATCGGCAGAGTCTTCTTGAAACTGGATTGAAAATTATCCCAATAAAGAAATTCTGGCTGAAGCAAACTAGCGCCACGAAAATACATTTAACAAGTTTTACTGTAAAGATATAGTAAGTAAGTAAGTAAGTCTTTATTGCGTATGGAAAAAGGTAAATACTAAGTAGATCTTAAAGCTAACGGAGTTTCACTTAGTCCTGCCTTTTCAAGCGTATGCACATACATTTTCAGTAATTATGGAAAACATTTATATCTAAATTCTAATCTAGAAAACATTCTTTATATGACTATATTATTAGATACCTAATCTAAAAGCTATTTATATTCTAAAAATGCATTGACATTATAAAAGCATTTATCTACAAGCCAAGACCTAATTGCTATCCTAAACTTGGAGAACTCGTAATTTTAGAATTTATCAGGCAATTTGTTAAAAATGTTGATGCACATCATAAAAGTATTATTTGAAACCAGTGTAAGCTTTGCCGGAGGTTTATTAAGTTTATTTTTGTACATGGAGCGCAGGTTCCGATTAGTTATCTGGAAATTTAGTTGAAATGAATGCCCCTGTTTATGTACAAATAAGCAGATATCAAAAATATATAGGCATGGTAATGTAATAGCAATTTATAGTGTCTAAAGAAGCGGCTACAAGAATCCGTTGGCTTAAGGCCAAATATAGCACGGACACATTTCTTCTGTAAAATAAACACCGTCTCTATTTACCGAATTTCCCCATATCATAACTCCAAACATGAAAAGTCAGCACAGAGTACCCGACATGGAAAGGGCGTCGCCGGAAAACGACGCGCAGGGGGATCGCCCTACTCCTGTGTTAAGTGGGTTAGGGCTACCGGGCCATGGGCGGGCCCGGTTAAATACATTAGTCCAGAGGAAGGTCCGCTTCGCATCGTGGAACGCTGGCGGGACGCGCTCGCGAGCTGGCCGATGTGCTCGCCAGGCGGAGGGTGGCCGTGGCGTTCCTGCAGGAGACTCGCTGGAGAGGCAACAGGTCCCGGAACACCGGGCACGGCTACAAGCTGATCTACGCGGGTTCTCCTGGTGGGGTCAATGGAGTGGGGGTGGCGCTGTCCGAGGAATTCCAGAATAGTGTCTTGGAAGTAAATCGCGTTAGCGACCGCCTTGTGGTCGTGAGGGTGCTTATCGAAGGGGTCACGACCAATTTGATAAGTGCCTACGCACCGCAGGTCGGTTGTAGCGATTCGGATAAGGCACTGTTTTGGGAGCAAATCGACCAGCTCCTATGCACTATTTCATTGTCCCAAGGCGTCGTTCTGGGTGGCGATCTGAACGGTCATGTGGGTGAACAGTGTGAGGAATACGGGCGTGTTCACGGTGGTTTTGGTTTTGGCAGTCGTAACGCTGAAGGCGAAGAGATTCTCCGGACGTGTATGGCTGCCGACTTGGCCGTCGTGAACACGTTCTTTAAAAAGAGTCCCGAGCATCTGATCACCTACAAGAGCGGTAGGAGCGCAACCCAGATCGACTACTTTCTCACCAGGAGAGCCCAGATCGGCAAGGTAGCTAACTGTAAGGTCATACCCGGAGAAAGTCTTACTGCCCAACACCGTCTACTTGTGATGGACCTGCGAGTGAAGCCTCGAGGCAAATGCCGGGAGCGCTGCCTGCCCCGAAGCAGGTGGTGGCTGCTTGAAGGAGCCAGATCCCACGACTTTGCTGCCGCTGTCGGTGACCTGTGCATCGCAGCGGATAGTGAGTCCGGGCAACAGCTCTGGGATAGGTGTCAGGCAGCTATCACCGAGGCGGCGAGGGTGGCGTTGGGTGTGTCTCGGGGTGGACGTGGGCTTGACAAGGAGACCTGGTGGTGGAACGAAGCAGTCCAGAAGGAGATTAGACTCAAACTCAAACTCCAATAACTTTATTCAAATAGACTGTATCAGTACTTTCAAATCGTCAAATTTACAGCAAAATATACTAAATAATAGACATAAATATCATAATAATATGGATATGTAAATAAACAGTATACAGACATAATGCGACTCTACCACCGCGTCGGAGTTGTTTCTTGCTGAGAAGACGCGGCGAGAAACTCAGCAGTTACTCTTTTAAACTTGTTTTGGGTTTAGAACAGGCGTTAGTAAAGTACAAGCAGTGTGTCATTTTGATACAAATAAACCTAAAAGAATATAAAAAAAAGAGAAAAAAACCAACCATAAAAGAATATAATAACAAGAATTCATTTAAACAATTCAAAAAGAAAAATTGTTAGTCAGTACATACATACTAGGTACCTATTAACTCTTACAATAAAACATCTGTAACAATAGAGCTATTTAATCCCGCATCGAGCAGAGCGCTTATACCCAGGCATTTTTATCTATAAGGTAGTCTTTTGTAGTATAATAGCCAATTTTTAATAAAGCTGTTTTGATGTAATTTTTGAATTGGTTTTTAGAATTTTGTTGTAAAAATGTATACCTTGCCCCATAAAGGATCCTAAAACTTTTTGTAACCTAAAGAGTGGAAGTGCAATTTTATCCTTATTCCTAGTATTTCTGCAATGTATGTCACTGTGTTTAGCACAGAGACCAATATTTTTTCTGACCAAAACCATGCAATTGATGTATTGTGACGCTACAGTGAGGATACCAATTTCCTTAAAAATCTCCCTAAGTGAAGCCCGTGAACGAAGCATATAGATGGATCTGATAGCTCGCTTCTGGAGGATAAAGATGGTTTGTATATCCGCCGCTTGACCCCAAAGTACAATGCCGTAAGACATTACACTATGGAAATAACTAAAATAAACTGAACGAGCAGTATCAACATCTGTTAATAACCTAATTTTTCTCACTGCAAATGCAGCCGAACTAAGTCTGCCTGAGAGAGCTGTTATATGAGGGTTCCATTGCAGTTTTGAATCTAGTGTGATTCCAAGAAAAACTGTTGTATCTACAAGCTTCATAGTATTACCATCAATTTTTAGACTAATGGGGTTATCTTTAACATAAGGCAACTTAAAATCAATACATTTAGTCTTTTTTGCATTAAGCTGTAGATTATTTACTGTGAACCATTGTAAAACCTTTGAAAGTGCGTCATTAACATCATCAAAAAGGTTTTTATTTCTGTCAGTTTTAAAAACTAAAGATGTATCGTCTGCAAACAATACAACATCACAAATATCTTTTAAGTAAAAAGGTAAATCATTTATATATATCAGAAATAGTAATGGACCTAGAATGGATCCTTGAGGGACCCCCATTTTAACTTGTGATCCTGTAGACAGTACACTGTTAACATCAACTTTTTGAGTTCTTAAACTAAGGTACGAAATTACCAAATCTAAAGCATTATCCCTAACCCCGTAAAAATCAAGCTTGCGTATAAGTGTATCGTGATCAACGCAATCAAAGGCCTTGGACAAGTCACAGAAGACTCCAAGAGCGTTCTGTGAATTCTCCCAAGCCCTAAAGATGTGTTTTAGAAGTGCAATGCCAGCATCAGTAGTAGAACGGCCTCTCGTGAATCCATATTGTTCACTGTGTAAGAGATTGTTCTCATAAAAATGGCTTAATAAGTAGTTGTTCTTGAATGATTTTTTCAAAGATCTTACTTAGAGCTGGTAGGATTGAAACAGGCCTGAAGTTACCTGGGTCTTGTTTGTTGCCTGATTTAAAAAGTGGTACAACCCTACTGTGTTTCATTAAGTTTGGAAAAACACCTTCATCAACACAATCATTGAATATTACGGCTAAATAAGGGGCAATCACGTCAATTATGTGGCTAACAATTTTGACTGATATACCCCAAAGATCAGCGGTATATTGAATTAATTAATCTGAATGCTTTTATTATATCTAGTGACTCAACATGTTTAAATTTAATGACAACAACAACAACAAGATACATTATCTTTCAACAAATGTTCCGCTCTAGTTGGTGAGGAATTTAATGAAGCTGTAGTGATTATAGGTATATTACTGAAATACTTATCAAATGCTTCAGTAACAGATGCTTCTGATTGTAAGATGTTATTGTTAATATTAAGAGTGTATGAGGTATCGCGCTGTTTAGCTTTACCTGTTTCGTGATTTATGACGTCCCAAGTGGTTTTTATTTGTTAGATGGACTTTGATATTTTATCACGAATGTGCAATGCCTTAGCTGTAGTGCAGGCTTTTCTGAATATTTTGGAGTAGTTCTTGACATACTCAACAAAAAGTGGATCGAAATTGTATTTTTTCATGCCGTACAACTCATACATCTTACGTCTGCTCCTGTAAATTCCAGGCGTGGCCCATTCACAAAACTTAGATTGAACTCTGCAAGTAACTTGTTTGGTGGGAAAACAAGCATCAAATTCATTTTTAACACAATCAAACAGTATTTTGTAGACTGCATCAGGGTCACCCTGCTTGTAAGGAATGGAAGATACTTTATGCTTTAAATTAGTTTTAAAACTACTAATGCGATTACCCGTCTTCGGTCTACATGTTATTTTCCTGTAATTAACGCTATTGTTAGTTAAATCTAAAAATGTTATCTTCTGCCCACAATGATCAGACTTTAATTCAGTTACTATTGCCTTTTCAATGGGTACACAGTTGCAAAATACATTATCCAGACAAGTAGATTTTGTGGCTGTTATCCTCGTGGGTTCATGGAATTGATAATCCAGACCAAAGGATTTAAATAGCGACAGTAAGCTATTGCTATTAGGGTAAAGAAAGCCCTCTTCAAAGCGTGATAAGCGTCCAAATCTCCTGAAGATCGCGCCGCGTACAGGGATGCCAAACGTGCCTCTAAACGAGCTGTAGCCAGAGCCAGACGTGACCACTTACGTCCTTTGTATGATAAGTTGGAATCGTCTGAGGGGCAGAAGCTCGTTTAAAAGTTGGCACGTTCGAGAGACAAAAACGGCCCAGGATATTTCCATGCGCCGCTGTGTAAATGACACTCTTGGTAACCTGCTATGAGAGGACCGCGCGGTGAAGGAGAGATGGCGCTCTTACTTCCACGAGCTGCTCAACAAGCAGCACAAAGAGGTGCAGCCACCTGAACTCCCTCCAAATCAGGGACTGGTGCCCCCGGTAACGCCTGATGAAGTCCAGTCGGCTATTCGCCGCATGAAGAACCGGAAAGCTGTCGGACCCGATGGAGTCCCTATCGAAGCGTGGAAATCGATGGGCTCTCGTGGTGTGGGCACACTTACCCACCTTTTTAACCGCATTCTCCTCACCGGGAAAATACCTGACCAATGGAGACTGACCTTTATCACGCCAGTCTTCAAGGGCAAGGGCTCGGTGCAGGAGTGCAGCAGTTATCGCGGCATAAAGGTGATGTCGAGCGCATTGTAGACTCTCGGATCCGACAGGAGTGCACAATCTCGGGGTGTCAGTATGGGTTTCGACCAGGTTGCGGGACCATGGACCCCATATTTGCCTTGAGAACGCTCATGGAGGGATACAGACTGAATAATACACCTCTGCATCTACTTTTCTTAGACATGCAGAAGGCCTTCGACTGTGTCCCTCGTGAGATGATCGGCTGAGCGCTGCGGTCCAGGGCCGTTCCCGAAGTCTTTATTGACATTCTCCGGGACATGTACCACGATTCCAGTTCCATAGTTAGGACTGCGGTTGGTGAAAGGCTTCCCTTCCCTATTACCGTTGGAGTACACCAAGGCTCCGTGCTTAGCCCGTTTCTGTTCAGCGTAATATTAGACGTTCTGTTAAACGGCATCCTAGACCACCATGAGCAAATACCCTGGTTGCTTATGTATGCTGATGATATAGCGCTAGCAGATTCGGACAGGGGACGGCTGGTACAATGGGTGAATAAGTGGAAAAATTCACATGAAAACGGCGGTCTGAAACTTAATGTGGCGAAGACGGAGTACATGGCCTGCAACACCACAGATACCCAGTCCGTCCGCATAGGCGTTGACGTGGTCGAGCGCACGGACCGTGTTAAATACCTGGGATCTGTGTTAAGCGCGTCCGAGGACATCGACCGTGACGTCAGAGCCCGAATTTCCGCGGCTTGGGCTAAGAGGCGTCAGGTGGCTGGTGTCATTTGTGACCCCAAAATGCCGATCAAGCTGAAGGGGTAGGTCTATAAAACCATCATTAGGCCTGCCCTTTTATAAGGCAGTGAAACATGGCCGTTACTAGAGCGACACAAGCAGGAGCTGCGCGTCACGGAAATGAAGATGCTGCGGTGGATGTGTGGAGTCTCACGCAAAGATCGTGTGCGTAACACCCACATCCGCGGCAGCCTTCGTATTCGTGACATCGCAGACAAGCTGCAGGAGTGTCGCCTTCGTTGGCATGGTCATGTCTCACGGAGATCGGCAAAATACGTGGGCAACAAATGTCTATGCCGCCCCCGCCAGGTACCGATAGAAGAGGTCGACCCAAGAAGAAAATAAGAAAGGCGGACCCTGCGACCCCACACACTAGTGTGGGTTCACAACTGGGATAGACCGCACGGATGATGATGATAACTCCAAACCTTAACAAGAGTTGACAGAGCCGTTATAGCCAGTAATAGCAGCTTCTGTATTTACAACCTGACTAATACGATACAGGGCAAATACTATTCAATTTTGAACATAAATCGTCTATGTGCGCTTTCCAGTCGCAGTAACAGTCAAGGGTAATGCCCAAAAATTTAGTGTGTGGTACCTCTTTCACTTTTTGTCCATTACAGTTAACGTTGAGTTTATCATGTTTCCTTTTATATGTACCAAATTGCATGTAGGTACTTTGTTTTTTCTAGGTTTATTTCAAATTGTTGTCATTCAGCCATTCGGTGGTTTTAAAGTAAAGTTAATGTTAATGTCATCTTCATAGTTTTGTACACCTTCACCTTTATTGCCCTTAAAAATAATGGTTGTGTCATCTGCAAATAAAATACATCGGTGAGGTCAAGAAGGCTAGAAACTAAGGAGAGATAACTCCCTGGAAAGGGTTGGACTAAATCCGTATCCCACAGTGACGCATGCGCATTACGCTTCTTTGCCGCGATCCTCGCGAAGTGTCAAAATGATCCTCGCGAAGTGTCAAAATTGGTCAACACAACCTCGAAAAACAACAACTGTCGCACGTGACACCGTTCAAAACAAAACCATGTGACCATGAAATGACAAATAGCTGCCGCTGCACATGCGCAATACAGCGTTTTGCCCGGCACAGAGTATACGACTTTCGGCCCTCGAAAGCTTACCCCCACTTCGGGAGTTATCTCTCCTTAGTCTCTAGCCTTCTTGGGTGAGGTATAAAGGAGAAGACGTTTATGACACACAAAGTCGAAAGCCTTTGTCATATCGAGGAAAAGCGCTGTAACAGGTATATTATCATTAAGACAGTAAGTTATTGTTTTAATCAATTGAAATGTGGCTAATGATGTGATTTCGTTTTTTATGAATCCATTTTGTTCATCTTTAATGTATGATTAGCTTCTAAGAAGGATATCAGTCTATTGTACATAACTTTTCCAGTATTTTATAAAAACTGGTATAAGTGTCACAGGCCTATAATTATTGAGGGAAATCTTTGAACCTTTTTTGTAAAGCGGCTTCACTATAGATTCTTTTAACACATTAGGAAAGATCCCCTCAGCTAAGTGTCTGTTTATAACAAATGCAAAAGGTTGGACCACTATCACTACTATACTTGACTTGATAATATCTGTGCGGATTTCATCCACACCAACAGACTTAGAATTGTTTAGAGACCTCACAATTTTTTTATACTCAATTTCACTAACAGGATTTACAAATATACTTGATTTAACAGATTTTACGCTATCGTCTATATTTTTATAACTATCTACATTCTTACTATTCGTTTCAGCAGTACAATTTACGAAATATTTATTGAATATCTCTGCAATTTCTTGTGGATCACAAATTTCATTTTCATCCATACGTATTTTTTCTACTGAATTCTTTTCACAGTCTTTAGTATATTTGTTTATAATATTCCACACTGCCTTACATTTATTATCCTGATATAAATGTAATAAAAATATAATTCAAATTTCTGTTCTTTTGTGATTTTTTAACACAGCGTTTTAAAATACATGCATATTTTTTGTAAGAGCTTTTGTATTATTTTTGTCACTTCGATATTACAAGTGCAATTGTCGTTTTTTACAGGAACTTTTAGTGATGACTTTCGTCAACCAACTTGCTGAAAATCTTTTTGCAGTGATTTTTAGTTTTAATACAGGAAAGTTTAAATTGTAGAATAGCTTATACAAACTTTAAAACTCGATAAATGACTCAGCACCATTTATACATTTTCAAAAGAAACTCTTAGGGAATTCTATAAGTTTCGTTTAGTTCTCAAGAGAAAAGTCTCTTCTAAATTCAAACCACCATTTCTGACTTGATGTTTTTCTTTTCCTGATAAGAATCATTTGAGCAGTATGATCAGACAATGCCAATTAATGAACACTTGGTAGGTATACTACATTTAATATTCGTATGTATATGTGATCAATGCATGTTTGAGTTGTTTCTGTTATTCTAGTAACTAGGTTGCTTTATCTTCTTAATCATGTTATAATTTTCCAAAATGAGTCTTAGTTCACAGGATATGCTTGTTTTAATCAAAGTATTTATGTTCCAGTCTTCACAGATGACAATTTATTTTCGCTTGTCTTTACAGATCATATGCAAGAGCTTCGATAGTTTATGAAAGTACATAGAGTTATTCAAAGGCGGTGTTTTATTTGTATATATGCATTCGATTATAATGCCATATTTTACTAAATTAATATTAGTTAACACTAACAATACTTAGTGGTTAACATCAGAGAAATCCCTTTCTCAATATTTTTAAGCACCGAATTGATTTGCACTAACCAATTTATTTATTAGACTTAGAGGATGTTTTCTTTATTTTTATGTTTCAATGTCCTTCGAAATTTATTTTGCAATTGTTTACTCGTACGTTGTATGTGAACGTATAATTCGCATCAGAAGATTATAAATCGCCATTAATCGTCATTAACTATATTAATGATTGTTTTCTGATAACAAATACTTATTTCACATTGTTGCGTCCTTTCCTTTTTACAAGCCACCAGGAGATAACAAACAGATCTGGATTTCGGACGTCTAACGGAACCCATAATATTAAAATTTCACCTTAAAATAAAACTTGTATTAAGTTTCCTAGACGTCCGAAGTCCAGGTGATGTCGTCCTGGTGCTACATCCAATTCTTTATTTAAGAGCCAAATAGTGACGGTAGATTGGTGGCTTGTCTCGGGCGTTTGCATTAGTTTGCAGGAACGCCGCAAGGGGACGCGGGTGACGCGGGTCACGTGATGGAAAATAAAAACGACATCTAGCGAGAAGTCGTAGCATTACGATGTACTCTCTCATTGGACTTCGGACGTCTAGGAAACTACAAATTTTATAAGATTTTTTATTTTTTTGTAACAAAACAATTTCGTAACTAGGTATTGATGGTAAGTTGTAACACTATTAAAAACAAACATTTATTTTACAAATCTTAAAATATTATGCATAATTAATTCTGTTTATATATACAAAACAAAAGATGGTACCCCAGCTGATTGTGGTATTTTGTTCTCATCTTGACGTTCACGAAAATATCCTTAACTTAAACACTACTTAGTTTAATATTCTACTGAATGACATCGTACGGGTTAACCCCGTTAGCACATGTATCTAGGTCGTGGCTAGGTCTAGCTCCATTCAATACTACCCACCCCACCCCACGTTATTGATTGCAAAGTTTAACATATTGCACGGGTCATTATTTTCCATTGTACATGCTGTTAGCTTGGCTGCATAGCATAAAAAATCCTAATTCGAACTGAGAGATTTCCTCATCCATGACAAAATATGTAATGTTCATGCGACGAACATTTCTGTTTGTTGTGTGTCTGGGTGTTGTTATACATATATTTAAACTAGCTTCCCGCCCGCGGCTTCGCCCGCCTGAACTTCATTTCTTCAACATGTATATTAAATCTTTTATAAATGGTAGCATATTCTGATGTTTAAGCTGTATTTTCTAAGTGTACCTATTACCGTAAAGTTACATCTAAATCTGTTCAGTAGTTTTTGCGTGAAAGCGCAATGCAATGGGGTGCATGCAATCTTGTCGAGTTCAATGCCAAGAAAACGCAGGTGTGTGCATTCACAGCAAAGGCATCACCGTTCCTTACCCATCCCACTCTTCAGAGCACCCTGCTACCGATAAAGGATAGCCTAAACATCCTTGGCATATATGGATGTTCGTAGCAACCTAAACCAGTGGGACTTCATTGAGAGCGTCATTAAAACTGCATCCCGTAAACTCGGAATCCTGAACAGAGTGAGACGATTCTTCACGCCTGGCCAGCTCTGTCTTTTGAATAAGACACAAGTTCGCACGTGTGTGGAATACTGCTCTCATCTCTGGGACGGTTCCGCCAAGTACCTACTCGAAGCTCTTGACAGGTTGCAGCGGCATGCTATCCGGATTATTGGAAACCCAGAGGCAACTTTGACCCTTGAGCCTCTTCAATTGCGTAGAGACATTGGCAAGCTAAGTGTTCTCTATCGCTTCTACAATTGGGAATGCTCTGACGATTTATTCCAGCTTATTCCACCCTCACCTTTCCACTCCCGTACCACGCGTGCTGGACTACGGCGTCATCCACATACAATTCAGCATTCGTTGGCCCGAACTAAAAGGTTCGGTGACTCGTTTCTTTGTCGTACCATCCAGACGTGGAAAGCCCTTCCAGTACATGTGTTTCCTTCCTCTTATAGTCCCGGGTTCTTCAGGCGGGGCGTGAAAAGGAATTTCTGCAGGCCTTCGAGGTGAGGATGGCCAGCCCAGTGAGTCGTTTGAATGACTGGGCTTGTCAGCCTAGAGTAATAAACATCCTCACGAACTTTCGCATTTATAATACTAGCTTTCCGCGTGTGTCACGTCCTAGCCCGGCCACGGCCCCAAATAATCCGAAGGATATGTGTGTGTGCTGTGCGGGTGCGTACCTTCTGGTACTCAAGAGGAAAAAAATGTACCGCAATATTTCACCAGTCATAGCACATTTTTTGTTTTGTGTTGTTTTTGTTCGCTTCTATCTAAAAGAATTGATAACTTTATGATTTTATTTACGTATTAAATAATTGTGCGTTTAATATACCACCGAAAGCACGTCTTATTTCTTTTAAAAAAGTCGTGAAAACAATTTTTTTTGGGAATCAAACTTTGCATCATGAAGCGCCTAAATTAATGTTAGAGCAAAAACGTAACTTGACCTTATGTGTACGAGTTTTGTTATGTAGGAGTAATAGTTCACATGTAATAAACTGAGTTGAATTTTTTGATATTTTTTTTGTTCTGTTTACAATTATATTATAATTTTATGAACCTCTATACATTAACTACTTTTCTCTTTGTCTATTTGAGAAACTGAATGTTGATTGAGTGACAAAGAAATAAAAATTTGGCCTAAAAATATTTCTAGTAAAACTCTTAAAAATGAATAAAAACAACAAACGTGGAAAAGTGTTGTCAGTTTTTATATATTTACCTCGTCGTCGGCACCCTCCCATATACAAATATTAGGTTGGGGAAAAAGTCTTTTCGCATGTATGTATGAACTTGTAATAAAACCTCATTGGCTATAGCCAAAACCAGCCAGATACAAATAATACCTATAGTTACTATTTGTATCTGGCTGGTTTTGGTATCATTCAAAGTTTAAATTTTAAAGAAGAGTAATCTGTAACTGAAAAACTGGGAATTGACCACAAAACAGTTTTGGCGCATTTGAAAAAAACAGGGTACACAAAAAAGCTCGATAATTGGGTACCTCACGAGCTCAATGAAAGAAACCCAATGAACCATGTACTCATTTGTAATTCTTAATTCGACGTAATGCAATGTGGGGACCGAGAGTAGAGGAATGATAAACAAAGATGTCAACAGATGCGACTTTATTGTGTCAAATATATCATTACACCATCTTATATACTACAATGCATACGCACACATACGGGTGACGTGTACACACACTACACCTTCCCCGTTTTTTTTTTGAAAAAAAAGGAATTTTATTTTTCAAAATGAAGTTAGGCATATTGATAAACAGAAATGACCACAATTTACAAATAACAATTGACATAGAAATTGATATTTCATTGAAGAACGTTATCTTTTATTCGTTCAATAATTTTGTTTTTGTAAAAATGGCAACATAAATTCATAATCAAATATTTGATGACAAATATAAGCTGATTTAATTCACATCTAATTTAATTTTGTTAATGAAACTGATTGGTTAATTTATTCTTACATATTTTCAAAGTTTTAACAATATACCACTAACTTTATACTTAAATTTTGCCAAATTATGTGATAACTTACAGAAAATATTCATTCAATTATGAAAACAAAACATCTGGGAACAAAATCCACAAAAAAATATATATTAAAAGCAAATTGACAAAAGCTACACTCAAATCATTTAAATTCGAAACAGAATAAAAACGATGTTTATAATTTTTTTTTAAACATCGAAAAAGTTGATTTTATATTAATGTTATAATAAGTTGATTATTATATAATTGAATATAAGTTGACTAATTCTATGCGGAAAATGAATATGCGGACAGGTTAAATTATTCAAACAAATTTAAAAATACAGGTTTGTTAATTTACCCTTATTTTGTCATCTTGATTATAAAAATAATGATTACTGCCCGCTTAAAAAGTTATACAATCGTCTAACTAACTTGACAAAAGAAAAAAAATAATGCACAGAAAAGTCTTATCTAGAGATGAAATTGTTCCATTTGATATAATGTTACTTTACATAATAAGACGTGAATACCTTATATCTAAGCTAGAATACATTTTAATTTTTCAATCGATTTCATAATTTAGATATTACCATCGTAGATTATAGACATTATCTCTAATTATTAAGCCATGTAACACTTTTTCATCACTTTTATTTTTTCCATTTTGTCAGAAAAAATATAATTTTATAGTTTACTTCCATTATCAAACATCTAATCTCATGTCAACTCTCATTAAACAATCACTTTTATATTCAATCGTGTATCACATCATCATAACTTAGTACATCATTACTTTTATGGGCATTTTTCTTATATAGGCCGGCCGGTCCTTTTTTTAAAATAAATCATCATTAGGTACATATTTTGTTTATAGTCGACTTTCATAACAAACAACAACAACGACATTTGCTATGCGCATAGTCTTACTTATCAGGGTCACGTTTTAAGATTACTTGATCTCCAAACATTTACACATAGAGAGGCTCGTCTACACCATGATCAAATGAAGGATCTGATACCCTTAACTGTACCTTGTACCATTATTATACCCTAATAGATTGGTTCTTTTTTTAAGATCTATCTCCAACACAGAGAAACCTCGTTTACACCATGATCAAACTGAAGAATTTGACACCGTATTACACCGTCATATTTGCCCATAATACATCTCCATTTCCTATATTCTCATTTACACATCTCTTCAACTGTCAAAGTTCTCATCAATTTTTAAAAAGACACCTCGCTTATGACTCCTTCAGCATAAATGATATTGTTTGCTTTTGGGTGATCAGTCCAATTGCGTGACAAAACATTTTTACTAAAATAGTCCCAGCTTTTCTAAATATACTCGCCATACCGTACCTCGCCATACTTTCGTTCATAATTACAGACCATGAATTGACCAAAATACAAAAGTATCATTTCCAAATATCATGTTTTATAGACAGGAAAAAGTCTTAGGTATACACTATTTCGGTATAGCAACTCAAACGTATTAAGTTCAGTCCAATAAGGAAAGATATGATATTAAATTCGAAAACATTAACGAATTACAAACATGTTGATGACCAAAAACAACTTCTGATATTACGATACCTGATACCTGATATTATTTGATTCCCATAAAAGGCAGCTTTGTATTTCCGTCTGAGACTTGTCGGTAACAAATGATAATGCTGATGCGGTACCACGTGTTGTACTGTAATGTTAGTATTACGGTGCGTCAAAGGATACAAATATTTTAAAAAAAATGTTTTTACATTTTCATACTGAAATACATGACAATTAACTTTACTTCGGAGTTACTTAAGAAGAAATAAGAATTTCTGATCAACTATTGACCAATATGCATAGAAAATTGTCTATTACTTCATTAGTAGTTTTTTTTTAATGAAAATACCGAAATTAGGAAACTCAAATTGCGTTCCATAATTAACCTTTCGTATGTATTTTATTATTTAGCTAATTTTAGAAACAGTTTGCCAATCAAAGATTTAATATTCAATTAATAAAAGAAAGAGTACAATTGATTGTAATGGATTTGAAGTGATTTGTTAAATAGAACTTGCCTTTTCAAGACACAGTGAAAAATAATATTTTAAAACTTTCCGTTATCTAAACTATTAATTGTAATTTATTGCTAGGTGTTAAAATATGTAATCTTCGTCGTATTTGTAAGTAAACATAAAGAAATGATTAAGTAATTAAAAATCAAAAGAACGAACGAAACATAAAACGAACTTTCTTTCTGTACGTACAAATAACATGAGAAAAAATAATCAAAACAAAACTTATTCGAAAACAAGCGAAAAAAAATACCAAGTAGGCTAATAAAATGTAGTAGGTACATACGTAAAAAAAATCGAAGTTGCTTTTACACTGATGAAATTGAATTCTTTATCTCCATTTACCACACCCAATTTTTTTTTTTGAAAGCGAATATTAATTCTTAAATATCTTCAATCCTTTTCACTGATTTTTCTTAAATCCAAGTGGAATTATAGTTAATTAAGTATATATTACAACATCAAACGTAATATATTTTGTGATATTAAGACATGTTGGAAATCAAACAAACCAAAAAAAATGCATTTCTTATTAGCTGATTTGCGTTATGTAATGCTACAAACCATGAAGTAACAGTCCTAGTAACTCAGTTTAATTAATTAATGTTCTTAAATAGCCATCGGTGCTTCGTAGATTGCCTGGAAGAAAACACTTCACACTTCTGTCTGGAATTAAACTAATACTTAAAAACATAAATGACTTACTTTTTAAGTTGTTACATAATTTTCAATAAAATCAAATTATTATACATTTATTTACAAACAATTATACATTTGAAGTACGCTGTGTAAAACGTTTTGCAGATAAATCACAAATTAAGAGCTTTGACGACCGACTTGGTGTAATGGTTAAGAAGTTGGCTACTACACCAGAGGTCGCGGGTTCGATCCCCGCACAGTACAAACATTTGTGTGCATGAACATGTCTGTTTGTACTGGTCTGGGTGTCTCATATGTATAATAAGTATGTATTTACAAAAGAAAATGTATTTAAGTATGTTTATCCGTTGTCTAGTATCCCATAACACAAGCTTTAATTAGCTTACTTTGGGGCTAGATGGCGCTGTGTGGAATAATGTCCAGGGATATTTATTATTATTCTCTTTATTTAGCATAAAACTTAGGTATAAAATTTGTACAGTATTCTTATAAAAACAAAGATTTACAACAATAAAACAACTTAAGAATTATAATTATAAAAACAAAATACTTAATCACAATTATAAAACCTAAGCCTAAATTAAAGTTATAAAACAATGATTTATAAAAATACTATAAAAACCTTAACCTAGGGTGCCGCCGGCAGCAGGGCAGGCAAGGCCCAGACTACCGGTGGTTAGGGCTGCAGAGAGAGGAACCTCCTGACAATGCGAGCCGTGTCCAGGAGTACCGCCTTCTGCATCTGACCCTTGATCCAACCGCTGAGCGAGAGCCTCTCGAGGTGTTGGTCGAGGCTCTTCGCTATTAAGCCGTTTGCCGACACGACTATCGGGACAATAATCGTCGAATCAACATTCCACATGGCGGTCACCTCGTGAGCCAAGTCAAGGTACTTGCTGAGTTTGTCCTTCTCAGCTTTTACGAGGTTATCGTCATGTGGAATGGTGATATCGACGAGCACTGCCTGGCGTTGGGATCGGTCTACCAGCACGATATCAGGCTTATTGGCTACAATAGTCCTGTCCGTGATGATAGAGCGATCCCAATAGAGCAATGCACGACTATTTTCGAGAACTGGTACCGGTGCGTACTTATAGTACGGTACCTCCGACTCGACAAGGCCATATCGAAGAGCAAGTTGCTGGTGGATGATCCTGGCTACTAGGTTGTGTCTGTGCAAGTACTCTCCGTTAGCAAGGTGAGAACAACCGGAAATAACGTGGCGAATAGACTCGCCAGGACGGCGGCATGCCCGACAAATGTCAACCGTACCGGCCTTCATGATGTATTTCCGGTAGTTATTCACCTTGATAACTTCATCAGCAATTGCACAGACAAAACCCTCGGTTTCCCCAAAGAGGTCCCCGAAGCGTAGCCAGTTCACCGATGCGGAGGTGTCCACATCGGGCCCTGTCAAGGCCCGATAGAACCTACCATGCAGCTCCTTGCTCTTCCATATTTCCTTGCGGTCGTCGGTGGTTAGCATCGGTAGTTGACGCCAGTTCTCGTTTGCCAAGGAGAGCGGCGTGAGCCCCTTGTCAACTGCCACAACGTCGCGATGAATCCCACACTCGTTGTTGAGGAAAAACCTCCTGAGATTGCACACCTCACGGTTGTGAAGGTCCTTGGCATTTAAGAAGCCACGACCCCCCACCTTCCGTGGGATATACAATCTCATAACAGACGAGCATGGATGTAGCATGCGATGCGTTGTGAGCAGTTTTCGGACTCGTGTATCCAGAGCACCCAGCTCAGTTTGAGTCCATCTCAGTATGCCAAAGGAGTATATCAATAAGGGTATCACCTAACCGTTGAAGGCGCGCACCTTATTGCCACCTGACAAAGAACTCTTAAGTACCTTTGTAAGGCGACTAAAGAAGCGTTCCTTCATCGATTGCTTGACGTCTCCTACTGATATACCCAATGACTCTGACATACCAAGATATTTGTAGGTTTCAGCTTCAGAGAGGGATCTGAGTGTCATCATCTCAGAGAGCTGTAAATTCGGTGAATCTACAACCCTCCCTTCTTGTACATGCATGACCGCACACTTGTCTACACCAAACTCCATCTTGATGGCATTGCTAAAAATCTCAGTGATTTTTAACAGTTCCATCAATACCTGGGGTCTTGGCGCAAACAGCTTCAGGTCATCCATGTACAACAAATGAGAGATGAACTCACCCCCCCTGCGAAGCCGATAGCCTAGCTTTGAATCCTTTAGTAAGGTACTAAGAGGATTCAAAGCTAAACAAAACCACAAAGGACTCAAACTATCGCCCTGGAAAATACCTCGCTCTATCCTTATGAAGTCCTGCGGATCAGGGGAGCCATTTCCACCACCTGATTGACGAAGGACTGTGATCCACTGCCCCATGCATGTGCTCAAGAAAGATCTCAAAGTTGTATCAATTTTATACAGCTCTAAGATCCTCCCGAGCCATGAATGGGGCACCGAATCATAGGCCTTCTTATAGTCAATCCAGGCAGTTGAAAGAGCTTTCCGATTCCGCCGGACTTGTTGGCAAATAGTCGTGTCTATGAGGAGTTCTTTAGTACCTCGGGACCCAACCCTACATCCATTCTGAGCAGGGGCCAAAACATTGTTCGCAACGATATGCGAGTTAATTTTTTTTGCTAGAATGGACGTAAGGAGCTTGTAGATGGTAGGTAAGCACGTGATGGGTCTTATAGTTTTTTGCTTCCGAGGTACTACCAGATTTGTGTAAAAGGAAAGTGACACCAGAAGTCAGGAAACTAGGGAGAGAACCAACCTCGATGGATTCCTGGAACTGCACTGCCAAGCATGAATGCGAGCATCGAAACCACTTAATCCAGAAGTTGTGCAATCCATCCGGGCCAGGACTTTTCCAGTTCTGAGCCGTCTGAATTGCACAACTAACGTCTTCGGAGTCAATACTTACTGACTCCATGGTTTCGATGGATTCGCATTCATGCTCGACAGTACGCATCCAGTCACCCTCCGTGTGCTCGACAGGCATCGACCAGATACTGCGCCAGAAGTCAATCATGACACTTGCATCCGGTCGCTGACCGTCGTTCTCACGTTGGTTAGTCTCTTCCCAGTTTCGGTACACCTTCCTTTGGTCACTTTGGAAAAGGCGATTTTGTAAATATCTGTCCACACGTTCTCTGTAGCGACGGATACGGTTTGCCCACGCATAGACCTTCTGCTTCAGAAAGTCAATGCGTTCTGTGACACAAGCCATATACTGTTCGGGCCTAATACCCGTCCCAGCAAAGGCTTGGTTCACGTAACGCATAACCCGAGGGCGATGGTTCCCCCGGCTGAAGCAGACCAGCTTTGCAATGAGGGTCCTAAACGTGTTGATACGCCGCTCGATTCGCATTTGCCATGCGGGTACATTTGCGGCAGGTCGCACTGCACGGTCAGAGTCCGGAAACTTGACACGAGCAACACGGCATGCCGCAATGGCCCCGCAGTACAGAATCGAGTGAGTATCAACTAAATCTTCACTAGTCCGTATAAACGGAGCTAGTAAAGCGTCCAGGGCCCCCATTAACGCTAGGTTGCGTCTATTAGTGGGCAAACGCGGTAACCGCGGCCTAGAGACTGGTGCGGAGCGATATTCCAAAATCGCATCCTCCAAAGCCCTCCTCAATTGCTCTTTGGCCTGAGTACTTACGCATACGTTCGCACTGACTTCTCCATCGACATCTGGATCCATCCGGGGCGCTACCGGTACCGAGTCGCTGACCGGGTTCGGATGCAGCAGCGTGTCGGACGGGTCCCGCGTCAAGGAAGAAGTCGCGCGAACTGAGAGTGCCTCCAGGCGCAGCCGATCAAGCGTAGGCTGATCCAACATCTGAAGACGCTGAATCGCCCGCACTTGATCAGATAATCGTTGGGCGGAAACCGCCACGGTCGGGTCAAGGGCCTGAAACAGAGGCATCATCCGGTCACGATACGCAGACAGGTTGGTTCCCCCCTCTGTAGCCCCGTAATAGGCGCGCATGCAGTTGACATTCATGTCGTGTGTCCATCGCATGCGGCGCACTATACCACCGGTAGCGGGGACCCCGCGCGAGGCAGTTTGCCCCACAGGCCCCAAGCGTGCCGGCAGCGGTCGTCGCCCACGTCGCGCAGGTGGTCGCGGCGGTCGTGGCGGCGGTGGCCCACTCTAATCGCTGGAACTTGAGCTCGTTGTGGTGTCAGGAGGGGTAGCAAACTCCTCCACCGACGACGAGCTGGGCGACGGAGTGGGCGGTGGTGGTGGTCGTGCGCTTACATTCGCTCTCGTCTTTGCTCTCGTAATCATAGAATATTATTCTTTAAAATGATGCGTAAAATTATGGGTATGTGTTCTATGACAGTTGCCATGGTTATTGGTATATTGGAAATTAAGGCTGAAATTTTCGTAAATATTATCAAAATATATTTTGCGGTTGCTTGTCACTGTTTTTCTATGGAAATAATATATATATTATATATAATAATAATAATATACATATATATATATATATTATTATTATTATTATTCTCTTTATTCAGTATAAATCTTAGATATAAAATTTGTATAGTATTCTTACAAAAACAGAGATTTATAACATTAAAAATAACTTATGAATTATAATTATAAAAACTAATTACAATTATAAAACTTAAGATTAAAGTTACAAAAACAATGATTTATAAAAATACCATAAAAATCTTAACCTAGGGAGCCGCCGGCAGCGGGGCAGGCGAGGCCTAGACTACCGGTGGTTAGGGCTGCAGAGAGAGGAACCTCCTGACAATACGTGCCGTGTCCAAGAGTACCGCCTTCTGTATCTGACCCTTGATCCAGCCGCTAAGCGAAAGCCTCTCGAGGTGTTGGTCGAGGCTCTTCGCTATTAAGCCGTTTGCCGAAACCACTATCGGGACAATGATCGTCGAATCTACATCCCACATGGCGGTCACTTCGTGAGCCAAGTCCAGGTACTTGCTGAGCTTGTCCTTCTCGGCCTTCACGAGGTTATCGTCATGCGGGATGGTGATATCGACGAGCACTGCCCGGCGTTGGGATCGGTCTACCAGCACGACATCAGGCTTATTGGCTACAATAGTCCTGTCTGTGATGACAGAGCGATCCCAATAGAGCAACGCACGACCATTTTCAAGAACTGGCACCGGTGCGTACTTATAGTACGGTACCTCCGATTCGACAAGGTCATATCGAAGAGCAAGTTGCTGGTGGATAATCCTGGCTACTAGGTTGTGCCTATGCAAGTACTCTCCGTTAGCAAGGTGAGAACAACCGGAAATAACATGGCGAATAGACTCGCCAGGACGGCGGCATGCCCGACAAATGTCGACCGTACCGTCCTTCATGATGTATTTCCGGTAGTTATTCACCTTGATAACTTCATCAGCAATTGCACAGACAAAACCTTCGGTTTCCCCAAAGAGGTCCCCGAAACGTAGCCAGTTCACCGATGCGGAGAGGTCAACATCAGGTCCTGTTAAGGCCTGATAGAACCTCCCATGCAGCTCCTTGCTCTTCCATATTTCCTTGCGGTCATCGGTGGTGAGCACCGGTAGTTGACGCCAGTTCTCGTTTGCCAAGGAGAGCGGCGTGAGGCCCTTATCAACTGCCACAACATCGCGATGTATCCCACATTCGTTGCTGAGGAAAAACCTCCTAAGACTGCACACCTCGTGGTTATGAAGGTTCTTGGCATTTAAAAAACCACGACCCCCCACCTTCCGCGGGATGTACAGTCTCATGACAGACGAGCGTGGGTGTAACATACGATATGTTGTGAGCAATTTTCGGACCCTTACATCCAGAACGTCCAGCTCGGTTTGAGTCCATCTTAGTATGCCAAAGGAGTATATCAATAAAGGCATCACCCAACCGTTGAAGGCGCGCACCTTATTGCCACCTGACAAAGAACTCTTGAGTACCTTTGTAAGGCGACTAAAGAAGCGCTCCTTCACCGATTGCTTGACGTCTCCTACTGATACACCCAATGACTCTGACATACCAAGATATTTGTAGGTTTCGGCTTCAGAGAGGGATCTGAGTGTCATCGTCTCAGAGAGCTGTAAATTCGGTGATTCTACAACCCTCCCTTCTTGTACATGCATGACCGCACACTTGTCTACACCGAACTCCATCTTGATGGCATTGCTAAAAATCTCAGTGATTTTTAACAGTTCCATCAAGACCTGGGGTTTTGGTGCAAACAGCTTCAGGTCATTCATGTACAACAAATGAGAGATGAACTCACCCCCTCTGCGAAGCCGATAGCCTAGCTCCGAATCCTTTAGTAAGGTACTAAGAGGATTCAGAGCCAAACAAAACCACAAAGGACTCAAACTATCGCCCTGGAAAATACCTCGCTCTATCCTTATCAAGTCCTGCGGAGCAGGCGAGTCATCCCCACCACCTGGTTGACGAAGGACTGTGATCCACTGCCCCATGCATGTGCTTAAAAAAGATCTCAGAGTTGCATCAATTTTATACAGCTCCAAGATCCTTCTCAGCCACGAATGGGGCACCGAATCATAGGCCTTCTTATAGTCAATCCAAGCAGTTGAGAGAGCTTTCCTGCCTCGCCGGACTTGCTGGCAAATGGTCGTGTCTATGAGGAGGAGTTCTTTAGTACCTCGGGACCCAACCCTACATCCATTCTGAGCCGGAGCCAACACATTGTTCGCAACGACATGCGTGTTAATTTTTTTTGCTAGAATGGACGTAAGGAGCTTGTAGATGGTAGGTAAGCACGTGATGGGTCTATAGTTTTTTGCTTCCGAGGTACTACCAGATTTGTGTAAAAGGAAAGTGACACCTTTAGTAAGGAAACTAGGAAGGGAACCAACCTCAAGGGATTCCTGGAACTGCACTACCAAGCATGGATGCGAACATCGAAACCACTTGATCCAGAAGTTGTGTAATCCATCCGGGCCAGGACTTTTCCAGTTCTGAGCCGTCTGAATTGCACAACTAACGTCTTCGGAGTCAATAGTTACTGACTCCATGGTTCCGATGGATTCGCATTCATGCTCGACAGTACGCATCCAGTCACCCTCCGTGTGCTCGACAGGCATCGACCAGATGCTGCGCCAGAAGTCAATCATGACACTTGCATCCGGCCGCTGACTGTCGTTCACACGTTGGTTAGTATCTTCCCAGTTTCGGTACACCTTCCTTTGGTCACTTTGGAAAAGGCGATTTTGTACATATCTGTCCACACGTTCTCTGTAGCGACGGATACGGTTTGCCCACGCATAGACCTTCTGCTTCAGAAAGTCAATGCGTTCCGTGACACAAGCCATATACTGTTCGGGCCTAATACCCGTCCCAGCAAAGGCTTGGTTCACGTAACGCATGACCCGAGGGCGATGGTTCCCTCGGCTGAAGCAGACCAGCTTCGCAATGAGAG
The DNA here is from genome assembly GCA_947369235.1 of Udea olivalis. NCBI lineage: Eukaryota > Metazoa > Arthropoda > Insecta > Lepidoptera > Crambidae > Udea > Udea olivalis. Next base: position 3,004,451 of record OX376370.1, read on the forward strand.
TCCTAAACGTGTTGATACGTCGCTCGATTCGCTTTTGCCATGCGGGTACATTGACGGCAGGTCGCACTGCACGGTCAGAGTCCGGAAACTTGACACGAGCAACACGGCATGCCGCAATGGCCCCGCAGTACAGAATCGAGTGAGTATCAACTAAATTTTCACTAGTCCTTATAAACGGAGCTAGTAAAGCGTCCAGGGCTCCCATTAACGCTAGGTTGCGTCTATTAGTAGGCAAACGTGGTAACCGCGGCCTAGGGACTCGTGTGGAGCGATATTCTGAAATCGCGTTCTCCAAAGCCCTCCTCAGTTGTTCTTTGGCCTGAGTACTTACGCTTGCGTTCGCACTGGCCTCTCCATCAGCATCTGGATCCATCCGAGGCGCTACCGGAACCGAGTCGAAAACCGCACTCGGATGTGACAGCGCGTCGGAAGGGTCCCGCGTCGAGGAAGAGGTCGGGCGAACTGGAAGCGCCTCCAGGCGAAGCCGATCAAGCGTAGGCTGATCTAGCATCTGTAGACGCTGAATCGCCCGCACTTGATCCGACAGTCGTTGGGCGGAAACAGCCACGGCTGGTTCAAGGGCCTGAAACAGAGGCAGCATCCGGTCACGATACGCAGACAGGTTGGTTCCTCCCTCTGTAGACCCGTAATAGGCGCGCATGCAGTTGACATTCATGTCGTTTGTCCATCGCATGCGGCGCACTACACCACCGGTAGCGGGAGCCCCGCGTGGGGCAGACTGCCCCACAGGCCCCAAGCGTGCCGGCAGCGGTCGTCGTCCACGTCGCGCAGGTGGTCGCGGCGGTCGTGGCGGCGGTGGCCCACTCTCATCGCTTGAACTGGAGCTCGCAGTGGTATCAGGAGGAGTAACAAACTCCTCCACCGACGACGAGCTGGGCGACGGAGCGGGCTGTGGTGTTGGTCGTGCGCTTACAGTATTTGCTCTTCCTCTTGCCCTCGCTCTTGTTATCATAATATTATCAACATTTTATATCGGAAAATATTTGTGTAGGCATTGTGACAGTTGTCACACTTGACATTTATTTTTGAAATTTACTTATTGTGGCTGAAATGATGTAAAATATTGTCGGAATTGATTTCTGTACTTGAATATTACTATAAAATGCCTAAATCACTTTAATGGAGATGGAAAATGTACTAAAAATATTAAATGATAAATCATGATAACTAAAAGACGTCTGCTGTCAACGAGCTTTTTTTTTTTTATTATTATTATTCTCTTTATTCAGTATAAATCTTAGATATAAAATTTGTATAGTATTCTTACAAAAACAGAGATTTTATAACATTAAAAACAACTTATGAATTATAATTATAAAAACGAAATAATTACAATTATAAAACTTAAGATTAAAGTTACAAAAACAATGATTTATAAAAATACCATAAAAATCTTAATCTAGGGAGCCGCCGGCAGCGGGGCAGGCGAGGCCTAGACTACCGGTGGTTAGGGCTGCAGAGAAAGGAACCTCCTGACAATACGTGCCGTGTCCAAGAGTACCGCCTTCTGTATCTGACCCTTGACCCAACCGCTGAGCGAGAGCCTCTCGAGGTGTTGGTCGAGGCTCTTCGCTATTAAGCCGTTTGCCGATACGACTATCGGGACAATGATCGTCGAATCAACATTCCACATGGCGGTCACCTCGTGAGCCAAGTCAAGGTACTTGCTGAGTTTGTCCTTCTCAGCTTTTACGAGGTTATCGTCATGTGGAATGGTAATGTCGACGAGCACTGCCTGGCGTTGGGATCGGTCTACCAGCACGATATCAGGTTTATTGGCTACAATAGTCCTGTCCGTGATGATAGAGCGATCCCAATAGAGCAAAGCACGACTATTTTCGAGAACTGGTACCGGTGCGTACTTATAGTACGGTACCTCCGACTCGACAAGGCCATATCGAAGAGCAAGTTGCTGGTGGATGATCCTGGCTACTAGGTTGTGCCTGTGCAAGTACTCTCCGTTAGCAAGGTGAGAACAACCGGAAATAACGTGACGAATAGACTCGCCAGGACGGCGGCATGCCCGACAGATGTCGACCGTACCGTCCTTCATGATGTATTTCCGGTAGTTATTCACCTTGATAACTTCATCAGCAATTGCACAGACAAAACCCTCGGTTTCCCCAAAGAGGTCCCCGAAACGTAGCCAGTTCACCGATGCGGAGAGGTCCACATCGGGCCCTGTTAAGGCCCGATAGAACCTCCCATGCAGCTCCTTACTCCTCCATATTTCCCTGCGGTCGTCGGTGGTGAGCACCGGTGGTTGACGCCAGTTCTCATTCGCCAAGGATAGCGGCGTGAGGCCCTTATCAACTGCCACAACATCGCGGTGTATCCCACATTCGTTGCTGAGGAAAAACCTCCTAAGACTGCACACCTCGCGGTTGTGAAGGTTCTTGGCATTTAAAAAGCCACGACCTCCCACCTTCCGCGGGATATACAGTCTCATGACAGACGAGCGTGGGTGTAACATGCGGAATGTTGTGAGCAATTTTCGAACCCGTACATCCAGGGCGTCCAGCTCAGTTTGAGTCCATCTTAGTATGCCAAAGGAGTATATCAATAAAGGCATCACCCAACCGTTGAAGGCGCGCACCTTATTGCCACCTGACAAAGAACTCTTGAGTACCTTTGTAAGGCGACTAAAGAAGCGCTCCCTCACCGATTGCTTGACGTCTGCTACTGATATACCCAATGACTCTGACATACCAAGATATTTGTAGGTTTCGGCTTCAGAGAGGGATCTGAGTGTCATCGTCTCAGAGAGCTGTAAATTCGGTGAATCTACAACCCTCCCTTCTTGTACATGCATGACCGCACACTTGTCTACACCGAACTCCATCTTGATGGCATTGCTAAAAATCTCAGTTATTTTTAACAGTTCCATCAATACCTGGGGGCTTGGTGCAAACAACTTCAGGTCATCCATGTACAACAAATGAGGGATGAACTCACCCCCTCTGCGAAGCCGATAGCCTAGCTTTGAATCCTTTAGTAAGGTACTAAGAGGATTCAAAGCTAAACAAAACCACAAAGGACTCAAACTATCGCCCTGGAAAATACCTCGCTCTATCCTTATGAAGTCCTGCGGGTCAGGGGAGCCATTTCCACCACCTGGCTGACGAAGGACTGTGATCCACTGCCCCATGCATGTGCTCAAGAAAGATCTTAAAGTTGTATTAATTTTATACAGCTCTAAGATCCTCCTGAGCCATGAATGGGGCACCGAATCATAGGCCTTCTTATAGTCAATCCAGGCTGTTGAAAGAGCTTTCCGGTTCCGCCGGACTTGTTGGCAAATAGTCGTGTCTATGAGGAGTTCTTTAGTACCTCGGGACCCAACCCTACATCCATTCTGAGCAGGGGCCAAAATATTGTTCGCAACGATGTGCGAGTTAATTTTTTTTGCTAGAATGGACGTAAGGAGCTTGTAGATGGTAGGTAAGCACGTGATGGGTCTATAGTTTTTTGCTTCCGAGGTACTACCTGACTTGTATAAAAGGAAAGTGACACCAGAAGTCAGGAAACTAGGGAGAGAACCAACCTCGATGGATTCCTGGAACTGCACTGCCAAGCATGAATGCGAGCATCGAAACCATTTAATCCAGAAGTTGTGCAATCCATCCGGGCCAGGACTTTTCCAGTTCTGAGCCGTCTGAATTGCACAACTAACGTCTTCGGAGTCAATAGTTACCGACTCCATGGTTTCGATGGATTCGCATTCATGCTCGACAGTACGCATCCAGTCACCCTCCATGTGCTCGATAGGCATCGACCAGATGCTGCGCCAGAAGTCAATCATGACACTTGCATCCGGTCGCTGACCGTCGCCCACACGTTGGTTAGTCTCTTCCCAGTTTCGGTACACCTTCCTTTGGTCACTTTGGAAAAGGCGATTTTGTAAATATCTGTCCACACGTTCTCTGTAGCGACGGATACGGTTTGCCCACGCATAGACCTTCTGCTTCAGAAAGTCAATGCGTTCCGTGACACAAGCCATATACTGTTCGGGCTTAATACCCGTCCCAGCAAAGGCTTGGTTCACGTAACGCATAACCCGAGGGCGATGGTTCCCCCGGCTGAAGCAGACCAACTTTGCAATGAGGGTCCTAAATGTGTTGATACGCCGCTCGATTCGCATTTGCCATGCGGGTACATTTGCGGCAGGTCGCACTGCACGGTCAGAGTCCGGAAACTTGACACGAGCAACACGGCATGCCGCAATGGCCCCGCAGTACAAATCGAGTGAGTATCAACTAAATCTTCACTAGTCCGTATGAACGGAGCTAGTAAATCGTTCAGGGCCCCCATTAACGCTAGGTTGCGTCTATTAGTAGGCAAACGTGGTAACCACGGCCTAGAGACTCGTGTAGAGCGATATTCCAAAATCGCATCCTCCAAAGCCCTCCTCAATTGCTCTTTTGCCTGGGTACTTACGCTTGCGTTCGCACTGGCCTCTCCATCGGCATCTGGATCCATCCGAGGCGCTACCGGAACCGAGTCTGTAATCGGACTCTGATGTGACAGCGCGCTGGACGGGTCCTGGGTCGAGGAAGAAGTCGCGCGAACTGGAAGCGCCTCCAGGCGAAGCCGATCAAGCGTAGGCTGATCCAGCATCTGTAGACGCTGAATCGCCCGCGCTTGATCCGACAGACGTTGGGCGGAAACAGCCACGGTCGGGTCAAGGGCCTGAAACAGAGGCATCATCCGGTCACGATACGCAGACAGGTTGGTTCCTCCCTTTGTAGCCCCGTAATAGGCGCGCATGCAGTTGACATTCATGTCGTGTGTCCATCGCATGCGGCGCACTACACCACCGGTAGCGGGGGCCCCGCGCGGGGCAGACTGCCCCACAGGCCCCAAGCGTGCCGGCAGCGGTCGTCGTCCACGTCGCGCAGGTGGTCGCGGCGGTCCTGGCGGCGGTGGCCCGCTCTCATCGCTCGAAGTTGAGCTCGCTGCGGTATCTGGAGGAGTAACAAACTCCTCCACCGACGACGAGCTGGGCGACGGAGCGGGCGGTGGTGGTGGTTGTGCGCTTGTAACGTTCGCTCTTGCCTTCGCTCTTGTGATCATTTTTTAATGTAAATTGCACTATTGTTGTAGTAGGCGTTTTGACATTTGTCACAGTTGACAAATCCATATTATTGATTTTCGGAACTTCTGTAGAATGGCCAAAATTGTCTTGCAAATTATCTGTATATATTTTGGATGAGCTTGTTGTTGTTATACTATCTGATAAACCGAAATTCGACTGAAAAATGAACTAAAAAAATATATGATTAAATATGACCACAAAAAGACGTTTGCTGTCATAGAGCGTTTTTTTTTTTTATTATTATTATTATTATTAACAGAAAAAGTTTATAAAATTAATTGTCAACTGTCATTATTGCAATGAAAAACAAAGATGCTCAGTAAACATAAAATTACCAGATATTGAGAACTTAGTTAATGCTTGAAGATAAACTTTTACTTTTTATAAAAATTCAATACACAAAATAATTCATGTCAAAAAAAAAAGCTGATCGTTGCCTCGTGACTTTGCGGGACATCGTAGATAATGTTACTCATTGTGCAATTAAGACGCTTGCATTATGTAGGTATTGAATGCTGTTACAATTTCAGTTAGGTACCTACTCAATATTTTGGTGAATTCTTATAATGAAAAAAAAAATAATTAAACATTTGAAAAGCTTGGCACGAATTTGTTTAAAATTAGGTTCAAAAAATATATTTATAGAAAAATGCCTTAGAAATTTAATGCAAAATACTTTTTTTTTTAGTTTACAACTGAAAAAAAAAAAGTTTTGCATGTACTTAGGTAAGTTAATCGTTAGAAAAGAAAATTGCCACTTTTATAGATTAGACCTAGACCTGTCCGCTTGATAATATAAAAAGATACATTATATTCTTATTAACTAAACGGTGGCCACCTGTTTTATTAAATATTTAATGTTCTTAGTAGTTAATATAAAAATGACCTTTCATTACGATTTCATTCAGTGTACTAAACTTCCTTTCCTGTTTCTCCCGGCACCGAGAATCCTCTTCAGACACCAACATCTCCCGGCGCCCAGCAACAAAACAACATCGACCTCAGACACCTGCATCTCCCGGCACCCAGCATATTCTGCACTTCCATCGGGCACCATCAACGCCCGGCTGCCAGCAGCTTCATAATTTAATCTGTTCGCAACGGCGACACTCCACTTTTTGTCCATTATTGTCAATCCATTTATTCACTCACTGTTTTTTTTGTGTTCAATATCACCTTTTTTTTTTTCAAAACTCATTATCTACACTTTTTATTTGCACGCACAGCGCTGCCCCAAGGCAGCACTGGCAAGGTCGCCATGCAATGTGGGGACCGAGAGTAGAGGAATGAAAAACAAAGATGTCAACAGATGCGACTTTATTGTGTCAAATATATCATTACACCATCTTATATACTACAATGCATACGCACACATACGGGTGACGTGTACACACACTACAGTAATGCAACCGAACCATTTTTGAAGAAGCTGATAACTGCTGATGAAAATTGGATCACGTACGACAAGAACGTGTGAAAAAGGTCGTGGTCAAAGGCAGGTCAGGCTTCACAGACTGTGGCGAAACCCGGGTTAACTCGCAACAAGGTGGTGCTGTGTGTGTGGTGGGATTGGAAGGACATTATTCATTATGAGCTGTTACCACCAGGCAGGACCATCGATTCTGAACTTGAGATTGAAGCAAAAAGTTGAGAGAAAGCGGCCGGAATTTATCAACAAAAAGGGTGCTGTTTCATCATGATAACGCTAGAGCTCACACATCTTTAGCCACTCAGCAAAAATTAAGATAGTTTGGCTGGGAGGTGTTAGTGCATCCGCCATAGTGGCCGCCTAGTCCTGACCTTGTACCTTCAGAATTCCACCTGTTTCGGTCTCTTCAGAATTATTTAGGCAGTGTTAGGCTAACATCACGAGAGGACTGCCAAAACCAAGTGGTTTTGGCAGTCCTCTCGTGGCCGCGGTATTTTGATTTGAAGCTTCAAAACTCATATAGCAACTATATTAAAAAATAATTTGAATTTTCTTAAGAAATGCGAAGAAACTTTTTACCCAATCTATTATTTACATAGTTACCTATTTGAAATACTTAAATCCCCCTCTTGAGTTTTAATTGAAATAACTATTAAGGGTCCTCAAACTGTGCGCCATAGTTTAAGTCTTAGAAAGTAAGATTAAGCATAATGTTTCTGATATGACTACGACTACGGCGGCGTCGCCAAAATATTAAATGGACACTAGGGCGCCGCCGTCAAATCAGAAGTGGTAAAAGGGCGTCGAGAGTCAAAAAATTTGGGAACTATGTAATTCACTAATATACATATACATATAAGAAAGTTTAAACTTTACTAAATTTATGTACATTTTTGCTCTAACATTTACGCCAGGCGTTTCATGATACAAAGTTTGATTCCCAAAAAATAATGATTTCACGACTTTTTTTATAAGAAATAAGACGTGCTTTCGGTGGTATATTAAACGCACAATTATTTAATACCTAAATAACATCATAAAAGTATCAATTCTTTTAGATAGAAGGGTGGCCGGGCTGGGCCGCATACGCGGCAGCCCGGCCACCAAAAATATGCTATAACTGGTGAAATATTGCGGTACATTTTTTTTCCTCTTGAGTACCAGAAGGTACGCACCCGCACAGCACACAAACATATCCTTCGGCGTTTTTGGGGCCGTGGCCGGGCTAGGTCGTAACACACGCTTTCCGCCCGCGGCTTCGCTCGCGTTTTGTAATATATTATGGCCAAATACATAAACTCTATTTATATCGTAACCCATGTTATTCTGATGTTTATGCTGTATTACTGTAAAGTTTCATCCTAATCCGTTCAGTACCTAGTGTTCGCGTGAAAGCGTAACAAACATACATACATACATCCTCACAAACTTTAGCATTTATAATATTAGTAAGATTAGTCAGATAGTTAAAATAAATAAAATTGTAATGCTAGTTTTAGTCTTTTGTTTACATTTTTTTTTTGTTGTATTTTACTGCATTTAGTGCTGCATATATACAAGATCTGGCCAAGTTTTTAAACCTTATGGCTTCGGGATAAGGTTTACGAACTTCTTGTTTGAATGGTGAACTTCGGGTTACTTACCAGCTGACCTCGCCACAGCTTGTCGATTGGTGGTGCAATCTACAGGTATTTAGTCTCAGGGAAAATTTATTTACGTTTTCAATTATTACGATTACGATACGATTCGAAATATCTGAGCAAAACATTAGCCATAAATGTCTCTAAGAGAGTTTGCTCCACCGTTCGACTCTTCGTTGGATTGTACCCATAGATTTTTGTGGCTAATGTTTTACTCAGGTATTTTTAAAGCCTTGGAAACGTGCAGATATTAATGCATTTGACTGTAGGTACACGACTTTGTGAGCCTAATTGTTAGGGCCAATAAATTAAATAAAATTTTAAACACGAAGATACAAACTAGAAAAATTCCCTAGGATCAGGTCGAATTTGACTAGTTTCTGTCTTTGTGTAGAAAATAGTGCGTTGGTAAATGCTACAAAAAGTCACTTGATATCTTCCAACTTCACTTTTTACTATTACCTACCTACCATAGCGGATAGATAGTTATTTTTAATTTCGTGATAGTTTCTAGGTATGCCGTAGGCAGCTTCGCTGATGAAATGTCTGTTGAAAGGGAAGATAAGACTTTTAGCAACTTATCAAACCCCCAAGTGTCCCATTCTGCCTGGGGATTCAAAATAAACATTACTGACAGTATTCACGGAAAGGTATAATAATAGGGCTCCGCCCATATTGTTTCTAGACCGAATCAACGGCCTAGATAACCGACCTATATTATAGGTGTGGTGCACCGTGACCCAGCGGCAGGACAGTCGATGGCCTAGTGGCCTAGATAGGGTCACTCTTTGCGCATGTGCAGTTCAGATCTCAATGGATTTACACTCTATATTGCAAGGCACACCTCCCTGGGAAAAATCGTGTAGATTTTGCCATGTTTCGAGGAGATTTTCTTGACTCAACGCATGGTGAAAGAACTGCTGATCAAGTTACTGCCAACTAGATACGTATCTAAAGATAGATATCTAACAACCATTGTGAAAATTAAAAAGATTGGTGTTTCTTTAGTAAAGGTAACTAAAATCCCATAGTTAAAGCTTTGAAGCATGATCAAAGATTAACCCGTGTTACAGAGTTCTTCTCCAGTCAACGTCCATAGAAAAAAAGGTACAGTTTACGCGGCTGCTAAAAATCCTAAACATTCCCAAAATATTTTTTTTATGTAGAAAATGTGGAGTTTAGATTTTATAGCTAGCAACACTCCCCGCTTTTGTTGTCTCAAAAATAAAAATGGCCGACTCACGTAATGTCAAAACTTTGGAGCAGACAGTTTACTCAGAAAACGTGCGATTTTGGCTCGAAAATTAACGCTGCGATTGAATTTTTGGAGGCAGTGACGTGTTTTAGTGATTGTGCTAAAGTGGCGTTGTGATTTAACGGCAAAAGTTTTATGGTGTACGACAGAACGATCCCGATTTTCTTGACGGTGAGTAAATGCACGGTACGTATTTTTCATGAGTTTTCTACTGTTTTCTTGCTGTAGAAGTGCCACAAATTTACTAATATGAGCTATCTTAGCGCTGCTTCAACAAAACTTGTGAATATTATCTATTAAATCTTGCCCTGTCAGAGATAAACTTTTGTATTTTGAAGGCAAACCTTGGGGGAAACCTTGTTATTTCTCCGTGTATATAGTATCTGACGTCGCAGTCTCGTCACTAAGATGTTCTTGGCCAATTAAAGTTCAATACAACGTCGAAATCTGACTTGATCCTATCGCACGATGTCAGCTCCCATAAATAGAACATTATGTTGTCTCGAATCGTTTTGTATCGTAGGTTATCGTGTTCAAAATATCTTGTTTATTTTATGCGATGACAAAATCGGGATGATAATGCAAAGTGGTCATGTGTTAGGGCGCAAATTGTTGATGTTATTTTGCTACCAATGATATAAAAAATGTAAAGGAATTCACATATTTATCTGGTTTCGAGACTGTGTTATTTTGCTAATTCCTGCTTATAGTGCTGATAGCACAATAACAGCCCAATCTGCTAAAACATCAGTTATCACAGAAATACCAAGGTTTAGTTTTTAGGAGACATTCTTGTTATCTGTAATGTCTTCTAGACAGCATGAAAGTTTATGCAAGATGACAGAATGATAAGAAATGCACATTCCAGAGGCAAGAAATTGTATCACCATTTTTGGGTTCATTCAAAGACATCATGTATCCTGGTAGGACCATAATTATGTTGATTTGACAGGGTGGTAAACCACTGCTACAATTACTGGTAAATTTTAGCCATCATCTCACCAAAACTCTCTTTGCCTAAAGCTATGGTAAACCTGTATAAGTTTCTTGGGGACTGATTTTTTTGACAGCATTGCAACTCAGACCTTATTAAAAATCAGACTGTTATTAACTAGCAAGTCTTAGTAGCTATTAAGACGTACTGGCCTCTACCTCCTGGAAGACCCTTCAGTTAATAATATGACCACTGCAACCGTTCTGATACAGTAATCCATAGGGTTTTGGACAGAATTTTAGTTTGTGAATGTGAATTATGCCTTGCTTCAGAGCTAGAAGTGGGAAATCTGGTTTTGTGACCTGTTTATTTGACAATGCTGTGCCCAGCTAATCATGTTATAGATATTGTTTTATTTATCAACATCATGAGAATTTCGTCACTATTTATTAAAAACTTAATTTACCTCCTTTGTGTAGGCAAACACCAATAACTACTGTCTTACTTAGCCATTTATGTTGTGATGTTACTGTTTATTTTGTTATTTTAATTGGCCCATTGGCTGCTTACTATGCTACAGCAAAATTGTTTTATTTATCTATGGCTACGGTTCATAGCTTTGATCGCACCAAGAAATCAATCCTGTTTGTTTAGTCTGTGCCTGGACAAAACTATTTATTTAGTACGAATGAATAAAAATGGCAATGTTGGTAGTACAGAAGCGTTCACATACACCTTTACAGAACTTTAGCAAAATGGGTCTTATGTCAGCAGCATAAGGTGCCTCTATATAAAGGTTGATGTGAACGCCTCTGTACAAAGACCCAGTTTGGAATGGGGGCAAAGTGTTTTGGTTTGTGCATTTGTATTTTGCAAGTGTGGTGGCTGAAGGCCCGTTTTCACTTTGCTTAGTGCGAGTGCAGGTGACTAGTAGGAGCGATTGATAAGTGCATGTGTGTAGTGCAAGTAGTGTTCCATTCTGTTTAGTGGATGTGTTCAGTTGCTGTGTTTAGTTTATCTCGTACACCTTCAATTTTTTATCTAAGGTCTTTACAGTTTAAACAACATTCATATTTAACATAATCCTGCATACATTTTTATGGTAAATCTTCCGTCTACTTTGCCATTTTTTGCAAGTTTTGCAAATCGCTTAACACTAAACACTTAACACCTGCGGTCCAGATGCAACCAGATGCGGTAAATTGCATTGCTGTTTCTAATGTGTCTACTATGTCGATAGACAACATGTTAATTGACTGAAATATCTTTGGGCAGTATATTAGTCAGCCAATTTCTTTACTTTTTTGCTTTAAATAGTACACTCTGCTTTGTATGAGTTTGGAAGGCAATTTGGGAGGTTAGATATGGGATATTTATTTCAGTATTATATTTCTGTTATTATATCTAATGGATATGTATATGTTGTTATATCTAATGTAGTATCAGTGTTCTAGTTACCAGCAATAAATGTAACTATAATAACATTTTGTTAGTTTGTCTCTTGACATCTATAGATAAGGTTCAATATTATCAAAGGATAGCATTATTTTATGAGATAGAACAAAGTATAAAGATTGCTTAAGTTTATATAGATAAACAAGGTGTCAGGAGATTTTGTTGCAATGTTTTGGTTGTGCAAACTGGTTTCTTGCAATGAAATTACTGATAGGAAAACTTCTAACTTATTCTGCTCTTTCTTAGGTAAACCCCGTTACACAATAAACTATTGTTAAGATATAACAATAAAGCAAATATACTCATAAACCCAAACTCCAATGATCTAACAACAATGCTTCAAGTCCAAAATAGTAATTTTCAAGAAAAAGTAGGTACTAATGTTGCGCGGCGCGGGAAAAGCTTCTCGCGTTTTTTATTCTTTTTCTTTTTAATTGGCGCGGCAACTGTGACACATTCAGCCAGCCCCCCGATTCAGATCGAAGTTATCGACCGATTCGGTAAATTTGTTTTTATTATGGTAAATTTAGCGCTCAATGTTTTTATACGTAAAAGCCAAAGGCCTTTAGTTTGTGTGAAGCGAATAATACAGACATTTTCCATAATAAAAGGATACATTAAAAATAAAAGAGAATAACCGAATCGGTCGATAGCTTTGTTCTGAATCCAAAGGTTGGTCGCGCTGAAACTCGCGGGGGTTACATACCTACCTATCGCCTCTGAAAGAGCTCGATTCAAGATAAGGCTACTTTCTACTTTATGTTTATGTTCGAATCGAATAACAGTTTATTATATTTGAAAAAGTAAGTATGCCAATGTGATGCCGTGGGTTGTGGGTTTTATGTCCAACCAGGACAAACATTTTTGACTCCTTTATATCTAGGTGTAAATATGTTAAATCACAAACACATTCCATTGCTGCCGCACACTGGACCACTAGCCCGGCCACAAGTGGTCGCCACAAGGATCGGCAACGTTTTGGTGGCTTCGTCCGAGCCACAAGCTACTGCCGCGTTTAGATTTATTAGACGCCTCCCGCGTACACTTGGCCACAGGCATCGGCTTGTCACATCTAGTGGCGGCGCGTCGAGTGGCCCAGCTTATCCACTTGCCGCCACGTATGGGGGCTGCGACTGCCTACAGTCAACATGTTGATTCAGTCGAACAGTGACGTATCGTTTTCTTTCATAAAATTCATTCATCTAAAAATTTTGGCACCACTTCTAAAAGAAACAAATTAGACATAATTTTGTTTCTTTTAGAAGTGGTGCCAAAATCACTCTATTTTAAACCTGATAAGTAACTTCATAAGGTTGAATTTGCGTAAGCGGAAATAATCATATGTTAGGTGAATATAATATCACCGATTGATGATGTTAATGATGACTATGGGAAGTGCGTTGTACGTAATAATAACAAACGCTTACGGCACTGTATCCCATGAGCTTACGTCACGTATGCTATGATAATTACAGAGTCTTGTAAGCTGTTTTAATTACATTTCTATTCAGTACATTAACGAAAAATAAAAAAATAAATATGCTCTACACCACTGTTGTTGAGAGGTTCATATTGGCTCACCTAAAGTTCTTTACTTGAAATTGTTCTTCCTACCGATTTGTAATCCTAGTGATCACTCTTCCTACCACTTTTTGTTCCTAAAGTTTTCATTCATACAATTTGTAGTACTATCGACGATGTTCATTAACATTCATGTTTCCGAAAAAAAAATTTATTAATATCACTATGTGAATATATTTAATATCCTACTGTTGTTTTTCATGACGCTTTTATCCCTAAACATAATTTCCCGGTGCCAATTTAGAAAATATCGTTTCCTTAATTGATCCGACCGAGAATCGAACCCGGCACATCACTCAAATCAAGGCGAGAAACCGTGCTACAGCGCACCACGCTAATCGTGTCGTCAAATACATTACTACAGACGCTCGCGAACCGCTCATTGGTTCCCAAAGTGGTCCAGGTGGACCGAAAGGGGTCCACGGGAGACTCGAAGGGGGTCTATGGTGGCGTCATTTTTTGTCGAGTTTGGGAATGTGTAGCTGCAGGGAGGGGTTCCACCGGAACCAGCTAAATTTTGAAAGTGGTCTATGCGAAAAAAAGTTTGGGAACCTCTGCGAGTGTTAAGACCTTATGGCAAAAGATAAGCCTTAGTGTGCTTTTTCAAGAAAATTTTGTTATTTATTGTAACAATTTTTTTTAAATGGACAGGTTCTTGCTAACAATAGTTACCTTAATTTTGCAAAAGCAAACATCACTGACCTCCACAGGCCTCACGTCATCCAATGTCGTCTGACGCAGCGTTCGTCATTGCTTGCGCTTGGTCATGTCACGCCTATATTCGCTTGTAGATGCCCATGCGTCACGGATAATGAAAGATGAGTGCGCGAGAAACAATAGCTAGGACCACTTTCGCAGCAATAGCAATTCTGCGAAGCCAAAAATGGGCTTTCCCTTTCTGAGCCTTTGTTGCATAGCCGCCATTTTGTTTTTTTGTCGATGTCTCCGCGCACGATAAAAGTGGTATATATGGAAGGAAGACACACAAACAAACAAAAAAATTCTTAAAACATGGTACCCTAAAGTGTCACGTTCCTGAGTTAAGGCCTGTTCAGACCTGCCCCCCGATTCAGAACGAAGTTATCGACCGATTCGGTAAGTTTGTTTTAATTATAGTAAATTACCCACTTAGCGGTAGCAAACAATATTTTTATATGTTAAAGCCAATGATCTTTAGTTTTCAGAAACTAAATTATATAAAACTACCCCTACTTAAATTATGGATCAAAAATAAAAGAAAATAACCAAATCGCTCGATAACTTGGTTCTGAATCGAGTAGCTAAGCGGTATTCGCTGCCGCTGTGGGTAGCGGTACATTCTGCCGCGGAACTTGATACTAAATACCTGAGCGAAACCCGCGCGGTATTGTACTGCTACCCACAGCGGCAGCGAATATCACCCAGGTTTGCACAGGCCCTTATTCGAGAGTCAAAATCGGCATGAAGAAGATGACACTCATTAAAAGTCTACTAATTATAAGACTTTCGTTTTTTTTGTTAACTATTAACAGATTTTATTTTTTATTTTTTTTATTTTTATATTGCCCGTCAAGATGACCTCACTTCACCTGATGGAAAGCGGTCGTGAGGTCAAGATATGAGGTTGACTTTAGCCAAGTTGATTTTAGGAGATTCGAACCGTCTGTTAACTTCTTCCTCAATTCCCCACATCCTAAAGCCGTCTAGAAGATATCGCTCAAAGCGATAAGGTCACTATTTGTCTCTCCTATGCTGTCGCAAGTGAAATTGTATTTTTCTCCTATGCGATTAAGTATAAAACACAGATAAAATCCACAATATGAACTTTATTATTTCAAGTACTTCTAAGGTAATACTATAAAAATGCGTTTAATCTACATAACCAACAGCTTATATGTCCTGAAATCTGTTATTTGTTGACGAAATAACACGGCAACCCACATAGTTATCGATCTTCACCTATAAATAACTAGGAAATGTGACACTTATGCGTACCATAGAATAGGTAATTTTTTGTTTGTTTTTGTGTACTCTATCCATAACCACATTTAGCGTGCGCGGAAACATCGGAAACAAAATGGCGACAGGTAGCTATGCCAGCTTCCTTACAGAAATGTTCAAACCCCTTTCTGATGCATTAACCAGCATTTCACTACCCGTCCACCGTACCGGATAGTTTACTACCGCTGAGCCGCGATTCTGTAACCCCCGCACCATAATTCAAATTCAAATTTCTTTATTTTTCAGACAACTTAGGTCCATGGGTTAGTAAGACTTATGACTAGGGTTAGTATTCTTAGGGATAACAATTTATTTATTTAATATTTCAATTATTTTCGATTAGGTTTCGGCGACCATTGTTTTGCTACCTACTGTAGTGTTTTTCTTAGAGTTTTAACCACTTAAAAACTTAGTATCTGATTGATCTTGGCAAACACTGAGTGATGAATTTTTTTCTTACTTCGGGCACAGAATAAAAAACCTTTGGGTTAGGGCGCCGCTGCTGTCTGTTGGTATTAGTTTTGTTTGTTTATGCTATCGTGTCAGATCATCCTCTCAAGTAACGCCCTGAGCCGAAGTTTACGCTACATCATGGGGGCCCTCAGCACGTTACTTTAAATATTAGGGTTGAGAGCCTTCTGCGCTCACCCTATAGACCGGTAAAGCTGCTATGGCCGTCGAGGCCAAGCAGCGATTGTCATAGTGAATAAAAACGAAAGTAGTGCTACCCTATCACCATTTTTTTTGTTTATTTGGCAATGTCGAAAGATGTCCTCAAATTAATAATTGTTTTTCATTCGTTCTTTCTTACTTTGTTCTCTGAATGCCACAATAATAAATAATAAATATGCGCCAGACAACACACCTCTTGTAATGGTCTCGAAGTAGGGATTATTAAATTTCTGTGTTACTAGGTACCACACAAGGAAATTAGCTAGGGGCGTCTCCCAGCACACCCAGACCCGAGTCAATTCAGAAAAGATCGTTTCCTGAATTGACCCGACCGGGAATCGAACCCGGGACACTACGGAAATCGAGGCGAGAAACCGTGCTACAGCACACTACGCCAATCGTGTCGTCAAAAATAGCCACATTCTAGGTTGCTGGCTTAGGCAGGGCGATGATAAGCGAGTCTGGCAATATTTATATGATTAGCATAATTAGATCTTGTTGTTGTTGTTGACGACCGACTTGGTGTAATGGTTAAGAAGTTGGCTACTACACCAGAGGTCGCGGGTTCGATCCCCGCACAGTACAAACATTTGTGTGCATGAACATGTCTGTTTGTACTAGTCTGGGTGTCTCCTATGTATAATAAGTATGTATTTACAAAAGAAAATGTATTTAAGTATGTTTATCCGTTGTCTAGTATCCCATAACACAAGCTTTAATTAGCTTACTTTGGGGCTAGATGGCGCTGTGTGGAATAATGTCCAGGGATATTTATTTATTTATTTATTTATTTTAATTTTTACAATAATAAATATACATTCACGGTTAATATCAGTAAGGTGACTTTGCAGTTGCTGCCACAAATGAAGCCAATTGTGCCTCATCCCTGCACACAGGGACACTAGACGACGACGACGAACCACTAGTGGCTGACGTCAAGCTATTGGACACTGCCACTAAATGTAGGACGACGGAGAAGTCTGCTATTGTAGCCAAAATGGTTTTTATCCATTTGCATAAGAAATTAAAGCTTAAAATATCTTCGCATATGATGTTAATTTTTACATACAAACATACCATCACGACTTTATCCCAAACGGGGTAGTCAGAGGCAAGTGATTGTTGCCGTCATGGTGAACGGAACACTCAGAAGCCCACTTTTCACCAATGGTATTAGAACCCAACGTGGTAGGTGGTGAGCCTTCCGCCGCTATCCGGGTTGATTAGGTTTTTTATCGATGATTTCCATCACCGGAGAGTTAGTCGGAAATTAAACAATGAACACAAAGATTTTGGTTCTGGCCAGATTTGAACTCGGGGCCACATGATGCGCGATCCGAGTTGGATTGCTCAACCGCTAGGCCACGACGCTTTCGTTATACTAATGCGTAATATTATTAGCCATAACAAACTCAGTAGGTATAATGTTTTTACAATCCACAACCATAATTTTAAAAAGGCATAATGGTATCAAACCGTATAATAATCAATCATCTTACGCAGAATTTGAACGATCACCAAATGCAAAAATATTACAAAATAAAATGCGTAAAATAATAAAAATCTAGTAAAATTAGTACGCCCTCTTGCAATTAGTTCGTGTGCTATACACCTAACATGCTCGTCGCTTCCGTCTTCGCACCTATTTATCCATACTTGCCATCACTGTGTTATTATTATTGATTTAAACCTTTTAACGTTTACGTCAAAACACTACTATGCTACTAAACATTATGCCTAAAAACATTATGCAAAATTATGCATAAATATATTAGTCATAAAAGGCCCGTATTCTGAAACCAAATCTGTACTTGAGGACAGATCTGAGTGACGATTTTGTATTAACTGACGTTTTGAAATCTCTTCTCAAGTACAGCCCCCCAATTCAGAACAGAGTTATCGACAGATTCGGTTATTTTCTTTTATTTTTAGTTCCTTTTTCAAGAACGATACTTTTTATGTAATTTAATTAATCAAAGCTTAAGGCCGTTGGCTTGAACATATGAAAATATTGATTGCTACCGTTATGCGGATCATTGACTATAATTAAATCAAATTTACCGAATCGGTCGATAACTTCGTTCTGAATAGGGGGCCCAGATCAGTGCTTGAGTGAGATTCTAGAATACGGGCCTTAATCCACTTATATCTACTAATCTTAATAATATTATAAATGCGAAACATTGTGAGGATGTTTGTTACTCCTTCACACAAAAAACTACTGAGTGGATCTAGATGAAACTTATTCATTAGAATAACACATAGGCTACAATGTATATATAAAGATTTTATGTATACATGTTACAGAAATGAAGTACTTGAGTTAGTTATGCTATAATGCATATCATGCTGCAAAAAAACCAAGTACTTATGTCAAAGTAATATGCAAAAAATCATGTGCCAAATTGGTTTTGCTTATCCTAACGAAAGAGTTACCAGCCGAAATATGTGCACGGCAGACGGGTCACTAAACGCAGGCGCAAGCAGCTTGTGGCTTGGTTGGACATGCCCCTTTGAATGCGCAGTTTGCGCCGGCGCCGGTGACTTGCTTGTACGACTAGTGGCTAAGTGTGGGGTCACTTCATATATATTATTAATGACCCTAAAAAAATATTAGACATAAGTCACAACAACACATTGGTGTGGTACGTGTAAGGCGGTAACAAGTGTGCAGTTTGCAACCGAACTTGTATGAAAGAAAGATTAAGGCGATAATTTGAGAGTTTTCAAATCTAATTCCTGTCAAAATCTGACAAATGCTGCGGAGGGACATACCCCTCTGAAGATTTGCCACCATTTATTTCATAATATTTTCTCCTTAGTCGTTACCTTATTGCAGTTACAACAATTTTTTAATGTTTGGTCTTAAATATTCTAGTCAACAATAGATGGCCCACGTATTATGCCAGAAATCTTTGACTTCTGTTGACACCTGTTGAATCTTTAGCATTGAATTAATTGAAACAGGGCAGATCCAGAAAATGACATTTGAATTACAAGGACTTCGAAAAAATGGTGTGGCTGTGTATGGCTGCCGACTTGGCCGTCGTGAACACGTTCTTCAAAAAGAGTCTCGAGCATCTGATCACCTACAAGAGCGGTAGGAGCGCAACCCAGATCGACTACTTTCTCACCAGGAGAGCCCAGATCGGCAAGGTAGCTAACTGTAAGGTCATACCCGGAGAGAGTCTTACTGCCCAACACCGTCTACTTGTGATGGACCTGCGAGTGAAGCCTCGAGGCAAATGCCAGGAGCGCTGCCCGCCACGAAGCAGGTGGTGGCTGCTTGAAGGAGCCAGATCCCATGACTTTGCTGCCGCCGTCAGTAACCTGTGCATCGCAGCGGATAGTGAGTCCGGGCAACAGCTCTGGGATAGGTGTCAGGCAGCTATCACCGGGGTGGCGAGGGTGGCGTTGGGTGTGTCTCGGGGTGGACGTGGGCTTGACAAGGAGACCCAGTGGTGGAACGAAGCAGTCCAGAAGGTGATCAGGGTAAAGAAAGCCCTCTTCAAGGCGTGGCAGGCGTCCAAATCTCCTGAAGATCGCGCCGCGTACAGGGATGCCAAACGTGCCTCTAAACGAGCTGTAGCCAGAGCCAGACGTGACCACTTACGTCCTTTGTACGATAAGTTGGAGTCGTTTGAGGGGCAGAAGCTCGTTTACAAGTTGGCACGTTCGAGAGTCAAAGCGGCCCAGGATATTTCCATGTGCCGCTGTGTAAATGACACTCTTGGTAACCTGCTATGCGAGGACCGCGCGGTGAAGGAGAGATGGCGCTCTTACTTCCACGAGCTGCTCAACAAGCAGCACAAAGAGCCAGCCACCTGAACTCCCTCCAAATCAGGGACTAGTGCCCCCGTTACGCCTGATGAAGTCCAGTCGGCTCTTCGCCGCATGAAGAACCGGAAAGCTGTCGGACCCGATGGAGTCCCTATCGAAGCGTGGAAATCGATGGGCTCTCGTGGTGTGGGCATACTTACCCACCTTTTCAACCGCCTTCTCCTCACCGGGAAGATACCTGACCCATGGAGACTGAGCATTATCACGCCAGTCTTCAAGGGCAAGGGCTCGGTGCAGGAGTGCAGCAATTATCGCGGCATAAAGGTTATGTTCCACACCATGAAGCTCCTCGAGCGCATTGTAGACTCTCGGATCCGACGGGAGGGTACAATCTCGGAGTGTCAGTATGGGTTTCGACCGGGTTGCGGGACCATGGACCCCGTATTTGCCTTGAGAACGCTCATGGAGGGATACAGACTGAAGAATACACCTCTGCATCTACTTTTCTCAGACATGCAGAAGGCCTTCGACTGTGTCCCTCGTGAGATGATCGCCTGGGCGCTGCGGTCCAGGGCCATTCCCGAAGTCTTTATTGACATTATCCGGGACATGTACCACGATTCCAGTTCCATAGTTAGGAGTGCGGTTGGTGACACGCTTCCTTTCCCTATCACCGTTGGAGTACATCAAGGCTCCGTGCTTAGCCCGTTTCTGTTCAGCGTAATATTAGACGTTCTGTCAAACAACATCCTAGACCACCATGAGCAACCACCCTGGTTGCTTATGTATGCTGATGATATAGCGCTAGCAGATTCGGACGGGACGGCTGGTACAGCGGGTGAATAAGTGGGAAAAATCACTTGAAAACGGCGGTCTGAAACTTAATGTGGCGAAGACGGAGTACATGGCCTGCAACACCACAGATACCCAGTCCGTCCGCATAGGCGTTGACGTGGTCGAGCGCACGGACCGTGTCAAATACCTGGGATCTGTGTTGAGCGCGTCCGGGGACATCGACCGCGACGTCGAGCCCGAATTTCCGCGGCTTGGGCCAAATGGCGTGAGGTGACTGGTGTCATTTGTGACCCCAAAATGCCGATCAAGCTGAAGGGGCAGGTCTATAAAACCATCATTAGGCCTGTCCTTTTATATGGCAGCGAAACATGGCCGTTACTAGAGCGACACAAGCAGGAGCTGCGCGTCACGGAAATGAAGATGCTGCGGTGGAGTGGAGTCTCACGCAAAGATCACGTGCGTAACACCCACATCCGCGGCAGCCTTCGTGGTCGTGACATCGCAGACAAGCTGCAGAAGTGCCGCCTTCGTTGGTATGGTCATGTCTCACGAAGATCGGCAAACTACGTGGGCAACAAATGTCTGGACAGCATGGAATTTCGACTTACGAGTATGACGTGTCGTGCGATGATTTAACTGAGCGGCAGGTATAAGAGCATGCAATTCGTCTGAGCACTCCCCATTGTATAGACGGTAGACAACGCAAAGCTATGCAACGTCTCTCCGTAGGGCCAAAGGATCTAAGCTGTCGGAAATCACAGGGTCGTCGACAATTCGAGCGGCTCTCAGCTGTGTTTTTTTTTATTTATTATCCAAGTCACAAACTTCACAATATGTTTTATTATCAACTTACCTACTGTTATCCCATACAGTGGGTTTATGTGTAGGCGGTTTGAGTCTCACTTACTAGATATTAATATACAATGTGGGTATAAACAATACATGGAATTTTTTAGGTATATTCATTTTTATAGTGATAATTTAGTAAATTTTTACATTGTTTAACATTTTTCTGCGTCATTATTTTCTGAACTAGATCATTAGGACTATTATTAGGAATGTACGGTAACATATATTGCCTTGTTATTTGGCCATATACATTATTATGTTGGTAGTTTGTATATAGGTAAGTATGTTAAGTTACGCAGGTTACATGGTCTCGAATTTTCGGGTAAAGTACATTAATTGATAAATGTTTACATATTATTAGTAGTTTTAGTTTATCAAATACAGTTTTTTTTAACAATATAAAAAAAAAATGCTGTAATCGTTGCAGTGATTATTTTTTATCTTGGAAGGTACAATAGTCTTCAATATCGAAAGTTGCAACTAGTTGTATATCCAGTTATCAAGATTGGTATGGTTACCATGACGGCAACAGCCTTGCCTCAGACTATCACTTTTGGGATTTAGTCGTGATCATGTATCTTTGTTTGTTCCAGATGTGAGGAGCGTGGCATGTGGGGCGCAGAGGCGGGCTGGTGGTGCGGCGCGCTGGCGGCGGCCGCGTTGCTCGCGCTGCTGCTCTGTCGACGCGCCTGCCCCCGCAAGCCGCCCCCGGCGCCCCCGCCCCTGTGTCTACCCGCCCACTGCCTACACATACACCAGGTAGGTGACATTGATTTGACTACGTACTACTGCCCGCCCTTGGTGCGCCCCTGCAAGAAGCCCCCGGTGCCCCTGAAGCCCTCGCCCCTGTCTGCCCGCCCACTGCTTATATATACAACAGGTAGGTAACATTGATTTGACTACGTACTACTGCCCGCCCTTGGTGCGCCCCTGCATGAAGCCCCCGGTGCCCCTGAAGCCCTCGCCCCTGTCTGCCCGCCCACTGCTTATATATACAGCAGGGTACTGTGATTTTACTACGTACTACTCCTGGTGCCCCCTGCAAGAAGCCTCTGGCGCCCCTGCAAGAAGCCTCTGGCGCCCCCGCAATGCGCACGTGCAAATACAAATCTATAGTCAGATTTTAAAAAAAATGAGTACTGAGTATGTCTTGCACATTTCCGACATTGACAGCGTAAGATGGACGCCTTTGTTCTTAGTTTGAAATTGTTAAGGCCCGTTCATATTGAATACTTCTAAAATTTACTGTATAGAAAATTAAATAATTATTTTATGATTTAAATTTGCATACTTAGTATATTCGTAACAAGATTTTGTTTGCATTTTATGATATTTTCATAAATAAATAACAATAAAACAATATAATATAAATAAACTCAAATATCTTTATTCAATTGGACTGTGAAAGTACTTATGAATAGTCAAAATAAAAGAAAGTATACACTAAATATATATAAATGACTTGGTACATCCTATTCCTTTATATTCTGTAGCTTTGCTGTACTTGTTAGGTTGTTCTGACCTATGTTAGAATTTAAGCATTTTTTTTTCTCAACAAACAAATTGTACTCTACTAACTCGCATTGTAAAACCACAACAAGTTTAAAAGAGTAACTACTGAGTTTCTCGCCGGGTCTTCTCAGTAAGAATCAACTCCGACGCGGTGGTAGATTCGCATTATGTTTGTGTAATGTTTATTTATATATTCATATTATTATAGTATTTATGTCTATAATTTAGTATATTTTCTGACTATTTAAAAGTACTGATTAAGTCTATTTAAATAAAGATATTCGAGTTTGAAATAATAAACATAAAAACATACAATAACGAAGGGGATAGCGAAGCCTGACGAGGTCGTCAGGATGTCAGGAGAGGCCGTGTGGAGATGAAACAGAATATGGGGTGGGTAGTGTCCCCCCAACCTTATATAAAGGGCTGCGGACCTGCCTAGCCCTCTTTCTGCTGCTAGCCGTCGGACGAGAAGGACCTCACTCTGGTGTATCGGGTGCCCATATTATTTATCGTGCCTTGCTGATAGTTGATTGTGTTAACGTTAGAGTCATAATTATTTTGCTAATTTAATTCTTATTTTTGGTCTAGGTTAAATAAATTGTCTTTTAAAAAGCTTTTTCAGTTCTGATTTCTAATATCAGAAGTGGGATACGCAATTAACTCCTACACTCATTTTCGTTTTGTTTGAATTTAAAGTAATGTTCCTACAACTGAATAATGTTTGATTGAGATCAACAACTACCCGCAAGTGCACCTATTTTTCCTTGTGTTTTACAACTTTTAATTTCGCTGGTGATTTTAGCATACAAGTGTTAATCGTATTTGTTTACGTGCTACTTTAGTTTTGCTAAAGTATAATATTACGTTCCGTTTTGCGTTTAAACGTTGTGAAAGTGTGTGGTTAGACGATGGATAGACCTAGTCGTTCGGATTATCGCAGAAGTGATAAACAACGCTTAAAACTCGTATGCGACGTTCTTCGTCGTGTCTGTGTTCTCGCAATAGGTATTCTCGGTCTCATAGTCGGTCTAGAACTCGGACACCACCAATGATGCGCAGTCGTAGTCGTAGCTGTAGCCTACGGACACGCCAGGATTCTATTAGTGAACATCGGCATATAAATAAGGTGCAAAGCATGCCGGTGTGCAGTAACTCAGAATCTTTTAAGACAATCCTGTCGCGTCTGGACGCTTCAGAGAAACGTTCTCACTTACCTACGTCGCCTACCAGTCGAGGAACGGAACGAATAGTCGAAGCTATTCAGTCGCTAAAATCTGTGAGCTCGCAAAGCTATTACGTGTCAAATTTCGACCCTAGTATTCACGATGTTGACGTGTGGTTTTCTGAAGTCGACCGGGCTAAAATTTTGAATCTTTGGGACGACGCGGAGTGCTCATCGCGTATCGGTAATTGCCTTAGGGGTGATGGTCTTGGACGAATGAGTGGGTGTCCGGTGATCGTTCGTGGAAACGTATTGATTCGGCGGGTTTTCTGTACGTTGCTAGTAAACTCATCTGAAACCAATAGGTTAGTGTCTCTATTTAAATCCTTTGGTCTGGATTATCAATTCCATGAACCCACGAGGATAACAGCCACAACAGCTAGTACTTGTCTGGATGATGTATTTTGCAACTGTGTACCCATTGAAAAGGCAATAGTTACTGAGCTAAAGGCCGATCATTGTGGGCAGAAGATAACATTTTTAGATTTAACTAACAATAGCGTTAATAATAGGAAAATAACGTGTAGACCGAAGACAGGTAATTGCATTGCAGTGATCACGTCATGATTGACACATAACCTTTTTAAGGCGTTCTGTCAAACTTTCTACACTTGCAGCCTGTGGTGTAATTATACTCAAAAGACATAACTCCTCAAAGCTTTCCGCGTTCAATACAATAACGCCTTCAGGGTGCTGATGGGGCTCCCTAGATTCTGCAGCGCGTCATTAATGTTCGCAGAGGCGCGTGTTGATGACTTTCATGCGATCATCCGGAAGCGGACGGCTTCAATGCTCAGCAGAGTCAGGCAGAGCGCCAACAGCATCCTGATGGCTATGAGGTATAGGTCGTCATGCTCCTTATTAGAGCACTGGATGCACCTGCACGCACAGGGACCCAAAAATTATTTTTTCATTAATAAAATAATGTACTTACTAACATCTTTTTTAAGCTTATTTTTTCTGTTACTAACAAGAATTATGGACATAGTCTGAAATCAATGAATATTATTATTATTATTATAACGACCATTTTTGTCTATCCACTTAGCTACTCCTTTAGGTAGTCGACGACTTAACTGAATGTACATTGTACATGGAACTACAGCGTTTGTGTGAAACGGACTTATGTTGATTACGTTGACCAATAGCAACGCAGTCAAAATTTTCGGTACTCGTTTGCTAAAAAACAGCCTATAGCTATTATTTGTTATCAATCAATAGTCGTAGTCGGTTACGATGGAAAACACCGCAAAAGTAGGCAATTTTTTAGTTCTGTAGGAAGGTAGTGTACGCAAAGATGTGGACGGTGCCAATTTTCTAAATTTTACGAATATGCATATTATTACTTGGACATTTTATTTCAAAACCAGTATAACCCGACCTCTACTACAAGTACTAACAAATAACATGGTCTCTTTCCAGGTGCACATAGTTCGGAGGGAGCCTTGCGTGCCCCCTTCGCGCGTCCCACACCAGCCCTGCGCCCCCCGCACGGACAAAAACACCCTCGCTGGCGCCCCTGCTGACGAACATCCTAACGCGCCCCCTGAAATTGTCATTATCCAAAACTCTACTCAGAACACCATTGCTCAGAACCCGCAAACCCCTTCCGCTTCTACCAGTTCAACCCCTCCTGCTTCGACTTCAGAATTCAGAGGAATCCCCAAATTACCTCTTCCTGAACAGTGGTTACACAAAAGATCCTTAGATTGTAAATACACCTCAACTATTCCCCGTCCGCTAGCCCAAATAGTCCACTCTGAACTTGGAGCCGATTTGACGCAAGAATCCCGCGCTAAAAAGTACAGCGCCACTAGATCCCCGTCGTTGGAGAAAGACGACAAATCTCCATTCCTTGGCAGTGCCAAATCTGATAAAGGAGTGTTCGGTTTCGAACCGGACGTGGTTAGTAAACTGGCGAGCGAACGCGAAGACATGAGTGAGCTTGCGACGCCGAAAGAGACAGGGGTGAGTCAGGAATCCCCTGGAAATCTAAGGCGATTTAGATCTGTCAGCACAAGGTTAAACATGTGCAGTGTAAATGAAAATCCACATGTTGAAGGTCAGCAGGAAAGATTAGAAATGCAAAATTCTCCGAGGATATTAGAATGCAGTTCCGCCAAAGAAAAATCATCTGCTCCTAAATTCGATTTCTCGCCTAGAATATATCAAGACAGCTTCAGCTCGCCTCGCTTCTTTACACCACCAGAAACGATATCGCCCATGTTCTTTGCAGAGCCTTCTCCAAAGTCTGTTTATTACGACACTGTTAGATCGCCAAAATTCTTTCCTGAAACCCCCAAAGATGCCGAACTTCCTCAATCGCCTAGAACTTTAGGCGGTAATTTGAATAGAAATGGCTTTGAAAAACCCAGTTCACCAAGAGTTTTAAGCGCGAAACCCAGTCCTAAAGTACACAGCTGTAATAAAGAAAATTACTTCACGTTTGAGCAAACTGCATTTTGTGAAGATGTGACGATAGTGACTCCTAGACCTAAGAAATATGGAGGCAGAAATTCTATCGAAAGAGAACGATTTACTCCGCCAGCTGATAAAGAAGTCAAGAGATACAGAAGACATAACAGCTGTGATACGAATTATAAGAATGTTGAGTTGAATATATCGAAATGCGACGACAATAAAACGACCGAGAATAAAGATGTTATCGAAGACCTAGATGTTGTCGATTGCTGTGCCAAAATAGAATCTTTGCAGGTTGACGTAAAGGATGTTGATAAGCTGGAACTAACGCCAACACATTCGAACTCAGCGCAAGCAAGACGGCAGAGGTTAAAATCTATATCCCTAGATTCTGATAATGCTAAAATAATTGAACAGAACCTTGGCCTGCCTATAGCAAAGCAAATGAAAGATCAAATGAATGAGGCTTACAAAAACCAAGATGTCAGCACGTCTTGCGAAAGCATGGAAAGAAGAGAGGAGTTCCCAAAATCACCACCACGAGATAAACCGGTGTTCAAATTCGAAGAAGAACAAAAAGATAAGGCTGACACGGAAGAGGAAGAGCCTAAATCGCCAAATATTAAACATAAGAAAAGTTTGAGACAGAGTTGTGATACACAATCGTTCATTGATATGCCAAGATTCTCGCCTAAAGAATTCGAAATCATAGTTACTTCGGAAGACGGTGCAACAACTGCCGCTGAAACTCACATTAAGAAAAAAGGAAAGAATTTACGAAACCTTACTATAGACCTGACGAAACGAGATAGTGAATTGGAAAAGGAGCTATTAGAATTTGAGAAATTGTACACTGATGCTGAACAGAAGAAAGTAAAAACTCCTACTTTGAAAGTCAAAGCGACCTCTTTAGATTCTTCTGAAACTGTTAACCTCTCTTTACCGCAAAAGAAAACTTTGGAGGTTCCACAAAACTCTGTTTCCGTTCCCAATACGCCAAAGCGACAGTTGAAAAGGATATTGGCTCAGAAGAATGCAAAGCAAGAGTTTTCAGGAGGCAAATCGGGCTTTAATTCCTTTCAATCAGCTGAACAACGGAGGCTTTATATGAAGGGTCAAGACAGTGGAATATTCCTGAAAGAAAATCACGCAACACTGATGCTGTACCAACCTGGACCTTCCAGAATGGGTTCACGCACGATGGGCTCTTTCGAAGAGAATGTCACTGATATGGAACAGACTCCTGAAATTAATATTATGGGAACTGACAATAGATACTATACGGACTCAGGGCAATCTCTTGGATCGAATTTATCCAATTACAAGCAAAATTTGAGCGTATCTAGTACGAATTTAAAGACCTTACCAGAAGGCGTTCCGTCTGATGACTTCGAGCCAAGTGCAGAAGATGAGAAACTAGCAAAGAAGTTGCATAGACGCAATTCAAATCAGAGCCTAATGCTTAGCACGCACAGTTTACAGTCCTCTAACTGTTCTTTAAGCTCTGCCGGAGCCTCTTGTCACAATCTGAACACAGTCAGAAATAGTATATCTAACTTTAGTCTTAATTCTGACAATCGGCAGAAGAAATATTCGCTAGATCGTAGAGATTCAAACTCATCTATCATGAGCTCTGAACACGTAGTTCCTACAACTAGAGTAATTTGCTCATCGAATACAAACGTATCTAGCGAAGGATCCAAAAACTGTTTGCTACAACGTAGAGGGTCTAATAACAGTTTGACTTTGAACATCCATTCATCTAACACGCTTAGTAGGCATTCCAGTAACAGTTCTTTGAATAAAGAAGCAAAAGCTGCTCAAAAGAAAGGTCTGCTTGAACGGCGAAGTTCAAATACTTCCCTCAGTTTGAATATAAATAATTCGAATCCACAATTATCCGTCAACAGAGGTCTTAGCATCTCCAACTATAACCTTAATGGTTCCACCAGCAATTTGAGCCGGTATAACAGCAATCACAGCATTGACAATCCTCCCCAAGAACCTAGAAAAGGTATACTTGAGCGGCGGAGTTCTAATACATCTTTGACTTTGAATATACAAAACATACAACCTCCAGAGACGGTTGACGTAGAACCTAGGGACCTTGAAATAGACGAAACCTTAATCGATAGTAAGCTCAAAGACCTCCCACATAGAGATAAGAATAGAAAATCACTAAGCACGGAAAATTTAATACCAAAATCATATAAAAGCAGAACAAGACTTCGATCCTCGGAGAAATGTGCAGGATTTGGTTCTCAAGACAATCTCTGGTCATCTTCGTTCAATTTAGAGCAAGAATGCCCTCAAAACTTGACATATGTGTGTGGCGATCCGGAAAATGAGATTATATACGCTTTCGGAAGACACGATGACCCTAGCTTCCAGCCAGGTTTTACCAGAAACATAACAACTAAACCTTTAAGTCCCCAAAGCACCTCGGAGGACTTTAGATTATATTTAGCAAATATGCAGCATCTTCATAACGCTTCAAGCGTCTTAACGCGTCAGCAATTAAGAGATTTGAACAACGTCTTTCAAAATGGGTATTCAAAAGTTAAATGCCATAGCAGTGCCGAAGGCACTCATTGCTGCACAGGCATGGTCGAAGATATGGTCAAAGAGAACCCACAGACGTTCATACCAGACCCTGTAACTTCTCAACCTTGTTCGGAATACCAGAAAAAGTTGCTTAGGAACTTACACCAGGAGTTTTGGGATATGCCCACAAATTTCCAGGAGAAACCGATAGTGTCCGGGTCACATACCAAGAATAGATATAAGACAATTTTGCCCAATGAACATTCGAGGTTCATTCTGAGAGAGGACGCTGGTTGCAATGAAACTTACATCAATGCTAATTTCATAAAGGTGAGATATTTTATTTCTCTAATTCTTATAATATATATCTCATAGTTTTAGATTGTCAGACAGTGTTAGATAGGATTCAATGATTACGCAATCAAAGGCGTTGGACAGATCCAATAAAATTCTTTCACATTTTTGTACGTGTTTGATCAGCTTAACTCCTCTGTGTTTCTAATTTCAGTATAATTATGCAATCACAAACTGTTTTGTATGTTATCATTCATTCAGAACAAAGTGCTGGGAATAGCAAGAATAGAATATCTTTAGGTTTTATTTGAGAGTTTTTACTCTCAAACACATGTATAATGCAATGGCAACTTATAGGTGATCTGTGCTTACAGGGTCACGAGTACTCCAAGAACAGCTACATAGCGACCCAGGGTCCGCTGCAGAACACCATCTACGATTTCTGGATGATGGTGCACCAGAACTGCTTAGCATACCAAGTGGAAGGGGAAGAAACGCATGTGCAGAAGGTAACTACAACATTGAAAAAGCCAAAATACGTTGTGAATGTCTCTTGAGATTTCTACCAAGACATCATCGTTTTAATCAATGAGAATAGAATCTAGGGATTGCTCCTAAAAGGTTTAATCAGTCTTACTTGCGTCACGCACATATTAACTTGGTCAACGCGTTTTGTGATGCGATCCAATTACTTACGTCTTATTTTTTTGTAAAATAGACTTTAGAAAAAGTAAAAACAAACAAAAATTTAAAAAAAAGTCATTCAGAATAATGAATCTTATGGCTAAAACCACACACTTGTTCGTTGTATTATGTTTAAGAGATTTTTCCAATTATCAGCAAGTTTTTGCGTACACACAGCCAGTTTTTAAGTGAGCTCACCCCCATTTACAAAATATTTTATTTATTGAAACGGTACAGCTCTGGCGCATCAGTAACATACTATATTCTTCATTTTTCAGGTCGTGATGCTAACCAATTTCATTGAAAATAACCGGCAAAAGTGCGAGATGTACTTCCCTCTAGACCTCAACGAAGAAACCACCTACCACAGCCAAGAGTTCTCCGAAGGAGCATTCTTTGATGACTGTGCCACGCTCACCAACAGTTTCACCATCAGAAACTGCGGCATGGTTAAGAAACCTGGCTACACAATTAGAAAATTAGACGTCCAATACAGACAAAACGTCAAAAGTGACACCAGTGACACTCAAAGTGACAGCGACGGCAAAAGTGAAGTGAAATTCAAAGTGAAAAGTGATTCATGTGACAGTGACACAAGTGTTTTAGTGTATCATTATTGGTTTCATAATTGGGCCGATCATAAATGTCCTAAAGATGTAAATGCACTCTTAAATTTAAGTTTAGATGTGTTACAAGTTTCTAAATATGACTTCAATGCGGTTGACGTTGAAAATGAAGATATGTGTAAGTGTGATAGTCCAAAAGCAACTTCTAAGTTTGTATTTCCTCCTTTAGAAGCTCGGTCAGATAGTCCGTGTAAAGTGACAGTTAGTTTATCGACACCGTTAGATTTCTCTGTAGAGCAGAAATCTCCTCCGACCGTTATACACTGTTCAGCTGGTATTGGGAGAACGGGTTGTCTCATAGCAATTCTCAACGGTATAAAACAATTGACACATGAGCAGAAAGTGGACGTTCTTGGCATTGTTTGTAATATGAGGTTGAATCGGGGAGGTATGGTACAGAATTCTGAGCAGTATGAACTTATTCATAAAGTTTTGTGTTTATTTGAAGAAGCCTGCTTGCCAGACTTATAGCTGGGTATGATAAAGTTAGATGTGCGTCAGTAAATGAGGGTCAAGTTTGCATGTACAGGTTTCAAAGAAACGTGAAATACAAATTCGTACCTTAATCAATGTAAAGATTACAGACATCAATCAAAAAAATAATACAAGTCTATGAAAACTAAGCTTACACACTTTTTTTAATGTTCACCTTACGTCATTTAACCATGGGGTACCAGCCGGACACCCGTCAGATCATACTAGCTATTTTGCCACACACGTAGAGATCTGCCTGCAGCAATGTGCGTGTGTGGTAAAATGACGGGTAAAGGACTGGTAAATACGTATACGTGTGGAGGGCGGATGAGGATTTCTCAATCGATGCAAATCGAGTTTGTATAGACAGAAGTGTGATAAATGTGAATTTACTTTTTTTTGACAAATTGCCAAACGGTAGAGCGAGCACGGACTTTTTGACACGCGAAGTATGATGTAAGCACACTCGCGATGTTTTATTTCAATTTTTGGCTGCAGTAAAGACGCTCCGCAACTACTTCCCAATTGCAAATCGCTCCAACTCGCGTTGTTAAATCTAAATAGTACTTAAAAATAATTAATACCTATAGAAGCAAATAACTGCTATCAAATTAACTGTTGTCAAAGGAGATGTCCTATTTCTGGCCAAGTCTATGTACACCTATTCAAAAATTTAAGAAAAATCTACTGATTCCAAAAAAAATACAAACAATAATAATAATAACTTCATTTTCGCGTTCTTTAAAAAAAACAGTTTTCAGCATTCAAGTCTATTTTCCTTCAGAGCGAACTGTCATTACTGTCACTCATATTTTGGTCGAACATATTTAATTTAGGCTTTCGCTATTGCAATTTGCACTGATAGTGTTGTCCCAGCTCAGTTTCAGGGCAACAATAACCACAAAAGTTGTTCGGAACAACTGTTTAACTAAAATAACCCCTCATGTTTTTGTTGCAATCTTGTCGAATTGACACCGCGCAATCTGTGTTGACACATTTCCGCCACGATGTTTTTTGTCGTGTATTGCAATTCTGCTCATTGGAAATCTTGTTTGAACCAAGTAAGTATAGCTTTTATGTAAATTGTATATTTAAATACTGTTCCACGTAGTTTATCCTATTTTTGGTATGGTGTACATAGACCTGGCCAAGACTACATACATTTTGGGACATCTCCTTTTGTATAGGTTTTCGGTAGAGCGCCTTTAGTGAATGGTAATATAACTAAAAATGGCATACAAGTTGCAATTAATAAATAAATAAATAAATAAATATCCCTGGACATTATTCCACACAATTAACAATCTTAGTTTACTTGAGTTAGACTCAGTAGGGGTACAGAGTGGCTGGTGCGACTTGCTTAGAGATTCTGATTTGGCCGAAATGTTGCCCGATTCGTCGCTAGATGGCGCTGACTTGATCCCATTCAAAATATAAATATTATGCGCCAGACAACACACCTCTCGTAACGGTCTCGAAGTAGGGATTATTATATCTGTGTTAAGAGGTACCACACAAGGAAATAGGCCAGGGGCGTCACCCAGACTCGAGTCAATTCAGAAAAGATCGTTTGCTGAATTGATCCGACCGGGAATCGAACCCGGGACACTACGGAAATCGAGGCGAGAAACCGTGCCGTGCTACAGAGCACTACGCCACGCAACAATCGTGTCGTCAATGACATTTACGTGCTCGCAAAGCGCGATGGTAGGTTCGAATCTCTTTAGGCAACAAGCACTCGGTAGGTCAAACTTTACGAAACCATTGCAAAATAGGCCTTATGTTGACAGCATAAGTTTGACGTACTGTTGTTTGACATTGAGACAGAAATTATGACTATATAATTTAGTTTTCAAGTTTTTTGTATTTGCACTGTCTATAAATAGGATGTTATTTAAGCCCTATTTAAATGGGGGTGAAAAACCAAAGTGTTTTTGAACAGGCTGTACTTGATATAATAGTGTGTAGTTCAAATGTAAAAATATCAAAATGTTTCGTATTTGTTTACATATTTTTGACGTCGTGTGTACCAATTGTTTGTTTTGATATAAATAAATATATAAATGCAAAATCTAGGTGACATAGCTTGAGTTAATTGCACAATTTTTTTCTATACTGAGGTGACTTGTATATTTTAGAATAAATATTATAGTTTTACATATTGTCAAAATAAGTTTATATAGTTGTTAGATAGTTAATTTTTAATGGTTTTCGTTTATTTATGTTTGTTATTTAATTGATAGTTTTAAGCAAACTTAGTCAGCATTTAAATAAATAAAATTTATCATTGTAAATAATGTGTGTTAAAAAGTATTGCAAATTTTTTGTTTAAACATATTTGTAACTTTTATTGTGAAAACTAAATTATTGAAATAAAATATTAAATAAGTAAATAAATGGTACAAAATGTGGATCCTTACAGAATATGATAAGTTATATAGACAAAGATTAATATGCCATTGACATGGTTAAAAAAATAAAGGAAACTATCTGGTTCCATAATCAGTATAGGCTCAACCACAACCTCTTAGAATGGTATTAAAACTACACATAGAGATATGTCAATATCTTAAAAGTTTAAAGTTAAGTTTGATGTAAGGATGTAATTAAAAAAAAATCTATTTTAATATTGTTGTAAGAGGTAGCGGTTCCTCCAGCTCATTGATACCATAATATTGCATTAAATAAGTTTAAAAACGCATAAAGGTAGTTTTAGGTTGAATAAAATTTCGAGATTTGTACATCATCAACAACCCCCACTTTAAAATAAACCAAAAAATGTTATTTCTTGTTTTTTGCTGTTGTTTCAACTAATAAGATAAATAGGTTAAAACCGAAAAAGTCCAGTTTTGAATGACTATTTAACTCTATCACAAGAGTGAATGCACAATCTCTTAAATTTTTTTTCGGTGTCGGTTGTTTGTGACAGCCGTCTATCTATAAGGTTTAAATTAATTCGTAACGTCCTCCAACAATTCTTAATATTGGCAAAATCAATATGCCGAAAAATCACGAATTTTGAGGAGGAAAAAAATGTAAGACGTTTTTCTTTGCCACTTAAAGCTGTTTCTCTTCTTACAAGGTCCGATTACAGCCTCTTATACGCAATCTTAGTTCTTAACCGACACGGGCATAGGTTTTATTAATTATGATGTACTTACGTTTTTTGCATCGTACACTCAAAATACTTGACAGCAGTCCGGTTTCAACTGTGGGTATTTACACAAGTCAAATACGAACGTGTACCACACATAAGAACCGTTTTTGCACTACAGTTCTCTATAAATACATAAGATGCAAATAAGCAACGTCTTATGTACGTCACCTTTACGTGTTTGGATGGACTCTAAATATATTTAGAGTTTGAACGCTCAAATAATCGTCTCTAATACAAAGAAATCAAATAGTACTAAAAACATTTGAAGGCACATTGAAAGTAAATTTTTCAACATAGGTAGCTACTGATGAAATGAAAATGATAAATTGACAGTGAAATATTAGGAAATGTTTAAAGCTTTCACGATATGAAGGAAAAAATAGGGAAATAATAAACATTGCAAAGGTTATCGTAAAAAAAACTCAATTTATCTTGTAGCAGGTTACAATTTGATACAACAATAAAATTGGTTACAGTTTGATACAATTTTAAAGTTAAATGGACATTACTTTACGGTGAAATGAGATATTTTTTATTATAATTATGGTCAAACGCTCATAATTCCATTTGCAAAAAATGAACAGATATTACGAATAAATCAATTGCTTTTCTGTTTGTGTTTGTAAACAAAATTCCACATCCATATAAACTTTAAAATAAAACTTATTAATTTATATAAAATTTATAGTTAAAATATATTAAACAATTTACACAATATAAAATACATGTATAAAGTAATATACTTGATAACTTAACTAAGTAAGAATTAATCTTAATGAAATCAAGAACACCAAATTTTTAGCGTATATCGTAATGTTAGAAGTATATGTACCTAATAATATAATGAATGGGAATATTTTTTCTTGTATGAATTATATTTGAATAGTTGTTGTAATTCCGAATGTATGTTGTGAGTATTTGGTGAAATTCGTCAATTACTATAAAGTACAAAAAATACACCAATTCATCAATTTGTTAACACTCTTTCACGATTTTCTGTAACGGTTGGTGTTATTTGGCAAATATTTTTTTTAATGCTTCTTGTGTAGTATCAAAATATAGCGTAATTTTATCTTAGTTCCCTCTAAAGTTGTTTCGCGCATGTATACCTGGTATGACGTAAGCTGTCACTGGCGCTTATGTCATCCCCATACATTTGAACGATTTCTATTGTAGAAATCGTCGTGGCGTGTTGCTCTTGGCTAGCCCCCCTGTTTTTCATAGGAATTAACAGGAATGCGGGACTCGGGACAATTTCAGAGTGGACTAAAAGTTTGACGCGAACTATACAATAGTGCCCCTTGAGTGTCAGCGGAACACAAAGGGTGTTCCTAAGAAAACCCTAAGAAAAAAATGGCAAACAATGGCACACAATTCAAAAACCAGTACTATAGAAACACGAGACGGGTTTGAACACGCGAATGGCTTTGCTATTTTAGTAATACGGATTTTGCAATAGTTGCTGGCGATTGTATAAAGGTTGAATAAACTTTGGAGAGGTTATCTCTTGCGACATCGGCTACTTAGTATTTATTGCGTTGATTTGCATTATTTTACTCATTTGCTTACCACTGGCATTATTCAATAATTCGATAATTTAGTAAGTACTGGAGTGTTCGGTTGAACATTTTGCATTATACACTAAAAATGTATGTAGGATTTATGATGATAGATTTTTAAACCAAAGGCACAATGTTACAAACGCACATTTTAGTTTTTTGGTATAACAAGTTTTTTAAATGTAAACCTTCGAATACGCTTTTCGAATTGTAGGCCTCTGAGTGTTCCGTTTACTTACAGAAACAGTCAGCTTGCCTCTGACTTCGAATTTCGATATAGTTTGTTATATTACTTATATTATTGTAGTTATTTACTCAAATGTCAGAATTTCACCAAATGCCTGCGACCAAGCAAAATGAGTGTAACCCGCGGTTATCTTCTTATAATAATATATTGTGCGTTTTTATCCCTTTGTATCTGTATGTGGTATAAATAAACTGAAGATGGTAATATTGTTGATTTTTATTACCCAAATTAGCGCTGGACTCCTGGGTTCGAGTTTCAATCATTTCAATTCATTTAACTAGCGCTGCACTCCTGGGTTCGAGTTTCAATAATTGCAATTCATTTAATTAGCGCTGGACTCCTTGGTTCGAGTTTCAATCATTTCAATTCATTTAATTAGCGCTGAACTCCTGGGTTTGAGTTTCAATCAGTTCGTTTAACATTATTTATGACTGGGCTGTTGGTGCAATGGCCTGCCTTTAGCACCAGAGGTCGTGGGTTCGATCCCCACCCATGACAAACATTCTATGATGAACATTTGTGTGTGTTGTGTCTGCGTGTTATTATCTATTTAAGTATGTATTTAGAAATATTTAAGTATGTTTATCAGTCTGACACCCATATTACAAGCTCTGCTTAGTTTGGGGTCAGATGATCTTGGTGTCAGTGTCCCAGATATTTATTTATTTGACGAAAGTACAGGAGCCTTATTAAAAACAATTAATAAACAATGGTTCATTCATCATTCGTTCGTAAAATTATGTGCCTTAACACATTAGCTGCCATGGGGTCACCGGTGACCCGCCAACAATAGATTTTCTATTGTGTCTGCTTTAGCGGCAGTCAAAGACTTAACTGAGCGTAACGAGCAATTTCGTAAATGATCTTTAATTTTGAGCCAGTAACTGGTTACCTGGCAATAACGCATCTTCTGAGCTGTACATTTACTTACGAAATTGCTCGCCACCCTCAGATTAGGGATGAACTTGACTGGATGGGCGATTGTAACTCCTAAAACCTCTCCATTTAAACAAAAAACTGCTGGCAACCTTAGGTAGGCCTGCATTTTTGTCTTTTCGGACCGCTTCAATAACATATTCAATTCTTCAATTCACTTCGTACCTATAAATGAAATTGGGAAATATAGTATCGATGGTATTATTGAATGCTCAGGTGTTGAACTTGTTGAACTCGTTGAACGGAAATTATTAGTCATTTGTATTTACAGACCACCAAGGTCAAGTTTGGAAGACATTAATTTGTTTTTTACTACTTTTCGTTCGTTACTTGGTCGATTCTGTTTTTAAATAAATTAATTATCTGTGGTGATTTCAACATTAACTTGCTCAATAAATGTAAATTAACTCCTGAATTTACCCATACTGCCTCAAGTTATAATTTAAAATTAGGTAGGTACTAAGGAACATTCGTGCATTCTTACAAATATTCAAGGTTTCAAAACTGAAATCATGGAATTCGCTATATCTGATCACACAGCACAAGTTGTGACATGTCCAATTAGATCCAATAATTGTACGTATGGGTACTGGTTCAAACGGAGGCGGGATTATGGCGGGGAAAATATTAAAAAATTTAAATGTTACATTGATGCACTCAGTTTCAGTGAAGTTTTTGAAAGCGAAAATCCTAACAAATCTTTCGAGGAATTTTATGACCTGTTCTGTTTGTTCTTCTACCTGTGTTTTCCTATTATCCGAATCAAAATATCCCCGAGACGACGCCCCAAATGGATATCTAAAGGCATTATGCTATGCTGTAGACGAAAGCGTCAATTACTTTGGCAATATCGAAAAAAACGAAATTTACTAAATAGAAATAGTTTTTTGGAAGTGTCGTCTAGGCTTAACAACATAATCAAACTAACACAGAAGACACAGAATAACAATTACATAAATTCAGCTACTAACAAATGCCAAGCCATCTGGAATGTGATTCAAAATAAGAAATTTAGTATTCCCAAAGAAGAGATCAAACAAATTAATATTGACACTGCTGAACCAGTTATATCTCCAACTGACACTGCTGAATCTTTTAACAATTTTTTTATTGACCTACAAACTGAACTGACATGTACTCATCCTATTATTAATTTAGAAAATAGACCGCATACCATTTTTTGAACCCGACTATCCCTTATGATATTAATAAAATTATATTAAATTTAAAAAATAGTAATAGTACCGGCTATGATGAAATAACAGTGAAAATCTTAAAACAGGTTTCGCCAAAATTGTCAGTTATACTAAGTCACATTATCAACATTTGTATTAATCAAGGGGTGTTCCCTGACGAATTAAAGAAAACTGTTATTGTTCCGTTATTCAAGAAGGGAGATAAATGTGACATGAGTTGCTATAGACCTATCGCACTTGTTCCAGTTTTATCGAAGATATTTGAGAGAGTTGTTTATGATAGCCTATACAACCACTTTGAATCCTTTAACTTATTTGCTGAAGAACAAATGGGGTTTAGAAAGAATAAAACCATAAATTTAGCAGTATTTAATCTATTGAAAACAGTCTTGAGTAACGTTGACAAGAAAAAATTAACCTGTGCTCTATACATGGATTTAACAAAGGCGTTCGATTATGTTAATCATGACATACTGTTAAACAAGCTGTATGCATATGGAGTAAGGGGTAACGTTTTAGACCTTATAAAATCCCATCTGTCAAGTAGACTTCAATCTACCAAAATAAGCAGAAAATGTCCTGTCTCAAAAATGGAACAACATCATCTTTCACCCTACAGGCAAGTCCTAGTTGGTATTCCACAGGGGAGTGTGCTTGGTCCTTTGCTATTTACTGTGTATATTAATGACTTTCCGAAAGTAACAACCCACCAGACTATTCTCTTTGCTGGTGACAGTACAGCAATAATATCAGAGCAAAATAAAAGTAATCTTGAGCTTCAAGTAAAAGAAACGTTAAGTAGTGTCATTGGTTGGTTGACAGCAAATAATCTTAAGATTAATCTCCTAAAAACAAATATCATGACATTTAGAAATAGAATTAATGAAATTATTGACTTGGATGTAAAATACTTAGGGCAATCAATTGATAATGTTGACGTAACCAAATTTTGGGCCTGACCATAGATCATAATTTGAGCTGGAAATCACACGTAGAGAGTTTGTGTTCACGACTGAGTCAGCACCCTTATGCTCTATATATGTTAAAAAAAACCGTGGACAATCCAGCTGTCTTAACGGCATATCACGGGTATGTGGCTTCTCTTTTAAGGTACGGCATTATATTTTGGGGCAATTCCACAGAAAGAAACGGCATTCAAGGCGCAGAAAAGATGCATACGTTCTACATTTAGACTGACCCAAACTACTAGCTGTAAACCTTATTTCATAGAATGGAAAATACTTACTTTGCCATGCATTTATATCTTCGAAATTGTAGTATTTGTTAAGAAGTACGTAGACAAATTCCAGAAACTCCGCAATAGAAGGCATAAATATAAAATACGCATGCCACCAAACAAGTCTGCGCTACTGAATAATAGCGTACTCTGCATGGCACCTAGACTGTATAACCACCTCCCGAAATCTATATTAGACACTACAGACATGGAATCATTTAAGCAAATGGTTAAAAAGCTATTACTTCAAAAGTGCTATTACACTGTGAATGAATATTTGTCTGACAAAATGTTACATAATTTAGCTCTGTAGTAATGACATATTTAATTTATGGTGACATATTTTTTTGTAATTTTTTTTATTGTAAATTTATAACTATTTAATTGACTTAATTTTTATTAAATTCATTTATTAATATGAATCACTGTAATGACTTGTAGGTTTGCTTTAATTAGATATAGTCAAACTGACATTTTAGAATATTAATCGATTTGCATGCCGCTCTGGGCCGAATGTGGCGATTTGACATAATAAACTTCTCCATATTTTTTGTAACACCCATGTTCTGCAAATAAAGAATTTGAATTTGAAATCAATCAAAGAATTACTTTTAAATGTCATCTTTATTTACTGTGTTCTTGGCAAATAAACGTTTAAGTTTGAGAACTCGGGATTATAAGGAGGAAGGAAACATGTGCTGGAAGACCGATCCACGTCTTGATGGTAACGAAATGTGGGATGCTGGCTTAGAAGAATAGTCTTCATACAACCGCCTCGTCAAAAATGAAGCACTAATCCGATCCACACATTCGTGACTATTGCTTGCTTACGTGCGGCGTGCGTTGACATTGAACATTGCGGAGCTGTAATGAAAAATACACAGCGGTCCGTTTGGAGCCATTTATGGCTCCAATTAAAGTGCTTCAAAATGGGTGCGCGGACTTGGTTTTTATATGTAATTATTCTAAGGAAGCTGGACAATGTGACGGACGACTCGTTCGTAGTAGGTATATCAAACTTAAAGGCTGTAAACTAAGATAAAATACATCGACAAAAAACATAAAATGAGAGCCAGCAACTTAATATTTCATATTTTAGAGGGGTTTTTTTTTTTCAAATTCTTCTTTCAATTTGTGTAATTAGGTAGGCTTGTATTTTTTGAGATTACAAGTTCTAGAGCTATAATATTTTTTTGTTAAATACTTTAATTTAGAAAATAAAGTGGCCACAAACGACTTCTTCATTTAGGGAAAAAAATCCTTTCATTCAAACTAGATCGTGAACCTACATATTTTTGAAAAAATATCAAAACTACACTATTATTGCTACAAATCATCAGAACATTACAGATTTGTAGCTTTACTTTAAACATAGTTAAAAAATACCTTAACGACCCTTAAACTGTTTATTCCTTTGAATGATCCCTCCACGGTAATTGACAAAGTAAAAAAAATTGTAACCTTTCAGCGGTTATTGTTGTTTTTAGGGTAAAAATAATCATCATCATCCGTGCGGTCTATCCCGGTTGTGAACCCACACCGGCATGTGGGGTCCCAGGGTCCACCTTTCTTGTTTTCTTGGCCCACTTCGCGCGGTCTTGTGCATCCTCAGTGGTGAGTCTGTTGGCACGAATGTCACCCTTGACGACGTCGAGCCACCGCTTCTTGGGTCGACCTCTTCTACCGGTACCTGGCGGGGGCGGCATGGCCAGACATTTGTTGCCCACGTAGTTTGCCGATCTCCGTGAGACATGACCATACCAACGAAGGCGGCACTCCTGCAGCTTGTCTGCGATGTCACGAACACGAAGGCTGCCGCGGATGTGGGTGTTAGGCTAAAAATAATAGGGCAATCAAAAAAATATATTTTAAAAATGAATTGTACCGTCAACTCCTGTTACTTCGCCTTTTGTACCATACTTCGCCTGAAAATTTTAAACGGTCATAACTTTTGTTATTGTACTGGTAACATTGCTTCGTGTTCATTGGTTAATTCACAAATTTATCTATGGCCACAGAGCAACCACATTTGTCAAAATCAAAGCCGCCATCTTGACAGTGTGAGTCAAAACGTGGCGCGCGGTGCATGTGGATTTTTCGCGATCCCCAGAAAAGTTGCACGTGGCCTGGAATCTACCAAAGGTGAAGTTCTGATATCCTTACAGTAGGTAGCTCATATGATCGGCAATCCGTTGCGCTAACATGAATAGGATGTCTTTGAACTTTCAAAGTTTCAAACAGAAATATCGTGACAGGCAATGTTAGGAAGGGTATCTTCAACAGTCTCTTCCCATACTTCGCCTACCATTAGGGTTGGCACTTTTCGAAAATAAAAAGCAGGTTAAGTTTTGTTACTGTTACTTTTTTTTTGTTACAAATAATTTAATATTTCTTCTTATGTTTATATGAATATTACGACAGAAGTAGGTAAGTTAGTTGAAGTTAACTATATAGGTAACTTGTTAAAAGTAATTTTTAAGTTGTCAAAAGTTAATTATTTAACTTACGAGTTTTTGAGACGTTCATACAAAGTTTATTAATTTAAATATTGAAATTAAAATAAGAACAAATTAAAATAATTAAGTCTGAAATTATCTACGAGACTGAAAATTTGCTGATTATTTTGTACTTATACTGTTGTTTATTTTTTAAAAGTACGTTATTTTTGTTTGATATAGTTAATTGATTATGTATAGTTCAAAGAAGACTAAAAGAAGATTAATTTTATAATAGGTTTTGGATTCTTAGATGTCAGAGTGCCATAAACACTATTTATCAGTTTATTTTGAATACAATAATATACTCGTAATAAGCTCAATAGGTATTAATTATTTAGTTAACTACCTATTTTACCCCTCTAACTCACCCTTGCACCCATCAAGACTTCTTACATTCAATTTTTATTTATTGGAACAGCAACGCCATCTCTTACATCACGTTGTACTTTTTTAAATGTCAAATTATTATCCCCAAAAAAATCATTTTGAAGCTTGTAGCAACCCTATTGTTTGTTCTATAGTAAGACTATAATTCTTATAAAGAAAACACAGCACTTTCTCTTAAAGTGTTACGTTTATTCCAACACTTCCAATACGACCGTACAATTCAACAGTCAACACCAGAATGCCAAGCCAGCCTACGCTTTTCGTATTTATAGTTTCCCTTTCTACCCCACTCTACGTCACTCCGCCCTCTGGCGGCGTACTAGAGGTTTATTGCTCACATAGTCAAAACAGCTACCATTATTAA
Organism: Udea olivalis; assembly: GCA_947369235.1. Lineage (NCBI taxonomy): Eukaryota > Metazoa > Arthropoda > Insecta > Lepidoptera > Crambidae > Udea > Udea olivalis. The sequence goes on from OX376370.1 coordinate 3,047,298, forward strand.
ACGGAACCAAATCAAACAAATATACTTAATCAATAAAATTAAACATTAAATGACCAAATAACATATTTTATTAAATTAAACCTAACACTCGTCCATCCTGATAGCGTGTATGTCCCCATACACGTATCTTGTGATAACCTAACACTAGGCTGACTGGGTATTCTTTACAAATTGGCTCTACCTTTATCCTATTTTAATTTCCTGATTCTAAGTTTTAATTTAAGATTTAAACAAATCTGGTCTCATATCTATTAAATCTAAACTTACGGTACGAGCAAACCTGGTCTCGTTGCAATCATTTTGAAGTGAGCAAACTTGTTCTCACCCAAAAACTAGGCAATATTTACTATTTGCATGAGCTAACCTGTTCTCACACAAAAAGGAAGAATCATTTGCTATTTATGTGAGCTAACCTGTTCTCACATAAACGCAGAAATAATTTATTATTTGTGTGAGCTAACCTGTTCTCACACAAAAGGGAAATCATTTGCTATTTATGCGAGCTAACCTGTTCTCACATAAAAGCAGTAATCATTTACTATTTGTGTGAGCCAACCTGTTCCCACACAAAAGGAGGAATCATTTACTATTTGTGCGAGCTAACCTGTTCTCACACAAAAAGAGGAATCATTTGCTGTTCATGCGAGCTAACCTGTTCTCACACAAGAGCAGGAATCATCTACTATTTGTGTGAGCTAACCTGTTCTCACCAAGATAACCAGTACATATAAATATCAAACTATTCAATACATTTTAATTATATATTAGTGTTTGATTAAAAATTAAATCAAATAGGCGCAATATAAAACAACTACATTTATAACAATAACTCTCATAAAATAAAGTATGTATATTAATTATTATCATATTACTCTTTCCTTATCTTCTCTTAAATACCTATTCCCATAATTTGAGGTAAGCAAAGCTGTTTTCACATAAATTCAATGAAAATGGCAGTCTTACACAGACATTTTACATGCAAATAAGTTGATTACAATAATAAGTTGAAGGACGATATTATATAATAATAGCATTACTTTAGGCCATCAAGGTAAACTTAAAATATTAACTTTTCTTTTTAAATATAAACTTTTATATAATACTGTATACATATGGAATAATAAATCAAAATGTACTGAGATTATCGCAAGTTCACTTATTGGCTGTCGACTTCATCATCATCAGTTTCAGTGTCATTATTTACTCGCAGGGCAGCAACATGAATCAAAGGCTTCATGCGGTCTGCGGCGACAGTAGAGCCAAGCTTATGTTTCATGTTGCTGAACCCTGGTATGGATTTTATTTTATAACGGTCATTTCCTAACACCCTAGTCACGCGAAATGGTCCTACATATGATGGGAGTAATTTCTTACTTTTACCATTATTGTCGAAAGAAGTTTCAGTTATTTTAACAAGATCCCCTTCATTATATGAATGCGCTGGTTTCCTATTTTTATCATAGTAAGCCTTCTGTTTTATCTGTTCACTATCAATCCTATCCTTTACTTCTTTTCTAAGAGTATTCAAATCGATACTTATGCGAGTCTCTTGCGCGATTTCATCTAGAGAAGGGTTCATATCGCCACTTATATCAGTCCCAAACATTACTTCTGCTGGTGTTCTACCAGTGGTCTTATGCAAAGTATTGTTTATACCCCATTGAATTTTTCCTACCTGGTTATCCCAATCTTTTTCATTGTTATTTAGATTTTGGGCTGTCAAGGAACTGAGAATAGTGCGATTATATCGTTCCACTTGCCCGTTTGATTTAGGACTAGCAACCGCGTTCAAGATGTGCTTTATTCCTTTGTCAAGACAATATTTCTTAAAGGAATGCGAAGTAAAACAACTTCCGCGGTCAGTAATCAGGCGCACCGGGGTTCGAAAAGTATAAAAGATATCATCTAACGCCTTGATTACGTTGACAGTCTTAGTATTTCTTACTGGTTTGATAAAAACAAATTTCGTAAATGCATCTACTATTACTAGTAAATATGAATTTCCCCTTTTGGATTTTACAAAAGGCCCAAGATGGTCTGTATGCAAGCTGTGAAATGGTAAATCTACTTTTGTAATTGGATGTAATAAACCTTCCTGATTATTTTTATTATGTTTAGCGAATGCACACTCGATACAGGCAGTCACGTATTTTTTTACAAACCGCGACATTTTGGGGAACCAATAATGTTTTTTAATTTTATCTAAAGTCTTTTCTATTCCAAAATGCCCAATATCATCATGACTCATCCTGCATACCTGCCACCTTGCGCCCTTCGGTACCACCCAGCGAAGATCATCTTTATTACCGTCAATTATCTTGAACAATTTATTATCTTTGAGGATATAGTTTTCTTTTATGTGTTGTAGATCTTTTGGATCTACATTATTCAGAAGAATATCACGAGTCCTACTTAATTCCGAGTCTCCAAGTTGGAGTGTAAGTAGCCAGTCATTATCACTAATCGTCATCACTGATGGAAAAGAGTCACTCTGTAAGTCGATCTCACCTGGCGCTGGATTCCTGGAGAAGGCATCAACATGCAACATTTTTGCGCCAGGTTTATATTCCACAGAGCAGTCGAATTCTTGTAACATTAACCACCATCGGGCTATCCGAGGAATGAGATCCCGTTTTGAAAAAGTGGAACGCAGGGCGCTGCAGTCAGTAAGTATTTTAAACTTCTTGCCCAAAAGGTAAATTCGTTTTTTTTTTAATGACAATAATAACAATAATAATTCGAATTTTTTTTAATGACAATAATAATAATAATAATAATAATAAGCCCCTCAAAGTCCAACCTTTCGTCCGTGCTTGAACATCTTAGCCACGTGAGGGGCGGACACTTGCAAAATATTAACTATGCAAGTGACCAACAAGGCGATGGCAAACCCATCAATATGGAGTTAAGAAATAGAAAGTTACGTATATTGCCGCTGCCCGGGGGCGATCGCCGGGGCGCGCCTGGAGCCGATGCTGGGCGTCTCAGCTTACGAGCCATCGGTGGCGGGGGTTTAGGTGGACGGCCCTCTGCCGGGGGACCTGCCTTCAGCGGGAATCCCGAACAATGTGAGTTCACCCAATCTTCAGTTATACCAAATAGTAGTCCAGTTCCGCTAACCTTGGATGTTTCGCAGGAGGCACCAGTCACTAATCCTGCGACCACCAAGGCTGGCAAGCCCAGAGTACGCATGAAATGGGGAGATGATATCAATATTTTCATTATGCGTACATACTTTTATATCACCAAATTAGAAACCGATGATATTTTTAAGCAAGAATACCCTCATCTCAAGGTCACTGAACAACGAGTGGCAGACCAATGTAGAGTCATCATGCGAAATAAGTTATTGTCTGATATAACATTACAACAATTAAAAAGTGAAGTAAGCAACCAACTAAAAGCAGAAGAAGAAACTACAGCTTATTCATCACCACGAACTTCACACGTTCCGTTAAATCAGTCATTGAACTCAAGTCTCGAAGATGACCTTCCCTTGAGTACTATTGCGTGCTCAAGTTCTACACAAACGACTCTTTCAGCTGATACTCTCATAAACTCAACTCAAACCACTGCAAATACATCATCATCTTACAGACAGAATACAAACACATCTGCAGCACCATCTGATACGTTTATCCTAGAACTTACTGACAAATTACAAACGGCTCTAGCAGAATATACTGGAATCGACCCTACTGCAAGGCCTAGACTACCAAAAATACGTCATGACAAAAAACTACACCACCTTATAGGTATCTTTAATACTAACATTTTAGAAAAATTCGTCTCCGAAGATTTAGATTTAACATATTTACACACTTTGATATATTGCACCGCATTATTAGGATACAAGATTCACCAACAAACTTATCAAAATTACACTAGTAAAAAGTATAACGAGAAACCTAGGTGGCAAATCAGAATTGAAAGAGATATAGAAAAGTTACGAAAAGACATAGGAAGAGTGACACAATTTATTTCAAATAGTAACAGATCCGACAAACTCATTAAACATGTAGAACAGATATTTCAAAAAAACATGGTGCATTTAACTCATGAGAGAATAAACAGAAGACCAGAAGAGTTTTTAGATACCTTGAAACAGAAATTGTCCCTTAAAAGCCATAGGTTAAGACGCTATAAGAAAGGATTGCAACGAAAACAGGATAACAAAGTTTTTGCGAGAAATGAAAAAGTATTTTACAGGAGTTTAGGTAAGACAGAATCTGAAACGCAGGTGGACAGGGAAATGCCTACAACTGAAGCACTGAAAGACTACTGGGCCGACGTTTGGAAAAGACACGCGGATCACAACCACAAAGCAGTCTGGATTAAAGAAGAAGAAGAGAGATGGAGTAATATTGAGGAAATGGAGTTTAGAGACATTTCTAGGGAAGATATAGAACTTGTCACGAAAAAGATGAAAAACTGGAAAGCTGCAGGAGTAGATGGACTACACAGTTTCTGGTACAAAAAATTTTACACCCTGCATGAACAATTAGGAAGGGCCATTAGTAATATTATTAAGGGTTTGACTGAATTACCAAAATTTTTATCTCAAGGAATCACATACATGCTCCCAAAAACACATGACACCGGAGATCCATCACAATACCGCCCAATAACATGTTTACCAACACTTTACAAACTAATTACCTCTTGTATAACTAATCGACTTAACACACACATAGAAAATAATAATATTCTCTCGGAGGAACAAAAAGGATGCAGGCGAAACCATTTAGGCTGTAAAGAACAGCTAATAATTGACTCCACAATCTTAAAACACGCACACAAACACAAAAGAAATATTAATATAACATACATAGATTACAAAAAGGCTTTCGATAGTATACCTCACTCCTGGCTTATACACGTTCTGAAAATTTATAAAGTTAACCCTACCATTATTACATTCCTAGAAAACACTATGATAGATTGGAGAACGACGCTTTTTCTTACACAAAATTGCAACACCATCAGCACAGAAGAAATTCCGATTGAAAATGGCATCTTCCAGGGCGACTCTCTCAGCCCCCTGTGGTTTTGTCTTGCGTTAAATCCCCTTTCAAATCAACTTAACAATTTATATTCAGGATATAAGCTATCTAAGACCACATCCATAAGCCATCTGATGTACATGGATGATATAAAACTTTTTTCTTCGTGTGAAACTAAAATGGGAAAACTAATGCAGGTTACGCAAGAATTTAGTAGAGATGTTAATATGGCCTTTGGATTAGATAAATGCAGAAAACTTAACATAGTCAAAGGCAAAGTAAGTGTTAATAGTGTAGACAGTGATGAGCCGCACAATTTCAAGACAATGGAACCAAATGAGACCTACAAATACCTCGGTACTCAACAGAATCGAGGGATACATCACACAAAAATAAAACACGATTTAACCCAGGAGTACGTCAGACGCTTATGCTTGATTTGTAAGAAACATCTATCATCTAAAAACCTTTTTAAAGCAATTAACACTTTTGCCATCCCAGTGTTAACATTTTCGTTTGGAGTGATCAGATGGACTAAGACTAATATTCAGAAATTAGAAATAAAAACTAGGACAACGTTAACAAAGCACAACTATTTACACCCGAAGTCAGCGATTGAGAGGACTACTGTTAAAAGGGATAAAGGTGGAAGGGGATTAATTGATTTAAAGCTTCTATGGGAAGGGCAACTGAAAAACATCAGGCAATTTTTTTATGAGAAATCTGAAACCAGTGTCATTCACGAAACGGTTGTAGAAACTGACGACAATTACACACCTTTAAACCTGGCCAATAGAGACTTAATATTCAAGCAGAGACAAGCCCATGAAGACGAAAAAGTTGCTACGTGGCGGCGTAAAGAACTACACGGTCGACATCTTCACGATTTGGAACAGCCACATATTGACACCGTAGCTTCCAACAAATGGTTGAAATTGGGCTGTCTTTTCCCGGAACCTCAATAGTGATAAATGTAGAAAATGCAATAGACAATCAGAGACCATCCAACATATTACAGGTGCTTGCGCCAACCTGACCCAGACCGACTACACACACCGTCATAATCAGATTTGTAACATTATTCACCAGAAATTAGGAATCAAATACAAACTTATCAGCGGAAAACCTCAACCATACTACCAGTACACACCGAAACCAGTACTGGAGAGCAGCACTTGCAAAATTTACTTCGACAGAGCTATACTGACTGACCGAACAATTCACTACAACCGACCAGACATCATAGTTATTAACAAAAATAGTAAAACAGTACACCTAATAGACGTAGCAGTTCCAAATACTCACAATCTTCACAAAACAATCACAGAAAAAATTTACAAATACACTGATTTGAAACAAGAAATTCTTAGAATCTGGCAAATGGATAAAGTCTTTATCGTGCCACTGGTGCTCTCTAGTACTGGAGTCATTCCAAAACACCTCCTTTCCTCTCTAAGAACCATCGATTTGCCAGAAAGTACCTACATGACCATGCAGAAGGCTGCCATCTTAAACACGTGTCGCATTGTGCGCAAATTTCTACAGGAGGATACGTCAAACTAACCCAATACAGGAGGTGACATTCACTTGGCTTAGGCCCGTGAATCTCTCGAAGAATAATAAATAAAAATAAGAAAAATAATAATAATAATTTATTTATTCAGACATCATAATATGGTCCATTTGGTTAGTAACAATATAGCTTACAACTAGGTTAGTAACAAGACAAATTCGGATAAATAAGATACAACCAGACAACACATTTAATTAACATAATAAATAGGGTTCGGGTTTATGAGTGCAGTGATCCAGTGCCGTAGTAATGCACTGTCCCACCTCCCCGCCAGTACCCTTAGAATCCTGTTGGGACTACCGACCATTCTGTTTTTAATGGACAGGATTTTCTTCCTAGCCACTGCATGGAAGTCGTCTACATGGGCGTCGGCGAACATGCCAGACGCACTGCAGAATCTCGGTAGTCCCAAGAGGACCCGGAACATATTATTATACAATACACGCAGGGCGCTGTATGATTTTTGTGTATAACTTACCCACAAGCCGCTCGTGTACAGGGATTGACAGAAAGACTTAAACAGTGATATTTTAACCTCACCTGTACAGTGCGCGAACCTGCGGGCCAGCATATTTCCTCGCACTGCCAGCGCCCTACGCTCCCTGTCTATGTCACAATCGTCCCTCACGTCATCAGTGATCACGTGACCCAAGTATTTAAACACAGGCACAATGTTCAATGCCTCTCCATTCAGCCTAATTGGTGGTACGAGACTTGAAGATAACCCACGCGCCCCAAACACTACGACTTCGCTTTTTTTACAGTTGTATCTTAGCCCATGATTAGAGACGTATTGTTCGCAGACGCGCAGCATCCTCCTCAACGAGTTGACCGACGGACTCAGAAGCGCCATATCGTCTGCGTAGCTTATATTGTTGACCATTTGCCCATCTACAGAGCAACCCACGTGCATACTGCTAAGCTCGTCGATCAACCCGTTTATATAGAGACAGAACAGTTTTGGAGATGTTAACCCCCCCTGCCTAACTCCACACTCCAGGCGATACACATCGGATAGTACAATCGGTAGACAATACGACAGCCAGCGTTTCCAGTTCATATGAATGAAAGTTCTTCTCTTCAGGAGAGGTTTGACGACTATAATAAGCAATGGGTCTCAAATCGTTAGAATCGTGGGATTTTTGTAGTAAAATTCCTCCAACACCGTGTTTACTAGCATCTGTATGCAATTCTAACTCCGCTGTGTGATCATATATAGCCAAAACCGGCCTATGACTCAACTTTGCTTTAAGAGTCTCAAATGCCTCCACCTGCGAACTTGTTCATTCCCATTTTGCGTCCTTTTTCAATAGTTTTGTAAGAGGATGAGCAATTTGGGCAAAGTATTTGATGAATTTTCGAAAAAATCCAACCAAGCCCAAAAATTGCCTTATTTTATGTATATCGGTAGGTTGCGGAAAACTCTGTACACTTTTAATTTTTTTCTCACCAGGTTTTACACCTCCAGCGCTAATCTCATATCCCAGATAACCAATTTTCTCTTGGAGAAAGTTGCACTTGGCCAATTTGAGAGTTAAATTAGATTTTTCTATAAGCTGTAAAACTTCTTCGAGCCTATCCAAACATTCTGAAGGATCCTTTCCAAAAATTAAGAGATCATCGATGTAGACCATTGCTTTGGTGAATCGTGATGATCCCAGAATACTATTCATCATTCTTTGGAATACAGCTGGCGCATTGGCCAGCCCAAATGGCATTCTGTTAAATTCTAACTGACCATCGGGGGTGACAAATGACGTCAGCTGTTTACTGCTTTCAGCAATAGGTACTTGATAATACCCAGAGGCAAGATCCAAGGTAATAAAACAAGCTTGTCCGGACAGGCGAGCTATTTCATCTTCGATTATAGGCATCGGATATCTTTCTTTGACTGTAACAGAGTTTAATTTCCTATAATCGATACACATCCTTAAGCTACCATCAGGTTTCTTGACCAATATTATGGGGCTGGCATATTCTGATTTCGATTCTCGAATAATACCTGCGGATAACATCTCATCGACCATATTTCGAACCTGCTCTCTCTCATGGTGCGAGAGTCTATAAGGTCTGAAAACAATGGGTCGTGGATCATTAATTTCTATTGTCATTTTAGTAGCATTGGTGCATCCCAATGCTTGTAGATCAGAGGCAAAGCAGTGTTTATACTTATTCAATATTTGAATTAGCCTTCTTTTGTGCTCATCTGCGACAGACACACCTATGTTAAGCATAGACTCCGTTATGTCTGTGGGATCGGTTAGTTCAATCACTGTCTGGTGTTCTGTGATTCTGTTTACTGAATCTACCCTTTCAGCTCGGCATAATAAAAAACTCTCCATCAACAAGCAAGGGTTACAGCACAATGTTAAAGTGACTTTGACTTTACCATGGTTAACCTGATACATTCCTCCACACACTACAAACTGCTGACCTGGCTTTCCTACTACACTATCTTTAATTAAAATGCTACCACTGAAACCATCTTCTGTATAAGCGCTAACAGTAGCAGGACCATATAGTTCCATATCGTCTGCAATGAAAATCTTCACTGATTGTTTCATAGACATTTCTGTATGTGGCATCTCATTGTCGATGCTTAAGAAACGCAATTGGGTCAAATCTTTGTAGACAATAATGTGAGGTAATTCGGTAAATGATTGACCTACAAGAACAGTTTTATCTAAGAGATTGTCTTCGACTACCCGACATAGCACCCTAGCCTTAACGCCATCTATTTCAAAATGAAGCTCGACATTTCCTAAGGATTTGACAAGAGCATTACCAAAACCTTTCATTATTGATTCTGTGTGATCATGATCAACCCCTAAATTGGACACAAAGGATTGTTTAATCAATGTGACGTCGCTCCCAAAATCAATAAAAGCTTCAGTCATCAATTCATTGACTTTGACTTGTTTAATAAATTTTAAATTTTGACCTAGACTTGATTTGCATTTGATCTCACGAACTTCATCATTTTTGCTAATTTTAGTGTCAGATTTACTGTAGCAATTTTCAGTTCTGTGACCGACTTTGTTACAGCGACTGCATTTAATTAATGGTTTAGAACATTGCGTGTAATGGTGGCCTTTTTCTTTACAATTAAAACAAAAAGGTAATTGAAGTAATAATCTGTTACTGAATTTCTGATAATTTGGCTTGGAGCTTTCCGAGAAATTTCTAAATTTATTTTGTCCCCTTTCAAATGCATAACCAGAATCCTTGTTACTCATTAAAAATGTTAACAATTGATCAGGGTTAGAACAGCGCAAAGCTAAAGCACTAGACTTCATGGTGCGATCACTAATCCCATGAATGATGCAGTCGACAGCGCGTTTGCCATTTATGTCACATTGATTTAAAAGTGCCAACTTCTCATAGTAGTAGACCTCAATCGACTCATTAAACTTACTTTTTCGTCTTGGCATTTCTTCCAAAAGTTGGCCATAATTTAGGTCACAAGGAAACGCACTCGTTAATTTATCTTGCCATTCTTGCCATGAAAATAAAATTGAGTCTAAGCTTTCGTACCAAACTCTGGCCAACCCTTGTAATTTTTGCATTGCAAAATGGGTGGTAGTTTTATCATCCCAGCCGTATACAGAAGCACATTCATTTACCTTTTTAAGCCATGCGCTAATACGTTGATTTTTAGAAGAGAGAACTATTTGGACAATGTCTTTGGTTGAAAAAACAGGGCTGCCTGATTTTGGAAGACCGCCATCAGCACTACGATGATAATTAGGTGATTTAGAAGGAGAGCTACGTCTATTTTCACGAGTACGTGACCGCCTCCTACTCTCACGGTGGTAGCGTCTATGCTCCCGAGTACGTGACCGCTTTCTACTTTCACGGCCGCTGCGTCTAAGCTCTCGAGTTCGTGACCGCGTCCTGTTCTCGCGGTCTTTTTGCAGTTCTTTTTCTATCATTTTAAGTCTGGCTAGCACGCTTTCAAACTCTTGCTCACGCTCCTGCAAGTCATTATTTTGACTACGAGATGTCCGATTATGACTGCGGCTGGGTCTCCTTGGCCTCTGATGAGCGGCACGATCATCCTCTAGCGGTGGACGAGATTCGCTGCGCGTTGGGGTCTGCAACCGCCGGCGCTTGCGTCCTTTCTCCTGGTCATCATGCTCCATGATCTGCACCTCAGAATAAAACAAAATGGATGTGAGAATACTTATAAAGTATTAAAAGCTGTTTGGAAAATATACTGTGATTTCAATTTATTTATTAATTACCTTAATTATTATATTTTAATTAAGACACCGTAAAATAATAAAATAATCTATTGCATGCAAACCCTGCCATTATCAGAAAGTAATACCAACAAAGAGCAAGATCTATAGACAGCAGATAACCTTTTCTTAGTGAACACAACACCAGAGTGTTGCCCTGACCGCATGGTGCATTCAATAAGTTGGTCCGTCTAATAGTTATACCATCACTGTTTGCAAACCCTTACACTGTCAGAGAGTTGCCCCAACCAAGTGAAAGATCTACAAAAAGTGTCAATCCTTTCCTTACTGAGCACAACATCAGAGTGTTGCCCTGATCGGATGTATTCAATAAGTAGGTCAAACTAATTGGCTTATTCTTTAAAAATAATCTAGATATCGCACCTTTACACAGTTTGCAAACCCTTACACTGTCAGAGAGTTGCCCCAACCAAGTGAAAGATCTACAAAAAGTGTCAATCCTTTCCTTACTGAGCACAGCATCAGAGAGTTGCCCTGATCGGATGTATTCAATAAGTAAGGCAAAGCATGCGTGTTTCTAAAGTTTAAAACTATTCAGTGTTCTATTACATGTTTTACGGGTAATCTTGAATCATGATTTATGAAAAACTATACGATGAATATAACAATACTCAAATGTTTCGTGCGATACGCAAACACTAACGGAGAGTTGCCCCGATCGAATATCTTCATACCGCATCAAAACATTACCAATTTTATCACCAAACAATGCTCTGACGCAATATCAAGGAGTCGCCTTGACCAAATGCACATCAATAGCAATTGTTCAGTTAAAAAACCGTATTAGCAAAACGTAACCCACGTAACAACTCAGCATAACTGATGGAAAGACCAGCCCTAGCACTATCAGGGAGTCGCCCTAACCACGTACCAAAAGCTGATCACATAATTGTCCATCCCTTATAGAGAGTAATCATTAGGTAATTAAATTATTCATGCACTAACTTGAATGTTTAATTTTAAAGACAAAAATTATTAATTTTGGGCGTGTACTTACGTTACTTAACGTTGTCTATCCCACTTCTGTCCCACTTCTGTTATAAAGAAAACACAGCACTTTCTCTTAGAATGTTACGTTTATTCCAACACTTCCAATACGACCGTACAATTCAACAGTCAACACCAGAATGCCAAGCCAGCCTACGCTTTTCGTATTTATAGTTTCCCTTTCTACCCCACTCTACGTCACTCCGCCCTCTGGCGGCGTGCTAGAGGTTTATTGCTCACATAGTCAAAACAGCTACCATTATTAAACGGAACCAAATCAAACAAATATACTTAATCAATAAAATTAAACATTAAATGACCAAATAACATATTTTATTAAATTAAACCTAACAGTTCCTAGAATCGAAAAAAGCCAGCTCAACTTCACCTGTTTTTTTTTTTTAAATAACGACTGTTTAGTTGTTATATTTCATTCCAACTGATGTAGACCATATATTAAATGTAAGAAATGCTTAGGTTGACCCAAATATCATACGTACACTGCTTAGTCACACACACTTGAAAAGACCCCATCTGATAGGTAAGGCTGATAGTGTGTCGTTGTGTCAGACTATCTTCATTCAGCGGGAACATTTAAAAATGTGCAAATTTATGTCAAAATCAGGCGAAGTTACAGGAGTTGATGAAAAAATGAATTTAGTTACCATTTTTTTTGGTTGAAAATTGATGGGCTCTTTTTGGCATTTTTTTACGTATGTTCCCAAAGATAAGTTTGAAAAATTCTGATGATTTGTAGCAATAATTGTATAGTTTTAAATTTATAATTGTTAAAAAAAATGTAGGTTCACGAACGATCTAGTTTTCAAGAAACAATTAAATAAAAATAAGTTTTATTTTATTTATTTTTATTTCATTAATTTAATATATTAATATAAGTTTTTGGGGAGTTTGTCAGAATTTTTCTTTTTGTCTTATTTGGTAAGTAGCCACTTTATTTTCAAACTAGCTCCGTCAGCCTTCACCCGCGTTGACTGTTTTTACCGTAAATGAAAAAAATATAGCACACCAGCTTTTGCCAGCGACTTTTTTTCCATAACCTAGAGGTTTGATATCCTAACCAGGTACTGCCTACTTAATTGAATTTCTATTGGTGATAAGCAGCTAGCTACAACAGGACTCGTCATTATGGAACTTTCTATTCATTCCCTGTTTTCACTTTACTAAACTTACTTATTATAGCTGTTGCCCGTTGAACTAAGAGCATAAGCTAGTTCCTTAGTCAGTAAAGGTCTCCGATTCATGTGATAATGCGTGAATCCCAATCGGCAGTAAGACGTGCTTCCCGTTCTTGAGGTTTCTCCTGGGACACAGCATGTGCAGTCCAACTCTCTAAAAGTTCACTCGAGTTTCCTTATCAGTAAAGCTATCAGACTCACGCGATAGTGCGTGAGCGTAGGGATACCTCGTTCTTCACGTTTCTCCTGAGACCGAGCAGTTACTGTTCTAGGAAATCATGTTGGAGCACGGGCGCTTTCGGGACACATCGTTCACGATCGACGGTCGGGCTGCGAAGCTGGCTGCGGTACGGGCGGCGGAGACCACCAGCAGACCCCCGCCACATCCTTTCACTTCGGCTTCGAACATCCTAGGCACCGGGCTTGACCTCCCAAAGTAGCTTAGTAGTCAAATACCTATTGTGAACAGACTAATGAAACCGCTCTTTATTTAAACAAGTCTCCAGTTAGACCCCTAACAAATCCAAAAGGCCCTCATTCGAGATCGATGTGAATTATTCGAGGTTACTGAGCCGATGTTTCTGTAGCACATAGCCTGGCATTGACGACGTTCCGATGTAGCAAGCAGGTCTCGCTTCACAATCTTCAGATTCCTGCTATCAATTCCACGTCCATCTAAAGCTGAACCCTGTTTATTATGGTTTATTAAAATATATGTCTGAGCTGAACTTTTTGGTGGTGTCAAAAAAAAATATAAAGTTAACTAAAGTTACACCCAATTCAACTGACCAGTTATTTCATAACATTTTTACCAACTGTAGTTCCGCGTGAGTCATTAAACTGACATAACTTTTTAATAATGAATTATTGAAAATAATGAAATATAACATAGGTAGGTAGGTACCTACACCACCACACTACACTTCATATTAAGTGAAGCTTACCACAATTAGTGAAAACCGCATCCAAATTAATGGAGCCGTTTAGAGATTAGCGCACACAATCGCACAGACAAACAGATACGAGTATGTCAGAGAAACAGACAAAAATTCTCAAAATCATTGTACCAGCTAATAGTATTACTCATTCATTCACCTTCTTTTCACGCTCGCCCGCGCTAACTTAAAGTAGGTATCAAAGTATTTATTTGCTAACCAAGTGTTACATTATGATTAGAACTTAAAACTTAGTTCTCGTTTTCGGACATTGCAAAATTAAATTACTTACAAAAAGTTAAATATTTTTTAACATTCAAAACAATTAAATATAATATCTAACGTATGAATAACATAAATTTAAATATCTAACATATTAATAACAGTTTTTTTTAAAGTTAGAACTTCCTTAATGAACAAAAATAAAACTACAAAAGGACACATAAACACAATACATGAACTGATATGATAATTTAAAAATAATTTTATTTACATTATCTACTTTAATTAAGTACTTATTTGAAAATTGGGACCAGTAATATGACTATTAATGACAAATTCAAAAATGCAAAATTATTAAAATTATAAAAATTGGCCAACGTTTTGTTGTTTTGCATAAAAGTAGAGTAGAAAGAAATGTTAAGTAATTATTATTTAGTCAATGGTATATTAGGTTGGGGGAAAAGTCTTTTCGCATATAGTATGTATGAACTTGTAATAAAATCTCTTTGGCTATACTATTTGACGACCGACTTGGTGTAATGGCTAAGAAGTTGGCTACTACACCAGAGGTCGCGGGTTCGATCCCCGCACAGTACAAACATTTGTGTGCATGAACATGTCTGTTTGTACTGGTCTGGGTGTCTCCTATGTATAATAAGTATGTATTTACAAAAGAAAATGTATTTAAGTATGTTTATCCGTTGTCTAGTATCCCATTATTATTATTATTTCGACTGGGGACGCTGGCAGTGGGCCGGGTGATCGGTCCGCTAGTTATGGGCCATTTCACCCATTTCCCCGGGCCCCCTAGCAGGGGGTCTTTAGGTTGTCCCATTTTCACGGCGTCCCGTCGAATCTTCCCGTTGCTTTGCAGAATCTTACTATCTGGTCCACCGTCCGTCAGTTCTTTCAGGTTACCTTCATCTAGCGAGTCTGACCCCATGAGCTCCCACCGTATGTGTGAGTACATCGGGCATTCGGCGAGTAGGTGGAAACTCGTTTCCTCGCTGTCCATGCACTCCATGCATGTGGGGTTGTCTTTGATGCCTATTACTGTTAGGTGCCTGTTTAGTCTAGAGTGTCCTGTGGCGATTTCAGTGACCATACGTACACTGTTCCTTGACAGCTTCAGTAGATGACCTGTCTTTTTCGTGTCCAATCCGTTTATGAACATTTTAGACTGTCGCATGCCTGTTGCAGCCTTCCATCGTCTGTTTGTTGCTGCTGTGGTTAACCTTTTGATTACTCCCTTGGTGATGTTGTGTGCTATTGGCAGCCTGGGTTCCGGACCCACTAAGCCTTCGGCCGCACCACCCCTGGCTAGTTCGTCTGCTAACTCGTTGCCGACATTTCCCTCGTGTCCAGGGACCCATGCAATCACTACGTCTATTTTGTTTGCGAGTTTCCCTAGAGCTTTTTTGCATTCTTTGACAGTTACCGATGTCGTCTCTGCTTTGCTAAGCGCTTTCAGCGCTGCCTGGCTGTCACTGTAGATAGTGGCCTTGGTGACGCTGTCCTGATTGTCTAATATATCTGCGCATTCCATGATAGCGTATATTTCTGTTTGGAATACGCTGGCGAACCTGCCTAGGCAGATTGATCTGTTTATCACTGTACCGTCCTCGCACCTTATGTGCACACCCGCGCCAGATAGCTTCAGTGACTCAATTCTGGAGCCATCTGTGTAGCAAACTGTTCCGCTTGTGTCTATGTTCCATTCATCTCTTTGTCCTATGTGTACTTTGTATTTCTTGTCAAAGATCTTTTCTTTCCTTGTTAGGTCGTTGTTGGTAAAGATCATTGACATGTTGCTCTCGATTTCACTTCCAATGCGTAGATGCCCTCTGTCCGTGTGGTTACCGATCCAGAGGTTCGTGCTCCTGAGTTTGAACCATTGTTCGGTCGCTTTTCCTTTGATCGCTAGATCTAGCGGATCCAGCCCGAGCATGATCTCTAGCGCTGCTGTGGGTGTTGTTCTCATTGCACCTGTGATCATCAGTGCCACTAGTCTTTGGACCTTGTCTAGCTCTAGTTTGTTGGTCCTTAGTGCCGCCTTATGCCACCATACCAGTGATCCGTGGAGGATTCTTGGCAGGATGATTGCTTTGTATATCCATAGTACAGTCGCCGGTTTGATTCCCCATGTGCGTCCTATGGCTCTCTTGCATTGCATCATGGCCATTTTGGCCTTAGAGCAGGTGGTACTTATGTGTGCTTTGAAAGTTAGTTTGCTGTCCAGCGTAACTCCTAGGTATTTGATCTCCTTGACCATTTCTAGTTCGGAGTTGTCTATCTGCACTATTTCTTTACTACCAATTTTACGTTTATTGGTGAATAGGACTAGTTTCGTCTTTTCGGGATTGAGGTTGAGTCCCTTGCTTCTGCACCATGATAGCGCCGCTTTCAGTCCTCTGTTCATGATGTTGCACATGACGCTGAGGACCTTTCCCGTTACTAGCAATACCCCGTCATCAGAGTACACCTGTGTGTATATGTGTATCTTGTTTATCTCGTGTACTAGTTCATCTATTAGAATGCACCATAGTAGAGGGGATAGGCATCCCCCTTGCGGGAATCCTCTCCTCGCCCTGACCGTGTGTGTAACCCCTGCTAGCTCAGCCTTTATCAGGCGTTGTTGAAGCATGTTCTTCACCCATCCTGATATATCTTTGTGAATGCCTTCGCGGTCTAAGGCGGCTTCTATCGACTTAGGGCTGGCCTTGTCGAATGCCCCTTCTACGTCGAAGAAGCAGCCCAGTGCGTATTCCTTGTTGCTCAGAGACCTTTGTACTCTAGTAACTAGGTTGTGGAGGGCTGTTTCTGTGGACTTACCCTCCATGTATGCATGTTGGTTCTCATGTAGCGGGGATCCACTGTTCTCTATCTGGGCTCTTATAGTTTTGTCAAGGATCTTTTCCATTGTCTTCAATAGAAACGAGGATAGGCTGATGCATCTGAAGGCCTTCGCCTCCTGATATGTGGCCTTGCCAGGTTTCGGTAGGAAAACTACCTTGACTTCCCTCCACTTCTTGGGAATATACTGCATCCTTATACTGCTGTTGAACAGTTTTAAGAGATCTTCCTTGATGTACTTTAACGCTACTTGCAGCATTTTTGGAAATATTTCATCCGGGCCTGCCGCCTTGTATGGCTGGAAGGAGAAGATGCTCCATACTAATTGTTCTTCCGATATGGCGATGGCCTCGCCTGCCCTTACCACTGTGGGGTTTGAGGTTGGCATGTCTTCGTCTATGTCGTGCTCGCAGTCTGGGAAATGAGTTTCCATCATGGTCTTAAGTATCATTTTTGGGTCAGTTATCAGTTCTTCCCCCTTCTTGATACTTCCTAGTTTGCAGGTGTTGTCCTTGGATAGCGTTTTGACCAGCCTTGCGGCATCTGGGTGTTTTTCGATCCCTTCGCAGAACGCGCTCCAGCTGTTCCTGCATTCTTTTCTGCTCTCGCCCTTGAACTTGTTTCGCTCGTCTTTGTACTTACGCCAGCTCTCTTCGTCACCCTTTTTGAGGGCCACCCTGAGAGCACGTCGGGTCCTCTTTCTGGACTTCTCTAGTGACTTAGTCCACCACGGTTGTCCCTTGCCTAGTTTGATTTCTCTGAGCGGACATGCTTTATGATAGGCTTCCCTGAGGGCCTCATCTAGTCTTGTCGCCTCTTTTTCTATCTCCATTTCGTGCTTGTGTAAGTTGTTACTTCCAGGTGTCCACTGTTTGATGTAGTTTTCGAAAGTAGACCAGTCTGTCTTTTTTGCGTTTCTCACTCGGATCCTGTCGATGCTGCAGTCTATACTGAAGGTTATACGTCTGTGATCTGACATAGATTCATTTTCGTCTACCTTCCAGTTTCTAATTTGTCGGCTGATCGTTTCTGATGCGATGGTGATGTCCAGCACCTCACTTCTCGCTCTGTTGACAAACGTTGGTGTGTTACCTACATTTAATAACTCCAGACCGGATGCGCTAATGTACTCTAGGAGTGCTTCCCCCTTCCTGTTGCAGTCCGTGCTGCCCCATACCACGTGATGTGCGTTGGCGTCGCACCCCAGAATAACAGGAATGTTCTTACCTTGGTACTTCTTGATGGTATCTTCCATTTCTCTTGTTGGCGGCTCAAAGTCACTCTCGCTGGGAAGATATGCGGAGACGAGGAGCACCCTTGCTTTGTTCTTGTTTAGGCTCGTTATTGTTAGTTCGACGCTTGCCAGATCTCTGTAACAGTCTGCCTTGATTAGTCCTAGTGTGCTTACTCTACTGCTCGTGAAGATGCATGCTCTCGGGTTGGACTCACCATCATTGTGGTAGATGAGGTCTCCACCCAGGGAGCCAAGCCCGGCCACCCGTCTGTTTATGACGTACGGCTCTTGCAGTAGAGCGATATCTATACTCTCCTCCACCACATATCGGCACAGCTCCGACATGGCTTCCCGGCAGTGGTGCAGGTTGAGTTGAACTATTTTTATCCTTTGTTTGTGTTTTTGTGTTGTGTTACTGTGTGTGTTCATATGTGTGGTGAGTGTATGTGTCGTGTGTGTGTGTGTATTTGGTGTGTTAGTGACCCCCTCTTGACTACTCCGTTTCGGTCTTCGGGTCCCCGTACCAAGGCGGTTGCAGAAGCGCCACACTTGGCGGGGGAGCGCGATCCCTGAGCGGTGTCGTGAGGGGGGTGGGTGTGGTGTGGTGTGTGGGAGGTTCGGGGCTGGCTATTCGGCTGGGTGTGCGGTAGTCTAGGGGTCCTTCTGCAGGGTTCCCGATCTGACTACTGCTCTCCCCGCCGGCAAGCACCCCCCCCTCTGTGTCCTGTACGGCGTGTACTGGGATAGAGCCCCGACGGTCGTTGCTGCATCCTACAGTGGGGATTCCTGTTGAATCTCCAGGCTGAGTGGTGCTTATCCCACCGACGGGCTCGTTTCCCCCCTGAGTCGTCTTGTCGCGGTTTAAAAGCCGTGCTTGCACCTTGGTGTACTGGTAGTGCAGCATCACGTGGCCACTGAGGGCGTCCTGAGGGACCCCCACCACAAGTCGTTGGCCAGTTGGCAACGTCTCCCTGTAGATGAGGTTCCACTCAGGCAGCCTCAGTTCGACCCTGTTATCGTTCTGACCACGAAGCATCTCCAGCGGATCACTACCCGGCTCCCCGAGGTTACCCTAATACGTCTGATCGCTTGTCATGTCGCCCCAGAGGGTACCCGAGGGAAGCGCACTAGGGCTCTCATGCACGCGTCTCAGACTTACCCCCCCCCCCTTAGTAGTATCCCATAACACAAGCTTTAATTAGCTTACTTTGGGGCTAGATGGCGCTGTGTGGAATAATGTCCAGGGATATTTATTTATTTATTATTATTATTTATTATTTATTTGTATCTGGCTGGTTTTGGTATCATTAAAAGTTTAAATTTCAAAGAAGGTAATTCCAAATTCAAATTAGGAAAATGTGTGATTTTCATTTGTTTTTCTGACTGTCAAGATGAGTGAATCTGATAAAGAAATTGGATACATTTTGAAATTTTACTACAAAAAAGGTAAAAATGCAACGCAAGCTGCGAAAAAAAATTGCGATATTTATGGACCTAGTGCAGTGTCTTGAGAGCAACACAATTGGTTTAAGCCAAATTTGGTTTAAGCGTTTTCAATCCGGAAATATTGTTGTCAAAAATGCACGTCGCTCCTGGTCGCCCTATTACGGATAAAATGGATGCCATTTTTGAAAAAGTGAAGCAAGATCGGCATATCAGTAGTTACGACGTAGCTGAAGAACTGGGAATTGAACACAAAACAGTTTAGGCGCATTTGAAAAAAACTGGGTACCTACACAAAAAAGGTCGATATTGGGTACCTCACAAGCTCAATGAAAGAAACCTATTTAACCGTGTACTCATTTGTGATTCTTTATTACGACGTAATGAAACTGAACCATTTTTGAAAAAGCTGATAACTGGTGATGAAAAGTGGATTACGTACGTACCAGACTGCGAATAAGGTCGTGGTCAAAGGCCGGTCAGGCTTCACAGACTGTGGTGAAACCCGGATTAACTCGCGACAAGGTGATGCTGTGTGTGTGGTGGGATTGGAATGGCATTATTCATTTATGAGCTGTTACCACCAGGCAGGACCATCGAATCTGAACTTTAATGCGAACAACTGATGAGATTAAAGCAAGAAGTTGAGATAAAGCGGCCGGAATTGATCAACAGAAAGGGTGTGGTTTTTCATCATGATAACGCTAGACCTCACACATCTTTAGCCACTCAGCAAAAATTAAGAGAGTTTGGCTGGGAGGTGTTAATGCATCCGCCTTATAGTCCTAACCTTGCCCTTTCGGCCTCCTCAGAATTCTTTAGGCAGTGTCAGGTTAACATCACGAGAGGACTGCCAAAACCACTTGTCGCGGTATTTTGATCACATGCCTCAAAATTCTTATAGCAATGTGATCATGTCCCTACATACAAGATGGCAAAAATTAATCGAACAAAATGGCACCTACATACTTTAGTTAAATGTAAATTAACTATATTAACAAAATGATTTGAATTTTCTTAAAAAATGCGAATTAACTTTTTCCCCAACCTATGATATTTGTTGTGTGTAAAGTATTCTTCAACGGTGTAAAAGAGTTTTGGACTAGAAAACTTTTTAGTATGATCTTAAAAATGAAAACTTCATTTTAAATGGAAGTTTGTTAAATATTTCAACTGCCATAATTATGGTAGGGACTATCGCTTAGCATTTTTAACCGACTTAAAAAAAGGAGGAGGTTCTCAATTCGACTGTATGTTTTTTTTATTCTAGCTGAAGGTTGGATTATTTTATCTTTGCTACAAGTATTAATGGTATGAGTCTCATTTACTCTTGGAAACTTTTCAATATTATTAAATACAAAAATACAAATGTTATAACTAAATATAAATACAGGGCAATGTCAAAACTTGGAACTTTTTAAAATGTGATTGGCAACTAAGGGTATTCTCTATATTAGCTATGATGCGAATACACTTTTTTTATTTTATAAACAGCTCGTCTGAATCTACGCTATTCCCCATAGAGCATAATAATAGACTATTCCCCCATAATGTGACCCCAAGATAACCAACTGTAAGCATATGCTTAATATGTTGCAATTGCAGTTTCGATGACTCATAGATATAGATAGTTTTGATTTTATTAGTGCTATATGACTTTTCCAATTTATGTTGGTATCAATATTTATGCCAAGTAAATTAAATGTACTGACCTCTGTTACGTTATTATTTCGAAAAGATATAAATATTTAATTTTATCGGAGGTTTCATATACGATCTACATTGAATAATTTTGGTTTTTGGTCAAGTAAATTTCTAGGTTATGGTCTTCAAGCCATTCTGATATTTTATTTGATGTTTCAGCGAATGTAGGCGCTTATGCCGCTTCATCCAGTTAAATCTTATCGTGATAACTTTTAAAGTATACTTACGTCCAAACTGCTTAGTGTTAATGACAAATTTTATCTACAGTAAATACTTTAAGCAACAAATATATCAATTTTGATAAGATTTTAATTAATATTCTAAAATCTGCATTGAAAAAAAAAGTATCAAATTTAAATTTATATTTTGTTTATATTTATATCATATTGACCTAAAGAAAGTTAAACAAAAAAGTCAGCATCTGAACTCAATGATGTACCTAATTGACTAAAACAGGATTCATCAGCGGCTCACTTAAAATAATCCCGGAGCGACCTCTTCAGAGCAAGTTTGGAGGTAGATTTTTGAATGTTGATTGAAAGAGAGTTCCAGAGTCGAATGGCAGACAGTCTGAACGAACAGGAGGTAAAGAAAGTGGAGTAAATAGGGCTAAAGTTTTACTTGAACGGCGTACTTTTTTATGAGAAGAGTGTATAAATTGAAATTTACTTTTGAGGTACGTCGGATCGATACGTTGGGATCAAAGAGAACAGAGAAAAGAACACACAATTATTTTATATTTCTACGTTGACGAATAGGTAACCAGCTTAGTTTAGATCGATAAGAAGAAACTTATTCGTACTTACGTAAACGAAAGATGAAGTGGATACAATTATTCAGAAGTCTGTCAAGTTTGTTCAGAAGTTGCTGTGTAATGAGTATTAGTGTAACAAACATCAGCGTAATCCAGTAAAGGAAGAACAAGAGCCTGGACGAGCAAAACCTGGACGAGTACTGGCAGGTAGAAAAAAATTAAAACGATAAAGATCACGCAGCGTCCAGGTGATTCTCCTGCTTATCGTATTCACCTGCTGGCCCCAGTTCAGTGCGCTGTCCTTATATAAACCCAGATTCTTGACGAATGGTGAATAAGGTATCAAGTCACCGTCCATCACCACCGGGTCAACAGATGAACTGTCCACCGCACGCAACTGATATGAGCTACCAAAGATAATAGCCTGATACTTTGCAGGGTTAACCTGAACGCCGAAGTTTAGTGACCAGTCACTGATGCAGCTGAGGTCCCTGTTAAGCTTGTCAATGCCAACGTCCAAGTCCGCAACACCTGCCTCCACACACAGCTACAGATCATCAGCATATAGGTGGTGACAGCATTGAATTCTATCTGTGAGCATATTTATGAAAACTGAAAACAGAATAGGCGATAAAATTCCCTCCTGCGGTACATTATCTTTGTGTAACTACAACGGTTTATGCAGCACACGCCAATGTGGCTCTCAGCGGGCCGGACTTACGATACTTATCGTTATATATTATGGCCAAATTACATAAAATCTTTATAAATTGTTGCCTATGTGTTATTCTGATTTATAAGCTGTGTTACTGTAAAGTTTCATCTAAATCTGTACAGTAGTTTTTGCGTGAAAGCGTAACAAACATACACATACATCCATCCTCACAAACTTTCGCATTTATAATATCAGTAGGATTGGTAGGATGTCACTCCCTGACAATATAGCATTATACTGGTGAAGGAATTTTTAAAATCAGTTCAGTTGTTTCAGAACCTATTCATTACAAACAAACAATCTAATCTTTCCCCTTTATAATATTTGTATAGATAAAAGTATATTAATTCAAGTGCTTGAGTTGGTATTTAAAAAAAAAAATTAGGCATAGCTCTAATCGAAAAATTTAAATACTTAAGTAAAAAAATTGTAAGGATAATTCGAAAAAATAAATGATTCCCCTATAAAGTTAACAATAACTGATATCCGCAACCTGGAGGTTTTTATTTTTTGTTTTTTGTCGACTTAGCTTGAAACCTTACAAACGTTTTCTGTGGTAATGCTCAACTCTGTAGAAAGATGAAACGCACTCTAACGTTAATTGAGGGAGCACCTTCATGGAAAAACAGTTTGTACCTCTAAGAGCAATTTATAAACTTTCAGTTTGATAACTTATGTAAAAATTATTTTATGACCTTTCAAACTTGTTCATATGCTGTTGTAACCGCATGCCATCTGACTGTTTGTGTTTGCCACCGACACTAAAGAATTACAAACTAGGTTTAAATGAGTGTTTGAGACAGTATGAGTTTCGAAATAACCTGAACAGTCAAGAGGCAGTCACCAAATTAACGCGCGGCCATAACGCGCGTTTGTGCATCGTGATTTTTGCAAATTTTGAGTTATTCACATTACGTTTTTAGGTCTAATTTACCGATTGGATTGTAAATAAAACCTTTTGTTTTGATTAAATAAAGGTCATAGGTTAGCTGACATTAATTTTTAAGAGTAATTATGCTTTATTCAAACCAAAAATCTGTCGTAAACTTGGGCTATTGTTCGGGAAAATTGAGAAATTTACAACAATTTTTTTTACAAGTATTGGGATGAATTATGCATTTTGGTTCATTATGTGTCAACAAAACTGTGTCTGACGTTTTAGTCTTTTATTTCTGCAACTTTATCTACTTAGTAAGTTTTAATCAGAGATTTAGCCACTTGAAGTAGACTCGTTAAGGCTTTTTCGTAAATCGAGTTCGCGAGATTGATCATTTTACAATGGAAAAAAGATTTTATTTACAGTCTGTTTCATAATGTGATAATATGAAAGGTTGGAATATGTTTTTTATGTATCGAAAAGTCAAAATTCTTCGAAGGTCGTAAATAAGGCGCTTGAAAAGTTGGATCATGCGCTCAAAATACGAAATGGCTCATAACAACAGGAATACGCTAAACAATCACAAATGGCGGGGAACCTAGGATCTTTGATGCTATATTTCAACTTAGTAGTCGCCGCTGTTAAAATTAAAGGTATTTACAATTAAAAATCTTCATACAGGAAGTCTCCAACATCATGGCTGACACAGTTAAGTGATGCGTGTTACCCGAAAAGGCCTAAAGGTCAAGTGCAGAGAAATTAAATTTTGTTTTAATGGCTGCTTTCATTATAGCCGTGTAGCATCAATAAGTAGTACCTATCTTCAGGTTATTTATAGCACTAACATGTTGGCAATGATAACATTATGCCTACACCAGTTACCTCAAAAATACCGGTTGATAATCGAAAGACTTACTAACAAAAACGTAATGTATGCCTACTCAGTAGGTACTCAGTAAGTAATTTAGAAAATATTTAAGTGAAAATGAAATTTGTTTCAATGCATTTTTATTTCAAGGTCACCATACAAATCAGTCGAATAGTCAGCAATTAAAGTCAATGAAAAAAAACTAATTGTCAATTACATAATCTAAAACTATAGGTAGTATTTTGTTAATTACCCGATTTATTTCTTTTTGTTTATTTATTTATTTATTTAATCTTTAATGCACAAAATAGTACAAAAGGCGGACTTAATGCTAAAAGCATTCTCTACCAGTCAACCTTTGGGCGGGACAGAAATGTTGTTGGCGGTGCTAGTATCTGGGTTTGAGAAGAAAATAAAAGAAACAAAGATATTAAAAAAGACAATAAATAACCTTTAACTTACTAAAAATTCCTAATACCTATATCAATATATAAATAATTATACAACAAACAATAATATATATATTTATATATATAAATCCACATACCAAATAATATATACATATATATAAATAACATACTCACTTTTCCATAAGAAATGAAGATGATGGAGGGGAATCTGTAGGAATTACGTAGAATTTCTCAGATGCTCACGGGCTTGTGTGTCACGGGTATATGTTGTTAGTGTTGTTACGTTACGACGATGAGCAAGAACCCTTCCAATATTATATTAAGGTCTAAATAGGCTATAGGTACACTAATTTGATTGTAGGTGAGGAATTTGGGCCAATGAGATTTTGTTATTTGAAATTAGGATCAATCATTTTAAGCCAGTCAACACTTATTTATTTCACGGTGACATTGCTGTATCTTGTGTTTTTATTGTTTCGTCAATCATTTATTGCAGTGGTTTTGCCCCTATTTTCTAAACCTACCTACTAATATTATAAAGAAGAGGGATTTGTTTGTTTCGTCTTTCAAATAGGCTCCGAAACTACTGGACCGATTTAAAAAAATCTTTTGCCAATATGCTACATCATCAGGGAGTCATCATCATTCGTGCGGTCTATCCCGGTTGTAAACCCACACTGGTGTGTGGGGTCCCAGGGTCCGCCTTTCTTATTTTCTTGGCCCTCTTGTGCATCCTCAGTGGTGAGTTTGTTGGCACGTGTCACCCTTAACGACGTCGAGCCACCGCTTCTTGGGTCGACCTCTTCTACCGGTACCTGGCGGGGGCGGCATGGCCAGACATTTGTTGCCCACGTAGTTTGCTGATCTCCGTGAGACATGACCATACCAACGAAGGCGGCACTCCTGCAGCTTGTCTGCGATGTCACGAACACGAAGGCCGCCGCGGATGTGGGTGTTCCGCACGCGATCTTTGCGTGAGACTCCACACTTCCACCGCAGCATCTTCATTTCCGTGACGCGCAGCTCCTGCTTGTGTCGCTCTAGTAACGGCCATGTTTCACTGCCATATGAAAGGACAGACCTAATGATGGTTTTATAGACCTGCCCCTTCAGCTCGATCGGCATTTTGGGGTCACAAATATCCGCGCCAGCTACTCGAATTCTATGAGAGCCATTCTTCGCATAATGTGAAAAAGCCATGGACTTCTTAACGCATTTTCGTTTAGGTTAGTATTTTTTTGTAACAATCGTTTACTTATTTTGGCAAAATTTAATAATTGTGTAATGCATTTCTCTCATTTTGTTGTTTTAATGATAGTAGATTTGTTTACTACCAAATTTTTGTACTCTAACGTTCGAATTTTATTTTCAGGTTATTGAACAAATCAAGAGGAGTAGGGTGTCCATGCAACGGGACTCATCGTACTGGGCGTTCGAAATATGACATCATGAACATCTCCGACAAAGATTGTATAATATTTAAAAGAAACTACTGATGATCATAAAATTTATACGAATTGTCGCAATAGCATCTAATAGCATTAAATATTTTGATATTTTGTCAGAAGTTCACGCATATGGTGGCAGAGAAAAAAATATTTATAATATTAAAGACGAATTACATACACCCAAGAAAGCCATAGAAATATATATTAAATTATGCGCAAAATGATATATAATATTAAAGACAAATTACATAGCAAGAAAGCAATAATAATTTGTCTTAAATTGTGCGCAGTGTGTTCTCCTAACACTACTTGACGTTCCTTTTAATATAGGTTTGTTATCAACGAATTAATAAGTCTGATTATTCAATGGAAATTTATATAAGGTTATCTCATATAAATTAAAAACATTCTAATTGAATTCTAGTTTTTGTCTGTGCTTTTGTCTCTATGATGGTTTATTTCTAATGTTTTTTGGAAAACTTGATATTTTTTTACATATTTAATTGGTTTTCAGTTTGTTAATCTTATCACTAAATAACTGATTTTATGTGCCATTTAAAGATGTTAAGAAATAACATAGGTTATTTTTTATAACAATTTAATAAACGTTTTAATTTTAACTTTTATTTTCATTTGATAAAAAGCCTTGGGCTAGGCTTGTGTAGTACATGTACTACGTACTATAAAGACGCAATTCTCTCCTTTTTACGATAACGAACTATTTTGTTCTGGTTTTTTCAATAGGTCTTTTAGTTCGGAACGACCATCGGGCTCGCGAGAGCAGAGTCAGACAGGACGAATAATTACGAGTGTCCGAGGGAGTTGAAAGATTAGAGACGCGTGTGCGTGAGCGTGATGGACGATGTGAGTAAGACCACCAGATTGAACGAGAACGAGAACTGACGAACGAGAAAGTACCAACCAGTGTCCCGCTTTAAGTTAAGTTAAGTTAAACGTTATTTTCATAGCAGTAAGGTCTTTAACTACCTAATTTGGTTAATTGAGTTACCCATGGACATTGCTTTTCAAGAATTTTATGGCGCGAATGCTTGCTTGCAGTTTTTGTTTTGTAAATATGATCGACAATTATTAAAGTGTGTGAAATAAACTATTAACTATATTAATTTCATTACGTCATGTACGACTTACGACCATATTCGCGCTACGCGTAAGACTGACTGATGTCTTACTTAGTATTAGGTCATTCGGTGAACTATAATGAACTATTAATACTAGAAGACCGAACTAGTTCGTTTGAGCGATTGTACTGGTTAAGAGCGTTCCTTTCAGTATCCGATTAAAAACAAGACTATTGGGCACCCTACAGAAACGATATGCCTAAGTAAGTATCGTTGGCCAAATCGTCAAACGCAAAGCGTTGAACGATATGGCCGGTATAGATGGCCAAATCATGATGTGCCGAAAGATCACGATGCGCCCGGGCACATCACGATCTACCCAACAAACGAACGATCGGACTATGACATATAAAAAGAGTAAAATTGTAACACCGCCTTCTAAGATTGTCGATTCCTGTTAAGAAGACGCCATCTAGTGGCAGCCTGATATTACTAATGTAGGAATTGGACTATAGTAAATCCCCAGACTTTCATTTCGCCTAGACCTAGACCCCTTTAAAATTTCTTCCATATTCCCAAGACTCCACCAAAAATGTGACGCCAACATAGACCCCCGTCGAGTCTCCCGTGGACCCTTTGGGGTCAACCTGGACTACTTTGGGAACTAATGAACTAAACAATACAAAATGAAGAGAGAGAGAGAGAGAGTATTGATAATCTACACTAATTAAGTATGTATATAGAGGTAAGCGTTTGTGAGTTTGTATGTTTGAGGTAGGTAATCTCCGAAAATAACGAATCGATTTCAAAGATCGTTTGCTGTTAAGAAGCCACATTATCCCTGATTGCAATAGGCATATAATCTTTTCAAAAACATTAGGGATCCGCATGAAAACTTTGATATGTAACTCAAAGTGTGAGAAAAATTTGTCCACGCATGCGAAGCCGCGGCGGCATAGTAGTACTACTTAAACTGCTAGCTTAGCTGCAGAGTAGTCATATTATTAGGTGTGTAGACCGCTTATTTATTTAATTTGCAATACATATGCAGCTTAATACTAAAAACAGAACTTATTTTTAGTACCTACACAAACATATGTGCCTTGTAAGGCATTGCAAAGTGGATGAGAGGGGCAGATATTTCTTATTCTTACTTATTACCTATGTTATAAATTTATTTACGTAAATTTCTGATAAATTATTATCAATCACAGTTTATCCTCTAAGTATTCTTTTACTGAATAATAAGATTTTTTTGAATGAAGTTCTTTGAGCATTTTTAAAAACATACTATCGTTGCTTTTGTTTTTCAATAAGTTAGGAAGCTTATTTACTTCTCATGCTCTAAAAGTACGCCAATATAGCCCTAAGAAGCGGGACTAAAGTGACCACTTTAGCCCTTATGGAGTAAAAAGTAATTATTTTTTCACACCACATGCTCGACAATGCCGAATTATATGTCATGTACACCTTACCGAAAGCAAGACATTATATCTCTTGGCTTTAGCCGGGTTATAATGTTCTATTATAACCCGCTGGTCAATAATGTGATTTTCACTTTCATAATTCTTATTGCTATGTCCATAAAGTCTAATTTCACTAAACATAATGTGTCCTCAGCGGGCGCGGCCAACTCGATTTTCGAAGACCGAGGCCGTGGCCCACTAGATTCGCACTGAGACGAACTTCATTTGTTTGTCAAATCGAGTAGGCCACGCCAGCTGAAAGAAGTTGCTATAGACGTAGCTAGTAGTACTACTAGCTTTAGGAGATTCTATAAATATTTCAAAGAAAAAATAAAAAATGTCGAGTGATGAAAGTATTTTGACTCCAGAAGCTATTAAATTAGATGCCATAGGCATTGTCAATAATCTACTCCCAGAAAAGTCAAAGGAAAAATACCTGAAAACGTTATCTTTCCATAATTGGACTAATGTCTCCAATATCAATTTGCACTTTTAATATGCTGTAATAAACCCTATCTACTAAGCCTGGTTTTTTATTGTCTCGCATAAAGTGAGAAAAGTAGAGTATACACCACCGGGATAAAACTGTTTTTTTCTTGGGCGCTTGAATCCCTCACTGCACTCAGGACTCAATCTTAATTCCCTCGCTTTGCTCGGGAATTAACTTACGAGTATAACACCCTCGCTGCGCTCTGGAGTTAAATTTGGAGTCCTTCGTTACGTTCAGGATTCAATGTAGCGCCCGTGACATAAAACAGTGCTTTATCCTCTTGGTGTATAATCTACTATTTTAATTTCCTTCATGTGACATAGACAAACTCAAACAGCCAGTAAATATACTACATGGGTCACACTAAAAGTTTTGAACTTCTATCGGAACCATTTGAATTTCGAATGTTATATTTTTTTAAACGTTGCAACCTTCTTAGTAATAAACTCTCTCATTTAAAGTAAACTTTAAGAGGTTCTTGTTGCAAAGTCAGAAACAGAATAGCTGAAATATAGGTTGGCTGAAATATAGGTTGGCTGAAATATAATAGGCTGAAATACCTAGGTTCCCTTACTTAAGGTCTGCTGGATAATTGTGATGGTCTTGTGGACCTGATTTTATTCAGTACAGTTTCCAGTGCACTTTTACTATAATTTTGTAGTAAATGTGATTTTTTTGTATATGTGAATTCGCCAGACATAGGTCAATAACTGTTTAACTTAGGTTACTTGTTTGCGCGGTGCTATATGCCCACTTTTTCAAGGCATCCGCAGCAAACGTAAAAATATCCTACCAGCGTCACGACAATATGCTGAGCAAAGACCTTTTTGGTACTCAAATCTAAAATTTATTGTCATGTAATGTAATAATTGTTATGTACCAAATAAACCATTTTTCTATTCTATTCTAATAAAAAAAGCAATTGGCGGGAAATCCTTTGTCAATTGTTCTTTTAACACACATCAAAGTTCTACGTACGCAACGAAAATGGAATTAAGTCTAAAAGATTTTAACACGATGATTTTTTATGATTTTAATTTAACCCTAGATAGATAACCATATTTCACTATACACTGAAGATAACCATAAAATAAGGAACAAAACAAGAACTTCTCATTTTACGAAACTTAAACATAGGGAATCTCTTCGTCAGTCTTATAATTTACCATTTAAACTTTTCAAAATCTACTTTTTGTACTCTCTACAACATAAAAAACCTAAGTAAATACGAGGGTCATTCAATAAATACTTAGCCTACAAAAAGTAAACGAAAATTTTTGAATAGTGGCAATTTATTTTTCAACATAGTCTCCTTTTAGTTCGATACACTTAGCCCAGCGATGCTCCAACTTTTTTATCCTGTCCGAAAAATAGTTTTTGTCAAACTCTGCAAAATAGGCCTCCGTGGCGGCGATGACCTCCTCATTTGATCCATATCTATTCCCGGCGAGTGATTTTTTCAGATTAGGAAACAGAAAGAAGTCACAAGGGGCCAAATCTGGAGAATACGGTGGATGGGGCAGCAATTCGTAGCGTAATTCGACCAATTTGGCCATGGCAACGGCAGACGTGTGAACCGGTGCGTTGTCGTGGTGAAACAGCACTTTTTTCTTCGCCAGATGGGGTCGTTTTTTCTTTAATTCGGTGTCGAATCGGCCCAATAAATCGGCATAGTAAAGCCCTGTAATTGTTTTACCCTTCTCGAGGTAATCGATGTAGATCACACCTTGTGAATCCCAGAAAACGGTGGCCATAACTTTTCCGGCCGATTTTACAGTATTCGCCTTCTTTGGAGCACGTTACCCGGTCTGGATCCATTGTTTTGATTGCTCCTTGGTCTCTAGTGTGTACCAGTGGATCCAGGTTTCATCGACGGTTACAAAACGACGCAAAAACTCCGCTGGATTCCGCTTAAACAGCGCCAAACACGTCTCCGATGTGGTCTCACGGTTGCGCTTGTTTTCCGGTGTGAGTAAACGCGGCACCCATCGCGCCGACAGCTTTCTCATGCCGAGTTCCTCGTGAAGAATATGATGCACTGTTCTTCTGAAATAGCTACAGTCTCAGCTAGCTCCCGAACCTTCAATCGGCGATCTGCCGATACGAGATTATGGATTTTTAAATGTTTTCCTCCGTAGCAGCTGTTTTCGGTGCACCTGGACGTGGTTCATCAAAAACCGACGTACGGCCACGTGCAAAATCGTTGAACCAATTCTTGACGGTGGCCATCGATGGAGAAGAGTCACCGTACACAGCATCCAAGTGCTATTTGATTTCGATGCGCGTTTTCCCTTCCAAAAATAGGAATCGAATCATCAATATCGTTTATTGCTCTTTTTCCATTTTTGTAAAACCGATCGACACGTTCGCTTCCATAAGTTGTCAAATTAAAACAAATGAAGGGATAGGGAAAAAAATTTGAAAAAAGAATTAAAAAAGAATGTGCTACACTGTGGTAAAACTCTTTTGAAACTACAGCGCCCTCTGGCGATGAGGCTAGGTACTTATTGAATGCACCTCGTATAAACCTTTAGTAATTTTGGCCTCAAAGGCACTTAGGGCAGGCGCTGGACTTGTGCTCTCCGCAAATGGGATTTTTGCAGCTATCGCAAATTGTCTTTGTCATCCTTCTAATTTTTGATGGACAAAAGGCACAATATTTTCTTTTCTTTGGCTCAGGTATACCTTCATCTTGTGTGGGAGGATCAGCTTGTCTTTTTGGTAATATGCCACTAATTTCTTCTTTTATATTGGTGGGCAAGGTAAGCATTTGCTGCCTCTTCTCCATCCATGGGATCATCAAGCTTTTGCTGAGTTTTTTCATCTCCTATCCTATCTTCTTCTTAACCACTGCATGGAAGTCGTTTACATGGGCGTCGGTGAACATGCCAGACGCACTGCAGAATCTCGGTAGTCCTGAATAATGGAACTGATGTGAACCAATTATCACATGTGACATTTCTATTACTACCATGAACTGCTTTTGTGAGTTCTTTTACATAAAATTCACCGAGTGGCAGGCCATTGGTTTGAGAACATTTGCCTAGATATGGCATAGCATCGATCATGTATCGTGTAGCACTGTCACTTATCATTACAATTTTTAGTCCGCATTTATTGGGCTTGCTAGGAATGTACATCCGAAAAGGGCACCGACCCCTGAAACCCAAAAGCTGTTCGTCGATAGTTACATAAGGTCCAGGATTATAATTGGATCGGCAGTGGTTTATGAAGATCTCCCATATTGTTCTATTTGGTACAAATGTATCAGTATTGCCGTAATTCAGGCCGTAAAGATTTGTCGTCTATTCTTAAACACCTTATCAAAAAATCAAACCCATCTCTGCTCATGGCAGCAACATATCTGTTTCCTGAATACGAACAATCAAATAGATCATCCGTGGCCAAATGATTGTCTTTCATAGCAGCTGTAGTGTCAGTATGCCAAAAAGAGCTCGAATTTTTTCACAAGTTGTGGTTTTAAAAGTGGCCTGTACATCAGGCCTTCGAATCTTCAGCTGGATTTCAGCGTAGGTCCATTTTGTTATCTCCTCGACAATGTTATCAGTAATAAATATATTGAAGCATTCTAACGGCTCATAAAGGCCTTTATTCATTCGAGTGGGCCCACTAGATGTCCGTATAATATAAGCAGATGACACCCTGCCACTTGTTCTGCCTTTAGTAGCCGTCCAACGATGATCGTTTTTGCCTCTTAGAATTTGACGCTGTGGCATAGTAATAGAACTCGGCATACTTGGCAAAGCACTTTCAGGAGATTCAAGGTTATTTTCAGACGCATCTTCAGAAACTGCTGGTGGAGCACTCACCTCATGGTCTTCGGCATCACTCTGTACTACTTTTAAACCGACTTCGTCTTCTAATAAATTATCTTCAGATTCACTGTCCAACCCCTGAATCTCTTCATCGCTCGTTTAATGCAGCAACCGACTGATTTCTGCATCGTCTATATGAATTTGTGATGTCATTATATTCTTTTGATCGTATTCGTTTGATAACAAGTAAAATTACTAATAAAAAATATGTACAATATTCTCAAAAAAGTCGCAATAACATATATTCCCAAAAGTAAAATAACTGACTCTAGAGATAACCATACGTCACTTCGACGACGAACAGTAGGTAAATATCTACGAGAGTATTGCACTTACCGGAGCGATACGGGTGCGTCCTGCAAGCTCCGACGGCCGACTGAGTTGGCGGAAACGGCGAGTTTAGGGAGGCGAAAAACAAACGAGTTATTTCGATTTTGTAAAATCGATTACGTCGATTCGACGTAGGTTATCTATCTAGGGAAGTTCTCTCTCTCCGCAAGACTGTGCCGCTCGTCTTCAAAATGCTTTTGGGAGAGAAGCACCTTGTTTGAGCACCGTGAGGCAATGGTTTGCTGAAATTGAGAGAGGTCGAGTTTCTTTACATGACGAATTTCGTGAAGGGCGGCTTTCAACTGCCGTGAACGAAAATAATGTGGCTACTGATAAGCGGCTAATGGAAGAAATGTAATGTATCAGCCAAACTCAGAAATGTTTACACGAAGAATTGAAAGTTCGGAAACTTTGTTGTCGTTGGATCCCTCATGAACTGACAGCGGAGCAGAAGCGGGCTCGCGTGGAATGGTGCTCACAGATGCTACTGAAGTACGACCACGGACATTCTAATGCTGTTTATGACATTTTCACAGGAGACGAAACGTGCATTTATTACGAAAAAAAACAGCAATCTTGTGAATGGGTGTTTGAAAATGACAACAGGCCAACAAAAGTGAGGCAGGCAAAATTAATTTCTCTCTCTCTTCTTTTTTTTTCTCAGCTACGGGTCCCATCTGTACAATTCCACTTAAAGATCAAAAGAGTGTGTCCATTTGTTCACCCAGGGTGTTAGAAAAAAATCGCGAAAGACGACCCAAAAGCCGTGTTCTCCTACATCATGACAACGCTTCTTCACACACGGCCAACAAAACAAAGTCATTTTTAGCTTCCGAAAAAGTACAACTCGTCACCCAGCCTGCGCATAGCCCCGACCTAGCACCCTGTGATTTCTGTATTATCCCCAAAATCAAAGATTTGATGAGAGGTTTCACTTTTACCAAGTTCGAAGAGGCAGTGATACCGTTCAATCAGCACGTAGAAAACCAGATCTGTGGTCCTGTTTTACAAAATGGTTCGATCGCATGAAAAAATGTTTAAAATGTAAAGGAGAGTATTTTGAAAAGCAATAAACATAATATTTTGGTTATAACATGTTGTTTTTTTTTAAGTTACGAAAAACTTATAGTGTGACCTACGTATTATCTGTGAAGAGATTTGTTAGATGAATTTAGCGAACGCATTATTATAGTGTGGAACTGGACGGACCACCTTCATTGCGAAAATGTTGAGAGTTTTAGTTCCATGGTTTGTCCGCAAAGAAGGCCATGTGTTTTAAATTGTTAATCTTTGACTGGTTTAGAAGAAAAAAAAACTGACCGCGTATATTTCAGACTTTTTGTCGAGCGTAAATTAGTTCGGTTTTTTAATAAATTTATGAAGAATGTCCTGTGACAATGAAGAAGAGTTTGACGTCGAGCAAAGAGGAAAAGAGAAAAGCGCGGGAAACGTGCAAACGGTGTGGTCGACTTTTTTGCTTTGTAAATTTTTTATTTATTTCAATGGATAAGATAAGTAGTGGGTTGTATATATTATAATTAAAAGTGTATATAGGTATATTTACTTTAATTGCATTTTCTTTAGGAGTTGGGCGAGTTAACTCAATTATTTATTGATTATATGAACGAATTCGACGACTGGGGGGAAAAGTTTAAATGATGGAAAACCTGAATTCATCCCCATTCAAACTGTTGTAGTGACATTTGATGGACAAGTCCTCCCTGAAATAATATATCTTTGCTACAAACAAACACAAACTCATTACCTGTTGACCTGTATATTTCTCCTACAGTACAATGTTTCCAATGTTGCCGTTATGGACACATTAAGGCTCAATGCCGGTCACTGCCTAGATGTTTTAAGTGCGGTTCAGGAAATGACTGATGATGATGAAGAAATAATGTGTATTTTATGTTCTGGTTCTCATTCGGCTACTAGTAGAAAATGTCCAGAGTATATCAGACAAAAAGGAATCAAGGAGACAATGGCTAAAAACTGTATAACATATTCAGAAGCTCTCAAATTACACTCACCAGTGACAGAATTATACACAGATGCAGTTGTTTCTTCTTTATCGTCTCAGCCACAAAAACAAGCCTCTCAGCCGCAACAACAAGCTATTCATAAAACACTATCATCCCACAGCCCCAAAAATAATAAACCGGCTAGTACTTCATATAAGAAAACTACATTTTTGAAACCAAGCGCTCCACCTAAACTTGACAAGGGCTATGACCGAACAGCCCATGAGTTGTTAACTAAATAATATAATACTCCTACATAACCAAGCCAAAGCATATTAAATAACATTGATCTTAATTGCTGAGGTGGTTTGGTCATATGGAAAGAATGGATGAAAGGCGATTAACGAAACGGATTTATGAGGCAAGGGTAAATGGGACTGTTGGAAGGGGAAGACCCAGAAGAACGTTTCTTGACCAAGTTCAAGATGTTCTCAGAAAGGGTCGGGTCAAGAGTACCTTTAACCGACGAGCATGTATGAAAGGACTCATGAGAGTAGAAGAAGCGCAAGATGTATGTCAGGATCGTAGCAAGTGGAAAGAAGTGGTCTCTGCCTACCCCGTTGGGAAAGAGGCGTGATGGTATGTATGTATGTATGTATGATCTTAATTCACTTTCAGAAAAGGAACTAATTCTTATGCGATTATTAACTCAAAACATTTCATTATCCAAACCGTCCAACGTTG
This sequence comes from Udea olivalis, assembly GCA_947369235.1. Lineage (NCBI taxonomy): Eukaryota > Metazoa > Arthropoda > Insecta > Lepidoptera > Crambidae > Udea > Udea olivalis. The sequence continues at coordinate 3,083,691 of OX376370.1, forward strand.
CTAATACCCATGAGAAAGCTTCTGTACTAGACAATAACACTGTTTTGGGACAAAATACTGAGTCTAAATCAGTGGAATTGCCGTAACGTCATTAATTAAGAAAAACAGATTTGAATATTTTGTAAATAAGTACTTTTATTTCATTTTTAATAGTTTTGATGGAGTCATGGCCTCAGCCGGGCTCATTGTATTGAGTATTGTTATATGTATGTGTTCAAAGGGAAATATTATAAACATGCATTTCTGTTAAAAAGTCGTTCTCAAAAAAAAAATTAACTTCTACGTACCCATTTATTCTTATGAGGCTCAGACATGACTGTGTGTACTTTTGAACATTTAGCAAAACTTGGAACTATATCAAGCAATATGTGCGAATGTGGTGTTGATGTGAGGAGTTTGAATCACCTCCGACCATTTATTTTTCTTGTGAGAAGTAGACCATTCCATAATTTTGGCCTCGCCTTTATACTTGTGTGTCCCTCTTCCTACTTAGATCCCTATTGTAGATAAGTAATTATTTTTTTATTATATTTATGTAAACAGATCATTATCTATAACTGCATTATTCACCATAAAATACGAGTTTAGACTAATTGTTTTTATTATGTACCTAAAAAAATACAATATAGGTACCTTTAAAAAATATTCCACAATCTTTCCTTATCCATTTTCAAAATTCCCGGTTATTTGTCCTCTATCGTTTCCTTACCTTTTTACACCGTCGTGGCTAAACTACAAACCGTACAAGCCAAATATAAAAATAAAAACAAGAGCAAAAGACATAATAGATAATCTTTTGCCGCCAAAATCGCGGAAGATTTACCAAGTTGAATCGACTGGAGGAATAAGAAACATTTGTAATTTTTATTTTATCATGTAATATTTGTTAAATGTTTTTGTACTAAATTGACTATTTTTCTCGCACTCAAAGTGAAAAGTACAGTTTGCACCTCAAGACTAAACGCCAACATATTAAACCCTCGGTTACATCGACTCCCTCGCACTACAAAATTGGGGATTTTTCCTAATAACTTTACAAATTTCGAATAGATACGAGTATATGTATAACATGGCAGAGTTAATATATTTAAATTAATGAACAACAACTATTATATATATGTCTACAACTATCAGTCTGCTCTATGTTAGTCAGTATATAATACACTTTTTTTGTATTATTAGTAGATCCTGAGCGTTGGTACTATTGCCCCAGAGTATCACATCATAACTGAGCCAGGCAGGCTTTAGGCGGCATTATCAATTATGTTTATTGTGTTGTGATCCTCCAAAAACACGTTAAAGATAAACTATTAACAAAAATAAGGCTATTGCATTAAAAAACAGAATTCAGTCAACGTAATCTGACAAAGAAAAAAAATCTCAAGTGTTTCTTTATTTAAATTAAAACAAAGATACAACCGCATCAAAACCTTCTAGCACGTGCGTATTTTAAAACGATTACGAGTTGTAGACATTTGCTCGCAAATTTATTCTTCAACCGAAGCAACTAATGATGTTTTTTCAGGTGTATTACCCTTTAATTCATTTAAAAATTTAGGCACATTACTTATTTCTAATTAGCTACTTTATGCAAACAGTCCACTTTATCACATACGAGAAGCTATTTAAAGTAATTCAAAGTGTTTTTCTTTCAGTATTCAAACAGTTCAAACACTTAGATATAAAAATGTGGTCAATTTCTCACACAATATTCATAGTTTTGATCAGTAAATATGTGTGTGCACAAGTGGTTATTGGGAACGAAACGTTTCTTCTGCCGAGTATTCCAGAAGATGGACACTTGCTTTTCATGGAACTAGCTGTAAAATACAGGCATGCTTGTGAGAGACATGAATTGAAAACAGAAGATGGACATAATCTTATCGTCTTCAACATACCAGGAAACAAAAGTAAGACGGTGTTTTTAATGCACGGCTTAGTAGATTCCGCGGACACTTTCATCATACGAGGAAACAGTTCCTTAGCTATAGCATTAGCTGATGCAGGATACGACGTCTGGGCAGGCAACCAGAGAGGAAATAGATATTCCAAAAACCACGATAGTTTGGACACAGATGACAGGGAGTATTGGAACTTCACTCTCCACGAGCTGGCCACAATCGACCTTAAACTGATGATAGATTACGTTCTGAATGCTACAAATCAGACACAACTACAGGCTATTGGACACAGTCAAGGAAATACCCTTTTCTACATCCTTGGATCCAAAAAACCAGAATACAATGACAAATTGAAACTTCTTATTGCAATGGCGCCGACTTTGTACTTGAATAATGCCCAGTCTTTGTCGAAAAGACTTGTGGAGAATTGGTCTCGCATCGGCACGCCACTCAGATTGACTGGGCAGCATGAGGTCTTTTCGCAAAGATTCCGTAATGCTGCTACAATATTTTGCTCACTGAATACATCTTACGAAACATGCACTGAAAGAATTTTTTTCCCAATAGCCGGATCAGATCCAGAGGAGCTGGAACGAGAATTCTTATCAGTATTGATGGGACACTACCCCGACACAACTTCCATTAAAAACGCAAATCATTTGGAGCAATTTGCAGACAGGGAGAGATTCTCTCAATACGATTTTGGGAGGGTAAGAAATCTATTTCGATACAGATCCATCAACCCTCCAGATTACGATCTGGGGAGCGTTACTATGCCAATAGCCTTATTAGCTGGAAAGAATGATAATTTGGCCACCTTAGAAGACGTCAAACGGCAGAACGAAGAGCTGCCCAATGTGGTGAGGTTCCAAATCATGGATCGGGAGCAGTTCAATCACATCAACTTCGTGTGGGGAAGGAACATGCCAGAGTATTTATTTCCCCTCATTTTTGAGTTGCTGCAGAGTCAGAACAGTACTTCATCAGCTTAAATAAATTCCTAAACTGTTTCTTGTTTCATTTTTGCTCTATAATACATTCATGTGTGTCTTTGCGATCCACTGGTGCAAATAATTTATCTAACTCAGATTACAGACTATTGATACCAGCCTGAAAATATGATGATAAACATAAATGACAATCAGTCTAAGTCTTCTTCAAAAGACTTAGTCCTTATAAAGCCAGGAACGCACGAGAAATACAGGTAGTACAAGATTCGGTAACCGAAAACCATATGGCTGTATGCACGCTGTTTGTTTGCCACAGAGGTTGTTTAAAAAAAAACCGGCCAAGTGCAAGAGGAGGGTTCTGTACAAACCAGTTGGTATATTTACTAAAAATATTTTTATTATATGATGTAACTAAAAATTTACGGTTTTTGCAATTTTTCCTTTATCTGTGCTATAAGAAGTTGCTTCGTACCAAATTTCAAGATTCTGAGTTCACGGAAAGTACCCTGTAAGTTTTAATTCCCTTGCGAGTGTCGAAAATTTGCGGAAATTTTCGGCATAAACGGCTGTATCTTTTGATTGCGTTGGCTTTTTCACAGCTCCTACTTGAGTATTTGATATAAATTCCAGCTTGATACTCACGCGTTCCTGAGAAAAAGGGTCTTGACAGACAGACAGACGGACGGACGGACAACAAAGTGATCCTATAGGGGTTCCGTTTTACCTTTCGAGGTACGCAACCCTAAAAACGAAGACTATGCTACGTCACGAGCTACCAGTAGAATGTTCTATCTATTACGTGCGCACCAAATTCGGAAACAATTTAAATAAGCCTTATTGTGCGTAGACAATCATAGATAACACGTATGGGAGGTCTTTGTAATGTATGCTAATTATATTACTCTATTTATCATTTAGAGGCAATTTAGTAGGTGCATCGTACAGTCAGCCAGATAAATTTATAAATAACTTTTCTTCCTGGGGCCTTAATTACAATCCTTGATAATATGGCCATCAAAGTTTTAATAATTACCTACTTGTTTGAGAAATGAAAACAGAAACTCTACTTTCTATAGAAGGTTGAAGGAATTATTGCTGTCAGAAAGTCCATAAAGTGTGGAGGAGTATTAAGAACTAAAATTTTAAAATTGTAATTCTTTCTGTCTTTATTTTTGATTTAAAATCTTAATATTTAACATTTCTAAAAAAAAAGCAACATAAACTATAGGTATGTGTAAGGATAACATTAATAGTATAACAGTGTTGTTTTTATTTTTTTATTTATTGTGCGATACGATGATAATCTAATTTTAGAATGTATTCAACAAAAAAACTCGGGATTCATGTTGAGAACTTTTTTTTTTATATTTAAGATCTTTTGTAACTACATGGAGCAATAAATGATATGACTATGACTATAACTCGTCGAATTCATTCCCTAAACGGAACGTAGAGAGCAATTTGGTTAATGATCTTTCATTGCCAGCCAGTCAGCGGTTACCTGGCTCTAACGCATCTCCGGCATCTCTAGGCTGGATAGTTACTGACGAAATTGCTCACTACTCTCAGTCTACGCTTGTCTTAGAATAATTACGCCTAGAAGGAGAGTCGACGCATGCTACAGATGCTACTGAAATGCGGACATCAAGCCAGTGATCAAGGTCATGGTGCATGGTGCAAGTTTCCAGCGATCGTGGAGGTTGTAACGTCCACGAGACTGAAGGGAAACGGCATCGTTACAAGTGTTCCCATTGAAGCTGCGCAAAGATGAATGATGCAGAGCTCAGCTGTGTAGCTAGCAGAAGTTGAGCCGAGCGGGGCTGATCTAAGCTGTATGGCTGACTGAAGTTAAGCCGTGCAGGGCTGTGAATACATATTGGTTGCAGTCAGTTAAGGGGAGGTTGTTCACAAAACACGTTTTTATAATTCATTTTTGAAGTAGTAAACAGTGCTATTAAAATCTAATAAAATTTACTGATATTGTTGAGGAAATATTACAGGGATTCCACCCGGTGGAAACATGATTTGATAAAGTCGGCTCTATAGAATAAATTCACAAAGTTCCCTCTTTTCGTGATATTTTGTCTTCTATTTTTAGTTTTATTCCTAAAATAATTGATCTGATAATATGGGTCCTTTACCAAAACAAAGTTTCAAGATAACTGGAGGGATTTCATTCGATGCTTTTTTTTATTACATCTATTAATTGTTTAATCGATTATTTCAGTGATTTTCGGTCCGCGTGGCGCTCACCAGTTTCCTTCGGGAAATGTTCTGCAGAACCACCTCGCCTGAATCCGTATTCGTGTACGCGCACAGCCCCGTACGTCCCGCTGCACCTAGCACAGTTAAAGAGCTCAACTACGCATCGCGCATTGGCTCGCTCAGCATGAGAAAGCTCCGCTTTGCACAGCAAGCTATACATTCTGGTGTGATTCTTCTCATCTCCGCTAATACTATTTCCACTGAAGTGGAGCGGAGCTGAGATGTGTGATTTGAGCAATGTCATTGGTCGATTTTTGTTAGCCTCAGCTCAGCTCCGCGCAGCCCCGCTTCTGTGGAAACGCACCCTTAGAAACTCAAAATAAATATTTTAATTTATGTAGAAAAAACTTATTTTTAACTTCTAGTAAATTGGACGTAATCGATTTCATTAAATTGAAGTATTTATTTCCATACATACCATCACGACTTTATCTATAACGGGATAGTCAGAGGCAAGTGACTGTAGCCGTCATGGTGACCGGAACACTCAGAAGCCCACTTTTCACCAATGGTATTAGAACCCAACATGGTAAATGGTGAGACTTCCGCCGTATCCGGGTTGATTAGGTTTTTTATCGATGTTTTCCATCACCGGAGAGTTAGTCGGAAATAAAACAATGAACACAAAGATTTTGGTTCTGGCCAGATTTTAACTCGGGACCACACGATCCGCGATCCGAGTTGGTGCTTAATATCCCTGTGTTACGAGGTACCACACAAGGAAATAAGCCAGGGGCGTCTCCCATCACACCCAAACCCGAGTCAATTCAGAAAAGATTGTTTCCTGAATTGACCCGACCGGGAATCGAACCCAGGACACTACGGAAACCGAGGCGAGAAACCGTGCTACAGCGCACTACGCCAATCGTGTCGACAGAACTTGACGTGTCGACAGATTGAAAGATTACTATTATTTTAAATCTCAACAAAAACATAAATGTGAAATGAGAGCCAAGTTCAATATTATGATATATGCCTAGGTTGTTGACTTGAACGACAAAAGAAGTGAGATCTAAATGGGTGCCAAGTTCAATGGTCAGTAGGATAATTTGAAGCTTAAGGTGTGACTGCTGACTGCTGCACACCTTGTGAAAGACGCGGGTTCGATTCCCGTTCGAGATCATCAAGGTCCGAAATCGTTTTTTTCCAGTTTATCTATCTTCATATTTTTTGAATTGAATTGAATTGAATGAAATAAATAAATGCATATCTGGGACAATTCACAATATCATCTGACCCCAAACTAAGCAGAGCTTGTATTATGGGCGTCAGAGACTAATAAACATACTTAAATATTTCTTAACACATACTTAAATTGATAATAACACCCAGACACAACGAACACAAATGTTCGTCACATAAATGTTTGCCATGGGTGGGGATCGAACCCACGAAATCCGGCATTAAAGGCAGGATCGCTGCAATTGCGCCAACCTGCCAGAATATGGAAAACAAGCATGATAAAATGCTTAAATTATCAAAGTACCTACCTAATAACATTAACCCTCAATCATTGGAGCCTCGTGCTGTTTTTCACGCTTTTATGAGTTCTCTACCATAACACTTTTATTTTGTTCTTTACGACCTTTTAATGTTTTACGCATGATTCAACTTTAAAAAACCTATAAAATTTGCATTAATTGACAGTATCTGCCAGCACCTAGACAGTCAGGGGTGCCAATATTACGGCATAGGAAGTATTGGCGGAAACGCACACTACGGGCGATAACGGTCAGAATCGGTGTCTCGGTCAGTCGCACTGTTGCGAGTGTTTTTGTTTTTGTCGAACTTGGTGCAGTTTTTCACATGATGTATTTTGTTTTCGGCGGGTTGTCATGTAGATACCCTACCTTTTTCATTTTAAAAATCCATATAGAATATAGTAGCAACCCTAGGCGGTGGGGCAAGTTTAGGTAATTATACTGGGAAAAGACGAGAGCGGTCTTTCTGTAAACTCTTTATTTTGTGTTGTTGGTGCTAAGGCGGCGATCCTTAATTTGGCGCGAAGGTCGTGAATTCAGGGTGGGGCCAGGAAGAACGTTCATGTGCCGAACATGTGTTTGTTCTGTTTGTGGGTGTTTTTATCTGTTTATAATATATATAGTATCTATGTTAATCACTGTCACCCATTGTTAATCACACTTTTTATTTGACCACTAAATAGCTCCCAATAAAATGTAGACTAAAAAAATAATTTATGCACTACGTAAATTGCCGATGATGTAGTTATATGTATAGGTGTTGGAGAAATATTTTTTAAAACGGTTAAGAGTAGAGCATATTCAATGCAAACTGACAAACAATCTTATAATATTAGTACAGACAAACGCAGTTTTTTGTGTCTATAATATACACACGCACCTTAAAACACCTTATTAACGAGCTGTCCCGAACTCCCGACGTCCCGACAGACTTAGTGCTGTCAAATGTTTGACAGCTGATGTCCATTATCACATCTTGCCGCTTTTCTCCGACTTGATTTACTTAAACTATAATTTTAACTCTTGAATAATTTAGCTAACAGATCGGATCAGTAGTTTCGGAGCCTATTCAATACAAACAAACAATAAAAAATTTCCTCATTAGTATTAATAGTTGAGACCTGTTTTATAATAATATAACAAACAACCACCAAGTGGTTGTTCGAAAAGAGTACAATAAAGGACTCTTGACGGTAATCAAATTGACATCTCACAATTGAAAGTCCTCCCTTTCTCCTCATTATTTATTATCCACGAATAACGTCACTAAGTGTATTTGTGACGTCATGAGTTCGCAATATTTAAAAATTCATGTATAATCTTACAAAATGCGAAAGTTTGTGAGGAATTATGTTTGTTACTCTTTCACGCAAAAACTACTGAACGGATTTGGATGAAACTTTACAGTACTAAAGCTTAAATACATCAAAATAACACATGGGCTTCAATTTATAAAGATTTTATGTAGTTTGGCCATAATATATAACTATAACGCGAGCTAAACCGCGGCAAGATAGTGTTAGATATTATATTATTAATGAATGAATGTAGGTATTATGGCCTGTTCAGATCTGAGCGGTATTCGCTGCCGCTGTGGGTAGCGGTACATTTTGATGCGGAACTTGATACTAAATCCTGAGCGAAACCAGCGCGGTATTGTAGCGCTACCCACAGCGGCAGCGAATACCGCTCCGGTTTCAACAGGCCTTTAATCACAATACGGCACGGCAGATTAGTTCGCGTCAAACTTCTCCTCCCTGAAGTTGTTTCGCGGCGCAGGCGCAGAACTAAGGAAAAATTGGAAATGGTGGACTCGTCTGTGTTCAGAAGGGCCTAGAAGTTGATACTATACACTTGATATTAGAACTATTTTTAGAAGTTTTTTTACAAATTCCGGAAACGATTACCTAAGATAGAAACTAGAAAAATTGGGCCTAATCCTATGGACTCAAGCGAGATTCGATCCCGCGACCTTCCATTATCCGGGTGAATGCTCTTCCAACTGAGCTATTAGATCATTAGATCTATTAGAGCTATTAGATCAGGACGAATTTTTCTAGTTTCTATCTTTGTTCAGAAAAAAGTGTATTGAAATGCTATAAATAAAAATTCACTTAACGATCACTACCTACTTTTTCATTATTCTTGCATATTTTAACCAAGATCAGTAAGAGTTTTAGTTTTCAATGTTCGAAAGTTAAGAAAAACGACAATAGTTAAATATTTTCAAACTATAATTCAAATCGCTACGTAGGGTAGTTCTGCCAGTTCGCCGGCCACTGCCAGTTCTTGGCCATCAGGGATATTTTGTAAAGGAATAAGAAAAATACACGCGACCAATTTGAAAAGTCTATGTTATACTATTAAGACAGTAGTTACGCGTGACCTTGCCAAATTGCAGGGTAATAAAATCTTGTTTGTAACTTCAGTGTGCCCTTGACGTTCAAGGAGTGTAAACGTATGTCGAAATCAACAAAAAAAATAGTGTGCGGCATTCTGTTCTAAGGTAAGTTAAACGGTTGGTTACATGAATTTCTGAGTCTGTTTAAATTTTTTGTGTTATTCGATTGTTAAAGTTTTATTACAATAATTTTTTTTTGAGATTAAATAAGGTTTACTTATAAATTTTACGTGGCTGGCTAACTCAATACATATTTAACAAGATTTTGAATTCTCGGCCAGATGGCCGACAATCGGCAGTTACTTAAAGGTTTTCATTAATTTATATCTTCAACAATTGTATTCATTTCTAGTATCTCAGTTCTAATGAAGAAATTATAACAAAAATCCAGATCCAGTTCCAGTTTCCGGCCACAAGGACTCATACAAAAAAACTGTGAAAAAGGTATTTCAATTGGATAACTTTTGGCGGCCGAAAAGAGGCATTCACGTATCCTTTTCTCGGCCTAAGTATATCTATAGGAATGTACACATAACAAATATTTATTATTCTCTTGAACATGTTTCAAAAGTAATTCCTATTCAATACTTATATCTGTTATTCAAGCATTAAGCTTGCTTTTCGTTTAATTTTTAACACAAACTCATCTAAAACTCGTAACTAAAATGAGTGGCCGAAAATAGAAAGCACTTATGTGAGCTCTCGGCCATGAAAGCAAAGCGGCCGACAAACGGTTGCGAAGTTTTCAGTTGCCGGCCTACCATTCCTAGTGTGGCCGAGAACCTGCTGCCGCTATTCTGATTATAGGCCACAACATCGTGCTTATGCCGGCAACTGAGTGCATTGATGTCAATTTTCGGCCACTACCTTCCTTACGGCCGAAAACTTGCACTATCCAACTCAGTTATCGGCCACACAAAACAGCAATGGCCGACCACTGGGATGCAATCATATCAGTTATCGGCCAATCATTTTTTACGTGGGATCACTGGTATCCATTAACGATATATCTATTATAGATTTAAATTTGAATAATTACCCGATTGACACCCAAGAAAATAATTTGACCCAAAGGAAAGATGCTCCTCAAGAAGAACATGAGAATGTATTGACTATAATAACAAGCGCTGATGTCCACTGTGAAGAATATTTGAAAGATCATGTTGAATCTCGAGAAATGATTCCAAAGACATGTACGTCACCAGCGCTTAAGAGTGCTGTTGTTTATGACGATACGATAATTGAGTCACAAGATGACGTAATAAACACAGTCGCAAATAATGCTGATCCTTTCCATAAACATCTCAAATTTATTGAAACACCATCCGGGGGAACAGAAAAAAAGAGAAACATGAATAGGCTACCAAGTGCAATATCAGCAAAGAAATGGAGAGAATTCTATGAGCTTAAGGATATAAAAAAGCGTAACATTAAAGAAGAGAAACAGAGAAAAAAGGCGGAGCGAGAGAAAAAAAGAATGAGAAAGCCGAAATCAAGCAAGCTGAAGAGAAGAAACGAAAAAAAAATGACCAAATAAAACTTACTGTGATTGATACTGATAGTACAGATGATGACATTATGCCGGTGAGTAAAGACAATTAAATATTTTGCTGATTTATTTATTTATTTTTATGTTTTAAATAGCTATGAAATGAAATTGTTGTTGCAGATGAAAGTGAAACTTCCAAAAAGAGAAGAATTTAGGGCAACGAGACCAGATAACGTAAACACAAAGGCAGGAGATTGCGATAGAAATTTTAGTAAAAATATGACGCGTATATGAAAAAAAATATTTGACAACTCCGATAGTGATGATGATAATATTATAAAAATGTCGGTGAATGAACCAAACAGAGGACATGATATGAAAGATGAAAGCTCAGATAAGGTTCGTGATATCAGATATAAATACCTACTTGATAGGTGTAATAATTCAAGAAAACTTAAGTTTATATAAGTTTTAAAATATATAAGTTTATAAAATACCGAATTGCTATATTTTTTCTACTTATTTTGATTTTTATGAAAAAGAGCTTATTGAGTAATACATTATCGGAATAAAAAGTACTTACCTGTTGATAAATACCAAATTTTATATGTTTTAGATGTCAGACTCTATAATAGAAAAAGAATTAAACACAATGATTCTTGAAGAAGAAAATAATACAAGTGAAGATGAAGACGATTCTATTTTTAATATATAAGTCAAGAAGGTGAGTGATACTGTTACACACAATATAATATTATTACATACGTACCAATACTACATTAAAGACAGCTACTTAAGTATTAATTTAAAATGTGCTTTTTTTTCAGGTGATAAATAATTCAAAGCAGTATTTAATAGACTTGATTGTTGATTACTTACACACAAGAGAAGCAAGAGAAAGAAGAAAAGAAGAAGTAAGAAATGGAAGACACACATAAAAAGCTAAGAGTAAAATTGAAGAAACTAATTTTATTAGGAGAATTTTAATAGAAATAGAAATAGAATTTTAAAATCATGAAGACTGCAATAAAGAGTAATTGGTATTTGTTGATTATATTTAATTATGTTGATTATATTTTATACCAAGAGGGTCCAGAGAGAAAGTACCAAGAGTTTATACATGAAGACTGAACACAACACAGTGTATTACAATATAGATAGTGAATAATGTTATGATAGATGTTACAAAGTTATTTTTAAGACACTGAACAGAGTCCGACAGTCATAGATGGAAAGTTTCTAGATAGTGATGAATATAATAGATGTTGGCAATATGTTTAACGACCAGAGCTTTTTATTTCGTTTATAATGTTAATTGTTATTCCAGTTTCTTGATCTAATAGAAGTTTATCCAAAATCATGAAGACTGAGCAGAGACTGGTGTTATTTTGGACATTTAGAAAGTTGATGTAAATAAGTTGATTAGTTAGTTTTATAATTTAACTGTCAAGTTCCTAAATAAAAACTTTGAAATACATGAGAACAATAATATTCTTTATTTTTTGTAAAGACCTAGCTATCCCTATACAAAATATCAATATATTTAAAGGAAAACAAAGCGGCCGACAACTAGCATATTAGTGCGGCCGATAACTGATATAGATGGCCGAAAACTGGCATATTTACTACTTTTCTATATTTATAGAAATAAAAAATAAATGGGAATATTTGGTTATTAAATTTCTAGACAATAGAAAACCATATTAAATTCCCGTTCATAGGGTATTAATATTTTTTATTTCTAGTGAATGTTTGGAAAGTTATACGAATCAGAAGTCGAAATTTCGCTTAATTGGCCGAGAACTGGCAGAATTACCCTACGTAGCTATTTTGAAAATATTATTTCATTCAAACCTAATAATTAAAAGTAATATAACATATCCATATCATTATTGTTTTGGTTGGCGCCATTTTTGTGGCTGCCTTAACTTTCCGAACTTGCTGACCTTGCTACCTTTCTGTGAATTTTATTTGGATTAACCCAAAGAACATGTCTTTGGGTAAATCCAAATATTATAATACATGACATCATGAATGATCGATGACTACATTCATCCGGGGCTGGGGGTTGTTCAGAAGAAAAAGAAATATAAAAATATTTATTGGGTGATATAAATCACACAAAAAAAAAATACAAAAATAACCAAAAAAAAACTTTCATTCCAAGGTCACCATACAAATCACTCGAACGGTCAGTATTTTTTGTATGAAAACCTTAAAATTAAAGTTATTTGAAAAAATCTAATTTCGCATAAATAAGTAGTTACTACATCACTGAGTATGCCACATTGTTTTCGGAAGTTATCTGATAATCACCCTGTATGTAGATATGCGTGACATTATAGCTACCAAAATTGTCACTCACTATTTATTGGCAGAGACATACCTATCGCTGGTTTTCAGTGGCAACCCTAACCACTGAGGTGTCACCGGTCGTCACCGGTCTATGCTAATTGTAACATTACATAAATAATTTGGTACATACACGCTCATTGGTAATACCTCTACAGGGACTGGCACGACGAGTAGGGACAGTGTGCCCTGCTTACTGCAAGTTTTATTATTAATCGGGTGCTACACTGTTGGGGCACTTGAGTTTTCGATAAAATTATCTTTGACATCATTTCCTTTGGCTATATGTATTTTCATAATAGTCCATTCAGAAGCTCTAACCTCATCTGAAGACAAAGAAAATGAGCCCTGAGGTCATAAAATTCGCGACTATGCATCTTCAGTTAAATAAATTACGTATTCAGTCGTAAGTGTTACCTACCTCAGTGTTACCACCTTTTTGGAGTTCCGCAGGCTGAACTACAAAACCTTTGATTTTGGACACGAGGGTAAAATTGACACAGTAGCAAGTTGTTGAGGTAGAGTCACATTCAATTAAATATTTATAAATATGCGCCAGACAACACACATCTTGCAATGGTCTCGAAGTAGGGATTAATATCCCTGTGTTACGAGGTCCCATACAAGGAAATAACCAGGGGCGTCTCCCAGCACACTCAGACCCGAGTCAATTCAGAAAAGATCGTTTCCTGAATTTACCCGACCCGGAACACTACGGAAATCGAGGCGAGAAACCGTGCTGCAGCGCACTACGCCAATCGCGTCGTCATTATGTTTATTTATGATATTACTATTATTATTTTATTTATGTATGTTTATTTTATTAAGAATTAGCTGTCCGTCAGCGGCTTCGCCCGCGTATACTGTCTCTCGCGTCAGAATATAGCGTAAATTTAAAAAAAAATAGCTGTCACTCCCTGCTAATGTAGCTTATTGGGAAAATATTTTTTTTTAATCAGTCCAGTAGTTTCGGAGCCTATTCAAAACAAAGTCAAACAATTAAATATTTCCTCTTTTTAATATCAGTAGGTTTATATATTTTTGCTATATTGTAACTTGTCATAAGTACTTTTATGAGTATAATATGAATTAATATATTTTTGATTTTGATAAGTTTACTACGAGTATATCCTCCAAACGGGTTCCCAACATGACATCAAAGTTGCTCCGATTAATATCACGACGACAGCAAACAAGGTGTGTCGAACAAACGTTCATCTAACATAATATAATATGGTCACCACAGCGCTGTCGCTGTGGTGACCATATTATAATAATAATAATACTGTTATTAAGCGCGTCCGGGGACATCGACAGCGACGTCAGAGCCCGAGCCCGCGGCTTGGGCCAGGTGACGGGTGTCATTGTGACCCCAAAATGCCGATCCAGCTGAAAGGGCAGGTCTATAAAACCATCATTAGGCCTGTCCTTTTATATGGCAGTGAAACCTGGCCGTTACTAGAGCGACACAAGCAGGAGCTGCGCGTCACGGAAATGAAGATGCTGCGGTGGATGTGTGGAGTCTCACGCAAAGATCGCGTGCGTAACACCCACATCCGCGGCAGCCTTCGTGTTCGTGACATCGCAGACAAGCTGCAGGAGTGCCGCCTTCGTTGGTATGGTCATGTCTCACAGAGATCGGCAAACTACGTGGGCAACAAATGTCTGGCCATGCCGCCCCCGCCAGGTACCGGTAGAAGAGGTCGACCCGAGAAGCGATGGCGATGCGTGCCAACAGACTCACCACTGAGGATGCACAAGACCGCGCGAAGTGGGCCAAGAAAATAAGAAAGGTGGACCCTGGGACCCCACACACTAGTGTGAGTTCACAACCGGGATAGACCGCACGGATGATGATGGTACGCCACAGCGAATGTCTCGATGTCGAACTATTACTGCATCGAATAGGTACCTAGTTAACCCCCACCGAATGTCTTAACATAAAAAGGTTGTGGTAATCATGACGTTACTGTTCGATACTTAATCAGAGTCATATTATAAACAACTATGTCATATCTACTTAAAGTTGGCGTGGAACTTCCATTGCATTGCATTGTGCTCTCAGAATAATTATTACACCTAGAAGGATTGTTTCATACAAATAGGCGTGCCATTCGTTTGTGATGCCAAAATCAACTGTCAAAATAATATTCCTTTAATTATGTAATCAAAATTTTCAGTATTTAACATGTTTGAATACTATTTGTGTTTCTCTGTTATGTTGTCGCAACCATTTACTGCACAAATAAATATTTTCAGGAAGCTCTTACCTCGAGAAATCTGTCAATTTTACTACATTACTGTCGGTAAGTTCAGATCAAGCCGTGACATCCTGATATTTCTGGCATCAAAACGGGTTCCCTGACTCGCGTTCTATGCATAATTATTCTAAGATTGTACTCACTTTTGACACGCGCTTCATCTTTTTTAATTTAAGTGTCTAAACACACTATGCCCAAGGTACGCGACCGAAGTTCCGCGGCTGATTTAACGTTCCGACGTGTTCGGCTGATATGACACACCATGAGTGCCGAACTTACGCGGCAGAAATTCAGTTGCTCAACTTTGTTTGTTTATTCAGTGTCTTTAATTCAGTGTATAATGTGTGCTCTACAAAATAAGTTGCCGCTGAACTTACGCCCGACCGAAGTTACGCTGTACGCTATAACGCAACGTAATTTCGGCATAATGTGTCATATGTAATTTAAGTAGCATTGCAGGCGTAACTTCGGCATAGTGTTTAGACGCTAAATCTGCACTAGCTGCCTTGACAGACTTCATTCTTTCAAAAGTTATGTGTTATTTTTATTATTTTCCTTGTAATATATATAAAATCGAACTGTTATCATTGTGCCACATCCAGAATGCAAGTACGCTCTGCGCGCTTTATATCCGTGGTTGCTCGGTGCGATAGTAAACAACAGCAGTCAAGCTATCGACGCACATCTTTGCGACTTGTATCTACCCGACTTTTTTGTTTTTTAATTCTTAGTTTTATTTAAAAACGCTCACTGTCTTGCTTATTTGTATATCTGTTTATGTTATTCTCAGTAAGTGAATTGTAATATTCTTTATGAGATAATAAAGTTCTTAAACCGTAATATTTACGCTTTTTCTCCGTAAGAACCTTCTTTGAGCCTAAAAAAAATAGCCTAATTGGTCTGGCCAGGTTCCTTAAGTTTTGTTTAGCAACAAATAAAAATGTATCGTTTTATAAGTACACGCAATGCAATGAGGACTTGGCGTGTTCTCGCAATGTTAGTCTGTAGATTGTTCATGAAACAGAAAGCTCTGGGCTTAGTTGTACCTGCACTTTTTTGCATCTCAGCCGCTGCGTAGCTGGTCTTCAATTTCAAGAAAAACGTAACAAGAAGTAGCTTGTAAGTAAATATCCGGAAAATAAACCAAGGTACAAGGTTCCTACCACCGGAACCCTCGACGCCGGGAGGGCTTCCACTTCCATGTGGTCCGCACTCAACGGTTTGCTAGGGCCGTATTACCATCTCATAGAGCCAGTCAAGTTAATTTCCTAAACTGAGAGTATAACGAACAATTTCGTCAGTAAATATCTGGCCTAGAGGATGCATTATTGACAGGTAACTGCTGACTGGCTGAAAATGAAAGATGTTAAGAAATCGTTCGCTACGCTCAGATTAGGAAATTAACTTGACTGGCTCTATGAGATGGTAATACTGCCCCTGCGCCTTTTCTGGTCCGCACCGCTATGAAGTGGAACGCTCTCCCTACATCTGCGTTTCCGGATACTAACAACCTTGGTATCTCCAGAGCCAGAATGAATGGTATTTTCTGGGTAAGCGTGTACCACCATCGGTCTCGTCATCGCTTACCACCAGCCTGACTGAGATGCGCAACATAAGGTAATTTCTCGTCGACAAAAGAGGTAGACAAGACAAGTTTCCTCGCATGACAAAGGAGTGTAGACATGTTAACGCAGCTTTATTAATATTATAATCGATATTATCAATAGCCTACTGATTTGAAGACACGATAGTATCGATATAAACAATCGATACAAATAATCGATCGAACTAATCGATTGAAATAATCGATGTAATCGATGCAACTAAACGATACAGATAATCGAAATGATCGATTAAACTAATCGATTCGGCTAATCGATTTAACTAATCTATTATACTAATCGATTAAATCGATACGAATAATCGAGATAAATAATTTCATCGATACTACCAAACTATTTACTTAACACTTGTTTTTATGGAAATTATACCTAAATAAGTTTTTCACAAAAAGAAAAAAAAAATAGTCCGCTTTATTTGAATTTCATATTTTTATGTAAAATTTACACTCATACATAGCTAAAATGGCGACGGCTCATAAATGCATCGCTTTATTACTGCACGTAAAAAAATCTCAGCATTATGACGCATTGCCACGCCTGTTTCCATGCTATTTTAATGCATTATATTTATTATTAGGTATTATAAAAATAACCGAAGAGTTCACACACGCGAGACATCTCTTCTAAACCACGACAAAAATGAGGCGCCATGTTAGGATCTGTCGACAAAATTGAATTTCCCATACAAAATATTAAGTCACGTCAATTGCTGCCATGTTAGGAAGTAGACAAATAGAGAAATCGAGCAATGGCGAAATTGGATTGGAGTATTTTTTGTCTACTCTTCTCGTAGGGCGCGCATCTTAGCCCCGCAGGCGAGACTGAGGCCAAACGCAAACCGATTTTAAATAAAAAAGGTCATAATTGAACAAACACTATAAAATAATTCTACTACCTGAATAGATGATACCTACACTCAAATGACTTATTATGATCACGCAATCAATAATTTATTTCTTACAGTCACAAGGAACGTCACGGATTTAACGAATGTTTTTCCTTGTCAAATAACGAACTTACGGCCTTCGCCGCTATACCTAGCATCTCTACCATTAAGCCAGGTCAGTTAACGTACGGAACTCGTGAAATTCGCACAACTCACTTGCCAAGTTGTAGTATTTGCACTTATTTACTTGTGGTACTGACTGACCGTGAATTTATAAGTCACCGATGCGCGTAAGTTCTGGGCTCTGGCTGACCATCTCAGTAGTTTACGTGCCCACCCCATCGACACACGTTTTCCTATGCAAGTGCAAAAAACGGATTAAAAAAAATTGGGTGAGTAAATTTAATTTATCTTTAACATTATCTGAGCCGCACACATGAGAAATTGTCTATTCTTATTATTAAAAAAGGTGAGTTATTTTTTATCTGTCCAGTTATTTCTTAAGCCTTAATACTTACCTCTTTATTTTTAAGGAAGTTATTTAACTAGTCGTTCTTGTTAGGGAAGAGCTCAAACCGTTAAACATGTTAGTTTGATTTACCAGTTTAAGAAATATCATTCACCATTTTAAACAGTAGATTAAGTAAAGATTAGTAGATTGAATATTCCAATAAACAACTTAAAATGTTAAGAATAAAACAAGAAAATAAACTTAGGAGCAAAAAAAAATCGAGGCAGCCCCGTTTTAAAGGATTCGTCGTAGTTAGAACAAATAATAAATAAATGAATAGTCGGACAATGGGTTTCAGCGATTGGTAAACTCACAATAATATTTCTTAAAGCATAATTAATTAGTTAATAACACCATGGCACACAACAAATACTTAATATGTTTTTATCTCTTATAGCCACTCAAGTTAACTTCCTAAACAGAGCGTAGCGAGCGATGTCCTAATGATCTTTGATTTCCAGCCAGTCAGCGGTTACCTGGCATTAAGCCATCCTCTAGGCCAGATATTTACTGACGAAATTGCTCGCTACCCTCAGTTTAGTAATTAACTTGACTGGCTATAAGAGATGGTAGGCCAGTATATCTTTCTTTGTATGTTTTGCCCGGCCCCCTTAATATCCAACTAGCAACTCGAATAGATTGCTAATAGTTCGCATTTCGACAGCTTATCAGCCAATTACCATGCAGTAATCGACGTCAAATAGCAATATTCGCTGTCAAACTCGCCATTTTCTTGCTATCTAAGTTCGCTAACTACTTACGATCGAGTAGCCCTATCGCGATACCGGTTTGAAATCTCCTTCTCAGATTTGGCAATACTCATCCATAAGGTATTTGGTAACATCGTTGGATTCTAAAAATAATTTAATATTTCAAAAAGTATAAGTCCAAAAACATGATTTTTCAAACGTACATTTTTTTTATTACTAATGTTTCTTTTTGTGAGAGCTTTTTCGATAACACCTCAAAAAAACTACTTACTACTGTTTTTGCTTTTTGAACCCCTTAAGTACGCCTAGAAAGTTCGATTTTATTTTTGACTTCCAATAATTTATTCTACCTACAACTGTAAATTAAGATATCAAATTCAGAGGTACAATACTTAGTATAGTTATAATTAAAAATAGCCGTGACAAAGTATTTCTTTAAATAATCGCATATAAAAATAACTTGTAACAAAAGTTTATGCGAATCTAGTTTAGTATTCCTGTTGTTATTGTGTAGAAATTGTTGAATATTTATAAGAATACATTAATATTTTCCCGTTAACTTTCCCATTATTTGTTTTCGTAATCGTATTGCGTTAACATAAAAAACAATGGATCGTAATAAATAACAGGTCTTTTTAAATTCTTCAAGAAGTAATTTCGTTTTTAATTTTTCATTCATTTTACGTAGAGCATCTCCGGTATTTTACGAAGTTTTGGTAAACTTTTGAAGGGAAACTAAAAACTAGTATGACAAGAATGAGTTTCATGTCTTTAATACAATCAAAATAAGGTTATTCAAATACTTACTTACTGCGCTGACTCAGCGACATGAAGTGGACCTTGCTTGGCCTCCGACACGAGATTCCGCCACTCTGCTTTGTTGTTCAAATAGCAAAAAATATTCATCAATTTCGACCGGTTAGTATTTTTAACGATTGATTATTCACGTAACTATATACTATGATCGACGATTATGAGTATCAATACAAAAGAACGATAGGTTTGAAACCGTTCCGGTAAAATCCGAAAGGCTGTGACTATAACTAATTCGAATACATTTTTAATATTTGTCACTATGACAGATTCGATATTACGACAAAGTAAAGTGTTTAGCTTAGAATAATAACGTATAGAAGGATAGTCTTCACACAACCGCCCCTGAATGAAGCACTAATCCGATCCACACATTGTACATTACACACGTTGACAGTCCTACGACCCCATAAGGGGTCGTAGCAGTTCACACCCATACGTCCCTGACCCCTTATGGGTTCGTAGCACTTATAATGTTTCTTCTTCAATTTTGAACTGGACTTGTGAGTATGGTTTTTGTTATTTCGTGGACTTATGACGGAAGGATCGAACAAACAAATTCCGTGAAAACAATACAGAGTATCCCAGAGTTAGGTCTACAATAGGTCAGGGATTAGGAACGAAATAAAAAACTTATTTTGCATGCAAACTCATGTTTATTGAATGAAATATAAATAAAAAAATACATGTTTATTTATGATCACTTACACAACAAGCGTGACAATAACCTTTTTTGCATTCATTGCATTCTTGACGAACTTTATATGCCATTTTTGATGCTAAAGTTGAAGACTTTCCTTCAGATATCAGCTTTTTGTAACAGCCAGTACATCTTTTACGGTTTCCTCTCCTCCCTGGTAATTTCTTCAAATCAATAAGAAAATGTCTACTTGTGGATGGAGCAGAGCAGGTGGATGGTGCAGAGCTGGTAGAAGGAATAAGCTGAGCAGGTCTTGAAGTCGTCGTAGTCATAGAAATACCAAGAAGGTTCTTGATAATATTTTCATAAGCTGTTAGTACGATGCATTTTTCTTTTTTTTGTGGATGAAACTCGTTGTATATTATAACAGAATTTATGAGCGCAATTGACAGAAGATCAACAGCAATTTTTTATACCATATTACTGTTTTTCTAATTGGATTGGCAATATCGATGCCTTTTTTACCAACATTATAATCTAAAATCATGCACGGTTTTTGTTTAGGATTTCTACCACGACTCATAGCTACTTCTTTACCATGGCATGTCGATAGCATAGTAAGTATTGATATTTTTATACTCACAAGTCCACGAACCCGTGAAATGGGTTCACGTAAATTCACACTCACAAGTCCGTGACCCCCATAGGGGTCGCACAGGAAAGTAGAGAAAAATCGAGGAAAATGGAAAAATACTATGACAAGGAGTCATTTTCCTGGTAAATTTAATAAAAAGAGCTGTATTTACCTATTAATTGCTTTGGACTTACCGGGGGGACCGACCATTTTGTATGGGGACTGTTAACGTGTTAACAGTCGACATTGAACATTGCGGAGCTGTATTGAACACTGCAAAACGGTCCGTTTGGAGCCAAATTAAGGTGCTTCAAAATGGGCACGCGGACTTGGTTTCTTTATGTAATAAATTCTAAGGTGTTTAGCTTCTTCGGTTGCTGTCTGTAATGTCCATTTGTTAACCTATAACCAGAAGCTCAACAAGTTTATTATAAACGAGTTCCCAACAGACTTCGTTCTGTCAAATGTTCGACAGCTGGTGCCCACTATCACATCTTCTGCCCGCTTTTCTCCGACTTGATTTACAATACTATTATTTTACGATGACTTTTTGTTCTATCATAATAATTTAAAATCACTCCTGAATAGTTTAGCTTTCTGTTAGTGAAAGAATTTTCACGATCTGATCAGTAGTTTTAGAGCCTGTTCAATGCAAATAAACAAACGATCAAATCTTTCCTCTTTATAATAGGTGTACCTATACTCCATTCATTATAACATTAGAAATAAGAGGCTCATAGAAGCAGGGGTGCCAAAATGAATGACACTTTGCATTTGACGTTGCAATGTCGGATGATGTAGGTACCTGAGTTGGCAAAATTTAAAACCCATTCCGCCACAACGTACGAAGGGATGATGTAAAATTTTAGATTTGGTAGAGATAGTGACAGTGACAGGTGTTCGGATATCAACCCCTGCTTCTTTTAGGTTCTAAACATCGACAATATAGTTTTATGCAACACAAAATAATTTATTTAGGCAAAAGCCAAATAAATGTTTAAGTTACTTTAATAAATGAGAACAATTAAGTGTGATAGCTGCTGTATACATATGATTTTATAAATTCGGCATAAAAATAAATCTTTAAAATGTTTATTGTACTTTTTTACTTTAGTCTAAAGCCATAATGCATGCAGTATAGATAGTATAGATTTATAAATTGAAAAAAAACCAGCCAAGTGCGAAACGGTCTCGCGCATCGCGGATTCCGTATAATATATTCCTGATTCCAGAGAAAAATAAGAAAACACGTTTAGGTATTTATGATTGTCCTTGGTGGGTATCGAACCCTTGACCTTCGGCGATAAAGTCATATATTCAGTCAAGTTAATTCCCTAAATTAAGGGTAGCAAGCAATTTCGTCAGTAAATATCCAGTCTGGAAGATGCGTATCCGCTGACTGGTAACGAAAAATCATATTACGAAATTGCACGCTACGCTCAGTTTAAAGAGTGAAGAAGTTGTACTATGGCACCAGTAAGTAAATGAATATTATTATCACATTAAGTTAAGAAGATAAAATTACACCTCCTTAGAACCTTTCGAAAAACGAAGTAATAATTAAATAAAGTTATTTACACAAGTAAGTACCTACAAACTAAGTGTTTAGCTGCTTCTTCTGCTGACTGTACTCATTATACAAGTTAGGCGACCTATTGACCGTGGTAGTGTCAATAAACAGAGTCATCAAGTTTGCCAAAACTGCTGAGGCACAGGGTCATATGGGAAGTCACTTTTATTTTGTTTTACAATCAGCTGTTACTTTGCAAAATATCGTCATTGTTTGTAAGCGTTTGAGATTAAAACCATTAAAAAGTTTTCCTAGCCACAGATGTAATTTAGAAAAAAAAACAATGTCACTAACAATCCAACATTGTTGCAAGAAGGCTAGAAACTAAGGAGAGATAACTCCCTGGAAAGGGTTGGACTAAATCCGTATCCCACAGTGACGCATGCGCATTACGCTTCTTTGCCGCGATCCTCGCGAAGTGTCAAAATTGGTCAACACAACCCACAAAAAACAACAACTGTCGCACGTGACACCGTTCAAAACAAAACCATGTGACCATGAAATGACAAATAGCTGCCGCTGCACATGCGCAATACAGCGTTTTGCCCGGCACAGAGTATACGACTTTCGGCCCTCGAAAGCTTACCCCCACTTCGGGAGTTATCTCTCCTTAGTCTCTAGCCTTCTTGCATTGTTGAAAGGGATCAAGCTCTTTTTTATATTATTCTGTGGATAAAGCTGTATTCTTAATCCTGAAAACCAGTTGTCAGAAAAACGGAAATTGTTTAATTTTATTGAATAACATAACATTAAGTATACAAGTTTACTACCTATTACATTTAAAAAAAACATTACCATCACGACTAGGTATATCCCAAACGGGGTATTCAGAGGCAAGTGACTGTTGCCGTCATGTTAAACTGAACCCATGGTTTCACAACCAGCGTGTGGTAGGTGGTGAGCCTTCCGCCGTTATCTGGGTTGATTTGGTTTTTTATCGATGTTTTCCATCACCGGAACGTTATTTTCTTGATTGACTGTTTATTTTGAATTATACCTACTTGTATCAAGGTTCTAATAAGTTTTCCAGTCTGTATGTGGTGTTATCTTTCGGTCACGTGTTTAAATATTTTCACACGTGTCTGTTTGCTTTATTGATATATCAATGGCGTTACGTCATGCATGCCGTAATAAAAATACCTTGGCTACTTTTAGTAGGTACCCACCCACTTACGTAGAGTCCGAAGAGGATGCTTCGGACTTATGGTTTCTGTATAGGTACCTATTTATTTTTTTTAGTAAAGAGAGGTAAGGCAGTGAACTCCTTTGCCCGTAATTAAAAGTTCAATTATACTCGTATGCCAATGGGCTACATTTCACGTACGGGCACATCCGTCAAACAACCCACCTTAAGGGTGGGTACTGACCAACGTTACGCGGCGTAATGTAACATGTTACACAGCGACCATTCGTCAAGTCGATGGGGAAAAAAGCGAGTACTGACTTGATGAATGCTCGCTGTGTAACATGTTACATTCCGCCGCGTTACGTTGGTCAGTACCCAGTACCCTTCTTAGGGGTGGAATTTCGCAAAATCTAGTCTAAAACCTTCATCCTAAAAGAAACCCCATGCAAAATTTGAAACTACTAACACTTGTCTTGTAGTTTCTATTTTTTCTTGATGAAACCTTTCGCTTTTATAGATACTCGTATGCGCTAAAGTTCACCAAAATTTTCAACTCCGCTAAGTGGAACTCCGAAAACGTTCTTCCTAACATCTCTCATCTTAACAATCACAATACCTAACTAACTCTGTTTCTAATGTTTTGTAATCCGAGTGATCACTTACTATAATTTTTCTTCCTGAAGTTTTCATTCATACAATTTGTAGTAACTACCGACGATGTTCATAATGGGTCCTCTAGTAATACTAATATGTATCATAATTGGCTCTTTACCCGAAATTGTTCTTCCTACCGATTTGTAATCCGAACACATTATACATTAACAACTTAGCGTTTATGTCAACCTAACGCCGCTCATCGCTTTGCTCCTCGCTAACCAAAGCTATAAGTTTTCAATACACTTGCTTAGGTTAGCGAGAAGCGAAACGACGAGCGGGTTAGGTTGACATAAACACAGCGCACAAGCCGAGCGAGCGAAGCGAGCGTGCCCCGGCAGCGGCCGGCGAGTGCTAGAAGCGACTTTATGGTGTTTCTAACATTAATATAGGTACGAGGGTCATTCAATAAATACTTAGCCTACAAAAAGTAAACGAAAATTTTGGAATAGTGGCAATTTATTTTTCAACATAGTCTCCTTTTAGTTCGATACACTTAGCCCAGCGATGCTCCAACTTTTTTAACCCGTCCGAAAAATAGTTTTTGTCAAACTCTGCAAAATAGGCCTCCGTGGCGCCGATGATCCTCCTTTGATCCATATCTATTCCCGGCGAGTGATTTTTTCAGATTAGGAAACAGAAAGAAGTCACGAGGGGCCAAATCTGGAGAATAAGGTGGATGGGGCAGCAATTCGTAGCGTAATTCGCCCAATTTGGCCATGGCAACGGCAGACGTGTGAACCGGTGCGTTGTCGTGGTGAAACAGCACTTTTTTCTTCGCCAGATGGGGTCGTTTTTTCTTTAATTCGGCGTCGAATCGGCCCAATAAATCGGCATAGTAAAGCCCTGTAATTGTTTTACCCTTCTCGAGGTAATCCATGTAGATCACACCTTGTGAATCCCAGAAAACGGTGGCCATAACTTTTCCGGCCGATTTTACAGTTTTCGCCTTCTTTGGAGCACGTTCCCCGGCCTGGATCCATTGTTTTGATTGCTCCTTGGTCTGTGGTGTGTACCAGTGAATCCAGGTTTCATCGACGGTCACAAAACGACGCAAAAACTCCGCTGGATTCCGCTTAAATAGCGCCAAACACGTCTCCGATGTGGTCTCACGGTTGCGCTTGTTTTCCGGTGTGAGTAAACGCGGCACCCATCGAGCCGACAGCTTTCTCATGCCGAGTTCCTCGTGAAGAATATGATGCACTGTTCCTTCTGAAATGGCTACAGTCTCAGCTAGCTCCCGAACCTTCAATCAGCGATCTGCCAATACGAGATCATGGATTTTTTTAATGTTTTCCTCCGTAGCAGCTGTTTTCGGTGCACCTGGACGTGGTTCATCAAAAACCGACGTACGGCCACGTGCAAACTCGTTGAACCAATTCTTGACGGTGGCCATCGATGGAGAAGAGTCACCGTACACAGCATCCAAGCGCTCTTTGATTTCGATGCGCCTTTTCCCTTCCAAAAATAGGAATCGAATCACCGAACGATATTGCTCTTTTTTCATTTTTGTAAAACCGATCGACACGTTCGCTTCCATAAGTTGTCAAATGAAGAGATTGGAATGAAAATTTGAAAAAAGAATTAAAAAAGACTGTGCTACACTGTGGTAAAACTCTTTTGAAACTACAGCGCCCTCTGGCGATGAGGCTAGGTACTTATTGAATGCACCTCGTACATCACTTTACTTTCTGAATATGAATGTGAGAAAAATATTATGGAAATTATGTTCAGGGATAAAAGCGTTATGAAAAACAACAGTAGGAGTTCAAATATATTTACAATAATGATATGTATTAATAGCTTCGATCAACCTGTTGATCAACATGTTGATCGAAGATTATTAATAACAATTTATTTTCGGAAACACTATTGTTATGAACATCGCATCGTCGGTTGTAAGGTGTACTACAAATCGTATGAATGAAAACTTTAGGAAGAAACATTTTAGGAAGAGTGATCATTCGGATTACAAATCGGTAGATTTATTAAGAATTAAGAACAATTTCGGGTAAAGAACTTTAGGTGAGCCATTAAGGACCCCGATAGATGAAATGGCTCACGACCGAGCATTCAGGGAATGAAACAAATTGGATAAAAGAAAATAAAGGAAGTTTCAATCTTTAGATGGATAAAATAGATTGTGAAAAGGATTGTGTTTTGCTGACTGTGTAATGTGTACTTGATCGTAGTAGTCAGATGCGTCAGCCGTTAGGGTCTATTCCCACTAAAAGAGCCGCGGCGCGCTGCGGCCGTAACACGATTTTTATAACTGTGCACTTTGAGTTGTCAAAATTGACAGGTTGGCAGCATTGAATTTATTTCACCCGCCGCAAACTTCCTCACCACTCCGCTGACGCGCTGTCGGGTGAGAGCGGAAATTAAATGCTGCCAACCTAACGATTTTGACAACTCTAAGTGCACAGTTATAAAAATCGGGTTCTAGGGGCAAGTGACTGATCATCACACGTAAATTATAGTAGTGAGAACAAGTATATTAAGTACCTAGCAGTAGGTATATTTTCTTATACATTGGTTGTTTTTTTAATATTGAATTTTTGTGTCGTATTATAAATATTATAATAGACCAAACATTCTGGTTAATTTTTATATGTTAATAACCATAATTTGCACACCTGCCAGCAGGTCGAATACTATGTCCAGATTTATGTCAATATCTCGAGCCAACTCAATTGTATTCATTGCAAATAAATGATTTTATCACAGGATTTTACTTTACTTTACTTCAAATAACTATGAACTTTAAAATCATTCGCAAAAGATTCAAAATGATTTGTAATATGTTGCTTCAAAAAGCCGCTGCCGGCTGCTCTTTCAGTGGAAATTGACCCTTATTGGCATTGAATCCGCTCTAGTCATGAGTTTTTTACGTTATTTGCTCACAAACTCTGCTGTGAGTATTTACCCGAATTCTCGTTTAGAATAAAAATGACACCAATGTGCGAGGTTCGGGAAAAATATTTGAATGTTAGTTATGCCTAGATTGACTGCTAATGATGCTTATTCGATAAGCTAACTCCGATGGCCATGCTCTCAGATGGCCAATAATGGCCATGTCACATCAGAGCAAGGCCTCTGACATTCTGGTACAGTCAGCAACACACGCAGAAGAGTTATTTTTACGTGCTAACGACTCTTATGACACTTGCCAATCTAGCTTGTCTGATCTGAAATGACGAGCCCCTCCACCGCATTCACACATACATTTTTATTTTATTTATTTACCAAAAATGTACTACATAATGTTCTACATTTATACAATAAATTCCACACTAGGCGAAGCCTGTTTCGTGGGAATCAAATCAACTAGGTACCTACATTTTTTGTAGGTACAGAGGCGTTCACATCAAGCTTTACACGACCAAAACGTAAAGAAAAGAAAAGTAAAATATGTAATGAATTACAATTGTATAATGTTCCAATGCTGGGCAAAGGCCTCCATCATTGGATGAAATCATGTCATCCCTGCAATGGATGAGCATTTATTTATTTATTTATTCTTTATTGCACATAATCTATGTTACAAAGGGCGCACTTAATGCCTAGAGGCATTCTCTACCAGTCAACCACACAGTCAGACAGAGATATTCCAGGCAGTGCTAAAGATAACAGTTTTAAATAAGGTGTACAGAACGTGAAATGGTTTTAATCAAAATAAGAAGATTTCAAAGAGATTTTATAAACGTAATATATACATAATAATAGCAATTACACATTATATAGATAAAAAGTAAAATAAAATAACAGACAGATGACAGGTGGATCCAAGAGAATAACAAAACTACAGTTCTTGGGGCGTCAATCTTTTAAAGTACGCACGCAAAGCCTTTTTAAATGCATATTTACTGCACGCATTTCTAACCAAGAACGGCAGTTGGTTCCAAAGTCGTATTGCCGAAACAGTGAAGGAACTAGACAAAAAGCCAGAAGAATGAGCGGGTGTAAGGAGAGAGAGAGTATTTACAGAGCGCAATTGACGACTGTGCGAGTTATGAAGGAAGATAAATTTATTTTTTAAATAAGCAGGAGAATTAGGGTCAAAGAGGATTAAGAAAAGGGTGCACAAATACGAATGCATCTTCGCTGACGGATAGGTAGCCAGTTCAGCTTCATCCGGAAGCTAGAAACATGGTAGTATTTGCGAAGCCCAAAGATGAAGCGAATGCAATTGTTAAGCAGACGTTCAATTTTGTTTAGGAGATCTTGTGAAATGTTGCTATAACAAACATCGCCGTAATCGATGAGAGGCAGGTTGAGAGCTTGTACCAGCAGAGCCTTGTACCAGAGGTCGATGTGGGATGAAAGTTCTTGAATCGGTAGAGAGCACGAAGAGTCCCAGTGACTTTTCTACTGAGTTCAGTTACTTGCTTAGTCCAACTAAGCGTGCTGTCCAAGTAGAGACCAACATTTTTGACACTGGGAGAGTATGGGACCACGACACCGTCCATTAAGACAGGTAGAACAGAACAAGTATCCAGTTTAACCAGTTGTCGTGAGCTACCGATAATAATCGCTTGGCACTTGTCAGGATTAACCTTAATGCCAAATTTAGCAGACCAATCAGCAACGCACTTGAGGTCATGGTTGAGATGGTATATAGCACTGTTAACCTCATTGGCCTGGGCCGACGCGTATATCTGCAAATCATCACCGTAGAGATGGTGAGGACAGCCAAGATAACCCACAAGAGTATTTATGAAAACTGAAAAAAGTAACGGGGATAATATGCCGTCCTGTGGCACACCAGAATCCAAGTTGGCCCAATTAGAGACAACGTCGCCCATGCGGACAGCTTGCCTTCGATCACGGAGATACGTTGAGAACCACTCAAGCACTAAGGGGGAAGCTCGAAGATGTGAAAGAACTGCAAGGAGAATGTCGTGATTAACGGCATCGAAGGCATTAGAGAAATCAATCAATACAAGTATCGTTAGACGCGACTCCTCCATGCTAGCTCGGATGTCATCAGTGACTTTAATAAGGGCAGTGGTGGTGCTGTGACCCGGACGAAAGCCAGACTGGTAAGGACTAAGGAGATTATTCTTAAATATGAAATCAGAGAATTGCATGAGCAGCAGCTTTTAAAACTTTCGATAAAAAAGGCAGTATCTATTGATATAGGCCGAAATTGATTGAGTGAATTGGGACTAGGGACATTAGGGAGCGGAATGACATAGGCTTTACGCCATTTAGAAGGAAAAAACCCTCTATCGAAGGAAAAAATTCCTATATGAGTAATCAAAGGAAGAATATCTAAAACCTGAATGATCATTGATCTGCTAACGTCGTCACAGCCAACAGCCTTAGACTTGATAGCCATGACGATCTTGCGGACATCATCCTCGGTAATTAGTATTAGTATTGGCTTTATATATATTTTTAATTATGGACGCAAGAAAAAAGTAGTGAGGCGCCTCGTTTCTGGTTAAACAAACTCTTCCATAGTTTCTTTTAGTAAAATTATAATAACATCTATGGGAATTAGCATTAGAATCATCAAAATGTCTCATATTATTATTCCCATGCTTTTTAAATCTATCTAAAACCATTCACAGGCAATGTATAAAATATTATTCATTTTATACTTTGCCTAGGCATTGTATACAATGCCCGATACGCAGTCGGCAATGTGTGTAAAAGGATTCACTAAAAAGAAAGTTCACTGTCAGAATCGTCCTTTGGCATACATTTTGGGTAGCCCGTATTCAGCATTGTATACAATACCTGAATTATACACATTGCCGGTGACATATAGACTAAAACGTGAAGTGTGCATTTTAGTACCGTAAACGGTCGCGCTACCAGGGTAGTGGGGATTCTAATACGGCTCCTGATTTCTTCAAGAAATAAGAATTTTACTGGTTTTCCATCCTTCGATATTTTTTTTGTTCAACTTTTCTTGGTTTTATCCGTCCAATTGTTCGATTTATGATCGTTTGGAAAAATGTAACTGAACTTTTCTGGATATGTTTTTTTATAAACCGGTGATTGTCAATAAACTTACAAAAACGATGTGGCATACTCAATAGGTGATGTAGAAACTGTATTAACTTAAGTGAAAATACATATAATGTATTTAATGACCTTACATTTCAAAGTTACCATACAAATCAGTCAAACTGTCGGTATTTTTTGGTATGAAAAGGGGGACTAACTTTTCGCACAACGTCGATTAACCTAAAGTCGCTTGACATAACTCATTAGGCATAACATTAACTTCTCATAATTTTTGCTTGGCATATCTTTTATGTAGCATAAAATTCCAAATGCATATGATTACACAGCATAACAGTCTAAATGCATATTTTGACATTGCTTAAGTAGAAAAAGTCCTAATTACTTTTGGCATAATGTAGTTAATCCTAATATTTTAAAGCATAATTTTAAGATGGCATAATTCGTAAAATCCCTAATACCAATTTCAGTTGATTTGTTAAGGTAGGTCATTATCGACCGAAATAGCTAGGTAGGGTAGGAGCCAAACTTTACTTATTATACTTGGTTAGTTATAGTATGTTAATTGAACCAAAATGTATTTTTTTACTAAGCAACTTGGTTCATTGTCATAATTTGATGTCAACTTATTTTTTATGCTTTTCAAAAATTTGCGTTTAGTTATTATTCGTTTTAATTATTAGTATGCCTCGAAACATTATGCATTATAATTATGCTGCCCTTCGAGTTTATGCGTTTTAATACTTATGCCAAACAATTTTAGCTCACACAATATTAGGATATCTGAAAATATGCCACACAATATTAAGGCTCGTGACGTGACGATTAGAAAAAATCAGAAATATGGAACATGATTTATTAAGTTATTAAGATGATCATTAGGCGTAGAATTAGTGAGCCGTAATAACACTTATAAAATATAGAAAAACAAATCAATTTATGCATTATTTGTCAGGTTACTTAGCATGAAGACGGATGCACGAAGTTGGATGAGGCACGTTTTTTATTAGAACGACATTTATAATACCTATCTACATCATAACTTGCTAATCAACATGACGTTTTTTCCTGAAATATTATTCCGAAGGAGTATTACCTACAAACTAAAGCAACATAATAATAGGTTGGGGAAATAGTTTCTTCGCATTTTTTAAGAAAATTCAAAACATTTTTAATATAGTTTATTACATTTAAATAAAGTATGTAGGTGCCATTTTGTTCTATTACTTTTTGCCATCTTGTAGGGCATGATCCCATTGCTATAGGATTTTTTGGGCTTCTGATCAAAGTACCGCGACACATGGTTGGTCTCGTGATGTTAACCTGACACTGCCTAAAGAATTCTGAAGAGACCGAAACAGGTGGAAATCTGAAGGTGCAAGGTCAGGACTATACGGCGGATTCATTAACACCTCCCAGTTAAACTCTCTTAATTTTTGCTGAATGGCTAAAGATGTGTGAGGTCTCTAGCGTTCTCATGATGAAAAACCACACCCTTCCTGTTGATTAATTCCGGCCGCTTTCTCTCAACTTCTTACTTTAATCTCATCAGTTGTTCGCAGTACAGTTCAGAATCGATGGTCCTGCCTGGTGGTAACAGCTCATAATGAATAATGCCCTTCCAATCCCACCACACACACAGCATCACCTTGTTGCGAGTTAACCCGGGTTTCGCCACAGTCTGTGAAGCCTGACCGGCCTTTGACCACGACCTTTCTCGCACGTTTTTGTCTTACGTGATCCACTTTTCATCACCAGTTATCAGCTTCTTCAAAAATGGTTCGGTTTCATTACGTCGTAATAAAGAATCACAAATGAGTACACTGTTCATTAGGTTTCTTTCAGTGAGCTCGTGAGTAGTGTTGCCCAAATGCAAGAACAAGACGAGACTTAGCCAGTCTTGGTCTTGGTCTTGCGCCAACACACCTAGTCTTGGTCTTGGTCTTGGTATTTCACTCACAGTCTCGGTCTTGGTCTTGGTCTTGCAGCAAGAGTCTCGCAAGTCTTGCAATTACCTATTAGCCTATTGATAATTATTTAACGTTAATTTATACAGGTGATTATCAAATAACTTTCGAAAACGATATGGCATCAGTACTCACTGAGTGATGTAGAAACTATCTAAGTGAAAATACATTTATTTAGCTAACTTTAATTTCAAGGTCATCATACAAATCACTCGAACGGTCAGTTTTTTTTGTATGAAAACCTTTAAAGTAAAGTTATTTGAAAAAATCTAATTTTCACTTGAATAGTTACTACATCACTTACTGTGTATGCCATATCGTTTTCGGAAGTTATTTGATTATTACCCGGTATCTTAGAACAACGTAACAGAGTAGTTACATTTTGAGCTTGAATTATTATAGCCATAGTAAAGACCAACCATATATAAAAACCCAAAACAACCCGGCTAACAGCGGAAGACTCACCACCAACCTATTCACGTTGGGTTCTAATAAGCTTCGTGGGATAATAATAAAAAAAATAAACTGACACCGGGTAGGGTTTGAACCCACGACCTAAGCGATCCGAGTCGATGCATGCTATAACTAATAGTATATAAAAGTTTCATACATTTATTTTGAGATATCGTTATTTTATTGCGACGCGGGACGAGACCACCCACGACGATTAAACAGACGCGTCAATTACGACACCACAATTCCTTCACCACCGCCTTCACCCTCACCTTCGACAGCACAGTTTTTTATATTTTTTTCGTCTCATAGAGTCCCTAGGCATATAACCGAACTCCTATACAGTATACTCCCTGAAAAGACACTCAGTCCTAACTGCAAGACACAAGAGTCTCGCAGGCTTAGTCTTGTTCTTGCTCATATCTTGCACGGTCAGTCTTGGTCTTGGTCAGGCTAAAATTAGGCGGTCTTGGTCTTGGTCTTGGTCTTGGTCTTGCAAAAATGCAAGAACAAGACCAAGACTGCAAGACCAAGATCGGTTTGGGCAACAATACTCGTGAGGGACCCAAATATCGAGCTTTTTTGTGTATACAGTTTTTTTCAAATACGCCAAAACTGTTTTGTGGTCAATGCCCAGTTCTTGAGCTACATCGTAACTACTGATATGCCGATCTTGCTCCACTTTTTCAAAAATGGCATCTATTTTATCCGTAATAGGGCAACCAGAGCGACGTGCATCTTTGACATCTAAATTTCCGGATTGAAAACACTTAAACCATTGTGCTACTCTTACAGACACTGCACTAGGTTCATTTAACATCGCAAATTTTTCGCGGCTTGCGTTGCATTTTTACCGTTTTTGTAGTAAAATTGTAAAATGTATCGAATTTCTTCATTAGATTCACTCATCTTGACAGTAAGAAAAACAAATGAAACTCACACATTTTCCTAATATGAATTTGAAATTATCTTTTTTAAAATTTTAAACTTTTTATGATAGGTACCAGAGAGATTTTATAACAAGTTCATACACACTTTATGCGAAAAGACTTTTTCCCCAACCTAATAAGTATATACATTGTCATAGTGGGTGATTATCAAAAGACTTACTATTGTTACTTACTGAGTACTTATGCCATATCGTTATTTTACGATATGGCTTATGTACTCAGTAAGTGATAAAGTAAGTAAGTGAAGATTTGTTTTTTTTTATTGGCTTTAATTGTGAGATTTCCATATAGGAAACCTTCGAAATAATATTTCAGGCAAATACGTCATGTTGATTAGCAAGTTATGATGTAATGTATGTATGTCGTTCTAATAAAAAATGTGCCTCATCCAACTTCCTGCATCCGTCTTCATGCTAAGTGACCTGACAAATAATGCATAAATGAATTTGTTTTTCTATCTATATGTTACAGGTACTGATTTTGTTATTTTATTCGGAATCAGAGAATCGAGATCTATGACTCTCTAATTAACTTTTCATGTTTCCGTTAGGAACCTGAATTTTTAGTTAGCAATAAATAAATAAATATCCCTGGACATTATTCCACACAGCGCCATCTAGCCCCAAAGTAAGCTAATTAAAGCTTGTGTTATGGGATACTAGACAACGGATAAACATACTTAAATACATTTTCTTTTGTAAATACTTACTTATTATACATAGGAGACACCCAGACCAGTACAAACAGACATGTTCATGCACACCAAATGTTTGTACTGTGCGGGGATCGAACCCGCGACCTCTGGTGTAGTAGCCAACTTCTTAACCATTACACCAAGTCGGTCGTCAGATAGCAATAATGCAATAACAATTAACTTCACTACAATTTGACTAATAAATAATACAATTTAATCATCTTGTGGTGTCATCAGTTTTGAACTATGCATACATTACTAATCTTAAGTAAGTACAAGTTGTTCCACTTATTTTTAGTAGGACAGGACTTGGATTTTCAATATTTGTTCAGCAGTCATAATACAATATGTTTGATAAGTGAATTTTTATTTTTAGCATTTAACAATGCACTATTTTCTACGCAAAGATAGAACTAGAAAAAATCGACTTGATCTTAAATCTTGAGTCCCTAGGATCAGGTCAAATTTGACTTGATCCTAGGGATCCCACTTGAGTCTCTAGGATTAGGTCGAATTTTAAGTTTCTATTTTTGTGTACAATATGTTTGAGTTTTTGCACTTAATAATAGAGTACTTATCCCAATTATTTACTGAGATAAACACTTAGGGTTTACAAATGAATCCGACAGAAACCAGGAAGACATCTTATCTGCTTTCAGATGTTTACTAATTACACAAAAGAGACGCCAATCATATTGTTTCATGGGCTGATGATAACTGTTGGGCTCAGATTATGAATTGGACATTATGGCGCGAACTCACGCCAAATAAATTCCGTCGTGGTCAAAGGCCTACTCCTCCTAAACGGGCCAAAAAACCTGAAAAAATAGAATAAACCTAAACATATTTTCTTCAATCTGTACGCTTGAAATAGTCGTACTATAGAAATTTCTTTCCAAAAATTTTTTTTGAAAAATGGTCTTAGTAAAACTTCAATTTGCTAAGGCTCCTACACTATAAGTGAAATTTTTATGGTTTTTACAGGAATATATAGACCATCAAGTCTTCTTTAATCTGTACGTTGGGTTTTCAAAAACACCTCCCGTGCCCCAAGGAAAAAACATTTTTAGTGTTTTGTTTCGAGCATCCTCGCGCGCGGGTGTCTGCGGGGGCGACGGGCGGCAGTACCGTTCCGGTATATCAGAGGGAGACAGAAAACAAGGGCCTTAATGTGTTTCTTAGTTAACATGGTCAACAGCGAACTTACTGCCATTGTCACCAGTTGATCATTATCACTATCAGGTGAAAATGTCATTAAAGAAGAATAACAAAGTCTAAGGTTTTAACGACTTTGTCGATGCCGTCCAGAATGCAAATTTAGGAAAAAACAAAGTGGACGTCATGTCCCTAACTTTTTTCATGTTTGAAGATTCAAAGCAGCAGCATAAAATCAAAAAATCGAACCAAGGGTGTATTTGAGGGACATAGATAATGTCTGTAAAAGCCGAGGAAGGGTATTATACTATTAAATTCAAGATAAATCTTCAAACAGAGTGGAAGGAACTTGATTACCTAAGAACGTAAGTTAAAAAATCGCTATTTCAAAGTCGGCGCCTAGCCCTACAGCAAATATAATGATTTAATTGTAAGAGTACAATTTATGTTTTGATAACAACTTTAGATAATTTATCTTAGGTAGATAATGGCTTTTGATAAAAAGTCTTTTTTTGTTATGAATATTTTATTATTGTAAATGAATGCGTAAAAAAAGGTACTTAAATATAATTTTATTTCATTGGGATTACCTACTATCACAGGTTTTTCCAATGATAAATGCAACAACAGTTATTGTATTTATCGTTGGAAAATTAAGATATTATTTTAGCAGCTGTCAAACATTACCTGCCACTTTTGACAGAACGAAGTTGGATGAAACAAAACACCGGCCAAATTTAACCATATTTCGTCCTTTATCATTATTATTATTAGCCAAATCAATATGCTGTACAAGCACAGTTGTTGAGGCTATCACAATAAAAAAAAAGAACGAAGTCTGTCGGGCGGGACAGCTGGCTTTTTTCTCTAGTAGTGATTACTTATATTATCTTTGGATTCATCTAAAATCTCATTTGAAACATCAAATTCATTAGTTTCGTGTTCGGAAATGACTATTTAGTCGTGACTAGTGAGTTGGTTCGGCCCAATCGTTCACACGTCCGGATTCGGTACGGAGCAAAACCTTATCCGATGTGCAAACTAGCGACTAACTAATAATAATTATGTTCGCGGGACTACTACAGACGGTCAGATCTGCTTCGGAAGCGAACCAAAGAAGGACGGCGAACTTCCATGTAATTTCAGACCTCTACTTACGGGCCGCGTACATAAAAGAAATCGTCTGATGTTTTTAGAACTACGGTAGACTAACAAAAAAGTTAATTGTTTTAACTCTTTTAAAACTGGGGTTAAAAAGATATTAAAGCTATTGAAGGTAGTGAGGTTATAATTTAAATCGCTGGTTTTTAATCATTTTTTAATTATCAAAATAACACTGATGCTTACACATCAGTCAGAATGGATACATGTTCCAGTACAATGCAACGTACAATATCCGCATTTTGTCTGACTAGGCACGGTTCCATGCAAAGTGTTCCGTTTCGGAGAATTGCGCGACGGACCGTCGCGGGAAGGCGGACTCCGCGCCCTCGCAGACGGGCCCACGTCTTTGCGACCCGCCCGACAGAGCTACATGATACGTGCAATGGGAACCCTCGATGGGCCTCATCCACCACATCCTCATCCCATGCAAAGGCGCACTGCGAGTTTGTTAGTACGGCCGCGTGCTTCTTCTACTACGCGTATAGCTCGTGCCGCATCGGTGCGCGGCACGAGCGATCTGTCACACGTTACCCTTATCACATCATCACAAAACTATAGAACAAGACAAAGAACAAAAGAAGCACATTTCTGGTGTACTTATATTAAGTTCGGTAAGCCCAATAAGAGGCTTATTTAAGTTTTACTGCTATGTAAGCTTTGAAATGAAAATCATATTAACTTATTTATGTACATTGATTTAAATAATTTACAAGTGGTCCAAGAATGCAGCAGGAGCTCCGAAATGATCCTGATGACAAGCGTACCCCATGTACCATAAAATGGGCATTATGTGCGAGCAACACCCAACTGTATGATTTCCAGCAGCACAATAACAATAATATCCTAAAATGGCTTCACTCCCTTGTACTACTTAAAGTCTACTAAGTAGGACCCTTCTGCGTAGACTCAGGTACATGAAGTTTTTCCCGATCATCACACTCTGGAAACAAGCAACGGCCAGCAGTGCTAGCTGCTCTTCTTATTGTTGGAAGAGCTATTTGAGTGTTTGCTTTATTATTTGTTTGCTGGGTTTCAATTTGATTATGTTTTTCTGCAACAGGTGGTGCAGGTAATTCTGGAGGGCTACTTTCTCTTACAGTTTGATTATTTGATGAAAACTAAAAAAAACTGTTATAAACATTATAATAATAAAAATTAAACGTAACGTAATGTGAGTGATTTGTTTGACATTGACAATATTGACATTGATGACAATAATGGGAAGGCAAAGAAGTATATTACCATACCGCCTCTTTATCAGTTTGTTTTTTCACTTTGCACTTGAATACATTCAAAATACAAGTATGTGGCTTTAAAATGTTCATTATAGTGTATTGATTTAATTAAAATAGGTCAAAACAGTTAAAATATAACTTACCATAACACAAATTGAAAATACTCTTACAGGAAATAAAACCGTTTCGTTTTTGCACTTTTTGTTGCACCACAGAAAAGTTTTGTTTTATTGAAATCGGGAATAATTTATCTTTGACCTGCCTTTTTTAAAAACCCTTAAGGAAATAAATTCAACAAGTTTAACTCTATTTATTTAACATGTTTCCGTTTGGTAACGTTTTTGTAAAATATTGAGGCGAGTTTCGCCGCCCTTCTTTGTGGTCCGCTTGGACCAAATCCGAGCGTGTGTTGCTGCTATAAATAAAATATATTATTCATAAAGCGTCCGTGGCCGAGTGATGATACAGATCCCGTCCCAAATACCCTCCGGGGTTCAAAATCCTGGCCCCTGCCTCTTGAATCTAATTTCCCGTATTGGCATTACATTACTGTCACCAAACATTTTTGAACCTTAAGTCTTTAGAATAAGGTTCATAAATTTCTTGTTTGACATTTCTGCAATGCTTGTCCGATGAAATTCTGTTCAAGAGTCAGGCCCCAGGCAAATTGTCTTTGAATTTGCCGGAACATGACTCGGATGTGTATAATCACCGATCACCAACCCGCGATTTTGAAGGCGTGGTTTTCTTATAATTCAGCCAACACTCACGAATAGGGTATTTTTTTGACAACATCATCAAATTCTAAAAAATATTTGATACTAGCTTTCCACCCGCGGCTTCGCCCGCGTTATCGTTATATATGATGGCTAAATTACATAAAATCTTTATAAAATTGTAGCTCATGTGTTATTCTAATGTTTAAGCTGTATTGCTGTGAAGTTTCATCCAAATCCGTACCATAGTTTTTGTGTGAAAGAGTATCTAACATACACGCACACATAAATACAATACATCCTCACAAACTTTCGCATTTATAATATTAAGTAAGATTAGTAAGAAGTAAGATAAGTTATCAAAAATTACATTAAAAAAGGGCCTTAAGTAGACTTATAGTTCATGAAAAATACTTTAATATCATTTTTTTGGCTCTTCAAACCCGGGTGGGCAAGTCTATTTTGAATATTGTAAAAATAAAAAAAAATGGTATACCTACCATTCGGCAATCACACAATTTATTAACTTTTGTTATAAAACCATATTCATAAACGCAAAATGTAATATAGCTGCCAAACAAGTGTCTTGCAGAACGCATAGAAATAGGCACAAACGATGTGACGTCACCAGCTTGCGACAGTTTCTAGGGAGAGTTAAGGTTATAGAAATTTATTTCTCATAAAAACTTGAAATAGTTCACTTACAATGAGATAAAGTACAACTAATTTAATATTGTATTACACTATAATAACTATATTATCATGAAGTTTAATTGAATTACATAATTTAAATTGAAATGAGTTAGAGTAATATTAGAGCAGTAATAGGTTAAATTTAACATGTAAATAATTTCAAATCTAGATAAATTATGATCATTGGTCTGGTTTTGCCTCTTAAGCCTAGAAAAGGGCGAGTTAGGGCGACCAACTATTCTATTTTTGAGAGATCTTTCGATAACACTTCACCAAAAATATAGTCAAATAAATACCCTATTGAATGATAACTACATTCCATTATTGGAAGACTTTTCCCAGCAGTGGGACATGTAGGCTAATTGCTGCTGCTATAATGAATAGGGTGGCGGAGTTTTGGTCTAAAAGGATATAGCCATCGACACGATAAGAAGAAGAAGAAGATGCTGCTAGAAATATCAACAACCAAATACTTATGGGTATACCCATATGAGGTTGTTATTATTTATACATTGTAGTAGGTATATAAATACGCGTCCTACTTTCTACTAATCCTATTAATATCCCGTTTAACTGTGTTATGAATATTATATGCGAAAGTTTGTGAGGATGTATGCATGATAAGTATGTTTGTTACTATATCACGCAAAAACTACTTAAAGGAATTAGATGAAACTTTACAGTATAATACGGCTTATACATCAGAATAACAAGAATAACACATAGGCTAAAATGTATAAAGATTTTATGTAATTTGTCCATGATTTAAGACGATAACGCGGGTGAAACCGCGGGTGGAAAGATAGTTTATAATGTTAGTAAGATTTTTATGATTGCAATAATTTACTATACTTACCGTGAAAAATAATAATTAAGAAACACGGTATAAAATAATCTGATACAGCAATTTATTCGAAACGGTGCCGGTGAGGTAAACCAATACAATAAATTCTGCAATAAAGTTTAATTATAAATTCAATTAATTAAGTCTTCTCTTGCTAGTTGCTTCATAAGCAATGTACATATTATAAATTGAAAAGACATTAACATTTCCACTCTGCATAAAACGTTAGTAACTAGTAACAGGCCAAGAACTGACGGAGCAGTTTTCAACCGCATCCGCCGCGTTTGCGGGCCCGCAGCTTCTACGAGTATACATACATACATACCATCACGACTTTATCCCAAACGGGGTAGTCAGAGGC
Organism: Udea olivalis; assembly: GCA_947369235.1. Classification (NCBI taxonomy): domain Eukaryota; kingdom Metazoa; phylum Arthropoda; class Insecta; order Lepidoptera; family Crambidae; genus Udea; species Udea olivalis. The sequence continues at coordinate 3,124,165 of OX376370.1, forward strand.
AAGTGGCTGTGGCCGTCATGGCGAACGGAACACTCGGAAGCCCACTTTTCACCAATGGTATTAGAACCCAACGTGGTAGGTGGTGAGCCTTGCGCCGCTATCCGGGTTGATTTGGTTTTTTATCGTTTTTTTCCATCACCGGCGAGTTAGTCGGAAACTCGGGACCACACGATCCGCGATCCGAGTTGGAGTGCTTAACCACTAGGCCTCGACGCTGCTTCTATAGAATGCAGAAATGTACGAAAAAATTTAAAGCTGGTTTCAGGAAGCATTAAACACGCGACGGGCGCGATTCCCGCGCGGCAACCGCAGCCGCGGCGGTTTGCGGCCGCGCGTTCTGCGGTCGATCGTTACCGAAACGCCCGTCTTGCGATAGTATCACAAAACACAAAACTCCGGTCTCGTGAGTTGGGGTAGGCCGCATCGCACCGCAGCGGGCGCGGTTGAAAACTGCTCCGTGAGTTCTTGCCCTAAATTTGTACTTGCTGACGTAGAAAAACATGCAGTGGGATCTTGAATATAGGTACACAAAGAGTAATTATTTACATAGGATTATGAAGGAACTAATAATTTACATACTTACCTTTCAAGTTCTGCTTCACTGTGAGAATGTTTAATGCAAAAGCCTGTACAGTCAAAAGCATAAATATTCAAAAGTATCTAAGCAAAAAATTATATTTAGCCACAAATATCTATAGAAGGACCTTATCCAGTCCCTTAAATCCAGCCAAGTTAATTCCGTAAACTGAGTGTGGCGAGCTATGTTGTCAGTAAATATCCAGCCTAGAAAATGCGTTTAGGCCCGGTAACCGCCGACTGGCTGAAAATGAAAAATCATATTACTTTACTATTTTCACTTTAAGATGATATGCCTGACAGTTCACATTTTTCCGTGTCACGCATTCTATTTCCAACTAAATAAAAAGAAGTAGGCAAATGAAAATGTGATAAACTATTAAAAAACTATTGTCCTTTCGAAACTTATCAAGTAGTAGGTATTGTAATGTAATTCGAAACTTAATAAGTAAATTATGAACTGTCAGGGATATCATCATACGGCGAAAGTAGGGTAGTGATCTAATGTGCTCGAAATGACCAGCTGGAGATCCAGCCAGTCAGCGGCCAGGCATCTTTTAGGCTGGATATTTGCTCGCACACTCAGTTCAGGTATTGAACTTGACAAGTTTTATGGGATTGATGAAAGGCCCCAGGTCAACAGACTCTTTGTCAAAGAGTCTGAACGAACTCTCGTATGGTTTTGTTTAGATATTTCTGAAGCCTTGGAAACGTATAGATATTTATGGTTTTGACTGTACATACATAATATTGTGCTTGTTGAGTAAGATTGTGTAGCAAATACAAACAAACAAGTATCAGAGTTTATTACTTCAAGTAGCAGGTAAGCACTTAATGTTGGACTTAGGTGGAATGACGTATGTACTCGTATTTTCAAAGGTGCTTAAGGGTTTGAGCATTCGCTTAAGGTGCATTGAGACCAAGCGAGCGAATGCTTCCAGCTATTATTATGGATTTTATAGAATAGAATAATTTATTTGTATTAAAATATGGTTTACAAGATGACACATACCTAATATGATCAGCATATTTCACCTTACTTTGGCATGCAAAATTTTTTAAAGCTACATAAATAAATAAAATAAATAAATAAATATCTGAGACAATTTACACCAAGATCATCTGACCCCAAACTAAGCAGAGCTTGTACTATGGGCGTCAGAGACTGATAAACATAATTAAATATTTCTAAATACATACATATATAGATAATAACACCCAGAAACACAACAAACACTCATGTTCGTCACACAAAATGTTTGTCATGGGTGGGGATCGAACCCACGACCTCCGGCGCTAAATTGCGCATTGCGCCAACAGGTCAGTCAACATTTCAAACAGGTCATGGAATTTCATTTAATATTTGTTTGTAATCTCCTTGAAATAATCAATTAAAAAATTAAAAGAGGTAATAAAAAAAACTATCGGATGAAATCCCTCCAGTTATCTTTAAACTTTGTTTCGGTAAAGGAGCAGATCATCATCATTATCAGATCAATTATTTTACGGAATAAAACCAAAAATAGAAGACAAATTGCCACGAAAGGAGGTAACCTTGTGAATTTATTCTATCGAACCAACTTCATCAAATCATGTTTCCACCGGATGAATTACCTGTATTATTCCCTCAACAATATCAGTAAATTTTATACGATTTTAATTTAACTGTTTACTTCTTCAAAAATGAATTCTAAAACGTGTTTTGTGAACCACCTCCCCTTAAACCATTTCACCTTATTTACACCTAATTTAAAACTATTATCTCTAGCCTGTAATATCTCTGTCTGACTGTGTGGTTGACTAGTAGAGAATGCATCTAGGCATTAAGTCCGCCATTGGTACCATAGACTATGTGCAATGAAGCATAAATAAATACATAAATGAATAAATGCTCATCCTATCCCACTCTATCAAATTATCTTTGTGTAAGTCCGAGACAGAGCATTATTTTGTTGTTCTATCTATGTTCGCGGAGACCCTAGAGCACGAGCATTCTAGATTCTAGCTAAAGTACCAGCTGGTACTTTATCCTTAGAATTATTTCAGTGTAAATGAAAACCGTATTAGTTATCATTGAACTAAACTAAAACTGATTAGAAGATCACGAAAGAACATTCTTGCTCTAGCTCTACCAGTACGTCTACCACGAGTTGCCACATTGAAGGACATTGCCAATTGCCAAAAAATATTTTTTTTTAAATTGGTCCAGGAAAAAACGGTTTTTACAATTAAAAGTCTTTTAATAATACGTTTTTGAGATTTTTTAATGGGAAATATTTTAATAAAACTGATCTTTTGCCTGTAAGTCTGTAACGATGCCGTTTCCCTTCAGTCTCGTGGACGTTACAACCTCCACGATCGCTGGAAACTTCATGGTTTAACTGCTGGCCATTAAAAGTATTTTGTACTTGTTTTCAAATTTGATTCAATTCGATTTTTGTTTCGCATTGCATGCGCAGCTTTTTTGATTCAGTCCTACCAAAACCATCGTGCTGAACGGTTTGTGAGCATTTTACCGGATTACCAGTTTAACTAGTATAACTTACGTGATGGTGTATTTTTAAATACTCTAAATAACCAATTTTGTAAACAGTTAAAACAGTTATAAGTAACAGGAACCCGTGTATCGGGTTCTTCTTTCCTACCTATACTTTTATCCTATTTAATAAACAAGTCACTGGATTGGCTGATCTTTTATTAACTATTCCACAACTACATCTACTTCTAAATATTGTGTGACGAATCCCGGCGCTCCGGCTCCTGTATTGCTGGCCTGCATCGAGGATTCTCGTTAAATGGCGCCCGAACAGAAAAATAGGGTACACAAAATAGGGTAGGGTAAATGCACTAAATAAGTTCCACGCTTAAACACACATTATAAATTGCACAAACGTCCTAAATTATCTTCTTTTTCAGTTACTGGAAATAACAAATATTAATCTTCACTCGTGGTTTCGAGCTGCAGAGAAGAGATATCTTCGATTTTTTGTTCGGGCGCCATATAACGAGAATCCTCGATGCAGGCCAGCAATACAGGAGCCGGAGCGCCGGGATTCGTCACACAATATTTAGAAGTAGATGTAGTTGTGGAATAGTTAATAAAAGATCAGCCAATCCAGTGACTTGTTTATTAAATAGGATAAAAGTATAGGTAGGAAAGAAGAACCCGATACACGGGTTCCTGTTACTTTTAACTGTTTACAAAATTGGTTATTTAGAGTATTTAAAAATACACCATCACGTAAGTTATACTAGTTAAACTGGTAATCCGGTAAAATGCTCACAAACCGTTCAGCACGATGGTTTTGGTAGGACTGAATCAAAAAAGCTGCGCATGCAATGCGAAACAAAAATCGAATTGAATCAAATTTGAAAACAAGTACAAAATACTTTTAATGGCCAGCAGTTAAACCATGAAGTTTCCAGCGATCGTGGAGGTTGTAACGTCCACGAGACTGAAGGGAAACGGCATCGTTACAAGTCTATTCGTAAAAACGCCACATCACAATATGTCATGCTCTTGCAAATCTCCAGTCTATACCCACCTTTAGGTGGAATGACGTATGTATTTTGAATAGGATCTACTTTTTTTTTTGCATGAGCATGCAATTTATATCGAACCCTCAATCATGTTGGCAATTAAGAAAAGTTATAAATGAATACTTAACTGACTGTTTTATTTTTAGACTCTTTAATCACAACCAACATTCAAAAATGTCCGAAAAGACCCAATGTATTGGTTTGTTTTTTCTTATAAAATCACGATTTTATTGTTGATTTAGTTCTTAGTCGATACTAATATTATAAAGAGAAAAGACTTGTTTGTTAGTATTGAATAGCCTCCGAATATACTCCACCGATTTAAAAAAAAAAATCACAATCAAAAAGCTACTATAACAGCTGGTAGTGACATAGGCTATATTTTTTTAAAATTAAGGCTAGTACTAGTAACTACTTACCTAGTACTAGTCTTTAATGGGTGTATAAAAACCCTTAGCGAAGCCGAGACCTACGTATTCTGCACATCATCAGGACCATGTTTTCTTTGTAGACCATACCTGGGAACTCAAAAGTTGCGAAGTTATTGAAGCTTACAGTCGAAAAAAAATCTCAAGATTTTGATGAAAACAAACTCTCATCATTAAGGATTACATAATTTTTGTCCTAAGAAACATCATGAAAATTTCAAGTATTTCCTAACAAAAAATTGCTACTAAAACGTTTAACTCGCAATGTACATCGAGCGTATATTCCTGCGTATGCGCCCCTTGATTATGCGTAACAGCCGCGCGCACGCACACAAGCGCAGGAGCGGTCTGTTGCACGCGTTACAAGATTGCGTGGTCCGTTTTCAGGTTCAAAATTGACACTTAAAAAAAAAATTCGTTTCCTATCATTTGTTTTTTCTGTGACTTGATTTAATGGTCTGAGTGCGTAGACGCCGTTTTCGTTGAAGCCGCCGTCGCTAATTAAAGCTTGTGTTATGGGATACTAGACAACGGATAAACATACTTAAATACATTTTCTTTTGTAAATACATACTTATTATACATAGGAGACACCCAGACCAGTACAAACAGACATGTTCATGCACACAAAATGTTTGTACTGTGCGGGGATCGAACCCGCGACCTCTGGTGTAGTAGCCAACTTCTTAACCATTACACCAAGTCGGTCGTCCCCCATTACATAAGTTAGCTAGCTTTAAGTTTGAAATGTATTATGTATCTCAAAAGTATTTGTTGGTTGTTCTATATAAATAAATAAAAAATCACAATTTCGTGTGGTGTTCACCCAGCCAAATACACTGCAACAGAAATATCTGCGCGACAAACAAAAATAATGATGAAATAATCATGAAATCTCAAAAATTACAAGTGTTAGTGTAGGAGTTACAAATTTTGGGGGTTCTTTTTAGGACGTAGGTGCTCACTAAGACGGGATATTTGACGACACGATTGGCGTTTTGTGCTGTAGCATGGTTTCTCGCCTCGATTTTGGTAGTGTCCCGGGTTCGAGTCCCGGTCGGGTCAATTCAGGAAACGATCTTTTCTGAATTGACTCGGGTCTGGGTGTGCTGGGAGACGCCCTTAGCTTATTTCCTTGTGTGGTACCTCGTAACACAGGGATTTAATAATCCCTACTTCGAGACCATTAAAAGAGGTGTGTTGTCTGGCGCATATTTATTTATTTATTTACATGTCCATATTATTATGGTATTTATGTCTATTATTATTTATATTGCGAAGTTCGACCCTTAAGGGGTTGTTTTTGGGGTTGATAGTTTGTATGAAATTTCGTTACGACAAGTGCTTAGAGTCTCAAATTTTGCATAGGGGTTCTGTTTAGGACGTAGGTGCTAACTAAGACGGAAATTTTCGAGTACTTGATCGTCAGTCGGAAAAAATCTTGTTTAAATCATAAAAAAAAAGTTCACGCGGGCGAAGCCGCGGGCAGACAGCTAGTACACCTTAGAATAATTGCATATAGAAACCAAATCCGCGCGCCCATTTTGAAGCACCCTAATTGGAGCCTTAAATGGCTCCAAACGGACCGCTTTGCAGTGTTCATTACAGCTCCGCAATGTTAAATGTCAAAGCGCGCCGCACGTAAGCAAGCAATAGTCACGCATGTGTGGATCGGATTAGTGCTTCATTTCTGACGGGGCGGTTGTATGAAGACTATCCTTCTATACGTTATTATTCTTAGTACACTTTAAGTAAGCAAATATTCGTGCTAAATCGTGCCATAGCTTCAATTGCGACCTTGTACAGTCACGTACATAGGTGCTAAACTCTTCAAACGATGGTTCATTATGGGCAGAGTGTATGCATATATGCTTAACCGTTTTTAGACCCTAGTGCTAATATGAGAGTCAACTTAACTACAATGGTTACTGCAATAAAATAGTAACTGATGTATGGCTGTAAATAAATTGCAGTGTATCAACAAGTGTGCATTATTATCTATACAACTAGCTTTCGCTTGTGTGATCTTCATTTTTGTAACGTGTATAAAATCTTTGTAAATGGTAGACTATGTGTTATTCCTCAAAACCACGATACTAACGCGCGAGTTATTGCTCGAAGGACCATATGTTTGGAGTCTCACGCAAAGATCGCGTGCAAACACCCACATCCGCGGCAGCCTTCGTGTTCGGGACATCGCAGACAAGCTGCAGGAGTGCCGCCTTCGTTGGTATGGTCATGTCTCACGGAGATCGGCGAACTACGTGGGCAACAAATGTCAGGCCATGCCGCCCCCGCCAGGTACCGGTAGGAGAGGTCGACCCAAGAAGCGGTGGCTCGACGTCGTCAAGGGTGACGCGTGCCAACAGACTCACCACTGAGGATGCACAAGACCGCGCGAAGTGGGCCAAGTAAATAAGAAAGGCGGACCCTGGGACCTCACTCACACACCAGTGTGGGTTCACAACCGGGATAGACCGCACGGATGATGATGATGATGACCATATGTTTGGTGACTGAGCTTAGTAAAAGTAAAAAATATCTTTATTCATATAGACTTTTAAAAAGTACTTATGACAAGTCAAATACAAAAAAATATATAGCAAAAATATACTAAATGAAAATAAACTTACATAAAATAATAATATGATAGTAACTATCATAATTAAACATGATGTGACTCTACCACCGGTTCGGAGGTTGTTTCCGATCGAGAAGACTCCGGCAAGAAACTCGATGGTTACTCTTTTCAATCTTGTTTTTATACACAAAAATTGGATTGACGGAGTAAAGTCATACCAAAAAAAAGTTAAGTGGAATGTTAAATGATAAAGACTGTTTAGGAAGCCTATAAAAATATATTACATGTTTACAAGAGTTCTTAAATGTTAAGATAATAAAGAATGTTGATGAGCGCATCTGTTTGCATGGACGGTTTAAGAATACACTGATTTACGTAAATAATATAATTGCAATGACCGGCGGCCAATGACCTAGATTTGGTCACGCGGTGACGCTGGTGACGATGCACTTTGCTAAAACCTATGTGTTCGGTATTAAGCTGAATTACTGATAAGTTTCATCTAAATCCGTTGAGTAGTTTTTGCGTGAAAGAGTCACAAACATACACACATACATCGTCACAAACTTTCGCATTTATAATTTAATAAGATAAGATAAGATATTAGTAAGAAGTAAGATAGCCTGAGTGAGTAGGTACACTACTGTCGGTCGTGGGTTCGATCCCCACTCATGACAAACATTGATGTGACGAACATTTGTGTTTGTATGTGTGTCTGGGTGTTATTATCTGTTTAAGTATGTATTTAGAAATATTTAAGTATGTTTATCAGTCTCTGACGCCCCTAGTACAAGCCCTCTTGGTGTAAATTGTACCAGATATTTATTTATATTTCAAAATTCAATTATTATGATTGAATAATTTCTAATCATTACAAGGGTGTTTTTTAAGAACATAGTAGAGAAAATACTATTTTTAACAAAATTCATCGGAACTTGTGTTATTTCAAATAACTTGAGATCATGTTATTTATTTATTCTTTATTGCACATAGTCTATGTTACAAAGGGCGGACTTAATGCCTAGAAGCATTATCTACCAGTCAACCACACAGGCAGACAGAGATATTCCAGGCAGTGCTAAAGATAACAGTTTTAAATAAGGTGTACAGAAGGTGAAATGGTATAATAAATCAAAATAAGAAGATTTCAAAGAGAGTTCAGAAACATATATACATAAAAATAGCAATAACACATTATATAGACAAAAAGTAAAATAAAATAACAGACAGATGACAGGTGGATCCAAGAGAATAACAAAACTACAGTTCTTGGGGCGTCAATCTTTTAAAGTGCGCACGCAAAGCCTTTTTAAATGCATATTTACTGCACACATTTCTAACCAAGAACGGCAGTTTGTTCCAAAGTCGTATTGCCGAAACTGTGAAGGAACTAGAAAAATGCCAGAAGAATGAGCGGGTGTAAGGAGAGAGAGAGTATTTACAGAGGGCAATTGACGACTGTGCGAATTATAAAGGAAGAGAAATTTATTTTTTTGATAAGCAGGAGAATTAGGGTCAAAGAGGATTGAGAAAAGGTAGGTAATAAAAAGCTATTTTCGGAATATCATCGGGCCTTGGGCCGTATGACAATATTTTGCTACTGTCGCGGCGTGGCCGTTTACGGTACTAGACGCTCACTTTGCAATGTGTATAATTCGGCATTGTAAACAATGCCTAAAACGTTCAGGCAATGTATGAAATATTCTTATTTTCGCCAACAAAACCCAGGCTTGTCTGTTCTCCACCAAACGGAGTCCATTTAATCTGACTCCTACTTTCCTGAATGCACCGATACCGATAACCAACCACCTCGAACTCTTAGGTATGGAACTCTCTTCCAACCTTCACTTTGGTAGCTCTATTGAGTCGAAAGCAAAAATCGCTGCCAAAAAAACTTGGTATCCTCTTTAAGGTTCGGCGATACTTCACACCGGAACAGCTGTTCCACTTGTATCAAGCACAAGTTCGGTCGTGTATGGAGTACTGCTGCCACCTGTGGGATGGCTCTGCCAAGTACCAGTTGGATGCAATGAACTCAGTGGACCGAAGGGCTAGGAGACTCATAGGCGACGATGCGCTCGTTGGAACCAAACTTCAGAGTTTGGAGCATCGGCGTAAAGTCGCCTGTCTATCGGTTTTCTGGTGTATTTTGGAGAGTGTGCGCAGGAACTACACAACCTGATACCACCGTCTACTTTCTACCACCGGACCACTAGACCCGGCTCTCGGTGCTCGGGGTGAGACGCGGCGCGCGCTTATACCTGACCACGCGGACGAAGTCGCGGGCAACAGCTAGTCATTAATAAAAGAATGTATTCCTTGTTTATGTTTAAGACCACCACTCATAGCGATTGTATAAGTGACCATGATTTTACACGGATGACTGTACTTAACATCTGCGTTATACCATCGCGACATTCGTGACTATATCCCAACGTAGTCAGAGGCAAGTGACTGTTGCCGTCATGGTGAAGGGAACACTCAGAAGCCCACTTTTCACCAATGGTATTAGAACCCAACGTGGTAGGTGTTGATCCTTCCGCCGTTATCCGGGTTGATTCGGTTTTTAATCGATGTCTTGCATCACCGGAGAGCGAGTCGGAAATTAAACAATGAACACAAGTATTATACCAATTGGTTCTAGCCAGATTTGAACTCAGGACTACACGATCCGCGCACGATCCAAGTCAGGTTGCTTAAGAGGATAGAGAAGAGCTGTTTTTTCAAACAAACGTAGTCCCCTGTTTCCACCCAGAATATTGTTATCAGAAGTATGATTTTTTTTTCAAAAAATCTATGGCCACTATTAGCATGTCTCTATGTTTTCGTTTTTTTAATAAACAAATTATCAAAAGAGATATGACCCGTCGAAAATCTAAAAAAATGGTCAGATTTACCGCTGTGTTCAAACATCGATAAAATTAATTTGATTAGATTATATAAAAAAAGGATAACATAGGAACACGGCCAAAGCCACTTTCTATTTTTTACTGAAAAAGTAATTCAATAGAACAAGTTTTTGAAAAGGGATCAGGGGACTACGAAGCATCGATTTTGTGTACTTTTGATAGGTGATTTCGGTCCGAATTTGCAGTTGTCTCTATCGCACTATGCGGGTGGCTCGAGGTTTGCAAAAGACAGCAATAGCTCACCAAGTGTAGTACGTACAGAAAATGTAATACTATAGCATTACTGTGTTTAGAACTTAGATATGTTTTTATTTAGGTATTGCGAAATGCTTAGTAACATATAAAAATACATTCTGAAAAATCAACATTCAAAATACATACTCAAAATTATCATTCTGAATATTAATTATTTTAATATACTGAACAATTTCAGATGGCCCTATTGCAACAAAGTAATATTTTTTCATCTGCTTGTCTACTAATTATTCATTTTAATATAGCAGCATTTATCTCATAAATATTGTTTTACCTTTTTGTTAAATATTTTTAATTTTGTTTCATTTTTGAGGCCTTGGTGTTCACGTTTTACTATTTAATTTCGGTACTGAGCGTATAGGGAATATTATTGGAATTAAAATAGCATTCAAGTGTCACTATGCAGTTAACTAAACCTACTTAGTTTATGTGCATCTCACTATTGCTAGCAGAGTGCCGTGTGCGGTTGCAGTGAGCGATGCGAATGACTTCACCGTCGCGTTTTGCGAGCACGTAAATGTCAAATAGTATGATATCGTTCCTTTCCCATCCCACTCATCAGAGCAGCCCGCTACCGATTAAGGATAGCCTAAACATCCGTGGCATGAATGTTCGTAGCAACCTAAACCAGCGGGACTACATTGAGAGCGTCATTAGAACTGCATCCCGCAAACTCGGAATCCTGAACAGAGTGAGACGATTCTTCACGCCTGGGCAGCTCTGTCTTTTCTCTAAGACACAAGTTCGCTCGTGTGTGGAATACAGACTGCTCTCATCTCTGGGACGGTTCCGCCAAGTACCTACTCGAAGCTCTTGACAGGTTGCAGCGGCGTGCTATCCGTATTATTGGAAACCCAGAGGCAACTTTGACCCTTGAGCCTCTCCAATTGCCAGGCTAAGTGTTCTCTATCGCTTCTACAATGGGGAATGCTCTGACGAGTTATTCCAGCTTATTCCACCCTCACCTTTCACCTGAAGAGGAGAGGTACAATTTTAGCAACTTATGTAGATACTTAACCCTTTTCATGTGCAAATATTTTTTTTATTCATACTTATCGGTATGATATTGATCTCCCAGCAACAATCTAAAACTGAACTCTTTCCAGGCAAATATGGTGTCCTTCCGCGATGACGTACCAGCGCCACAGATACCGCAGTTCTACGCGGGACGAACCATCTTCATCACAGGAGCAACAGGATTCATGGGGAAGGTGAGGCTGGCAATAACTAGTGAATAGGGTATTTGACAACAAAAAAAAAATTTATTAAAAAAATACAATAAAAAAGGGCCCAGAAAAAGTTTTTGGATAATTATAGCCCTTCAATCTTAGGTGGGAAAATTCATTTTTGAAAGTGTATATAAAGTAAATAGCCATTCCTTAATAAACAGAATTTAAAGCAACTTTTGCAAAGAAACCTTATTCATAAACACAAAATTTAATAGATATATAGGTACTCACATGTTTTGCAGAACTCAAAGGAATCGATCGCAATGAAGTCATTTGCCGGCGCCAGTTTGTATGGAGCGTTTTGAGCGAAACCAAGAAGATTATATTTAAACTTGCTTAATCTCGGGGAGTTTTGGTTCTTTTGAAATATTTTTTTAACCAATGTTTTTATTTTTGAGAGGTCTTTCGATAACACCTCAATGAAAATGACAGTCAAATACCCTTTGCCGGAACTTTTTTCCAAACCAATAGAATCTCGGTTGCGATCAAACGACTATCTAGTCTACTATTGAAAAAAGGAACACAGATAAAGCTTCAACAGTTGGCAACATTGCAATGAACTACAAAAAAAAATTTTGGCAGAAATTTATCACTTCTACCAGTTTTTACAGATTTCAGCTTTGAAGAAGAAAATATTTATTGATTTGAAAGACGTTATTGCAGTAACTACTTTGTTTTGCAACTTTACTAAGGGTCTTCAAATCACAACACAATACAAACAAACAAGTATGTAATGTAATTGTACTTCCTATTGCAACAAATCATAATTTATAATGCATAAACTAAACCTTTGCCCTTAGGTAGGTATTTATAATATACCACAGCGTGGCAATCAATTATTATAAAAGTGTTTTGTTCGACACCACATTCGACAAAACATTGTTACATGTAAAAAACGGCTACCTATTGAAACGCATAACGTTTATTGACATAAATTATCTAATAGTCATTATAATTAGTATATTATGGCCACTAACAGCTAAAGTAATACTATAGCATTACTTCAACGCTTAACATCAAATGGCCGAAATTTGTGAAGCAGTCATAGAAAATGCTGTCAAAACTATGCTTTTTAACGTATGTTTTTCAGTAATACTTTTTAAGACTTGTAAGAATATATCAAACAAAATTATGAATTATAAAATTATGCGTTTCAAGGTATGCTAAAACTATGCCAACAATAATATGGATTTTGATGATTACGGATTGCATGGCCTCTTAACAATTTTGCGTTATTATGATAAGTCATGTCAATTAGTATGGAGTCGAGTCAGCGCCATCTAGCAGCAAATTCGGGAAACATTAATAACCGCTAGATGGCGCTGACTCGCGGGCAAACAAACTTTCTCGCAAAACGAGATGGTGAAGTCATTCGCAACTCGCCATCGGCACTTTATATGTTTCATAACTGTTTCTGTTCATCAGGTGCTGGTAGAACGGCTCCTGTCCACGTGCCCTCACGTAGACCGGCTGTTCCTGCTGGTGAGGAAGAAGAGAGACCACACGCCGGAGAAGCGTCTTACTCTACTTAAGGAATCGCAGGTAGGGGTGAAGAGATTTATGATAAGTTAAGATATTCTTAATGCACAAATATAACAATTACAAAAGAAAGTTTACTTAACTTAGGAGTACAATTTAGGCGGCCTTATCGCTAGAAGCGATCTCTTCCAGGCAACCTCTGGGTAGAGAAACCAAAAGAGTAAATAGTTGCGGTGGTGCAAGATGAGCAGTTAAACTATAAAAACATTGACAAAAACTACATACATTTGATTAAGATAGCAATAAATAAACTATCATAAACATCTATACATTACCTAATAAATGTAACTCATCGCTGTCTGTACATTGAAGATAAATGAGAAAAACTCTTATTAGGGGCTTTTAAAAACGCAATTAAACCCACAACAATGGCACTGCAAGAGGTTTGAAAATATGTATTGTATGTATGCACACACAATCAACTTGAGAACTCCACAATAAACAATGTAAAACCTATTCTTGTGTTCGTTAAATGTAACAACACTAACAACTAAATGTTTATCGCAAATAAATAATTTCATTTTTATGTAAAAAAAAATGTATTAAATTTATACTTCTGTTAGGGTCATCGACACGCGTGTGATACTCGTACCAAGTGCTAAGTATTGTAAATCGTTAGGAGTTTAACAAATAGGTTTACCAGTACGAAATTCAACATATTTTCTTAGCTTCATTTCTTAATGTATGATAAAATGGGAGTTTGAACATTTCTGTATCGAGGCTGGCATAGCCATCTACCGCCATTTTGTTTTTTGTATTTAGATAATATTAACATAAATAAACAAAATATTTCTTATTTGTTACAATGTTAAGTTATTCCAACTAAAGTGTCACGATCCAATCCGAATAACTCGGAAACGTGACACTTTAGGGTTTATGAGTTCTCTATTCATATTACCACTTTTATCGTGAGGAAATATCGAGAAAAAACAAAATGGCAGATGGTGACCTATGCCACAAAGGTTCAAACCCCTTTAGTGAAATTTTAATTTTTGTTAAATACAATGCACTAATTTTTTAATGGCCTCGATAGCTCAGTTGGAACAGCAGCCGGACTGTGGAAGGTCGCATGTTCGAGTCTCGCTTGAGCCCTAGGATCAAGTCGATGTTTCTAGATCCTACTCGATTTTATCAGTCTTTTACTTTATCGGCCGAGTGGTGACAAAGCCCGGCCTGAAATCCGGAGTTCCAGGGTCAAATTCCCAGGTCAGGCAAAGCGGATATTACCTTATTCACCACGATTGCCAACCCCAGGTTGGTCATCATCACACACCCCGGCTGTTCCGATAAAACCGAAAGCACCCTTAGCCCAACCTGGGATTTCAACGTCGGACCAATCGCATTTACCACTCGGTCACACGGGAGAAATTAACATATCACAGTAACACAAAAATATAATTAATTTATGGATATTTAATTTCCTTCCTATATCTTTTTTCTATAATCTGTGTTCCTATACCCAACGCTATTTAAAACCCGATTTTTATAACTGTGCACCAAAATCTTTGGGTTGGGAGCATTGAATTTCACCCCGCCGCAAGCTTCCTCACACTCCGCTGAAACGTCCGTGGCGGGTGTAGCGCTTTTGACAACTCGAGGTGCACAGTTTTAAAAATCGGGATATACGTGTTTTCTCTAACTTTTAATATAGCATGTGATAAACACTAAGTAAACCTCTTCGATCAATCTGTCTTTTGATAAATACCTACCGCAATAAAATTCATTGCATAATCGTATTATTAATTAGACGGAATAAACTGACAGCTGCTAATGTCATGTTAGAAATGTTACCAAAAGTTGACCAAAACCCGGGATCCGATAACGGTAGTCCGGTGTTCTAGCCACTCACTAGGCTTCCGGAAGTCCTATTCTCAATCCTCTTTGACAATAATTCTCCTGCTTATTTAAAAAATAAATTCCACTTCCTTCATAATTCGCACAGTCGTCAATTGCGGTCTATAAATACCCTCTCTCCTTACACCCGCTCATTCTTCTGGCATTTTGTCTAGTTCCTTCACTGTTTCGGTAATACGACTTTAGAACAAACTGCCGGTCTTGGTTAGAAAGGCGTGCAGTAAATATGCATTTAAAAAGGCTTTGCGTGCGCACTTTAAAAGATTGATGACGCCCTAAGAACTGTAGTTTTGTCATTCTCTTGGATCCACCTTTCATCTGTCTGTTATTTTTTTTACTTTTTGTCTATGTAATGTGTAATTGCTATTATTATGTAGGTATATATGTTTATGAAATCTCTTTGAATTAATCTTAATTTGATTTAAACCATTTCAGCTTTTGTAGGTACACCTAATTTAAAACTTTTATCTTTAGCACTGCCTGTTGTAATATCTGTGTGTGACTGTGTGGTTGACTGGTAGAGAATACTATTTGAGATTGAACACGCGATGGTGAAGTCATTCGCATCTCTCACTGCAACTCGCACTGGACACTTTGACGACAACCCAGTAAGCGTCAGTTTGCTCAGTCTTATTAAAATTACGACTTTTAGTTTGACAGCGTTTATGTTAAATACTATGTAGAGAAGCTGACATGACATTTTCCACGTTGCCCAGGTGTTCGACAACATCAGGCAGAACTGCCCCGATCAGCTCGACAAGCTCACCATCGTGTCTGGAGACATCACGCTGCCAGGGCTGGGCCTGTCTGCGGATGCTGTTGGAGAGCTCAGGAATGTGAGTATTATTATTTATTTTATTAGAAACGCACAAATTAGACATGCGCGGTGCTCTGACAGATAGCCCGCTTAGAACAACACGCCATTTTTGACACACGCACACAGAGACGTGAGTTTCGAACCGAAGTCAGTGAGTTTCATTGTGGTTTCAGTGTCGCGGTCAGTCGCACTGTCAAAAACATTGAGATATTATTTTTGTTTGTCGCGCAGATATTTCTGTTGCAGTGTATTTGGCTGGGTGAACACCACACGAAATTGTGTTTTTTATTTTATTTAGATAGGACAACCAAGAAATACTTTTGAGATACATAATACATTTCAAACTTAAAGCTAGCTAACTTATGTGTGTCACCTTACTTAGTGGTTGCCACGGCATGCATTGTGAGTGAACTTACAAATTAATAGTTATAAAAACTGAACACAGTACTACTTACTAGGTAAATTACAAATAATACAATTTTGCAGTTACAAGTACATAATACCTACGTACGGAGGTACTTGCGTTACCTATTTAGATTTATCTCTGTGTGCAATTCAGTTATTTAGCTCAATTTGCAAGTCTTCTTTTGAATTCAGTATTTGATTTACTAAGTATTTGTTTATGCAGCTTGTTTGTTTTGACTCGCTGTTTGCACACCCATCATCGCATTGCCAAAGTGAACTGCACTTCAGTACCTAATAATAGTGGAAAACCCTGAAATTAATAAAGCAGTAACTATTCGTATTGAAAAAAAAAACTCTATTTTCAGTTCTATTTCTTAGTAGTTTACCTAAGGGTTTTTTTTTGTAAGGACGCCGCTTCTTGGCCTCGACAGCCTTCAGCTTCACCGGTCTGTAGGGTGAGCGCAGAAGGCTCTCAACCCTAATATGTAAAGTAGCACTCTAAGGGTAAGGGTAGAACCTCGACTCAGAGCGTACTTGAGGATGATCTGACATTTTGGGGAGAGAATCTACCCGGCACGTGCCGGTATCTAGAAAAGGAATTCAAAGGGGGACGCGACGCGGGCCCGCGCCGCCGGCGCGGACGGAAGCTCGGTTGTATGTGTGTGGAATGCGCGGTCAGTCTATGGTGATTGGCGATGGCCAGGGTAATAGGGTCGTCCGGGTTATTTGACCTTAGTAGCGGCCATGCTTGTTTTATTGTTTAATATAAAGGTTCAAACTCGAATAAATCATTATAAAAAACACCCATGTAGTTATCTTACTTAGTTTTGAAAATACATTTTTTTTTCTAATTTCTCAAGGTCATTAATGAAAACTAAATTCCCTTATATATTCCAAAAGCATAAATTATCAGTCCGTTTAATTTTACTAATTAATAGCTAGACAAAAACTTAACTTTAAAAACAAATTGCAAAGTTCTGACTCTTAGGAAAAGCAAGAAAAAAGATATTTTTCGATTTTTCAAAATATTTCAATATTTAAATAATTATGCAGTATTAGCATTTTTTGTTCCTTTTAAAATGTAAGTGCAAAATGTAGCTACATGTTAAAGGTACAACGTAGTTTTTTTCTTGCAGGACCTCTGAGATATTGCATTTCTAAGTTTTTTTCTGATTTATATGGAAATAGGGTTGTCACCATACTTAAACATTTTGGATTAATAAAAAAAGTTTTCTGTAGGCATAATCTGATCATTTCATGACAGAAATGATTTGGAAGAAGCAGCATGCGATATCCATAAAAAAAGGTTTTTCCAAATTAATAATAATAACATACATCCGGAATGGGTTTACTATTATATCGGATCTTATATATTATCTTCGCTATCCGTTAATAGTACAATTTCGTTTGTTTCAAGCGTGATGTCGTCTTCGCCTCGGTTGTTCTCTTCACTGTTAAAGATTACAACATTATCTGTTGCGACTTTTAACAGTGAGATAACTTTTTTTGGTATTGTTTTTTTTGGTTTTTGGCGGTTAGATATTGTACTAGATGATAAGTAGGGATCAGACGATTCTAGTGCGCGATGGAATAAATCTAATATAGTAATTTTCCTCTCAAATTTCCGCGTATGGTGTTCCCGATCGTAACGCCAATATTTATTTCTGGACTCACCGGCTTGTTCAGACAACATACCTATTGGCAATGTGCTGGATTCTATAATTTGCTGACCGTGAATTAATATTTTATGTAGTGTGACAGACATATAAAACCAGTTATACTTATGGCTGACACATATTTAGAGGCGAGAGATTTGCAAAATACACCGAACTTTTCTCCGTCAATTGGTAATCCGCTTGAGAGCGCTACTAAAATAGTATGCAAATCCTCGACTAACCATGTTTCCACACCCAAAATTTCTGCGAATATTTGGCGATTTTTGTCTGAGAGCACGGTTCGAGCAGTATTTCCATCATTAGTGGTACCTGAATTTGGACGTACTACATCAACTAAGCATCACATTTTATCCCTTATTTCTTGTTGAATTTAGTTTTTCTCTCATCTACAATTCTTGCCTCCGACGAGTTTTTTGTCACTCTCCACTTTAAAACAGCTGGATCATTTTTATACCCCAAGTGTAAGAGGAACTCAAAAATCCGAATCCATGCATGTAAAGGGCTTAAACCGTATTTTAAGGTTTCAGGATTTACGGGTTTATTAATTACATTATCCAGGTCGTTGAATTGTGTTGCAGTAGCACCACAACAAGGACAACGCAACTGAGAATTTGTTCCTGTGATTATGGTAAATACCTTTCCATCTTTATCAGTTAGATTTACTTTAGGTTCTGCAATAATGGTTTTGCTAGCTGCAGTTTCCATATAAAGTGCCGTTAAACGTTCTATTCCATTTTTAACCTGCATTTTATCTTTAAGAATAAGTTCTTTTGTTTCCGCTCTATACTGTATCCTCAACGGACGGCAAAATCGAAAGGATTGTGGGCTAGGATTAACCCACAACACAAAACCATCATCAGTTTTTAAACATAACGGAATATACGTTGTGGCAAACAAACATTTTTCAGTATCAACACCATCTGAAAACTTTTGTTTGTAAATGGCCTGCCCTGTAGTTCCGTCGAACCCCCATGACCCTTCAAAGATGCAGTAAACCGTGTCTTTTTGTTTTTGTGTACAATATTCTGAGAGACTGTCATCACAACATTGAATGATTCGACGGTATGTATGCAGTAACAAGCCTTGAAATGAGACACTTGCTTCTCTTTCACTAACGATTATGTCTTCTTCTGGGTAACACATTTTTTTTGCTTCCTGCACTTTGTAATATGGAGGATAAGCTGGAAAACCTCGTTCTTTTAAATCCTTTTGCATATGTATATAATCGTCTACAGTTAATTTCCGATCTATTATTAAAGACAAGGCTTCTTCTGGGGTATAGGGTCTAGGTTCGTGTTTGACTTTATTGTGGTTGCAACTTTTTGGAACGAGTTGGGGTCTTTAGGCATTCGTTAACGACAAACTCTAAATTCTGGGCAGAACTTTTGCCAAGTTTTTCACCAGTTTTTTTATTCACAACCACCTTAGAAAGAACAGAAGATTGCAGAATTTTTTCTAAATTTTTACGAGCCCGTCTCTTTTGACGATCGCTTTGCGCATCATAGGTAGGCGAAATTAATAGGTTGTCAGTGGAAGTTGATGGGATATCAGTAGAAGTTTTGTCTTGTTTCATAGTAGTTGAAAATTCAGGTTCTTGACTAGAAAGTGGATTCTCTGAAATTGATGGGATATCAGATGAAGTTGAAAGGATATCGGAAGAAAAGTTTTCTTGTTGCATAGTAGTTGAACATTCAGGTTCTTGAATAGAAAGTGGATTCTGTATTTCTATGCTTGGCCCTTTGATATCAAAAATAGTGTCAAGCCATGTCTTATTTTTTTTTACAGAAGTACTGAAAGTTTCTTTTGCAGTCTTTATAACGTTTTTCACAGTTACTCAAAAAATTTGTAATATCTTCCTTAAAATATGACCTATGTATGTTATCATTGAGAGGTACACCATTTGGATATAATGCATTAAATACAATATCTGTCCGCTCTTCGATGTCAATATCCAAAAGCCTGTTTTTTGATCCATATGAGTTTGCCTTTTCCAAAAATATATTCAACATATCCAGTTTCGTGAGGTTAATCGGAGCCGTAGTCGTGCTAGAGTCGTCGTTTATCCCAAATGCCACTCGCTGACCAGCGTGAGGGTTGGCGCCCTCATGCCCCCCTTGCATTAAGTCCTCTGGTCGGGGCCCAGAAGGACATCCCCCAGCAGAACGGGTCAGTTCCTGCTGAGGCAAAGTAGTGCCATGGGTCTTTACCGGCTCCATGACACCTCACCCCCGCTTCTCCAGTTATTGTGTATAGGTATTGAGTTTTAGCAATTGCCTCACGAGGGCGGACCCCTTCTCAATACCACACAATAACTTTCATCGAAGAAAAAATACCTTTTTAAATCAAACTTGGTTTTTTTTTCCTGCCCACAGAACATATGCCACATTAACAGAACACATACAATTAATACAGAGTTATTATTACCAAAAACCTACTACTGACAGCAGCGCCTATTTATAAAAAAGAGCAATTATTAATTTTATAAAATTTGCTAGTTGAAATTTATTAGGCATCATCGAGTTGACAACCCTAATCAAAAATTTAAAAATTCATATTTCCCAAGTCCTGCGGTTGTAGCATCTGATTTTTTTTGTGCGAATAGTTATTAATATAATTAATCATCTCGCATTAAAAAAAAATGCGAATAGGGAATGATGCCTTAATAATTAAATAAAATTCAAAATCGTAAAATTTTAATTTTACTCAAAACTTTGAAAGTTTTTCAACCATTTTTTTTTGGTCATACGGTACGATAACCCTTTCAATCTACAATCAGTTTAATGAATTATAAATACGTAGAGAAAATATAATTAGTTATGCTGGTTTCTATGGATTTTTCTTAATTTTCTTAATATTTCAAAAACTATGGATCAAAGAGTGATGAGAGTTTTATTCCTAAGTATGTCTATTTTAATGAGATCTATCTAATAAACCGATGAACTGATGATGGCCGCTACTAAGGTCAAATAACACACTGTGGGGTCGTATAAAACGTCCCGCGGACGACGCCGTCCCCCTGAGACACTATTTGTGTCTGGCAAATATCTTGCCGCCTCAACTACTAAGGGATTAGGGTGGGTCTGAGCAGACACAAAAAATTGGATTGACAATTGCATAAGGTACTGCGAAATAGTCTGCAGTCCTAAGTCAATATGAAGATTTTCACTACCACGGGGCTCCCGTCGCTTTACGCATGAACCTATTCTGAATCACTTGTAACAGAGAACCTTCTGTACGGAGTACTATCAGGTACCTACCTATTCCAAAATCATATTCTTGGATAGATATTCATTTGTTTTTTCGAGAGCATCGCACTAACTAAGGGTTAAGCAACCCAACCACAGATTACTTAATAGTTTCCAACGTTACAGATAAATCACTTTAAGAAATTTACAATTTTGTCAGTTTCAAATGCGTGCTGTTATGTGTCAGGCATTTCTTGCCGGGGCTACTTTCGATATAGATGTCGTAAGCAGTTAGTCAGTAGGTACCTACCTACAATACGTCATCGCGTCAGTTGAACCGCAAGGAACGCGTACAAACGTACGTGGCTGTTGACAATCAACTGCCAAATGGGTGTATCATGATCCGGCAGCCGGTAGGCAATTTTCAAGCGCAAGGACGTGAAGTGACAGGGGCCTGCCCCAACTCGGATCAAGGATAATGTGGTCCCGAGCTGAGTTCAAATCCAGCCAAAAATGTGTCCATTGTTAAATTCCCGACTTAGCTCTCCGGTGATGGAAAATATCGATTAAAAACCAAATCAATCCGGATAACGGCGGTGGGCTCACAACACAACCTACCACGTTGGGTTCTAAGACCATTGGTGAGAAGTGGGCTTCTGAGTGTTGCGTTAACCATGACGGCAACAGTCATTTGCCGTTTGGGATAGAGTCGTTTTGGTATGTTTTGTTTGTTTTTTGTTCATTAGAATCCTTTTTCATTTTCATCTTGACCTTTTTGTGCTCACGCGGATCTAAGCTTCTATAATACTTACTTTAAAAATCATTATCTATTCTGAAAAGATAGTTTTTGTGGCGATTAAGGAAGCAATGATTGGAAACGTGCTAAAAAGAGATAATTGCGCTGTGATTATTATTATATTTACGTAGAACACATTCGTCACTAAGTAGGTACTTAACAGTATTAGACGACACGATTGGCGCAGTGCGCTGAAGCACGGGTTCTCGCCTCGATTTCCGTAGTGCCCCGGGTTCGATTCAATTCGATTCCATTTCAATCAATTCAGGAAACGATCTTTTCTGAATTGACTCTGGTCTGAGTGAGTTGGGAGACGCCCCTGGCCAATTTTCTTGTGTGGTACCTTGTAACGCAGGGATATTAATCCCTTCTTCGAGACCATTACAAGAGGTGTGTTGTCTGGCGCATAGAAAAAAGTATCAGCATTTTTTGTTAAGTTATTGTTTGTTTTACCTAGTACACATTGTCATTATAGCACTTCAAACTTTACATGTGGGATTTATGCTGCGTATTTAAGACCAATTTTACAATGGTTTTGTAAATGTTGATTTGCGGCGTCTGTCTAACATCCTCATTTAGTGAGAGTGAGAAGTTTACTTCAATAACCCTATTGGACAATTATTCTTGTAGATACTAGATACTAAATTCTGAAATAATAAATTACACTCCATATTGTTTAGTTCAGTAGGGCTGGCACGAAGCATTGACAACGTAATCTCATCGTTTTCGTACTAACAGATAAATTATGATGTCATGCCAAATAATTAAGTAAGATGAGTACGAGTATCTAAATGGCCACTCAATTTGGTCGGTTCTATCGTAAACTAGGAAGGGTGTTTTTAATGCCTGGTTTTTAGGGTGGGCCTGTACTTTTGACAGATTTATAAGACGTTAATACCACATAACGCAATAAATGATTATGCATACAATATCGTGCGGATTTCATCACGCACTCGGGATCGCAACGCTTCGCAAATGTCTCTTTTACAGACTTTAAAAAAGGAGGAGGTTCTATTTCGACTTTATTATTTTTTATGTATGTCCAGTGATTTCGCAGTCATTTGTGAACTGATTTAAAAAATACTTTTTTTTAAACGAACGAACTTCGTCAAGTCAGGATCTGCTGATGGGATCCCAGGGTAATCGAGGGAAACCCTGAAATTTATTAAGTTATTGAATTAATAAAAAAAACTTGCAGTACTGATGTTGTAACAAAAAAAGATTAAAAATAAAAATGTTTGAAGAAAAATATAAAACCCACTTCAATAAAGTCGTACTTAGCGTCTGCAATAACACTAACGTCTTAGAATAATAACGTAAAGAAGGATAGTCTTCATACAACTGCCCCGTCAAAAATGAAGCACTAATCCGATCCACAATTCTTGTGTTCTCTATTGCTTACAATCCCTTACAATGGGGAATGCTCTGACGTGTTATTCCAGCTTATCCCACCCTCAACTTTCCACTCCCGTACCACGCGTGCTGGACTACGGCGTCACCCACACACAACTCAGCATTTGTTGGCCCGAACTAAAAGGTTCAGTGACTGGTTTCTTTGTCGTACCATCCAGACGTGGAACGCTCTTCCAGCACATGTGTTTCCTTCCTCGTATAGTCCCGGGTTCTTCAAGCGGGGCGTGAAAAGGCATTTCTGCAGGCCTTCAAGGTGAGGATGGCCAGCCCAGTGATTCGTTTGAATGACTGGGCTTGTCAACCTCATATACCTCACGACCTCACGACCGCTTTCCATCAGGTGGAGTGAGGTAATCTTGACGGGCAATATAAAAAAAAACATGCGTGACTATTACCTGCTTACGTGCGGCGCGCCTTGACATTGAACATTGCGGAGATAAGATAAGATAAGATAAATAATCTTTATTGCACAAACATATACTAACAGCACGTAAAAACAAAAGCTGTAATGAACACTGCAAAGCGGTCCGTTTGGAGCCATTTATGGCTCCAAATAAGGTGCTTCCAAATGGGCGCACGGACTTTGTTTCTATATGTAATTATTCTAAGACTAACGTATAATCTTTGCTTCTCAGGTCTCGGTGGTGTTCCATTCGGCTGCGACCCTCAAATTCCACGAGACCCTAGCCAAGGCTGTGGAGCAGAATGTCCGCTCCGTCATCAGGGTCCTGGAGCTGTGCGACAATCTGCCCAACATCCAGGTGAGGATATTCACTTTCCATTGTTTCATCACCATTGCGGAACTCCCAACAGACGAATCCACTACTATTTTAACCAATGACCTTTGAATTAATAGGATTTAACTGTCACGCGTCGTATGTTAAGTTCAATATCCAGTGTATAGAAAATCATTGACCATTTCTGAACTTTTGAACTCTAACTGCTCTAACTGACAAAGGTAACTACTTCAACTCCCTTGCTCATAACAATAAATCCACCTTTGTAAAGCTTCCAATTATAATCACTTGTATCCATCATGGAATAGTTCGGATATGCTTTCTTCCGAGGACGCTGCGAGGACGAGCTCTGCTGAAGTTTTCCCAATGAGTTAGCGTGGAGTTCTTCAAGAGGGGTTCGATAAATGAAAAGAATTGAAAAAAAAAACATCAAACCAAAGATATTTGATAACAAATATAGAGATGATGGGCTCTTTCTTTTAAGTGCTACCGCACCTGTAATAGAATGAGTCACTCTTGCATAACAAACACAATTTAAATAACAGTAAAAAGCTATTTCCCTAATTTACCGAAACTTACTAATAAAATTTATCTTAATGTTTTATAGGGGTAAGCGTTTGTGAGTTTGTATGTTTGGGACAGGTAATCTCCGAAGCTACGGAACCGATTTTAAAAATTCTTTCAACCATAAAAAGGTACAGTATCCCTGAATGCTATGACATATATTTGCTTTGAAATAATTAGTTTTCAGCCAGATCTAATAACACTTACTAAGTAATCCGGAAAAAAAGCGCCACAGTAAATCTTTTCGTGCGTGCGCTGGCCCTACTGTTGAATAAACATGTATACAATGTACTACAAAAATATAGGTTTTAAGTAGATCCATAAAAAAGTCCGCGACACAATAGGTACATCTATATTTTATTAAGGTACCTATGTTTTGTGTTAAAAAATAAATGTGTAAATTAGAAGGTAGATTTTAAGAATTGTTATTACACAAGCATATCAATCCATAAGATTAAAAATTATTTCATCCTCAAGAGAATTTTACGTAGATAATTTTTGTCCTTCACACCACATTAATTGGATTAATAGATTCTGATACGGTGAAATTAAAAAATACGCACGCAAAATTATTGAAATATTTAAAAGCGAAAGGTCACTTCATCACCAAATTTCAGAAACTACAAGTGCTAGGAGTTGAAAATTTTGCATGGGGGTACTTTTTAGGACGTAAATGCTCACGTAGGACTTCACCATTGCGTTCTGCGGGCACGTAAATGTCAAATAGTATAGCATCGAGTCTGCGGTATCTAGCGGCCTTAAGTTTTGCCCGAATTCACCGCTAGATGGCACTGATTCGATATGGAATCTAATACAAATTTACATGCTCGCAAAACGCGGTGGTGAAGTCATTCGCATCGCTCACTGCAACTAGCACGAGCTACGCGATCACATCAGTTCTTTTATAGATTCCCTTATTTTTGATTCAGTCACTAAGCGAAATACCTGAGCATGGATCTTTCTACATTGTTTGTTGTGTGCCCTTGAGCTCTCTTGAGGCCGTAAAGCGGAGCAGGTACATTGCTAGTACATACTATACTTATTCTGTGCTTTATAGTTAGACATTGTGGTTGGTATCTCTACGTAACATAATTAGTACTATAAAAATACTATAAATGTCTGCTTAGTAATTTTTCAATTGTCAACTATTATCTTTCAGGCGCTGGTGTACGTTTCGACAGCCTACAGCAATTCTGACCTCAGTGTGGTCGAGGAGCGGGTGTACCCCCCACCAGCCTCGCTGCAGGGTCTTCTGGCGTTGACTGATGCTGTGCCGGAAGAGCTGCTGGACTCAATCACAGAGAAGTAAGAATTTGGAGCCTTCTTCGATCGGATTGCAATGTCACAGTGGTTAAACATGGTGTCTTAGATAGATTGGAGATCTGAAAAGATTGTGTCAAAACCCCTACATTTAATAACTGTTAAGACGTAGCATTTGCTATGCTGAGGATTGTATTAGTTGCAATAGCCTGAACAATGCGGGTGGATGACGCAGCAAATACATCAATCACTATCTTCAACTCAATGATTGGATGTTACTAGATCAACGATAGTGACTGGACCAATCATTGTAAGATGGACGGAATAACTTACAGCGAATTTTAAATAGTTGCTTGACTACCAGAGTGAGAGATGCGAATGACTTCACCATCGCATTTTGCGAGCAAAGCAACGTGAATTTGTATGGCATCAGCGCTATCCAGCGGCCTTGATGCTGCCCGAATTTGCCGCTAGATGGCACTGACTCGATTCCATACTAATTGACATTTACGTGCTCGCAAACTGCGATGGTGAAGTCATTCGCATCTCTCACTTCAACTCGCATTCGACACTCTGTTGACTACCTACAGGTCTGCAAAACGTGGGCTTCTGAGAGTTCCGTTCACCGTGACAGCAACTGTCAACTGGCTTCTGACTAACCTGTTTGGGATATATTCGTGTGCTATATATTAAGTTCGATTGATTTGATGTTTCTTTTTACAAACCTGCGTATATTTGGATTTTTACAAACATAACATTTTAAAATGTGACTGTTGCAGGTACATCTCCCCGAAGCCTAACACGTACACGTTCACAAAAGCTATGGCGGAAGTCGCCGTGATGCAGCATGGGGGAGCATCTTACCCCATATCTATATTCAGACCCTCCATAGGTAATCTTACGGAAAACTGTATTGTTTTTGGCTAATTGACAGTAGTTCAAGTTTTACATAATTGTTAAACTTAATGAGTAACATAAACATAATTAACAACATAATTGTTTAACTTAGTTTGACGACCGACTTGGTGTAATGGTTAAGAATTTGGCTACTACACCAGAGGTCGCGGGTTCGATCCCCGCACAGTATAAACATTTGTGTGCATGAACATGTCTGTTTGTACTGGTCTGGGTGTCTCCTATGTATAATAAGTATGTATTTACAAAAGAAAATGTATTTAAGTATGTTTATCCGTTGTCTAGTATCCCATAACACAAGCTTTAATTAGCTTACTTTGGGGCTAGATGGCGCTGTGTGGAATAATGTCCAGGGATATTTATTTATTTATTTAATGAGTGGTATTCGAGAGATGAAAAGAATTAGCTAGATTTAGCTAGACTCATACATAATAGATAGAGTTAACTGGAGTTCCGTCACGTGCTTCGAGATAATGAACTGTGGAGCTCATGATTTGTCGATCTTATGAGTCATCATCATCCGTGCGGTCTATCCCGGTTGAGAACCCACACTAGTGTGTGAGGCCCCAGCGTCCGCCTTTCTTATTTGCTTGGCCCTGCACTGGCACTGCATCCTCAGTGGTGAGTCTGTTGGCACGCATGTCACCCTTGACGACGTCGAGCCACCGCTTCTTGGGTCGACCTCTTCTACCGGTACCTGGCGGGGGCGGCAAGGCCAGACATTTGTTGCCCACGTAGTTTGCCGATCTCCGTGAGACATGCCCATACCAACGAAGGCGGCACTCCTGCAGCTTGTCGATCTTATGAGTCTTTGAGGAAAAGTTTTCGAGCATTTAATATACGAGCAAAGGGCATTCAATATCAAGTTGAAAAGCCATTTTCGGGTTGTATGTACGTCGAGCAACTTGTCTGTCCCAGCTGTCATTACTTGGCGATCATACCTTTTGTTCAACTTCCAGTGATCTCCGCCCTCCGCCACCCCTTCCCTGGCTGGGTAGAGAACCTGAACGGCCCCACCGGAGTAGTGGTAGGCGCGGGCAAGGGCCTGCTGCACGTGTTCCGCTGCCGCGCTGCCGCCAGAGCCGATATGCTGCCGGTGGACATCGCTATCGATACCCTCATTGCTGTGGCTTGGGAGACTGCCACGAATAAGTGAGTTATTTTCTCATTATTAGCTTGTTAGCAATCTACTTGCTTACGGCCATCATCTTCATTTATTGGTCTTCTTCAGGGGTATACCTGCACCGAACCCGGGAATGATAGGGCTACCAGTAACTGGGGTCATTATTTATTGGCGCGCTAGGCTAGGACGGATTGTCGACCCCATCGCGACGGCGGAAGCACCTGTTTACAGGTGCTTTGGCCTCCCACCTTCATGAGGGGATCGGCAGGTTGCGAATTTTTTTGTAGGGACCCCGCCTCGCCGCTGAAGTGTTGAGGTCGAGTGCCGTGAGGTTTAAGTCGGTAGAAGTCCGACATAGCCTCGTCGTCCCCCTGAGCGGCGAGGTCTCCATGAGTATTTACCCACGATAATAAAAAAAAGGATAGATTGGCAAGCGCAGTGTCTAGCTTCTTTGAACCAGTGAAGCTGCTGGCCATCATTAGAGTTACATTTTAAGTTCGACTAAAAATAGATGGTTCTACCGCCACCGTTCAGTTGTAAGAGCCTTGTCTAAGCTGTTATATAGCAGCACCAGGGGTATTACAATCCCTTATAACTTGTAAAGTTTGATCCCTAAACTTAGCGTAGCGAGCAATTTCGTAATATGATCTTTCATTCCTAGCCATTCAGCGGCCACCTGGCACTAACGCATCCTCTAGGCTGGATATTTACAGACGAAATTGCTACCTACCCTCAGTTTAGGGAATTAACTGGACTGGATATAAGCGATTGTAATAAGGCCCCAGACAACCTTTGGTAGTAAAGAAAATTCCAACTCGATCAGAGTTGGGGTGAGGTTCTTACTTACTTCCAGATCCTCAGTTTCGCTGTTTTTTATACATGGAACGTCGTCGAAAAACGCTCTAGAGCCAATTAACACATGCAGTCTCGAGAGGTTTTAATAATTCTAACTGTTCTTTCACAGATCGCCGGATGTCCGCGTATACAACTGCAGCACTTACAGGAACCCCACCACTTGGGGTGCCTTTGAGCAGAACCTTCGTCACCTCATCCGGGAACACCCTCTTGACAAAGTGCTGTGGTACCCATACGGGGTTAGCATAGAGAATGGGTAAGTTCACTCGATTTATGGTAAAGATATTTTTACATGAGTCCATAGTAGTGGGTAATAAGTTTTGCCGGTACATATTTCCATTGAGTCGAATGTCTAACGAACGTGACAGCCTCAGACGCGTTTATTGGGTACTAAATTGGTGTGATAGTGCGAGAGCCCCGTTGCACAAAATTAATATCGATGGGGGCAAATTTACCTGCAGGAACTACATTACCACCTTCTCCTCTACCTATTCATATAATAACAAAGCAAAAAAAAACAACTTAAAAAAAACTATTCCAAAACAGAACACTGAAAAGTAAAAAAATATTGCTTATTCTTCTAAAACTTATACGATAATTAAATGTAGGTACAATTATTGTTATTGTCAGAGTCGGTGTCAGTCAGCCAAGAAAACACTACAATAATAGACCTGGAAATATACTTATTTTTTTACATCTCACGTTTAAGTATGTATGTAGGTAGTTACAAACCTACATTGGCTGACTGACGCCGACTCCAACTATAACAATTTTATTTTTATATCATACATTGGCAAGCTTAAGGCCCGCTTGATGGTAAGCAGTTACCGAAGCCTATGGACGCCTGTACCACCAGAGGCATTACGTGCGCGTTGTCGACCAGCTAAGAGATACCTGATAACTCTCCTCATATAGGACCCCATACTGTATTCCCCGGCATTATATATTCCACAATCGGATTGTTCGCGGGAGGAAATTCCTCTGAAACCGCACTGTGCGCGGTTCCAGTGTGTGAGGATGAACACCCTGTCGATGGCGAGCGGTGCGATGATAAAAATTAACTGTGGGCATCATTTCAAGCAGTTCCTCGGAACACAACCCATTGTATAAGCGGTAGAACACACATAAGAAGGCAACGTCTCTCCTCAAACCTATGGTTCTCTATACCACTTGCGAGTTTGTGATCGTCAACTATTCTCACAGCTCGTCATTGAACCGACTCAAAAGGCTCAAGCTGGTATCCTGGTGCTGCCGCCCAAAGGTGACAATACTCCTTAAGGGGCCGTACTAGCGATTTATATAACAGCAGTCTTACCTACATTATATATATAATAGTGTAAGTTTTAGAAGAATAACCAAACTCTCATAAAACTACCCTTGAAGTATATCTTTTCCAAAAAAAAAGAATTATCGAAATCGGTGGGCGTGTTAATGAGTTATTCGTCCATTTGTCCCGCATGTAGTTTATCTAGAATTAAGACTTATATGGTTTTCTCATGGATGCCACAGTCAGAACTGGACCAAATTAAAATGGAACTACACGGGAAGCACTAGCTTTCAAATAAAAAAAGAATTACGAAAATCGCTCCACCCGGTCGAAAGTTTTGAGGTAACAAACATAAAAAAAATACAGTAGAATTGAGAGATCCTTCTCCTCTTTTTGAAGTCGGTTAAAAATAAATGCGAGAATTTATAACGAATCTCCCATTCGTAGTCTGTAGTTATTATACAATATGACCCGTTTGTAGTGTAACAAACTTAGGCTGTAAACTAGGTTAAATAATTCATCGACAAAAAACGTAAAATGAGAAGAGGAAAAGAGCTCCCACTTATTATTGTAAATTTAACAGGGGTATAATGTTTTTTTAAATTTTCCTTTCAATTTAATTTAATTACCTACTTGTAATTTTGTTAATGTAAATAGTAGAGCTATGATATTTTTTAAAATACTTGAATTAATATGCCATAATTTGTAAATAAAATGGCTACTGCCAATATCTTCTCCACTTAAAAAAAAATTGACAAACTTCCCAAAAAAATTGCAGTGATAATAATAATTCAAGGTGAGGATGGCCAGCCCAGTGATTCGTTTGAATGACTGTGCTTGTCAACCTCATATCTGGACCTCACGACCGCTTTCCATCAGGTGGAGTGAGGTCATCTTGACGGGCAATATAAAATAAAAAAAGAACATAGGATTTTGATTTTTCTTGAAAACAATTAGGTACCTAGTCAACCTACATATTTTTTAGTAAATTTTAAAACTAGGTGCACTATTTTTGCTACACATCATTGGAACATTAACAACATCAAATAATCTTAGCTCTAGAACTTAAAATCACAAAATTACAAGTAAATAAACAAAATAAAAGATGAATTTGAAAAAAACATTAAAACCTCTGTATCTAGTTTACAGCCTCTACGAACGGGTCTCATTGTATATTGAATTGAAATAAACTTTATTACCAGTTATACCTACTGTAAAGATTATCGAAGGATAGAAACTACTCAGCTCGAACAGGACTCAAACCTGCGCCTTCCGCATTCATGGCGGCCCGCTCTCTCAACTAAGCTACCGCGGCTAATTATTTAGACTTAACGAATTTTTCAAGCGGATCTTACGTTGTAAGCCAACGCTGTTTCAAGATATTTAATTTTCGATAAAATTAAAGTAGCATTAAGCACAAAATCGCAGGTGATTCAAGTCAATTCCCAAAAAGCCGATCTCAAAATAAGGGATAATGGGATTGAACAGGTAAATGAGGCTAGAAATTTGGGCGTGTTGATGGATAGCAACCTGAGGTTTGAAAACCACGTTCTCAACACTGTTAATGATTATTCTAATGTTTGCTATCATGCATCACCTAATGCATTTAATTGAACGACAAAAGTTTGTGGTCATAGTAGGAATAATCTGCTCCTCTGCTCAATATTGTGTTCTTTTTTCTACTCGCATTGACTGTACTCTGAATTTATTTTTTGTAAAACAAACAAAGTTGAAAAGAGTAACTATCGAGTTTCTGGCCGGAGTCTTCTCGATAAGAAGCAACGTCCGAACCGGTGGTAGATTCACATTATGTATATTCACGATGTATACTAATATTGTACTATTTTATTTACGTTTATTATTATTATTTCTATATACTTTTTTTGACATGTCATAAGTGCTTTGTACAAGCTTGAATGAATAAATGATTTTTTTCTTTACTTTACTTACTTTACTAATCTGTTAATTTATATTGTATTGGTAATTTCAGTGTTATTATGATTGTGATTTAACAATTTTTGTTAGGAATAGTAATTTTAATGTATTGGCATGCCATAAATGAATATAATTTATTAATGTAATGAACATTTGCACGCTGTTAATTTAGCATATTTTAATAATAATAATAATAATAAATAAATATCCCTGGACATTATTCCACACAGCGCCATCTAGCCCCAAAGTAAGCTAATTAAAGCTTGTGTTATGGGATACTAGACAACGGATAAACATACTTAAATACATTTTCTTTTGTAAATACATACTTATAATACATAGGAGACACCCAGTACAAACAGACATGTTCACGCACACAAATGTTTGTACTGTGCGGGGATCGAACCCGCGACCTCTGGTGTAGCAGCCAACTTCTTAACCATTACACCAAGTCGGTCGTCAATTTTAGTGAGACTATGTGTACCTGATCAATAATAATGACACATGTATTTATTTAACCTGAAATTTATGCAAATAAATTGTTTGAGTTTGAGTTTGCAACACTGTTATTCGGAGTAACTAAAAATCAAAGTCCGCCTTACCTTTTCACAAAACTTAATTTTACTCAACGGCAATCCCGAATCACTGATCGTCTCATCGGTCCTCCATTCAGAACAGCTTCGTTTTGTGGTAGTTTCCGGTATGCCGCAACAAAGTGTTGGAATAATATTCCACCACCATTAAGAAAATCTTCCACAGTTAACACTTTTATGGTAAATTACAGGAAACATCCAAAAAATTAACGGCTAAATGAAAATGTAAAACCAAGCAGTACCCACTCGTATGACCTTTTGTCCCTGCCATCATGACATTATAGAATATAGAAAAATATAAATTAATATGTATTTCATTAAATATATCGTATTTGTAGTTGTTTGTGTATTTTTATCTAGGCCTAAATATAGTATTAATGTGTATTAAGCCTTATCTATAATTATTATGATCTTTTATTAACTAATGTAACTACACCATTTGCAGCCTGTTTACTGCTGGGCTACGTGTCTATTTTGTTGGCATCCGCAGACCAGTGGCCGTGACGAGCTATCTCGTTACGGCTTTTAAACTGAGCGGAGACGATTTTGGTACCTTTGTCTATTAAATTAAGATTCAGAGTGGTTTTTTTGTTTTGCTGTCGAATGTATGTTTTTTTGTTTCTTTTATATTTGGACCTAGTTCTGCAGAAAGCAGCCAAATCGTACTTTTTCCGAAAATGAGATTTAAACACAGCCATACTAAATTCGACATGACGGATTTTTTGCAAAGACAGCCATGTCGATATCTCTTCTCATAGCTGAGATATGAACCGTCAAATGCAGCCATCTAAAAAATAATATTTTGCAAAAAACAGTCATCATGGTGTTAAATGCAGCCAATTTTGACACAAAGTGCCTAACCTATATTGCAGAAATAAACCATCTTACATGGCTGTTTTATGCAAATTTCAAAATGTTAGCAGGTATCGCGGTTCGAGTTACGTTTAAGACAGCCAGTCTACGATGGCTGCTTTCTGCAAATGGTTTATTTGGTAGATGTACATACTTGGCTTTTTTTAACACCATTGAGGCTGTTTTTATCAAAATTTAATAACAGGTAATTACAACTTTTTTTGTTGCCTACTTATTAATTTTATGTCTACTTCCTAATAAGGATTTTAAAGAAATCAGTTTTTACCATCAAATTCATTTAAATATCCCGCCACTGTACGTATAGATAGGTAGGAACGAGTAGGTACCCCAGAAAAAACACTGATAGAAATCGATATTCCTAGATAATAAGTCTGACTCCTTCTACTACAATGATGATAATCCCATAGATGAAAATACGTTTGACGATTATTCCGCCACAGATGGTTCAGATTACGTTCCATCAAGCAGAAATTACAGTTATTATTCTGACGTTACTTACATATTTTAGTGAGGGTGAGCAGGATTTAATTTTAACTATCTCCGAGGTATGCTACAGAGGACAGCAGGAACTTGAAGATTCTACAGTAGAAATTAATTTTGGGACCCCAGAATCACCGTCATTGCTGGTGGAGCAAGTTAATGAACCCGATGGATCAATGCAAGATCAAGAACAATCTTCTCATTCAGGGAGACCATCACGTGGTAGAAAACGAAAATGTCCTCAAAGTAGGCCAGAACGGAAACAGGCACGGAATAGTAACAAATAATACTATGATCATAGATTAAGATATAAACCACCAAGAGACTTCGTAGATTTTACTTGCAAATGCAAAAATAAGTGCAAAACGACTGTTTCCTTGCAGACACGCATTATTTTTAACAAAAAGTTTTAGAGTCTTAGATCATATAATTCGCAGAAAACTTTTCTGGCGTTTTTGTGAAGGAAGTCAGAAGCGGAAAACCTACGAAAAGAAAACAGTTTTTTCGAAAATATAAAACAAAACTCATATCTAACGTTTGTCGAGACATGTTCTGCAAAGCTCTTAATATATGCTCAACTAGAATCTCAACAGCCATGGACGAAATTCATTCGAGGCAACCACTGCTAGACCAAATAGGTTCAAAAAAGAGTGGAGAAAATAGGGTACCTGGTACGTAAACAAGAAATAAAAGAATTCATGAATTCACTCCCACTGTACACGTCTCATTATAGCAGGTCTAAAACTTCGGCCAAATTTTTTAAACCTAGAGTGACTCTTTCCTGGTGTTTATGATGAATATAAAACTAAGGTGAGCCCGAACGCTGTGAGCTATAGTTTCTCCAAAAAAATATTTTACAGCAACTTTAACATCAAAGTCAAAGTACTTAGCAAAAAAACATGCAATCTCTGTGACAAATTCCGCATCGAACTAATCAATGCAGAAAATAACAGTGAGGACGTCAATTCTATAAAAGAAACACATAACAATCATCTTCATCAGGCCGAAAGAGCAAGATCTCAATTTAAAAAAGACAAGTTATTAGCTAAAAATCAGGAAGACGTCGAATGTCTTACGTTTGATATGCAAAAGACGCTGCCATTACCCCGGATTCAGGCAAATATAATTTTTCACAAAAGACAGATCTGGCTCTACAACTTAGGTGTCTACAGTTCTAAAAACAACCAAAGCTACTGTTATACATGGATCAAAGGGCAGGCTGGACGTGGCGCACAGGAAGTGGGATCTTCTTTTCTGAAACACATCGATAAGAATGTCTCTGACACTGTAAAATATTTAATTCTGTGGTCGGATTCATGCGGCGGTCATAACAGGAATATAAGAATTACTCTTAAGATGAAAGCTGTACTCGAGATGAAACCAAACCTACAAACTCCCATTGTCCCACTGCTGGGTAAAGGCCTTCATCATGTAAATCAAGTTATCGCTACAATTGATGGGTATTGGCTTGATCACCACGATTGCCAATTGCGGCTTGGTGATCACAAATCCGGGCTATGTTCCGAAAAATTCTAAAACGTACTTTGCACGACCTGGATATTGAACCGGGACCTCTGGGTTTCGGGCCGAGCTCTGAAACAACTCGTCCACGGAGGCATTAAGTAGTCAATATTAAAGAAAAAACAGTATTTAATACAAACATTTTATTATTTTGTAATCGTTTGTACGTTTTACTCACTGGCTATAAATTTTTCTTGTCTGTTTTTAAGTACTGTTTTCCCGTTTTGAATTAATGCAAGAAACAGCCACCTTACATGGCTGGTTCTTGTTTTATTGCATTTCTATGAAAAAAAACTATTTTGTTGAAAACAGCCACATCAAAAAAAGCAATTATTGGGATTATTCGAAACGATTCGAAATACTGGATAGGACATAAAAATTTGCTTTATTATTCCCTATTATTCTCAAATAAAAAATAAACAGAAAATTAATAAATAACGGAAGTGCAACCATCGACACTAAAATGCTTATAACTCTGTTTTTACTTTTTGCCATATGGCTGCTTTCTGCAGAACTATTTCCATTTTTGGTACCGAATAAACTTTTTTCTATTTCGATAGGATAGGTAATTTAAATTTTAGTTCATTGCTGATTATAAATTTTACCTTTGGGAATTCTTGAGTAGTTGGTTCCTTCCTGTAGTCGATGAGAGTCCCAATTAAACAGCAGTATTCGTTTACTTAAATAATTATACAAAATTATCAGTCAATATCATCATAGTGGCGATGAACATTATTACTAAATCTGAATTGCTTTTTTATTGACGCTAATTCATTTCATATCAGGAGATTACAATAAGTCAACCGTATTACCGTACCAATTTTCCGGTTCGCTCGCGGAAATTGGCGGCAAAGTTCAGTCAGTTTTTTCTTCTGTCAACAATGACCTAGTTGTATCGTTCGGAAACGCTATAGTACGTTCAGAAAGCCGTGTGCGAGCACAGAATAAAATGAAAAGTGCGAGTTACAGTGAACGATGCGAATGACTTCGCCATCGCGTTTTGCGAGCACATATAAGATGGAATCGTGTCAGCGCCATCTTGCGGCCTCAATGTTGCCCAAATTGCCGCTAGATGGCGCCGACTCGATGCCATATATGGTGAAGTCATTCGCCTCCCTCACTGCAACTCGCACTCGGCACTCTGTTCGGAATCGCCACAACCATTTTACCTGTTTTTTTCTTATTCCAGATTTATCCAAAAAGTTTTGGAGACCTTGCTTCAGACGTTACCCCTTCATTTAGCAGAATATGCTTCCCGAATCCTGAGAATAAAAACAAGGTAAAAAAATGAACAAAATAAAATAAAAGTGGTTTAGTTCTAACGTATTGTTCATCTAAAATTAAACTTTAATTTATAAGTTTGTAGCATGGCAAGGCTCGAATCCTACCTATAGATTATTAATATAATAGCCTACCAAAAGATAATTATAAAATCTTACTTCGAAATGGGAAAAATGGAGCTCCAACCAAAATTCAGGGCTACCATTAGAAAAGAAAACCCACAAAATAGTAGATTTTGACCATTGAAAATAGAAAAAGAAAAAAAATTATTTGGTAAATTATATCACACAGTCTTAACTTAATAAAACAACAAAGCACATGAAAACAAAAAAATTACAATATAAATAAATCTGCAAAATGATATATGCGTGACATAGATACCTAAATGGTTACCTAGCTGCTATGTCACGACTCACGGTAGAGCCATGACGCTGGTTTTCAGTGGTAACCACTGACGTGTGGGGACGTCACCGGTCTATGCAAAATACAGCGTGTCCCAAAAAGAAGTGTCAAGCGGAAGCCCACAGAAAGAGCCCCTTGGGGTACCCGAATCACCCCCATGTATGTTCCGCGATTGTTCATAGTTTTCGAGTTATGATTTTTTTTCTGAATTTCTGAGAATTTCGGTCCTAAAAGTTTAATTTTTTTTTTTTAAAAAGCAGAAGACTTTTCAATTTTTTTCTTTGCCCAACTGAATCATCCTTAATTGTACTTTGATGGCATAAAGTAATCAGTTTCATAACTTTGATCAAAATGATGAAAATGTTGGTATAAAACCAAAAATGTACGGTTGATGAATAAAGACTTAAATTTTCAACTTTAAATTAAAAATCTAAGCGGGTGACTGTATGGTTTCTAAGTAAAGCTCAAAAATGCTCCAGAATCTCAGCTTTCTTAATCATTACAAAACAGAAGTACTTAATGGGCTATTTTGGCTAAAATTAACCTTCAAAGACAGCGAGGTGGAAAATTCTTGAAATTAGCCATCAGATTAATAAATGTTTTTTGGCCATGTTATCATTCCTGAAGTTCATTAATTTGTTAAATAACCAAAAATTACTGCAGGAAAGTTGATTAAAACCTTTTCTCGCAGATAATCACTGTCACTTTGAAGCATGGTGTCAGAACCCCTATCAGATTCCGTCTTGATAAATTTTGACAGCGGCGCCTGGTAAGGGGTTATGGACTTTGAGTGCGATTACGATTTAGTTTTGTGTGGATACTGGACTTCGACTAATTTGGCTTTCTCAACGAACTTTCGAGCCCATTCGTTTGGTGAGATGCCTTTCACATCACGTGATTATGCTCGTATGCATTACTTTTATGGCTTTGCAAGAGGAAGCGCTTCTGCAGCAGCCAGATTGTACAGGGAGCAAGTACAAAATGGAGGTGGACCTCAACCCGAAACTGATCATCGCATGATTTTAAGAGTGCATAACTCTTACATGGGAGGACATGCACCAGGTAGAAGACCAGGCCGTGTATCTCAAATGCATGACCCAGATAGTGTCGAATCAGTGCTCGAAGAAGTGGCAAGAGATTCATCAGTAAGTGTAAGAACAATACAACGTCGAACCGGAATTCCAAAATCACTGGCACATCGCATACTCCAACAAGAGAGTTTTCACCCATATCATATTCAAAAAACTCAGCAGCTTAAGCTCGCAGACTTTCCGAGAAGAGTAGCGTTTTGTCAGGAAATGTTGCGGCGTCAAGCTAAAAACATTTTTTTTTTTAATATTTTAGGGACCGATGAGTCACATTTTAAGAGATGTGGAATTTTCAACATACACAACTATCATTCTTGGAACATTGAAAATCCACACTTGACCCGGGAATCTAATTTCCAAAAACAATTCAGTGTCAATCTATGGTCAGGCATCTTAAACGGACAGCTGATTGGTCCGTTCGAACTACCTGACCGACTAAACGGCGAGGCCTATTTGCATTTTCTACAACATAATCTCACCGACTTGTTAGGAGATGTTAACGTGTTAACGCTTTATAGAAATATGATTTTTCAAAACGACGGCGCCCCATGCCATTTTGCGAGAATCGTCAGACAATATTTGTCTGAAAGATTTCCAGACCACTGGATCGGCCTAGGAGGGCCCATTGCGTGGCCGCCACGGACTTGAACCCAATTGATTTCTTCGTCTGGGGATATTACAAGGAATTGGTTTACGCCAAGGACATCAGCAACGTAGCCGAATTACGAATAAAATTGAGGCAAGCAGAAGAGACGATAAAAAACAACAGAATTGCCTTTATAAAACTAAAAGACAACTTTTTTAGACGATGTAGAATTTGTATCGAGAACGAAGGTAGACATTTTGAACATTTCTTGTAAATAAATAATAAATAATTAAAAACTATTTCTTTTTGTTCTATTAATTAAACTTTCAAATGTTCATTCTTTCTATCATTTCCTTAGCCTTCCTGCAGTAATTTTTGGTTAGATAACAAATTCATGAACTTCAGGAATGATAAAATGGCCAAAAAACAGTTTTTAATCTGATGGCTAATTTCAAGAATTTTCCACCTTGCTGTCTTTGAAGGCTGATTTTAGCCAAAGTAGCCCATTAAGTACTTCTTTTTTGTAATGATTAAGAAAGCTGAGATTCTGGAGCATTTTTGAGCTTTGCTTAGAAACCATACAGTCACCCGCTTAGATTTTTAATTTAAAGTTGAAAATTTAAGTCTTTATTCATCAACCGTACATTTTTGGTTTTATACCAACATTTTCATCATTTTGATCAAAGTTATGAAACTGATTATTTTATGCATCAAAGTACAATTAAAGATGATTTAGTTGGGCAAAGAAAACATTTGAAAAGTCTTCTACTTTCAAAAAAAAAAAACTTTTAGGTCCGAAATTCTCAGAAATTCAGAAAAAATATCAGAACTCGAAAACTGAACAATCGCGGAACATACATGGGGGTGATTCGGGTACCCCAAGGGGTGCTCTTTCTGTGGGCTTCCGCTTGACACTTCTTTTTGGGACACCCTGTATAATGTTACATAATTTGGTTTCGGCCTCATATCGTCACCTGCAGGTTCAATTAGCTTATCGGACAAAATACGTACATTGAGCTCGTACATATTATACAGTTTTTCTAAGATTTTACTGCTCTTTCGGGTGGTATTTGCAAAAAAAAAAAACTATCTACAAAAAAATGTAGCAACATCACTTTATTTGGGTTTGTACTTTTTAAATCGCCTTCTCAATTTGCTGTAATCGACATGCTATATTTATTTAAACAGGTCCAATTAGTGTATTTGTATAACCGTAAAAAAAACACTTTAGGATTGCTATTTAGACTGACAGGCAAAATTCAAAAAATACATAAAGATAGTTACATCACTTTTACACCAGTAGTGTCAGTTAATCGAGACACTTGCGTGAAATTGCAAAATAATTTAAAATTGTTTCTGAAGTTGCACACATAATTTATACAGTGTATCTCTTTAAAGTGCACATATTAAAAATAATAAATTATAGTCAATTTTATCGACGGCAAAATGATCAAAAAAAATCCAGCATTTTATTTTTATTTTTAATGGACATATTAAATAAAGCATTGTTAGTCGGGTTCACCATGCAGAAATAATGTTATAACTTTTAAAGTAAATGCCGTATTGCAATAAAAAAAAACTGCTGATGAAAATAATGCATTGTTAAATGCTAAAAATAAAAGTTCACTTATTTTCATTCATTTTCAGGCTTAGTTTTATAATGGTGAGCAACCGCCTGCAGATGATGAACGATGTTCTTAAGTTCTTTGCTCAGAATGAATGGCACTTTGTGACTCACAACGTGGAGCAGCTTCGCCAAAGACTGACACCTCGAGATGCTGTTATTTACAACCTTGATCCAAAATCTTTCAAGTGAGTTTAATAAATGTACATGAGTTCATTAAATCTGATCATAATGTACGCTTTCGAGTTTATGCAAAAATTGTTATAAGTCGTCTTCGTACGAGTATATTTTCTTGCATTTTGCACTAATATGGTTTTATTAAATTCAACAGCTGGGACGACATGTACGCGAACTTCGTGAAAGGTACTAAAAAGTATGTATTAAACGAAAAAGAAGAAGACTTAGAAGAGGCAAAAAGACACTTGAGAAGGTGATTACAAATTGAATTCATTAACCCATAGAAAAAATATATAAGTTTAGCTTTGAACTATTGTAACGACTCAAAGTTAAGGTTTAGAGAATAGTGTCCAAAAACACCGAAAACAGAAATTAACTAAGACATGCTGAAATTCAACTGAGACTTAACATCATCAATTAAGCTCTCAGAATTTGAAAGTGACTTTTTGGCGTCCACATATTCTGTACAATCTATGAATGATGGGGCAAAATTGTTCTTATTTATGTGACGACAACTTCCAGCAAACGTAGTGCAGGTAATGGATCCGTGGGACTTGTCATTTTGGGAGGCCGATGTCCACTAGCGGAATGCTTGCTTTATGTTTTTGATTATGATGATAGAAATGATTGTTAGCTGTCATGACATTTATTTATGAAAACAGAACTGTTGATGGAATTTTACTTCAGAACATTAGAATGACGTTATAATATAACTGGAAAATTTATGAATTGTTTTCTTTTTCAGAATGTTCTACCTTCACAATGGCATATTACTGTTTTTAATGACAATTCTTTTCCGAATGTCATTAGGAAACCGGTTCTTCCGCGACTTCATTTACGGAACCGTTCGATTTTTATATTCATTTTTTGGCATGGTATCTTCTAGATTTACATTGTCAAAGCACACATAGTTATGTCTGAAAAATATCAAATAGTGGGAATAATAATATAATTGGAATAATAATGATAAAAGGAGATT
Source organism: Udea olivalis (assembly GCA_947369235.1). NCBI lineage: Eukaryota > Metazoa > Arthropoda > Insecta > Lepidoptera > Crambidae > Udea > Udea olivalis. Next base: position 3,165,628 of record OX376370.1, read on the forward strand.
AACGAAACCTAGGTCTAGTAGCTTTAAAAAATGAAAGATGGTAAATACCAGCTTTCCTAAAGACATTTAGTTCGCCGTCATCAATGTTTTTGACAAATATTTTCAGCAAGGAAACTGCACAGATCGTTACCGTAGATATAAGTTAAATTGTCAAATCAAACTTTTTTTTAAGGATAGTCTTAGCTTGAAATATATCAGATGAGATAGATTTCAGACCAGAACGTCTACCACGAGTTGCCAATCTAAATTTACGTTATCGTTCGACATGACATGGCAATGTCAAATCCCAATACATTTTATTACGCAACCGATAATGTAAATTTAAAGTGGCATCTCGTGGTAGACGTACAGGTCACTTTTTGATAATATTACTGTTGTAGTTATTTTAATAAATAAGTTTAAAAATATATTAAGATTAAACACATTTTCGTGACATACGTCTGTATACTGTTATGTGTATGTAATTTTAGTGAATTGGCAATTTTTCCCTTTTCTCAATTAAAAAACACAATTTTTTCAATTTATTAGTTGAATTTGAATCTAAATCTGAACCTAATTATTGCCGTTTGTGTATTGTCCTTATCTCCCTTAGTATTTATGTAATACTAAAATCGGCTTTGACCACGGAAACTGATAAAATCCCTTTCCCTCCCTTCAAAATATAGCCTAAATTAAAAAAATATAGTCCATGTCACTTACTGATAATGTAGCTTTATAATGGTGAAAAAATATTTTTTAAAATTGGTTTAGTACTTTCGGAGCCTAATCAATAAAACAAACAAACAAACAAATCTTTCCTCTTTATAATATTAGTATTTAACAGATATGTTTACGTGTGTAAGTTTATACATGGTCTTTAAACAAATTGATGTAATCGATCCAAGTATGATATTTATACGTATTACTTATTTATTGATTAGCGTTAATTTGTATAAGCATATGACGTGGGATAGTTTTTGTCGAGATGGTGCATGGTGATATTAGGTTTAAAAAAATACATTTCAAGTAAGTTTTTACAAATAAATACCTTTAAGCTTATGTGTTTTTCATTTATAAAGTTCTGGCTATTTTTGGCTATACCAACCTGGTTTATTTATTTTTATCAAATCATCTCTGGTACCTTGTTAATATTAATTGTTAATATTGACCTGCTTTTAACATCAACACAATGTTATTTGCTAGCCCTTTTCATAATAAGGCGAGTTTAGCCGCCAACTAGCGCCACAAAATGATTTATTTTTATGATTTTCAATTTAGACATTGTTTTTAAAAACTGAACAATGAATATCTCAAAAAATACTTCTTTTAAATGTTGAATGTGTCCACGACTTTTCATTATGTTTTTTAGTAGTCGTTTTAGATTCTGCTAAAGTTGTTAAAAAAGGCTATCCATGCAACCATGTTGGATATATTTTGAAGTAAAAAACGTTTATTATATTTTATTTTTACAAAACACATTACCATTTATAAATGCGCGGACACTGACAATCTAAACACCGTGACGTCAGGACTCTGACTTACGTCGCGACTTCAATTATTTTGATTGGTTTACGAGATTTACCACTGTTGAGAGGCATTTATTATTGCAATCTCTTTGTTTTACAAGTTCGAATATTGAAAATTACAAAGAACAATAAACTAAAATTTGCACAAGACTAGTAAAAACTAATTTCATTAATTTATGATTAAATTCAATGAAAGTAATACATTTCTATACCTGAGAAGGAACGTTTTTTAACGTAGTAACGTGAAGGTACGTGATCTAGTGTTTTCGCGGGAAATCCAATCTACATGAAAAAAAACTGTAATTTTCTCCCAAAAAACTAATATTTTTGGAAAAATCATTTGTGACGCATCATTAACATTTTTTACGGACATCAAACCACTTTTCGAGAAGTATTTTAAGTAGCGAATTGCAATAATGTAACAAATAAAATAGTAAGTTTTGGTAGTACCCATATAGCAACTCAAAACCCGGATGTCAAATTCGAATCCATAAGGCGCAAATGTCAAACTTGTCAAAGTCAAACCAAAAGGTCAACATTGCAAACGATGTGAGGTATTTTCGTTAATTTCCGTCGCAAAATGTTCAATAAAGTATTCCAACGTGCTCTAAAGTTCCGCTTAAAGAAGAACTATCCGACTAATATCTATGATCTGTCCCGGGGGTCGGCTATAGCTGTAAAACGGCCTTACAGCGATGAGGTGCGGAAGGCACAATCGCAGAGCGTAGCGACGCCCGGTCCGACGATCTTCGACAAGATCATATCCAAAGAAATAAAAGCTGATATTATCTACGAGGATGAGTTCTGCCTAGCCTTCAATGACGTCTCGCCGCAAGCTCCGGTACATTTCTTGGTTATACCAAAGAAAAGGATCCCAAGGTTACAGGATGCGGCGGACGGTGATAAGGAGGTAAGCTATCCTATTGCTATCTACTCAGGTATGTGTTAGGTATATATCTGACGATTTAAAAAGCCTAAATAAAGACAGAAACTAGAAAAATTCGTCCTGATCCTAGGGGCCCAAGCGGGATCCCTAGAATCAGGTCGCATATTTCTAGTTTCTGTCTTTTTGTAGCAAATAGTGCATTGTTAAGTGCTAAAATTAACAATTCACAGGTCTAAATATGTTATGGATATGAGTTATATCATACCTACTATTTTCTAATTACAGAATATCCAATTAATATTATACCAACCCTAAAACAACCTGTTTGTTAGGTCTTTTTTGTAAGATTTTTTTTGACATAAAACATATTTAGCATAATCATTGATTGGCAGAATGTTGATTTGTTTGAATTTTTGATGGCATACTCTTAAGATGGCAGAACTTCATTTGGCAGGAGCCGTGACGGAAGCTATACTCGCTGTTTGTAGAAATGTGTGCAAAAAGATGATTCTGACTAACAAAAATTATGAGTATTGATTGTATGCTATATTATTTATTAAGGTACACCAACAGCTAAACATACATTACATTATAATGAAAAGGTAGTATGTACAAATAGTATATTGATGGTATGCCGAACTATTTTTGGAAAATGAAGTTCATGCCCAATTTGTGTTTTTGTTGCAAGTCTCTGATTTCTTTAATTTGTAGCTCTATCTCATTAATCATAGATTGCCAATATACATACACATGTTTTTTCAAAATGAATAGTTGCTTTATAACCCTATCAGTATTGTTATTTTATGTAATTAATAATAATAATTCTATCATTTCCTAAACTTCGTAATAACTCCTAAATTCATCTATAATTAGCACTCATTCATTAATTGTTGGTCATGGGTTGTATACCCACTCTGTTAATAGATTATTTTATATATATTAGATTTATTTATTTCATAATACAAAATTACAATATACATTACATTAGATGTCACCTACAAGAATTTGCATTATGATTGTCAAAAAATATTATCCAACTTACAATTACTTAATACAAATAATAGAACGTCCAAACCAAATAATAACAACAAATTAAATAGAACTACAAATTCAAATTTCAAAAAAATATAAATAAAACAACTCAATCAAAAATTAAAATTAAAATAAAATAATTTATAATAAGTCATCTGAAGTTATCATTCAAATATTCCTCAACACAATAATATGATTTTGCCAACGGAATGATTCGTCAGATTGGACGTCTTTTAGCGCTAGGGGAAGAAGGTTGTAGTAGGTGGGGCCAAAGAATTGCGGGTTCTTCTCTGCAAGAGCCATGCGACGAGGGACCGCATTGAGGCGACCTACTAGATGCGTGCGCTTACTATTATTGATACACTCAAAATCTCTTATTTTGCATCTTATGAATGTTAAAAGCTCATATAAATTTAGTGATTAGTGTGTATTTAAACATATTTCAGTATGTTTATCAGTCTCTGACACCCATAGTAGTAAGCTCTGCTAAGATTATGTAGTACCAGTTATTTAGGTTTGCAGACAAATTGCCTGACAATCTAAAAAATTAAAATAATGACATAATATTTACACGAAAATTAAAGCAGTTCCTAATTAATAAATGCTACTATAATACCAATGAATATATATTGATAATACTTTTATAGGTTCCGCAAAATAATGTAATGAGATTGATTATTAAAAATGGAATGAGATAATGAAATGAAAATATTTATACTAATTCTATTTGGATTGGGATTTCTTTGTATATTTTTAAACAGATTTAATTTTTTAATTTTCTTTATTTTGAATTAATCCCATAATAAATTTATAATTTGATGTATGTTGTTTCTATGTGATGTAGTATGTTGTCTGTAGTTCAATATAATTAGATTTTAATGTTATTACAAGCGCTTCCTCTGTCCTAACCCAAAGTTGCGTGCCCGACAGGGTCCATAACACTGTTCCAACAATACGTAACATCTAATTTTACATTATGGTTTTGCAATAAATGATTGAGTATAGGTTAAATAGGAATAACAACTACCCAAAGATAGTTTAAATATTGTAGATTGAAGTTGATCCTATACAGGCTGACATTTTGGATTGTACCTTACAATTTGTAAGGTTGAATCCTTTAGTATCTTAGATAAACAAAACAATCACTCAGACTTACACATCATACTACTTATTTAGTGATAGTGTATCTAGGAATGCAATTTAAAGGTGATTTTTGTCATTTAGTTAGATAACCACTTAAGTTTGTGAAAGATATATTGATTCTGTGGTATTTGAGATAAAAAGGGTTACCCTTTTTTTATTTAGAGTTAGAAAAAACTATATTCCAAATGCCATGATTTTCTTGATTATAATTAGAGATGTGCCGAATGTTCGGCCCAAATGGTCGTATTCGGCCGAACATTCGGGTGGTATGCCGAACTATTACTGAATGTTTAAATAATTTTTAATATTAATAATGATGATTGTGCACAACACCCAGCTAGGACTAAGCCCGATCCGGTCAATCCGGCAAACCAGGGACTCGATTTTTGTTAGGAAGGACACGCTCTGGGAGGGTGTTTAAATTCTTTTTAATATTTTTTAAAAAAAGCATCTTTTTAAACATTAATGTAACTTAATTTGCAAATTAGTTTTTGTAAATGTAGGAAACACTACTTTGTGCACCAATTATGTATTAAAAAAAATAAGATTACTTTTATCAATTACTTTAAATAAAATGTTAATCAAATAAGCTTCTGCTTTTCTTTAGAAATATTAATAAAAACCAAATTAAATTTCTATTAAAAAACCAGAAGACTGCTTGATGTAACAACTTTTTTCAAATTATTGAATAAAAAAATCTGCTTCAATATTCTTAGCCCATTCCAATCTCGTTTTAGTTCGGGGCACAGCACTGTTACAACAGCCCTACCGAAAATTACAGATGACATTTGACATGCCATGAAAGATGGAACATAAACAACTTAACCTTCTCACTTTGCTAGACTTCAGCTGTTCATTTAACTCAGTTGACTTTGAAGTGCTTCTAAGCATCCTTCAGTCTCCTAACATATCTCCACTTGCAACAGAATGGTTTAGCGCCTATCTTAGTGGGGTCGCTATCAGTGACACAAATATTAATTTGCATCATAAAAACTAGAAATTGACATAACTATTTGTAGTTTCGACAGGCCCTACCGCTGCCCCAGAATACCAGCAGCGTCTCTGCAGGCTTGTATTGCAGCGACACATGCTAAGGGAATGACCTGATAAGGCCGTTATAATGTTGTGGTATGATATATGCCTTTCGTAACGGATATTATTACGGACATGAAAAAATACACATTTGAGAAATTAAATATTAATGTTTGCGGTTGCGCCCGGACAGAGAGGTGGCACTGGGAAACGCGTAGCTCTTGCAGAGCGCAACATCGACGTGTACAAACCTGCTTTTCACGCGGAATTTAACCGAATTATTCGGTTCAGTACATCGTGGACCGAATGTTCGGCCGAACATTCGTATTCGGTTGAACCTAAATTCGGCACATCTCTAATAATAATCACTATTAAAGTTTTTTTAAAATAAGTTTTCAGACTAACTATTCATAAATATATGGTGTTGTTCATTTCATAAATATATGGATAATGCAGGTAATAAGCTGTTTTGGCAGTGTTGGGTTCAGTGGTATTCAGACATTTGAAAAGTCCCGACAAAAAGCCTGACAGTTCAAAAAAAATCTAGACATTTTAGTCACAAAATGCAAACATTAGGTAGGTAAGTACCCATTTAGTAACAGTAATAAAGTAGCATACTCTCGCTCGAGGAGGTTGCCGGTTAATCCGGACGGATGGGAACCCTACTTGCGGGGTACTGTTGTGGTGGTCAGCTCTAGAGTCCTTATTTCCTCATGCTGACCATACGAAAATGGCTTTTATGCCTTACTAGTGCTGCAACTAGGGCTTCCAATACCGGGATCCCGGTATTGCTCAATACCGGTATTAGGCGATTTTTTGGCTTTTTCTCAATACCGGTATTGAAATCCAATACCGGTTTTAATACCGTAAGTGTCGATGCTTGGAATTCTCACGAATAAACTGCAAAATGTCCCTTATTTTTGGTCAATCTGCACACTTTTACCAAAAATAGTTGTTTAAAGGACGGGATTACCTTATATAATAAGGTACCTTAAATATAATATTAATAAAGTCGCAGTTATTGCGTTCCTTCGACCCTCACATTCGACTAAAATTCGACAAAATTGTATCTTACTTTATTTTACAACTAGCTGTTTGTCCACGGCTTTAGCCCGTCGGCTGTTTCTCCCGTCGAAATAAATCCTAAATAAAAAAATAGCCTATGTCACTGGTTGATAATGTAGCTTTATATTGGTGAATGAATTTTTAAAATAGTACTTTCAGAGCCTATTTGTTACAAACAGTTAAATCTTTCCTCTTTATAATATTAGTATAGATGCGTCGTTTGTGGCATTTGTCCTTTTAATGAATAGGCCATACTCGATCATAATTATAAACTTTAATTGATATATTAAGGTTTAAAACTAATGATTTATTTTGAGTCGTTAGGCTGTATTCTTGCAAATAAATTATTGATTTGATTTGATTTGACAAATCTGACAATCAACCAAATTTTCAAAAGTGTTTTTTTTGCCCCATCAATAAGTAAGGAAAAAAATTAATGACTACGATTTTTGATAGTGTTTTGGTTAGTAGTAAACATTTTGATAGGTAAAAATACTACTTTTGTTTTAAATTTTTCATAGATTTTAAAAAGGTAACATAGTTTTAATTTTCAAATTGACCTACTTTTTAACTTGTAAAAATCATAAACGCATAAAACAAATCACTGAAATCGATATAATTATGCTTTATATACTTATAAAAGTTCATTTTCAATGAAATCTGTTACTATTTCATCTTCATCTGTTATCATCATCAAAAAACGCATTTTACAATAATAATTATAAATTTTCACCTCAATACCGTAATACCGGTATTAATACCGGATTCGAAAAAAAAACCGGTATTGAAAATATCCGGTATTTGGAAGCCCTAGCTGCAACGTGCGAGGAATACGTCTAGTTATAACTTCAATTTTAGCAGTTACAATGCTTGTTTTCAAATCTAAAAATTGAAAACTAGTTCAAGTTCAAGTTATTTATTTGCTAAGAATAGGTACACAATGGTGTTAATATATTTTACAGTTCTCTATTCAGTTAACAATACATTAACATGCAAAAATATGCGCTTATTAATATTAATTCCCTTATATTGTATTTAATTATTACATCACATCATAAATCATTAATTAGTCAAAAATTCTCTTACACTATAATAACACTTTTCTAGAATAAATCTGCCGCCGATGTTGAGCAGGATTCTAACCCACGTCTTCCGAGTGTTTGTCTAAAGAGGAATCATCATCATCCGTGCGGTCTATCTCGGTTGCGAACCCACTTCGCGCGGTTTTGTGCGTCCTCAATGGTGAGTCTGTTGGCACGCATGTCACCCTTGACGACGTCGAGCCACCGCTTCTTGAGTCGACCTCTTCTACCGGTACCTGGCGGGGGCGGCATGGCCAGACATTTGTTGCCCACGTAGTTTGCCGATCTCCGTGAGACATGACCATACCAACGAAGAAAGAGGAATGATAAGCGTAAACCAGTTCCATGCCATCAGTTGCAATTACGCTTAAGGTCGTGTCCCCACTAATGGGAGCCTAAGCTCAAAGTGAGCGGCTAACTGTTTGCCTCTAGTTCGCCTCCCTATAATTTTAAACTATCTTTCCGCCCGCGGCTTCGCCCGCGTGAACTTCATTTTTATGGCATGAAAACTAATTATTTCAATACAATTATAGGCCTATAGCAATCAGGGATAATGTAGCTTTTTAACAGTTGAATAATTTTTGAAATCGATTCCGTAGTTACGGAGATTACCTACCTCAAACATACAAACTCACAAACGCTTACCTCTTTATGTTAGTATGGATGGAGCGTTTATACAGCGCGTACTGTACGGTGTTAGCAGGGTTTCGCTTGCCGACCCATTCAGTGAGCAGCTGAGTCGCAGCGAACGATACTCGCGGTATGCTACAGTTGGCCGCTCTCTCGAGATTGAGTTAAGGCCGGTATTCACTTTGCTTAGTAGTTAGTGCAGGTGATTAGTGCAGGTGGCTTAGTGTTAGTAAGAAAACACGTGTGGACACCGATTGAATAGTGCACGTGATTAGTAACCTGCGTAGTAAAGTGATTAGAAGCGTGTTCTATTTTTTTGCGAGTGGACTGAGAGTGTGCATTTCACTAAACACCGCAAGACAGCTAGTGTTAGTGTTTAGTGTAGAGCATTTTGCAAAACTTGCAAAAAATGGCGAAGTAGACGAAAGATTTACCATAAAAATGTGTGCAGGAGTATGTATAATATGAATGTCTTTTAAATTGTGAAGTTCTTAGGTACAAAATTAAAGGTGTCCGAGATAAACTAAACAGAATTAGACACTACTTGCACTACACACCTGCACTAATCAATCGCTCCTACTAGTCACCTGCACTCTCACTAAGCAAAGTGAATACGGGCCTTTAGCAACGGTAACGCCGCTCAGAGTTAAGTAGTCAGCGGACAGTCAGCCGCTCACTGTGAGCCTAAGGCCTCAGCCCTGAATTTTGCGGGCAGCGGGGCGGCAGCGGCGGCGAGCGCGCTAACCTGGAGACACCGCGGCGCGGGGGCGGGCAACGAGCGGTGTACTCCAGTCTAGCACGCCCGCCGCCGCTGTCGCCCCGCTGCCCGCGAAATTCGAGGCTGAGGCCTAATGGGGACACGGCCTAAGTGTGGACTAAACTCATCTATTTCATTCTAAGTCTGAAGCCTTACTGTTACTGCGGTTCCATACAGACGGAGTAGCGACGTCGGGCGCAAGACGATCGACAGACATAGCAAATTCCTACTCCGGTTCTAGCCAAGCAAGTTCGATCGTATCGTAAACCTTAGATAGGAAAAGTCTAGTTGCGTGAACGAACAGAAAAAAAGTCTTTCAACAAGCACGCCTCTCTGTGTTATAAAACCTTAATAAAATGGTCGTTCGTTACTACGATTATTTAACGTCAAGAACCCAATCTTGATTTTTGAGAAATAATCCGTTTCTCATACTGTCATGCAGGCAGCGAATTCAGGGCCAAGTTGGTGGTATGAACCCTGCTTCATACTGTACCCGTGCACGTGATCTGTTTTTTCATAAACTCAAACTCAAAACTCAAACTCAAACGTTTATTTGCCAAGAACACAGTAAATAAAGATGACATTTAAAAGTAAGTAGCGCATGTGTTCAGTCTGCTCGCAGACGTGCAAAAATTCAATTATAAAATGACACAATATTGATATCAATTAAATTAAATTATTATTTCATTAGCATAATTATTTTGGGGATTTTGCATTAAATTAAATATTAGTATGTTGTCGCCAATTAAAATATTCATTATAACTATAAAAACATCTGTCCAATAGCCAGTTAGTCAATCTCCTCTTAAATATTGGCCCTTGAAGTGTTTTTAACTAGTCCGGTAGCAAGTTATACAAAACAATACTCCTAAATGCGTTTCTTTTATATATGTCCTTGCGACAGGGAGGTGCGCATGTTGCATGTGTTCAATTATTATTCAGTGCTATGAATGTAAATGCTTCTGAATCGAGTAGACCTAGTGTTCAGCTAATAATTAATGACTGGTGTCATTTGTGTCTCCAAAATGCCGATCAAGCTGAAGGGGCAGGTCTATAAAACCATCATTAGGCCTGTCCTTTTATATGGCAGTGAAACATGGCCGTTACTAGAGCGACACAAGCAGGAGCTGCGCGTCACGGAAATGAAGATGCTGCGGGGGATGTGTGGAGTCTCACGCAAAGATCGCGTGCGGAACACCCACATCCTGCCTTCGTGTTCGTGACATCGCAGACAAGCTGCAGGAGTGCCGCCTTCGTTGGTATGGTCATGTCTCACGGAGATCGGCAAACTACGTGGGCAACAAATGTCTGGCCATGCCGCCCCCGCCAGGTACCGGTAGAAGAGGTCGACCCAAGAAGCCGTGGCTCGACGTCGTTAAGAGTGACATGCGTGCTAACAAACTCACCACTGAGGATGCACAAGACCGCGCGAAGTGGGCCAAGAAAATAAGAAAGGCGGATCCTGGGACCTCACACACCAGTATGGGTTCACAACCGGGATAGACCGCACGGATGATGATGATGATGATGGAATGCAATAATTGAGTATTGACCCGACCGGTAATCGAACCACGCCAATCGTGTGGTACATCATCATGTAGTTTATATAGATTACTATAGACCAGCGTTATTTTAAACGGTCTGCATTAAGTGTTATCAGTTAATCAGCGGTTATCAGTGTCACATACCATCACGGTTACTCACGCGCATTACTGATAGCGCGTACTACAGTTTAGTCGGATTTAATTATCTTTTTTAAGAGGACACAGCGTGGGCTAGAGAATTGAAAAATAGGCATTTGTAAAATATTTTGCCGTAAGTTGATTTTTATTTTTAGCGTTAAACAACGGTCTATTTTTCTACACAAAGATGGAAACTAGAAAAATTCGACCTGATCATCTCAAGCGGGATTCGAACCCGCGAGCTTTCACAATCCGGGGGTACTGCTCTTCCAACTGAGCTACCGAGGCCGTTAACAGACCTGGCGAATTTATCTAGTGTATTAAATAAATAAATAAATATCTGGTACAATTTACACCAAGATCATCTGACCCCAAACTAAGCAGAGCTTGTACTATGGGCGTCAGAGACTGATAAACATACTTAAATATTTCTAAATACATACATATATAGATAATAACACCCAGACACACAACAAACACTAATGTTCGTCACACAAATGTTTGTCATGGGTGGGGATCGAACCCACGACCTCTGGCGCTAAAGGCACGATCGCTGCCATTGCGCCAACAGGCCAGTCAATATGGCACAACTCAGTTCTTTTATGTAGCCACTTTTTCACCCAGTATGTCCTTTTCTTTTTTTTTACGATATAAGCCAACGTTGTTTCATCAATGTTATAGGCAAGCGCCTTTTAACACTCGATAGAAACGAAATAGAGCATTGTTTTATGCTAAAAATAAAAATTAATATAAAAATCCTATAGCTAGTTTAAATATTTGCAAAAACATTTCTTTCGGGTGTTAAAAGGCGCCTGACGCAAAAAGCGGTGGTGAAGTCATTCTTCTCTTTATGCACTCTGATCTGTTACCCACTCAAGTGTCTGTTATCTCGTTCCAGCTCCTCGGACACCTGATGCTGGTGGCCAGGTCTCTCGGCAGCCAGCGGGCGCCTTCGGGCTGGCGCCTAGTAGTCAACAATGGAAGAGACGGCGCTCAATCCGTATACCATATCCACTTGCATGTGATGGGTGGGCGGCAGATGGGATGGCCTCCGGGGTAATGGTTGGATGATGAGAATGTGGATAGATTGAGAGCACAAGATGACCAGACCTTCAGTGATAAATGACCTTCCCTGATTCCCTATGTGGTCAGGTATAGGCCTTCTTTCATCACTCCATATTAAGCAAAAGTCAAAGTAGTTGCGATAATTTGACAGAAAAAGAGAATAGCATTTTCTTCATTGTCTATTGATAAATTGCACTTGTCTAAAATGCTGTATGTAGCGACATCTATCTCGCCACACGAGCTGAAAACTGACGTATCCTACATCGCGATATTAAAGTTATCCGAGCGATTGTACATAGATACAAGAACCCGACAACAACCGTTGGGCAGTAGCCCACCAGACACAACACCCGTCTGGTCGGAGGATCCTCCCTTTTCAATGGTGGACGAGGAACTTCACACCCTGTTTCTCTCACCCCCATAACTCACGTCATCACGTCAGGGTCACCAGTTGTATCTATGTACAATCGCTCGGATAACTTTAATATCGCGATGTAGGTTACGTCAGTTTTTAGCTCGTATGTGGCGAGATAGATGTCGCTACACTGTATGTATGTGTTAATGCTGTATCTTTAGATGCTGTATATCATGATATTTCAGAGAAAATAACATATAACATTGCTATTTTGTTTATGGTCAGCTTGTGTTTTTAATTTCCTCTATATGTATAAGGTGAAGTTAGGTGCCTGAGAAATCGGATTTAATATAAATATTTTGTGAAAATATTTGTTCCCGTTTTTGGACTCGTTGGGACCTACATATTATTATGTTAGAATGACTTCTTTTTTTTGGAAAAAAGATACGTCATTCAGACTTACTAAAATACAATTTATAGAAGACTGCACAATATTTATCAAATCTACCGATTTTGTTTCGCAATTTCAATTTCATGAACTATCAAAATTATGTTATTTTCATAGTTTTGTTTCAGTTTAATTTTGATTAAATACAGTTAATACATCAAGCTCAAAATGTTACTAAAGATTTTAATTGCGTGTCATAAATAACGCCATTGTAGATAGTTATATAGTACGAACCAAATAACGCGTTTTGGAGCATAATAAACAATTGAACCTTCAAAACTGGGAGTAAATTCCAAAATTGCATAAAACATATCCTTGGTAGGTAGCTTATTCCACAAGTCCTGTACAAAAATGGACATAGAACACTGAATAACCTACAATATGCCGCATCTTTTAAAAAAAAGTCCTCGAAGCGCTGTTTGGTTCAATCGTACATATAACTTGTAGTCAGGATCACTGCCTATGAATGCAATATCTTCAGTACTAAGACTCAAAGTTATTAAACGTCACTCAGGTAGGTGCGTCGTAGTCAGATGATCTATAGTTAGTAGTGCAATATGATTGGCCAAATTAGTTTTAAGGTTAAAATATAATATTGTCGCAAAGTACAATTCTATCACAGCTTAACTGAAATTCTGAGGACTATCGTCCCGAATGTGAGTTCTAGTGAGGTGAGATCATCTTAAGCTGGTAGTGTTACGCTCTGGTGTACATGAATACCACGGTTTGGCGACTAAGTACTTTGCTCTACAGAGTGATTTTAAAACACTTGCAACAACTAGTCATGATATATAAAGGGTGTAAAAAGACCCTTAACGAAGCTGACACCTACGTATTCTGCACATCATCAGGACCATTCTATCTTTCTAGATCTTTCTTTTCTGGGAACTCACTAGTTACCAAGTTATTGAAGGTCAAAGTCAAAAACAAAATCTCAAGATTTTGATGAAAACAAACTCTAATCGTTATTACTTAATTTTTCTTATAACAATCATTATCAAAATTTCAAGTATTTCCTAGCAAAAAAATGCTTCAAAACGTTCAACTCGCAATGTACAGAGGCGTTCGCATCAACCTTCACAAAACCATTGCAAAATGGGTCTTTTGTCAGCAGCATAAGGTGCCCCTATGTAAAGGTTGATGTGAATTTTGCCTCTGTACATTGACACCTAAAAAAATGTTCGTTTCGCATCAATTTTTTTTTCCTGTCACTTGATTTAATAGTCTGAGTGCGTAGTCGCCGGCTTCGTTAAGGGTTTTTTTACACCCTGTATAATAAACTACTTTAGTAGGAATATAATAATTAATTATTCAATAAAAAAAAACAAATTTTAAACAATATAGCCGAAATTTTTATTAAGTGTCTTTTCTGAATTTAAATTCATAACTGCATTTTATATAAATATAAATAATAGAATTTATTAGGTACCTACTCTGGGTGAATGAAACACTATACTCAGTATATGTGTGTCAACTAAGTCATGAAATGAATCTTAAGCTAATACCTATATTATAAAACCAAGTCATTACCTCATGTTACATGCTAGTGTACAGTATTTATTACGGTTGTTGTAAGTTTACATTTTTTATTGACTCCCGCCTTAACTATTTCTTATTAATGCCGATGGTATAACACCGATCTAATATTCTTAAAGATATTATGAGGGTTTGATTTTTGCGTTTGTGGTAGATCGTAAACGTCGCATTTTTTGAGGGTTTTCGTGATTATTTAGCTGAATTCAAATTATGTATAAATCATCTCTCTATTATTTTGAATGCACGTTTTAATTTCATAATTATAACTTTAACTGTATACATTTTAAAAAAACGGTGTTTTAGTTAATTTAGCAAATTAACCTAATTTTAGACAATTCAATGTGTTTTTGAATAGTACTATGCACATAAGAATAGAGCAAAAATGTAAGTTAGATTCAATTCAATGAAATAATCACGAAAATCTTACAAAAATGCAACGTTTGCGATCCACCCCCAGCTAACGCTCTTAGGTAGAATCTCAATTTTCTTCACTCTGTATTGTAAGCTTAGTCAAAAAACATAGCTGTTAAGAGAGTTGACGTAAAAGAGGTTTCAATGGTTTGAGTTTTGACTTTGCTACTGGTTCTGCACCTCCCCGCCAGGGGGCGCTGTTTCCTGCACCAATGAAAAATTTATTGAAATTCTTTCTTTTAAACTTTTCTCCATCTGTGTCATTAACTGTGGTGTTCATTATGTTACGGGCTGTTGGAACTCCATATTCATTTAAATTGTATTTAAAAAGGTTGGAAGAACTTTTATACTCGCGGTACTAGCTTGTATATTATTTCATCTAATATAAGCAAAGGAGTTTCGTGATTTAGATGCCATGGGCTTAGTTTAGTGATATAAATCTCAATATATTGTTGAATCTTTGATGAAGAATCTTATTATGTTTTAATTTTTTCGAATTTACCAATTGTTTCCAAAATCTTCTGAATCCAAACTGTCCGAAATCTTTCCCATCTGTTCTGATGTAAAATCAAAGCCAACTAAACTATCTTTGCCCGTGGCAACTACAGATGATTACTTTTAATAACTTTATATAGGAGTGTAAATTATTTATACAATTTTATTTAAAACATATCAAAACATTGTTAAAATTATGTTTGACAATACTGTTCTGTATAATATAAGTAATAATAGTTAATTTTACCCAAAAATAGTGGCTTTAAAATGCTTTTGATCAGAAAATAATTATATCATCATTTCAGTCATTTGAAAATACATGTTTGATCAATATTATTTTATTATATACCAAATATTGGTTCATAAGTTTTCTTTATAAGTCCAATCAAACTAAGCGTGAATTTGAGACCAGTGTATATAATAAACTGCAAATTCTTCTCTACCATACTTATGTATTTAAAAATACGTTTATTCTGCTTCCTCTTTCATATCACTGTCAACAGTAAGTACTTTAGTTGAAGTAGTGTATCAACATTATTTACTCAGAACTACTTACTATAATTAATTAATCTAAATAAGATGGTAAAATATCTATTTCATTCTAAAGTTTTCCACACTTTTTAAACATACACCGACCGACTTGGTGTAATGGTTAAGAAGTTGGCTACTACACCAGAGGTCGCGGGTTCGATCTTCGCACAGTACAAACATTTGTGTGCATGAACATGTCTGTTTGTACTGGTCTGGGTGTCTCCTATGTATAATAAGTATGTATTTACAAAAGAAAATGTATTTAAGTATGTTTATCCGTTGTCTAGTATCCCATAACACAAGCTTTAATTAGCTTACTTTGGGGCTAGATGGCGCTGTGTGGAATAATGTCCAGGGATATTTATTTATTATTTATTTATTATTATACACTGTTTAAAGATTTCACACAGTTTTAAAGTAAAAGAGAAGATATTTCAGTGAACTTATGTCAGATATGAAAACAGTCAGCAACAAATGTCTTAAGGCACATTAGTACCTAGTCGGATTAGCTCTGTCGAATTAAACTGACAGAGGAATTTCAAGTTAGCTAATGACAAGGCGCTTAAGTGTTTAGCTACTAATGTTGCTGACTGTACAGTCAAAAGCATAAATATCTGTACAAGGCTACAACTGAACGAACTCTCGTATAGATATTTGAGGCTCATCTTATGCTCAGATATTTTTGGAGCTATAATTATGCTTTTGTCTGTACAAGATGATTGCCACCGTAGTCTGTTACTGTTTGGACTATATGTACTATGTTATATTGTTACTGTATTGTGTATGTTGGTTGTGGGGCGTGTTTCGTTCGTTCACTGATTTTGTGTTTCGTTAAATCAGTCAAGAACGTACGAACTCGGTCAACAGTTGTTTAGAATTTAAAGCAAATTTAAATTCTGTAACCAAAGTTTTCAATTATTAAATGGTTTTATTATGATTTTGTGTTTTGTTTGTATGAAATCATTTATTGCAACAGAAAATCCCATAATCAGGAATCCGAATCCACTGCCTAACCTGCGAGTTGCAGTGAGAAATGCGAATAACTTCACCATCGCGTTTTGCGAGCACGTAAATGTCAATTTGTATGGCATACAGCTTATATGCTCTTTGATTCGCATCTCTCACTGCAACCACAAAATAAAGAGTTTACAGAAAGACCGCTCGCACCTTTTTCCAAAACTTGCATGAACTGCTCAGGGTTACTACTATATTCCCTCTGAATTTTGAAAATGAAGTAAGTAAGCTATACCTACTTGACAGAACCGGCCAAAAACAAAATTCATCCTGTGAAAAATTGCACCAAGTTCGACAAAAACAAAAACACTCGCGACAGTGCGACTTTCCGACTCACCGAAGCTCACTGACTTCGCTTGTAAACTCATGTCTCTGTGTGCGTGCGTCAAAAATGGCGTGTTGTTCTAAGCGGGCTATCTGTCAGAGCGCCGCGCATGTCTAATTTGTGCTGCAACTCTCACTCGGCACTCCGTAGATTACATTGTGAAGATTAGAAACTAATAAAAATTAATTTCTTTGAACACACTGATCTTCACCAAAAATACTTTAGAGCAAGCAAATTGTTCCACATTGACGGCAAAGACAACCCTTTATGATGTTCAGCAAAATATGTTACCTGAAAACTTCAGTACTTATGCTCGTTGTCCGCGTCAAACCTTCAGCTTGATCGGCATTTTGGGGTCACAAATGACACCAGTCAGCTCACGCCATTTGGCCCAAGCTGTGGAAATTCGGGCTCTGACGTCGCGGTCGATGTCACCGGTCGCGCTTAACACAGATCCCAGGTATCTGACACGGTCCGTGCGCTCGACCACGTCAACGCCTGTGCGGACTGGGGATTTGCGGTGTTGCAGGCCATGTACTCTAGCAACAATATAACTATATACTCTTATTATTATAATTATGCTCTTTAACGTCTTTATAAACGATGTCATATCATGTTTCCAAAATTCTAAATTGTTATTGTACGCTGAGGACACTAAAATATTTTCGGTAATCAAATCAGTTAATGATTGTTTAGAATTACAAAATGACCTAAATCGCCTATTGTTCTCTTAACAAATTACATCTAAATGTTGAAAAATGCCATGCAATTACATTAACACGAAAAAACATCCAATAACCTTCAATTATACGCTCTTTGACAACGGGTTGAAGAGAATCGATGAGGTGAGGGACCTGGGAGTTCAGCTGGATAGTGGATTATATTTTGAATCGCATATAAATAAAATTACTGCTAAGGCATTTAGGTTGCTTGGTTTTATATTTCGCTGAAGTTCGGACTTCAAAAATGTCAATACATTGTTAATACTGTATAATGCTTAAGTGAGGTCTCAGCTTGAGTATGCTTCCACTGTGTGGAATCCTATGTATGCAAAGTATATTCAACAGTTGGAAAGTATCCAAAATAAGTTTAAAAAACGTTTGAAGTACCGGTTCAAAGATTTTGATACCAATAAAATTGAGAAATTGGTAACTCGACGAGAGCACAGGGATCAAGTTCTACTCAAATCAAATCAAATCAAATAGTTTATTTGTGATACACAGGTACTTAAAAGATATTATACACAGAAGAAAATGCACATGCTGTGATCAGCCTCATTGGCATACAAAATCATTATCAACGTAGTCGACTCTCCATATTTGTTGAGTAAAGTTTTTTATAAATGTCCTAGGCCTAGCGCACGGCACCGTAACGCTTTCAGTACACCGTCTTACAAGTCCAATTATAGGAAAAATAGTTTCTTAATAAGAGTCTGCAACAAGTACAACAGCACTTACAGTAACATCGACATATTTCATGAAAGAATAGAACGATTCCGTGGCTTATTGAGAAGGCCAGCGGATCTTATCAAGTAAATCTTGCCTTACCATGCAAACAAACATATTTAGTTAATATCTTCATGTGTTGTTTTGAGCCTTTTTCTTTTTGATCGCAGTGTTTTCTAGATCACTACTTGTATTGCTTATCAGTGAGAACATTGAATGCTAATGTAGATACTATTTAAATTAATGAGCAAAATTAAATTGAGCAAATTTATTAGAAATAGCTGTTTGTTTTCCTTAATAAAGAAAATAAAAAAATACAACTTTTTTCAAACATGTCCAAATCGGAATTATTTTATTCTGTTTTTAGTTTAAGTTTTAAAAATAAATCAATTGGTGGCGCTAGTTGGCGGCTAAAATCGCCCTAATTGATTGTAAGAGCAAAGTTGATAGCTTGCATTTCATCAACTCACACAATATAGGTTAATAGAACTACGAAAAGGCACGTAGCGTTACACAGATAAGTAATATCTATACTTATTGGCTAACTATTATGATTTGTAATCACAGGTGCATTATTATTGTAAAAACTGGTTCCTGGAAAATGTCGCTAGGGTTTTTCCAGGAATAGTTTGAAACAAAAGCAATTTATTCGCAGTTATTGAATAAGAAAATGTTTCGTCACTGAAAAAATGGCTGAGTTCTCCGTATTCAACGCACGTTGACGCAATGATTAAAGGCCCTGTCTTGCCGGTTCAAGGATTCGATTCCCATAATCCTGTGTGAAGAATAATTATTTATGTTTAGGTTATATAGCATAATGTTCACTAATTAACTTTGTTTTTAAAGATTTATTGCAAAATGGTCTTCTATGCATGCCTTGGCTTTTACATGACATCACCCACCCCCCGATTCAGAAAAAAGTTATCGACCGATTTTTTTAGTATGGGGAACGTCTGGTTTTTTTGTTTAACGAAAACTGAAGGCATTTGGCTTTAACATTTAAAAACATTCAATGTTACCGTTTAGCGGATAATTTACAATAATTAAAACAAAATCACCGAATCGACGCCTCGGCACAATAAATGATATCATTAAAGAAAAACCTTTCATGGTCTCAAAAGAACCTCCACCAACAATGAGGTACAAAACGCAAAGCTAATTGTAGATGGCGCCACCAGCGACCCAACCATTCGCGTCAAAGTCAAAGTCAAAATATTTATTTACGAGAATACATGTCAAAAAGGTCTTAAAATATAGCATAAATTGTCCATTGTATTCGGTCTGCATGAAGACGTGTAAATGTTTAATAAACTAGCTGGTTTTTACATAATTTTGAACAAAACTCTATAAATTCCCTAACACTATAAAAACATTTTTCTACTAGCCATATCGTTAATTTTTCTCTAATACATTAGGTTTTAATATTTTCAATTCGTTCGGCAAGCTGTTGTATATAGAAATGCACATATTGTATATTTTTTTTTCATATATGTATTTGTGACACGCAGGTTGGTATAACATGTTGATAAATTTATCTCTTTGCGTGTCCCGAAATATATATTTTTACGGTTTTCCTTAACCCAAACTAGCGTAATTAATTGTAGATTACTAAAATGATTATGAAATTCAATTAAAACAATATCTTTAGGCTTTACTGGCGCTTAAAGTTTAAAAATGTGTTTTTTTTTCTGATTTAATTTAGAACTTCCCTAAGGAGGCTAGTAGTTAATACTAATAGTTAGAACTAATAGTTAATACATACATGACTCACTCACTCAATAAGCCACAGTCATTTCAATGCCACAAAAGTACAGTTTTAATTGAAATAGTGATAATAGAATAACAAACTAACAAACTAAACTGTGCTGTGCCCGACAGGGTCCATAATTTGATCACTGTTAATAACGTACCATCTGTATATCAATGAGGAATGCAATAAATAATTGAGTATAGAGGATACAATCTTTTTTATGATGAATATGAGGCGTATTGATAGGACTTGTGCCATATTTCCACCGTAATAGTCACCGGATTTAAAATAATCAGAAAATAACCTCAATGAGTCGAAAACTTTCTAATTTTTCCTTCTGGGAGACTGTTCCCACAATTTTCTCAGCTGAATATCATTTGCAAATAGATACATGATTCTCCTTGTTTTTACAAACAAAAGCAGCACCATTGAGGCACAACGATTTTATGTGATTTTGTATGGCATTTGATAGCTAGGTTAGGTCGCTTAGAACGCCCTCTGTCGGGATCAAAAAGCAGTATTGTTCGCCTATTAACGAAATAATAATAGGTGTTTTAGGTCATGTTGGGGCGCGGCCCCTCATATCCGAGGTCGGTAAAAGTAGCAGTTCTTCCTAAACAGCCCGTAGGGATATCTAACTTCAATTGCAAGAAAATCGCTATTATTGCTATTTGTACCCTACTGGCAAATAAAATATTTGTATTTGTATTTGACGTCGAATACTGTTTCGCCATTGGCTGACTAGCTGACAAAATGCAAGCGACTAGCAATCGACTGGCTTTGCTAGTTAGAGATTATGGGGTCCGGGAGTATTTTCAACTTTTCCCGTTGCTACTAGGAAGTGGGTTTATTTAATATACTAATATCTTTACTTTTTTGTGTCATTATAAGGGCCCCTTAAAGAGTCCTGCCTCTGGCCATGGTCACTTAAGGTGAAGACAAAACCGTCCTCATTTTTTGATATTCCGCTTCTGCAAGATACTTAGGCCGAGATCTATATAGCGTGCTTAGCTTAAGCATAGATTTATCTTAGATTTTGAACAGCTGTATCTATCTATATCAGATACTTCTTATCGTTATTTAATTATTTTTGTCTTAGTTAAATATTAACTTAGATATTCGTTAGTAATAATTATAAGAATACTCATTATGTAAGAAAATAATTAATGTAATAAGTCTGTGCTTGGCTAAGTAACGACTTTAGATCTCGGACTTAGATATATAGTTTTTTCTTTTGTTGTGCTCAAAAAATTAAGCACGTTTTTCCCCTTGGGTTGTTTGACATGTCCGTGAGATATTGCTAAAATTAAACACTAGACAGCAATAAAAGACTATTACAAAGAGTGTCTTAACTTCACTGACTTTCAACTCTATTAGTTTGCTGATAGTGATAGTTTTACAACATTTTTCAAGTAAATACGATTTGTAATAGTGTAACGTTTTTGATAAGGGATAGAATATAGGTGGTTGCAGAGCTAGAGAAGGCACGGTTGAGTGCAACACACGACACCATGAAGACATCAGTGTTCATCCTTGCTTTGTCTGCTTTTGTGCAGGTTGGTAGTGCCACTTTCAGTAACATTACAATTTCATCAAAGGCTACATTGAATTTTTAAATGATCTGTCAGCTCTATTTTTGATTACAAACCCTTTTCTACTAAGTATGGAGATATTTTTGTGTTTTGATATAGACGTTCTATCTCAGGAAGACCTTATTACTATGCTTGTACATACACAACACACGTCTTAGTGTAGTGACATTAGTGAGTGTCAATTGTTCCCGCTTAGAGCAATGTCAGTTCATGTAACTACTAGACACAAGCATAGTTAAACGGTCTTCGTAAAATAGACAGACCTAAGGCCCGTTTCAAATAGCTTTTCGCAGAGTGATTTTGACGACACGATTGGCGTAGTGCGCTGTAGCTCGGTTTCTCGCCTCGATTACCGCAGTGTCCCGGGTTCGATTCCCGGTCGGGTCGATTCAGGAAACGAACTTTTCTGAATTGACTAGGGTCTGGGTGTGCTGGGCCCCTAGCTTATTTCCTTGTGTGGTACCTCGTGACACAGGGATATTAATCCCTATTTCGAGACCATTACAAGAGGTGTGTTGTCTGGCGCATATTTATATTTTATTTATTTTATTTATTCTCATCCTCGTCGAATAGAAAGAGACAAATCGAACAAAACCTTTGTCTGACAGCTAACAGGTGAATTTCATCGGGCTCCAGTACGTCTACCACGAATTGCTGCTATAAATTGACATTATCGTTCGCGTATTTTTTTTTATTGGGATTTGACATTGTCATGTCATGTCATGTGTCATCCCAGTACAATTTTTTTACGCGAACGATAACGTAAGTTTAAATTGGCAACTCGTGGTAGACGTAGAGGCACCGGTAGAATTCGCACTTGTCATAGTGATAAACGTCACCCGAAACAACTTGGAAACTCTCAGGTGACAGCTCGGTTAGCCTCGATTTTACTCGGGTTCAATTTGGAATTCTCTCTTTTAGGAACCTGTGTTCCTTCTTTATATCTAACGTCCACAGAACTGGTCTGATTTAACAAGCATTCATCAATTTAGTTAAATAAAAAACATTTATTGCAGCTATCCACGGCATTTTTCAATAAATCGCCACCACCGCCTCAACCCCCGACTTACTACTCGCCCCAACCGACCCTCGCCCCGGCTCCTGTCTACCTGCCCCCGCCAGCGCCCGTAGCTCTGCCCCCAGCGCCTGTCTACCTGCCCCCTGCACCACCAGCGCCTGTATACCTCCCCCCCGCGCCCGCACCTGTATACTTACCCCCCGCGCCACCCGCGCCAGTATATCTGCCCCCTGCCCCGCCAGCACCTGTAATCTACCCTGCCGCGCCGCCCACCTACTTACCGCCCGCGCTCCCTGCGTACAACCCTTGCGCCCCCCCTGCGTACACCCTGGAACCTACCATTTCCTACGCTCCTGAGCTAGTGCTGGAGCCTACTGTATCTTACACCCCTGCTATAGAGTACGAACCTACTTTGTCGTACGCGTACGAACCAACTGGGTACCCTTACAACTCGTACTACTACTAAGTTAGTAAATGTGAATGTTGAATAAAATTGTCCATTCTTAAAATGTTTTTTGAGTTTTTACTACACATTATTTTAAAGCATGCTGTTACTACGGCCGGAGACACCTACAGCACCCACAGGGGCAACAGGGTCCCTAATGCAATCGCTTATATCCAGTCAAGTTAATTACCTAAACCGAGGGTAGCGAGCAATTTCGTCAGTAACTAGCCTAGAGGATGCGTTAGAGCCAGGTAATCGCTGACTGTCTGGAAATCATATTAAGAAATCGCACGCTACGCTCAGGTTAGGAAATAAACTTACAATTTACTATAAAGGGGATTGTTACAATGCCCCTGGTTTACTCTCACTAAGTACCATGACTTTACACCGACGATAGGTGAAGAAACAGTACCCCCTTCATACAAATCTAATCCGATCCACACATGCGTGACTATTACTTGCTTACGTGCGGCGTGCTTTGACGTGGAACATTATGGAGCTGTAATGAAAACTAAACTAACTAA
This sequence comes from Udea olivalis, assembly GCA_947369235.1. Classification (NCBI taxonomy): domain Eukaryota; kingdom Metazoa; phylum Arthropoda; class Insecta; order Lepidoptera; family Crambidae; genus Udea; species Udea olivalis. Next base: position 3,189,396 of record OX376370.1, read on the forward strand.
CTACTTGTAAACCTACATGGAGCAATAAATGATATGACTATGACGCTGCAAAGCGGTCCGTTTGACCGGACGCGTGGACTTGGTTTCTATATGTAATTATTCTAAGCCCCTACCCCTTTTCCTAAGATTAACATTAGTTCAAATGTTTTCAATCAGGCAGGAGGAACATTTTTTTACTATCAAGTTTGTCTCTCGGTAATTACGTCAATCAAACTACTGTAAGACCGGACGCGCTAATAGGGACGCGTCCAATTTAGTGTTTTTATTTTTAATTGACCCACGTGTGATGTAATGAATAATAATTCTGTTTTAGAAGAGAGAGGCCTCCACCAAAATTACGCTCGGCCTGTGCATCGTAATTTATTGCAAGTTTTGGGGTTTTCTCTTATAGGTATTACGAATGTAATAATTTTATTTATTACTAAGTAAAACTTTTTTTTCTATTGCCCGTCAACATGAACTCACTCCACCTGATGGAAAGCGGTCGTGAGGTCCAGATATGAGGTTGACAAGCCCAGTCATTCAAACGAATCACTGGACTGGCCATCCTCACCTTGAAGGCCTGCAGAAATGCCTTTTCACGCCCCGCTTGAAGAACCCGGGACTATACGAAGAAGGAAACACATGTGCCGGGAGAGCGTTCCACGTCTGGATGGTACACAAAGAAACGAGTCCTGACCTTTTAGTTCGGGCCAACATATGTTGAATTGTGTGCGGGTGACGCCGTAGTCCAGCACGCGTGGTACGGGAGAGTAAAGGTGAGGGGGGAGACTTTAAGATCAAAGGGCTAAAACTTGTAATTGTTATCAAAGGATAGTGTACATTCACCCATACATTGCCGCCTAAGACCCAACAGTCATGAAAAATACCGCATAGGGTTCATAAATACATACGGTTTAGTGTCAAAACGTAGTTTATGGACGGACACTTCTGAGAACTCGTTAAATATCAAAAAACTCAAAATTTTTGAGGTTATATTTAACAATTTAATGCGAACTTTTATTTACGTGAGTGGGACTAATGTGACAATAAAGGTGACAACAGTATTCCACGTGTGGCCTGACTTGCGCTTTATATAGCAGCAGTCTTTGCCTAGAAGTGAAGTACGGCTTCGCCCTGTTTAGGACACCGAGCTTTTTGAATGCCAATTTTGTTCCAAATGACTCCGAAACTGTACGTCACTAGATATGTCAATACCAAGGATCCCAATACTATTTGTTAAGGTAAGGGCAGTGTTCTGGAACTGAGGAGCTACAGTGAATGGAGTTTTCTTAGCGGTAAACGCGCAAACTTGAGTCTTAGTGGGGTTAAACTGGACCGAATTGTTCCGACCCCAATCGGAGACCCAAGCTAGGGTATTCTCAATTTCAGACACAAGTTTAGTTCGACTTTACTCCACAAAGGTACGAGGGATATTTGCTCGGCCTATGTAAAAGGCATCTCCAGTGCTATCATCCGCATAGCAATGAATACCATCATTAGAGAGCATATCATTGATATGCAAGAGGAATAGCGTAGCAGATAGCACAGAGCCTTGTGGGACGCCAGAATTATTGATGTCCAAGCTATCGGAGCAACTACCGTCTACAACGGCTTTAATGCGTCTGCTGGACAAGAAACTGGCAATCCATTCGCATAAATCCTCGGGCAGTCAGATAAAAGCTTTGATAGAAGACCTAGATGCCAACCCGGTCGAATGCCTTAGCTATATCTAGGTTAACAGCCAAAGCCTCACCTTAGTCACCTTGACTTTCAATGGCCTGAGCCCAGCGGTGTGTGAGATACACCAGTCCTCTAGGTACTTCAGGAGCTTGGCATTCAACACACGCTCCAAAACCTTTGAAAGAAGGGAGGTAAAAGCAATAGGTCTATAATTCGCCGGGTCCGACCTGTCACCCTTTTTAGGCACCGGGTACACGTGGGCCGTCGTCCACAAAGACGGACATTGCCGGTTAATACTGGGCACAACTCGAGAGCACACACTTTGAGCACCACTGCTGGGATGTTATCCGGCTTACTCGACTTGTGGACGTCCAGAGTTTGCAACTCTCGCCGGACTTCTTTCTGGGTTATGCGGATCTCCGGTATAATGTGACCGCACCAAGGGATGGTTCCAAAGTAGAGTTTGAGGCAAAGAGGTTGCCCAAGAGATCGGCTTTCTCCTTAGCACTGTGAGCCAGATTTCCATCTGGTTTTTGGAGTGGTGTCAAAGACGAGCGTCAAAAGTGTACCTCGGCTGCCTTGGCAAGCGACCAAAAGGCACGACTCCCCGAGGGGTGGCCCACGAGCCACTCCCCAATGCGGCCGACGAAGTCGAATTTTGCCCTGGCGATGGCTTTTTTACTGGATCTCGAGTCAGCATTCATAGGTAGCAGGTATAGAGTGGTTTTAGCACTGGCTGTGGTCGAAACCTCAAGGCCAAACCACGGCTGGCTTCTACCCCCGACAGCCACTAGCGGGTGAGGAATATAGCATTCCATACCCGTCAGGATCGTCTCAGTGACGAACTCACGCAAACCATCCCAATCTGCTGACTTATAGTGCCATACGCGGCGGCGCCCAATAGGCTTACGCTTTTCAGGCGCAAGGCACTTTGCTCCGGGCGACACAGTGGTCAGATGAGCCCAGAGGCGCATTCACTGTGATGGTATACTCGTCCGGATGCGAAGTCAGCAGGAGATCCAGTAAATTTGCCCTATGGGTGACGACGTCCGGTACTCTCGTGGGAGAAGGTACCAGTTGCGAGAGACCATAAGCCGAGGCGAACTCGTAGGCAGACCTTCCAGCGTAGTCAGTGGGCAGAGAAGACCCCAGCCACTCAGTGTGGTGGGCATTTATTTATTTATTTATTAACACAGATACAAACATAAACTTACAGCTACTTAAGCAAACACGTTTATATTGTTATTCTAAAATCTATTTCATAAAACTAAGGTAGTGTCGCAATTTTGTAACGAAACACTGCAAGGAATCAGCGAAAACGTCGGCATCATGGACTTCCCTCAAAAACCCATTCAGCAAATTAATAGCACGAGCTGTGGGACAGTTGCTAGCATGCTGTGTGCGCAGAATACCCAGAGTGGAGAAAAGCTGACGCCGACGTCGGCCAACACCTCGCATATAGTTTTGAGGGACATAAAGCCCGAATCGACCTGCAGCCGCCAGATTATCAACTTTATGACTTAAGCAATAGGAAGTAATGGATGGCCAGTAATAGCTTTCGTCGAAACTTTAAGGAGTCAAGGCCAACCATGCCAGCCACAAACATTGATGGGAAAAGAAAGGGATAGTACCCATATTGCCGCTTATATAAGAAACGCGCGAATTTCTTCTGCACCTTCTCTATTAGGAGTTCGTACTTAGTGGTATTCGGATCCCAGACTGAGGAACAGTACTCTAGCTTACTGCGCGCAAAAGCGTTAAAGAGTAAAACTGCAACGCCTGGGTTACGAAACTGGGCAGCGGTACGCATTATAAAGCCCAAGGTCTCATTGGCTTGCTTACAAATAGAGGTGATGTGTGTGCAAAAATCCAGCTTAGCGTCAAAAGTCACGCCTAAGTCGCGAATTTCACCTACTCTGCTCATTGGCATCCGTTGTCATCTCGCGATCGCAGTTACCCTTACATGCAATACGTTGCATGTAAGGGTAACTGCGATCGCGAGAAAGACACCACTTTGCACTTAGAGCAATTGAAATTCATTTTGAACGTGAACAGCCTCTATATCATTTTGAAAGTCGCTGCAGTCATCCTCATTTGCTACCGGAAGAAATAACTTGAGGTCATCTGCAAAAAGGAGACATTGAGCTTTACCCACGACAGCTGGGAGGTCGTTTATCATTACCGAGAATAGGGTCGGTCCCAACGTGCTACCTTGACTGACACCGGAGCGGGTGTAATAGTCGTGAGACTGAAACCCAAACAAATTGACATATTGTTTGCGGTCCCTAAGGTAGTCTGCGAAAAACGATAATAATTTAGGAGTGAAACCAATCACCGAGAGCTTACGCAATAGGATATCGTTATGCACCAGATCAAACGCTTTTTTAAGATCAAAATAAGCTACATCAACTTGTAGTCCTTTGTCCATTGCAATGGCAACTTCATCAACAAACGTTGTTAAGTTTGTTGTGGTAGACCTTGCTTTACGAAAACCATGTTGCGCATTATCAATGTAGGGATTGATCTGTGCAGTAATGAGGTTATTTATTACACTTTCGAATATCCTACTAAATACGGACATGACTCCAATCGGCCTAAATGACGTAATATCCTGCGAAGCTTTTTCCTTGGGTATTGGTGTCACTCTTGATACTTTCCATGGCTTTGGAAACACGCCGCTTTGAAGGGACAAGTTAAAAATGTGAAGCAAAGGAAGTTCAAATTCTGAGACGCAATCCTTTACTAGAAAGGGAGGTATGCTATCAGGACCTGCCACTGATGATGCCTTCAATTTGCTGACAACGCGCTGCAACTCAGATGACGTTATGGACTCAAGAGAGATTCTATTAGCGCTGGGACTGCTACAAACACCAGCATCTCTCTGTGCAGCCTCAGGATTTAGGATGAGAGCGTCTGCATGAAAGACAGAGAAAAAAAACTCAGCAAACTTATCTGCTGCTTCCTGGCCAGTGAATACCTCATCATCGCAAGTAAACTCTGAAGATTTTACCCCGTCTTTACGCTTTTTCCTTACAAAAGTCCAAAAGGATTTGGGGTCATAAGTTGTTGTTTTCAATAGACTTCAAATACGTGCTATAATCTATTTTCATTGATTTCTTAACTGTCGCTCTGTAGTACTTGTATAATTCGCGATTAAAGTCTAGCCCATGACATTTATATTTTTTCAGATGAAAATATTTTTGGCCAATAGAAATCTTTAACTCCGGACTGAACCATTCGGGATACGTAAAACGCTGGCCAGTGGGCTGTGAACGCCTTCGAAGAGGAACGCTCTTTCCAATAACAGCATTGACCACTCCCAAAAACGCGTCAACTGCAGTGTTGACATCTTGCCATTTCAGCACTGCCGTCCAGTCAGCCCGGAGAAGATCCGAGTAGAGCTGCGGAAAGTTTGCGTTTCGAAAGTTCCACTCATGAGTATCTGCGCTATTTGCAGCACTACCACTGTTAGGAACAAAAATGTCAGTAGTAGTTAAGGAGAGCGACACCCCGAGAGCCGGGTGGTATTTGTCGGCGGGCACTAATGGGTCCACTTCCGAGACGACAATTGCATTAAGTTCAAGGTTAGTTAGCGCCAAGTCCAGGATGCCTCCGTACTCGTTACAGACATTATTAACTTGATGGAGTTTACAAAAATCAATAAAGTGCTCGAAGTGTAATTTAACTTTTTTTGAACAAGAGTACAGATTAAAGTCCCCTATAATGAATAATGAATATTCACAAATGGCATTCTCGATACAGGATAATACGCTTATGTATTGACTCTCGTTGTAACTAGTCATTGAATAAATAGTGCATTGAAGTCCCCTAGGACCACCAAGTCGGCCGTGGGGCTCGGCTGCTCAATGATTTTGCCAGACAAAAAAAGTTGAGTTATACCCAAGTTACTGCTATGAGACTGTATAGGCACGCATAGATACGGGTATGGCCACCGGTAGTCTATACGCAGCCACATGATTGACAGGTCCCTGTCTACTAGCCCTGAAAGTCGGCGACAGCATATGAGGCACAGAATTGTGCTCAAGCTTGTACCCAGGGTAGTATATGAGTGAGAAGAAATTGCTGACGCATTTAATACCAAAGCTAATTTTCCTTACTGCATTGGTGCAGTTGATGGGAAGCACATAAGAATGAAGAAACCAAGTCACAGCGGTTCTATGTCGGCATGAATTACAAGATTTTTTTTTCCGTTGTATTGCTAGCGGTAGTGGATTTGAAATATAGATTCACCTACATCAGCGTAGGCTCTTATGGCAAAGAATGTGACTCCTCTATATTCAAAGAATGTACTTTCTGGAAAAGATTAAATGATGGCAGTTTAGATTCACCAGAAGCTCGTCCTCTCTCTACAGGTTTGGAATCACGTGTTCCATTTGTGATAGTGGGTGATGAAGGATTTGGTTTGCATTAAAAGTTATTGAGACCCTATGGAGGAACTCATTTAAATAAAAATAAAAGGATATTTAACTATCGATTAACAAGAGCCAGACGATGTGGAGTGCGCGTTTGGATTATTGGCGAATAAATGGCGAATATTTCATCGTCCACTGGACGTAAGCACCAGCTATCTCGATAGTTAAAACTTGCGCTGTGCTTCATAACTACATTATGCACAATGAAAGTTCATATGCGAACATTGACAGCAAAGATTCAACGATATCTATGGAAAACGTACGTAATGAGCCAAATCCACGAGGTGGAAGATGTGCTAACACAATACGAACAGAGTTCACAAATTATTTTGTTTCTGAAGTGGGAGCTGTACCGTGGCAAGAAGAAGCAATACAAGGATAAACGAAATAAATAAAAACTTACCATAGCTTTGTCTTTCTTTTTCCTCCATTTCTTGAAAGTCTTCCCTTAAAACAATGCATACTTCGCGCCATGCTGCAGTTCGCAAGTTGGTATCTTTATAATTTTCCAGCGTTTTATCCCATATTATTGGCCCTGCTTTCAATTAGTGTAATAAGAAGTTCGGGATCAATATCTGTTTGCGATATTTTTCGACAAAACACAACCTTCTCTGCGCTGCGCAAAAGAGCAATGCGCGAGCGCTACACACGCGCGGGTAGCGCGGCGGGCGCGGGGCGGGGGCTGCCACCACTCCTATCCCGCAAAAAACAGTGTCCACTGTCCAGCAAAAAACCGCACGAAGGACGCCGTGTGAACACTGCTATTGAAATGTGTGAATAAACGATGTCCAGCTTTTTACTGGATGACGGATCCAGTTTCTAGTTACAAAACCGAATGGCACAATTCGACCGGATCGGTTTTTGCAGGATCCTACATGGGGGATGCTCGTGTGAACGCTAGCATATAAACACATTCGCCATCAAACGGGATCCTCAGAAAACGGGATCCTATAAAAAACTGCACTGTCGTGTGAAAGGGCTGTCTGTTCTTTTTGTGTACAAATGAATGTATTTTGTTTTGCACATTAAACGATTAAAAAAATGAAAAGTTTGGCTCGGGGTCTGGGTTGGCTCAGAGACTCCCCTGGTTTAAAACCTTGTCTGGTAACACAGTGATATTTCTCCCTATTTCGAGACCATGGGAAGTGGCGTGTTGTTAGACGCATATTAATTTATATAACGTGAACTTAGTACTGAGCAATATCTAGTTGAAATAAAACAACAATAAAAGGCGTCCGTACAGTGTTTATTTAATAATTAAATTATATTTATATTATGTTCTATATAATATAAGTATTCCAGTCGATCGGGACTGCCCTAATAAAAAATCATATGCTATAAATATTATACAACAGTTCAGGGGTTACTAAGTTATAAAACATACATATATTGCTAAAAACCGGATTTGATTTTTGTTGGCTAGGGTGGGTCTACAAATAAATATTGAAAGAGAGAAAATGAAATTATCTTTATTTATTGAGGTCGTCAAAAATATCTAAGGATCCTTCCTTGATCCATCGTTTTTGACCAGTAAATCTCCACTCAAGCGTGGTCAGGAGGTCACTTGCGTGATCACAGATCAAATCTCTACTTGAGCGCCGATTCGCACCTGAGTGACGTTTCGTATTAATTCTAAACTGTGATCAATGAATTTGTACTCAGGGGCGGTTCTAGAATAAGATCTCTGCTTGAATCGAGTTTCAAGTCAAGATTCACGCTTGAGCGTCGTTTCAGAATAAGGGTCTATAAACTGTGGTGGTCAAAATAACTAAAAAGTAAATACAAATTACATATGTAAATTTTACATAAAATATACTGTGTGTTTTTAAGTTATATTTTTGCAGTGCTTATAGATAGACCGGAGTACGGTCGCCCAATCTATATTCTAATGTTTTAGTTTTTTTGTATATTTGGAAAATTGGTTACAGTTCGTTATTTACTGTCGCAGACACCGCTTTTTTTTAAAATACCAATAACGGATAATAAAATTGGATTACCCTAAAAAATACCCAAAACATGGACCCACCCTGTCATTTGCTTACCCGTGTTACAACTACGTGAAACCTACCAAATACAAGTCAAGTTATGTTAAGCTAAATATACAGGGTGACTGGGGATTCATTGGCATCATTTTGAAATAAGAACCTACTCATGATATACAGTACTTTTCCCAAGTATGAGGCTATTTCATAGGTGCACAATTGCATATTTTTAAACCTTAAAAACAATTGCCAAGTATTAAACATGTTTTAATAAGAATATCATCATATTCCTATAAAATTTCAGAAAATTACACAGCTTTTGCATTCAATCCGGCTCGAAGGACCTCCGTTTAAAATTCAGTAGGCCTGTACAACTTTACTGTTTGAGAAAAACATATATTTTAATTACCAAAGAATGTACAAAACCCTTGAAACTCTGCTTAGTTCAGAGATAGATGATTTTGGTATAAGTTGTACCCGATAGTTATATTAGATGACTAATAGTTGTCGACACGGTTGGCGCAGTGCGCTGTGGCACGGTTTTACACCTTGATTTGTGTAGTGTCCCGGGTTCGATTCCCGGTCGGGTCAATTCAGGAAATGATCTTTTCTGAATTGACTCGGGTCTCGGTGTGCTGGGAGACGCCCCTGGCTTAATTCCCTCTCGTAACACTAGAATATTTATCCTTACTTCGAGACCATGACAAGTGTTGTCTCAAAAAAAAATAGTAATTATGATTTCATTTATAAAGATGGAATATTACACCTTTTAAAAAAATGGTGTATCATTGACTCTTCCATGAGGTAAAATCTATACAAATGTACTTGGGATGCTATAAAAAAAAGACAATAAGTTTGACGTCAACCACGTCTAACTATATTCACCATACTCTCTAGTATAGATATATTTTATAAAGTTAGTAGTAAACACCTTCCCTTTTTCTTTCAGTTCTAGTAATTTCGCAGATTGACTGATATTGACATTAACACGGTCCTCACATTTGATCCGGCTCAAAGGACCTTTGCTGACAGACTGATGTTCAAGATGGCCCGTGGTATTATTTGAGAAAAGGACCTTTACAAGAACAAGGATGTTAAATAGCCTTAATATTTGAGAAGAGGTCAAATAAGGTGACCTTACTTACGAAGTTTTGGGTAATCGTTTGATCTGGCTTTAAGAAAAAAGGTCCTTGGAGCCGGATCAAAACGATTACATACAGGCATACTCAGAACGATACTAAATACGGCCTAATTTAAGGGAAAAAGTCGAGAAAGGGGACCAAACTTCCGATTTCTCGGGTAATCGGGGGATTTCTAATATAATAAATATATTTATTTTACAAAGACATACATTTTATAGCTGACTAAGCTAGGTATGAGTACGTATCATTGGCTCCTGGTGCGCGTTCTAGGTATTGCTTGTCTATAAGGGATTCTATGCATTTTTTGATCATAGCGACTGATGGGGCGAACGAACCGCGAGCTTGGGAAACCACTTCTTGGATTAACTCGGTGTGTCGGAGTACCTGGGGAGAAAATTATCATTGGTAAGTATTCATTACTATGCTTCCAACATTTATGTGACGAACATTTGTGTATGTTTTGTGAAAACCCAATCAGATAATAATATCTATTCAGGAGTATTTAAGTATGTTTATCAGTCTCTGGACCCATAGTACGAGCTCTGCTTAGTTTGGGGTCAGATAATCTTGGTGTAAATTGACCCAGATATTTATTCTTTTTCACTTCTCATGCTCTAGAAGTACGCCAATATAGCCCTACGAAGCGGGACTAAAGTGACCACTTTAGTCCCTAGGGAGTGAAAAGTAATTAGTTTTTAATTTCCTTCATGTGACATAGACAAACTCAAACAGCCAGTAAAAATATACTATTATCTGTGGAGTGTGGACCGTCTTCATTGCCAAAATGTTGAGAGTTTTAGTTCCATGGTTTGTCCGCAAAGAAGGTGGCGCCATGTGTTTTAAATTGTTAATCTGTGGTTCAGTTCAGAAGAAAAAACTGACCACGAAAATTTCAGAACTTATTTGTATGTATTTGTTCGTTTTTAAATGTTTTGTACTAAAATGACTATTTTTCACGCACTCAAAGTGAAAAGTACAGTTTGCACCTCAAAACTAAACGCCAACTTAATATACACTCGATTTCATTGACTCCCCGCACGCTCGGGAGCCAAACCACCTCTGGTATATTATGGCTTCGTTTGGTCCCTCGATATAAAATATACTATATTATTATTTAGTTTATTCGAGACCATTACGAGAGGTGTGTTGTCTGGCGCATATTTATTTATATTTATTTTAGTAATATTAAGGATTTATTTATTATTCTAATCTAATTATTACGTGAACAAACCGTGACATTGTTTGCTTATCAAGGAATTATGAAATAGTTAAGTAAATCGCAATCATTTCAATCAAGTCAACGCTATTACTGGTCTAGCTAAAATGAATTTAATTATTTATCTTATCTTACCTTCCTCTGCTTCATAATGCGCACGAGCGCGGCCTGCAGGTACATCTTGCGGTCGTCGTCGCAGTGCGTCGCTTCCCCTTCCGTTCCGGAAGCGCCGCCACTTCCGCCGCCTGGGAACAAACAACAAATATGACACTTAACAAAACCAGTTTTACAGAAAATAACAGGAAACGGTTTTCCAAACTCTGCGGTATCAAACAATTTTTTAAATCCGATTTTATGGTTAGACAAAACCGGGCTTTAGCCGGACGGGGTCATAAATGTAAAATAACTGTATCTGACCTGAGGGTAATTTTTAAAGCAAATTGTCTCATTGCTGTCTTATTATTAGTTCATTTAAGCCAAATTAAAACTAGTATTAAGTACTGTCTTAATTTTTAAAGCTATTATTACAAACTTAAGATTATTTTTGAAAATTAATGAAGTTTGACGGTAGTGACGGTCAATTTGGTCAAAATTGGTTGCTTTTGGTCATTGAGATCAGATTCTTGACTCAATTTGACTGAATTTGACAAAAATGTGTCCTAAATGGTCAGATTTAGTCATGTTTAGGGTTCCGTATCTCGAAAGGAAAAAACGGAACCCTTATAGGATCACTTTGTTGTCCGTCCGTACGTTCGTCCGTCTGTCTGTCTGTCAAAATCCATTTTCTCAGGAACGCGTGGAGGTATCAAGCTGGAATTTATATCAAATACTCAGGTCCACTGTCCCTTGGAGCTGTGAAAAAATCAAACTTCTAAGCCAACGCAATCAAAAGAAACAGCCGTATCAGCCGCAAATTTTCGACACACGCAAGGGAATCAAAACCTAGAGCGCCTTCTAGTGAACTCAGAATCTTGAAATTTGGTACGAAGCAACGACTTATAGCACAGATAAAGGAAAAATTGCGAAAACCGTTCTATCATTTAATATAAATATTTTTCACATCTCATGCTCTAAAAGTACGCCAATATAGGTAGCCCTACGAAGCGGACCTAAAGTGACTACTATAGCCCCTAGGGAGTAAAAAGTAATTAGTTTTTTTTTTATATACTCCGATGGTAAGCGGTTATCGCGGCCTATGGACGCGTGCAACACCAGGGGTATCACTCGCGCGTTGTCGACCCTGTAAAAACCTTTTCAAACCCCTTAATTTCCTTGATGTGACAAAGACAAACTCAAACAGCCAGTCAAAATATACTATTATCTGTGGAGTGTGGACCGTCTTCATTGGGAAAATGTTGAGTTTTTTTAGTTCCAAGGTTTGTCCGCAAAGAAAGTGGCGCCATGTGTTTTAAATTGTTAATCTGTGGTTCAGTTCAGAAGAAAAAACTGATCACGAAAATTTCAGAACTTGTCAAGTGTAATTCGGTTTTAAATGTTTTTGTACTAAATTGACTATTTTTCTCGCTCTCGAAGTGAAAAGTACAGTTTGCACCTCGAAACTAAACGCCAACTTAATATACCCTCGGTTTCATTGACTCCCTCGGTATATTATGGCTTCGTTTAGTCCATCGATGTAAATTATACTATTTAATAAATATACTACAGGTTTGTACCGGAACCTTGGCCGGTTTTTTCTTCTTTAGTCACGACCAGTCAGTTGAAAAGTGCAATTTTTTAATGTACATTTAGATTTTTGTAGCTTCGTATTGATGTTTGGAAGTGCTTTATTTCCTGTAAAGAATCACATTTTTAAATAATATAGCAATGTTAACTACTTATACCTTGGCTAGCCGGTGCGTTGGCACACGTAAGCCGAACCTTAGTCCTCTTGCAAGAGAAGGCCAGGTTCAGACTCAAGGTCGCGCTCTCATCGTCCTCATTCTCCACATCTCCTTCGGCCACCAGTAGTCCGGCCTCGATCAGTGGCCGGACGTGACGTGGCCAGGCTTCGCCGGTCAGTTGGAGAGTGTCACGTAGCTCCCGCGCTGAGGATGTGTCTATGGTTTCGAAGCAGAGGAGTAGGGCGCACTGTTGATAAAGACAGAAGAGATATTGATGTAAATGATTGGTAAAAGTGGATGTATGTATGTGTGTGTTTGTATGTTTCTTTTTCACGCAAAAACTACTGACCGGATTTAGATGAAACTTTACAGTAATACAGCTTATACATCAGAATAACACATAGGGTACAATTTATATAGATTTTGGCCATAATAACGATAAGTATCGATAGTCGTTAAAATTCCTGCCCGTTGGGAGCCATCTTTGCGTGCGCTGCCTAAACAATTGGAGTTACACGAAGATTATGTACCGTAGTATTGTTTGTCTTAAATAGTTCTGAATAAAAGTCGGCGACAGCATACATCTACCTTTTATTGGAAGCCAATATATCCAAAAGAGTGAGCAAAACACTTTTTTACAATGAACATTTTAGAATATGTATCAAATTTTTATTAAAAATTGATGTATTTGTTGCTTTAGGTATTTAAAGTAATGTATCCGGGTTGATTTGGTTTTTTATCGATGTTTTCCATCACCGGAGAGTTAGTAGGAAATTAACAATGAAGACAAAGATTTTGGTTCTGGCCAGATTTGAACTCGGAACCACACGATCCACGATCCAAGTTGAGGTGCTTAGCCCCTAGGCCACGACGTTCTCATCTTCAAATCAAGTGTGTGTTTTATTTCGATCAATTCTTAACCCCTGGTATGAAAAACTGATGCGCTAACATGTACCCGTCACCTGCGCAGAGTTCACAATGGATGGCGACGCGCGCACCTTTTGATAGAATTTGTTGAAACTCTCCTTTTATTTGTATGAAACTTGCTGAACTAAGGACTAATCTTGAAACCTGAATAGTTATTCTATCTTATGCACTGAGTTTTATTAATAATACATTATTTGTATTTATTCTATAGACCATTGATCACAGCTATTCGACATAAAAAAAACACAAGCACGAGTACTAGAAACACCAAATCTCAAAAACTTCTTCATTTTGAATTGAACCATTTGATCAAGTAGTAACTATAGTTAGTTAGTATAGTTCGTACATTCAGTTCGAAACAAATGCAAGCAATAAATAACGTTATTTCTTTGTAATAAATCTTATATTTGCGTAAAAGCTGACCTAAGTGACCTTGTCCCGTATCCGCGCCTACTCAGTTGACGGGGGAATCGCGGATAATTGAGAAAGACTTGAGGAGGCATACATACTGTCAAGACTTATATCTGTGGGGTCTTCTTTAGACTTGGGTCGAAATGAATAAACCTCCATCGTTAGAAGACCCGAGGACTAACATCCACCGAGTTATAGCCTTGGTAAATCCCGAAATTTGCAAAAATGGCTTCGAAAATTACCTTCTGCAGTATGTCCAGAGGCGAAAATTTGACTGTGGCACTGGACACTAAATATTAAATTAGTGAAGAAAAAACTAAAAAAAAGTTGTACTTGTGTGTTTTTTTTTTAATGAAAGTACGGAAATTCACTTTAGATCATCCTTTACTTAGACGGTTTTTTAAAACTTAAGTTCAACAGGCAACATACAGCCCCGCCAGCCGCTCCAGTTGTGCAGCGGCACCCCTCCGAGGGGTCACGGCTCCTACACTCGCTAGCTAGCTAGCTGGACACTCACCTGCGGAGTGGTAGCGCTGACGTGGTACACCCTCTGCGTGTAGCGCGTCCTCAGCTCGCCCGTGCACAGGTGGTGCAGCCCCGCCAGCCGCTCCAGTTGTGCAGCGGCACCCCTCCGAGGGGTCACGGCTCCTACACTCGCTAGCTAGCTAGCTGGACACTCACCTGCGGAGTGGTAGCGCTGACGTGGTACACCCTCTGCGTGTAGCGCGTCCTCAGCTCGCCCGTGCACAGGTGGTGCAGCCACGCCAGCCGGCGGCCGCTGAACGAGGCTCTGTAGAACGCCTCGAACAGCCGCGCCGGCCGCTCCAGCTGCGCGGGCGGCGCGAGCGGCGCCATCGCCCCTCCGAGGGGCCACGCGCCCGCTTGGAGCACCTGGAATGGTGGGAAGGTGAGTATACAGGGTGTCCCAAAATGTAGTGATAGAGCATCGCTAGGGCTACCCGATTCACCTCTTAGCCTGGCAATGTCTCTACACAATTGGATTGGATTTTACACTTTTTCAGTTTTATTTTGTATTTCTAAATTATTGATCAGTGTTATAAATGTAAATGCTGTTAAATAGAGTAACCTGGTATTCAGCTAACGATGAAAAAAGGGACATGTATCTCTAATAATAGTGCCACAGTGACCAAAAAAGTGACTCAACACAATTTTTTTTCAAAAATTCGTAAAAAAGATCATAACTCGAAAACTACCAAAGAATCGCGGAACAAACATAGGGGGTGATTCGGGTAGCCCTAGTGATGCTTTATCACTGGGCTAACGCTCACTACTACTTTTTGGGACAGCCTGTGTAAGATAAGATAACATTTTGATTTACGAGGGGTGATCCAAAAGTAATGATAATCAATAATAAACACAATGAATTTAATAAAAAAATAAATTTATTTCTCAACATAGTCTCCTAGCAAGTCATATACATCACATTTAGTCCATCTCTTTTCTAAACCTAAAATTCCCTTGAAAATAAAATCTTTATCTTAACTCTCAAAAAAGTCCTCAACCGCAGTCGCTACGAGTATCATCGTCAAATTTCTTGCCTCGGAGGTGTTCCTTGAGTCGTGGAAAGAGATAGAAGTCACTGGGGGCTAGATCTGGTAAATAGGGGGGGCGGGGTGCTCCAGCCAGCTCAAAGTCCGCTTCCTGAATGGCAGCCATGGCAATTGCAGCTTTGTGAACCGGTGCGTTGTTTTGATGGAACAGCACTCCAGCCCGCAGTTTGCCTCGCCTTTTCTCCTTAATAGCCTCCCGCAATCTTCTTATTTGTTCTGCATAGTAGGAGCCTGTAATAGTGGCCCCCTTTTCCAAGTAGTCCACCATGATTATTCCTTCAGCATCCCAATAAACAGACGCCATAACCTTCCCTGCTGAGCTTGACACTTTGAATTTCTTCGGCGTCGGTTCATCGGATCGTTTCCATGTCATCGATTGTTGTTTTGTTTCAGGATCAAAATGGTCCAGGTCTCGTCCATGAACCATCCAGGTCTCGTCCATGGTCTCAAAACGTGACAAAAAAATATCCTTGTCTGCCTGGAACTTTTCGAGATTTGCTCTCGACATGTCGGCTCGTTTCTCCTTTTGCTCGTCGTTTAACATTTTCAGTACCCAAAGCGCGGAGACCTTTCTCATATGCAATTCGTTCGCAAGGATTCTTTGATTGCTGCCATATGAGATCCCTGTGACCTCAGCTACATGCCTGATAGTCACTCTTCGATCTTCCAATACAACTTCTCCAACTTTTTTCACATTTTCTTCAGTGAGGGACGTCGATGGGCGTCCTTCGCGGTGTTCGTCTTCCGTCGATGTTATGAACTCCTTAGCCCAGCGTGCAACTGTGGAATATGGAGGAGAAGAGTCCCCTAATGTTTCCACCAAGTCGCTGTGTATGTCTTTGGTAGACATTTTTTTCAAGCAGAGGTATTTAATGACAGCTCTGATTTCGTGTTTTTCCATTTTGATGTTCACTCCTTGACAGTTCGTATTCAAATGAATGTAGCTCCCGGGAATGGTGGCCTATTTATATGTTTTTTTTTTCCTGAACTAGTGGGTAACTGAGCAAGTGACTGATATTTTTTTTGTATTTTATATACTGTAAACAAATACACTTTTTCGTGGTTTGTTTGTTAATCACTACATAGTATAAAACAAAGTCGCTTTCAGTCTGTCTGTCTCTATGTATGCTTTGATCTTCAAAACTAAGCAACTAATTTTGATGCGTGATTTTTTTAATAGATAGAGTAATTCAAGAGAAAGGTTTTCATGTATATAACATACATAACATGGTATAGACTACAGGCCCATGTCCAAAAAATGGATGGGTCATATGAACCACCAGGTGACGTATATAGGACGATATAAGAGCATAAAATAATAAGATTCAGCACTATGCCGTCCCTTGTAAGCTGTCCAACTGAGTGCAGCCCCCCGATTCAGAACGAAGTTATCGACCGATTCGGTAAATTTGTTTTAGTTATAGTAAATGATCCGCTAAGTGGCAGCAATTAATATTTTGACATGTTGAAGCCAAAGGCCCTAAGTTTTCATGAACCAAATTAGATAAAACCTACCCTACTTAAAAAAATAATTAAAAGTAAAAGAAAATATCCCCTACAAACCTTTGGACCAACGAAAATGATTATCTAGCATAAAATACTTTCAAAATAAATCAATTTTATGTTGTTTCAAATCACCCACCGGACCACGGAAAGAGAGGGAGTTGTAACCCTCGATTTTTTTCCCCTCGCATGATTTTTGTACGGCGTTGCGGAATAATGGATTAGAAGCTGTATTGAAACAGTATGAAACTGATGCCGTACAGAATGAAATGACCAAATTTACCCTGGAAATTGTCAGAAAATCAAAAAAAATTACCTACTTTGTGGCACATCATTTTTTTACGGCACAGCGCGCTTTCTTATTATTTTTCATGGATCTATCGATAATAAAAATGCCGTACAAAAATATATGACCAAAATGTACTCACTCTACCTGGACTTTTGAATTCTCACCAGTACTCAGTTGGACAGCTTGCAAGTGACGGCATAGTGCTGAATCTTATTATGTTATGCTCTTATATCGTCCTATATACGTCACCTGGTGGTTCATATGACCCATCCATTTTTTGGACATAGGCCTGTAGTCTAGTAGAGAAACACTGATAGTTCTAGAGCTTTCTAATGTGATGTCGTAAATAATCAAATTTTTTGCGCTTAGATTACTAACGCTGGTTGAACCCTACGAGATAGATCAAAAAATGTAGTGCAGTATTGTACACCTTGAAAAGATCTACAAAAAAGTCCGCGATGGTATTTAACTATCTTTTACGGATAACGCACAATAACTATTTTATATCCTTTGCTTTTTACGAGAAATCCGGCTTATTTACGAAGCGATTTTAAGCAATACAGCATTAATACTTTTCAAATTAAGTACCTTAAATACACTGTGCATTTAATATACACCAATAAGACCCTTTGTAGCAAGTAATTTAAATGAATATCTTCGAAGATATTACGGTTTTAAACTTGTGAAAAGAAACTGTTGCGTCGGTGGCGTCCTGCGTACTGCGTGCGTGACACTCGACTAAATTGTCCACACGGGCGGACGGAGCGTGTAGGTGAATAAGTAAACCAAATTACGTAGTGACACAGGCCTGCCAGGAGTACGCGTGTGTGATTTGTGGGTTTAAGTGCGTTTTGTGGGTGTCTCTCTGTGTGCTTGTGTAAATATTACCTAAATAGTAGACAGATCGTTTTCCCTCAGATAATGTTGGAACTTGGCATTGAGGTCGGACGGTAAAGTGTTTTTGAAACACTCTTTAGTTTTTATGAATAAGCGGGGAAGTGTAGTTGCTAGATTTGTCCAAGGAAAAAAGTTTTTTCTTGGTAACTTAGCCAGTTGCGAACTTATTCGTTTTTGTGAGTGTTGTGTGCGTGTGTGTGTGTGTGTGTGAGTGTGTGTGTGTGTGTGTGTGCACGTTTTGTTGTAAATTTTGTGGGTTTGTGTGTTTGTCCATTCTTCCCTGTGTGTAATACCTGAATATTAAACCCAGTGCTAGTAGACAGATCGCTGTCCCTCAGATGTTGCTGGAACTTGGCGTTGAGGTCGGCGGACACGGCCACGTCGGTGAACATTCGGTGAAGCTTGTTCGTGAACTCGTACCCGCACGCTATTAGAAATCAGTGCTAGTAGAAAGGTCATTGAGTGTTTTATGTGTTTGTGTGAGTGTTTTGTGAGTGTGTGTGTGCTTTATGTGTAGATGTCTGTGTGTGATTTGTGGGTTTAAGTGCGTTTTGTGGGCGTCTGTGCGTGTGTGTTTCTGTTATTATTACCTGTATATTAAACCCAGTGCTATTAGAAGGGTTATTGTGAGCTTTATGTTTTTGTTTGAGTGTTTTGTGAGTGTGTGTGCGTTATGTAGGGATGCCTGTGTGATATGTGAGTTTAAGTGCGTTTTGTTTCTTTCTTTGCGTTTTTATTACCTGAATATTAAACCCAGTGCTAGTAGACTGATCGCTGTCCCTCAGATGTTGCTGGAACTTGGCGTTGAGGTCAGCGGACACGGCCACGTCGGTGAACATTCGGTGAAGCTTGTTCGTGAACTCGTACCCGCACGCCGCTTTTAGGCGGTTGATCATTGCTTCTTCCTGCAATTAAAAACAAAAGTTGACGCCTATTCTCACAATAATGATGCATTCAAGAGATAACTCGATAAGTTTAAAAAAAGGTCAATTGTTTCATTGTGACTCTAAAGATCATCTCTCACAAACATGTAGATCAATGTCAACAAATGCAGTAGGAATGACGAACAGTTTTTTTCCGCTTCAGTATCTTTGAAAGCCTGTTTCTGCAGGAAATTGTCTATTAAGAGACACTTTTTTGGTGTTATTATGGAAGATCACAGATTTGCCAAGTTTTTAAAATATTTTTCAAAACAAAGACTAATTTATTTTTTCATTTTTTACTGAATGTTGAAAATTCAACTCCGAATCGCTTGAACGTAAATTGTTCACTTTCGATCAAAATAATTGTGATTTTCATGAACGTCAGGAAAACAATCATTTTATGCAAGAAAGTACAACTCACAAAGACCTTGTTCCAAAAAATACCTTTTTTTTACCAAAAAACAGTAAAAAAAATAAACCGTAAAGAGGAAATTTTCAAAAACAATATTAAAAAAAACATAAATCCCCAAATTTCGGGTAACATACATGGGGTATATTTGTATACGCTCTGACTGTGAGGAATCTAAAAAAAATATATTGACGTGTATGTTTGGACCATACCTGTTCCATGGATGCTGATAATTGGTGTATGAGTCGCCTGGCCAAAGCTCTCGCGTAGAATTTCTGGAAAACGTCTTTGTCGTCGACATATTTGAACACCTGAAAAATGATGCATTTATTCACCATTTGATTCTAATTACGAAATTAACGAAAACAAGATGTATTCGAACATACAAGATTAATTGTAATCAGCGTATTTTCGGGGAAATTGGATTTCAGTTAACTACAATTGTTCATTAAACATACCGCTACATAACATATGGTCAAAACAGTTTTTCATTTCTGCTATCACCATGTAGGTAATCTTTTTGAGAAATGCGTATCTAAATTAGACCTATTTTTAAACAACTATATCACAGTCACCTTTTGTAAAACTTACAACGTTTGACAGTTTGCTTGCTGTAGACCGGCGGCTTATTACAATCCCTTATATATATATATTTTTCAATTTATTTATTCACAACAGTGTTACATACTTTCTTATTTACTAATGAACCCTACTATTAAAAACCCTTAAGGGGTTTAACTGATAGTAGGGTGAGATCGCACTGTACTATAGGTACTTAAACAAGCCAAACATACACTAATTCATTCCATCCTAACTGATAAGTAGTATCTTTTGAATCTTGTCTTGTCGTTGTACTCGTAATATCATTTCAAGTTCATTCCCTAAATGAGCGTAGCAAACAATTTTCTAATATTACCTTTCACTAGCTTCTGCCCGCGACTTCGTCCGCGTGGAATGATTATTATAGCCTTCCTCAATAAATGCGCAATCTAACACTGAATCTTTTTTTCAAATCGGACCAGTAAAAGTAAAGTAAAGAAAAGGAAAATATATCTTTATTCATATAGACTTATAATAAGTATTTATGACAAGTCAAATACTACATAAAATAAACTTACATAAAATAATACACACACACACGCATACACACACACGCACACCCGTACACCACACGCTTCAACTTCTTCATTTTATTACTTGCTTAACTACTTTTAATAATGTAAATTGAAGTAAAATAATTTAAAATTAAGTAATGTATTAGCAATAGGAAAATTGTATTCTGCTATGGGAGAGCGGCTTCTCCTGTCACAGGTGTTTGTACACTCAAAAGGAGAAGTCAACCTTAATTTATGTAGAACCTACTTATTATCAATAATAAACAATTTTTTTTTTTTTTCATAATACTATGACAGTAAATATCATAATTAAACATAATGTGAGACCTCAGTAGTTCCTGAGACAGCGCGTTCAAGCAAACAAACTAACAAACTCTTTAGCTTCATAAGTATGGATTTCCAGCCAGTCAGTGGTTACCTGTGTAATTGGGCTGCTACCGTATAGTTTTATGGATCATCGACACGAAGAAGAAGAAGAAGAAGTGGTTACCTGGCACTATCGCATCTGCTAGGCTGGATATTTACTGACGAAATTGCTAGCTACCCTCAGTTTGGGGAATTAAATTGAATGGATAAGTGACTGCTATGAGGACTCTAAAGATAGAACTTAGGTGCCTTAACCACTATTTTTCCCAGATCTACAAATTTACGGACAAATGGGATTCGTTATTAGAGCTAGCGGTACGCTAAATTTACCTGCAAATGGTGATAAAGGCATAAAAATCGGAACGATTGATCTCTATGCCATGCGAATCAATTTGACCCGTAGCAGGGAAAAAAAGAATAAAAAGGGAGGAGTTATGGCGTCATCTCTTTTTGCATGGGAAAACAACAATTTTGGTCTTAGACCTGTCGTGTGGTATCTAATGAAAGGGCTTACTGAGCCAATTTTAATCACATTTTTACATTTTAGTCACATGTATTAAAATAAATTAAAAATCATTTTCAAAACATACCAAGTTTGGGCCCTTCCAGATATGATACGGTTGAATATTTTTGGCCTAAGGATCAATCGTTCCGATTTTCATGCTCATTTGCAATTTTTAACTAAATTTCAGGGTGTACCGCTAACACTATATAAAAAGTTAACACTGTGCCTCCGTACTTTTGGAACCCTGTCAGAAAGAGAACAAGAAGACCATGTCAGAAGACCCTGTTTAAAAGAAGGTCCCTCTCTAAAGTTACTAATTCACTTCTAGTAAGTTTTGGCCAATATCTAATAAAAATGGGCTTTTTATATTCTACCACTCACCACAATAGCAGCGGTCAGCTTATCTTCAGCCTCAGATTCCCCCCCACCCCTCTTGCGAAGTAAGCAATCGCAGTATCGGGCGAGGAGTTCTGGCGCGCGAGCCGCTTGCTCCGCCGACGGCCGGCTGTTCACAACCGCGCTGCAGGCCTGTCATTACACAATGGGATGAGTACAACTTTGAATATATTCGTGTTTTTTTTTATTTTTTGCATTTCACAATGCACTAATCTACACACAGATAGAAACTAGAAAAATTCGACCTGATCCGACATTATCCAATAGCTAGTTTCATATTAATCGAAAGTCAAACATTTGCAAAAATCTTTATTTCGGGTTTTAAAAGGCGATTGCCTTGTAACATTTATGAAACAACGTTGGCTTACAACGTAACGTAGCATACTTATTTATTATTTTTGGCACAGTTAAAAGTTACAAATCACAGAGTACATAAGCATAAAACATTCAAGAAAGAAGAATAAAGGGATTTGAACATTTTTGTTTATAAGATCGATATGAAAATGGTGATATTAATTAAAAAGCTACTAATAACAAGACTTTTTCGTGTTATTTTGTTAACAAAAAGCACATTTTAAAACATTATTTTTGACGTGACACTTTACCATACTTTGAGACATTTTTTGTTTATTTTTGTGTCTTCTTATACTTTTTATTTATTTTTATCTTTTCTTCTTATTCTTCTTATACCACTTTTATCTTTGAAAAAAAAACATAATGGTGGCAGGCTAGCTATGTTCTAACCCCTTTGTATCTCTATTAAAACCGCGCACAACATGGAAATAAAGTTGTTACAATTTTTAAAAATACAGAATCAAAACATGAACCCACGAGATTAGTTTTCTAATTTCTATCTTTGAAAATATTTTTTGTTACATTTATTTTAACATATAAACAGTGGATAACATTGTTTAAACGTGATCGATGTCCATTTTAATGTTCACTTGATAATCGATTGCATAGAAATGGCAGTAGCGGCCATCTTAATGCGCAGACAGCGGACGCTTATCATTACTATTTTCTCTAAACTTAATCGATCAATTAAGAAATTCGTATCACAAATACCATGAGTGGCATGCTTGGTTTTCATCAATTATAGATTAACTAGCTGCCTCGACAGACTTCGTTCTGTCAAAAGTTATTGCACGTCGCGGCGTCGGTAAAGCAGCACATTTCGCCCGCGATTCTCCGACTTGATTTGCATGTACTGTTATTTTTCACTGAATATTTTGTTCAATCATAATAAAATATAGCCTATGGCACTCCCTGATAATGAAGCTCCACATTGGTGAATAATTTTTAAAATAGGTCCAGTAGTTTTGGAGCCTATTCAATACAAACAAATTCTTTCCTATTCATAATATTAGTATAGATATCTGCACCTATCATATTTCAATGTTAATAAACAAATTAATATTTTCATTTTTATTTTTCGTTTCCATTCAAATTTTTTTATTTAATTTTTTCTGACTAACAGGTATTTTAATTATAATTTGAATTTCAACGACTATTGTAAGTTATTTATTTATTTATTCACATTTGCTTTGTACTGTATGTGTGTAAATTGTAATTTTAAACTTGTCTGGCGTCTTGGAGTTGCTCTGTAAGCCTGAAAGTTGCGTGCTATAAATAAATAAATAGCCAGTCCATCTATTGATAAAACCTTGAACTTACTAGACATCATGTTTTGTCGGTAAAACAGTTAAACTTAAATCCTTATTAATATAAGACTTTTCTTTATTATTTCGTAACAATGGTATATTTTAAACTGAAGCTAGCAATATTAGAGAAATTAAATCAAGGAATTAGGTTAGGGACCAGTTAGCGAAAGATGCAGGTTCGATTACGGTTTGATTCCTTGACTATTTACAGTTTTAGATTTTTCATACTGAATTAATACAGTGTGTAAAATGACTCATCAGAAAGCCGGCTTCTACGCACTCAGGCCATTAAGTCGAGTCACAGAAAAAAATATTATGGATGGGAAACGAATTTTTTTAGGTGCCAATTTTGAACATAAAAATGGACTACGCAATGTAACGCGTGCAACAGACCGCTCTTTCGCTCGATGTGTGTACATTGAGAGTTGAACGTTTTAAAGCAATTTTTTGTTAGGAAATAC
Organism: Udea olivalis; assembly: GCA_947369235.1. Lineage (NCBI taxonomy): Eukaryota > Metazoa > Arthropoda > Insecta > Lepidoptera > Crambidae > Udea > Udea olivalis. The sequence continues at coordinate 3,213,106 of OX376370.1, forward strand.
TTGAAATTTTGATGATGTTTCTTAGGACAAAATTTAAGACAATGATAAAAGTTGGTTTTCATCAAAATCTTGAGATTTTTTTACTGACTTTGACCTTCAATAACTTCGTAACTATAGAGTTCCCAGGTATGCTCAAGAAAGAAAAAATGGTCCTGATGATGTGCAGAATACGTAGGTCTCGGCTTCGTTAGGGGCTTTTTACACCCTTTAGTTTTAGGGAATGGCCTAAAATAAATAGAAATAAATAAATATGTGCCAGACAACACACCTTTTGTCATGGTCTCGAAGTAGGGATAAATATCCCTGTGTTACGAGGTACCAGAAAAGGAATTAAGCCAGGGGTGTCTCCCAGCACACCCAGACCCAGGCCAATTTAGAAAAGATCATTTCCTGAATTGACCTGACCGGGGATAGAACCCGGGACACTACGGAATTAAAGGCGAGAAACCGTGCTACAGCGCACTACGCCATTAGTGTCGTCAAAAGGCTAAAGAATAACCTGTGTGGAAGAGAGCTAGAGAGGCATTTGCCCAGTATCCCACTGCGGGGCAAAGACCTCTCTTCCTCTTCCACCCGACGGCTGATTAAGATAAGATAAGATAATAATTAATCTGACTTTTTACATACCTTGTCAAGGGCGCCAATGAAGGCTTGTGCGCTGTTGAAGACGTCAGCAAACAATTTGCTATATTTACCGTGGAGAGACAACATTGCGTGGACGAAGTGAGTATGCGCCTGGAAAATATTTAAAACTAATTGTTAGTCATAAAAATCATAGTATAGGACACTAAAAATATGGCTTATAGCACCACACTTGGACTTGGTATTTCTTACATCAGAAAACAAGGGCTTTTTTACTATAGAAGTACTCGTTAATTTGTGGCAATCAAAAACATATTATAATTGTATATTCATATTTTAGTAAGTACTAAGTATTTTTCCAATTCGCTTTTAAAAAAAAACCAAACTAACAGAAGCAAACTAATAATTTGAAAAGACCCAAAAAAGCAAACATAAAAAAACAGTCAATAATAAAATACGAAATGTCATGAAAGATTGACATTGACACTCATTTTTTTACGAGATAATTTCTAATGATAAAAAACCAGCATAACATGACATGACATGTAAGGAATATCTTCTACAGTATAAAATTAGATATTACACTAACACCGCTGCACCGGAATTGTATAAAACCCACGTTTATTTAATTTATTTATCTGCATAAATGAATTGAATTGCTGTTTTTGAATGAATTAATTCATAAATGCCAAGTCCGGCTAGCATACTACCTCATCTTTATTATGGTTTTCTTGTAGAAGCGCGTTTCCATCCCGAGTCACTTGGTGCAAGGCGGCATCTACCAACGGACGCAACGCGTTGGCTCCGAGCGGGCGAAGAAGTAAATACATGCGGGCTAGGTCTGCTCGCCTCTGGAAAAAAACAAAGAAAATAAGAAAAAAAAATTGTTTTCTTTCCCAAACACTACCATGTATTTGGTAGAATTTTACACTGGCAACACTCGACTTATTTGCTCACACTCGCCGAAATTAGATCAGTTGTTAAAATTTACTACGAAAATCTCAGCAAAAATGGTTAATTTACAAGCTTGAATTAAAAAATATTCGTAAGTTGATTACACAAGCACTTAACCTAAAAAAAAAGGAAATCCAAAGCAGCTCTATTTACTGTGGTATTATAGTAAATACTGTTTTAAATCAAAACTGAATGGGGAACAAAAAGTTGAATAATTCATCTTTGTACAAAATAAGTGACGCTCAGTATGGACGTGCAGCGCGGGCAGATGCGCGGCCACCGCACAGCGCTCGTAGCAGCCACGCACGGCTTCCGAGCTGGACGGGTGCAGGAAGCTCGCGCCTAGCGCTACCTCGCGTCTTCACCTGGAAGAGTAGTACATACCAGCTCAGCCTGAGGCGCGTCCGCGGCCGCTTCCCGCAACAGCCGCTCGGTGTCGGCGTGCAGCGCGGGCAAATGCGCGGCCACCGCACAGCGCTCGTAGCAGCCACGCACGGCTTCCGTGCTGGACGGGTGCAGGAAGCTCGCGCCTAGCGCTACCTCGCGTCTTCACCTGGAAGAGTAGTACATACCAGCTCAGCCTGAGGCGCGTCCGCGGCCGCTTCCCGCAACAGCCGCTCGGTGTCGGCGTGCAGCGCGGGCAAATGCGCGGCCACCGCACAGCGCTCGTAGCAGCCACGCACGGCTTCCGTGCTGGACGGGTGCAGGAAGCTCGCGCCTAGCGCTACCTCGCGTTCTAGACCTGGGAGGGAGAGAATATTATGAGATAAGTAAAGTAAACAAAGTATTTATTTATTTATTGCTATTCCACATAACATAATATACCATCACGACTTTATCCCAAGCGGGGTAGTCAGAGGCAAGTGACTGTGCCGTCATGAGGAAACACTGCCGAAACACTGAGAAGCCCACTTTTCACCAATGGTATTAGAACCCAACGTGGTAGGTGGTGAGCCTTCCGCCGTTATCCGGGTTGATTTGGTTTGTTATCGATGTTTCCGTCGCCGGAGAGTTAGTCGGATATTTAACAACAAACTCGAAGATTTTGGTTTTAGCCAGATTTGAACTCGGGACCACACGATCCACGATCTGAGTTCGGGTGCTGAACTAATAGGCCACGATGCTCACGCTATTCCACAATATTATAACATATTATACTTCATTCATTACAACAGTAGAAATAAGAAGCAGGGATGCTAAAATGGATGACAATTGCGTTTGACGTTGCCATGACGATGACATACCTGGGTATAACCTAGCAAAATTTAAAACCCCTTCCGCCACAACGTATGAAGGGATTTTGTAACATTTTAGATTTGGTAGAGTTGTGGTGACAGTAATAACGTGTACGGATAAAACCCCTGCTTCTTTTAGGTTTTCATGTCGACAATATAGTTAAATGCAAGACAAAATAATTTATTTGAGCAAAAGCCACATAAATTCTGATGTTACTTTACTTTAAATGAGAACAATTTAAGTGTGACAGCTGCTATTTAAGTATATTTTAATAAATTCGACATAAATCTTAAAGGAAAAATGTTTATTGTACTTTTACCACAAAGTGTACACTAAAAAGAACCTTTTCATGTCTCATGCTCTAATAGTACGCCAATATAGCCCTACGAAGCGGGACTAAAGTGACTTTAATATCTAGGGAGTAAAAAGTAATTAGTTTACTTTCCTTTAATTTCCTTCATGTGACGCAGCAAACTCAAACAGCCAGTAAAAATATACTATTATCTGTGGAGTGTGGACCATCTTCATTGCGAAAATTTTGAGAGTTCTAGTTCCATGGTTTGTCCGCAAAGAAGGTGGCGCCATGTGTTTTAAATTGTTAATCTGTGACAGGTTAAGTTCAGAAATTTTCGAGATCTCATCTCAAAGGTCTGTGATGCCGCCATGCCCCGAATTCGAGGACCCCCTCTGCGGCGCCACCAAGTTTACTGGTGGTCCACGGATATTGCCCAACTAAGGGAAAGGTGCTCCCATTCAAGAAGGGCCTATACGAGGGCCCTGAGGAGGAGCCACAGGGACCAGGAGAGGGAAGGCCAGCTGTACGTGGTTTATAAAGCCGACAAAAAGGGACTACAGCTGGCCATCTGGCAGGCCAAGACCAGGGCGCGGGAAGAGATGCTGGAGGGTCTGGACCCATGGGGGCGGCCGTACCGCGCTGCGCGGGATAAACTGCGCTTTCAAGGCCCCCCTGTGATGGAGACCCTCCAGCCGGAGGTGTTGGAACGGGTGGTAGGGGAGCTTTTTCCGGAACCCCCGCCGTTCACCCCTCCCAGAATGGCTCTTCCCGCTAGAGCCCCGGATGGTGAGCCGATCCCACTCGTCTCCGACGAGGAAATGAAGACAGTACTGGATCGACTCAAGGGCAAGAAGAAGGCTCCTGGTCCCGATGGAGTGCCGGGAAAGGTCCTCGGCCTGGCCCTAAAACACCTGGGGGAGCAGCTTCGGGAAATTTTCAACGCCGCGCTAACATCAGCGCGGTTTCCGAAGCTGTGGAAGGAGGGGCGGCTTTGCCTCCTGCAGAAGGAGGGTAGGCCCCCAGGTGTCGCCGGCGCGTATCGGCCAATTGTCCTGCTGGACGAGGCTAGAAAGGTCTTCGAGAGACTCCTCTCGTTCCGCCTCGTCCAGCATCTAAACGGGAGGGGTCCAAATATTTCCGGGCAACAGTTCGGTTTTCGTGCGCGGCGCAGCACAATAGACGCGCTGGCGCAACTCAAGGAGGTTACGGAGGTAGCAACCGCTCGGGGCGAGCGGTCGTTGGCGGTAAGCCTGGATATCGCCAACGCCTTTAACAGCCTGCCGTTCAGCGTGATAAGGGAGGCACTTCAGTATTTTGAAGTGCCTACTTATCTCGGCAGGCTGTTGGAGGACTACCTCCGAGGGCGAGAGGTCCTCTATGAGGGAGGAGGAGCATTGGTTCGTCGCCCAATGCGATGTGGGGTTCCCCAGGGGTCCGTTTTAGGGCCCCTGTTGTGGAACATGGGGTATGACTGGGTGCTCCGCGGCGCGCTCCTTCCGAGGATGCGCGTCATATGTTACGCGGATGACACCCTGGTCATTGCGGGAGGTAAAACATTTGCAGAGGTGAAAAGACTGGCAGAAGTCGGCGCCAGTCTGGTGGTGGGCCGCATCGAGGCGTTAGGCCTGAAGCTGGCCCTTAATAAGACTGAGGCCCTTCTCTTCCATGGGCCTCGGCAGGGACCGCCTCCAGGCGCGGTGGTCTGCCTCAACGGCGTTGATGTGAGGGTAGAGGTGGTCCTAGTGTTGGATGGGAGGTGGCATTTTGGGGCCCATTTTTCCCGTCTCGCGCCCCGCCTAATCCGCGCCGCGGGTGCTCTGGGTCGGCTCTTGCCCAACGAGCGCGGCCCGGGCCAGCCATGCCGGCGTCTCTACGCCGGCATCCTCAAAAGTATGGCGCTCTACGGAGCGCCAATTTGGGCGGGTGCCCTCAACGCTGAAAATAGGCGCCTGTTACGGGCGCCTCAGAGGCTAATAGCGTTGAGGGCTATACGGGGTTACCGTACGGTGTCGGGAGGGGCTGCCTGTGTCCTGGCAGGCATGCTCCCCTGGGAACTGGAGGCGGATGTTCTCGCTGCTGTGTACCAGTCCCGCACAGCAGCAAGAGCAAGAGGAGAGCGCCCGTATTGTGACGAAGTTGAGGGAGTGCGCCGGCGTGCCCAGAGCGCGCTACTGCCGAGGTGGGCGGAGGACCTGGCCGACCCGCTCTATGGCCGACTAACCATAGAGGCGATCAGGCCAGTCCTCGACCAGTGGGTACGTAGGGAAAAGAGGCCCCTTACGTACCGGCTGGTGCAGGTACTTTCCGGACATGGATGTTTCGGAAAGTACCTGCATGACATCGCTCGGAGGGAGCCCACCCCGAGGTGCCACCAGTGCGACGCCGAGGAGGACACCGCCCAGCACACCCTTGAGGTGTGCACTGCTTGGGTGGTGCAGCGTCGCACATTAGTGAATGTGGTCGGCGCCGACCTCTCGCTCCCGGCCCTGATACGGGCCATGCTGGCGAGCGAGAGAGGATGGGAGGCGATGGTCTCCTTCTGCGAAGAGGTGATGTTGCAGAAGGAGACAGCGGAGAGGGCCCGGGAGGAAGATACTAAGGCGGCCCCTCTCCGACGCAGACGGCGGGGAGTGAGGAGACGGCGGTTTGCACGCCTTCTCCCTGCTCCCTAAAAGCAGCACCGGGGTGAAAGTCGGGGGACTTTCACCCCATTGCACGGTGCTCCTGTCTGGGGGTGTCCCCGTATACCGGGATGCCCCTGCTGCGTGAGGAGGCCCGGCGTGAAGGCTGGGCCGTCCGCCAGGGACGGCATGGTAATCCGAACTAGGCACCGTGTCGTCCCGTCAAGGCGATGAGGTATACCGGGGGTCTTTTTAGTGGGTATGCCGTCACCTTCAGGGACGGAGAGTCCCACACTCCCCCGCTGCCCCACCCAGGCAGTGGGATAGAGCGCAATGCATTTTTTCCCCCGAAAGAAAAAAGAAAAAAAAAAAAAAAGGTTAAGTTCAGAAGAAAAAACTAACCGCGAAAGTTTCAGAACTTTTATCGAGTGTAAATTTGTTCGGTTTTAAATGATTTTGTACTAAATTGACTATTTTTCTCGCACTTAAAGTGAAAAGCACAGTTTGCACCTCGAGACTAAACGCCAACCTAATATTACGCCGCTTACTCGCTAGCAGACCAGACAGTCCTTTACAGAGGCACTGGGTGTCCGCCCTTATTAATCCTAAGGCAGACGCAGTATATCGCATCAATTAATTAAAATTAATGTTTTAAATGTAATATTTTTTATGATGTTAATGAATTGAATTTGAATTTATTTATTTTTATGATTATTATTATTTTTTTGTTTACTTCATGACATTTTTTTACTAAAGTATTTTTAGCGTGTTTTACCAACAACCCTGGATCTAGTTATCTGAAAATAAATGATTTTAATTTAAATTTTAATTTAATATACCCTCGGTTTCATTGACTCCCTCGCACAGCTCTGGTATATTATGGCTTCGTTTAGTCCCTCGATATAAAATATACTATTTTAACTTCTGTCTAATGCTATAATGAATGGAGTGTGGTGTTAGACAAAGTCTGGTTCCTATAGTCGATTTCAAATTTAATGTCTTATTATGTAAACAAAGATCACACAGTAACAAAAACACGAATTTCCGCGTTGATCACACACTATAGGTCGCACATAACCGTCTTGCGTTGTAAAAAAGTAACATAGAACTTGAAATTCATGCAAAACTGTTAAAATAAAGCATTCTAATACGTTTATTTTATCAAAAACGAAATAATGTAATAATTATGAAATCTGCTTGACAGCAATTTGACAACTGTTTACTCTTATATAAAATAGATTGTTGTATTTGGACGGTAGTGATAGGAACGCTGCAAGAATCAGAATCATTTATTTCGATTGAAAGTAGTACAGATACAATGCTGTCGATTTACGGTTCCTATAAAATAATATAAATTAAAGTTTGAATTATTTTGTTATTTAAAGCTGTTCAGGATTGTCGATGTGTGAACGCAACCATAAATCGCTCTCGCCTGGCAACCCCAGTCAGTTCAAATATGGTATAAAAGCCCATACATACTTGTAACGGCGCGCCATTCAAATTATTCTCGTTGTCGTTTCATGGTTTTTCGTAATTATATCGTTCTCGTAATATTGTAATTTAGTACACAACCCTTTTCGCTGTCGCTTCACGTGTATTAAACTGCAAAGGGAAAGAGAGAAGTCAACTGGAGGAAACACTGCTGTTCTACGCCCGGTGTTAGGTACTTGGAGAAAGGTAACTGTTGCTGGAGGTGAGTTCGAGTTCCCAAAGGTGATAGGAGCCCCAACCAACCGCCGAAGACCGAGGCAAACAAGAGCACAGCTTTATTAGTAAGTGTTTTGTCCATTTGATTATCTCTTCCCACTATTATCGTCTAATTTTCTGTCGTATCGTATATATTTAGTTTAACGTAATACAGTCCACTCTTATCGCTTACAAAAGCTGTTATACAATATGTAACAGATGAGGGTGTCATTACCAGGTATCGAGATTAGGTTCTATTTATGTTAAAATTTTAGCTAAATATAGGAAAAAAAATATATCCTACTAAAATGTCACATCCGAAGCCACATGGGATATCGAATCGATACCCATCGTCGTGATCGTGAACGACAATACAAGTGATTGATTTGAAAGGAATACCGGCGAAGCGCGCAAAAGCATGCTAGTTTCAAATTTTTTGCCATATCAATGTTGTCTTTCGACTATTGTGCTTCGGACCCTGTGCATTATAGTTATACTGCTTTTTGATTTTATGCGTTTTAATACGTATGAACGCCAAAAAAGTTTAGCCAACACTATATTTTGCTTCTGGGAAATATGCCACTCAATGTAAAACTCGTGACGATTAGAAAAATCTGAAATATGGAACACGATATTATGACAATGAACATTACGCTTAGGATTGGTGAGCCTTATGAAGACTTGGTAAAAATCGGTAGATTGTCGTTCAAAATCAGTATTTCAGTAAACTAAGGCCAACTTCGGGAGATCTACTGAATTTAATCAACAACTTCAAAGTTAATAGCCTCCATACACGTAAAGTTAAATGGCGAAATCGTCGTTTTGCCACACACGCACAGTTCTGTTTATCTGACACTATTCAAGGTCTTAAATTTACTGGACGATTTTTCAAACTGTTAGGAAAATGACATAATGGCATTTTGAAAAGGTGATTTAGAAGTGAAATGTCTCACGGAGATCGGCAAACTACGTGGGCAACAAATGTCTGGCCATGCCGCCCCCGCCAGGTACCGGTAGAAGAGGACGACCCAAGAAGCGGTGGCTCGACGTCGTCAAGGGTGACATGCGTGCCAACAGACTCACCACTGAGGATGCACAAGACCGCGCGAAGTGGGCCAAGAAAATAAGAAAGGCGGACCCTGGGACCCCACACACCAGTGTGGGTTCACAACCAAGATAGACCGCACGGATGATGATGATGATGATTTAAAAGTGAAAATTTCGTTTAATAAAATCAACTTTTATTTTAGTTTTAATACAAAGGTTCGTTGAATTTTGTGACATTCAAATAAATGTTTGTTCAAGAAAGAGTCAATGTAGACCTTAATTACAAACTACTGCTTTTGTGAAATTTCAATATCAATGACAACGACTTTCTGGTAGTGCTCCGACATCAACAGATCCAAGGCACAAATTACGCTTGCGGCGCGCTTAGAACAAACCGCCATTTTGATCACGCACACAGACACAGTGAGTTTACAAGCGATACCGATCAGAAAACTGCTGTGTTTCTCGCCGGGTCTTCTCAGTAAGAATCAACTTCTCCGTCGTGGTGGTAGAGTCGCATAATGTTTGTATACTGTTTATTTATTCATATTACTATAGTATTTGTGTCTATTATTTAGTAAATTTATTTAATAATTAAAAGTACTGATTAAGTCTATTTAAATAAAGATATTTAAGTTTGAATCGGTGTTACAGCCAGTCGCACTGTCACGAGTGTTTTTGGTTTAGTCGAACTTGGTGCAATTTTTCACATGATTGTATCCTCATTTTAAATTCAGAGCGAATATAGTAACACCCCTAGGCGGTCAGGCAAGTGAAAGTCTTTATTTTGTGCCCAAGGTCCGTCCATCACCAACAACTGACAAGGTAGACTTCTAATAGCAACGTTATTTCACTTACCAGCTAGCACATGCTTCATATAATGAGATATGTCTCCTCCCTGCAGCAATTCTTGGGCGGCGCGGGCGTGGTGTTCACCCGCCGTCGCGAGGTACGGCTGCAAAACCAGCGAATGGTAAAGCGCTAGCGGGGAGCGGACGCGGAACGATTGTACCTGAAATAGAATTATGCGTATTAGTACTAGTAAAATAAAAAAACGAAGACGGGAGGTGGTGCGTAGTTGAATAAAACCACGAAAATCTTGGTAGGTGAATAAAAAACTTGACGGCGACGCGCGGCGTGGTCCGCGGATACCATTCTAACAAAACGTTAAGCCAATCAGGGCGCTCGCTGAGCGCGCATGCGTACAAAAGAGTACTTAGTGAGGTTAACTTTTTGAAGTACTTATTAACATTTAAATTATAAATGATCTTACAAAATTACCGAAAAGGTTGAGCAGCGTCGCTAACAATTTTTTTGTTTTAAACAGAAACACAAATAAATTATGAGATTAAAAACATAAATAAATAAGTCACAGATTTGCCAGAGGTACTAGCCCAGACCTGTATTTTGGGAAACCATAACCATGTATGTATACATACATACATACATACCATCACGCCATTTTCCCAACGGGGTAGGCAGAGACCACATCTTTCCACTTGCTACGGTCCTGACACACCTCTTGCACTTCTTCCACTCTCATTGATTCTTTCAAACGTGCTCATCGATTATGGGTACTCCTGACAAGATTGGGAAACCAGTTTATAGATAAGTCAAAAGAGTTTATAAAGTGTGTTTGCTTGTCTCACTGAGAGTTTGAAATGTGTGTGTGTGTATGTTTTATCGTGTAAACGTGTTGCTTAAGCGTGTTGTATTTTGTAATTTGGATATATTTCGATTTAATAGAAAAATACTGAGTGATTATTTCATAAATAAATAAATAAATAATAAATAAATATCCCTGGACATTATTCCACACAGCGCCATCTAGCCCCAAAGTAAGCTGATTAAAGCTTGTGTTATGGGATACTAGACAACGGATAAACATACTTAAATACATTTTCTTTTGTAAATACATACTTATTATACATAGGAGACACCCAGACCAGTACAAACAGACATGTTCATGCACACAAATGTTTGTACTGTACGGGGATCGAACCCGCGACCTCTGGTGTAGTAGCCAACTTCTTAACCATTACACCAAGTCGGTCGTCAAAAAAAAAAAATCTTTCTTTTTTTATTTATTTTAGGGATCCGTTTCTCGAAAGGAAAAAACGGAACCCTTATAGGATCACTTCGTTATCCGTCCGTCCGTCTGTCTGTCTGTCAAGACCATTTTTCTCAGGAACGCGTTGAGGTATCAAGCTGGAATTTATATCAAATACTCAGGTCTACACCTTAGAGCTGTGAAAAAAAATCAAACTTCTAAGCCAACGCAATCAAAAGATACAGCCGTTTATGCCGCAAATTTTCGACACTCGCAAGGGAATCAAAACCTACAGGGTACTTCCCGTGAACTCAGAATCTTGAAATTTGGTACGAAGCAACGTCTTATAGCACAGATAAAGGAAAACTCAAACTCAAACTCAAACTCAAATAACTTTATTCAAATAGACTGTATCAGTACTTTCAAATCGAAAAATTACGAAAACCGTAAATTTTTAGTTACATCATACAATAAAAATATTTTTAATAAATATACCTACGGTTTGTACGGAACCCTCGGTGCGCGAGTCCAACTCGCACTTAGCCGGTTTTTTTAGTTGAGAATGTAGAGATGTAATCGAAAGATCTCTCAATAATAGAATCATTGGTAAAATAAATATTTCAAAAACACGAATACTCCCTTCCATATGGCAATTTTAAAAATCATGTTTTTAGACTTGCCCAAAACGCTCCCTACAAACTGTCGCAAGATGGTGACGTCACAGCAAGCCTATTTCTATGCGTTCTGCAAGACACTTGTTCGGCGGCTATATTAAATATTGCGTTTAGGAATATGGTTTCATAACAAAAGTTACCATAAATTGTGTGGATTATCGAATGGTTTATTTATTTTTATTTATTTTACACTTTCGAATATAGACTTGCCCACCCGAGTTTGAAGAGCCATAAATTTAATTATACCTAAAACGAAATAAAAGTTTTCTAATGCCCCTTTCTTAGTGTATTTTTTTAATAAGAATGTTTTTATTAATTTTTAGAATCCGATGATGATGTCTACTTCCCAATTGTGTGGTCCTCGTTTTACAAGGTTAAGTAAACCCTATTTCGCAAGCGTTCGCAAAGAGCATCGTGGCCTAGGGGTTAGGGCCGACAACTAAGAACCCGTGTGGTTCCGAGATCAAATCTGGCCCGAACCATCTTTGTTTTCATTGTTAAATACTAACGGTGCGTTTACACCAAGCGAGCGAATGCTAATTCTTGGGACGTCAATGACAGGCACGGCTTGGCAACAGACTGATTCATCGTGCTAAATTGTTCTTAATAATATTTCACTAAACAATAAATAATTTTGCATGCGAAATGAATTAGCTAAAGGTGCTGTGTAACTGATAAGAAAAATGTCATCAATAATGTACCACATTTAAAGCAAAATAAACATATTCTATTCTATCCTATTAAAAAGTAAAGCATACCCTTCACCATAACATAATAATAATAATCGTAACAACGTCACATTTCTCCCCGCCAAGTTACGGGCTACATCAAATAAAGAAATACAAAAGGTGTACCAAGTACCTCATTGATCTTTCGACTTGACTTTAATCAACTTAATAATCTCATTGCTCGGTTGGCAGCACGCAGTGCCCGAGCGGATGCGCCTGGAGGCACAGGTGGTGCCGATGGAGACTCGCACACTGGTTTCTCTTCAGAGGTCGTTTCCTGTGCCTCACCGTTACCTCCTGACGCTTCCTCAAATACCTTCTCGGCTCCGTTATACACCTCTGGGACAAGTGATGATCTCTGATCGCCATCAGAAGTCATCGCTTTCGAACATGACACGTCGCTCAATTGCGACAGTGAGAATCGCCCCTTAGCGCTGTCTTGTATAATTTGGTCGACATGTCTACGCCACTCCACCCCTTTGCCTATCTCTACTTTAAACGACACAGGTCCGGTTTTCTTTGTGACTGTCGCTTTAGCACAATTGTCTCCCTCAGCCGTGTGATCCCTAGCTAACAAGACGTCCCCCACGTGGACCTCCCTGTGCGCCCCGCCGCTCCTGCCCGTCGGGGCGCAGCGCATCCAGCCGACCCTGGAGCGCAACGGCTGGTGATACTAAAGTCGTTGCGTGGTCACTGTTCCTATATTGCAAAGGGAATTTACTTAACGCCGTGTTTGCGTCTTCACCCTCCACTAATGCCTTTCTAAAAGTTTTCTTTAACGTTTTCACCGCGTTTTCCGCTGCACCGTTCCGTTGTATGTTTAATACATACTCTTCACAATATTTCTTAAACTCTAAAGATGAAAACGGTGTGCCGTTATCGGTTACGAGTTGCGATGGCAATCCTAAACGAGCAAAAAGGCTCCTTAAAACTTTAATAGTGGACTCTGCTGTTGTGTTTCGCATCGGAATGGCCTCGATCCACTTTGAGTGGGCGTCTACAATAACGAAATATCTCACTCCCCCGCAATCCCCAAAATCAGCATGTAGCCTTTGCCACGGAAGCAGTGGGAACTTCCAGGAATGGAACTTTGCTCGCGGTGGTGCGTCACGTACGGTTTGGCACGCCGTACAAAGCTCCTCTATCGCGATCCAAGGTTGCCCAATATATGTAATTTCGAGCTAAATTTTTCATTTTATTCATGCCTAAGTGGCCCTCATGGATTTCGTTTAAGACTTTCTTTTGTGAAGTGTAGGGAACTACTATTCTATATTTATAAATAACGCAGCCTTGAAGTACTGCAAAATCAAGTTTCCTTGCAAAAAAATGGTTTTTCCCAATCGCCTAGCGCGCGGGTCCGACGGCCAACCGAATAAAATATACCCTTTAATTTTACATAACAACTTATCATGCTCTGTTCCTTCTGCTTCATCTGTATGACAAACAAGTAGTGATTCTGCCACTAAATTTAAAAAAATTGACCTCAATTGAAAAATCATATGCAGCCAAGCGAGTCGCCCCCACCTTTGGAAATAGAAATACTTCATTGTGCAAGAAATAAGGTACAATAGCAGATCTTATTGCTAAATAACAAACCAGAGCTCTTATTTCTACTTTTACAAGTGTATACACCTAGAACCATTGCAACTAATCCACTACATGTGACACAGACATACAGGGGTAACTTATCTATAATTTAACTATTCTTGTATACTGTAGAAGGACTTTTCAACTAACCAAGCTTTGATAACTTTTTTAAACTTTGCAAATTTGTAAACTTTAAAGGACAGTGCCCAAGTTGGCCTATGAACCAACAAACATTTGACATTTGTCATAATTCTGGCCACGATTTAAGACATAATTATCACTTATTAGATTGTCACGGACACTTCTGATTTTTGATGTCAAAATTAACAATACTGAAAACATTTATCGTACGAAAACATTTTTTTAATACCGTTTAAGTTGCGTTTGTCTGTGCTCTCTGTTGTTTAGCCATCGCAACAATATTTTAATTCACTTAGTATTGGCAAAAGAAACCTTGTTTGTGCAAGAAAACGTAGTTGTGAACTTATTAAAAGCTCTTTAAAATGAGACAATACATTACTGTCAATGCGATAGATGTTTAATCAACTTTTCATTTTAAATCAGATTATACATTGGCTTAAATCAGCTTAGTGCAAAGTCAAAAAAAAAAGTTATTGACGTTTGGTTGACTTGACACTTCAACGCAAAAAAAATACCAGCATCTGTCTAGTGTCTTGTATTTTTCGCTTTCAATTTGCAATGCTGTGATTGTTTTTATATTAATAATTTTATTCGTACGACTCGTCTTAAAAAACGGACGTTGATGGCTCTCTGCAGTGACCTACCTCCTTTTAGATTCAACCGTTTAAAGACTTTGTAACCTGCACATAGCTAACTCAGCAATAATTACGGATTTACGATCATCGCAATGGAATCAACATTTTGTGTGAATTGTGGCTCAGCTAGTGGTTGTATGATACTCGCAGAAGTGGCAGATCAACAAAATATATGTGCTTGAAGAACATTAGTCCCACTCACGTAAATAAAACTTCGCATTATATTATTAAATATAACCTTAACATTTTTCAGTTTTTTGATATTTAACGAGTTCTCAGAAGTGTCCGTCCATAAACTACGTTTGATACTAAAGTGTATGTATTTATGAACCCGAAGAGGTATTTTTCATGACTGTTGGTTCATAGGCGGCAATGTATGGACGAATGTACACTATCCTTTATCTGGTGAATTATTAAAGATTTCAATACACATCATGAAGACATTATTAGAAACTAGTGTTAATCTTGCTAAAGGCTTATACAGTTTATTTTTATGAATCGATCGGAGATTCCGCTTTGAAACATGGCAATTTTCTTGAAATAAAAACCTATACTTAAGCACAAACAAACAGACATCAAATATATACAAGCAAAGTAAGGTCAGTAATTTATATTTACGAAAAAAAGGCCGACATGAATCAGTTTGTTTCAAATTGAAGATGGCACGAACACATTTCTTTTGCATTATAAAAGCCTTGTCTTTATATACTGAGTTACCCCAGATCATTACTCCATATCTTAACATAGAATTGATGTGACCATTATACGCTGTAATAGCAGCTTCTTGTGATACTAATTGACTGATACGACGAAGAGCAAACACGAAACTATTCAATTTGGAGCAAATATCAGATATTTGTTTTTTCCAGTCACAGTTGTTGTCTAGGTTACTTCATCTATAATTTGTCCGTTTATTCCGTTAATTTGTGAATTTTATCTTTAGTTTAGTTTTTTATTTTTAGTCTTATTTGAACCAAACTGCATGTACTTGGTTTTCTGAAGGTTAATTTTTAAATTATTTATTTTTAACCATTCAACCGTTTTAGCAAAAGTTGTGTTGATGTCATCCTCATATGATTTGATGTTAGTATTACTATTACCATTAAAAATAATGCCGGTGTCATCGGCAAAAAGAATACATTCATGGGTCGTAATTTTCGGTAGGTCATTTATATATAAAAGAAACAACAGAGGACCAAGAATACTACCCTGAGGAACACCAGATTGGTTGTTTGTGTATTCCTTTGGAGGAATAAAACCTTTAATTTTACATAACAACTTGTCATGCTCTGCTTCTTCTGCTACATCTTTATGACAAACAAGTAGTGACTCTTCCACTAAGTTTAAAAAAATTGACCTTCATTGAAAAATCATATGCAGCCAAGCGAGTCACCCCGACCTTTGGAGGCGATTAGCTGCCGCCTGTAGGCAATGTCCGCCTTTATCCCAAAAACTATGCGACAGAGGTTGGTGTCCCTATGTTAATCGTCTGCTGAATAAATATTGATGGTGTTTAGTAACGCTATACAAAATAGTCAGAGCCTCCTTATCAAGTTGACTATAGTTGCGCAGGGCCGACAGCACTAAGTCGCGCCCCTCCTCATAGTGAGCCAGTACGCACTCGCTGGAGGGAACGCTTCGCCTCTGTGAAAGCCACTACACATAGAGCTCCACCGTGCAGCCGTTGCCACCAGTGGCAGTTTAATAATTTTAATTATATTGTGGGCCTAGAATAATAACGCTATAGGAACCTAGTCTGCGCGCACTGTTTGAAGCAACTTAGGGTGCGTTCCGAGACAGACCAAAATCGATTTCAGCACTGTCATCGTTACATAACGTTCCGAAACAGTTAGCGCGATGACAGCGCGATGAAGACAATTGTGATTCGGAACACGAAAATGTTTGTTTGATTGACCACTGTTCGACAGCTACCTAGCTAACCTCGCAGATCAGAAAGATGATAACCTCGCGAGCGCAGCATTGTCATTTGTATGTAGTTGTGTTTCTTGAATCCACTTTAAAAACAAACAACTGACCTAACCAAACGCTTACACACTGATCACCTGTCATTTTTGACGGACCGCCAACAGTGATTATGCTCGCGACCATGGGCGTCGTAATCGCAAGATAGCGAACGTTATACATAAGACCGCCCTATCTGCTACCAGTCACCGTTAGCGCGATAACGGCGAATCGGAACGGGGTTATGGGTGCTGAAATCGATTTTGGTCTGTCTCGGAACGCATTCTTAATTGGAGCCACAATTGGCTCCAAACGGACCTCTTTGTAGTGTTCATTACAGCGCAATGTTCAATGTCGAAGCGCGCCGCACGTAATAGTCTCGCATGTGTGGATGCTTCATTTCGGGGCGATTGTATGAAGACTATTGTTCTATACGTTATTATTCTAAGCACGTGGCGCTCGGCTATCTCCGCTGCGGTTCCAAATGTTCCGATACGAGTTCGAATGAACATAAAAAAAAAAAGTAAAAAGTAAAAAATATCTTTATTCATATAGACTTATAGAAAGTACTTATGACAAGTCATATAGTTACAAAAAAAAATTAAAGCAAAAATATACTAAATTAAACTTACATTAAAGAATACTATGATAGTAAATATCATAATTAAACATAATGTGACTCTACCACCGGTTCGGAGGTTGTTTCCGATCGAGAAGACTCCGGCAAGAAACTTGATGGTTACTCTTTTCAATCTTGTTTTTTAACACAAAAATTGAATTGACAGAGTAAAGTCATAACAAAAAAGTGTGCAGAGGAGCAGATTATACCTAAGATGACCACAAATTCTTATCATTTAAGAAATCCTCAACACTATAATAACCTCGCTTCATTAACTTGGCTTTAATTGACGACCGACTTGGTGTAATGGTTAAGAAGTTGGCTACTACACCAGAGGTCGCGGGTTCGATCCCCGCACAGTACAAACATTTGTGTGCATGAACATGTCTGTTTGTACTGGTCTGGGTGTCTCCTATGTATAATAAGTATGTATTTACAAAAAAAAATGTATTTAAGTATGTTTATCCGTTGTCTAGTATCCCATAACACAAGCTTTAATTAGCTTACTTTGGGGCTAGATGGCGCTGTGTGGAATAATGTCCAGGGATGTCCAGGGAATTTGTGACTTTAACTGGTGAAGAGGCAGTTCAACAAGAGTTTGCGGAATCTTATTAAAATATTTAACACATTGACCAACAAATGATTTTCCTACCTTATGATGTCTTAGACTGGGGGATAAATCGCACATTACCGCATATGTCTCTTCACCTACAACTGTAATTAACATAGCCCCTTGCAATTCTTTCGCTATTTGGTTCAATAATATATAATGTTTTACGCGTCGTATGTACGCCGGCCACTGTTTTGCACTTAAATTAAAAGGTTCAATTTTTCCGATCGGCATTTTCAAAACTCTTTAGGTACACGAATGAAAACGTATGGAATGAAAACTCCCAGTCTTAGGCTACACAAGGTGGGAAACTCATTTGTGGGTCAATCTGTAAAATACTTTAACAAAATACCTCAAAGTCTTGTTGATCTACCTCTTCACAAGTTTAAGTCTGCAATTAAAGCAAAGTTAATGAAACAAGGTTATTATAATGTAGAGGATTACTTGAATGACAAAAGTTTGTGGTCATAGTAGGAATAATCTGCTCCTCTGCTCAATATTGTGTTCTTTTTTCTACTCGCATTGACTGTACTCTGAATTTATTTTTTGTAAAACAAACAAAGTTGAAAAGAGTAACTATCGAGTTTCTTGCCGGAGTCTTCTCGATAAGAAGCAACGTCCGAACCGGTGGTAGATTCACATTATGTATATTCACGATGTGTACTAATATTGTACTATTTTATTTACGTTTATTATTATTATTTCTGTATACTTTTTTTGACATGTCATAAGTGCTTTGTACAAGCTTAAATGAATAAATGATTTTTTATTTACTTACTTTACTAACAAAATATTTTTCAATCCGCGCTCGTCGCCAGTGCGACGTCAATGATAGGGCACGGCTTGGCAACAGACTGATTTATTAAAAATCAAAGCATACCCTCCATAGCCTAAAGAGGGACTAAAGTGACCACTTTAGGCCCTAGGGAGTAAAAAGTAATTAGTTTTTTAATTTCCTTCATGTGACGCAGCAAACTCAAACAGCCAGTAAAAATATACTATTATCTGTGGAGTGTGGACCGTCTTCATTGCGAAAATGTTGAGAGTTCTAGTTCCATGGTTTGTCCGCAAAGAAGGTGGCGCCATGTGTTTTAAATTGTTAATCTGTGACTGGTTCAGTTTGGAAAAAATACTGACCGCGAAAATTTCAGAACTTTTGTCGAGTGTAAATTTGTTCGGTTTGAAATGTTTTTGTACTAAATTGACTATTTTTCTCGCACTCAAAGTGAAAAGTACGGTTTGCCATTTTTACGGTTTGGTATTTAATATACCCTCGGTTTCATTGACTCCCTCGACCAACTCTGGTATATTATGGCTTAGTTTAGTCCCTCGATATAAAATATACTATTCTTTGTTTGTCTCTGTTTAAACAAGAGAATTTGAGAGAGGGCGACGGATAGAATGAGCATTCGCTTGCTTGGTGTAAACGCACCGTTATACTAACGCTCTGGTGATGAAAAAACACCGATAAAAACCAAATTTACCCGTGTATGACTCACTTTTCTGTTATAGGCATTAGGAAATGTGGGCTTCTGAGTAATCCGTTCACCGCGACTGCAGTGAATATGTATAAAAAGCTTGACGAAATGTGTGATTCTAGGTTCCTGCTCACCATGACTGCAATAATTATCTGTCAAAATGTGGGCTTCTAAATGTTCCGTCAACCAGAACGACAAACGGTCAACTTGCCTCTGAATATCCCGTTTGGAATACATTCGTGAGTATGTATATATGACAAAAAGAGTTTTTCTTACATGCACAGTGCTAGCGATGGTTTGCCGCAGCGCGTCCGCAGTGGCCGGGTCCAGCGCCCGCATGCGGGCTTCCGATAGGCCCGATACTATCCTTCCGGTTAAAGCAGCTGATAGTGGTTGGACTAATACTCGTTCCCAGATTACTAGGCCCAGCTCGCCGACCTGTAAAACAAAACATTAGAAAGATAAATCTATACTAACAAAAATATTACAAAGAAAAAATATTTGATTGCTTGTTTTTTTGCTTGTTGGTTCGTATTGAATAGGCTCCGAAACTACTGATCCGATCGTGAAAATTCTTTCACTAACAGAAAGCTGAACTATTCAGGAGGTGTTACAGGCTATATTTTATTATGATTGAACAAAAAAATCTGTGAAAAATAATAGTTTAAGTAAATCAAGTCGGAGAAAAGCGAGCGAGATGTGGTAATGGACATCAGCTGTCAAACATTTGACAGAATGAAAGATTCCGAGTTCTTTACAACGCTAACTGAGATCCTAGCCGAGTCCAAAAAAAAATTATAAAATTGACTTCAAATGTCATTTTGATTTGACAAGTGCTAATGTCATTCGCGTACATTTTCAATTTGACATTTCGAAACAAAAGTAGCGCGATGCTCTTGGCCTCAGATAATACAATGAGTAGACATAATAATGTACAATTTACGCTGTCTTATCGCTTTAAAGCGATTTCTATCAGTAGAGAGGCTTGTGTTATAAAAAATGGGTAGGCGTTCTCACACACGAACGGCATGTGTGGTCGACCTTATAGTGTCGACGGCAGAGTTTGTGCAGGAGCCATGTGTAAATGGATTTCGTTAACACTCTTGCAAGAACCGATCGCTTGAGGTTGAAGAAAATGTATTGAATTAAAAACGATACTGTCCACTATTACCAAAAATTGAGAAAAAGGTTTAAACAAAATTAAACTAAATAAAAATGTTTTTTTCACTTCTCATGCTCTAAAATTACGCCAATATAGCCCTACGCAGCTGGGCTAAAGTGACCACTTTAGTCCCTAGGCAGTAAAAAGTAATTAGTTTTTTAATATGTGACATAGACAAACTCAAACAGACAGTAAAAATATACTATTATCTGTAGAGTGTGGACCATCTTCATTGCGTTTTCGCAATGAGACCGATACCGATAACCAACCACCTCGAGCTCCTAGGTATGGAACTCTCTTCCAACCTTAACTTTGGTAGCTCTATTGAGTCGAAAGCAAAAACCGCTGCCAAAAAACTTGGTATCCTCTTTAAGGTTCGGCGATACTTCACACCGGAACAGCTGCCCCACTTGTATCAAGCACAAGTTCGGTCGTGTATGGAGTACTGCTGCTACCTGTGGGATGGCTCTGCCAAGTACCAGTTGGATGCAATGAACTCAGTGGACCGAAGGGCTAGGAGACTCATAGGCGACGATGCGCTCGTTGGAACCAAACTTCAGAGTTTGGGTCTATCGGGGTCTATAAGGTTATTTTGGAGAGTGTGCGCAGGAACTACACAACCTGATACCGCCGTCTACTTTCTACCACCGGACCACTAGACGCCGGGAGGGCTTCCACCTCCATGTGGTTGACTTTCCGACAGTCCGTACCCAACGGTTTGCTGCGTCTTTTCTCGTACGCACCGCTAGGGCGTGGAATGCTCTCCCTGCGTCTGTGTTTCCGGATACATACAACCTTGGTGCCTTCAAGGCCACCATCGGCCTCGTCATCGCTTACCACCAGGCGAGACTGAGGCCAAACGCAAACCCATTTTTAAAAAAAATAGAGTTTTAGTTCCATGGTTTGTCCGCAAAGAAGGTGGCGCCATGTGTTTGAAATTGTTAATGTGACTGATTCAGTTCAGAAGAAAAAACTGACCGCGAAAATTTCAGAACTTTTGTCGAGTGTAAATTTGTTCGGTTTTAAATTTTTTTGGCTTCGTTTAGTCTCTCGATATAAAATATACTATATATCAACCCTCTTGGGATCATAGACCATTATACATACTTTATTAAAGATTCTTAATAATATTCCTGTAAATTAAATGAATCCTTTTCACAATGATTATTTTAAATTGCTTGTGAATGTTATGGTAATCTTATGAATCCGAGTTATAAATTATAAAAAAAATTGACAGCACTATTAGTGCTCAATTCTAAATCCATTTCTTTGGCTAAGTTCATTTTGTGCGTTTCCTAGCTCTTGGACTACTAAAAATGACAGACGAATCACGTCACGATTGCAAGCGTCGACGGCATTTGTCGTCGCGTGTGTAAGAACTCTTAAGGGAGTACAAAATAAAGAATGCGAAGGAAAAATTTGAATAATATACTGGGTATAAGGTGTCTCAGATATTTACTTATTTATTGCGATTATAAGCTGAGTAGAACTTACCTCAAGTTGCCTTGAGTCATTTTCGGGGCAGCTGACTGTCGCTGCGGCACCGTATATAATTTCCGCATCAGAAACCTGCAATGAGTGAGAAAATCACTAAAATATTGGCTAAGGACTCGAACTACCGATTGTAGCAATACCTAAAAGAATAGTTTCATACAAAAAGGCAGCTCAAATGTGTTAGCAAAATCTGTCAAAATAATATTAATAACAAATGTTTCATAACTAAATATTGTTCATGCTATTTTGATAAAAAGATAACATGTATCTATTTACCAAAAATTTACTAGATAATATTATAAATACTACTAATGTAATGATAATGGCCATTTACTGCATAAATTGACCTCATGTTGGGAGAACTGCAGAAATTTTAGTTTAAGCACTGACGGTACATTCATATGAAGCTGTCACAGCTCAATATAAATAAATAAATAAATATCCCTGGACATTATTCCACACAGCGCCATCTAGCCCCAAAGTAAGCTAATTAAAGCTTGTGTTATGGGATACTAGACAACGGATAAACATACTTAAATACATTTTTCTTTTGTAAATACATACTTATTACACATAGGAGACACCCAGACCAGTACAAACAGACATGTTCATGCACACAAATGTTTGTACTGTGCGGGGATCGAACCCGCGACCTCTGGTGTAGTAGCCAACTTCTTAACCATTACACCGAGTCGGTCGTCGGTCGGTATCTTCGGCATCACTAAGTGGGCCCGGACTATAGTTGAAAAAAACCCGTTAGCTACCGTTACTCAACCAAATTTATGGTTAATTACCAATAAAATGTTATTAACTGGATGACAGCTCTATAGTAAAACAGCGAGACGGCTATGACATTGTCATTTATTTGTTTGCGAAAAAATTGAAATTAGGAGTATTTAAAAAAAATAACTTTTTAAAATTGTTTTTTTAATGTTTTAAGATTGTTTACGAAATTCCGATGATTTCCGATGCCCATTATTTATCTTGAAGTATAGTAAATAATCTGTCTTTTTGTTTTGTTCAACTCCTAGGTGAAGCTTCCTTCTTACGGAATTCCAATGAGCGGATCCCATCGCACTGTGTGACTGGATATCCGACTTCCGGAGGGAACCGTCAATAATAGTGCCACCAGCGCCATCTAGCGGTGGGATTTAAACGTAACAAGCATAAAATTTACCGTTAATAACGAAAAATGCATTTTTAACCCCTTGGTTAAAACCGTTAATAACCGGCTTCGCATCTATAGCCCGGAGTCCCGGACTCGCTTTCTATGTTTTATTGTTCTATGGACTCAAGTAACTATTTTTATATTTATGCCTTCAAACTCTGTTTTATATTCAAAAAATTTTTCGGATTCCAAATACGTTGATTACCATTCTCTTATGTTTCCTGATTAATTTAATTTATGTCTTTAGAAAAATTATATGAACCGCCTCCGTGGCCGAGTGGTTCCAGAGCTGAAACGCCTCCGTGGCAGAGTGGTTCCAGAGCTCAGCCCAAAAACCCGGAGGTTCCCAGGTCGAGCAAAGTGACTTTTTCAAACCATAGCCCGGGTTTGTGATCACTAACCCGCATTTAGCAAGCGTGGTGATTAAGCCAATACTCAAATAAGCCAATTTTTGAATTTTTGATTATTTTGAATTGTAGCGATGACTTGATTTCAATGATGGAGGCCTATGCCCAGCAGTGGGACTTATATAGGCTAATTACATTATATTACATTGCTTATGAAACTCATACATACCTTTTGTCTTTTCACATGCTGTAGATTCAAGTAGCTATACAGGCTGTTCAAGTAGGCCACCCCTTGGCTGTACTCGCGCCACGCTGCCACATATCTGAAGCAACGATGAATGAATTATCACATCGCAAATGGGGTAATCAAAGGAAAGCGGACTGTTGCCGTCCTAGCAGGCCTGTCACTTCATGTACTTGCGCGTGACAATCACCTACCAGCCGCCGTGTCTACCAATACTCATTTGGCAGTTGATTGTCAACAGCCGCGTAGAACATTCCATAGATAAGAAAATGTACTGACATCTATATTGGAAGAGGTAGCCCTCGCAATATAAAGGGTGTAAAAAGACTCTAAACGAAGCCGACACTTACGTATTCTGCACATCATCAGGACCATTTTTTTCTTTCCAGACAATACCTGGTAACTCAATATTTAGCAAGTTTTTGAAGGGAATAAAATCTGAAGATTTTGTTGAAAAGAAACTTTAATCATTATAACTTAATTTTAGTCCTAAGAAACATTATCAAAATTTCAAGTATTTCCTAACAAAAAATTGCTTCAAAACGTTCAACAAGCAATGTACATCATGCTAACCCCACGCACCGGCACAAAGCGCAGGAGCGGTCGGTTGCACGCGTTACATTGCGTAGTCCGTTTTTAGGTTAAAAATTGACACCTAAAAAAATTTCATTTCTCATCAATTTTTTTTTTTTATTTATTTAATGGTCTGAGTAAATGACGATCTTAATGAAAAATAATATGTAGTAATGTCTGTAATCTTTTTTGTTTTAACTTGTGTTGTCATTTATTATTTAGGCATGTAATTATTTTTAATTCGCTTGACATTTTTTTACTTGTTTTTATTTTAATTTGACTTTTTCCTTTTATGTTGGATAACTGACAAATGTATTTATTTTTTTTGGATTAATTTTGACTATTTAAATTTTTGTTTTTTATTTTATCAATCTTTTTATTGTTAACGATTTTGATTATTTTAATGGATAAGTATAAAATTAAAAAAAATTGCAATACCTGAAAAAGGTACTAAGTACCATAACCATATGTATTTAAATAAGAAGATCCATATGTATTTAGATAAGAAAATAAGATCCTAAAAAACACTTGGTACGCGAAATATTATTGGTCTGTTTTTCGAATCTTTTCGAATTTCCAAATATTTTTACACCCTGTATGCGTCACATGACAGCACACATTTAAAATTGACAAAATTGAAAAATGTCTATGTAGTGATTTATGTGTTACGTTAACTATTAAGTAATCTGTGGTGTTCTTTTTTGGTTTTAGATTCAAAACCCAATGTGGTAAACCAATCAAAGGTGGTGAGTCTACCACCGTTTTCCAGGGCACTTGGGTTTTATAAAAGTTTTCTTTTACAGATAAGCCAATACCCATCCATTGCAGCGATGACTTGATTTCAATGATGGAGGCCTTTGCCCAGCAGTGGGACAGTAAATGGGCTAATTACTACTTCTTTCACAGGAGAGTTAACCGAAATCTTACAATAAACACAAATTAAGGAGTTCTGGCCGATTGTAATACCTTATAACTTGTCAATTCATTCCCCAAACTTTCGCGCGCAATTTCGTAATATGATCTTTCATTTCTAGCCAATCCGCGGTTACCTGGCACTAACAAATCTTCATGCTTGGATATTTACTGACGAAATTGCTTGCTACCCTCAGTTTAGGGAATTAACTAAACTGGATTATAAGCGATTGTAATAAGGCCTTAACCACGCGGGTGGTTTAACCTTTTTGGGCAAAAAGCTCTCAAAATAATATAACGACGTACTGAAAGACATGGTTCAAGTGCGTATATCTCGATCGGAAACAACCTCCGAACCGGTGGTAGAGTCACATTATGTATATTTATGATATTCACTATCGTAGTATTATTTTCTGTAAGTTAATTTTTATTTAAGATAATTTTGCTATTTTTTTTTATTATTTGATTGTCATAAGTACTTTTTATAGGTCTATATGAATAAAGGTATTTTAACTTTTACTTTTATAGAATAGATTGACATTAGACCACTGGGACCTAAGATTGGTCAGTGAATTCTTGAAAGGACACAATACAATTATAGGATAACTAAAATAACCTGTAATGGACCTGTTTCCGAGCGACTAATGTACTTGATGATATGGAAGGTGATGTAGAAAGTATTTGAGACAAACTATAATATTACAATCATTTTTTTTTTGAAATTACAAAAAATACGCATAATTTGGTTACAGGCACATACTTGTGCCAACACTTCTGCAGTGCATTTTCCTGAAACAATACCTAATCATGATCATTCTTCGCTTCACAGTACTGGGGACACTCACCTAGACAGTAGGCCATCGTTGTGGTCATTGTTCTCGAGGGGTATCGAACCTCGGACGCGCTGTAACAGGCCTGCTACGTGCTCTTCTAGAAAGTTTCTGCAACAGAGAATTACTATTTGTAACAATACAGTACCTACAAATTCTCGCATAATACGCCATTTTACGCATCTTGAAGTATGTTTTCACACAATTCTTTCACCCTACGACTTTCAATCAATTAAAGATGTTATTGCTTATTAAAGATAAGCTGTTCGTCAGCGGCTCCGAGTAGACTGTCTTTCCCGTCAAAATGTAGCCTAAATTAAAAAAAAAAATAGCCTATGTCGCTCCCTAATAATGAAGCTATTTTATATATATATTGCCCGTCGAAATGACCTCACTCCACCTGATGGAAAGCGGTCGTGAGGTCCAGATATGAGGTTGACAAGCCCAGTCATTCAAACGAATCACTGGGCTGGCCATCCTCACCTTGAAGGCTTGCAGAAATGCCTTTTCCCGCCCCGCTTGAAAAACCCGGGACTGTACGAGGAAGGAAACACATGTGCTGGAAGAGCGTTCCACGTCTGGATGGTACGACAAAGAAACGAGTCACCGAACCTTTTAGTTCGGGCCAACAAATGTTGAATTGTGTGTGGGTGACGCCATAGTCCAGCACGCGTGGTACGGGAGTGGAAAGGTGAGGGTGGAATAAGCTGGAATAACTCGTCAGAGCATTCCCCACTGTATAAGCGATAGAGAACACTTAGCCTGGCAATGTCTCTACGCAATTGGAGAGGCTCAAGGGTCAAAGTTGCCGCTGGGTTTGCAATAATACGGATAGCACGCCGCTGCAACCTGTCAAGAGCTTCGAGTAGGTACCTGGCGGAACCGTCCCCGAGATGAGACAGCAGTATTCCACACACGAAAATATTTTATTGATGAAAGACTTTTAAAATCGGCCCAGTAGTGTCGGAGCCTATTCAATACAAACATACCTTTCTGTTTATAATATTGGTGCAGGTGTAAGTAGCACACAGAATGAAGTCATACGTGTTGATGCTGAAGATGAAGAGGAGTCAACTTCAATTTAGTTTAGTTTGTTTCCTTCCTCGTATAGTCCCGGGTTCTTCAAGCGGGGCGTGAAAAGGCATTTCTGCAGGCCTTCAAGGTGAGGATGGCCAGCCCAGTGATTCGTTTGAATGACTGGGCTTATCAGCCTCACATCTGTACCTCACGACCGCTTTCCATCAGGTGGAGTGAGTTCATCTTGACGGGCAATATAAAAAAGCACCCAATATTAGCAGTAAATGATTTAAGGCTCTCTAAACTCTTGACAGCATCATAATGTTTTTGTCTAACCAAAATACCGTTACCTAATTATAAATTGTAATAAAATTGATTTCAAAATAAACATTTGGCGACTGGCTTGTTTGTGCAATGGCGATCCTGACTGATCCCCGCCTATGACAAACATATATGTGACGAACATTTGTGTTTGTTGTGTGTCTGGGTGTTAATTGTCTATTACATTTTGTATTTTTAAATATTTAAGTATGTTTATCAGTCTCCGACACCCATAGTACAAGCTCTACTTAGTTTGGGGTCAGTTGATCTTGGGCTAAATTGTCCCAGATATTTATTATTATTTGTAACAATTGATGAATATTAGCCTAATCTTCGCTAGTCAAATCCTTAAACACACTTCGCCCAACTAGGTAATACAACCCAGAATCTCCAGTTTAAGTCAAAACCGATGAATTGTGGCCTTGATTTGATTTAGGCGCTGCTCAAACGTAGACACTTTTTGTTGCCGACATGGCACACTATCACATGGAACCGTTGCTGTGTCCTGTAGCGATGATCGGACACGTTTACGTTTTCGTTCAGGGAGTGGCTGATTTCACTCTGGTTCTATAGAAATAAAATATTCATCGGTAGCTTGTATCTGACACACAATACACATAAGTTTCAGAATGTGACCTTCACTTATTTCGTAATATTGACTGTCCTTACCTGGTCTCATCATACAGCCGGTCAGCCAACGGCTCCGGGTGCGCCACGCACAGCGCGTAGACATCAGAGAAGCGAGTGTTCCACGTGGAGCGCTCGACGGCGCGCAGGCCGACCACGCCGGCCACCTGGCCAAAGAAAAAGAAGTAAGTATGTATGCCACATGAGTCATCAACCTGTAGATTTTGTCGCGAAGAGGAAGAGACTCCGGTCCATGTCCTATGCGACTGTGATGCTTTATTGCACAGCAGAAAGCTTGACCCTTCAGACGTCATTGACATCACTCCTCAAAATAATTCAGTTCATGCTGGCTGTAGACCTGGAGAGTGATCTTTAATGGGATGATGAGCACAATAGATCAATCCTGGTCGCAGTGGTCGATCGCTTTGCCGACATCCTAACGCTAAACGAATAACCAAGTATGTATGCGCCAGACAACACACCACTTGCCATGGCCTCGAAGTAGGGATAAAAATCCCTGTTACGAGCCAATTTATAAAATATATTTTCCTGAATTCAACGGACCGGGAATAGAACCTGGGGCACTACGCAAGTCAAGGCGAGAAACCGTGCTACAGCGCACTAAGCCAATCGTGTCATCAAATGGTATGGTATTGTTAGAGAAGGTGGCTCGGTTTCAGTGGTCGAACATTTTGTTTGAAGCTAGAAAACGTAGTTTTTTATCGTTTTAAAAAAAACATTAGTTCTGCGAGAATCTGTGGTTAAGAAGCGAGGATTTTTTTTTTATGATAGCAACATGACTGTCCTACACCACTATGGAAAAATTTAATAAATTTAATTTAATAGTTTTGACACAAGGGTGGATTTTATGAACATAGAAAAAAATTGAAACTATTGTTTTTTTTAAGCAATTAATAAGTAAAAATGTTTTCTCGTTATGAAGTTATATTGGCTTTGCGTGCACGGACTATTTCTCATGTTAAAAATCAGCATAAAAATAAAAATATGGTCTAGGTTACTTGCTGATCAAGTGATCATGTAGCTATAGATTGGTTGTACAATTTTTTACATCAGTACATTAGTTTTTCGGTTAATCTATTACTATACTACTTTCGCCGAATGATGATATCCCTGACAGTTCATAATTGTCAATTATAGTGATGTAACGAGTGTAATTTAATAGAGTTGGCAAAGGAAATGGAATCGGATTTACCGATTTTTAATTTTCAAATAAATTCTTAATAAACGGGTAATAGCTAATAATAAGTTATAGAATAAAACGCGGTATCTCGAAAATAATAGTTAAAAAATAGCACACAAGGCAGACGCACTCGTACTGATGCGAATAACGTGATTACGAAATGGTCGCTCCTAATCATCGATTTTTTGTCGATTCAGTAGTGTCAATACACTATTGAATGGCGTTCCTTTTCACGCATCAGGCGCTGTTAAGATATATTAATTTCATGTCATTTACTTCATTTATTATCAGTTAATAATAATAACAATAATTTACTGATAAGATTCGAAAGGACAATAGTTTTTAACAATTTCTTTGGCAGTTTCTTTTTATTCAGTTTAAAATAGTATGCGTGACACGGAACAATGAGAACTGTCAGGCATATCATCATATAGTGAAAATAGTTTAGCTGTCCGTCAGCGGCTTCCTCTGCGTAGACTATTTCCTCAGTTAAAATATAGCCTGAATAAAAAAATATAGCCTGTGTCATCCGCTGATATTGAAGCTTTATATCGCTGAAAGAATTTTAAAAATCGGTCCTGTAGTTTTGGAGCCTATTCATTACAAACAAACAAATCTTTCCCTTTATAATATTAGTTTAGAAAGACGAATAACAAAATATCCTATCATTCCTTTTTATTAATATTAGTTTAGATTGAATACTAGCTAAATCAACAAAGACAAACACACGTCAACAACAAGACAAAAGTCTTAGAAAAGTGCGTGCTGCCAGTCTCTAACTGTGAGCCTCCTAAATAGGCTCAGTCACTCAGCGAGCTATGGAAAGAGTTATGACTGGTGTTTTTCTGCGAGATCGAATCAGAAATGAGGAGATCCGTAAAAGAACTAAGGTAGCCGACATAGCCAAACGGGTCAGCGAGCTGAAGTGGCAGTGGGCAGGGCACATTGCTCGGAGGACTGATGGCCGATGGGGCAGAAGTGCTCGAGAGGACACCGCGTTTCTGGTCAAGTCTGCGGGGAATCGCTGGATGCAGGTCGCTTCTGATAGGGATAGGTGGAAATCATTGGGGGAGGCCTATGTTCAGCAGTGGATGTCCTATGGCGGATATGATGATGACGATGACTAGCTAAATATTGGAAGGTTTCTCTTTAGGGGAGGGTTATGCCTATGTTCAGCGGTGGACCAACACAGGCAGATATGATGATGAGGTGGATGTTCATTCTGACTGGCCTGTTGGCGCACTAGCAGCAATCCTGGCTTTGACTCTGTAGGTTGTGGGTTCTATCCCCACCCAGGACAATCATATTACGTGATGAGCATTTGTGTTTGTTGTATGCATGGATGTTATCTAATTAAGTAAGTATTAAGAAATATCAAGGGGGGGGGGGGTAAGTCTGAGACGTGTGCATGAGAGCCCTAGTGCGCTTCCTTCGGGTACCCTCTGGGGCGACATGACAAGCGATCAGACGTACCCTCATTTTCAAAACCTGTCCGGTGCTGAGAATGGCGAACGGTCTTGGGGGAGAGCGCAGGTCGCGTAGATCCCCAAGGCAGGGCCTGTGTAATATCCTTCTCGAGGTGCCCCCTGTTATTGGTCTGATTCCTTATGAAACAGACGTAACCGAAAACTCAGGCCGTACCCCCACATCCTCACCCCACCCCTCCGCATCCCCGCTACTATATGCTCGTTGCCCCGGTGCCCTTACGGGGAGCCTAGGCAAAGCGAGCATTAAGTCGGCATCCTTCCCCTACATCCTTTCCTATCCCCCAACCCATTCCGGCAGTCCCGGTCAAATAAAATAAAATGAGTGCAAATAAAAATATAATACCCCAGGAGGGTACCGGCAAGGCCGGAGAACCCCTTCCTGGACCGTCAGGTTCGGGCTGCCCCTCGTACTCTGGGGGGGGCGAATTTGCGCATCACACAACATCCACGGCTACACAGGTGCGTCCCGGTAGGTCTATTTCTGAGACTCTCGGGGACGACCTGTCACGTATAGCCCTTAGAGACGGACTACAGACAGACAGACAGACGCACAGTGCCGAAGAATTCAAAGAATGGCTTTCAAAAAGTAAGTACAAGCGTCTGAAGGTAAAGAAGAAAAGAGAACTGGCGGAGCAGAACCACACCCAGACTCCTCAAACAACATCGAGAGGGGGGGTAGGCTCTCGGGCTCCTAAGCTCAAAAGACAGGGGACAGACCCAGAAGAGCCGACACAGCAACGCCCACCTAAAAGGCAGAACACCCGCGCCGAGGGATCGTCGCGACCCCACGTGGGCCAGACAGATCTCTCCATCATCATCGAGCGGGTGGATGGCGGCAGGATGGACGAGGCCACAGCAGTGACGGTTCGGAAGAGGCTGGTGGCCATTATGACCAGCGCCGTGCGGGCTAAGGTCGGGGGGCGATGCCTGTCGTTCGAGGCCTCGGGGTTGGTGGCAGAGGGATTTTTCCTTGTGACACCCAGCACCGAGGAGGCGTGCAACTGGCTGCTCGGATGCGACCTTAGCGGGCAAGGTGAAATGCCACTGAGGGCTCGCAGACTAGAAAGCCAGCGCGTATCTATCTGGCTGCCGGGCAATCTCGGGGAGCCGGGTAGTGATCCGCTGGAGATGCTCCGTGGGCAGAACGATCACAGGGTCGAATTGAGACTGCCTGAGTGGAACCTCATCTACAAGGAGACGCTGCCAACTGGCCAGCGACTTGTGGTCGGGGTCCCTCAGGACGCCCTCAAGGACCACGTGATGCTGCACTACCAATTCACCAAGGTGCAAGCACGGCTTCTAAACCGCAACAAGACGACTCAGGGGGGAAACGATCCCGTCGGTGGGACAAGCACCACACAGCTTGGAGATTCAACAGGAATCCCCACTGATGTACGCAGTGACAACCGTCGGGGCTCCATCCCAGTACACGCAGAACAGGACACAGAGGGGGGGGTGCTTGCCGGTAGGGAAAGCGGTAGTCAGATCGGGAACCCTGCAGAAGGACCCCTAGACTACCGCACACCTAGCCGAATAGCCAGCCCCGAACCTCCCACACACACCACCATACCCACCCCTCTCACGACACCGCTCAGGGATCGCGCTCCCCCGCTAAGTGTGGCGCTTCTGCAACCGCCTTGGTACGGGGACCCGAAGACCGAAACGGAGTAGTCAAGAGGGGGTCACCAACACACCAAATACACACACACACTCGACACACCCACTCACCACACATATGAACACACACAGTAACACAACACAAAAACACAAACAAAAGATAAAAATAGTTCAACTCAACCTGCACCACTGCCGGGAAGCCATGTCGGAGCTGTGCCGATACGTGGTGGAGGAGAGCATAGATATCGCTCTACTGCAAGAGCCATACGTCATAAACAGACGGGTGGCCGGGCTTGGCTCCCTGGGTGGAGACCTCATCTACCACAATGATGGTGAGTCCACCCCGAGAGCATGCATTTTCACGAGCAGCAGAGTAAGCACATTAGGACTAATCAAGGCGGACTGTTACAGAGATCTGGCAAGCGTCGAATTAACAATAACGAGCCTAAACAAGAACAAAGCTAGGGTGCTCCTCGTCTCTGCATATCTTCCCAGCGAGAGTGAGTTTGAGCCGCCAACAAGAGAAATGGAAGATACCATCAAGAAGTACCAAGGTAAGAACATTCCTGTTATTCTAGGGTGCGACGCCAATGCACATCACGTGGTGTGGGGCAGCACGGACTGCAACAGGAAGGGGGAAGCACTCCTAGAGTACATTAGCGCATCCGGTCTGGAGTTATTAAACGTAGGTAACACACCAACGTTTGTCAACAGAGTGAGAAGCGAGGTGCTGGACATCACCATCGCATCAGAAACGATCAGCCGACAAATTTGAAACTGGAAGGTAGACGAGAATGATTCCATGTCAGATCATAGACGTATAACCTTCAGCATAGACTGCAGCATCGACAGGATCCGAGTGAGAAACGCAAAAAAGACAGACTGGTCTACTTTCGAAAACCACATCAAACAGTGGACACCTGGAAGTCACTACATACACAAGCACGAAACGGAGATAGAAAAAGAGGGGACAAGACTAGATGAGGCCCTCAGGGAAGCCTATCATAAAGCATGTCCGCTCAGAGAAATCAAACTTGGTAAAGGACAACCATGGTGGACCAAGTCACTAGAGAAGTCCAGAAAGAGAACCCGACGTGCTCTCAGGGTGGCCCCTTAAAAAGGGTGACGAAGAGAGCTGGCGCAAGTACAAAGACGAGCGAAACAATTTCAAGGGCGAGAGCAGAAAAGAATGCAGGAATAGCTGGAGCGCGTTCTGCGAAGGGATCGAAAAACACCCAGATGCCGCGAGGCTGGTCAAAACGCTATCCAAGGACAACACCTGCAAACTAGGAAGTATCAAGAAGGGGGAAGAACTGATAACTGACCCAAAAATGATACTTAAGACCATGATGGAAACTCATTTCCCAGACTGCGAGCACGACATAGACGAAGACATGCCAACCTCCTCAAACCCAACAGTGGTAAGGGCAGGCGAGGCCATCGCCATATCGGAAGAACAATTAGTATGGAGCATCTTCTCCTCCCAGCCATACAAGGCGGCAGGCCCGGGTGAAATATTTCCAAAAATGCTGCAAGTAGCGTTAAAGTACATCAAGGAAGATCTCTTAAAACTGTTCAACAGCAGCGTCAGAATGCAGTATATACCCAAGAAGTGGAGGGAAGTCAAGGTAGTTTTCCTACCGAAACCCGGCAAGGCTACATATCAGGAGGCGAAGGCCTTCAGATGTATCAGCCTATCCTCGTTTCTATTGAAGACAATGGAAAAGATCCTTGACAGAACTATCAGAGCCCAGATAGATAACAGTGGATCCCCGCTACATGAGAACCAACATGCATACATGGAGGGTAAGTCCACAGAAACAGTCCTCCACAACCTAGTTACTAGAGTACAAAGGTCTCTGAGCAACAAGGAATACGCACTGGGCTGCTTCTTCGACGTAGAAGGGGCATTCGACAAGGCCAGCCCTAAGTCGATAGAAGCCGCCTTAGACCGCGAAGGCATTCACAAAGATATA
Source organism: Udea olivalis (assembly GCA_947369235.1). NCBI lineage: Eukaryota > Metazoa > Arthropoda > Insecta > Lepidoptera > Crambidae > Udea > Udea olivalis. The sequence goes on from OX376370.1 coordinate 3,246,987, forward strand.
TCAGGATGGGTGAAGAATATGCTTCAACAACGCCTGATAAAGGCTGAGCTAGCAGGGGTTACACACACGGTCAGGGCGAGAAGAGGATTCCCGCAAGGGGGATGCCTATCCCCTCTACTATGGTGCATTCTAATAGATGAACTAGTACACGCGATAAACAAGATACACATATACACACAGGTGTACTCTGATGACGGGGTATTGCTAGTAACGGGAAAGGTCCTCAGCGTCATGTGCAACATCATGAACAGAGGACTGAAAGCGGCGCTATCATGGTGCAGAAGTAAGGGACTCAACCTCAATCCCGAAAAGACGAAACTAGTCCTATTCACCAATAAACGTAAAATTGGTAGAAAAGAAATAGTGCAGATAGACAACTCCGAACTAGAAATGGTCAAGGAGATCAAATACCTAGGAGTTACGCTGGACAGCAAACTAACTTTTAAAGCACACATAAGTACCACCTGCTCTAAGGCCAAAATGGCCATGATGATGCAATGTAAGAGAGCCATAGGACGCACATGGGGAATCAAACCGGCGACTGTACTATGGATATACAAAGCAATTATCCTGCCACGAATCCTCCACGGATCACTGGTATGGTGGCATAAGGCGGCACTAAGGACCAACAAACTAGAGCTAGACAAGGTCCAAAGACTAGCGGCACTGATGATCACAGGTGCAATGAGAACAACACCCACATCAGCGCTAGAGATCATGCTCGGGCTGGATCCGCTAGACCTAGCGATCAAAGGAAAAGCTACCGAACAATGGTTCAAACTCAGTAGCACGAACCTCTGAATCGGTAACCACACGGACAGAGGGCATCTACGCATTGGAAGTGAAATCGAGAGCAACATGTCAATGATCTTTACCAACAACGACCTAACAAGGAAAGAAAAGATCTTTGACAAGAAATACAAAGTACACATAGGACAAAGAGATGAATGGAACATAGACACAAGCGGAACAGTTTGCTACACAGATGGCTCCAGAATTGAGTCACTGAAGCTATCTGGCGCGGGTGTGCACATAAGGTGCGAGGACGGTACAGTGATAAACAGATCAATCTGCCTAGGCAGGTTCGCCAGCGTATTCCAAACAGAAATATACGCTATCATGGAATGCGCAGATATATTAGACAATCAGGACAGCGTCACCAAGGCCACTATCTACAGTGACAGCCAGGCAGCGCTGAAAGCGCTTAGCAAAGCAGAGACGACATCGGTAACTGTCAAAGAATGCAAAAAAGCTCAAGGGAAACTCGCAAACAAAATAGACGTAGTGATTGCATGGGTCCCTGGACACGAGGGAAATGTCGGCAACGAGTTAGCAGACGAACTAGCCAGGGGTGGTGCGGCCGAAGGCTTAGTGGGTCCGGAACCCAGGCTGCCAATAGCACACGACATCACCAAGGGAGTAATCAAAAGGTTAACCACAGCAGCAACAAACAGACGATGGAAGGCTGCAACAGGCATGCGACAGTCTAAAATGTTCATAAACGGAATGAACACGAAGAAGACAGGTCATCTACTGAAGCTGTCAAGGAACAGTGTACGTATGGTCACAGAAATCGCCACAGGGCACTCTAGACTAAATAGGCACCTAACAGTAATAGGCATCAAAGACAACCCCACATGCATGGAGTGCATGGACAGCCAGGAAACGAGTTTCCACCTACTCGCCGAATGCCCGATGTACTCACACATACGGTGGGAGCTCATGGGGTCAGACTCGTTAGATGAAGAAAATCTGAAAGAACTGACGGTGGACCAGATAGTAAGATTCTGCAAAGCAACAGGAAGATTCGACGGGACGCCGTGAAAATGGGACAACCTAAAGACCCCCTGCAAGGGGGCCCGGGGAAATGGGTGAAATGGCCCATAACCAGCGGACCGATCACCCGGCCCACTGCCAGCGTCCCCAGTCGAAATAATAATATCAAGTCTCTGCTACTTATATTGAACCGCGTTATGCCTGTAGATTAACAAATTAAAATAGTAATAAAACCAGTATATTTTCTCCCCAAACTCACCGTTTCTTTTAGGTTGGCCCATGTCTCCTGGAAGTCCACATTTCTCGGCTTTAGTGACATCATCGGAAATTTTTATTATGTAACTGAAAAAGGAAAATACAATTTTTTAAAAAACTCTTTGTTTAGTTTGGGGCTTTCATCACAGCGATATTGCCAGCCTTATTGTGTCTTCACAGTTACAAACTCAATTTAAGTAAATTATTAAAAATACTTATCAGGGATGGCAATCACTGTACAATAAGTTTTACTAGAGTAATACAATAAAATTGAGAGTAAAATTTAAATAAACCTACTTTGACACGGTATGTTTATTAATGAAGTTGCATAACAAAGGTATAAAACTTTATATTCTTTAGTTTAATGAATACTCAGCCCAAATTTAAATCAAAATATCTTTATTTAAATAGCCTTTTATAAAACAAACCTGTAAATATCCATATAAAAGTGAGAATCTAGTACTTAACTAGTTTATCTTCGTTCAAATTCTAAAAATCAACCTTCAAAGCCTAAGATATTATGCAATTACTAAAAGTGTTGAACCTAATTCATTTACTGTTTAAACTTACGTGTTTAAATTAATTTACAAATCAATAACTGACCCCAAATTCTATAATTTGTTATATGGGTCTGCAGTTAATGTTTGCTAAATAGAATGTTCGGCCGAAAATTCGTATTCGGTGCATTCGGCATTCGGTTGAGATGCCGAATTATTACCGAATGTTTAAATTATTTTTTATACTTATTGATGATGAGGATGATTGTGCACCACACCCAGCCAGGACTAAGCCCGATCCGGTCAAACCGGCAAACCAGGGCACGCGATTTTTGTAAGGATCCTCCATCCGCTCTGGGATGATGTTTAAATTATCTTTAATATAAAAAAACATTTTATTAAACATTAAGGTTAAAGTGTGTGTTTTACGAAATATGCCAATTTGTAGCCTTTGTAAATGAAGGAAACACTGATTTGTGTGGGTACCAATTATTTATTGACCAATTAAAAAGATTACCTCTAACAATCAGGTCGGGCAAAGTGTTTTCGGATTTTTCGAACCTTAGCCCGGGTTTGTGATCACCAACCCGCATTTGGCAAGCTTGGTGATTAAGCCATCAATTGTAGCGACGACTTAATTTCAATGATGGAGGCCTTTGCCCAGCGGTGGGACAGTATATAGGCTAATTACTTTACTTTACTTCTAACAATCAATTCAAATTAAAAATTAACTTTTGATAAATGTCAAAATATGCTAAATAAGATACTATTTATACAATCGACAAAAACAGCCTGAGTAGCAAATTTTAGATAATTTCCAACAGAAAAACTAGGAATTGACATAACTATTTGCAATTTTGGCTGGCCCTATCCCAGAATACTAGTAGCGTCTCTGCAGTCTTGTACGGCAGCGACACATAAGAATAAGAATAGAATAAGAATATTTATTTGCAGAAATATGGTGGATTACATGATGTTCTTAAAGATAGTTGTACACACATTTTATCTATTTATGAAGACGTGCAAACATAAAAATTAAAAAAGATTAAACAATTAATAATTTCATTTTAAAAAATAACACAAAAAAACAAAATTAAATAACATATAAATAAATTGATTCATCATTAGTAATACAAATTAACAGATAACACTAGAAACATAAAATTCATTTAAATTGTTAGTTTTTGGTTCAAGTACTCAGACACAGAATAATAGCACTTCCGCGCAAAGAAACCGTGAGCCTGTTTCTTGAATTGAACTATCTTCATCACCCTCAAACTATCAGGTAGGTGGTTGTAGACTCTGATAGCCATGCAATATGAACTTTTACTAAAAACAGCCAGCCTTTGTAACGGTACATGTAGCCTATTTTCGCGCCCATGTCGCCCATTTCTATGTGTAGTGTCACCTTGTCTCAAAAATAAATGTGGGTGCTTATGAACAAACATACAGATCTCAAACAAATACAAGGACGGTAGAGGAAGTATGTTTTCTTGCTTAAAGATTGGTCTGCAACTCTCGTCGAACTTCATACCGCTTAAAGCTCTAAGACATTTTTTTTGTGTCACAAATACTCTATGTGATTCCACTGAGTTTCCCCACAAGACTATACCATATCGAATATTTGAGGAGACCAAAGCATGATAAGCAGCCAGAACTGCTTCTTTTGTGGCAATATTTCTTAATCTGTGTAGGACAAATACGTATTTATCAATTTTAGCCACCAATTTGCCAACGTGTGTGCCTTCCAGTTGCAATATTTATCAATGGTTATCCCTAAGAAAGAAATATTTTCTACTATCTCAATCAGGTCGTTATCAATTTTCACATTGATCTCCGTCGAGGTACTATTATATGTTTGGAATTCCAGTATTTTAGTTTTCGACACATTCAAATTTAAATTATTAACTCCTAACCATTTGATGACAGAAGATACAGGTTTACCTATTTCTGATTCAATAGTATCCCTGTCCCTGCTTTTGATAATAAGCGTAGCGTCATCAGCAAAAAGCAAACACTCATGTCCCATCTCTGCTATGAAGTTATTTATATAACAAAGAAACAATAATGGACCGAGCACACTGCCTTGAGGCACTCCATATTTGTTCGCAATGTGAGAGGACGCAAATGTTTCCTTCTGGTAGGATTTACTATGTGACTTGACTAAGTTCGAGATCTCCACATACTGCTTTCTGTCTACAAGATAGCTACTTAGCCATTCCAGAGGTTCACCCCTCACGCCGAAAGCATTAAGTTTTTGTAATAAAATATCGTGGGATACCATGTCGAATGCTTTCATCATATCAAGGAAGACAGAAAAAACGCGGAAACCTCTACTCAGACTTTCAGTAACGGTTTTCATGAGTGAGAAACATGCTAAGGTGGTTGAACTATTTTTTCGAAAGCCGAATTGCTTCTCACTTAGAATTCCATTTTTTTCAAGGTACGAGTTCAGTCTAAAAAACATAATCTTTTCCAAAACCTTTGAAATTACTGGGTTTAAGGTAATTAACACATGCTGAGGCAGTGACCTATTAAGCCTGTTATAATTTTGTGATATATAAAATATACCTTTTGTAATGGATATTAATTCACAGATAAAAAAGAATACACTTTTGAGGAAACTTTAATTAAATATAAAAGTTTGAGCAGTTGCGCCCGGGCAGAGAGGGGGCGCTGGCAAACGCATCCCGGCTTTTGTACAGCGCCACATCAAAGTGTACAAACTGCTTCGGTTTTTTTGGTTTCGGAAAGATTTGATTCAATTGAACACTATTACATGGTGGTCAGTATTGACCACATAAGTCAGACTTATGAGCCAATTGTTATTTGTCAAGGCCTAACCTAATTGGGAGTATTTGAAACATGAAGTATTCAGATTTATTTGTAAAACACAATAGGAAATGTAAACAGCTGTTTCTTTCAACCACCACCGTCACCATTATAGTTTGCTTTAAGAAAACACTCCATCAAGACTTTATTTATGCTGTTGATGTGAAAAACAGGTAAATTGCTGATAAAAAGCAATGATGAAAAGCCATTTGTAGCCTAAAAACAACATAATTTCATTCTGATCCATTGTTCAAATTGTAACAATGAATGTCAAGGAACACAAACACTTTTATAGCTTATATCTATATCGCAAGTCACTGTTGTTATTTATGTTAAAGACAGCCTATCCACGGGCATAAGAGCCTACTTTGAGCCTACCATATTGGTTATTTCTAAGGTCGTAATCACAAAGTATTTTCGATTACATGCCAAATACACATCTGAGTAGATACAATTGATTAGTTAAACGAAATCATTTGGCACTGTGACAAGGAGGTAGACACAGAAATCTTTTACGGCTACGCACCCAAAATTACTCAGCAGATATCGCAAAACAAAAATAATATCAAGTGAAAAAGTGCTACAAAAATAACCAGATTTATTAGAAAAAACTACTCACCTATCGAACGAAAGTTTGTGCTGTCGGTCCTGTGGTCCAATGCACGGAAATTATCGATTCTATTTCAATATTTTTGCACTAAAATGGACATAATCATAAGAAATTAGTTCGGACTTTACGATCCAGAATGACTTTGATTTGACGTTTGATTTAGTGTTGCCAGCTGTGATTTTAATGTCAAAAATTCAAAATTGCGTTTTGTTTTGTCTCAATCTCTAGGTAAGGCTTTCAAAACGACTATCCAATGCTACTAATGAAATAAAATAAAGATGTCTCAAGCACCATCTAGCGGCAAGTAGAATAACTATTTCCTAACTTGAGTGATTCCTTTCAAAAACATGCAATTTTAGTTGTCTCGAACCCCTACTAGATGACGGTTCTGACTATTTGCGCTTATCTTACTGCACTATAATATTATTTATTTACTATTTCGTACACAAAGAAGACAATTACATTAAAAACCATAAGGATAACAAATATACAGGTTAGCTTATCTCTAGAAAGAGATTTCTTCCAGCAGACTATGGTAACAGGAAAGTTCTTAAAAAATTGTTGTGGATAGACAAACTGTGTACAAATGAGAATACTTCAACACATACTAGTTGTAATACCAAATACATAAAAAGACTGAATACTTTCACTGGTGACCCAAGAGCTGGTACATTCCTCGCGCAACGTGTGAGCCTAGCCTAAGGCCTAGCCATCCAACGGGGGAACACTGCCAGCATCTTGGGCACCTTACCACAGGAGCAAAATATTCTGTCGTTTTTGGTTTTATATTTTATGTTTAAGTTTTTCTTTTTAAATTTTATTGAAAGTAAAGTAAAGTAAAAAAAACATTCATTCATTTAAGCTTGTACAAAGGACCTAAGACATATCAAAAATATAAGTATACAGAAATAATATTAATAAACGTAAATAAAATAGTACAATAATAGTACATATCGTGCATATACATAATGTGAATCTACCACCGGTTCGGACGTTGCTTTTTATCGAGAAGACTCCGGCAAGAAACTCGATAGTTACTCTTTTGAACTTTGTTTGTTTTACAACAAATAAATTCAGAGTACATTCAATGAGAGTAGAAAAAAGAATACAATATTGAGCAGAGGAGCAGATTATTCCTACTATGGAAATCATTTGTTGGTCAATGTGTAAAATATTTTAATAAGATTCCGCAAACTCTTGTTGAACTGCCTCTTCACCAGTTTAAGTCACAAATTAAAGCTAAGTTAATGAAACGAGGTTAGCTTAGTGTTGAGGATTTCATATGATAAGAATTTGTGGCCATCTTAGGTATAATCTGCTCCTCTGCACACTTTGCTATTATATGACTTTACTCTGTCAATTCAATTTCTGTGTAGGTATAAAACAAGATTGAAAAGAGTAACCATCGGGTTTCTTGCCGGAGTCTTCTCGATCGGAAACAACCTCCGAACCGTTGGTAGAGTATGATATCAACTATCATAGTATTTTTTATGTGAGTTTATTTTTATTCAGTATATTTTTGCTCCAATTTTTTTTTGTATATGACTTTTCAGTAGTTTTTATAAGTCTATAAGAATAAAGATATTTTTTACTTTTACTTTACTTTACTTAAGATCACAAAGTCTTGTCGTTCAATTCAAGTAATCCTCCACATTATAATAACCTTGTTTCATTAACTTTGCTTTGATTGTAGACTTAAACTTGTGAAGAGGTAGATCAACAAGACTTTGAGATATTTTGCTAAAGTATTTTATAACATATTTGCTCGTAAAGGGTCTCTTATTTCACCAATTTCAATAACGTAATGTATCTCATTACGCACTTGTGCGGTAATGTAATGTAAAACGCACGAGTTTTTGACGTGACAACGTCTTAAATTAGGTTGCGGCTGGGAGTCACTTATGAAGAAGTGTAACGCTCGGTAACGTTACGATGAGTCACCGAACGAGAGAGAGGCCCGCCGAATGCCTTGCGTCTCTCTCCCACTCAACTATGATCGGTCTGCCGCGCGCGCAGCACTAGAGAATATTCTACCGAGAAAAAGACGTTGTCACGTAAAATCTTCGCCCGTAAAACCGACTTTACAGGCAACCATTTTTTTTTATTATGGTAAGTCGTACGGTTTAGCAAGATGCTCCGTCTAAAACGAACGGTACTTTTTTAAATTTTGGCAAAGAGTTTTTATGTCAGAAAAGAGGTCAACATTTTATGAATAAAATTAACTTTGGGAGATGAAATATAATAAATAAACATTTAATTCTTTAATTTATTTAATTTTGACAATAAATTACAACCATCTGTAACAAAAACACAGAAATATTAATTTACTTTATTAGTAATACTGGCTGTTTTTAATGCCTTTTGCCTTAAAAAAAGCGCTGATGCGCGCGCATCGCTAATTTGTGAACAAGTAAACATTTTCTAACTGCTCTAGCAAGTGATTAAAGATTTTATTTGTTTTAGAAAGTCCGATTTTTATTTATTTCCTCTCAAATATGTTATAAAACGTCGTATGACATACGTGCGCTTTGATAATTACAGCCTCTGCTTTCTTGTAGCCCTCGCCTACGGCTCGGGCTAGCAATATCGCCTCGGCTGTAATTTTCAACTTACCGCACTTATATCATAATGTACTATTACAGATTGACCGACAAATGAGTTTCCCACCTTGTGTAGCCTAAGACTAGGAGTATTCAGTTTGTTTTTATTTCTGGTATTATGTTTACGAGTATCACTGTTTTTTTTTAACAGATGCAAGTTTTTGCGCACATACATTATGTTATCTAAAATATACTGAGCTGAAATATATTGAACTGTATTTATCTAGACACACGGTAGCATGTTAAAGCCAAGTTCAAGCTAACAGAACTGGCGAGCAGTACCGTGTGTAATATTACACGAACCATTTGGAGCCACTTTTGACCCCCTCATAACTCCAAAACTATTTCAACCAAACATGTCAAAGGCTCATCTATGGAGACCCGCGAGTTAGATATGTATTCCAGATTTCTTAAATACAACTCAAACGGTTATCTAATTATCAACTATCTCTATCGTCCAAATATTAACGTCCGAAAATCGTCATTTTTGTGGCTGACTTTCTCGCCGGGTCTTCTCAGCAAGAAACAACTCCGACGCGGTGGTAGAGTCGCATTATGTCTGTATACTGTGTATTTATATATCCATATTATTATGGTATTTATGTCTATTATTTAGTATACCTTGCTGAAAATTTGACGATTTGAAAGTACTGATACAGTCTATTTGAATAGTTATTTGAGTTTGAGTTTGACTGAGCTATAGATCAAAAAGAAAACCCAGATCCAGATGACCTAGAAAGTTCAAATTTGGCATCCAGATAGGTGGTTGAGTGAATACATAGAAAAAAATCAAACTTATCAATTAAGTTAAAAAAATAATGTTTCGGAATGTTGATTTTTCCAGTGTAAGTTAGGCTCAGATTTATATGATGAACCATATTCAATAAGGTTCAGCTTAAGCTGGACGGGTGTCGATTGATAGCCTCAAACGTGTTTCAGTGATAGACGGTCCTCCCCTGCTAACAGGTACACATTTATAATTTGATTATATATATTTTTTTTAATTGTTTCTAATTACTTATAGTTTCTGTATTGTAAGAATCAACAATCAAAATTGATGACAGCTGGTCTTTATGTGGATTTTAAGGTCTTCACGTAAATAATATATATCGAGTGGAATACCACTCTTGATTTAAGGGCGAGCAGTCAATTTAGGACGAAATTACAATATTTTAGTGGTTTTGACCAGCTACTTTGCACACAATGCAAGCTTATTAAATGAAGAAATTTACGATTATATGAAGATAAAGTCTTGTTAAAGGGTACTCCAGTAAAAAAATGCAGTGTTTATAAGTATATTTTGATTAATTACACATTTCAAAAAAGCCGAATTTCAAAAGTGCTGGTCAGAGCTCACTTTGAGATTAAAAATAGCTATTACATTATGTAAATCTATTTTATTTAGTAATTTTAAAGGACAGACTACATTGTCTTTTAGTGTGCCTCAGCGGAAAATTTCAGAAATTGTTTATTTTTACGGACTTAATTTACGTTATTAAACACAGCTTTTCTACAATAAAAAACCGAATTTATTCGTTAAAAATGAATTTCATTTGATAACAATGTATTACCGAATAACCCTTGGTTTTTATCTAATCAATATCCGAGGTTATTTATTTTATACGATTTTTCAAAGATGACTTGTATAAACACTTAGTAAGGAATAATAATTATCATTTCTAGATAATATTACTTTGAGTTATAATAACGCTTTATTAATAAAAAATTGCAGTAAAAATGGCCTGTTGGCGCAATGGCAGCGATCCTGCCTTTAGCGCCGGAGGTCGTGGGTTCGATCCCCACCCATGACAAATATTCGTGTTACGAACATTTATATTTGTTGTGTGTCTGGGTGTTATTATCTATCTAAGTATGTATTTAGAAATATTTAAGTATGTTTATCAGTCTCTGACGCCCATATTACAAGCTCTGCTTAGTTTGGGGTCAGATGATCTCGGTGTGAATTGTCCCAGATATTTATTTATATCTAATGATGCCACAGCAATGACAAGACGAGCTGAACATTATTACTAGTCAGATTTCGAAAGACGCCATAATACCGAGTGACAACATCCAGACTGATTTCCAAAACATATATCATCTGTTGAAAATCAAGGCCAGAATGACCAGTGATTAGGTACATGTTATTCGAAATAAGACTCACACTTGTCAGCAGGGACAATTACGAAATATATAAAATAATTCCAGTACCACAACAAAACTATAATAACGACATGATACAAATAATTCCACTGTCTGAATATGTAGTAATAAACATACAAAAGAATTTCGACCTTCCCGTGACAGTTGAGGACATTGGGCAATGTTTAGTACATAATTCAGAGACATATATGTGCTATTTACAAACCCCCATATATGAGATCAGACAAAGACTTATGCATAAAATCCAGAGAGAATAAAAATGAATGCCAGACAAGCAAAGCCGCATGTGAGAGCAAGTGAATAAACTTGAAAAAGTTGAACACCTATTTATATTTTTGTTGCGATACCTGCAGTCTGAGAACGATATGCGCCGATTAAGTTACGACATACAGTCTGGCGCGAGCTAACTTAGTCAGCGTTTCTGACAATTGCGTTATCAAAGCCGAGAAATTCGTCATTTATTCCCATATGTTATTTGAAAACAGATTGGAGTTTATAAAAGATATGGGATGACTTGGGATACCCGCTATAAACTCGATACTTAACATAAGGTTAGAACAACCACAAACAAACAGCACAGACGCACAGAAGCTGGAGGATCCGGAACTTAGAGCAATCGGCGATCGAATAGCAAACCTGAAGTAAGATAGTTATATAAATGATCAGATATCCTATCATGACATTCATCGCTACACTGTCATATACATTCTGCTGGCTACGGTAGCAGTGGCTGGCATTGGAGCCACGTACAGATACATCGGACGTCGAAGACAGTGGACCCGGGAGGAGCAGCAGGTCGCGGCACCTGAACCCACGCCCCGCCCCCGCCCCAGCAGTGTGAGTCAAGACCGGCTGGACATCCCTCTACGCCAGTACAAGTTCAGTTTAAGATCGCTATTAATGACAGCCTACAATGATGTTGTGATGCTCTTCTCTTTGAGTCGGCAATATGTACGAGTAAACCCTGTACATTTGCATAGTACTGCATTTTAACGACGTCGGCGATTCATACTGATTTGACCTAGTTTAAGTAGTCATTGTAATTAGCATAATCAAGTTATAATTTTAGTGTTGAATAAAGACTACGACAATCTACATTTCTCTCATCATTTCTTACATCTGCATCAGTCTTCGGCACTCACAGCATCATATCAAATCTTTAATGTGTAGACCTGACACTGCACATTACACAAATCCACTTTAGTTGTAATATGTGCAACATGCAATTTCAAGTATATCTTAGTAACAATTTTCCCAAAGAGATGACCATAAATCATGCTGTGGTTGGACCAACCTAAATGAATTATTAACTGCAATGGATCTTCCCAACATAAATCAAAAATCCTACTGGAAATATCATAGTGACGTATCCAAGTGGTGGGAAGTTGCTGCAGAGACATCTATGCAAGAGGCGGCTAAGCAAGATGCCGATGTAGCCATTGGAAGTGGAGATGTTATTAATGAAATTCCTTCAATCACAGTAGTAGCCGATGCTTGTTGGTCAAAACGGTCTTACAAAACAAATTATTCTGCAATTGTTTGGGAAAATTATAGCTCATGTATCCCAGTTATCCTAACATTCGAAAAGTTTACTCTGGGATGTCAACAAAAAGAGTCAATTATTCTTTGAAAAATCCTATACTGCCAGGTATTACTCGAATGTCGTAGATTTGCTCTTTGTGTATTTTTTGACTATCTTAAGTTCGCATGCTTATATTTGAATTTGCATTCAATACCGGTAAACCACAGTACACTATGTATAAAACTAACTTCAAACAGAGCCCGAGGAAACCAGTAAAAAAATCTAGAGTTGCGCCGGTGTATGCGTAATATAGGTCCTAAAAGAAAAATAATAGTTCATAATGATAATCGAGACTATGGAAAGAAATGCCAAAAACCAGATATGACACCGGAGCAGTACGACACACCCAAAAGTTTGTTTTGACTAACTTGAAATCCCTTGTCCAAAATCGTCATTGCATTGAACGCGACATGGTACTAGCAGCCGAAAGTGCGTTACGGCTAGAGTTTCGCAGATGCATACTGTCAGCCTCCTCTTTCAGCAAGGTAGGTATAACCCAGAAAAAATCTGTCAATGTGAGGCGTCTTTTTTTCCTCAAACATGCATTTATGATTTAAGGATAAATATTCTCTGTCAAATGTAAGTACTCGTACTAAACCTATTTTTTTCTAAGATTTGCAAAAGATTAGTTCAGCCCTGCTTGTGAAGTCCATCGTTTGCTCGTATTCTTCGGACAAAATACCAGCAATTGAGTATGGTAAAAGTAGTGGAAATTCTGCCTTAAAGCAATTGCAACAACAGGAAGGCATCGTTGTGGAAAAGTGTGGACTTTTCATGGACAAAGGCCATTTTTTCTTGGGCGCATCTCCCGATGGTCCTTTAGTGACGGAATAGTGGAAATAACATTTCCATTTTCTGCGCGCAGCATGGACGCTGAGGAAGCGATGAAGCAAAAAAAGATTAAGTTTTGGAAATTGGATGGCACCGGTAATACCAACCACGATTGGTATTACCAAATTCAAGGTCAGCTTCACATCGGGTAATAAATGTTAATTATTCTTATTAAACAAAATTATATTTAGGTTGTATAGTCGACCACAGATTTTGTATAATATTCTAGAGAATGAAATGATTTATATGGCCAGTGGTGCTGGCGTGCATAGGCGACTGAGCAATGTGGACAAAGCACAGGCACTGACAATAACAATAATACCTATTCACAAAACAAAACCACAAACACACCACACCCTTTTACACAATTCTGTCACGCACATACACTATTTGACGACCGACTTGGTGTAATGGTTAAGAAGTTGGCTACTACACCAGAGGTCGCGGGTTCGATCCCCGCACAGTACAAACATTTGTGTGCATGAACATGTCTGTTTGTACTGGTCTGGGTGTCTCCTATGTATAATAAGTATGTATTTACAAAAGAAAATGTATTTAAGTATGTTTATCCGTTGTCTAGTATCCCATAACACAAGCTTTAATTAGCTTACTTTGGGGCTAGATGGCGCTGTGTGGAATAATGTCCAGGGATATTTATTTATATACACTGTATATTAAAACAAATAAAAAAATTCACGGCTGATACATACATAGACATAAACATACACAGGCACACTTTAAGCACTCTTACAACTAAAATCTTATATCGTGATGACTATCATACATTCTGTATATCAAAAGAATTCTATGATTATTCGTACCTATTTTGTTACTACTTACAGTTTTACCGTAACTGTAAGATTTGTCAAATGAATAAACAAATAGTGGTGATTATTATTGTTATTTTCAGAAATAAATAAATATCTGGGACAATTTACACCAAGATAATCTGACCCCAAACTAGGCAGAGCCTATACTATGGGCGTCAGAGACTGATAAACATACTTATTTATTTCCAAATACATACTTAAATAGATAATAACACCCAGACACACAACAATCATAAATATTAAATATGGGTATTGATAATCATGTGACATCTATATTTATGTTTCAGCGAAAAAGAATTATGTCTGTTTGCTGGGCGACTGGCTTAGAATTTCGGCTAAAAGTTACGAAAATATCAAGAGACGATAATTTTTGGTGTAACTTAATGAAACCAAAATTAATAAAATTTTATATGAACTGCCTCTTGCCTGAGTACGTTGTCCCGAGGAAGAGTAGAACGATGCCGATTCGAGACACGTATTTATAATGCAATAAAAAAAATATTTAAGTCTGAGTATTATTTACCCGGCTTCGTAAAAATAACTAAGTTATTTGCGGGTTGTCTGGAAGAGATTGCATTCACGAGACCACCCAAATTGCATTACATGATGATTGCAATACTCGTTATTGTATCGTGAAATGTTTTTTTTTGGGTAAGCCTTATAGAATATATCTATCTTTGACTGGCCTGTTGGCGCAATGGCAGCGATCCTGCCTTTAGCGTCGGAGGTCGTGGGTTCGATCACCACCCATGACAAATATTTGTGTGACGAACATTTATATTTATCATTTCATTTTTCCTCTCCCCTCTTGGATTTCGAGTTGCACGCACGCATTTTTAGTAAAACAAAGAACATTTATTCAAAAATAAAATACTCGAAAATCGCCAGAAGTACCAGGATAGCATAAAGGCAAGATGTCATCTCTATACGCGTGAGTAGGAACATCATATTAGACTAAGACAACACTAATTAGTTGTGCTACTGCCGCTCCTTGAGCCGCCCGTTGGCTTGCGTCATCGGACAAGCACCTCCTACCATCTGGAAGCGAAGCGCAGGCGCATACATTGCTCTCGCTCATAACACGCACTGTTCCTTTCGTCCGGATCAGTGTCCCACCCACACGTCCTTGCAATTGCCGTCGGCTAAGAGCAATATTTAGGCCTACTTAATTCACTCAAGTACGCTCGTGCCTATACAGAATGCCCCTTCCCCGTAGTCCTGTTAAGACTAGCCTAGATTCAGAGCTAACTAGTTATGGATCTGAGACACAGATAGATCAATTAAGACTAAGCAAAGATGCCCAAACAGATTCATTAAATCTAATGCGTAGAATTAAACGCAAATGCGATGGGAGCCCTGAGTCTAACACAAAAGACAGTCAAATTATGTCAGAAATGCAGGCGTTATTTTTGCAGTTTGAGAAAAAGCAGGATGCAAAATTAGAGACCATAATAAATACCCTTGCCACATTAGAGAATCAGAATTCAGATATTCAAAAAAGTGTTGACTTTATGAGCCAAAAACACGACGAGTTTGTAGCAAAAATTGCCTGCTTAGAACAAGAGAATTCGGTGTACAGAAAACGTGTTGATGCCTTAGAAGAGAGAATTGAGAATATGGAAAGAACTACCCGTTTGTCTATGATCGAATTCAAAAATATACCTAAACAACCGAATGAAAACAGGGAGTTATTATCCACCCATCTTAAAAACATTGGCGTCGCATTGGGCCAAACAGTGGCCAACTCTGACATACGTGAGATCTATCGATTAAAAACAAAAGCAGAGGCTAATAACCACATCGTTGTTCAGTTTAACACGACCGCTATGAAGGAATCGATAATCAAAAAGTGTAGAATTTTTAATAAAGAGAATAAAACTAACAAATTTAACACGGCCCATATTGGGCTTACCGGGCCTCCGCAGCCGGTCTACGTGGATGAGTCGCTCACCTCAAAAACGAGAAGACTGCGTTATGTAGCCAAAGAATTTGCCAAAATGAATGATTATTATAGCACTTGGACTTCGTACGGAAGAGTATACCTTCGTGAAGCAGAGAACTCCCCCGTGTTCCGGATCGACAACGAGGAGGATCTCCAAAAACTTGCCAAGAAATGACTAGATTTAATTATTTTATTTTTTGATATTTTACATTTATTTAGTTTTGTACTCAAACAAAATACTTATTTTTATAATTATCACTATACAAAATACATAATGACACTCACACTCAAAACTCTTACCTGTGCAACAGCTTTACGCGAACTAACATATTACTTTTATATTTATTCAAACAGTACTGTGTGCTATCATACGACAATTGAAAGATACATAAACAATAATTCTAATCCTAAACAAAAACTACCCTATATTAAGCACTGCCCTGTAATGGATATTTGCGAGTTGCTCTCTCTTAAGGGACGCCGGTGTAATAGGCATTTGTCTGTAAAATCCCTAATTCCGGTTGAACCTTTTTCTGTTTCACCTTTTAATCACACTGTAATTAAAATTCAATAGTGTAAATGACATAAGTGATGATATTGATCAACTCTCTGTTTCCCACTCAGACATACTACTCGATGTCAGTGACTGTACGAAGATAATAGCAAAGTCCAACTCCTATCTTAAAATAATACATCAGAACATACGAAGTATCTCCCGGAACATAGATGAAATGAGTATTTTGATACAGAGAACTAACATAAAGTGGGACATAATCGTTCTTACGGAATGCTGGCTTCCTCTAACTCGTCAAGTTCCTGCAATCGATGGTTATACGTGTCTCAAGTCATGTAATAATAGGACTCAAAACGAAGGAGTAGTTGTTTACTGTAAGGAGGGATTAAGCATCAGGTGCCATGGGGTAGTAATAGCTGACTGCAACTCAATTACATTAGACATAAATAATACTATGATAATCGCGATATACAGACCATATGGCTTTAAAAATCCTACTAGTTTTATAGAATCTCTCAATCAGTCGCTTCATCCGTATTTTAGTCACAAGGACATAATTATTGTTGGTGATATGAATATTAATATTAGTTCTAATAATAGGGACCCAAATTCAGCCTTTTACCTAAATGTATTAGCCTCACATGGCCTACTTCCAGCACACATCTTACCTACGCATGATAAAACTTGTTTAGACCACGTCATACTAAAAACTAAAAAGAATGCTGAATGTTATGTCGCGAAAACTTCAGTAACAGACCATGACACAATAATTTTTTTACTAGATATCAAGCTTCAGCGTCATTCTTCGCCGCAAAAATTTGTAAAACGAATTAACTACAAAGGCTTGGATACCGAACTCCTTAATTTGGATTTTGATGGCGTCTGTGCTGTAGGCGATAATGTTAATTTAGCCACAACAATTTTTATAGAATACCTACAGAGTGCGATCCTCAATAATACTAGCCTAATAAAAACATCTAACCGTAAGCAAATAAAAAAAGCTTGGGTAACAACTGGTGTACTTAAATGTTTAAGAGTCCGAGACAGACTCCATCAGAAAAGCAAAAGGGAACCAGATAATAATGTCATTAGAACATCTTACAAAAGATACAGAAATTTTTGTAGCGAACTATTGAAAAAACTTAAAAGAGATTATGAAAAAAGCGAATTATCTACAGCAGCAAAAACAAGTAATAAAAAGCTATGGAATAAAATTAAAGAAGTAACAAATACAACTAAACAAAACAACCCTGCGATAGAATTATTAGACAAATCAGATCCAATTAAATCAACCAACTGTGTTAATCACTTTTTCGTGAATGTAGGACTGAAATCTGCTGAACAGATGCACTCCAATGCCACCTCTAGTCAAGCCTCAGCTGCCATCCAGGTAAAATCGCACCACCAATCGTTGGTTCTCCTTGAAGCTGATCAAGAAGAAGTAGCAGCAATTATCTTAAACTTAAAATCAGATTGTACTGTTGGTAGGGATGGCATTTCCGCAGTGATTCTAAAGCGCTACATCAAATTGCTTGCCCCAATGATCACACATATCTGTAATCTTTCCATTAAAACAGGCATATTCCCGAAAATCTTTAAGCTAGCTGAAATTCACCCAATCTACAAGAGTGGCAGCCGAGACAGCGTCGATAATTATAGACCTATTTCAATTTTACCAACTTTGTCTAAAATCCTTGAAAAACTTATTAATAAGCAACTGACTCTTTACTTGGAAAAAAACAAATTACTGTCTCCCTCTCAATACGGTTTCCGTTCTAAAATGTCAACTAACGACGCTGTACATGAGTTAACCAATTTTATAGCTACGAACATTGATTCTAGTAAAAAAGTAATTATAATATTCCTTGATTTAGCCAAAGCGTTCGACTCTGTCCCTGTTTCACTGTTGTTGCAGAAGTTGGAGAGGCTTGGGGTAAGAAATACACAGCTGCAGTTGTTTTCTGACTATCTATCTGACAGATTCCAAAGGGTTAAGATTGGTGATTACTATAGCGAAGACCTCCCTATATCATGCGGGGTTCCTCAAGGAAGTGTGTTGGGCCCAACCTTGTTTTTGACATACATAAACGATCTTTGTGACATAGCCTTGACAAACGGTAAGGTTATTACCTTTGCTGATGACACAGCCCTACTCTTGCACGCTGATTCATGGAGTGATGCCTATCATTATGCGCAGTTGGGGTTTGACAAAGTGACAGAGTGGCTAAAAGAAAACAAACTCACCTTGAACATCAGCAAAACAAAATTTATTCGATTTAGTGCGAAAAACCTTGCCTTGCCCGAAGTGGACTCTCTCAAGATTACTGCACACTGCTGCTCTCAAACTGACATTACTTGTTCTTGCCCTGAATTATCGCGCACAAATACAATAAAATATCTTGGTGTAATGATCGATAACACATTAAGCTTTCAACCTCATATTGACCTTCTAACATCCAGAGTGCGTAAATTAGTATATGTGTTCAAAAACTTGCGTCATGCGGCTGATGACAGGGTTTTGAGAATGGTGTACTCTGCGTTATGTCAATCAATACTGACGTATTGCATCACGTCTTGGGGTGGAGCACCGAAAACGACATTGTTACAACTTGAAAGAGCGCAGAGGGCTGTCTTGAAGGTTGGTAACGGCCTACCCTTCTTGTACCCTACTGATGAGCTGTATAAAAGATGTAACGTTTTAACAGTTCGCCAACTTTTTATTTTGCATACTATACTACATAAACACTCTCTCCTGCAATATGACCCTAGTATCGTGAACAAAAGAAGAAAAGCAAAGGTCTGTCCTGGCAAGTCACTGAGGACACAATTCTCTCACAAATTTTTCACGTTTTTAGGCGGGTTTCTTTATAACAAGTTAAATAAAATACTACTTTTCTATCCCCTGCCTATTTATGCTTGCAAACAGCGAGTCCTGCAATGGTTGCTAGGCAAAGACTACAATACCACAGAGAATCTTTTGGCAGTTGTATCCTAAAAGTAAATAAACGGCACCTAGCTTTAAATATATAATCACACGCATACCTCAAACTCACGCACACACGCACGCTTGCATACAGATATATACACACACACCCCCACCCATCCATACAAACCCACACGAAAATACACACACTCACACACACACAAACACTCATGCACACACGCAAACACACGACACACGCATGCATGCATATATGCATGCCACTTTATCTTTATTAGGTAGTTATATTCTTCTAAATTTTTCATGTTTTGTTTTTCTATTTACATTAAACTAGTGATTTTAATATTTTATATTTTGTAACCGAAATTGAGAGGGTGGGAGCCTGGCGATCCGTCACACAGGGATTACCCTAGTATGGACACCAGTCTCTCACAAAGGTGGCTCATGTTCTTATCTTTAAGTTTAGTTGATAAGTTTGTATATTTGGCTTTTGTGAAGAGGAAATAAATTTCACTTATTATTATTATTATTATTATTATTATATTTGTTGTGTCTGGGTGTTATTATCTATTTATATGTATTTAGAAATATTCAAGTATGTTTATCAGTCTCTGACGCCCATATTACAAGCTCTGCTTAGTTTGGGGTCAGTATGATCTTGGTGTGAATTGTCCCAGATATTTATTTATTCATTTATTCATCTTTGTATCCCCCCCGCAGTTTTAATTTTTGAATTAAAAGCCCAAGTACAAATTCTCATACTTCTAAGTCCAGATATGGCGGACTTACCTACATACAAACTTTCAAATAGAGCATAGTTAAAAATTGTCATAAAATCAATGTATCAGAATTGTTTCGTCCTGCTAGTCTATGCTGGAGCTAGCGTTTACACACACAGCCGCATTTACATCAGTGTGCTAGTTGAAATTGACTCTCACGTAGATTTTGACTTGCCTGAATTTGACTGCGCGCTCTTAAAACGATAATTAATATTTTATCAGTACGTCAAATACTGCAAGAGACCGCGCGCCGTAAGCAAGCAAGTGCGTGATGCAACACTTCCAAAAATAAATCATAGATGTCACTAGTAAATTGAGGTCTTCAAAAGTTTCTACTATGCGGTGTTAATATCTGTCATAATAATACTATCGATAGACCTATTGAAAATATCGACATTCTGTATTTGCAATTTTATCGATTCTATCGATAAAATTGCAAATACAGAATGTCGTTAATATTGATACTATCGACACGCATCCGGTCAATACTTTCGTAACTATCGATAGTGTTTGTACTGATAGTATTGACACGCATCCGATCAATACTTTCGAAACTATCGATAGTGTTTGTACTGATGATATCGATAGTATCGCTACTATTGATCTTTAGCAATATTAATACTTATTTTTGATACGGGTTGATAGTTTCGATAGTATGACTAATTTTCGAGGTCACGATAGTATCACGATACTATCGATAGACTATCGCTATCGCAACAACACTAACTAGTGGGCACACGAAAACTCTTATTTTGTGTTTGACGCGATCATGACAACCTTGCGAGCTTCGCGCAACGCGATGACGTTCACCCCCTACCGCTGCTTCGCCCGTTCTGTCATTGCCATTTTGCTGGCATGAGTAGGGGGGAAAAATACTTTTGTAGGATATTTAAGTACGTGACGTCGTAATCGTCTCAAGTAGGTAATTTTTATTACGTATTCTGTACAATGAGTCAGGCAATAGAATTACTTACTAGTGGGTGACATACCTACCATAAACCTTACACCGAATTATTCAAATCCAATGCCTTCCGATGGAAGCTGCTTATTCCATTAGATTTATTATGAATAATTACTAAGGTACTAGTTACTAATTTCTGTTCAAAAAGTAATGGAATCCCATGAGAGCCAAGTTTAATATTGTGATACATGAATTGTATATTGACTTGAACGACAAACTAAGTGAGATGAGAGTGAAATGGGTGCCAAGTTCATTGGTCATTATGATAATATATTAGAGGCTAAGGTCTGACTTGGCTAGTTTTCATATACGAATTATACCTAATATACCCTACGCAAGTTCTAAAGCTGTAAGTTCTTACTTCATTTTCCGAACTTTTTTTTCTTTTTTTTTTTATGCGCCAGACAACACACCTCTTGTCATGGTCTCGAAGGAGGGATAAATATCCCTGTATTACGAGGTACCAGACAAGGAATTAAGCCAGGGGCGTCACCCAGCACACCCAGACCCGAGGCAATTTGGAAAAGATCGTTTTCTGAATTGACCCGACCGGGAATCGAACCCGGGGCACTGCGGGATTCGAGGCGAGAAACCGTGCTACTGCGCACTACGCCAATCGTGCCGTCTTTGCACTTTGCATTTGGCTTGCTGGTAGAAACTAGAGCTCTTTCATATAACATCGAACACAGAGCTCTTTCATGACTATTTTAGTAATAATAATTCGTATATGAAAACTAGCCAAGCCAGACCTTAGGCTTCATTATATTATCCTACTGACCATTGAACTCGGCACCCATTTATATCTCACTTCTTTTGTCGTTCACGTCAACAACCAATGCATGTATCATAATATTGAACTTGGCTCTCATTTCACATTTATGTTGTTGTTAATACTTGATAAATGATTACATCTAGTCCAAAATACATAAATAAATATACTTTATTAATACATAGAACAAACCTTAACTATATTAATAATGAAATTAAAAAAAAAAAATATTATATATTAAAAAAATGTATATTATATATTTATGGTATGTATACTATAAATAAAATATAAATAAATATTGATGAACCAATGCAATTTAAGCCAAACTTGTAACGGCTATATATCTCGGCTTTTAGAGCTTCACTAAATAAGCGAAGAGACCACGTTTTGTGTTAAATGAAAGAAAAATTGATGTAAATTCGTTTATTTTTAATGCTAATGATAGGTTTTTTTTTTTTGCAAAAGTATTGTTGATAATAATTTTATATTACAACTAAACCTATTGTAATATACTGAGTCCTATATTACAATCACATCACATGAGCCTATGCTATAAATTAGCAATCGATTGGAATCAGCTTCGATAGTTTAAAAGCAGAAAAAAATCTTTTCGAAATTTCTCGTGAAAACTAGACTGGATTTTAATGAGATTTTCACACATTTATATATAAAAGTTGTATTAAAATAACGGTTACTTACTTAAACTTTATATACAGGGTGAACTTTATAATCATTAAAGTCAGGTTACCCTACTTTTACCGTTGTAAAAGTTTTTTATGACCTGTCAAATCAACATAACATTCACACTATAAGCTAGCTAGACGTAATGCTCTTTTATAATATCTATGAATGTTGGGTATTTGTATAAAACATGATTTCCTATTTATATTTACTAATTTTGATAGTAAGAGAGTCGGATTTTAGGCTAAGCGTTCAGTTTCGTGGGAAAATCCTTCATAAAGCAAACGGTGGTGATGAAAGATTGCTTAGACCACTAAACAGAGCGGTGGCCAGCTTCTGCGCAGGTGCCGCGTACCGCCACAACACCAGGAGCGGAAGCAGGATGGTGAGGCTTCGGTGGATGACGTACTTCCTGAAATGGAAACGAATTTGTGATCAATCCGTACCGCTAGGGAGTGTAAGAAAGGTTGCCTCTAGCGATAAGGCCCAAAAATTAGGATAGTTGTTTTTATCATTAAATATTATTGATTGCTTTTTTCTGCCTTATAGTAAGTACACCAATTTAACAATCTATCTAACGGTCTCTTTCCCCCCTGCAAGGGGGCTCCGGGGAAATGAGTGAAATAGTCTACCACAAGCGGACCGATCTCCCAGCCCACTGCCAGCGACCCCAGTTGAAAATAATAATAATAACGGTCTGCCTGCATTTGTTTTTCCAGATACATTACTACAACCTTATTGTATTGAACACAGATGCCTTATTCCAATCCCTTATCACATGTCAAGTTCATTCCCTAAACTGAGCGTGATGAGCAATTTCGTAGTATGATCTTCCATTTCCAGCCAGTCGGCGGATACCTGGCAACTAACGCATCTTCCAGGCAGGATATTTACTGACGAAATGGCTCGCTGCACTCAGTTTGAGAAATTAAATTGACTGGATATAATTGTATTAAGGACCCAGGCAAGAGTAGGCATTTTCTAGGTTAGTTAGATAAATAAATTATCGTCTATTGAACGAAATAAATAAGAAGATATTATTTCATAGAATCTATTTGTACAATTTAGGCGGCCTAATTGCTAGAGAGCTATTTCTACCAGGCAACCTTTAAGCGTGTTCCAGTATCTGCTTCGTTATCGCCTACAACCACACAAGATAAGAGGCCAAACGTTAACCCAGTTAGGATAAAAAATATAGGTAACTACACACATCAAAAGTGTCTAGGGATCAACATATATTTTTGCAATAACTTTTCTCCTGATTGATATTAATTAAAATTTTCTTTAAGGATTCATCAAATAAAGTGTTTTCGTTTGTCTACAGTAACGATAAACCAAGTCACCTTTGCATTAATAAAGAAATTTGGCATTTTCCTAATAAAGGGATTTTTGACATTTGAACCACTAACATTAAAGTTCGAAAAAAAGACTGAAATAACAGTTTTCTTTAAAATTTTATTGTGTAACTTAAACAATTAATAATCCGTGTTTCTACCGCGAACACTAACAACACAAGAACATCGGTTTGGCATACTCAAAATGAGTTCATCCAAATCACGCTGTGGAATGGCCGCCCATGTTCGTTGCAACAACAAAAAAAGGTCTTCTCGCGACTGGATACCCTCCATATTCGGCAGAGCTCTTCTCTGTAGCATATCCCATGCATGATCAATCGGGTTCAAGTCTGGCGACTGAGCAGGCCAGGGCAGGACATTGATGTTAGCTGCGGCGAGAGTCTGTCTTACAACTCTTGCGGTGTGCGGTCGTGCATTATCATGCATTAACTGAAATAAGGGACCGATTTGCACTTGTAGAGGAACGATGACGTCTGATACAATCGTCTCAGCATAAATTTGAGCGTTGAGGTTGCCTCTGATCCAAATCAACTCAGTTCTTCCGCCGATCCAAATACCCGCCCATACCATGATGGTTCCACCACTATAAGGATGGACTTCCTGGCAGGATTTTAATCGCTGTTGGCGTCCAGGGGTTCTCCAGTGTCGTATAAGTCTTGTATCCGGTCTCATACCAAAACGAGACTCATCAGAAAAGCACACGAAACGCCATTGTTCTTCTGCCCAATTTCTGTGTTCAAGAGCCCATTGATATCGAATCCTACGATTGTGCATTGCTATAGGTGGTACCCTTAGCGGTCTTCGGGAATGAAGGTTCACTTCATGCAAGCGGTTTTTGACTGTTTGGTCGCTAATTAAGTTCCCTGAAGAGTGATGAAGCCTCACGGCTAACATCATGGCGGTTATTGTTGGAGCTCTTCGAGTTGTGATTTGAATGTATCGGTCTTGTCTCCGTGTGG
The DNA here is from genome assembly GCA_947369235.1 of Udea olivalis. Lineage (NCBI taxonomy): Eukaryota > Metazoa > Arthropoda > Insecta > Lepidoptera > Crambidae > Udea > Udea olivalis. The sequence continues at coordinate 3,271,864 of OX376370.1, forward strand.
TGCAGCGATACCGTCCTCCATGGCGCTCAGCCACGGTACCAGTGCTTCGGTAACGTGTCCAAAGTCGACTGATAACACTCTGACTTGTATTCAGAGCTAAAGCCACAGTACGTTGCCGGGAACCAGCTTCTATCATTCCCACGGCTCTGAGCATTTCTTCCCTGCTTAAATGACGTCGCCGCTCCATAATAACGTTGGTATTAATCAGTAGTAGGGAAACAGTAGCACTAATAATGTCTTCAATGCGTTGTATGTTTTTATAGGGAAAATATTGACAGCTGATTTTCATCTTTTACTCGAATTTGATTGACAGTTCCTGTTTCAAATTATGAAATGCACCAAAAAGGATCCATATAAATTTATAAAATCATAAATTTATTACAAAGCCACATCTCAATCTCAAGAAATCCGCATAAAAATGCTTGATCCCTAGACACTTTTGATGTGTGTATATGTAGACTACATGATGATGTGTACTAGACTATATGAAGTTAATTATTGTACTGTTTCTACCTCGTTTGTTGGAACTCATTTATTTTGTATTTTAATGAATTTAGCGTGTTTCGGTGCCATTCTGACAATAATTAATAATAAGTTCCATTTTCCTTTGGTAAAATGTGAGAACTTTGGATACTGATTTTTTTTTAACATGTTTGTACCACTTTCAAGCGAAATAAATGTGTGCGTTCGCTCAGCAAAAAGTATCGCCTTTTCAAGAATTGGATGATGCAGATAATTAGTGCCTTATATCGTGTAAATGTGCCGGAAATTTTATATTTGTGCGTCCAACAGCTTCAGAGTTGTTTGAGAAAAACGGATTCTGCTGCACGAACGTTCGACCAGAAAATTTTTCTTTAGTTGATGGGTCTAGCTGTATATTGAATATGCAAAAAGATAGCTTAAATACGAGCATAAATTTAGAGTTATTTAGTTTTCTGCTGGGTAAACGTTTTGGTGATTGCTATTTAAAAGAAATGGTTGAACGCACACTCATGATTTTTTGAATACAGATACAGTAAATTTGTGCATATTTGTGCCGGAATTTTCATTACCATGACTAGCATGGTTCAGGAGCTATTTTTTTATTTCCTAAACAATGGAAAAAATCTCTGGCTCTCGAACGAACAAGACCAAGGACTTCGCGTGAGTGCCGACTGGTACCCATTATATATTCACATGATCCTGTTAAGTTTCGCCAGCCTACTACATACGAGTATCATTGCCGAGTTCGATTGACAGGCCATGACAAATAACAATTGGCTCATAAGTCTGGCTTATGTGGTCAATACTGACCACCATGTAATAGTGTTCAATTGAATCAAATCTTTCCGAAACCACAAATTAAATGGACCCACAATGTTTTTATGTGAATGTAATAATATCATGACAATAGCCAATTATTATAAGTAGAGATGCGCCAAATGTAGGTTCAACTGAATACAAATGTTTGGCCGAATATTCGGTCCACAATGTACCGAACCTGATTTGGTTCAATTTCGCGTGTAAAGCAGTTTGTACACTTTGATGTGGCGCTGAGCAAAAGCCGGGCGGCGTTTGCCACCGCCCCCCTCTCTGCCCGGGCGCAACTGCTCAAACTTATATATTTAATTAAAGTTTCCTCAAAGTGTATTTTTTTTATCTGTGAATTAATATCCGTTACAAAAGGTATATTTTATATATCACAAAATTATAACAGGCTTAATAAGTCACTGCCTCAGCATGTGTCGCTGCTGCACAAGACTGCAGAGACGCTACTAGTATTCTGGGATAGGGCCAGCCGAAATTGCAAATAGTTATGTCAATTCCTAGTTTTTCTATTGGAAATTATCTAAAATTTGCTACTCAGGCTGTTTCTGTCGATTTTATAAATAGTATCTTATTTAGCATATTTTGACATTTACCAAAAGTTAATTTTCAAATTGAATTGATTGTTAGAAGTAAACTAAAGTAATTAGCCTATATACTGTCCCACTGCTGGGCAAAGGCCTCCATTATTGAAATTAAGTCATCGCTACAATTGATGGCTTAATCACCAAGCTTGCCAAATGCGGGTTGGTGATCACAAACCGAAAAGACTTTGCCCGACCTGATTGTTAGAGGTAATCTTTTTAATTTTTCAATAAATAATTGGTATTACCCACACAAAACAGTTGTTCCTTCATTTACAAAGACTACAAATTGGCATATTTCGTAAAACACACAATTTAACCTTAATGTTTAATAAAATGTTTTTTTCATATTAAAAATAATTTAAACATCATCCCAGAGCGGATGGAGGATCCTTACAAAAATCGCGTGCCCTGGTTTGCCGGTTTGACCGGATCGGGCTCAGTCCTGGCTGGGTGTGGTGCACAATCATCCTCATCATCAATAACGATTTTGTCTTTTTTTGAGGTTATCTTGAGTGCAATGCAATTACTTAGAATACGAAAACACTAGTTTTCTGTGAGCTGGCTTATAACATGCTTCTACAATAATATGAGCGCTGTTATAAGAATACGTACGCAAAAAATCATGTATATATACCAATTTCTTTAGACAATAACGATAAAAAACCATTCGAAATAATTTTGGTAGATTATCCGACCAAATTTGAATGAGCATTAAAAAGCGGCCGCATGATACATCAAACTATCCTTCCTCACTTGATGGCGTTGTAACGAAATTTAAATAGTACATATGCGTACAGAATTGTTAAGTTGGATAAATTTTTATATAAGGGACATGAAACAAAATGTGAATTGTTTTATTTTGTAAGAATATAATACACTATAATTTTTAATTCATTATTGAAAATAAATTGTCAACCTTTTGAGATTATAATGAATTAATGATATCGCACCATAAATCTATACCTACATAGCTTGATAGCTGATTAAGCTTGATAGCTTGAATGTGTAACCTACGTAGCTATCAAGCTACGTCGTTATTGTGGCTAGCTATTGTTCGTTCGGGAGCCAGAGCATTTTTCCATTGTTTAGGAAATAAAAGAATAGCTCCTGAACCATGCTAGTCGTGGTAATGAAAATTCCGGCACAAATATGCACAAATTTACTGTATCTGTATACAAAAAATCATGAGAGTGCGTTCAACCGTTTCCGATATATAGCAATCACTAAAACGTTTGCCCAGCAAAAAACTAAATAACTCTGCAATCTTAAGAGGCACAAATTTGGCTTTCACGGCACACTTATGCTCGTATTTAAGCTATCTTTTTGCATTTTCAATATACAGCTAGACCCATCAATTAAAAAAAAAATTGCTGGGCGAACATTCGTGCAGCAGAATCAGTTTTTCCTAAATAACTCTGAAGCTGTTGGACGCACAAATATAAAATTTCCGGCACATTTACACGATATAAGGCACTAATTATCTGCATCATCCAATTCTTGCAAAGGCGATACTTTTTTCTGAGCGAACGCACACAAATAAATGATTCTGATTCTGATACCATAAAATTCCATCACGTAAGCGGCGAGCGGTGCATTCAGAAAGTATGCCATTTTTGGTTCCATTATTAATCACTAGGGGACTGTAAAGAAGTCCTATACAAATCGTCAACGCAGTGTACGCGGCCGCTAGTGGCCATCTATACAGGGTGACTGGGAATTCATTGGCATCCTTTTGAAATAAGAATAACCTACTCATCACCCTGTATAATGTTCTCTATGCTAGCGGCTATCATTGGTGTAAACTCTACTGAGATGGTGAAAATAATCCGGAAGTATTCTATGACGAACCTTGATAGCCGATTCTTGGCCTCCGGCAAATTCTCTTCTTTGTCCCCAACCAGGTACAGGCGGCAGCCGCGTACGCAGTTCTGATAGTGGGATTTCCAGCTGAAAATAACCACACTTAAGTACTAAAAAATGACTATCTCTGGGCCTCCACAGTAAATACAAGGTTTACTTAACTAACAAGCTGCGGGAGGGCTTTGCTCAATACCTATTTAGATACAGGACAGGATCAAATGAAATTAAGTAATCGGTAAGATAACTGTGTACCTACAAACGCGATTTTAGTAACTGTGCACCTCGAGCTGTCAAAATCGTTAGGTTTAAGCATTGAATTTCACCCGCCCGCAAACTTCTTCAATAATCCGCTGACGCACTGTCGGGTGTGAGCGGATTGGTGAGGAAGTTAGCGGGCGGGTGAAATTCAATGCTGCCAACTTAACGACTTTGACAGCTCGAGGTGCACACAGATAAAGAAATCGGGTTTAGTGATCTGTGGTGACACGGTTTTGGACGATACGTTTATCGTACCTATTGCGCTGTAGAACGTTTTCTAGCCTCAATTTCTGTAGTGGTCCCGGTACGGTTGGTTCAGGAAACGATCTTTTAAAAATGGTATCGTGTCTGGGTGTGCTGGGATACGCCCCTGGCTTATTCTTTGTCTTGTATCTTGTGTATCTCGTAACAGAAGAATATTTACTGATTTATTTATTCTTTATTGCACAAACAAGTAAAGTACAATTGGCGGACTTAATGCCTAGAGGCATTTCCTACCAGTCAACCGCAAGGTATAACAGAAACATTGGAATTCTGGGCTGTGCAACATTTAAAAATGGCAGCGAGAACAACAAATCTCAGATAATAATACTTAAATATATTAAAAATAATAATACTTAAGATATTATACCAATCATACAAATATACATACTTGAATAATTCAAAATAAATATACTATATTTTTTTATAATACATCATATTATTGCCATAAAGAAAGTTAAACAAAAAAGTCATTTAGTTATCCTAGGCTTACTCTCGAATTATCTATGACCAGCGGTGTGTTGTATGGCGCATTTAATGACGTGCGAATGAAAACGAATTAACTGGGGCCGTACATCATCCCCCGAAATCCTGGCAGCGCGACCGTTTACGGTACTTAAAGCTCACTTCACGGTTTAGTCTATACAAAGTGAGCGTCATAATAGATACCGTAAACGGCCACGCCGCGACAGTGGCAAAAGATTGTAATTTGGAATTAGGCCCCTAGGTAAGTCAATGCGTGCAGATTAAAGGGCTGTTGGGGCAGAAAATGCTATATTTGAGACCTTTCCACGAAAACGTTTATAGTCAGAATAACCCTTTCTCAATTTTTAATAGAGTTGGAGGGATGATTAGGTATGATACATTTAAATTTATATGGTTTTGTTTGCGTTGCCATAACGGTAATGGGCGGGCGTACTGAAGCAGCGTCAGATAAGAGTATTGCACCTGTTTTTTGCGTATACACTCTCTATTCATCAATTTAGATTTTACCTATGGCAAAACTGGCAAAATCCTTTCTAAAAACAAGAGCAATACGATTCTTACGATTCGACAAATCAAATTTAAAAATGGATCCAATGGAACGAATGGAAAAATCACAAACAACTTAACCAAAACTATCAACCTAAAATCTTAACTTTAATCACATAAATTTAATTTCGAATATTCGAGTGCTAATGTCATTCCCGTATATTTTTCCATTTGACAAGTCGAAACGAAAGTAAAGTCGTATTTTTAATAAGACGGACTAAACTAACAGCTGCTAATGTCACTTTGTAAAATGATGTTAAATAAAATACGGCTTTTGTGTGTGTTGCACTTGGCTAGGGCGTTTGTCGTGCACTCACTGGATAGTAAATGGATCGAGGTTGTAAATAAGTGCGTCCTGGTGGCTCAGTCTTTCCCGCAGGAGACGGACGTTATCAGTCACGAAGTCCCACTGGTTGGTCGCGAAGAACTGGAGCGTGCGGTTCATGGTTCGCAACTTGGAGTCAATTCTTATCAGATTCAGTCTGTAAACAAACATTGTAAACAAACTCAAATGAACAATAGTAGCTTGTTACGCGAGAGCGCTAATAGTTCGAGGGCATTGAAAAGGTCTTTCTTCAGAGTTAAACACTCTGCTCTTCATTACGAATATAAGGGAAGTAAATAAAAATCAGATACATAAGTTCAACCAAATAAACTTCTCACTCGATTTACGAAACAACTGAATGAAGTTCGAATGGTTGCAATCCCGCCTTTTTTTTTGTCTGTGGAATTCAACCATTTTTTTAAAATATTTGTAAAAAAGCATACTTAGACAATGATGATGGAATTCCCCCGCTTTATTTTATTTAAAGAATTTTTTTTTTTCATTTCCATCGTAAATGCTTAGCTCAAATTTATTCAATTAAATACTCGTACTAATTAAGTGAAACATACATTATTGAGTATATTCCTGCTTCGATTGTTTAAATATTCATTTGAAATCAAGATAAAGAAATTTCAAATACAGCTGTGGCTGAATGGAATAAATCGACTTGCCGCAAAAGGAATGTCAAAATAGAAGGTGACATTTGACAGTTATTTACTTTCAGCTCTAGGGCTGAAAAAGACTTTACAGCCCAAGGGCTGAAACTGAAGCTTTCAACCCTATGCTCAGGCAACTTCAAGCGTACTTTCCGTGTATGAGTAATGAAAAATGATTTTTTAATTCACTCATAAATATGGCTGGCTGGCTCAAGGTGTGTTTAGACCAAACAGACAGAGCTAGAGCTGGAGCAAGAGTGTTATTTCGTGATCTTTTAGTGTAAGTGATAATTCATTTTTTATTTACACCAAAATAATTCTAACGACAAGAACGAGCTCTTGGATCTCCGCGCACAAAGATAGAACAACGAAACAATGCTCTGTCTCTGTTAAAGAGAATTTGATGGATTGGGGATAGAATTAGCATTCGCTCGTTTGGCTAAAATGTACCCGTTTTTTTTGTGGCTAAACAGTCGTAGTAAGTACTCAGCTAGATGCAGTGGTGCTGTTTGCATTAGAAACGTCAATGTGTAGAGTAGAAATCTGCAAAAAAACATATTAAAGATGTAATTTGATATATGAATGTAAAATCACGTTTTTTCAAAAACTTTTAGCGTCCTACTCCCAGTAGTTTGTCTGTGCGTTGTCATCATAATATCAGTCACTCACTATAGATTTGAAACTCCTCAGTTTTTCTTTCTTTCAGTCATTGACTGATAACGGAAGAGTTTTAAGCTCCCCGACACAAATTAGACATGCGCGGCGCTCTGACAGATAGCCCGCTTAGAACAACACGCCATTTTTGACGCACGCACACAGAGACATGAGTTTACAAGCGAAGTCAGTGAGTTTCGGTGAGTCGGAAAGTCGCACTGTCGTGAGTGTTTTTGTTTTTGTCGAACTTGGTGCAAATTTTTCACATGATGAATTTTGTTTTTGGCCGGTTCTGTCAAGTAGGTATAACTTACTTCATTTTAAAAATTCAGAGCGAATATAGTAGTAACCCTAGGCGGTTCATGCAAGTTTCGGAAAAAGGTGCGAGCGGTCCTTCTGTAAACTCTTTATTTTGTGACCCCAATTAAGATGGTGGTCCCGAGTTAAAATCTGGCCAATACCATCTTTTTGTGTTCATTGTTGAAGTTTTGACTAAATTTTAGGAATTCCTTTCTAAACATTTATGGTAGGTAGGTACCAACATGGTATAACACCTTTCTTTCTACGTCCAGTGGAGGGGAGTCTGATAATTTATCTAAAATTACATACTATAGCGATACTTTTAAGACTTAACTTATCATACCATCACGATTTTATCCCAAACAGGGTAGTCAGAGGCGAGTGACTGTTGCTGTCATGGTGAACGGAACACTCAGAAGGCCACTTTTCACCAATGGTATTAGAACCCAACATGGTAGGTGGTGAGCCTTCCGCCGCTATCCGGGTTGATTTGGTTTTTTATCAATGTTTTCCATCACCGGAGAGTTAATCGGAAATTAAACAATGAACACAAAAATTTTGGTTCTGGCCAGATTGAACTCGGGACCACACGATCCACGATCTGAGTTGGAGTGCTTAACAACTAGGCCACGACTTAAGACTCAATTATATTAAATTGCCATTGTAACAAATTGGGTAATGCAAAAAACATTAAAAACGTCTTAATTTGGTAGCAGAATACTAAATGTGTCAAACTATGACATTACGACTCAATTGCGATGTTATAGTTACCCGCTATTAGTGAAGACGCAAGTCGGATACCAGCTGACGTCCATCAGCGGCTGCCGGCGCGTCTCTTCCACTAGGTTGTGACGCATTTCCTCCCAGGTGGTGGGGTTCTCCCCGGTGCAGCAGTTGTACACGCGGACTGTTGGCAGGCTGGAAGATTGGAGATATTGGAACTGAAGTTAAGATAAGACAAGTTATGATAAACTTTATTGCACACACAAAATGTTACAGTTTCATTTAAATAAATTAGGTGTACAATATAGGCGGCGATAACGCTAGGAGCGATCTCTTCCAGGCAACCTTCAGGTAGAGAATCAGGTAGAAAATTAAGTGGCGGTGCAAGATGATAAATAAGAGATGCAGAACTAATTTACTTTAGCATATAAATAAACATACGTACAATAATAAACGAAGCAAAATAATAAACCTACATATACTCACATACTTATCATACATATAAAATAAGGTATGGATTAACTTATAGGTGAAAGTAAACTGTTTGAAGTTTTGTGGGAAATATATAATATTCAGGAGTCTGTTGATGAATCTGGGCCATTAATACAATCCCCTATAATTTGTCAAGTTCATTCCCTAAAGTGAGCGTTTCGTAGAAGGGTACAGGGAAAAAACAAGGAAATACGAGTACATAAATTTTAGAAATTAACGAAATAAGGCAACATTATGAATTTTTCCGCGTTCTTAAAAACAGCTTCAATTATAAAGTGTTAAAACAAGAACAGTCTTCATATTCTTCCTTAATTCAATAGGAACCCTGGACATATGCAAAACTAGGAGTGTCCGAGGTGTAACGTGACAAGGAGTGTCCAATTTGTCAATGTCAGGTGGTTACTAATTTTAAGGTTATATTTTTATTGCTTACAGTTAGGCCGGTCAAATTCTATGTTGTAACTTAAAAAATAATTAATAATTTAAATTATTGGTTGAGTTGCTTTGTTCTGAAAAAAGTTTCGATACAAAAAAGATCGTGTTCAATAATATAAATAAATTAATGTACCTATTGCTTGCTCATTTCATGCAACTTCGTAGATAATTTCACATCAACCTTTACATAGGGGCACCTTATAGTGCTGACACAAGACCCATTTTGCAATGGTTTTGTAAAGGTTGATTTGAAGAGGCGTTCGCACGCCTCTGTACAACGTCGTATGATTCATTTATTCATAACATGCAGGTTAACAGTTCACACCAAAACACCAGCAAGTCAACAATAAAAAAAATAAGATTAATTTACAATATTTAAAAAAAAACAGAGAAAAAGAAATTAACAATAGCAAAATGTCAAACAATAAAAAATATCAAATTAGATGTCAAAAAATAGAGAAAACAAATCAAATAATAGTAAATATAACAAAAGTCACAATAATCAAAAAATAATAATTTTAATATAACTAAACCAAAAAAGATAAATTACATGCTGAAAAAAGTACAGGCCGTAGCACAGATTTGCGCTAGGCGATCAGCGAATAAATCAAGTTCATCGTACCGAGCGAGAATGTCACCGATCAGAGTCAGAGCAGAGTGCCGAGTGCGAGTTGCAGTGAGAGAAGTGAATAACTTCACCATCGCGTTTGCGAGAAAAAAAACGCGAATTTGTATGGTATCGAGTCAACGCCATCTAGCGGCCTTAATGTTGCCTGAGTTCGCCGCTAGATGGCGCTGACTGGATTCCATACTATTTGACATTTACGTGCTCGCAAAACGCGATGGTGAAGTCATTCACTTCTCTCACTGCAACTCGCACTCGGCACTCTGAGCGCGTACCGTGGGCGCTTGAGCAGCGTGTCGTGTGCGCGTGACGGGCCTATGCAACAGACGCGGGCGGCGACGCGGCGCCACTGCACCCTTGGCATCTTGAGGAATTCGCGAGGGTACCATGAGGCCCAACCTATCCAGAGCTGCAGGGTTATCAACCTTAAGGTAATGAGCCAGTGTAAGTAACTTCTTCCTGAGTTGAAGTGTCTCAAGGCCTACCATACCGGATACAAAAATGGATAGTATCCGTAAATCCTTTTGTATTGCCACCGAGCGAACTTGCGTTGAACTTTTTCGATCAGAACAATGTATTTCTGATACACGTGTGTATAGATAACTTGTTCCTTAATTAGTTTGTGGTATAGATGATTACCGTCCTCGGCTCTCTTATGATCCTCACCTGAAGTAAATGACATTAAACTATTTACTTGTCTATGGCGGTCTCCCAGCCCACAGCAATGAGTGTGTCTATGCCCAGGTCCACCGGCAGCATGTCAGCTCTGGCGCTGCCTTTGCCCCTGAACACGTGCAGGAGACCTTAAAAAGATCATTTATGGTGCTTTAAACTTGTTGGCTAAAGTTTCAAACTTGTTACTCCATCAGATCAAATTTTACAGGAGACTCGAAAAATTTTGCATGAAGGTTTGTTTTGATTTATGGCAAAAATGAAAAGGCTTTTTCTATTTTAAGCAGTCAGAAAATAGTAATAAAAAAGTTAAATTACAATGAAAGTGCGACGACCGACTTGGTGTAATGGTTAAGAAGTTGGCTACTACACCAGAGGTCGCGGGTTCGATCCCCGCACAGTACAAACATTTGTGTGCATGAACATGTCTGTTTGTACTGGTCTGGGTGTCTCCTATGTATAATAAGTATGTATTTACAAAAGAAAATGTATTTAAGTATGTTTATCCGTTGTCTAGTATCCCATAACACAAGCTTTAATTAGCTTACTTTGGGGCTAGATGGCGCTGTGTGGAATAATGTCCAGGGATGTCCAGGGAAAGTCTTTTGAAAAAAATGGAGTTACGACGTCTGAATCATTAGCCGACACCGACAATTTTAGAAGACCGATCCAATGAAATCATGTTCAAAAGTAAGGTCCCTGAACTGGGGTCGTATTACCATCTCTTATAGCCAGTCAAGTTAATTTCCTAAACTAAGGATAGCGAGCAATTTCGTCAGTTAATATCTGGCCTAGAGGATGCATTATTGACAGGTAACCGCTGACTGGCTGGAAATGAAAGATCATTAGGACCTCGCTCGCTACGCTTAGTGTAGGAAATTAACTTGACTGAGTTAATGATATGGTAATACGGCCCCTGACCTTGAAGAAATCAGGCAGGATATTTCAAGGTCCGAAATTAGTTTTTTGCTAGTTTTCGAGCTTTCAATATGAAAATAAGTATTGTAAAACGCTAAAATAAACCACGTCAGTACTTTAGCCAAGATCCCAAGAACATACCATTAGAAATAGCAACCATTACTCCAATGGGCCCGTTGTAGTTCTCGACCCAGCCCGGGAACGGGTGGCGGAGTGCCGATATCACTGAAACAAGGAAACCAGTTAGCATGATTTTAAAGACGACCTTAAATGAGGGAGGTGGGGCACAGTGAATTACACACTATACTCTACGGAGAACCATTAAGTATCATCTCTTATAGCCAGGCAAGTTATTTTTTCCTCAACTGAGGGTACTTATCGAGCAATTTCGTCAGTAAATATTTATTTATTTATCTACTTGCGTTCCAAAATGTTACATGATGATGGTATATTTTAAATTATTGAAACAATTTTGGACCCTGTTGGGCACAGCGATTTGGTGGAGAGGATGACGCCAGTCATTCATGAAACATGAATTTAATTTTACTATTAATGTTTTAATGTGAAATTAATATTTCCCAGTTCAATATAACTTAATTAAAAAATATCTGGGGCCTAGAGGATGCATTATTGACAGGTAACCGATGACTGGCTGAAAATGAAAGATCATATTTAGGAAATCGCTCGCTACGCCCAGATAAAGAAAATAAACTTGACTGGCTATATAGGTACATATATTATAATACGGCCCCTGCCAGGTTGAAAGCGGAGCCCCGTAGCTACTCGTAAAACTAGTGGATGCCTCATTTGTTCAATGTACCAACTTCACCAATTTCTCAACAGGGTCCAATTAGGGCTAACGATATCGGGATCCCGGTATTGCTCAATACCGGTATTAGAATAGAATAGAATAGAATATTTTTTTGCCGATTTTTTTGCCTTTTTACAATACCGGTACCTGTGAAATCCAATACTAGTTTTAATACCGTTAGGGGCGATACTAGGAATGGTTTCGAATAAAGTGCAAAATGTCTGTTACATTAAATTTTTGGCCAATCTGCAGCCTTATTTGCGAAAACAGTATGTAGTTCAACAGACGTTATTTTCTTTTAATGGCCTATTGAATAAACTTAATAGGCCATAATCGGCTATAGTTATAAACCTTGATTGATGATGCAATATGGTTTAAAACTAAACGAGGCGTGCGACTGACAATTTAATAAAAACTTCCAAAAGTAGTTTTTTTGTCTGACCACTAAGGAAGGAATGAATTAAGATTAAATGACTGCAATTTTTAAAAGTCTTTTGGTCAGTAATAAATATTTTGATGATTACAGATTACTACTTTCATTTTTAATTTTTGATAGAAAGTTCCGTTATCTTGTGCGGCGTTAAAAGCATCTCTTTATCATCTAGTGTCAAAAAAGAACACTAAATAGTACGTATACTGTTAACTAGGTGGCGGTAAAATTATTAGTTTGTCTACAAGGCAATAGGTAGCGGTAAAAATATTAGTCTGTCTACATATCAATAGATGGCGGTAAATTTATTAGTTGGTCTACTCAGCAATAGATGGCGGTAAAAACATTAGTATGTCTACATAGCAATAGATGGCGGTAGAAGCAATCATTATCATGCCATCTAGTGACGAAAAAATACACAATGTTAGTACGTAAACTGTTTAATAGATGGCGGTAAAATTATTAGTTTGTCTACATATCAATAGATGACGCATATATTTTACAAAAGGTTTTATTGTTATAATGGACATACATCTTCATATTTTGGGTTCTGTATTTTGTCTTCGAAAATTTTTATCCGTCTAACATCTCATGATGTTTTTTTACAATAATCATCATTTCTCCGAGTAAAAACTTGCCCAAAATAAATTTGTCATAATAACTGCGCGTCTCCGAAAATTGTAATCCCCAAAAATACGATAAACCCAAAAAAAAATTGTCATAAATATTACAAGCCAATAGCATTCAAAAGTCATAAAAAGCTCTCTGTAAATAGTCATAAGTCCTAAAATTAAATCAAAAAGTCGGAATACGAAATTAGCTTAAAACCAAAATGTAAAATGACCTATAATGATAAAAATGTCAAATAAGTATTATCTGATTTTGTATTACAACTATTTCATTCTACCAAAATCCTACTTGGTGCATGAGAACGTAAACCTTTTCATGTGCAAATACAAAGCACTGATGTCTTTCTGATTTGGCAGTGTATGTGTTAACCCCTGCCAGTAACGGTTTCATTCCTTAAAAAATAACATCTCAACCTATTGAAGGACGGAATATGGCGAGCGGGTAGCGTCGGCCATGTTGCGTCGCCGCCGTTTCGGCCATCATCTTCGTGAACGTGTAGGTGTTGGGCTTCGGGTGGACCATCCTGGAAATAAAGAGAACGATTCTTTGAAATCTAGACTAATATTATACAGAGGTAAGTGTTTGTGAGTGTTCACTTCTCATGCTCTAAAAGTACGCCAATATAGCCCTACGAAGCGGGACTAAAGTGACCACTTTAGTCTCTAGGGAGTAAAAAGTAATTCGTTTTTAAATTTCCTTCATGTGACATAGACAAACTCAAACGGCCAGTAAATATACTATTATCTGTGAGTGTGGACAATCTTCATTGCGAAAATTGAGTTTTAGTTCCATGGTTTGTCCGTAATACTGGCTAAATCCTGGGTCGTCTCCCAGAACCACCAGAGCAGCAGCCAATCGAGTTAATTTCCTAATCTTTCGTAAATAAATAAATAAATAAATAAATAAATATCCCTGGACATTATTCCACACAGCGCCATCTATCCCCAAAGTAAGCTAAATAAAGCTTGTGTTATGGGATACTAGACAACGGATAAACATACTTAAATACATTTTCTTTTGTAAATACATACTTATTATACATAGGAGACACCCAGACCAGTACAAACAGACATGTTCATGCACACAAATGTTTGTACTGTGCGGGGATCGAACCCGCGACCTCTGGTGTAGTAGCCAACTTCTTAACCATTACACCAAGTCGGTCGTCGAGTTATGAAAAACAATAGGTAATTGTAAAAATGCTAGATAACCAAAGTAGTAGCTTAATGATGTCGATGGTGGTGATCATCATCACGCTAAGAATTATGTAACAAACAGACCACAAACCTCTTGAGCTCATCAACGGGAGTATCATTTGGCACCGCCAGTCCTTCTTCTATCATGGTATGAAGGGGTTTCGGCAGAGGGTACACCTTTTCTTCGATCCTGGGATGTTCGGCGTTACAGTATACCGTTGAAACGTGGATAAAAGCCTGAGAATAAATAGCATTTCGATTAATTTGAAAGAGATCGTGGTGGCCTAGGGCTTGCACCCCAATTCGGATCGTGGAGTGTGCTCCCGAGTTCAAATCTGGCTAGAACCCATCGCAGCGTGACCGTTCACGGTTCTAAAATGCTCACTTTTTTATTTTTACTATTTATTGGTTCACCAACCCTTATTTACACTGAAACACACATACACAAAAAAAACGTATGATAAAATAACTAAGCGAATAAACAATTATAGGTAAACACCTCTTGCAAAAGAAACTGACAATCTAAATACTAATTAATTAATTAATACTTCTAAACAATAAAACTAGAATTAAACATACAGTATAAAATAAAACAAAAAGAATAACAATAATCCTGGCAGAGCCGACATATTTTGCGTGTGTTAGTCTGTCAAAGTGAGCATTTTCGAACCGCAAACGGCCACGCCGCGACACAGTGGCAAAATATTGTTATACGGCCCCTGGTGATGGAGAACATAGAAAAAAAACCAAATTAGCACGGATAACGTTACCATTGGGGAAAAATGGGGGTCTGAATGTTCTGATCACCATGACGGCCACAGTCACTTGCTCTGTGTAGTTGAAAGACTGATGGATTTTTTCTATTATGGCTGGACGGTAAATGATTTAGGGGGAGTGTCTGTTTAAATATGACTATTTGCCATATAAAAATAAATTGTGAGTCTGTTTAAGTACGTACCTATGTATTTTTTTTTTAAATTGCCCGTCAAGATGACGTCACTCCACCTGATGGAAAGCGGTCGTGAGGTCCAGATATGAGGTTGACAAGCCCAGTCATTCAAACGAATCGCTGGGCTGGCCATCCTCATCTTGAAGGCCTGTAGAACGTATGCTAGATATGCTTTCTCCGAATAAAAAACGATAACGTCCTATTTCCGATGCTAATTACTTATGATATTAAGTCCACGATTTTGTTCACATTCTTTTTTTAAACAAAAGGTACTATTTTTCTTCTTGTTCGGCTTGTCCCTGTGCCCTTTTAGGGCTTATTTTATAAGTTTTAAATCAAATAGAACTAAAATATGCTGTGACTGAACGAATGGGACTGCCTTAGAAATCTGACAGTAAAATATCTATATCTATCTAAATATAAATACTTGAATATTGAAAATCACTTTTTTTATTTACTTAAATTGTATGTGATACAAAACTAGGCCAACCAAAAAAAAAAGTTTCAAAATGAGTTTTTTTCTGTTGTTTTCTATAAGTTAGCTTATGACGGATTGAGGAGGTAGGTACCTATTTCTCGAATCGCACACATTTGTAGCGCACGTAAGCAATTCCTCGCAGCGCACCAGGTGTCAGATTGTAGATGGTGATGTTTACTAACTAACGAACAATATCGATAACAAAATGTGAAAATTAACTTAATACTAGCTGCTACGACAGACTTCGTTCTGTCAAAAGTTTATCTACATAAGAACCTTCTTTAGGCCTTATCAAAAATATGAGAAAAAAAGGCCAATAAAATTGGTCAAACCATTCTTGAGTTTTGCGCCCACACATTGGCTAGCAGCGATGCAAACAGGCGTACAGGCGTATCTCAAAGTCTAAAATTAGTTCAATAGTTATACCAAAATTTCGACTTGTCCTTCTTACCCAACTAACACTTTGCTACATAACAGCTATAGAGCCAATCGGTTTATTACCTTTAAAGCGTGCTCTATAGCTTTAATGCAGCACCTTAAGCGCCATTTGGGCACAATTATTTTTTCCAGCTCTCGGTTCCATTTTAGTTGCCTAGTAGATGCGCAAAGGTGTTTCTAGAGCTGCAACAAATTATTACCGCCACTCTACAGGTCTTATAGCGCTACTGAACTATGAACGAATGAATGAACAAGTGCGCGCGAGTGAATAATAAAATCAACATTTTCATGGCTATAACGTCACGAAGAGGCGTTTTTCAAACTGTTTGTTCACAAAACTCTCCTTGAGGAATAACCACGGATTTAGGCCCTTTTAAACAGACTCTCCTCATAATTACTTATGGTTTGTGAGCTGGGGCCATATTACAATCTCTTATAGCCAGTCAAGTTAATTTCGTAATATGAACTTTCATTTAAAGTCAGTGAGCAGCTACCGTAACTAATGCATCTTTTAGGCTGAATAATTACGCTACCGTAAGTTTAGGAAATTAACTTTGCTAGCTTTAAGAGATTGTTATATGGCCCCTGGGTCCGTATCACAATCTTTTGCCACTGTCGCGGCGTAGCTGTTTGCGGTTCTAAAATGCTCACTCTTAGTTTTAGTCTGGTCTAGCAAACGGCCACGCGATAGTGGCAAAAGTATTTGTAACACGGCCCCTGGTGTGTTCTAACCGCAACATTGCGAAGTTTGTCAGCGAGCTCACACAGCCGCGTCACCGAAAGCACGTTCTGTTCCACAGCGGCCTTCAGCGGCTCGTCGAACTTCACCGTGGCAGCGCAGTTAAAGATCAGCGATACCTGAACATGTTTGAATCGTAAAACAGTTTTATAGACCACGAACGTTGACTCAAACGTGTGTTGTTAAGAGGACACAGCACGGTCGAGAGAATTGATAAATAGGTTGTAAAGTCTATTGCTGTCTATTGCAAACCTCGAGCCCCCGCAGGGTGCGATAGAGAGAGCAAATCGGACCGAAATTACTTATCTAAAGTAAACAAAATCGACGTTTCGTAGTCCCCTCTTCTATTACCATCTTTTCAATTTAATTTCCTGAACTGAGCATAGCGAGCAATATCGTAATATGCTTTTTAATTTTCAGCCAGTCAGCGGTTACCTGTCAATAATGCATCCTCTAGGCCAGATATTTACTGACGAAATTGCTTGCTACCCTCAGTTTAGGAAATTACCTTGACCTTTATGATTACCTTTTCAAAAATTGACCGATTTATTTCCATTTTTAATTTTTCATTCAAAATTAAAGAAGGACTATGGCCTGTTGCTGGCAGAAACTGGATGCGTCAAGCTGAGGATAGGGCACGATGGTGCGCATTGGGGGAGGCCAATGTCCAGCAGTGGACTATGATCAGCTGATGATGATGATGATGGCCGTGTTTCTATGTTTTCTTTTTTATATGAACTAGTCAGTTTTCTGGATGTTTGAACACAGCGGAAAGTCTGTCCAATTTTTTAGATTTTTGAAGGTTCATATCTCATTTAATAATTAATTTGTATTAGAAAGAAAACATAGGAAATGCTGATAGTAGCAGTAGATTTTGAAGAAAAAATAGGTACTCTAATAGCAGTATTCAGGGAGGAAACAGGGGACTACGTTTGTATGGAAAAACGGCGCTTCTGTATCCTCTTAATACATTTGGGATCTTAAATATGAGCATAGAAATCTTTCTCTAGAAATTATCAGGGAACACTCTATAGTTAGTAATGTAGAGCACAACAACACAAAAATTCTATACCCCTTAATGCTCACACACAAAAAATATTGAAACCATTATTCAGCACGCAGGCAAGGGCCTTATTACAAGCCCTTATAACTTCCATTTCTAGCCAGCCACTACGGTACTAACGCATCTTCTGGGCCGCTCTTTGCTCGCTTCCCCAATTTAGGAAATGAACTTGCCTGGATGGGATTGTAATAAAACCCTGGAAACTCTTAGGAAAAAACTTACCTCATCTAACTGCGCTATTGAGTCGATGGTGAGGCCCAATCCTGGGCTGGAGATGTCTCCAGGCACCAGGTGCAGCTTGTCCAGCTGGCGAGGACAGCTCTGCCGAATGACCGCGAACGCCTGGATAAAACAATTGACAGGTTAGAGCAATGATAACTTTATTTCATCAGCTAGAAACATCCATTGCTCTTCCAGTCGGCAGCCTTTCACGAATTGTCTAATCATATTTTTATTGTTCCGTACCTCGAAAGGAAAAACGGAACCCTTAAAAGATCACTTTGTTGTCCGTCTGTCTGTCTTTCAAGACCCTTTTTTCTCAAGAATGCGTGGAGGTATCAAGCTGGAATTAATAGCAAATACTCAGGTCTACTGTCCCTTGGGGCTGTGAAAACCAAACTTCTAAGCCAACGCAATCAAAAGATACAGCCGTGTATGCCGCAAATTTCCGCAAATTTTCGACACTCGCAAGGGAATAAAAACCTACAGGGTACTTCCCGTGAACTCAGAATCTTGAAATTTGGTACGAAGCAACGTCTTATAGCACAGATAAAGGGAAAATTGTGAAAACCGTAAATTTTTAGTTACATCATATAATTAATATAATTTTAATAGATATACCTACAGGTTTAGAATTAGAATTAGAATTAGAAAATAATTTATTTCCAAGAATATGGTACAAAGGTTCTTATACTAAAATCATATTCGACATATTCTGCCATTGTTTGTTGGCGTAGAAATAATAAACATAGTGAAATACAAGTACAAATTAAATTAAAAATTATCGAATAGGTCATAGTCAAAATATTTAAAAATCAAACATGGATTCAATAATTTTTATATCTATATATTCCTTAATGGAGTAGAAGCTCTCTTTCAGAAGCCAATTATTCAATATGTATTTAAATTTGTTGACTGGCATTGCTCTAACCCTAGCGGGAAGCTTATTATACAATCTAATGGCATTACAGTACACATTGTTAGAGTACATTTTTAGTCTTTGGGGTGGTACATATAGTTAGCACGTGTCCCTGCTTCTGGTCCTTCCAAGCACCTTGTCATGTAAAGGAAAGAGATGTGGTTGTTTTTTGACAAAAATGCAGAGTTCCAGAATGTACTGACTGGGTAAAGGCAATATTTTTAAGCGTTTGAATATAGGTTTACAGTGATCTAGGTAATCAGCACCGCTTATGGCTCTAATACATTTTTTTTGCACTTTTAATGCCCTGTCTATCTATATCCACTGAGTGCCCTTATATAATTAATCCGTACCGCAAGACTGAAGAGACATATCCGTGATAAGCCGACAAGGCAGTCTCCTCAGAGTCTACTACACCAGAGGTCGCGGGTTCGATCCCCGCACAGTACAAACATTTGTGTGCATGAACACGTCTGTTTGTACTGGTCTGGGTGTCTCCTATGTATAATAAGTATGTATTTACAAAAGAAAATGTATTTAAGTATGTTTATCCGTTGTCTAGTATCCCATAACACAAGCTTTAATTAGCTTACTTTGGGGCTAGATGGCGCTGTGTGGAATAATGTCCAGGGATATTTATTATTATTATTATTTACTGATCTCAAGCGACGGAGGGCAAACACAAATTTGTCCAATTTCATACAAACTTTGTCAACATGTTCCTTCCAGTTCAAAATGCTATCTGCCCAGAAAAGTAGTAGCTAGAGCTGGTATTCTGTATGGGCATGTTGTTGTAGTTAATATTGATACACGAATCTGTCTGGTTGTTCGGCCTAAAGTGTATGGCGGTGGTTTTATCAATATGTACGCGAGTGCGCGAGTCCGACTCTCACTTGGCCGGTTTTTTTTAATACTGCAGACAACACACCACTTTGCATGGTCTTTAAGTAAGAATAAATATTCCTGTGTTACGAGGTGCCTGACAATGAATTGACCCAGGGGCGTCTCCCAGCACACCGAGATCCGAGTCAACTTAGTAAAGATCATTTCCTGAATAGACTACCGGAAATCGAACCCGGGATACCACGCAAGTGAAGGCGAGCAACCGTGCTACAGTGCACTACGCCAATCGTGTCGTCATAGTTTTCTACTACAAATTTTGGAGACGCTTCTCATTCCGGTAATGAAAAACATCGATAAAAAACCAAATCAACCCGGATAACTGTGGAAGGCTCACCACACCACCTACCATGTTGGGTTCTATCTAATACCATTGGTGAAAAGTGAGCTTCTGAGTATTCCGTTCACATGACGGCAACAGTCCCTATAGTTACAAAACTATATTTGCTAGACGCCAACCATTTACATATTATACTACAAAAGACTACCTTATAGATAAAAATGCCTGGGTATAAGCGCTCTGCTCGATGCGGGATTAAATAGCTCTATTGTAACAGAATGTTTTATTGTAAGAGTTAATAGGTACCTAGTATGTATGTACTGACTAACAATTTTTGTTTTTGAATTGTTTAAATGAATTCTTGTTATTATATTCTTTTATGGTTGGTTTTTTCTCTTTGTTTTATATTCTTTTAGGTTTATTTGTATCAAAATGACACACTGCTTGTACTTTACTAACGCCTGTTGTAAACCCAAAACAAGTTTAAAAGAGTAACTGCTGAGTTTCTCGCCGGGTCTTCTCAGCCAGAAACAACTCCGACGCGGTGGTAGAGTCGCATTATGTCTGTATACTGTTTATTTACATATCCATATTATTATGGTATTTATGTCTATTATTTAGTATATTTTGCTGTAAATTTGACGATTTGAAAGTACTGATACAGTCTATTTGAATAAAGTTATTTGAGTTTGAGTCATTTGACACAGGACCATTCCTCTACATCTACAGGCACATTAATGACTCCTTCCATATAAATTAAACTTGAACAAATCGACATTAATGGATCATAATAATAATTATTATTATTTTATTTATTTTTAAATATGTATAATTATTTTAGTTAGGTACTTATATATTTTATTTTTGTAATAATATATGTCTATTTGTAAGTAAGCTAGTAGAAATTTTGATCTTTAAAATTATGTACACAGTTTTGTCTATCCATCACTGTTTGTTTCATGCTTTTCCTTGCATCATGGTCTGCTGGAAGAAATCTCTCTTTAGAGATAAGCTCACCTGTACTTTAGCTATCCTTATTTTTCTATGTAAAAAACTGTAATTTGTGTACAAACTAATAAATAAATAAATAAATAATAAATAAATAAAAATTAAAAACTAAATTAAGCGCGCTGTTTTGGTGTGTTCCCTCACTCACACTCTGTGACTTCTAACGTATACAGACGCTCGTGTCATATTACAATCCCTCCTATTTTGTATTATATACAGAACGTCTGTAAACGTCTATTAGATATGTATGGAATAAGAGTGTGACATATAACATCAATATATGAGTGAAAGTGTTAAAGACGCTCACTTATGATGCCACTGAAAAAATACTGAAAATCAGTCTCTAATTATATTTGTGTGGTGTTTTGCTCAAGCTTTGTGTTTTGTTTGTTTACTTTTTTATTTGTTTTTAAAAAAAAATTAAAGTTTCGGTAGACACGATAACTTAATTGTATTACCTAATCTATATTAAGAAACCTTTTTGGGGAGGAGGGTTGAAAACCTGAGATACGGTATTCTTCCTAGTTCAGGTATGAACCCACCATAATAGTCCTCTGTCTCATTTAATTAATTTATAATGTATTGTATTTTTTTCCCTTTACTTCTAAGTTAACTTTTGTAACCATCTCAAATGTGTATTTTATGGTGAGAAAATTAGTATAATATGGGTATAAACTACTTACCTGGCCGTTCTTCAACTCCAGCAGCCTCTTCTCCGGAGACACGTCCCGTTTGCTCCTCACCAGCAGATACAGCCGGCCGATGTCTGGACACGTTGCCAGGAGACGTTCCACCAACACCTGGAAATCATTATTCTTTATTTCTGGGTAGATAAGCTGGGTAGGTACTTTCACTAAACAGATTTAAGATAAAACTCAAGCGGTGGTTGATAGAAAGATGCTTCTACTCAATGGATGAATATTTTAAATTCTCTGAGTCTCGTTTGTTGTGACTCAATTATTTTGTATTTCATGTTTTAAGCGTGTTTCGGTGACATTCTGACAATATAATGATTATTAATTATTTCCATGTGAACTTAAAATTATAATAATGAATTTTGCATGCTATGCTATAGTGAATTGTGAGGACCTTGTATATATTTAACATCTTTGTACCACTTTCAAGCGAAATAAATGATTCTGATTCTGATTCTGAATAGTTACATAAATCTCAATACAGTCGGGTTTGTTCGTTGAACATTTATTATAACTCGAGAACGGCTGATCCGATTTTCATGGTTTTTTATTTGTTGTACTACTTGTACCTGTTTGTCTCCGTCCCAAATAGCAGAATAGCTATTAAAACATTGGAAAATTGACGAACGAATCACTAACTTTTGACAGAACGATGTCTGTCAGGGCAGCTAATCTATACTCTCTATTAATTATTTGTTTGTTTGTTTGTATTGAATAGGCTCCGAAACTACTGGATCAATTTTCAAAATTCTTTCACCAATATGAAGCTACATTATCAGGGACTGACATGGGTTCTATTTTTTTTTTTCATGTGAAGCCGCTGACGGACAGCTAGTGAACAATTGAACATGGATGTATCAGGGCTCCGAGTCTGAGTAGTAAGCATAATATATCTTTGGGGTGGGGAGGAACAGGGTGTACAGTTCCTCATCCACCATTGAAAAGGGAGGATCCTCCGACCAGACGGGTGTTGTGTCTGGTGGGCTACTGCCCGACGATTGTTGTCGGGTTCTTGTATTTATGTTTAATAGCTCGGATAACTTTGATATCGCGATGTAGGATACGATAGTTCTTAGTTCGTATGTGGCGAGATAGATGTCGCTACATATCCTTCAAACAAACTTCATATCTACTTAGTTACTTACTAAGTACCTAATTGAGGTAACATCAACATCAACTAAATGTGTGTTGTAGATACATATTTAAGATACATATAATAAATGAGGACGTACGTTTTAGTTTTAAATAGGGTAACAACATTTGCTGAACATTAACCAATTTAGGGTGACAAATATTTTTTTTTGGATGTCACTTTTAATCAAATTCGCATTGCTTCCCATCACTATGAGATAGTGTCACTAAAATAACCAATTGCAATGCAACACAGGAGTTAAGCTACAGTGCACATGCTCTTAAATAGCATGCTTATTAGCATGCTCAAAACGAGCATGCTCAAAACGAGCATGCTCACTTTTCACTGAAATGAGCATGCCCATTAATAGCAATGCGTCGACCACTCGACACACATATACTAAGTAGTAATGGCCCAATCAATAGTAGCATGCTTTCGTGCTAGTAATGAGCATGTGTGACTGTAGCTTTACTCTCTCCCCGTAATGCGTCTCACAGCCTAAGATTTAGGTACTCACTTTTCCCATAAATCCTGTAGCCCCAGTTATGAGCACAGATCGTCCTGAGTAGAACTCGGGGATGAGGGGTCTTGGGCCCACCTCCTCGGGAATGGCCACCATGCTTGGATCTGTAAGTAACAAGTAGTCCTACTTATTGTAAATAACTACACAACCTGATACCACCTTCACTTTCTATCACCGGACCACTAGACGCCGAGAGGGCTTCCGCCCATGTGGTTGACTGTCCAGCAATCCGCACTCGACGGTTTGCTGCGTCTTTTCTGGTTCGCAACGCTAGAGAGTGGAGCGCTCTCCCTGCGTCTGTGTTTCCGGATACTTACAACCTTGGTATCCTCAAGGCCAGAGCTAATGGGCATTTACCACCGATAACTTCAAATATACTCGTAAATACAAATAGGAGAGCGAGTCAACCCCAACACGAGTATCGCATTACTCTCTGGGGTGTCTCAATACTTTAAATGTTGATATTGAGTAATGAAGTTATTTTATTTTATTTATTATTTATTTAAATACAAATTCTTTATTCACTCAAGTTTATACACACCTCTATTTCAATTGAGGCTTTCTTTATTTTTATTTTTTTTAGATTAAAAATGTTTGTATCATACTGTTTATTAAAAATACTTATCAATTATTTTTGAAAAAAAAAAATTAAAAAAAAATTATAGTAGGTATATTACCAGTCTATAAATTATTGCTTGTGTTTCTAATAATAATTAAAAATGCGACATGACCGAGTTTTAATGTAAGTTTAGATGCCTGTGTCTTTGCTTCTTTGGTGTACTAGACAACCCCTGAATAAGTTGAACTTTTGACAACTTTAAAGTGAACTTAAAATAAGCGCCCAACTGTCAAATATAATTAAGTAGGTACATTTTAGATCTTTAAAAGAAAAATGATCATTCTTCATTTTTTAGAAAGCTGGTGCTTCCCGTGTGGTCTCATTTTATTTGGTCCAGTTCTGCCAGTGGCATCCATTGGAAATCAATATAAGTCTTAATTATTATTTTAATCTAGATAAACCATATGCCCGACAAATGGACGAATAACTCAATTTCGCGCCAACCGATTTTGATACTTCTTTTTTTATTGGAAACTTACTTCAAGGGTAGTTTGATGAGAGTTTGGTTAGGTTCTGATAATGGGATCCATGACAAAGTAACGGAAGGAACTCTTCAATTCAATTCAAGGAGCAATTGGACGATACTTTTTCGATGTATAAAATAAATAAGAACTATTCACTAAAAATCAAGATATAAACAAAAATTTTAACAACAAAAAACCAACTGCAAAAAAAACTATTCCCTAACAAACCACTAAAAACTAAAGAAATAATTGCGTATTCTTCTTAAACTTATACGATAATATAATGTAGGTACAATTATTGTTATTGTTGGAGTCGGTGTCAGCCAATGTAGGTTTGTAACTTCCTACTTGCATACGTCAACGTGAGATGTAAAAAATAGGTATGTTGCTAGGTAACTTGTAGTGTTTCCTTGGCTGACACCGACTCCAACAAAAACAACAATTTTACCTACATTATATTATCGTTTAAGTTTTAGAAGAATACGCAATTATTTCTTTACTTTTAAGTGCTTTGTTAGGGAATAGTTTTTTTTGACGTTGTTTTTTTTTTTCACATTTGACATGTCGAAACGAAAGTACGAGTAGCGTGTTGCTCTTGGGCCCTTAGCTAAGGGCCCCTAAGTTTAACAATCAATTCAATAATTCTTAGACTTTTATAAGGCGCCATGAGAGGCATGTGTGTGGCAGCGCCCATTTAGAATATCTTAATTAACTGAATGCCGGGTTAGAAAATGCAAAAATATAAAACCGCGAGTAGGCCCGAAAAGTCTGGGTCAAGACAAGAGTGAATATACATTTACTAGGCAGACATGTTCCAGGTCCAAACCTAGATTGCATGGTATATTCCATTGTATGTCATATATGGGAATCAATACTGAGATCGTCAAAGAAAATAATCAATAATAAATACAAAACAAAGTCAGAAAAAAAAAACAAACAAAAACAATAAAAATTACAATGCTAAAAACCAAATAAAAATGAATTATAATAAAAGAACATTAAAACAGGATCAAATTAATCACAATGTCAAATAACGGAAAAAATTATACGAAATAATACGAATCAATTAAAATCTACTACTTACAATTTAAATATTCGTCAGTGCAATAAAAAGGATTGTCTAACATAAGGTTTCTCAGGACGCCGGCCGGAATGTTTCGTCTGAGTGCCGAGTGCGAGTTGCAGTGAGAGAAGTGAATGACTTCACCATCGCGTTTTGCGAGCACATAAATGTAAATTAGTATGGAATCGAGTCAGCGTCATCTAGCGGCGAATTTGCGCAACATTAAGGCCGCTAGATGGCGCTCACTCGATGCCATACAAATTCGGTTTTTTTTTTCGCAAACGCGATGGTGAAGTTATTCACTTCTCTCACTGCAACTCGCACTCAGCACTATGGGAGATGGCTCATTGTTTTAATGCAGTAGGTAGGTGGTTGTAGTAATTAGGGTCAATGACTCGCGGGTTCTTAGTGCTGAGTGCGAGTTGCAGTGAGAGAAGTGAATAACTTCACCATCGCGTTTGCGAGAAAAAAAACGCGAATTGGTATGGTATCGAGTCAACGCCATCTAGCGGCCTTAATGTTGCCCGAATTCGCCGCTAGATGGCGCTGACTCGATTCCATAGTAATTGACATTTACGTGCTCGCAAAACGCGATGGTGAAGTCATTCACTTCTCTCACTGCAACTCGCACTCGGCACTCTTTTCTGCAAGTGCCATGCGACGAGGCACTGCGCTCAGACGGCCTACTAGGCGCTTTCGCTTACTAGCATCCATGCACTGAAAATCCACGATATTGTTTTTTAAGAAAGTAATTATTTCAAATAAATAGACTGAGTAGTGCGTCAGTATAAGTTGCTTTACGAACAGATCCCTGCACGAGTGCCTAGGTTTCACCCCGACAAGTGTACTAAGCCAGCTAGTCAGCTTTTACCAATCCATCTTCCTTCCTACTTGAAAAATATTCATGAAAAACATTTACCGCGAAATCGCAAGTGTGGTTTACCAGTTTTTTCCCTGTGTATACCCAAACTTCGTCATTGCGTACTCAGTGACACGTCGTTCAAATAAAGCCTTCGAAGAATCGAAAAATGTATGTTTGTAAGTGACGTACACTAAGGTCAATTGGTAATCAGAATACTTATTTGAATTGACGTCTGTCTGTCAAGCGGAAAACTAAGAGTTGGTCAATAGGTTAAGAAAACACCAATTACTTACCAATGATCAAAATGGCGCTATTTGATTCAATCTAAGGTGCTTTTAGACCTAACGAGGGGAATGCTCATTCTGTCCCCACTGTATCCTATTCTCTTTGTGTAAACAGAGACTAGAGACAGAGCATTTGTTCGTTGTTCTATGTTTGGAAACCCTAGAGCACGAGCTAGAATGCTCGTTCGTTGATTCCTTTTACTTTTTCGTTGAAATTCTTTTGGAGTAAATGAAAAACGAATACTCATTGACACCAAAAGAACACGAAAGAACATTCTTGCTCTAGCTCAAGCACTATGTTCGTTTGGTCTAAACCATAAGATGACATATACAGGATGTACCGGGTAACCTGTACCAGCGAAGGTCTGTGGTCTGGGGACTCCAAAACCTATTGATTGAACCCAATGTATGTTCGGCGATTTTTGGTAGTTTTCGAGTTATGATTTTTTTACGAATTTTCTGAAATCTCTGGGTTGTGTCACTTTTTTGGTTACTGTGTCGCAAATAGTTGAGGTATCATGCTTATTTTTTTTGTTGTTAGCTGAATACAGGTCTACTGGATTCAAAAGCATTTACTTACATTTATACCACCTAGTAAAAGCTCAGAAAAAAAATAAGAAACTAAAAAAGTGGTAAATACTGTTTTTTCCCTAAGTTTTGAACGCCATTTGAAAAAAAGACACATGACCTTTTTCTTCCAAACTTTTTTCAAAAACTTTTATTATTATATTAATGATATTACTACTATTCATCACATCAATGAGATACTTCAAGGACATCATACTTACATTTTCATTCAAAGTGCTATAAATGTTTCATTTACACAAAACAAAAACACATTTTTTCCACATTCCACATAACCAGATACACATTCCTCCACGAACCATCAAATCTTCACAATAATAAGGCCGAAAATAGTTCATGATATTTTCAACTCTTTCATGGACCAGTGACGTCCTCCCTCACACCTCGTGGTTATCACAGAATACCAGCGTCATGGCTCCGCCATGACATAGCAGCTGAGTGGTAACCATTTTGGTAACATTGTCACACATGTTTTATTTGTAGTTATCATTATTTTTTGTTTTTGCCTTTTGCCTATTGTTATTTTGTTGTGTTCTTTTGTTTATTTTTATTATTGTGTGATGATTTACCAAATAAATGCCTCTATTGTATTCTATTCTATGAATGTAAATGCTTCTGAATCAAGTATATCTAGTATTCAGCTAACAATAAAAAAAAAAGTACTGCAAATATTTGCGCCACACCAAAAAAGTGACACAACCCGGAATTTTTTGAAAAATTCTTAAAAAAAAGTCATAACTCGAAAACTACCAAAAATCGCGGAACATACACTGGGTCGGATCGATAGGTTTTGTAGTAACCAGACCACAGACCTTCAGTGATACAGGTTACCCGGGACACCCTATATGAATGAAAATGTTAAAATGTGTCAGAACTGTAAGGATTGCAGGCAGGCAGACATACATTCACTATGTCCGCACTTTGCCTTCAGATAAAAACATATTTAAAAGGTTTTTGTTTGAGTGGCCTAAGGAGAAATGTTTCTATTCAATCAATGAATATATGGAGCATAAATTGACTTAATGAGAAATAGTAGTAATAATAACTTCCTTTCATTGCTGACTACTATTTGAACACTGAAATATTGACACTTTTTTTTTTAAATTTACTGACATTTTATAATTTGTAATTTTAAATATTAATCGAACTGACATATAACGAAATATAAATAATTTCTATAATTCAATTAATGCTTCAAATATGTACTTCACATTTTTTCTTTCTCAATAATTAATGGTGTAAATACTGCCTTAAATAATGTTTAAATCAGTATTTTTTAATTATCATTTCATGAATTTATGATTATATTATTAATTAATATTTGCATGCCTACCTGTTTAAAGGCAGAAGACTGTTGATTCCAAGTAATATTGCAGACTATCGCTATATATGTACACAGTTTTGAGCAAATAAATTATTTCTATTTCTAATCCGAAAAGGGGTAGTCAGAGGCAAGTTGACTGTTGCCGTCATGGTGAACGGAATTCAGAAGCCCACTTCTTAAGAACGATATTGTAGGCGGTAACGTGAGCCTACCGCCGCTATCCGGGTCGATTTGGTTTTCATCGGTGTTTCCATCACCGGAGAGTTAGTCGCAAATGTAACACTGAACACTAAGGTTCTGGCATAAATGCAGAGAATTCTGGCAAAGTATAGAGTTGCTATCGACACGAAAGAAGAAGACGGGTCTGGCCAGATTTGAACTCAGGACCACTGGTGCCGAGCCTGAACGCTTAACACGTAGACGTGGCTCTCTAACTAACAACTAAAATGAAGTTTTACAAATACAAGCTTCTTATCGATGTTTTCCGTCACCGGAGATTTAGTCGGAAATTAAACAATGAACACAAAGATTTTGGTTCTGGCCAGATTTGAACTCGGGACCACACGATTCGCGATCCTGGTTGTAGTGCTTAACCTTTAGGCTACGACGCTGACTCATACAGTTTCTCTCACTAAAAGAAGTCGTTTAATTTGGGTTATATGCGTAAGAAAATTAACCTATAATATTTTTTAGGGCATTAAAAAAGTTTTGCTCAATTCAAAAAACCTTCAAGTCAAGATAAGGTACTAGTAAATATCATTATTTTGAGAATTTGAGACATTTTACGTACGTGTTCTTCACGATTTTAGATGTACGAGTAAGTATTCAAAAAGTAGATCTATACGTGAAATTGTAAAATCACACATTTTCTCGTAGGAGGCTAAAAAGGCACGTTTAATATGTAAAATGTACGCAACGGCAACGCTAGGCAAGCAAGCAATTGCCTTGTTTATAGTACTGTCGACAAAAAAATCACTCACAGGATTTGTTCAACGATTGACGGTATTTTTAATTTCTTTTATTTATATAAATAGATATTTATTTTGTTTTTTAGTTAGATTAATTTTAGGTTAAGATTTCTGTATTGTATTAATAAATGCAAACATTTTTAACGACTTACTTAAATAACATATTTTTTTGACAAAAGCAGTTTTTCATGTAAGAGCCTAAAAAAACAGGTAAAAAAAATCTCTCAAATGGATATAAAATCTTAAATGTGTTAGTGTTGCTGTTAGTCGTGTTTATATCGCTTCGGAACGAATGAAAGAAATTAAATACCTATTATTTATAGAATTTTAATGTTAAATTTACATCTGTATTGAACGGTGAATTAAATGTTCATTTCTTAATGCTGCCCTAAGGAAATCATTCCGTGCTTAATACGAGTACAATTATTGTTCAACACTACAGTACTCTCATAAGAGGTGTAAATCTAGCCTGCAAAGCAAATAAATCGACTTTTGATGGTGACCTAAATTAAATAAATTTTATGAGGATCTTGTTCTCATGTAAGTGGATTTTTTGTAATCTTTATTTGAGAAAAAAATCTTTAAACATAAACCTTTCTATCTTTCGATAAGAAAACGAGCATTGTAAACAAATTGGTAAACAAAATAGGGTGTTTGGCATTTATTTTTTTTGAGGTGATCGATATAAAGACCTCAACAAAGATTAAACACATTGTTTTGTTAGTATGTCATTCAAATACTTACAGAACAATCGTAAGTATTCAAATGACATGTAAACTTTATAAAATAATGTCAGTTTCCATAACTCGTGCGTAATTAGTTGTATATTTATTGAACAATGCGCAAACACGTCTAATTATGTAAAACCTTTGACCTGATTGTTTCCAGTATAGGTACTTCCTATGAATGAATGAAATTATTGAATCTATTTATGTCATAAATATTAACTTGATTTCCCGAGTAAGGTTTAAAAACATCCATCATCATCAACATCATCATTGACTGGCTTGTTGGCGCAATGGCAGCGATCCTGCCTTTAGCGCCGGAGGTCGTGGGTTCGATCCCCACCCATGACAAATGTTTGTGTGTCCAACATTTATATTTGTTGTGTGGCTGGGTGTTATTATCTATTTAAGTATGTATTTGGAAATATTTAAGTATGTTTATCAGTCTCTGACGCCCATATTACAAGCTCTGCTTAGTTTGGGGTCAGATGATCTTGGTGTGAATTGTCCCAGATATTTATTTATTTATTTTTCCGCCAAATCATATACAAAACACCCCAAGCCTGGCGCCGAAGAAAAGTATCTCAGATTGTTATGTGATACTTAATAGGTGATATATTGGAAAGTATCGCTATTGCCAGATTCGGGGGCTAACATAGTTTTTTTGCCCGGTTAAGCTTCACAGGCGCTACATGTAAAAATAACACTTTCAGGGGAAAACTTAATCCTCTTGCATTAACTAACGTTAATACAAGGGTCATTTGAAAAGTTCTTAGCCTAACATACTTAATGAAACCACATGATTTTGAATTTATTTTTATTTTTCAACATACTCTCCCCCGAGCTCAAAACACTTTTTCCATAGACCCGGTAGTAAGGATTCGATACCTGTTTTAAAAAAAAACTGTTTTTAATAACTCCTCAAAATAAACGTCCACGGCGGCTATGACCTCTTCATTTGTAATAAAATGTTTCCCACCTAAAAAATTTTCAGCTTTGGGAACAGATAAAAGTCACACAGTGCTAAATCCGGTGAACATGGGGGATGAGGTAACAATTCGGAGCCACACTGATGGATTGCTGCGATGGATCGCGCAGAGGTGTGAACGCGCGCATTGTCCTGATGTACCAAGACCTTTCTGCTCAATAAACCTTTGATTTCTTCTCTCAAACGACGCAGCAGATTGTAGTAGTAATCGGAGTTTATTGTATGATTGTTTTTTAAATAATCCACTAGAATTATAACTCTTTGCATCCCAAAAAACCGATGCCATGACTTTGCCGGTCGATAAAACCACCTTCTTTTGATGGGGTGATCCTACTCTTTTCATTGTTTCGACTGTTCTTTTGTCTCTGGTGTATTGTGATGAACCCAGGTTTCATCCATGGTTATGAATCTTTCAATAAATTCTAGTGGGTCAATGTGGCAAACCGAACTCATTTTCATTCCATAAAGATTTAAACTATCAAATTCATTTTTCATCTTCTCTTTGTTTCTCATCTCATAACTTACTCTTTGTCAATAACATCGATATCAAACCAAATCAACCCGGATAGCGGCGGAAGGCTCACCACCTACCACGTTGGGTTCTAATACCATTGGTGAAAAGTGGGCTTCTGAGTGTTCCGTTCACCATAACGGCAACAGTCACTTGCCTCTTGACTACCCCATTTGGGATAAAGTCCTGATAGTATGTCGTGTTATGTTAACTTCTTTTTACTTACTCGGTCAGCTGACCGGTCATTTTGTATGGAGAGTTGAATGTTTTTTTTCAACTTTATTTACATACCCGTACCCAGGTTATCAATCAACATAGGTTGAGCACAGAACACAGAAAGATGCAGTCGTTCTTAAAAGGTGTTATTTTACATCTAGCGCCTATGAAACTTCACTGGGCCAAAAAACTATGTTAGCCACCGAATTTGGAAATAGCGATACTATACAATATTTCTACTATTCTTAGTACTCTTTAATCTGCGATAAGTTTCATTTGCGCCTAGCCTGGGGTATTTTTAGGGTGGAAATAAAAAAACTTAACAGATACAACTCGCGGAATTTCTATTTTTACATTTTCTCTCCTTTTTTTTAATTCAAATATGTTTGTCAGCACATATCTGATACAAATATTATAAATAAGTAAATAATAAATATGCGCCAGACAACACACCTCTTGTAATGGTCTCGAAGTAGGGATTAATATCCCTGTGTTACGAGGTACCACACAAGGAAACAAGCCAGGGGCGTCTCCCAGCACACCCGGACCCGAGTCAATTCAGAAAAGAGAGTTTCCTGAATTGACCCGACCAGGAACCGAACCGTGTAACCGTGCTAAAGCGCACTACGCCAATCGTGTCGTCAAACAGCAGTCGTGATCACTGGATGACTCAGATGTTATTTGTCAAGAAAGTAATATTTTTTTTCAGCATTCGTCAATGTACCCGGGAATGTTCCTCTCCACGCTATTAAATAAATCGGGGCATTATATGTATTTATGTCTCCTATGGCCGTACAACTCATGGCCAGTCAATTAAATTTCCTAAACTGAGCTTATCGAGCAATATCCTCCTTATAAAAGAAGTTGTTGACATACTCAGTCTATAAACAAGAGATTGTAAAAGCCAGTTTTGTTGAGATAGGCCTTGCCTGAATACAATGAAGCAATGATTTATTGATTGCCAATTGATTATAATAACT
The DNA here is from genome assembly GCA_947369235.1 of Udea olivalis. NCBI lineage: Eukaryota > Metazoa > Arthropoda > Insecta > Lepidoptera > Crambidae > Udea > Udea olivalis. Next base: position 3,304,966 of record OX376370.1, read on the forward strand.
GCAATCATTTGTTACAATTATCTATCTTACTTTATTTTCTTTTTTCGCATGAAAAAATGGACAGTTGAAGTCAAAATTACTTTATTTAAATAGACCTTTATAGGTACCTGCTTTCTTTTTACAATGGAAGTTAGAAGATAACGACAAGGAAAAAAGAATGAAAATGAAATACAAGTACATTAAAAACTATTAGGTGCATAACTTTTAACTTTGCATGGACTGTAATATTTCTTTTGATGAATAAATAAAAAACAATAGATGAATTTTCATAAGCAGAGAGTGAGTCAGAACATGCACAGATGGTTCCGTATCTGATAAAGGATAATATTGAAGCATCATACTAACCTAATGGAACCACCAAAAACACTATCCGAGCCTCTAAATATTCTAAAATCTGTGTTTTGTGGCCGACTTATCAATTGTGGGACGCGTTTCAGTTTAGTGGCGCAGTTTTTTTTTTTTTTTTTAATTAATATTAGTTATTGGTAATTTAAACTTTCTAATTGAACCTAAAAGCTTTATCTTTTAACTTCATTGGAAAAACTAATTTCCACTTTGATAATATAATTAATAGATACTACATCAATTACATCATTCACTAAAAATGCCATAAAATCTTTTTTTATGGTAAGAAATGTACATAAATACCTGATAACTTTTTTTTTGCCCCATACATAACACCTATTTTACATAGCAACTACATGTTGCCATGTATTTTTTTTATTAGTGGGGAGTCGAACCCAGAACCTTCGAAGCAAAACTTTCATCCATTGCTCCAAAAGTAAAAAAAGTAAATATAATTTATTGGCTAACGCACATTGAGGCATACACAAAAAAAAAAAGCTAAAGGAGGACACAGTATAATAAAATGAAACTTATGTAAAATAAAATAATTTCAGACTTCAATGTGGGGGCCAACAAGGTCCCTGTCTCAGCATGTGTATTCTGACCGGGCCTCGATGGGTGGTCTTGTCCGACATTGTATACCTATATAAATAAATAAGAGAAAGAAATGTTTTTGTGGAGATAAGCAATAATGAGTAAGTATTGAGTAAACATTAACTTTCATTTTTACTTTTTACTTTTGTTTGGCTTTTGGTTTTAGATTTTAGTTTTCATGTACTGTTGACACCTAATGCATGCCGTTATCACCTTTGATTAAGTTTACATTTACGCACGAAAAGTGAGTATGTAAGTGATTTTACCTTGTTTTAATGTAACCTTGTTGGTGATCTAATAAATAAATAAATAAACATAAAAATAAAATTATAATAAAGTGAAAAGAACTCTAATTGTGACACGCAGTAATTAAGCTTACATCTCTATTGTGAATCATTCTATTGTCTTATTAATTGTATCAATAGCTCCTATACTTATTTACAAACAAAGAATTGCATTGAATCGTTAGAGCTGTCACAACTATAGTAGGGTTACCATTTAGAAATTTGAAAAGTCCTGACAATAAGCCTGACAGGTCAAAAAAAGTCCGGACATTTTAGCCACAAAATGCAAACATTAGGTAGGTACCCATGTAGTAGGTAATAGTTATAAAGTAGCATACTCTCTCTTGAGAAGGGAGGTTGCGGGGTGCGGGGATCACGCACCCGGTACGTCAGGGGCCGCTTTTCCCGACGTACCCACTGTTTGAACACCGGCCGTATCGCGTCTATGGTGTCGCGGCCATAGAGCGAGTCGGCCAGGTCCTCCGCCCACCTCCGCATGAGCGCATCCTGCGCTCGGCGCCTCAGGCCTTCGACCTCGGCGAACAGGGGCCGCTCGACTCGTGCTCTCGCTGTTGCCCTGAAATCGTGGACAACGGCAAGAACTTGCGCTTCAAGTTCCCACGGGGGCATGCCTGCGAAAACGCATGCTGCCCCCGCCGAAAACGAGCAATACCCACCTATTGCTCTTACTGCCATTACCCTTTGTGGGGCCCGCAATATGGTCCTGTTGTGGGCAGTAAGAGCATCCACCCATATTGGCGCTCCGTAGAGTGCCATACTTCGTACTATGCCGGCGTAGAGTCGCCGGCATGTTTGATCCGGGCCGCGCTTGTTTGGAAGAAGACGGCCCAGGGCTCCCGCCGCTAGGATAAGGCGTGGGGCGAGGTGAGACTTCTTCTCAAACCGCCATCGCCCGTCCAAGATTAGACCCAGATACTTCATCTTCATCTTTGACGACACGATTGGCGTAGTGTGCTGTAGCACGGTTTCTCGCCTCCGTTTCCGTAGTGTCCCGGGTTCGATTCCCGGTCGGGTCAATTCAGGAAACGATCTTTTCTGAATTGACTCGGGTCTGGGTGTGCTGGGAGACGCCCCTGGCTTATTTCCTTGTGTGGTAACACAGGGATATTAATCCCTACTTAACTTTAACCACACCTCAGCGCCATTGAGGCTGACTACGGCGCCGGGTGGTGGTCCCTGCCAAGGCTCATGGAAAAGGAGGGCCTCGGTCTTATTGAGGGCCACTCGTAAACCCAATTCCTTAATCCGCCCAATGATGAGGCTGACGCCGACCTCCGCCAACCTCCTAGCCTCAAGGAAGCTTTTCCCTCTTGATACGAATAGGGTGTCATCCGCGTAGCAAATGACGCGCAACCCCGAAGGAAGCGCGCCGCGGAGCACCCAGTCGTATTCTAGGTTCCACAATAAGGGCCCGAGAACGGACCCCTGGGGGACATGACACTGCATCGGCCAGCGAGCAAGGACCCCGTTGCTGCCCTCGTATACAATGTCGCGGCCTCTGAGGTAGTCCTCCAACAACCTGCCAAGATAATTAGGCACTCCGAAGTAATAGAGTGCCTCCCTTATCGCGCCGAACGGCAGACTGTTGCAGGCGTTGGCGATATCGAGGCTTATAGCCAACGACCTCTCACCCTAAGCAGAAGCTGCCTCAGTCTCTGCCTTCAAGAGTGCCAAGGCGTCTAAGTTAGAGCGCCCGGCTCGAAACCCATATTGTGTGTCCGACAAATCAGGTCCTACGTCTTTGAGGTGCTGGACGAGGCGGAGCGCGAGTACCCGCTCGAAAAGCTTCCCGGCCTCATCCAGCAGGACAATGGGCCGGTACGCACCCGCCTCACCTGGGGTTTTCCCCGCCTTTTGTAGGAGGCAAAGACGCCCCTCTTTCCACGGCTTCGGGAACCGCGACGTTGTTAGCGCGGCATCGAAGATCTCCCGAAGCCGTGCCCCGAGGTGTTTGAGAGCCAGGGCAAGAACCTTGCCGGGCACTCCGTCAGGGCCTGGAGATTTTTTCCTGGCCCCGAGTCGACCCACCACCGTCTCCATTTCCTCGTTGGTGATAAGTGAGTTATGCAGATATGCTTATTTTTAGGTGCGTTTAGACCAAACAAGCGAATGCTCATTCTATCCCCACTCTATTAAATTATCTTTGTGTAAACAAAGACAGTGTTTCGTTGTTCTGTCTATGTTCGCGGAGACCCTAGAGCACTAGCTAGAATGATCGTTCTTGATTACTCGTACTTTTTCGTTAGAATTGTTTTGGTGCAAATGAAAAACGAGTGAAATCAAGATCACGAACGAACATTCTTGCTCTAGCTCCAGCTCTATGCTCGTTTGGTATAAATGCACCTTAATAAGACGAAGTAAGTAAACCACGTGTCAGGTTTTGATGAAACAAGAATAGTGTCGCGGCAAAGTATGTGAATGAAGCAATCAAAATCATTCAATAAAATAAATATATTACATTCATTTCAATAATGAAATCGTTGTCAAAAGTAAGACGCATTATCATTCTATCGACGCATCATAAAAAAAGTGCATAAGTGTTGATTGATTAATTTTAAAAAAACCTCCCTCGAAGCCTAAAAACGGGGAGATTTTGTCTGTTTTGGATGTGTCACACGCGCCTCTGCTACGGTGTCATCGTGGATAATAATAACAATAATAAATATTCTTTATTGCACATCAAAAAAAATAACAATGAAGGTTTGTATTACACGAACTAGTAAGATGACACAATTAGGCGGTCTTATTGCTAAAAAGCAATCTCTTCCAGACAACCCAAGTAGAGGAAAATGTTAAAAAAAGGGTAAGTATGTGCACAATAATAGTCAAATGTAAATTTAAATAACAAAATAATAATACAGGATATGTACTAATTAGCTCACCAATAACCAAAGAGATCAGAAAAGAAAATGAGTTAAATAAACGGACGAGGAGAAGTGAAAGGAGGAAAGTAATTAGGAGAAAAAGTAGTAGTAGTAGTGGATATTTTCCTTTACATACAAAATCAAAAAAAAACAAAAAAAAAACATTTATTTGCAATAAACGGGTAACTATAAAAATACATGGACAAACTAGTCTACTAAAATAGGTACACCGTTTATGGAGGCAGTTTCAGTGTTATATTTGGCCGTGGCTCCCACACTAGACATAGTCTGTGGCGCAGGCGCCGGCAGAAGTTAACCATACACACAAGGCCTCTGGATCTTAAGCGTTTTACAATGTAACTATTTAATCCCATTTGTTTAAAATTGTTAACAAGTAATATCAGAACTTATTATTTGTATATATTACTAAGTATTCGTAAGTAAATATATTATATTTATGTTTATCCGTGTGGTAATGATATCATACACATAACATATGTAACTTTAAATGAAGCTATATTTTAAATCACAAATATTAAATGCTTGCAATATATATATATACACACACACATACATATATATACATCAAATATAAAGATATTATTTAGATTATGGAATAAACTACTATATAATTTTAAGTAAATCTTCAGTGTCGTCGTCTGTTAGTGTGGAAAGCCATCTTGAAATTTTTACCTTTGCTTCATAACATGAAGAGTTACGTTCCAGCACTTTACAACTTTGTTATACAGGGTGTCCCAAAAAGAAATGTCAAGCGGAAGTCCACAGAAAGAGCACCCCTTGGGGTACCCGAATCACCCCCATGTATGTTCCGCGATTGTTCATAGTTTTCGAGTTATGTTTTTTTTTCTGAATTTCTGAGAATTTCGGACCTAAAAGTTTAAATTTTTTATTTTCTTAAAAGTAGAAGACTTTTCAAATTTTTTCTTTGCACAACTGAATCATACTTAATTGTGCTTTGATGCATAAAATAATCGGTTTCATAACTTTGACCAAAATGATGAAAATGTTGGTATAAAACCAAAAATGTACGGTTGATGAATAAAGACTTAAATTTTCAACTTTAAATTAAAAATTTAAAAAACACCCGCTTAGATTTTTAGACTGTATGGTTTTTAAGTAAAGCTCAAAAATGCTCCAGAATCTCAGCTTTCTTAATCATTACAAAAAAGAAGTACATAATGGGCTACTTTTGCTAAGATCAGCCTTCAAAGACAGCGAGGTTAAAAAATTCTTGAAATTAGCCATCAGATTAATAACTGTTTTTTGGCCATTTTATCATTCCTGAAGTTCATGAATTTGTTATCTAACCAAAAATTACTGCAGGAAGGCTAAGGAAATAATAGAAAGAATAAACATTTGAAAGTTTATTTAATATAATAAACAATATATAATAATGCAATAGCAATAAAAACAAACAGAATTGGATAAGTAAAGGACTAAAATATAGCTGTAAAACAAAGCGATTCTTACGTTGTAGTTATTATAAAGACAAAACAATATTAAATAAAAATAAATACCTAAATTATTCTAAAATATTAAGGAAATGCATTTACAATTCTAAAAAGAACGCTAATATAAGATTCGTATGCAATAGTAAAAACAAGTGTAGAGCAACGTGGACTGTAGTTAAAGATGAAACATGTGGCATGAAACTTCATGAGAACATTACTGAATTAATTGTAAATGATACAGTGGTGACTAACCCCACTGACATCGCTGCGGCTTTTAATGATTATTTTATTGAATTAGCTAGTTCTAACAAAACACAAAAGACTGCTCTGGAGAACTTATTTTCACCAAATACAATGTTTCTACGTCCAATGACCGAGGATGAGGTGAAAAAAGAGATTAAGTGCCTAAATAATACTCCCTCTGAAGGCCCTGATGGAATAAATACAAAAATAATTAAGGCATGTATTAATGAATTGGCATCCATGGTGACACACTTAGTCAATGCCTCATTCTCATCAGGTACCTTTCCGGAAATATTAAAACAATCCATTGTCAAGCCCCTCTACAAGAAAGGAAGAAAAGATGAAATTAGCAATTACCGCCCAATAACGCTTATTCCAATTTTGTCTAAAATTTTTGAGAGATGTATGCATACGCGAATATTAAACTACTGCAATCATTTCAATATAATTAAAAAAGAACAATTTGGATTCCAAAAACAAAAATCCACAACGCTAGCAATTTTCACGCTTATTAAAACTGTTCTAACTAGTCTTAACGAGGGTAAGCTAACCACGGGTTTATTCTTGGATTTATCAAAAGCTTTCGATTTTGTTGACCATGACCTCCTGCTTAATAAGTTAGAACTAATTGGAATAAGGGGTCCTCCACTGCAGTGGCTGTCGTCCTACTTAACCAATCGACTTCAAAGCGTAGTGGTTACTAAAATAATAGACGGACAAGAAGTGCCCTGTTCATCAAGCTTCAAAACCAACAAATGTGGTGTACCGCAGGGAAGTGTGCTTGGTCCGCTATTGTTCTTATTGTACATAAATGATATAATAAAATCATCTAATCATAAGTTTATACTATTTGCAGACGACATATCCATAATTGTGACATCGGATAAACATAAGTTAAATTCTATACATGACCATGAAATTGAAATAAATAATACTATTCGTAATACTATTGACTGGCTAGATGCAAATAATTTGAAATTGAATTTAAATAAATCAAATTTTATTCAATTCAATAAGTCAAAACATAATAAATACAATTTTAAATTGAAGGTAGAGAAAATAATGGAAATAACGCATACAAATTTTTTAGGCGTAGTAATAGACCAGGATTTAAGCTGGAAGCACCATGTTGATAGCCTTTGTAATCGCATTAATAGCTTTGTCTACGCTCTTAACAAAATGCGCAAAATAACAGACAGACAAACGGCACTCACTGCTTATCACGCATATGTAGCATCAATCCTACGCTATGGGTTAATAATATGGGGTAATTGTACAGAAAGAAACAGAGCATTTATAGCACAAAATAAATGCATCAGAGCCTTGTGTGGTATTCGGCCTGGCGAGTCTTGTAGAACGGCTTTTTGGAGCCTCGGCTTGCTACCCCTACCAGCGCTATACATTTATGAAGTTTGTGGCTTTGTAAAAAAGAATACTTCATTGTTTGTGAAATCCAGTGAAGTCAACTCCAGGAAAAAAAGAGATCCTGATAGACTTGTTTTAAATTTAGTTATAAAAACTGATAAATATAAGAAAAATGCTTTAAATATGTGTATCCGCATATATAATAAAATTCCTTCAGACATTAAACAATTGAATATAAATGCATTTAAATCGAAGCTTTTTAAGTGGCTCATTGAACAAGAAATATATGACATTAGGGATTTAATTGACCGTAAGTTTTAATTTAGGATCTGACAATTGTATTTTTTTTTCCTTTTTTTTTTAAATCTGAGTTTGACATTGTTATTTTAATTTTTTACTAATATCATTATTTTAGACATACATATTACAATTCTTATATTGATAGGTATAACTTTGAGTAAAGATTTGCATGCCACCATAATGGCAAGACATGTGCATCATTTTCTATTTTTTGTAACATCCACATATACCATGTTTTATGCAAATAAATATTATTATTATTATTATTATTATTATTATTATAATAGAACAAAAAGAAATAGTTATTAATTATTTATTTGCAAGAAATGTTCAAATTGTCTACCTTCGTTCTCGATACAAATTCTACATCGTCTAAAAAAGTTGTCTTTTAGTTTTATAAAGGCAATTCTGTTGTTTTTTATCGTCTCTTCTGCTTGCCTCAATTTTATTCGTAATTCGGCTACGTTGCTGATGTCCTTGGCGTAAACCAATTCCTTGTAATATCCCCAGACGAAAAAAATCAATTGAGTTCAAGTCGGGGGACCATGGCGGCCACGCAATCCACTCCACGGCCGATCCACCTGTCTGGAAATCTTTCAGACAAATATTGTCTGACGATCCTCGCAAAATGGCATGGGGCGCCGTCGTTTTGAAAAATCGTATTCCTATAAAGCGTTAACACGTCAACATCTCCTAACAAGTCGGTGAGATTATGTTGTAGAAAATGCAAATAGGCCTCGCCGTTTAGTCGGTCAGGTAGTTCGAACGGACCAATCAGCTGTCCGTTTAAGATGCCTGACCATAGATTGACACTGAATTGTTCTTGGAAATTAGATTCCCGGGTCAAGTGTGGATTTTTAATGTTCCAAGAATGATAGTTGTGTATGTTGAAAATTCCACATCTCTTAAAATGTGACTCATCGGTCCATAAAATAATTAAAAAAAAAATCGTTTTCAGCTTGACGCCGCAACATTTCCTGACAAAACGCTACTCTTCTCTCCGAGTAGTCTGCGGGCTTAAGATGCTGAACTTTTTCAATATGATATAGGTGAAAACCCTCTTGTTGGAGTATGCGATGTGCCAGTGATTTTGGAATTCCGGTTCGACGTTGTATTGTTCTCACACTTACTGATGAATCTCTTGCCACTTCTTCGAGCACTGATTCGACACTATCTGGGTCATGCATTTGAGATACACGGCCTGGTCTTCTACCTGGTGGATGTCTTCCCATGTAAGAGTTATGCACTCTTAAAATCATGCGATGATCAGGCCAAGTTTCGGGTTGAGGTCCACCTCCATTTTGTACTTGCTCCCTGTACAATCTGGCTGCTGCAGAAGCATTTCCTCTTGCAAAGCCATAAAAGTAATGCATAAGAGCATAATCACGTGATGTGAAAGGCAACTAACCAAACGAATGGGCTCGAAAGTTCGTTGAGAAAGCCAAATTAGTCGAAGTCCAGTATCCACACAAAACTAAATCGTAATCGCACTCAAAGTCCATAACCCCTTACCAGGCGCCGCTGTCAAAATTTATCAAGACGGAATCTGATAGGGGTTCTGACACCTTGCTTCAAAGTGACAGTGATTATCTGCGAGAAAAGGTTTTAATCAACTTTCTTGCAGTAATTTTTGGATAATTAACAAATTGATGAACTTCAGGAATGATAACATGGCCAAAAAACATTTATTAGTCTGGTGGCTATTTTTAAGAATTTTCAACCTCGCTGTCTTTGAAGGTTGATTTTAGCCAAAGTAGCCCATTAATATTCTGTCGCATGCGACGTGCAAATGTTGTGAGCAGTTTAATACGAACAGACTGATTGTAAAAATATAGGTACACATATTAAATTATGTCGATACAATTATGTCGAATATATTAAATTATTACGGTCGACTCTCGTTTTTGCCTCATTGGCCTTGATGTCTGTGTCAGATACATGAATTATTTCAGTAAACAGTAAACGAGAAACGTTGTATAATACTAAGTACTTCTGTTTTGTAATGATTATGAAAGCTGAGATTCTGAAAGCGTTTTTGAGCTTTACTTAGAAACCATACAGTCACCCGCTTAGATTTTTAATTCAAAGTTGAAAATTTGAGTCTTTATTCATTAGCCGTACATTTTTGGTTTTATACCAACATTTTAATAATTTTGGTCAAAGTTATGAAGCTGATTATTTTATGCATCAAAGTACAATTAATGATGATTCAGTTGGGCAAAGAAAAAATTTGAAAAGTCTTCTACTTTTTAAAAAATAAAAAATTTAAACTTTTAGGTCTGAAATTCTCAGAAATTCAGAAAAAAAATCATAACTCGAAAACTATGAACAATCGCGGAGCATACATGGGGGTGATTCGGGTACCCCAAGGGGTGCTCTATCTGTGGGCTTCCACTTGACACTTCTTTTTGGGACACCCTGTATATGAGCGTGTAAATATAAGGGGGAAATTTTTGGGCAAAAGCCGAATTCACGGTAATGTTCGGAACTTTAAATATTCGTTTAGTCAACATCCTATCGTAGTCTTCTGATTTTAAAACATTTTTATGTGTTGACAGCGCCGACTTCAGGATGAATAGTTGACGTACTACGTTTAGGGAGCCACTCTCTCTGTACACGTCTACTGTAGGGCAGCGCTATGGTTTGCAAAGCATAGTTTTTATAACTGATCTCTGAGCTCGTTCTACGTGCAACATGGCTGTTCTACAAGAGCCTCCCCAGCTAGCAATACAGTAGTTTACAAGTGATTGACAAAATGCAAAATATAATGATTTCAAAACTTCGGTATCGGCCACTTCACGGAGGTATCTCATCATATGTATAGATTTACGGACTTTACCCGAGAGACTGCTTATATGAGATTTAAAATTGAGGTTTTCATCAACTATAACGCCGAGGTATTTAATTTGACTTGTTTTTCCAATTACTCAGTAGTTGTGACTGCATTGTAACTGGAAAACCAGTACAAGTATGAGTATGGAGTTTAATTGATGATAGACTGGCCGCCGGCGCATAAACATTCATTATACATTTCTATATAATGAATGTTTTATACATCATTGCAAAGGACAATAATTGTACTATTAAAATGTGTAAATTACTTTCAAAATAGTCTATTAACGTTTTACTGGAGCCCTTGTGAACATGTCACGCGACGGACGTAAATCGAAGCATGGGACAAAACGGTCTTGTTTCGTTGGTATCTACATGTGATACATATTCAGTGATTTCCCGACAAGCAGCGCCACATAAGCAACGACTTTATGGCGAATAAGTGGTGTCGCTTGCGTTCGCACCAAAACCGTAATTTCCTTCGTGTGACATAGACAAAATCAAACAGCCAGTAAACATACTATTATCTGTGGAGTGTGGACGGACATCTTCATTGAGAAATGTTGAGAGTTTTAGTTCCATGGTTTTTCCGCAAAGTAACGCCACCTTCTTTGCGGAAAAACCATGGAACTAAACTAAAAACTTTTAAATTGTTAATCTGTGATTGGTTTAGAAAAAAACTGACCGCGTAAATTTCAGAATTTTTGTCGAGTGTAAATTTGTTCGGTTTTAAATAAATTTAATAATAATGTCCTGTAGCAAAAGACAATAGATATTAGTAATCTTTTGCCGCCAAAATTGCGGAAGATTTACCTAAAAACTTACGAAAGTTGTATGGACGGGAGGAATAAGAAACATTTGTGATTTTTATTATATTAAGTAATATTTATTAAATGTTTTTGTACTAAATTGACTATTTTTCTCCCACTTAAAGTGAAAAGTACAGTTTGCACCTCGAGACTAAACGCCAACTTAATATACCCTCGGTTTCATTGACTCTCCCTCGCACGCTCGGGAGTCAAACACCCTCTGGTATATTTTGGCTTCGTTTAGTCCTCCGATATAAAATAATACTATTTGATCGTTTATAAGTAAGTAATTTTAGATTTTGCCTACGCTGAGAAAAAAATACCTTTTTCTAAAATCACCCACATAAAGTACATTAAGTCAAGCGGTAGCTAGAACACAACTGCCGGTATCGTGTCCCGAGTTTTGGCATATCATCACAAGATGACATTACTGCCAGTTGACTTCGTCTAAAGGTGCATTTAGACCAAACGAACAAGGAGCTAGAGCTAATGTTGTTATGTTCTTTCGTGATCTTTTAGTGTCAATGATATTCGATTTTCATTTACACAAGAATAATTCTCGAAAAAGTACGAGGAATCAAGGACGAGCATTCTAGCTCGTGCTCTAGGATCTCCGCAAACATAGATAGAACAACGAAAGCATGCTCAGTCTCGGACTTACACAAAGAGAATTTGATAGAAAGGGGATAGAATGAGCATTCGCTCGTTTGGTCTAAATGTTCCTTTATGATGCTTATTTTTAATAAGATGTAAACTGATTGCGACCCAATTGAAAAAAAAAGCTGTAAACTGACGTTTAAATCAAAATGGAAGATAGGTGACTCGCCTCTAGCGCGCGCATTTCACTCAGTCCTAGTGTACGAATGACAGGACTTTACTCTGACGTACGCCTGTCTTACGCTAGGGTCAAAACAAATAGGTTCGTCTCTGTCCTTCAAGATCGCACAAAGATACATGGAATCGCAACAGTGTGGGTGTGCGTGCATGTAGTTGTGCGTCATCCCCGTTTTCATTGTCAATTTATAAGGACGTGTCGTATCTTTCGCTATTTGATTTAATCTAACCGTACAGTACATTAGGTACCTCTGTGCCAGCGGTAGCTAGAACACTGAACTGCAGGTAAAGGCCGAAAAAAAAGGAAGCAAAAATAGGGGAAATAATTCGTTCAAAATTTTGCTACAAATGTCTATTACCTTTATTATTACCGTGGTACCGCAGCTCGCCAACAATACTGCACGCTTTGTATAAAAACAAATGACCGTCCGTGCGCAATACGACAGACGCAACGCTTCGGCACCGCAGCGGTCCGACACGAAACGTTTTAATTGAAAACGACCTAAAAACCTCAGTTTCGTGACATTGCTGCACTTTGAACTTTAATAGTTTAGTAGGCATGGTGAATCATGTAAATCCCTCTGTTTTTTATATTTGCGGCGCCCTACAGGGTCCATAATTGAAACTTTCTTTATAACCTGCCATCTTATGTACAACATTATGGTTTGCAATAAATAAATTGAAATTGAAATCATTTACATGTTGGTTATGAACATCCTTAGAACACGTCTCTTCTGTGATTATTTAACTTAATTTTAAGTTTTGCTAGAGTCGTTGCTTGAGAAGTTTGTTGTCAGCAAAGTTTAACAATGTTAATAAAAAAGCTTCGACACTAATTGCAAAATTTGGAGATTTAACCAAGAATTTCAAATTGTACAGAATCACTTTAATTTTTTCGACAGCAAATATATGATTCCCTATTTTTTGCATAAATTTCATGTCATAATTTAACATGGCATACTTTTACTTATCCTAACAATAGTTACGCACAGTAATCATTTGGCATAACTTTTTTAAGCATACCTACCTACTATAGGCATAATAATTGTTAAATATAAATATGCGCCAGACAACACACCTCTTGTAATGGTCTCGAAGTAGGGATCAATATCCCTGTGTCACGAGGTACCACACAAGGAAATCAGCCAGGGGCGTCTCCCATCACACCCAGACCCGAGTCAATTCAGAAAAGATCGTTGCCTGAATTGACCCGACCGGGAATCGAACCCGGGACACTAAGGAAATCGAGGCGAGAAACCGTGCTACAGCGCACTACGCCAATCGTGTCGTCAAGCATACTATTCTAAAGCCTGAGCTTACGCATAATGATATAAGCATAAGTTTTATGTGCATAATAGTTAAACGCCGTTTAAATATCATGTCACACAAAATCGACGCTTCGTAGTCCCCCTGACTCCCCTTTCGAAAACTTGATCGATTGATTTACTTTTTTTAGTTAAAAAAGGCTTTGGCCATGTTCATATATTATTATTACCCTTTTATAAACAATCTAGTCAAATTAATTTTCTGGATTGAACACAGCAAAATGTGACTATTTTTTAGATTTTTGAAGGCTCATATCTATTTTCATAATTAATTAATTAATTAAAAAAAGCAAAACATAGGGACATGCTAGTATAGGCCATTGATTTTTTGGAAAAACACATTCCTCTACCAGCATCATCCAGGGAGGAAACAATGAACTACGAGGAAGTCACTGCGTTTGTATGGAAAAACTATTTATTTTATTCTGTGGCTTCGGGAGAAACAGCCCACGCGAGCGATGCCGATATTGGGTTTTTTTTATTATGATATTACAATGTGTAAGTCTATATGTTGTTAATTCTAATAAAAACGGGATTTTGCAACGAAACATAACTACGGTAAAAAAAAGGTGTCAAAAACGGTGACATGCACTTGTCGCCGAAACGTCGAGAAAATAGGTAAAACAATTTACCGTAGTTTTGGTTCGTTGCAAAATGTCGTTTTTATTAGAATTAGTTAAAATGCAACAAGAAAGTTCAAAATGTTATCTACATGTTGTTGTTTTTGGTATTTTCTTCCATACTAATATTAAAAAGAGATAAGCGTTTGGGACAGGTAATATCCGAAACTACCGAACCGATTCGTCTTCAGCCAGATCAATTAACACATATAAAGTAATCCGGGAAAAAAGCGCTATCGAAAATCTTTTCGTGCGAGCGCTGGATCCATGACTGTAGATAATATATGGGATGCATTCTGTTCAGACACGCTGGCCCCTTCCCATCTACATGGAACCAACAATAGAGCTGGTGCGGCTTGTGAAGTAGGTAAAGCATGCAAATACAGGGGTCTAGGCTCCGAATATGATTTTGTTCCATTCGGTGTCGAGACCCTTGGTCCGTGGGGTCCTAGCGCTATAAGGCTTTTTAAGGAAATAACAAAAAGGTTAGTCGACATCACAGGAGACCGAAGAGCTGGCAGCTACCTCGGACAAAGAATTAGTCTAGCTATTCAAAGAGGGAACGCTGCCAGTATCTTCGGAACCTTGCCTAAAGAGACTTCTTTTAACAATATATTTTAGTTATTAAAATTATATTTTTTAGGTTTTTAGTTTTAGGTTCATTTTAATAACTTCAGATGTTTTAGTATTTGTTTTAGTATTTTTAAATAATTTAAATACTGTAGATAATACGTGCATAAAATGTAGGTACTACAAAAATATAGGTTTTTAGTAGATCCATAAAAAAGTCCGTGACACAAATATCTATATTTTATAAATAAGTATGTTATGTGTTAAAAAATCATGTAAATTAAAAGGTAGATTTTGAGAATTATTACTACACAAGCATATCAATCCTTAGATATGATTAAAAGTTATTTCACCATCAAGAGAATTTTACGGAGATAAATTTTGCCCTATGCAACACATTAATTGGATTAATAGATTCTGATATATCGTGAATTTATAAATTACGCACGCAGAATTATCTATTAAATTAAAATAAGTCGGGTTTTCCTTCCTGACGCTATAACTCCAGAACGCACGAACCGATTTCCACGATTTTGCATTCGTTGGAAAGGTCTCGGGCTCCGTGAGGTTTATAGCAAAGAAAATTCAGGAAAAAAAAAATAAAAAAATGTCTTCATTTTTTAACGAAATGTTACATAAAACGAAGCCATCTGGTGGCGAAACGGAGTTCGCCGGGTTTGCTAGTTAAAATATATAAAAGCGTAAGGTCACTTATCACGAAATTTCAGAAACTACAAGTGCTAGGAGTTTCAAATTTTGCATGGGGGTTCTTTTTAGGACGTGGGTGCTCACTAAGACGGGTTTTTGCGAAATTCGACCTCTAAAGGGTTGTTTTTAGAGTTGATAGTTTGTTTGTATGAAACTTCGTTACTTCAAGTGCGAGTCTCAAAATTTTCATATTTGTTCTAGGACGTATGTGCTAAATAAGACGGGCTTTTGTGAATAACGAGTATTGTAATTCGGAAAATTCAAAATTCAAAATGTTTATTTCTAATGTCAAATCGCCACATCCGGCCCATAGCGGCTTGCAAATCTATTAATCTTCTAAAATGTCCATTTGACTATACCTAATTAAATACCTACAAGTCATTACAGTGATTCATATTAATGAATGAACATAATAAAAATTAGGTCAATTAAATAGTTATAATAAAATTTACAATTAAAAAAATAAGTCGCCTGAATAAATTAAATATGTCAATCATTACTACAGAGCTCAATATTATATGACATTTTGTCAGACAAATATTCATTTACAGTGTAATAGCACTTTTAAAGTAATATCTTTTGAATAATTTGCTTAAATGATGCCATGTCTGTAGTGTCTAATATAGATCTTGGGAGGTGGTTATACAGTCTAGGTGCATGCAGAGTACCTACGCTATTATTTAGGAACTTAGACTTGTTTGGTAACAGCCGTAGATATTTTATAATTATGCCCTTTATTGTGATGTTTCTGGAATTCAAAAAATCCCGTCACAAAAATGTCATAAATATAAAAATGAAGTTCATAATTTGGTTGTTTTCGTAGTAGTTTTAATCTGTTCTATCACTTGCACTGTGTATACATAATTTATCAGGTTGATCGTGTTTAACTGGTAGAAAATGCTTTCTGGGATTAAGCCCGCCAATTGTCCTTTTTTTAAATATTGTACAATGAAGATTTAAAAAAAATCGATGGCGGAAAGCCAGTCTTTAATAACTTTAAACCTAATGGTTACAAACAAATAAATTAATAATAAATTGTACCTACCTGAGTGTTAATCTTTCACTTCCAATAAGCTATGTCACACGCGCGCACGCCAGTAGCTAGTTATTATAACTGCGCGTGGTTTATGCGCAAACGCATCGTTCAGTACTGGAGTATTGATACAATGTCATAAGTGAACACGAGTAAAGCTAGTACCCAATGATTTTCTAATAAACTGGATATAGCACGTCATATAGATGATAAGTTTAAACACGGCATGAGCGTAACAGTGACGTCCTGCCTTCTGTCTCTTTCTGACAATAATAAATGTAATTTAGTTACTATAATATAATTTTTGCATGCCAAATTAAGGCAAAATTTATTTTATTAATTACCTGGACATCTTGTGAACCATATTTTAATGCAAATAAATGATTCTATTCTATGCTCTCAATATGAATGCGCCAGATACAACCCTCGTCATGGTCTCGAAGTAAGGATGAACATCCTTGTGTAACGAGGTACCAGACAGGGATTTAAGCCAGGGGTAGTTCCCAGCACACCCAGATCCGATTTAATTTAGAAAAGATCGTTTTCTAAATTGACCCGACCGGAATCGAACTTGGGACACCACGCCAGTGTACGAGAAATCGTGTTACAACGCACTTCGCCGATCGTATCGTCAAAGGAGTAGGGATGGTGCGAAATCCTCATTGCAGGCCAGCAATGCAGGAGCCGGAGCGCCGGGATTCGTCACACAATATTTAGGAGTAGGTAGATTAATAATAATTTCTTCCACGTACAGCCAAGATATGGAATGATCTTCCTGCGGCGGTGTTCCCAAAGGGATATGACATCGGGGCCTTCAAGAAGAGAGCGTATTCCCATCTAAAAGGCAAGCAACGCATCGGTGACACCTCTGGTGTTGCAGTTGTCCATGGGCGGAGGTGATCACTCTCCATCAGGTGACCTTCTAGCTCGTTTGCTCCCTATTACATAAAAAAAAAAAAAAAAGATATAGTTATGGAATAGTGAATAAAAGGTCGGTCAATCCAGTGACTTGTTTATTGTATAGGGTAAAAGTATAGACGTGGGAAAGAAGAACTGTAACAAAATAACAATAAATGAATACAAAGAGTCCTAAGTAGTCGATTATCTAATAGTAATAGGTAAGTAAATAGGTATGATCTCTTATTTATCATCTTGCACCGCCACTAAATTTTTTTCCTGATTCTCTACCTGAAGGTTGCCTGGAAGAGATCGCAACTAGCGATAAGGCCGCCTACATTGTACACCTAATTTATTTAAATGAAACTGTAACATTTTGTTTGTGCAACAGAGTTTATCTTACCTTATCTTATGACATGCTTACCCCGATGCACGGGTTCCTGTTACTTATAACTATTTACAATAATTGGTTATTTAAAGTATTTAAAAATACACCATCACGTAAGTTAAACTTAAACTGGTAAATATGGTAAAATCCTCGCAAGCTCTGTTCAGTACGACCGTTTTGGTAGGTCTGACTCAAAATGCTGAACAGGAAACATGGAACGATAAATAAAATTTTGAAAGGACGGTACACAATACTATTGATGGCCAGTAAGTTAAACTATGAAGGTTCCAGCCACCGTGGAGGTTCTAACGTCCACGAGACTGGAACGAAACGGCATCTACTACTAGAGCTGTACACCTACTTTTTATTTTTAAATGGCACTTTTTAAATGTACGGTATAATTATGAAAAAAACAATTCCCTTGAATAAATGACAATTTTGTTAACTTAAAACAAGCAATCACCCTTGTTATTATTTATTTTCAAGAAAAGAACTTTCTGGTAAACACACACCAAAAACAATCATAAAATCATTGGATAAATGGAAAAAAAAAATTGTCCAACAAGATCGAGATATCTCAAAATTTTACTAAAAAAATCAAATCTTGTAATCTGGTGCGAACCGATTTATTTCCTTGCGGCTCCTGATAGATTCCTTGACCATCAATCTAAAAAAAACATATCCACCAGGCTTGGCCCATCCTGTATAATTTCAATGCATTGTAATTTTAATTTTAATGTATGATTTTTGATTGACATGTATCTAAATGTGTAAGCCTATATGGATCCTGTTGCCTGAAATAAACTTATTTTGATTTTTTTTAACGAATTGCGCTATCCTTGTTGGTAGAATACCGCGCGGTATTCGAGTTTTGCTAAGGAAGGTAAGAAGATTTCGCCAGTTAGTCGTTTGTTGCCAAAGAATATACACTTCAGTCACGTTGTAACTGAAGAGTATCTGATTAGAGATGGATAGCGATGAAGAGGAAGTTTTACTTTCATTGCCGTTAATTACACCAGTTAAGCCACGTCGACTGGCGAATACCTGAGCGATATCCGCGCGGTATGTAAACTCTACCCACAGCGGCAGCGAATACCGCTTAGGTTTGAATAGGCCTTTAGGCTAAGCTAGATTTGTTTTGAACATGAATTGTCACTAACACTAGAATAGTTATTAGTTACGGGGTTGTTTACCATGCACACACTCACTAGTGCGAATGACTAGTGAGTTAGTCAACAGTGGTACCGGCGGCGAGCGTAACAAAAGACTTCGAAAGAGGGCAAAGATCCTCCTCCGCAAGATCTTCAGTTTTTCCGTGATCATGGCACTTGCAAGTCTTGCAGCAGTGGCGAAATATCGGAAACTCCAAAACAAAAACATGTTAGATACTAAGTATTCTAATATTAGGCTAAGATCTACCAAAATAACATAACCATCAAGCCTCTCATCGATTACGGCGATGTTTGTTATAGCAACATTTCACAAGATCTCATGATCAAAATTGAACGTCTGCTTAACAATTGCATTCGCTTCATCTTTGGGCTTCGCAAATACGACCATGTTTCTAGCTTCCGGATGAAGCTGAACTGGCTACCTGTCCGTCAGCGAAGATGCATTCGTATTTTGTCCCTTTTCTCAATCCTCTCTGACCCTAATTCTCCCACTTATTTAAAAAATAAATTTCACTACCTTCATAATTCGCACAGCCGTCAATTGCGTTCTATAAATACTCTTTCTATCCTCACACCCGCTCATTCTTCTGGCATTTTGTCTAGTTCCTTCACTGTTTCGGCAATACGACTTTGGAACAAACTGCCGGTCTTGGTTAGAAAGGCGTGCAGTTAATGCATTTAAAAAGGCTGTGCGTGCGCACTATAAAAAAATTACGACACCCCAAGAACTGTTTTGTCATTCTCTTGGACCCACCTGTTATCTGTCTGTTCTGACCGCCTAGGCCTACTTTATTCGCTCTGAATTTTTAAAATGAAGTACTTTTTTTTTTTGCGCCAGACAACACCTCTTGTAAATGGTCTCGAAGTAGAGATTAATATCCCTGTGTTACGAGGTACCGCACAAGGAAATAAGCTAGGGGCGTCTCCCAGCACACCCAGACCCGAGTCAATTCAGAAAAGATCGTTTCCTGAATTGACTCGACCGGGAATCGAACCCGGGACACTACGGAAATCAAGGCGAGAAACCGTGCTACAGCGCACTACGCCAATCTTGTCGTCAAACCTACTTGCCAAAAACAAAATCCATTCTGTGAAAAATCGCACCAAGTTCGACAAAAGCAAAAACACTCGGGACAGTGCGACTGTTTTTCAATTTTTGTCTATATAATGTGTGATTGCTATTATGATGTATATATGTTTTTGTAATTTCTTTGAAATCTTATTATTTTTATTTAAACCAAAATGGTTTAAATAAAACCTTCTTTACACCTAATTTAAAACTTGATCTCTAACACTGCCTATAATATCTCTGCCTGACTGTGTGGTTGACTGGTAGAGAATGCCTCTAGGCATTAATTCCGCCCTTTATAACATAGACTATGTGCAATAAAGAATTAATAAATCAAAAGATAGAAACTAAAAAAGAACAACCCTTACTCCCCCTGTGTAAAAAATCTTGGCGTTCATATGGACTGCTCTATAGGCTGGACCAAGCACACTAGTGAAGTAAGCAGGAAAGTCACTGGGACTCTTCGCGCTCTCTCTCTCTGAAGAACTTCCTGCCGTCATCAACTAAGACACTGCTTGTGCAAGCCCTTATCTTGCCGTTGATTGATTCTGACGACACGATTGGCGCAGTGTGCTGTAGCACGGTTTCTCGCCTTGGCTTCCGTGGTGTCCCGGGTTCGATTCCCGGTCCGGTCAATTCAGAAAAATGACTTTTTGTAAATTGGCTCGGGTCTGGGTGTGCTGGGAGACGCCCCTGGCTTATTTCCCTGCCTGGTACCTCGTAACACAAGGATACGAGTATTTATCCTTACTTCGAGACCATGACAAGTGATGTGTTGTCTGGCGCATATTTATTTATTTATTGATTATGGTGATGTCTGCCTCAGTAAAGTGTCACCGGAGCTTTTGAACAAAATGGATCGACTTCTAAATAACTGTATTCGTTTCATTTTCGGACTGCGCACGAACGATAACGTCTCTATTTACCACTCGAAACTTAACTGGTAGCCTATCCGTCAGCGTAGGTCCATTGGAATGTTAAATGTTCTCTTTTCTATTCTTTTTGATCCCAATTCTCCGTCTTATCTGAAAAGTAAATTCATTCTCCACATTGTCGTCAGCTGCGGTCTGAAGATACTCTTTCTCTTCTTACTCCCTCTCATTCTGCCGGTTTCATGTCTAGTTCTTGCGCTGTATCTGCGATTCGTCTTTGGAACAAACTTCCAGTTCCAGTAAGAAAATCTATTAGTAATTACAGCTTTAAAATGGCTGTTCGAAAGCATTACGGGACGCTGGTCACGCATTAAAGATGGGTCCTTGAGACACTGTGAGGTGAATGTGGTTCAGCGATGTTGAGGGTTCATACAGTGGGGTTTATATGGTTTAGCTTATATTTTATTTTTATTTTTGTTGCTGATTGTTGGTTTGTTGGCTTATGTATATTTATTTGGAGTGTGTGTTTTCTATATATATTTATGCATATGTCTTCTATTGATGTATGTTTATTCATTTATATGTATTCTATTTATGTATGTATATTCATATTTATATTTATGTAGGTATTTTTTTTGTTGTTTTGGTTTTTAATTGGGTATAATTTGCATTTGTTGTTGTTTTAAAGGAATGTATTCAGTTTAATCTCATGCACCGTGTTGAATTTATCAGTTTGATCGTATGGTTGACTGGTAGAGAATGCCTTTGGCATTAAGTCCGTCTTAATGCTGTCTTTTGCAAACCTCGAGCGCCCCGCAGAGTACGATAGAGGCAGATGCAAATCGGACCGAAATTACCTATCAAAAGTACACAAAATCGACGTTTCGTAGTCCCATAATCCCTTTTCGAAAAGTGGACCGATTTACCTAGTTACTTTTTTCCTTTAAAAATTAAAAAAGAACTTCGGCCGTGTTCCTGTTTTCGTTTTATTTTTAAACTATCAAATTAGTTTTCTGGATGTTTGAACACAGCGGAAAATTTAGACATTTTTTTCGATTTTTGAAGGTTCATTTCTCTTTTAGTAATTACTTTATTAAAAAAGGAAAACATAGGGACATGCCAATAGTGGCAGTAAATTTTTTGGGTAAAAAATATTTATGTACTAGCAAAATCCAGGGAGGAAACAGGGGACAACGTTTGTATGGAAAAACGGCGCTTCTGTATCCTCCTAAGACTGTGCCATAGCAAGTACGCGCACCATGGGAAGCCGACTTTAGAAATGCATAGACAAATGCAAATGGGTATTGTGGGCAAATTAAGTTCAAAGATCATCAGTTCAGTTCCCAGTGCAGTCATTTGTAAATGTTTACTTGTACTCGTATCCGTATCAATAATAAACAATACTAAAGGTTAAGCCGTAAATGATTGACAGCGTCTGTAGGGTAAACTCTACTATTTAGGTACCGTGGCCTAATAGCGCCCCAGGGGGCGTATTACAATTTGTGGCTACTGTCGCGGCGTGGCCGTTTACGGTACTAAGAGACGCTCACTTCGTATAGACTAAAACTTTAAGTGAGCATTTTAGTACCGTAAACCAGGGCTTGGAAGTTGGAACCGGTTTAAAATAAGGATAGTATGTATTCAACTGCAAATCTGCACCTCCAATCTGCCTTAGTGGAGTGGAGCTGAACAGAGTCTCTCAATTTAAGTACCTAGGACACTTTAAGCACTCAGCGACGGCCTTAAGGATGATATTGACGTAGATAGGGAGCGAAGGGCTTTGGCGGTCCGTGGTTACATGCTAGCCCGCAGATCCGCTCGTTGTACAGACCAAGTCAAAATTACACTCTTTAAGGTTCACTGTCAGAATCTGTACAAGGGCGGTCTGTGGGTGAATTGTACCAAAAGATCGCTAAATACCCTTCGTAACCAATACAATAATATCTTTAGGATGATGTTAAGACTTCCTCGCTTTTGCAGTGCTTCCGAAATGTTCGCACAGGCGAGACCTGACGCCTTTCAAGTCCTCGTTAGGAAAAAAGTGGCGTCACCTAACAGCTAATTATTCGAAACACTCTTATAACTCGAATAGTATTACGTAAGGTATTCATAAAACTCGAATACCAAAATCATACGAAAATGATACGCCCTACTCATGCATCATCAGCCTGGGCTGATCAACTTCACCTTGAAAGCTTGCCCGTGACTTATAAGAGGACTGAAACAAGTAAAGCGGGTAATAAAAGTTTCAGTCAAAAGTTATTGGCCTATCGCAGTCAGTGGAAAAATACTTTTATTTGTTGTTGTTCTTTTTGTTATTTTCATAGTAAGTTCTTCTCTCCACAAGAACTTTCTATTCCTAATGCCTTAACAAAAATATGAAGAAAAAAATTAACGCTATGAAATTGGCCGAGTCGTTCTTGAGTTTTAAAGGTTAAACCTCCTGTTTTCAGGAAAGAAGGGTAAGTCACTGTGTCAGGTGTATCCTGGGCAACGGGGAATAACTTCTGGAGACGCCATGTTCCCCCTTCGGGGAATACCGGGCAGCAGTCCTATTGAGGGGCCTCTTATAGCCCAGTGTTACGAAAAGCAGATAGGGAATTAAGCCAGGGGCGTCTCCCAGCACACCCAGACCCACGCTGAATTAGAAAAAAACATTTCCTGAATTGACCCGGCTGGGAATCGAACCCGGGAAACTACGCACACCGAGGCAAGAAACCGTGCTACAACGCACTTCGCGAATCGTGGCGTCAAAATGGAATGGCGGAAGTATCCCGCGGGTGGTCCCTTTAACCCAACCCCAGTAGATCCAGCGGGTTAGCCCCCCGATTGAGAACAAAGTTATCGTTAATTTTTTCTCTTATTTCTTTTTTTTTTAGTATCGGGCACGTCTGGTTTATTTGTTTCACGCAAACTGAAGGCCTTGGGCTTCACATATAAAATACTGCTACGCGAGTAATTTACTTTATTTAGAACAAATTGACCGAATCGGTCAATAACTTTGTTCTAAATCGGGGGGCAGGTCGGGGGACTATGATCCTCATTGCACTGATCTACTGGAGCAGGTAAAGTAAAGTAAAAATACATTTATTCATTTAAGCTTGTACAAATATCCCTGGACAAATAAATATCCCTGGACATTATTCCACACAGCGCCATCTAGCCCCAAAGTAAGCTAATTAAAGCTTGTGTTATGGGATACTAGACAACGGATAAACATACTTAAATACATTTTCTTTTTGTAAATACATACTTATTATACATAGGAGACACCCAGACCAGTACAAACAAACAAACAAACAAACAAACAACTTCTTTCTTAACCATTACACCAAGTCGGTCGTCAAACACTTAAGACATGTCAAATAAAAGTATGTAGGAATAATAATAATAAACGTAAATAAAATAGTACGTAACGTATACATAATGTGAATCTACCACCGGTTCGGACGTTGCTTCTTTTTTTTCACTGTTTGTATCGTATAATGATCACTGCTTTGAACTATAGAAATTTTACACGTAAACGCAAAGTCACTTGAAATTGTTTTTTTTTCCTGGGATAACATTATCACTAGAAATGTAGGTCTTACAATGTCTATTCACAGTATTTTCATTACGATTTACACTCAATTACTATTTTTAAAGTCACAAATATACGGAGCTCAATGTTTACTTGACGGCAGCGCCATCTTTTACAACAAATAAATTCAGAGTACATTCATTATGAGTAGAAAAATAATACAATATTGAGCAGAGGAGCAGATTATTTCTACTATGACCACAAACTCTTGTCGTCCAAGTAAGTAGTTCTCTACCTACATTTTAATAACCTTGTTTCTTTAACTCTGCTTCAATTGTACACTTAAACTTGTGAAGAGGTAGATCAACAAGACTTTGAGGTATTTTGTTAAAGTATTCAACAGATTGACTGGGAGTTTTCAGTTTGTTTTTATTTTTGGTATCTATTATTTTTATGAGTATCACTGTTTTTTTTGAACAGATGCAAGTTTTTGCGCACATACATTATGTTATCTAAAATATACTGAGCATGCACAGTTAAAATATCAATCTTCTTAAATACTTCCCTAAGCGAGTCGCGTGGTCTAAGTTTGTAAATGGATCGGATGGCTCTTTTTTGAAGTACAAAAATGGTGTTCTGCAGCTGAGCCCCACAACAGTAGACCATACGACATAACACTATGGAAGTAGCTAAAATATACTAGTCTTGCTGTTTCAATATCAGTCAAGTCTTATTTTTCTAACAGCACAAGCAGCGGAACTGAGTCTCCCTGCCAGGGCCGTTATATGCGGACCCCATTGTAACTTAGAATCTAAAGTTATCCCTAAAATACAGTAGAATTTTCAAATTCTGTAGTTACAATAGTATCAACCTGTTTCAAATTGGGCATAGAGAATTTGATGCACTTTGTTTTTTTTGCATTAAGTAATAAATTATTACTTGTGAACCAACATAGTACTTTTGAGAGAGTATTATCAGGAAACGGGCACACCATCAGGGTCCGTACTATCATCTCTTATAGCCAGTCAAGTTGATTTCCTAAACTGAGCGTAGCGAGCGATTTCCTAATATGATCTTTTATTTCCAGCCAGTCAGCGGTTACCTGTCAGTAATGCATCCTCTAGGCCAGATATTTATGTACTGACGAATTCGCTCGGTACTTTCAGTTTAGGAAATTAGACATGGTATTGCGGCCCCAGGCCCGGCCTCACCACAGAGGACGGCGTGGCAATACTGGTTTCTCCATACGAGTTCCGTCCCCATGCAAAAGTGGTTGAGGGCTGAGGGCAAAAGTCAGATTTCCGACTAAACCACGAGGTTCCCCGGACATCATCAGGATTTTTTTGACTAGAAAAAAGGGTAAGTGAAATAAAATATTATAAAATATTTTGTTTTTGTATATTTTGAAATAAAATAAAAAAATTGTAACGTAAGTTTTAGACAATACAGATATGGTTGATTTGAAAGTCTTAAATCGGTATTTTTTTACCCAATCTACCTAGTCTCTATTGCACTCACGTGGAAATACATTTGCGGATGCATCTGCCAGAGTCCGCGGACGCATTTGTTGATGTGTAATGTGAAGGAAGTTTAACAGACGAAGACAGACAGAGTTACTTTCGCATTTATGATATTAGTATGGATAGTAAGGATTACTAATTGATTATTCACACCTTATGATGGCGGCAAAAACAGTGCCAACTAATTTTATTGCCATCTTTTGTCGAAAAAATACATTATGTAAACTGTAAGTGAATGATGACGGAAATAGCAATCTTTTAATGCCATCTAGTGTCAAAAAGATCACGTAATTAGTACATTAATTGTTTCCTAGATGGCGGTAAAATAATTAGTTTATCTGCAGGTCAATAGATGGCGGTAACAGCAATCTTTATTATGCCATCTAGTGTCAAAAAGACCACATAATTAGTACATTAGTTATTTCCTAGATGGCGTTAAAATTATTCGTTTTCTACACACCAATAGATGGCAGTAAAAGCGTTTATCGGTTTACACACAAATAGCAGGCAGTGATGTAAGTGAACTAAACGCTCGCGTGGACTAGTAAAGGTGCTAGATTACGCCATAGATCATATTTTATCCATGCTTACGCTAATCGACTTACCCTGAATACATTTTAAATAAAATCTCCTTTTTTGAAAAAAGACGACAGGCTTCGCGTAATGTGCGTAGCGCGGTTTCTCACCTTGGCTTGCGTAGTGTCCTAGGTTCGATTCACAGTCAGGTTACTTCAGAAACAACTTTCTAAATTGGTTAGGGCCTGTGAGAGTACTTAGTTAACTACATCATTACGTTTTCTATGTTGTTGTGTAAACTTGAGAGGAGGCTGCTTATAAAGAAAACCGTAACATGAATTAAATAAATATCTGGGACACTAAACACCAAGATCATCTGACCCCAAACTAAACAGAGCTTATACTATCGGTGTCAGAGACTAGGGTCTCCTTCGTTTTATTAAGAAAAAATTACCAAATAATCATTTCCCAAACAATTTTTTGCAAAATTTCATTTACCAAATTGTCACTTAGAAAATAAATTTTTCGCAAATAATTGTAACGCAAACCTCATGTTTGCCAAGTTAACGTTTGGACAAAAGCTAATACCAAATAATATTTTATTCAATTTTCATTGGGTTCCCTTTTATTGCCGAACTTTTTTTGTCATAATATTAAAATGCAATAACATCGATTGGCAGAAACTTCGTTCCGCCTAAAATCTTGTGGCATCCACTTATTTAATATTATTCTAAACGCATAAATTTGTAAGACAGAATCATCTTTAAAGTTCAATTTCGATAATAATCAAATGGCAGAAATTACATCCTAGCATACTTTTCTTATCCATAAAATTAAAAGGCAGAACTATCTTAATTCCTCAATACTCAATTCTTTATTGCATTTCACAGTGTAGTACAATATCCTAAAATATATTTAAATAGTGCACCATGAACCCTGTCGGGCACAACAAAAATGAAGAGGAAAACCAATTAAATTATAATGCAACAAAATAATATTAAATTATAACTAATTATTAGGTATCTAGATACTCGCTATAGATTATAATTTAGGTATTTTAATAGATTATCATTACTTAGGGTATAAAAAATATTTTCATTATATATTTATATCAATAGTTTGGTTTTTAGTATTACTATTCACTCCTCACTTGGGGAAATTGTATGTATCTATTTCTGCAACACCGACGACCTGGCCGACCAAGACGCATATGGCGTGACGAACTGAATGTCTTCGCCGGGAATTGGTGTTAAAAGGTCAAAGTTAGACGTATGTAGAAAGGGGTGGACCTCACGACCGCTTTCCACCAGATGGAGTGAGGTCATCTTGACGGGGAAAAAAATGGAATACCAAATTCTGAAGTGAACTATCGTATTTATTTAATTTTTTATCTTCTAAAAAATATTTTAGTGTAGTAGCATTATGTACATATTGTTAGTTTATTTTTGAGGTCATTAAGTTCTTATTGTTATTTATGTTCTTACGGAATCTGGTAGTTTATTATAGATTTTTATAGACATTACTTTATGGGCTGGAAGAGTGGTGTTTCATTCTAGAGGTCGGTAGAGCTAGTTTATTTCTGTAGCGAAGTTGATGTATTTTAGGTTAGGGTATTTTCGAACGAACTTTAATATTTCTAATTTTCATTTGATCAAATGTTTCAGTTGTAAAAGATATTTTACGGCTATTTTTTTTATAATTCGGCAGCATCCCCAGAGCCTGATAAACATGCGGGATGTTGTTAAATAAAGATATAATTTATGTTTGACACAACGGAACGGAACGACAATCAAGGAAAAGTGTGTTGAACCCTGTTCAACACACTTTTCCTAGATTGTCAGGATATATTCCAATAAAAGCCACAACTCCTTTTTTCACGTATTTATTTTAAACGCTCTCTTGAACAGGGGGCTCGTATCCTTCCGGGCGTTCAGACTTATCGCCGGCTTCCCGACCCTTGCCGCTGCCGCCTTCGCCGTGCAACTCCATGAGCTTGGAAATCTCGAACCGAGGCCTCTTGAGAACCTTCACCTGTGAAGATAAATAGACTTAAGCTCAGGTGGTAAGTGAGGCTTACGTTTATAAATATGGATGTTTTCTCAGCGATAAATCAAAAGGGAACATGAGTTTTCATCACGTTGGATATCATTGCGAGCTAGGTGGATCATCATGAAAATGTTTACATATCCTAATACTACTCCTAAACTTAACTCTAAACTAAACTCCTAAACTACTTCCTAAAATTTTAAAAATGTGTATTCTAACATCAATTAAAAGCACTTAGAATAATTACATATAGAAAGAAAGTCTGCGCGCCCATTTTGAAGCACATTAATAAATTGAAGTTGCAGTGTTCATTACAGCTCCGCAATGTTCAATGTCAAAGCGCGCCGCACGTAAGCAAGTAATAGTCGCGCATGTGTGGATCGGATTAGTGCTTCATTTTTGACGGGGCGGTTGTATGAAGACTATCCTTCTATACATTATTATTTTAAGTAAAAGCATTAATTTAAAGTGAATATTACTTTAATTAAAAACTTTTCATCGGTTCATTCAAACACAAGATAATAGGAAAAACCGGACCTTCGGAACCTTCACGAAACACCAGAAATTCTGACATCCAATTTTGCAATTAGGTATATGGTTTATTTTCAGAGCAATCACGAAAATTCCAGTACACTTAAGACGTTCGGTCGGAGAGTTCCTAGCTTCATAACCTAGAAAATAATATAATAACAAAATTCGATCTTAAGCAGTCAACCTAGGATTCTAAATTATCCTTCGACATAAACAGCTTCTTTCCCGATACTTGTACACAGATATCTTGCAGTATGAACCCTCACCTTTCTGATGCAAACATCCCGGAGCGGGTAGATTCCGTGGCAGGCCTTCTCGATGTCCTTAGCAATAGAGTCCGGGATCAGCTTGTTGACGACTTCACGGAGCTCAGAGTTAGCGACGTCACGGGTGATGATCTCACACATCTTCTTTCTGATGGCTCGGACCTGTGGCACAAATGGCAGTTTGTAAGTGCTGGTGCTGATCTTACAACAAATGATTGGACATCATAGTTGTTGTGTGGAATGTAGCATCGTCACAACTAGCCAGCTGTTTGAGATCGCGAGCCGCGTTTGTGTCTGTGCGTTGTTCTCCGCAAAAGGAGAAAGATTCGGTTGGTAGGACGCGGCGCACAACACAGACTGCGCCGCGGAGACAGTGCGGTAGGGTTGATACTAAAACTGGGATAACATTCTAGAGATGAAAAGAACAGCTAACTATACAGGGCTATTTTATTAACACCATTTAAATTTAAATATGAGGATCTATGGAGAAAATGGCAAAATACGTATTTTTCTGTTTAACAACCTTCAGTACTAAACTGTCGAGTTATTTATGTTATTATAACTACTCAAAGGTATGATAAAAACACTAGTTTCGTTGACACTGCGCGACGTGAGTGGCAGCGGGCTCGCAGTCTCTTCAATTCCCCGCCCGCGCTTTATTCAGAAGTTGAAATTTAAATTTGAATAAGTAACCACGCCGCACGAGTAATCTGTTCGAAAAAAATATAATAATGTAATTTATTAAGTTAGAAAGACCTTCCCTTTTTTTAAAAAAGCTGTCTTCGATTGAAGCTTTGTCTGAGAAAATTTTGGATGGTGTTTATAAAGTAACCCTGTATACATAATAAGCAATAGACGTACAAACCTGTGTGTGCTGGGCGTAGCAGGTCTTGCGCTGGCTCAGGGAGTCCTTGTTGGTGAATCCGATGCAGAACACTCGCAGGAGATATCCGTCAGTGGTCTTCACGTCAATGTTGGCTTCCACAAGGGTTTGCCATTTCTTGACCATCCATCTAGAGGAATTAAGAGATTTTAGGATCATAATTACAATACTTATATTCAAATTATAATACTAATGAACACAACTGGTGGTACTTACTAATAGTAAAATGAAAGAAAGCTTATTAATAGCAAGCTAAATATAAAGTATATAGTCTGTCCTACTGCTAGGTAAAGGCCTCAGTAATAATAATAAAGTGATCACTTGAATGGGTTGATAATCACAAACCCCGGGTATGTTACAAAACACACTTTGCCCCATCTGAGATTTTATCCCGGGACCACCAGCCAACCACAAAATACTTTTACCACTCAGCTGTTGAGGCGTTTTTGTACAGCATTATTTTCAATATGAATTACAATAATTTACAAGAGAGGAAGATTATTTCTACACTAACTTTGACCTAATTTAACCTTCTGTAACTGAGGTGGTAGTCTGTCAGACACGCCACTTGCGACGTTGCCAAACTGCTGTATCTTAAGAGCATTTGTAATACTAAACTAACACAAAAAAAAGTTTTAGGGCTTGATTTTTCTTTCAGATGTCGGAACAAAAAAAAGTCTGATGGCTCTACAAATCGTGACAGTAGCGGAAACCCAGCCTCCAGGGTCAGCAGGAAGGAAGCTTTGCAACTTGAGCGGAAGTAAATTAAAAAGACAGACCAGATAAAACTGTTTTGCTTGCAAAAAACCAATATGCCTGCAGTTTTCTTCTCCAATTTGCAAAGCATGTCAGATTTAATGATCTAAAATAAGGTTCACTTAGAGATTGATTTATGCCTAATTGAACCGTAGGATATCATTGTTTTTTTTATTTTCCCCTCAAACATAGGCTATAAAAGGGAACAACATTATTAAACAATAGAAAATTACGTTATTTTATTTGTAATCTTTTTTTTTGTATTTTTGTGCTTAAAAGTCCCAAAATTTGATCTCATTAAATTAATAAATAATTAACTGATCTTTTATTTCAAAAGATCCTTTTTCCTATGTAACAAATGAATATACGAAAGAAATTTTATATTCAGTTTTTTAAATAAATCATATTTAAAATCACGTCCGACAGACTACACCTCAGCTGAATGTTAACAATAAATTCACCCCAGTTGCAGAAGGTTATGAACATAGTCAATAATTAAAATCTTATGTATAATTTATTTGTAGCAGTGACACAAAGGACCCCTGCATATTGATACGGAGGCACTACATCATGAGACAGCATTCAGTTTATGCAGCTTGAAACGATACAAAGGCCATAAGGCAGTCTTCATATAGCTGGGCTGCAATATGTACATGACCAGAAAGACAAACCTATGGCTCCCTTATGAGCTTTGGCTGTCTGCCTACTTGTTTTTCAAGCTAAGAAGCTACTGAACCCTAACCAGCAGTCTACGCAAACGATAGTCGTTAGCATCTGTAGTAGTTGTAATGAATTCAATTTCACAACTAGAAAGTTATCACCTTTACTTAGAACACAATCATACATAATTTGAGGCAACATAAACTTTAAGATGAAGATTTAGATACACACCTGAGTTTGTCAGTGGTGAGGTCCATACCGTGGAAGTTGCAGAGCACATTGCGGCCCTGCACGTCCTCAGCGATGAGGCGGAACTTGCGGAACGATCTGTGAGGATGGGCACACTGTTTTATATTGGATTATCAGCTGTTCTAACATGTGGAAGGAATACAATAAAAGTTTTCACTAATTTAGTAACATAATCCACTTAAAAGTAAGGCAAAATCATCATCATAAACATTATGTAATAACTACAGTTAATGAGTGTTGGTTGGCTTAATCACCATGCTATACCCAATACTCTACCTAAGGGCCTAAGATGCGCGCCTCACGAGAAAAAATCCTCCAATCAAATTTCGTCATTTCTCAATTTTGTCCACAAAAACAATAGCGAAAATTTACTGGAGTATTTCTTGTCTACTCTTCTCGTGAGGCGCTGGGCTTCAAAGCCCCGCTGGGATTCAAACCCAGGAAATAGACTTTGGGCAGAGCACTTTTCTCACTTGATGGTGCAAAATGACATTCTGTCGTATCCTGAGATGCAGTTTACATATATTTAATGCATGTAGCAATGACACAAAGGGCCTATTTACATATGTATAGAGGCACTATATTGTGTGACAGCATATACTATCTGCAGTTTGAAACGATATAAGAGCTACAGTAGCTTTTATATAGCTGGACTGCAGAAAACTTCAATAAACATTAGTAGAACCTGATTGTAACAGCTCAAAGCTAGGAACTACAAGCAATGTTTCTTTCACACTAAGTACACATGGGTAACTTGCACCAAACATCTCTCTGAAGTTGTCTCACACATGCGCAATGCTTATTTGACTATATAAGAAAGGAATGCAGGATTTGTCTAATGTTCAGGGTGGACTAGAAGTTTGGCAAAACCGCTACATGTGGTCTTTTTTCCATAAATAAATTTGAACCAATTATCAATTATTAATGTTCTTACCTTTCAGCATCAGTGTCGGCTTGAAGGTCAGCCAGCGACACTTCAAAGACACGTCCCTTCAGACCCTCGGACGCGATTTTAGTACCCTTGAAAAATTAAGGTTGCTTTGGTTAGTATTGAGCTAAAAGGGATGTTTCTTTGGACAAGATTAGGCCATGTCAGCAGTAAATCAAAAGGGAACAAAATTTTCATCAGTTCTGTGTCATTGCGAGCTAGGTGGATCATCATTTCAGATTATTTCGGTAACTTCGAAGCCATTTAGAAAATACCACATGGTACTAAATTTTGAATTTTTCCATACAAAAGCATCACCAAGGTTGAGGTTCTTGGATAAGGTGCAGTAAAAGTATCAAAAAAAACTACAAATTTGGAAATTTCAGACACGCCGGTGCCAGCAAGGTTACATAAAGTAGGAATAAATAAACACATCGACCATGTGAATGTAAAGTTGAATCATTTCTAACACCACAAGGCACCATGTACAAAAAACATTTTGAGGTTAAAGATATACAAATTGAAGGCAACTAACCTGGGTACGGTTGACGAGAGTGGTTCCCACCTGCCTTTTATTGAACATAGACGGAGCCTTGACATCGTACCAGTCTTTACGTGTGAACGGGTCAACACTGAAAACAAATACAGTATTGTAGTCTAACCTCAAGCAAAGTTCACTTTCCGAGAATTTAACTTTGATAGATTTAGGTCAGCCGGTAGATTACAAGAATTAAGATAAGCACAGTATTCAGGTGTATGGAACCGTAATGGAACCAATGTAATATTTGAGACTAGAAATAAATCACACAAGAAAAGATCACAGTTACACGAGACGTCTATGTTGAATCTTTAAATACTTTATCAATCACAATAACTAGGCCACAAGTAATGCGTTTAATAAATAGAATAACGAATAAACTAACAAATTTCACGTTTATTGCAGACTTACATCTTCTTCTTTACTCCCTTTTTGCCACCTTTCGACAGGCCTTTATTTTTACCGACCGCCATGTTCACACACAAACTTAGGAAAGAATTATTTTGTTTGTGGTCGAACAGCCGTCAAACAATTTGTCTATGCTTCTCACATTTGCCACAGATAAGAATAAAAAAAACGACAATATAAAGTCATGGACAGATATTAAGGCTATTCCAAAACACTTTTCGCAGAGTGATTTTCACCCTCGTCGATTAGAGAGACAAAACGAAAAAAAACCTTCGTCTGACAGCTGTCAGGTGAATTTTATACAGGACTTGCAGCTGAAAAACGAGCCAAACGAGATAAGTAGTAGGAAGGCTGTACGTCTCTTTTTAATAGGGTGACAAAAAGATCTTTGCTATGTGGGACATCGCATGTTGCAACTTTTTTTAAATTAATTAGAAAACGTATAAAGAGTTATTATTGGTTTCTGTTATTTGGTCGATTTTAGCCAAAAATTAAGTTTTCATATGTATTTAGGTAGGTATCTACCTACAATATGGTATTTTTTTTTAAATATTTAGCAATAGACGATTACTGAGAGATGTATGGGTTGATTACGAAATAAATAATACAAACAGTACACAAAACAAACACTTTGTATATCGGCGTTTATTTGTAAAAGCTGAAAGTACAAAAGTTAAAGTCAAAGTTAAAATATTTATTTACAGATAATGTTAGTACATTTGTTAATAACCGAAATATCAAACATGACTAAACAAGATTATAAAGTTTCTGTCTAAGTCCAATTTACGGCTGAAATTTCGCAACGAATTTAATTAAGTTTGATAAAATCTCTTAAATTCAATCCAATTGTAGTTCATGTGACTCTTCATTATAATTATGTCCATTGTACAGGATGGGGCGAATAAAACAAATGCTTCAATTTAGTCGGAAACAGTTGCTTTAACATTGACAACATAACGATTTTGCTTGTGTGTTCAAAACCCTTATTTGATTTTTTATCTTCCTTGCTAATTCAGATGCAAACAACTGTTCGCTACACCTACCTCAAAAGCAAACTTTGTAATTTTCTGCTTTACTATTTTACATTGTGTATACTGCTGAGCCATTTGTGTCGGTTTTCTTCATTGCTCGGAAGACTTTAATTATTAATACCATACAGTTAATAGAACCTTCCTCGACCACAAGAATTCATGGACACAATAGTTATTAGATTTATAATGATGTTACTATTGAAAAGATACATTGCATCTACTATATTATTCACTTGGGCAAGCATAAACGCAACACTTTTTTACCATTTTAAACTGTTGTTATGCGAAAGAAAGTAAAAATGTTATTTGACGAATACAAACTGTCCAATCTATCACTGCCATGCTGCCATGACATTTTTAGGGGTTCCCAGTAGAAAATTAAGCAAAATATAGTTTTGATAAAAAAAAAAATACATTTGAGTAATAACAAAATTTACGTGATTAAAATACAGTGACCTAAAATTCAATTAAATGGCATTCGAACACAAGTGTTTCAACGAAGATTATTGAGTCTACATTTTTAATCAACAACATTTTTTTAGTCTGGCATGATGAAAGAACGAGATACACGGCCACTGTGGTTACTATCTCTCTCGGCTCGGGTTAACATCTGTAAAAAGCATAATCAAAAATACACCTTGACAGCAAGCAATACAGTTCATTTTCGTAAATGGAATTTCTCAGAGTTCTCAGTCCTGCTTGTATATTAAGTCCATGCTCCAGCCAGACACCGGTAAAATTCGCACTTGTCAGAGTGATAAACGACACCCGAACCCGTTCCAAAACAACTGGGAAACTATCCTGTCACTCCAGTCAGGTGACAGCTCGGTCGGCCTCGCTTTTGACCGTCAGCCTTGACATTGCCAAAGCTTTCGACCGTGTATGGCATCGTTCGCTTCTTTCCAAGCTTCCGGCATATGGTCTGCCACCTCGCCTATGCGACTGGGTCGCCGTATTTCTGGAGGGACGTAGAATTCACGTCATTTGCGATGGTCGAATATCACGCTTTCTCCAGATTAATGCCGGAGTGCCGCAGGGCTCCGTCTTGTCACCGACATTGTTTCTTCTGCATATCAATGACATGTTATCTCTTGGTAATATCCATTGCTATGCGGATGATAGCACGGTCCACGCGCGTTATTTCGAGCGCCCTTGGGCAAAGCAGACTGACATCGAGGAGAAGAGGTGAAGTCTTGTTGTTGAGCTTGACGGAGTGTTGGACCGCATTTCAGAATAGGGTGCATGCAATCTTGTCGAGTTCAATGCCAAGAAAACGCAGGTGTGTGCATTCACAGCAAAGGCGTCGCCGTTCCTTTCCCATCCGACTCTTCAGAGCACCCTGCTATCGATTAAGGATAGCCTGAACATCCTCGGCATGGATGTTCGTAGCAACCTAAACCAACGGGACTACATTGAGAGCGTCATTAGAACTGCATCCCGTAAACTCGGAGTCCTGAACAGTATAGAGTAGCCCTCTATGGTGTTGAGACGTGGACCATCAAGGCAGCCGATAGACAGAGAATTGACGCATTCGAAATGTGGTATTGGCGTCGTATCCTAAGAATACCATGGACGGCCCGCCGCACAAACGTCTCAATCCTAAGAGAGCTGAACATAGAGGATGCTCAGCGCCTGTCTACAACCTGTTTGCAACGTATAAACGTTGCAAACAGGTTGTAGACAGGTTGCAGTATTTTGGACATATTGCACGAAGGAATGACGACCATTTGGAGCGCCTGATAGTGACGGGAAAAGTTGAAGGTAAAAGACCTAGGGGTCGAAGTCCCAAGCGATGGGCAGACCAGGTGTCGCAGCAACTGGTGATCCCGGTCAGTGCTGCCCTACAGCAAGCAACGGAACGCAACGGTTGGAGCAGCTGGATAGACAAAATCAGAAGGAGTCACGATTCTCAGCATTGAGGGAAACGACTGAAGAGAGAGAGTTCACAATGTTTACAAATTAATAAAAAAATATCTACCGGCTAGATGAACAAAATATTCTAATGAGTTGCTTAAAAAAAGGTTTATTATAAAAATATAAAAAAAATAAAAAAATTGTTACCATACCCAATTTCATCGGGCTCCAGACACCGGTAGAATTCGCACCCGAAACCTGTTCCGAAAAAACTGGGAAACTGTCAAGTGACAGCTCGGTCATCTTCGATTTCACTCGGTGTCAATTTGGATCGGGTTCGAGTGATTTTCACACAGAGTGTAATTTCCACTCGATGCTCGTTGCTCTGTCTCTTTATAATCAACGAGCGTGAAAATCACTCAATGAAGAGCGATTTGAACCGCGCCATAAGTATCCATTATGGCGTTCGTTCGTTGTTTTTCTTAAGTTTTCTTGTCTTTTAGACAGCACAGATTAAACAAATTTGACAGTTGGGTTGTCAAAAGGTGACGTCTGACATTTTTCTCCAATTTGTCAGTTTGACTTGTGGTAACGAACGGTTAGGTTGTCTCGTTCGAAAGGGAGACGAGCAGTTTTTAAAAAAAATATTTTGGAGTTTCACTCGTATTGGTGCCCCCGGAAAATACCATTTTATACATTAGTATACTATAAACTCTCATCTGACAAAGCAGTGTTGCGTATATTCAATGTTCTGCTAGTTATTAATAGACGAAATTAAAATGGGAGCCAAAGTGTCTAGAACAGACTTTGAATGGGTCTACACAGAGGAGCCGCATGCAAGCCGCCGGAAAATCATTTTAGGTATGTTATTACGTCATGAGTATAAGTAAACTGTGTTTTTTATTGCCGTAGCTACTAAGAAGCCTAATCTCGACATCGCTGCCGATGCCGATGCTGATGATAATCTAGATTCTAGATGTAAAGAAAAAATCGAATTTATGCGGTTTTCGGTATCATTGTGATTATTTATCGGGGAGCTCTTGATCCTTGGTTGATCCTGTCTACTACCTACGCTACTAGTCGTGGGTTCGATTCTCAACTAGGAAAAATCATTCTTGTCACTAACATTGTGTTTGCTCTTTTTGGGTGTCTTAGACTATGTATTTCCCTTCACTTCATAAACACCACATACACTATACCTATTTGTGTGTTTATCCATTGCGTTTTCGGTTGCCTCTGAGTGCAACACTGGAACATTTGACCATGTTTCAAAATTACCTGATGAAATGCATTGGCTATAAATGCTATATCTTGTAAA
Organism: Udea olivalis; assembly: GCA_947369235.1. Classification (NCBI taxonomy): domain Eukaryota; kingdom Metazoa; phylum Arthropoda; class Insecta; order Lepidoptera; family Crambidae; genus Udea; species Udea olivalis. The sequence continues at coordinate 3,342,607 of OX376370.1, forward strand.
AAAAAACTACTGTTTGGGATTACTTATGTTGCAGAAGGGCTACTAAAGGCTATTAGTTTCTTAGCACATACCGTCCTGTATGTAACATTTAGTTTGCAAATATAGGTATACCTACTTTGACCTAAGAACCATTTTGCAATGGTTTTGTAAAGGTGGGTGAGTACACCTCTGTACAAGCCATGCTTATTTTAGGAGTCAGATGGTCCCAAGTAAAAGTGTCCTAGATTTTATTATGTGTAATATTAATTATGATAGATCACTGATAAAGACAGCTGTGTTTCACAGGTGTTGACACCTTATCTGTGAATCATACAATAACAAAAGTGAGGTGTAGCCCCTAATGTAAACATTTGTGTTGTTTGATTTCCTAGAACCATTACTTAATTGGCCAAAATAAACTGTTCAGGAAACTGTACAATAAACTAGCATATGGGTATTGCATTATTGTAACATATTATTATTAATGTAGATGTTTGTTTTTCTTATCGAATCCATTCCGGCCAGTTATATATATTTCGACCAGCTGCCACTCAGCGGTTTACTCAGCCACGAGAACTGCATTGTCCGTGGCGTTGTTGAAGTCCTCCAGTGTGCAGGTGGAAGGTCACGCAGGACACGACAATAGGTGTGCCATTGTTTGTGGAGAAGCTCAGAGAGTTGTGAGAGCTGAAACCCCACTTGGACATGTTCTCCTTGCTACGGCCGACTTGGGTCCACCAGAGTCGCTTATGAGATTTCCATGTTAGCCAAGGTAGAAGCTTCTAAAATAGCCTAAAAGTAAGAATAACTTAAGTTGTATGAGTTCAATGATTCATCATTTTTGACATATACATACAAGTTACGTTGTCATACGTCTTCCCATATGTCGAATTCTTTCACATTAGCTGCCAGGCTATGGAACTCGCTGCCTAATAAAATTAAATTGTCAACCAGTAGGTTTTCCTTCAAAAGAGCAATCCATAAATTCTTCATAGATAAACCTTAACTCATTTAACCAAACCTCTCTCCTTTCAAGGCAATATTTTAAAATTTAGGTACGATATTTAATGTATGTATCTTTAAATTCATGTATTATGATTATGTATGTGTAATATGTATAATTTTGGTAAAAGTAGGTATGTTTTTTGTATTAATAGTATATTTTATTTCCGGTTTTATGAGACACCGCCAACACGATTTCTGTTTCGCCCAGTGGTTGACTGGTAGAGAATGCCATTAGGCATTAAGTCCGCCAATTGTACTTTTTCTTTGTGCAATAAAGAATAAATAAATAATAAGTTAAAATTAAAGGAAAAATGCCTCAGTTCATTACTTCTAGCAATATCTTTCATTATTTTATGTTACTTCCCAGCACTTTCAAAAATAAATAACTGGATGAAAATGAGGAATCTTTGAACTCGTAAAACTTGGCTTGTGGCAGGCAAGCCTACGACTTTTGTGCCATAATAACTATTGCTCGGATTGCTCCGTATGACAGTATGACATCGGAGCCTTCAAGAAGAGAGTGTATTATTCCCATATTAAAGGCAAGCAACGCATCGGTGACACCTCTGGTGTTGCAGTTGTCCATGGGCGGAGGTTTGCTTGTTTGGGGTGAAAAAAAAGAACTCATTATATGTGCCCTTTTTTTCTCGTTGGCTGGTATTTTCAGACAAAAGCCCAAAATGTATGGAGCCAAAATGATCTCCTTTATGAGCTAAAAAATGTTTATTGTTTCTTCCTAGCATCACAATTTTTGGGTAACCTCATATTTGGCCATCAATGTTTCAAACAGGGTGTCTAAGGAAAACCAGTATTTGAAAATAATACCTTTTGACTTGATCCATAAAAGCAACACTAACGCATTCCACAATAATATTTTGTGTTGTAGCAGTATAGTAATACAGAAAGAGTAGTATTCAAAATTCAAAAATGCTCTATTCAAGTAGACCATAAATTTACAATTATTTTGAATCATCATTATAAATTGAAAATTTAGCTATAGGATAAACATACATAATATTAATACAATCTATATATTAAATATAATACGTACATATAATGTGACTACCACCGGCGTGGGAAGTCTGATTCCACTGAGAAGACCCGGCAAGAAACTCAGTGCTCTATTAATATAAAATACCATCTTTGATAGAAATACATAGAAACTAGTATTGTCGTCGTCTGCTGCTGCTGCTGCGTGGAGTCGTCTACGAAATCTTACCTTAAATGTGCATAATCTATTGTTGCCATTTAAATAGACCCTAATTTAATTGACGTCACATCTTCAATTGAAACGTTTGTGCGTATTCTAATTGACTGTGACTGAGTAGAGTGAATCAATATGCATTAATGTTGCAACAAGCACAGCTAACATTTACCATTTGCCACTGATGAATATTGAAATGCAACAGAGACATAGCTCCATACAAGTGGATGTGACAGATACACTAACGCCTGTGTGCGTGAGCCATAGCTTCACCACTGGCCGAGCCGTTATAAGCCAGATTATCTCCGTACGCGACGAGGCCAGGCCTCTTTCACTCCATCTACTCGCGCGCGATAATTACCTACCAGTGGCCGGGTCTGAACTAAGGTTGTCAACAGCTGCGTAGAGCATTTGTACGCGAATCTTGCAGTGAACTGACGCGATGACGTACTGTTGGTACTGACTACTGACATCTATATCGAAAGAGTCCTGGCAATATATGTCTGTCACACGACAGCACGCGTTTTTAATTGAGATAATTGGTAATTTTCTATGCAGTGATTCGTCGGTAGTACTACAAATTGTATGAATGAAAACTGTAGGAAGAAATTTTTTAGTAAGAGTGATCATTCGGATTTTGAGAATTAGAAACAGAGTAGTTCCAATTATCGGAGTCGAAAATTTAGGTGCACTTTGGCGCATCCTGTAGGGGTGTCACCTGTCACAGCGTGGTTGTTTAAGCTTTGGTCTCTCTGGTCCGTTTATTGCTCACTAGCTTTACGTCATCGTCAGTGGCTTAACGACCGACTTGGTGTGACGACCGACTTGGTGTTATGGTTAAGAAGTTGGCTACTACACCAGAGGTCGCGGGTTTGATCCCCGCACAGTACAAACATTTGTGTGCATGAACATGTCTGTTTGTACTGGTCTGGGTGTCTCCTATGTATAATAAGTATGTATTTACAAAAGAAAATGTATTTAAGTATGTTTATCCGTTGTCTAGTATCCCATAACACAAGCTTTAATTAGCTTACTTTGGGGCTAGATGGCGCTGTGTGGAATAATGTCCAGGGATGTTTATTTTATTTATTTATTTATTAACTAAAGAAAGAAATTATTTAATTCTAAATATGTACGTCATTATTTTAGCATATTGGTCTACCTGTAATACATTTTACTGTGACAATAAAATATCTTTGAAGTTAATTTGTGTGTACATCATTAATCAATTTTATCTTTCTTTTTAATCTTTTATTGAGCTTATCAATTATAAAGATTCCATTACATTCACATGAATTATAACCGATTACTTATCTCACGTTTCTCTAATATCTTTAAATCAATAAATACGCCAAATTGTATCTCTTATCGATGATAGTGAAAATTTCGCCGAAATCGTTATTAATTTATCAATTTTTCATAATTTATGAACTTGAGCATAATTATCTCTAATAGATATTACATAAGAATGAAAATAATTATGTAGAACTATAAAATTGAAGTTCAAGGAAAGTCAATGTTTACTCTACAGTCTACATTAATATCATATAACATAATTTATCGTTATACAGGGTGGTCCAAACATACACGTCAATATATTTTTTTAGCTTTCTCACACTCTGGGGTATCCGAAAATACCTCATGTATGTTACACGATTTTTTGTAGTTTTCGAGTTAAGAATTTTATTTACGAATTTTTAAAATTTCTGGGTTGGGTCACTTTTTTGGTCACTGTAACAAGATCTGTCGAGATAAATGCCTGTTTTCTTTTTCTTTATTAGATGAATAATAGCTCTAAAAAAAAAATATGAAGTTGAAAAAGTTAGAAATGCTGTTTTCTCCCTGAACTTTGAAGGCCGTTTTAATAAAAAGTTGCCTAAAATGTTTCATCCAAATCTTTTTCAAAAACTTCACTACACTTAACTAATTACCATGTAAATTTCAATGAGTTACCTACTTCAACATCATACTTAAATTTTCATTCAAAATGTCAGAAGTGTAAAATTCAAGTAGATAGCGTCTTTTTAGCATATTTTGATGAATTGTCGAAAAAATATCAACCATCGTCGTTGTGGAGTACCTATTCTATGTTAAAATCTACATGAATATGAAGCATGAAGTGCACGTCAAGTAAAGACATTCACAAATTTGACATCGTTCCTGAAACGCTTATCCAGTGGTCTTATGAAGTCCAAAGTATTTACGGCTCAGGAGAAGGAAACTTTTTTAAATAATGCTCCCAATGAAAAATACTTGTCGACCAACTTTTGTGATTTTTATTTTATTAAGTAAAATTTTCAAATGTTTTTGTACTAAATTGACTATTTTTCTCGCACTCGAAGTGAAAAGTACAGTTTGCACCTCGAGACTAAACGCAAACTTAATATACCCTCGGTTTCATTGACTCCCTCGACCTCTGGTATTTATTTATTGTTTCATTTAGTCCCTCGATATAAAATATTATACTATTTAAACCTCACTTGTCGACGATTTTTCCGTCAGCGTATCACTACCGACTTTTAGTATCTCCGCGTGACGCGACGACTCGTAAAGATTGTTTCGTTGAAAAAGAGTTCAGGGGCCTTCTTTTATTACAATCGCATAATTATATCCTGTCAAGTTAATTCCCTTAACTGGGGGTAGCGAGCAATTTCGTCAGTAAATATCCAGCCTAGAAGATGCCAGATACCCGAAATTGCTCGCCACGTTCATTTTAGGGAATGAACTTGACAATTTATAAGGGATTGATTGACAATACGTTGACATTTTGTTCACATTCAGCCATTAAACTATTTTCACTAAATGATGATATACCTGACATGTCTCATTGTTCCGTGGCACGCATACTATTACAAACTAAATAAAAAGAAACTGGCAAAAGAAAATGTTATTAACTAATAAAAAACTATTGTCCTTTTGAATCTTATCAAGTAAATTATTGTTAGTATTATTAACTGTTAATAAATGAAGTAAATTAAATTAATATATCTTTACAAAGCCTGATGCGTGAAAAGGAACGCCATTCAATAGTGTATTGACACTACTGAATCGACAAAAAATCGACGAATAGGAGCGACCATTTTGTAATCACGTCATTAGCATCAGTACGGGTGCGTCTGCCTGTGCTATTTTTTAACGATTATTTTCGAGATACGGCGTTTTATTCTATAACTTATTATTAGCCATAACCCGTTTATTGAGAATTTATTTAAAAATTTAAAATCGGTAAATCCTATTCCATTTCCTTTGCCAATTCGATTAAATTACATTCGTTACATGATTACATCACTATAATTGACAATTATGAACTGTCAGGGATATCATCATACGGCGGAAGTAGTGTAATAACGCTGCAATAATATTGCCGTGTAGTGGAGTTCTACTTCTATGAGAGTATTCAATTACGTGGCACGACGATAATTTATATTTATCGCCGCGGTAAAATGTAACAACTTTCTAACTAATCGTACCTATTATTAAAATTACTTTTTTCATTCTTAAAAACCTGATAAGCTACCAACTTTCCACATAAACATGTATGTCACACATGATGGATGTCACGTAGACATATAATAAGTATACTTATTAAAAGTAATCGAGTATGACATAATATACTTATGATGAAGAGTCCATTTTAGATAATATTCGTCATGAATGAGTTGACTCACCGCGGTGTTATCAGGTATTAACAATTGAGATTGAGATCTGAAGTAGTGGCGGCTAGACTGAAGATGATATATTAACATTCTAGAAATAATCAACTTTTTCAAGGTCAGCTGCTTTGATTTTTTTTCTATATTTTTTGTAAGCCCTGTGGCCATGGATGTTATAGCTTCAAAATCAGCTAGGCCTAGCGTTCATGGTGGGCCTAGAAAAAAACAGCCATTTACCTCAACAATTCGCACTCAACAGGCATTTACCACAATGACCAAATCATAGACCAAAACCAGAAATATTCAATAATTTGTAATTAACTTCATACGTTGAAACAACCAAAAAAAATTCAACATATTGAACTCCTGTTGGTTCCAACTATATACACACATTTTTTATACTTACGTATTATATTAAAATATAAATTAAACTTAGTTAATTTCACTACCAACCATCTTTGCCAGATAGGACAGTGCCCAAGTTGGCCTATGAACCAACAAACATTTGACATTTGTCATAATTCTGGCCACGATTTAAGACATAATTATCACTTAATAGATTGTCACGGACACTTCTGATTTTGATATCAAAATTAAAAATACTTAGAAGATTTATCGTACGAAAACGTTTTTTTATTACCATTTATGTTGCTTCATCTGTGCCCTCTGTTGTTTAGCCATCGCAACAATATTTTAATTTACTTTGTATTGACAAAAGAAACCTTGTATGTGCAAGAAAATGTAGTTGTGAACTTACTATTATGGCTCTTAAAAATGAGTAACAATTGTCAATGCGATAGATGTTTAATCAACTTTTTATTTGAAATCAGATTATACATTGGCTCAAATCAGCTTTGTGCGAAGCCAAAAAAAAAGAAGTTAATGACGTTTTTGGTTGATTTGACACTTCAACGCAAAAAAAAAATACCGGCATCTGTCTTGTATTTTTCGCTTTCAATTTGCAATGCTGTGATATTGTATTTAATTACTAATTTTATTCTTACGACTCTGCTTAAAAAACGGACGTTAATGGCTCTCGTTAATGTGACACTATTTTTTTTATTTTGACATCTGTATAAAATACCCATGTTTCTTGCAAATAAATAATTTGGAATTTGGAATTTATCTGTAGTGACCTGCCTCCTTTTAGATTTACCCGTTTATGGACTTCGGAACCTGCACATAGCTCAGTAATAATTACGGATTTAAGATCATCGCAATTTAATCAACATTTTGTGTGAATTGTGGCTCAGCTTGTGGTTCCATGGTTCTGGCAGAAGTGGCAGATCAACAAAATATGTGCTTGAGGAACATTAGTCCCACTCACGTAAATAAAACTTCGCATTATATTATTAAAAACAACCTAATTTTTTTCAGTTTTTTGATTTTTAACGAGTTCTCAGAAGTGTCCGTCCATGAACTACGTTTTGACACTAAAGTGTATGTATTTATGAACCCTAAGAGGTATTTTTCATGTCTGCTGGTTCGTAGGCGGCAATGTATGGGCGAATGTACACTATCCTCTGATAGCATGTAAAAGCTGAATCTCACAGTGGATTTAGTGCACAAGATTCAAGTGAGATAGGGCGTTCTGTAAAACTTGAACCTGAAATCGAAATAGTAGAACGATCACATTTTTACTTATAACACGCAATTTCTTTAACGTTGTTTATTTTATGAACACGATCGTCAGTAAGGCGCCAATGACGTCATTATCGAAATGAGAAATATGTGTATTTCAAACGCTGTGAGTCGCAACACTGGATTCACTGGGAGTAATCTGGAGTGAGTTTTTGGAACAACTTAGAGTGCCGAGTGTGAGTTGCAGTAAGATAAGTGAATGTCAATAGTAAGGAATCGAGTTAACTCCATCTAGCGGCAAATTCGGGCAACATTGAGGCCGCCAGATGGCGCTGACTCAATGCCATACAAATTCGCGTTTTTTCCTCGCAAAACGCGATGGTGAAGTCATTCACTTCTCTCACTGAAACTCGCATTCAGCACTCAGGCTGGCCATGCATCGGTAAGCTTCACGGCACGTAATTACACCGAATAGAACTCCAGACAGTATTTTGTCATCGCTGATTTCTCTAGTGACTCAATAATGATAACGCAATAGGGGCTCCCAATGTTTTCTGTTGACGCGACAAGCATTTGGTAGCGTAAGGTCAGACTTACAAACAAAAAGTGATCACCCCCTAAGGCTGCTTTTCCATCAGAAATGTAAATAAATAAATAAAAATCATTTATTTCGGGAATTACCCATAACGTGTTAGTAACAAAGGACTTAAAAACTATATTAGTAAACTTAATATACATCATGTCTCCCAAAATGTTATTTTCGTGTCTTTGGCTAGGTGGAAGAGAGTCCAGTCCTGCATAATAGCACTGTCCACGTCCAGCCTAGCCGCAACACTCTGCAGAAGGCTGTTGGAGCTGCTCCGCACTCGGTGGATCAGGGAAGCTATGCGTTTTCGCAGAATAGATATGATAATAATATATATATAATAATAGATATGCTATGCTACGTTCCTGTGGATGCGTTTGATATCCACTAATCAGATTCATTGGTCCACATCGCACAGCTCGAGCTGCGCATCTTACTCGCCGCTACCTTGCGGCGGCGCATTTTCGTAGCACATCTTACTCGCTCCGATAATTAGCCAAGCATCAGTGGAAACAGTCTAATAGTTGCGTAGCTTAGCTTGCACATCCTCGCGGCACATATCACCGTATTCTCTAACTCGCAACGCGAGCTGTCAACCGATGAAGTTGCAATATTCCAAGTCAAATTGCAATTAGCTTTTAAATCGCGTTTTCTTGCGATTGAAGTAAGTTCATGGCCCGGCAAGAAAAATGGAGAAAGTAAAGTGAATTAATTAGGCTATTAACTGTACCACTGTTGGGCGAAGGTATCCATCATTGAAATTGAGTCCTTGCTACAATTGGACGTAGTTAAGATGATCATTGGCCTTGCCAGATTTGGGTTTATACTTTAGTCACATTCCTGCTCGAGTTACGCACCGAATGATACATTTCGCCCGACCTAGGATTCGAATGCGAACCTAGGACACCTGGTTTTGGCCCAGCACTTTAACGGAAAACCGAAAAGTGAATATAAACAACAAAAGATAATAGTGAAACCACAGCTGATTGGAAAGAGTTGTTCATAAGGAAAGGAATAGACTATCGAGAACTGTAAGCGACAGTATGTTATCGACGATAACATAAAAACAAACAACATGAAAATATTCTTTAGGCACCTTCGGTTCTGCCGATCGTTATTTGTTTTTTCAACACACTTGCTCGTAAAGTGTCTCATTGCACCAGTTTTAAATTCATAATGCAGCTTATTAAACACGCGTGCTTTTTACTTTACGTAATCGCACTATGTGGTGCTCTTTCATTATATATTTTTTGAAATATTAGCAAGGAGTTTTAATGTCTTAAAAAACAGTATCAATCTTTTTGCGAATAAATAAACGGCTTAGTCAAAATATAGGTAATAAATAACTATTCAATATTATTAAATTGTTTGTTTTTATAGGCATTTAACAATATTGTATTGGTACAATTACATAAATTCATATCTAATTTATTACTATGTGTTTGGCAGCTTTGTCAGTGCCTTTATCTAGCACCTGCGCGCGCATAAGTCAACACAGCGCGCGGGAAAATAAAATCGCTGCCGCCATCTTCGGCATCTTCCACATTATTTTGTTCATTCATAGCTGCATTTTGTTATCGTTTTGTTTTGAAAAATGACGACTTTAACTAATAAAGAGCTGAATATAGAGTGTACGCCGCCAGAAATTCTAATTGAAACGCAAAATGCTAGTGGCAGCCTGTTGCCATTGAAATTACAATGGAAAACCAGCAAAAATGCGAACTGGAGTTCTTCAAGAGGGGTTTGAAAAGGTTTTTACAGGGTCGACAACGCGCGAGTGATACCCCTGGTGTTGCACGCGTCCATAGGCCGCGATAACCGCTTACCATCAGGCGGTCCGCGTGCTTGATTGTCACCGACGTAGTATGAAAAAAATAAAAATAACTCCTTCTCCGAAAATGTGTTCATAGCTTATTCAGTGAACTCGCAAAAAAGTACAAGCCTAGTTCCCTTTGGTGCATATCGTCGTCTTTCTGTCGAAGGGACGTATCTGACAATTCTGGCGTAACTGCACTAAAAACATTGCAATAGGGTATCTTTGAAGCTCTTTCGATCTGTCTAATGAACGTATCTGTATCTTCAACCATTCACTACATAACACAAATCTTAGGTGAGACGTATATGCTTTTTTGCGAGAAACAATTTACTCTAGGTGGCGTATGTTACTTACGTCTTTTCGATAGAATGCTGACAAGATAATTGAGTCCTCGATGGTAGCGTAACTGAAAATACGTCGTTTAGTAAGAACTATTATTATGCGTTAAAATATATTTTGCAGTTACGATGAAATATAAAAAATAGTAAGTAATGCCCAAGGAAATAGGGTTCATATTCATAACTCATTGAATATAGTCCAAGAGGGGTGCGGGCGGGTATTGTAGATTATAATGGATTCATTCGAAGATGTTATAGTGAAGTGGAAAGATGGAAGTCAAAACTGTGTTCATATTAAAGAATTAAAAACAGTCAGAAAAGGCGAAAAAGTAAATAAAATTGGTACTGAAGTAAAAATGTTTTTCAAAAAAAGGTGGTATTTTGGGACTGTTATAGTAATTGATAATAATAGTCAAGAGATGTCAAAGAGCATGTTAAGTGGTAATGCTGACTATAATTCATCTGATGATGAACCACTTATAAACTTTGCCAAGCGCATGAATGTTTTGTCTTCAGATAACGGTGAAGATGAAGACCCCTATCGTGATTTGGACTTCGAAGAACCAAATGATCCTGATTTTGTTTTACCTACACCTAGAGATAATAATAATTCCCCACTTACCGATGAGACATATTTTGTTGAAGATTTAACCATTGTTGAAAATGACACCTTACAATCTGCGACGACTCCACAACTAGACATTAATCTACCAGAAATTGACACTCGATCAAATTAATGCTGCGAAGTAACTGGATGCAACAAAGAAGTTTTTGCCGCTTGCATTAGGTGCATGATCTTAAATTGCTATGACCATTTTTTGAATGACGATTCATGTGAAAATCACGTTCAACGCCTAATATCTTCCCATACTTCTCCTAGCTTGTTAATTTTTGCAGAAATTACTGAAAAGGACATTTTAATAGCTTGTGACAACCAAAAAGATTCTTCTCTTCAAAACATAGAGATCATGGACTCTCCAGAATCGTTCCTTGTTGATGGTGCTCCATTAGAAGGGTGTAGGGATAAGCAGAAAGGAAAATATGACAAAAAAAAATTAATAAAGTCATGAAAGACCTAGGGCAAGAGTACACAACACAGAATGGCAAAAAAGTAGTAACTAAACGTAAACTAGGGCCAACTTGCAACACAGAAAATTGCATGAAGCAAAAAAGAGACTGTCACAAGTTTACCGAAGAAAATCGACTTGAAATATTTCAAAAGTATTGGGCCCAGGGTGATGTCACTAAGCAGCGAGAATTTCTTGCAAGACACGTTGAGAGAATACCGACACAACGCAAAACGGCAGGACCAGAGTCTAGACGACAAGCTACTTTTAAATACTTTTTGACATTTGATAAAATACGTTTACGGGTATGCCGCAAATTTTTCTTAAATACGTTAAATGTTGCTGAACGCACACTTAGAACAGCTATCGGAAAAAAAATGTCAGACACTGGAATTGTCGACAAAGACCATCGCGGTGGCCGTTCAGAGCAACGTCAAAAAAATGATCAAAAGCAACGAGAACTAATTGAGAAGCATATTGACCGTTTTCCAAGAGTAGAGTCCCATTACTGCCGCGAAAGTACGTCTCGGGAGTATTTACATCAAGATTTAACAGTTCGCAAAATGTACGACATGTTTTTAGAAGAGTTAAAGGATCATCCAGAAAGGCCTAGCTTTTCTACGTACTTAAGAGATCATCCTAAGAAGGACCAGTGCAGTCTATGCGCGACATATCGAACTAGTAATGAAGAAGCAAAGTCTAAGCTATTTGAGAAATTTGAAAAACATCAGACAGAAAAGAAATTATTTCGTGAAAAGAGAACTGAGTGCAAAATAGAATCAAAGACGACTCATGAAACTATAAAATGTGCAGCTTTTGACTTACAACAAGTTATTAATTTACCGATCAGCAATGAAAGTGCATTGTTTTATAAACGACGGTTGTCTGTTTACAACTTCACAATATGTTGTTATTTCTAAATGTTATTAATACGTTTTAAATTACACAAAAGAATACTATTTTTATTTTTGTTGCTTTATGATTGATTTGTTTATGGTTGAATTGTGTTTAGAAATTTGTTTTTTTAAAGGTTAATTTTATGTTGCCAAAAGTAGTAGTTCTTGAAGAACTTTTAACGAGCCTGTTACTAGTTCCCTATTAATGTTGTTAATTACGATATAATAAAAAGAGGATCATATTTTGATTTAGAACTGATTGATAAAAAAAAAGAAACTGTTAATTAATCTACGTAAAAAAAATGTTATTCTGACATTGTTAAATTTTAATAAAGAATACTATCTTGATGTTATATTGTTTCCAGGAATACAAAAACAACACTGATTTTGACAATCGCCGCGATAAACGCCTTTTATTTATTTTTTTGTTTGAATAAATACAGCCGTATCTGGTAGGTAAAACCCACATTGTAAAAACAAAGTTCTAAGGAAGTGGCGTATCTACTTTAAACATTTTTAAATAAATAAATAGGCATTTTCAAAGTATATAGTTTATGTTTCCAGATAGAACTTACCATAACGTTTATAAAAATAATTATTTTGTTTACCTACAGTTTTATTTGTTGACCCTATGTACGAAACTGTAGGCAGCGAAACCGCAAAACGCTTGCCGTGAACATTTTACTTAATGTAAGTTACGCCCCTTCGACAGAAAAGCGACGATATATTCTATGTTAAAAAGTACTCTGCGGACAAAAAATGGCATTATCATCAAATCTTACACCAATTTAACTGCCTTTTGGACGGCTATTATATAGTCGGAAATCAAAGGTGAATGAAGTTGAGAAGTTCATAAGAGAAGCTCATATAAATATTATAAAATGATAGTAAAATAAAATAATACCTATATAAAATAAGTGTGTTGGTTTAATAATAACTAAGTACGATTATATCTTTTTCAGGTTGCATTAATATTCGGTATTACCGGTGCTTGTAGACGTCAGGAATATTAACAACATCACTACATAGGATATAGAGAATCACGGCTAGATGCTATCAGTCAAAATCACCAACACCAAAAATAAAATTCCTCGATCTTTCACTATTGACGGCCCGTTTTATGAAATAGTGAAAAAATATGAGGGTCTTCGTTCAAAAATAGCAAACACTGACCGCTTCTTCCAAAATTTGCCAAAAAGGTGAACGTACGAACCAGCCGGAGTGAACAAATATGGTTCGATGCCTAAAGAAATTGCCATGTTTTTAGGGTTACCACAGGCTGACTCTTACACAGGTCACAGTTTTATAAGAACATCAGCTACATTGCTGGCCGATTTAGGAGCCGATATATTGACTTTATAACGCCATGGGGATGGCGATCTAATAATGTCGCTGAATCCTATATCGAGGACTTCATCCATATTAAAGCCAACATAAGTGCCAATATAACTCAGGCAATCCATTTGGAGCCACAATGTAAGAAGTTTAGCCCTGAAGCGCGTCCTTCCACGTCATATGCCAACGATAATCCGCCTTGAATGTATTGACCAACTTAGCACACTTGTATCATAATGTACTATTGTCGCTTAATGTTTGCGATCGTCTATGCCTTATGAACAACTCATTCCAATCGGCTGTGGTTTCACTATCGATATTCTTTTGTTTTTCATCGGCTATTTTTAGATTTATTGCGATCCTCAGTTGTTTCTTCGATCGAACTTAATTCTTACATTAACTGTTTTTTGTTCACAGAAAAATACCCTCAAATCAAGAAGCTATTCGGCCATGATCCCCTATTCAAATGGGTGGTGACCTTCATGGTGCTGCTCCAGTTCATCACGATGCCACTCGTGCAGCATATGAGCTGGCCCGTGTTGCTGGTGGTGGCTTACTGCTTCGGTGGAGTCATTAATCATTCGTTGATGTTAGGTGAGTCATGTGGAATGGCGGCGACACACGATATTCGCAGTTAGAGCTATAAGGTTCCTGAATGAAATAGGAATGAGGGACTCGGGACAACTTCAGAGTGGAGTGGAACTTTGACGCGAACTATACGTACTTACTGGTTTCCCAAGATACAGTCTACTAGTTACAGTTCCTCTGGTAAATCTGTGACCTACCTTTATTTATGTTTATTTATTCTAACCTAATCTAAATCAGCCTATTTCGTCCCACTGCAGGGCAAAAGCCTCCCCTCCCAATCTCCATCCCTAACGATTCAAAACCATTGTTGGCCAATCCTTGTGATGCATATCTAATTCGTTTATTTATTCATCATCATCATCCGTGCGGTCTATCCGGGTTGTGAACCCACACTGGTGTGTGGGGTCCCAGGGTCCGCCTTTCTTATTTTCTTGGCCCACTGCGCGCGGTCTTGTGCATCCTCAGTGGTGAGTCTGTTGGCGCGCATGTCACAATTAACGACGTCGAGCCACCGCTTCTTGGGTCGACCTCTTCTACCGGTACCTGGCGGGGGCGGCATGGCCAGAAATTTGTTGACCAATTCATTTATTTATTAATGGATTAAAATAAAAATCTTTCAGTTAATTTGTGTTTCCGTTTTTGGTAAAAATAATTTATTTTATTTGTTAACTAAGCAACGAGTGTACGAAGTCAGGCATACTTTTTGTTGTCACGTTGAGAGCTAGGTCCTATTGAAGGTTACGTTACGTTACGTTTCCTTTATTAGTTACAATTTTTTTCTACCTTAAAAACCTCGTAATCACGCACGTTATAGCTATAGCTACCATTGTAAAGAAATCATAGAGGTAAATAAACATTCTCCGTAGTTTATCTTATCATCAGGTAATAGTCACTTGAGTGGGTGCATTGTTGGCTTAGTTTTCAGAGTTGCCAGATTTTACCCCAATTTCGGGGTAATTTACGTGATGACTTTTATTAGTATCCAGTTTTTCATGTGGCCCTAAAGCGCACAGTCATTTTCTATTTTAACTCGTTTTGTCGATCAGAAGACAGCTAAGCTAGGCAAAGTTATCTCGTGGTAAACCGGTGTGGTGTGGCCATCTAAGCATAGAAACTAGAAACAATCATCTTGGTGTTAGCCTTAGGACTTTATATACTATGTTTAGCGTTAAGTACCTACATCATTTTTGTAGACGACAATAGAAACGTATTGTTACAATCCAGGATGCCGAACCATTTTTGAAGAATTAGTATGGGTATCGTTTCGAAGGTTTTATGGTTTGCAAGAAAAGTAAATCTATTTTCAATATATATGGCGTCGCGTAGGCACGTTTGGCGTTAAGAAATTATGAGAAACTAAATGGAAAAAAATCTAAAAGGAAACATCTTAACTTTAAAATTTTACGGGGTACACTGACACATTTTTTCGACCTACCCTTTACTAAGAATTTTTAGATGAAAATATTTATTGTAATATGGGGTGAAATAAACAGACGATGGCAACACTGGCTTTGTTTACCCGATAGCTTATCAGTCGCCGCTACACATGAATCCCACCTTTGATAGCGTTATAAGTAGCATTTGAGAGTTTTATAGTCATATAAGCAGATTGATAGTCGTTTTATATGTACCGCGGGGTTTTTCGCAGGTATTTAAACGGAAATTGTGAACTAAAAGTGGCTATTTAGTAGCTAAATGATACTCGTATATTTATTCATATATTTATTTATTTATTTATTCTTTATTGCACATTTATAAAAATAGGTACAATTGGCGGACTTAATGCCAAGAGGCATTCTCTACCAGTCAACTGCAAGGTTTAACAGAGAACATACGAATTTTGGGCTGTGCAACGTATGGAATTTGGTGCAAGAAAATACAAACAACAAATTTGTTACTTAACTAAAACTTTAAAACCTACTAATACTCAAACTAACAAATACCTAATACAATTCGTAAACTTAAATAAATCATATATAGATCATAGTATACTACATAAATACATATAAACTATACATACTTACCATGCCAAAAAATATACCTATCTATATACATTGAAAAAAAAAATTTATATTCCTTGGATGTGATTATTATGAAATTAGGTTTTTTCTTGTATGTCCGCATCACAGAGTCAACTGTTCCATGTATAAAGTCCAGTCAATGCTCAGAAAGAGATGGGAATGGAAAAGTTCGAAAGCAGAAAATTGAATAAGTGAATTTTTATTTTTAGCATTTAACAATGCAATGTTTTCTACACAAAGATAGAAACTAGAAAAATTCGACCTGATCCCAGGGACTCAAGCAGGATCAGGCTAGAACCAGGTAGAATTTTTCAAATAAAAAAAGAATCATCTAAATCGGTTAACCCAGTCAAGAGTTCTGAGGTAACAAACATACTACAGATACTACACATCCACATCATCATCATCCGTGCGGTCTATCCCGGTTGTGAACCCACACTGGTGTGTGGGGTCCCAGGGTCCGCCTTTCTTATTCTCTTGGCCCACTTCGCGCGATCTTGTGCATCCTCAGTGGTGAGTCTGTTGGCACGCATGTCACCCTTAACGACGTCGAGCCACCGCTTCTTGGGTCGACCTCTTCTACCGGTACCTGGCGGGGTACTACAGATACTACACATGCTACAGAGAATTTAACACATTTATGAAAATTTCATTTTTCGAAGCCCATAGCTAGGCAAAAATTGGAGATAGATAAAAATGACAAAGTTGTAGAGAATTCCATTAGCTTTTATTATGTATTACCACAGAATTTCGTACGACGCACCAACAAAAAACGGGACCTTCTTTGCCCCCCCTTCTTCTGCTTTTGATTTTTCCATCCAAAATCATTCATTGGCTAGGCTATTAGGATACATGGCTTAGAAATACTAGGAAAAAATACTCGGACAAGGAATCATATGGCAATCGAATCTGCAACCCTTTTGCTTACCGGGCGACTGCCCAAAGCTAACTCTAAATCTACTGAATCTAATCGAATTTGAGAGGTTATTTTGCCAAAGAAAAGCTTCATTATCAACAATTATTATTTTATGGTTAATTTTTTTCTTATTGTTTTATATTCTTTTAGGTTTATTTTATCAAAATGACACACTGCTTGTACTTTACTAACGCCTGTTGCAAACCCAAAACAAGTTTAAAAGAGTAACTGCTGAGTTTCTCGCCGGGTCGTCTCAGCAAGAAACAACTCCTACGCAGTGGTAGAGTCGCATTATGTCTTTATACTGTGTATACATATTCATATTATTATGGTATATTTATGTCTATTATTTAGTATATTTTGCTGTAAATTTGACGATTTGAAAGTACTGATACAGTCTATTTGAATAAAGTTGTTTGAGTTTGAGTTCACTATCATTCTTGACGGGCACAATAAAAAAAAACAAGTAACATTGACTATATTTTAACCACAGTAACATTAATTTCAAAATGTATATTAACTACTTTCAGGACTGGCATCTGTTATTTATGAAATAGAATAATTAGCCAAAAATTGTAACAAAAAGATACTATGAAAGTCTATGAACTATTTTCAGAAGCTCCCAAATATTCCATAATGTAATCAAAACAACAATATTACATTTCAGCGCAAGGCTCCAGCCTGAACACTAGTGTCTTGGTCAATTAGGTCAACCTCTTTAGTTTATTATTAATAGCTTTTAAACAGTCTGATCAATGGATGTTTGTTATGAGAGATTTAAGACTTCGTCACATAACATACGCACATGACTATCTGAACTAGCTCTTGCCCGCGACTTTAAGTGGTGCACCATACTTTACCAATACGAGTAAGCGACCACGATTGGCCGCCACAAGCTGCGGACGAGTTTTTTGGGGCCTGGCTCTTCTTTTTTAATGCCAATGGAACTGTAATTGAATTGCACGTTTTTGGTTCATACTAAAACTGTCTAAATTACGCCATTAAATTACAATTCCATTGGCAATTAAATAGCAGAATCTGGACCCTTCCGACCCACAAGTACGCACAGGACATCGCATACCCGGGATGTTCCGGAAAATAAGAAATTCCCGATCTGCCCCCCGATTCAGAACGAAGTTATCGACCGATTCGGTTGTTTTATTTTATTTTTAAATCAATTATTTAGTATGGAGTCATCATAATCATCATCACCCGATCTTTTTTTTTTTAGTATGGAGTGTTTCTGTATTATTTGTTACACAAAAACTAAAGGCCTTTGGCTTTGACATATAAAACGTTTAGCGGGTAATTTACCATAATTAAAACAAATTAACCGAATCGGTCGATAACTTCGTTTTGAATCGGGGGCTGGGATCCCAATTCCTCTGGTTTGGAACCGTGATGGATTAAGTCGCGACGATTTTAACGGTTTTTCCATCAGAATCTTTGCCAGCAAGATATTCAAATGGATGGACCTTGTTACCTGAAGTAAAATAAAAATATTTTCTTACACTGAAGCAAAGGCCATTTGAAACCTAAGATACCGAGGTCACATCTTATGAAAATAGTACGACTATTTTCATAAGATGTGACCTCGTTATCTTACCTTCGAATTATAACACCTACATTTACACGGTCAGAAGGTGTCAGAGAAGGCGCGCCTGGCTGTTCATGCGGGGGTGTTGGTGCCGACGCTTATGTACGGAAGTGCTTAAGAAAGAAGGATGAAAGTAGGATAAATGGGAAATGAGAGCATTGCGAAGTATGGCAGGAGTTACTTTGACTGATATAATGAGAAACAGCATAATTAGAGAGCGTTTTGGTGTGAAAGAGGATGTTGTCACTAAAATTGAGATGGATGAAAGGCGATTAACGAAACCAATTCACAAGGCGAGGGTGGATGGAGCTGTTGGAAAGGGAAGGCCTAGACGGACGTACTTAGGACAAGTCCAAGACGTGCCTTGAATAGGTCAGGTCAGGAGTACCCATAATCGACGAGCATGTATGAAAGGATTAATGAGAGTGGGAAAGCGCAAGAGGTGTGTCAGGACCGGAGCAAGTGGAAAGGTATGTATGTACATTTACACTAAGATCATTTTGGTACTAAAACCTTATTACAATCACTTTACCTTGTTTAGTTCATTCCCGAAACTGAGCGTAGCGAGCAAATTCCCAATATGATCTTTCATTTCTAGCCAGTTAGCGATCTGGCACTAACGCATCTTGAAGGGTGGATATTTACTGACGAAATTGCTCGCTACCCTCAATAAGCGATTGTAATAAGATCCCTATCTGATCGAACCCACAACTTTCAGCGTTATCAGGACTTCTACCCATTGCGACTTCACGTCACTCAACTGTAGCTATATTCTGTAACTACTTGGGTCATTAGCTGTTCGTTTGCTAACTAAGCGCTAATTTTCACAGCAATTTACACTACAATTATTCAGTTGGAGCACAGAATAAAATAAAAATTGGAGGCTTGCTAAATGATTCGTCACAGTGTATTTACTTGCAAATGTATGAGACTTTTAAGTCTCCACACGAAACGTCTTAAATGTACATCTATAACTAGTATTATAAAGGGAGAGATTTGTATTTTTTGATGTTTGTGACTAATAAACTCTCAAACCACTGGACCGATTCTCAAAATCATTTCACCTTTATGCCTTATTTTTTTTTTATATTTTCCGTCAAGATGACCTCACTCCACCTGATGGAAAGCGGTCGTGAGGTCCAGATATGAGGTTGACAAGCCCAGTCATTCAAACGAATCACTGGGCTGGCCATCCTCACCTTGGAGGCCTGCAGAAATGCCTCTTCACGCCCCGCTTGAAGAACCCGGGACTATACGAGGAAGGAAACACATGTGCTGGAAGAGCGTTCCAACTCTGGATGCTACGACAAAGAAACGAGTCACCGAACCTTTTAGTTCGGGCCAACAAATGTTGAATTGTGTGTGGGTAACGCCGTAGTCCAGCACGCGTGGTACGGGAGTGGAAAGGTGAGGGTGGAATAAGCTGGAATAACTCGTCAGAGCATTCCCCATTGTAGAAGCGATAGAGAACACTTAGCCTGGCAATGTCTCTACGTAATTGGAGAGGCTCAAGGGTCGAAGTTGGGTCAGAGTTATATCTATACAAAATCAATGGCTGTTGGTTTGTCTCGCCAAAACTCGAGAATGGCTGGCTAATTTTGATCTTGAAATATTTGTTGAAGTTCAGAAAAGGTTTAAACGGTGAGAAACATAAATAATAATGAGCAACTGGAAAAAAACGACAATTTCATTTTACAATACTACATGTTCCCAGCTGTCAAACATTTGCCAATAACTTTTGACAGAACGAAGTCAGTCGGGGCTGCTATAGGGATGACCCAAATGCTAGCACTGCACCAAATAATCAGCACTCCGAATATTCAGTACTTAAAACCTAATTGATTTAGGTTACCACTTTATTGAGTGCAATTTTATGTTCCCTAATGGTTGTACCTACCTATCTACTAGTAATACCTACCTACCATATTATTAAGAAAAGACACTTCCTAGTGAGATTTAACTAAGTCTAAACAAATTATTTAATTACCTACATAAGATTGTAAACTTTCTCAAGTTTATAAATACTATTAGACTATAAGTTATTTTTTTTTATGCTTATTCAGAGGGTGTGTATGTATATATATATATTTAAAAAAAACAAAAGGGATTATAGGTACTAATAAACATTTTTTTTATTTCTTATAATTTCAATAACACTATCACAGTGCTGTTAAATGGTGAGACAGTCATTTTTTACTTTTGCCTTTAAAAAAAATGGATTAAGAAAAAAAAAACTATTTTCATTTAAATATTATATTACTGATTGGAAATTGAAACCAGAAAACTCGTCATAACGTCATAAAAAGTATTTTTCAATGTGATAAACGGGCTTAAACTCTTAGAGTGCTGATAATTGGGTCCTCCGCCCTAATACTTTTATTGAATAGGCTCCGAAACTATTTGACTGATTTTAAAAATTCCTCACCAATATAAAGCTACATTATCAGGGAGTGCAATAGATTTTTTTTTAATTTATTCTATATTTTGACTGTATTCTCACGGAGATCGGCAAACTACCTTGGCAACAAATGTCTGGCCATGCCGCCCCCGCCAGGTACCGGTAGAAGAGGTTGACCCAAGAAGCGGTGGCTCGACGTCGTTAAGGGTGACATGCGTGCCAACAGACTCACCACTGAGGATGCACAAGACCGCGCGAAGTGGGCCAAGAAAATAAGAAAGGCGGAGCTCGGGACCTCACACACCAGTGTGGTTTCACCACCGGGATAGACCGCACGGATGATGATGATATATTTTGACGGGAAGGAGAGTCTACGCGGGCGGAGCCGCTAATGGACACTAGTTAACAAATAAACATGGTTGGTGGATAAGCGACTCTGTGGTAAATAGTAATAACTTATTTATTTCAAGCCGTTACGTTTTTCCTTGTGCGATTACAATAGTAATAAAACGCTTAGCGTCTCTACAGAGGTTCAATAGTTTCTACATTATACTCTATTCATTATAGCATTAGACAGAAGTAAAAAATGTTATTTTCAGGGTACACTTTGTGACAAAAGTACAATGAACATTATTACTTTTAAGATTTATGCCGAATTTATTAAAATCGACTTATATGGCAGCTGTCACACTTAATTGTTCTCATTGTAAGTGAAGTAACTTCAGAATTTATGTGGATTTTGTCTGGCATCGAACTATATTGTCGATGTAAAAACCTAAAAGAATGAGGGGTTTTGACGGCACAATTGGCGTAGTGCGCAGTAGCACGGTATCTCGCCTCGAATCCCGCAGTGCCCCGGGTTCGATTCCCGGTCGGGTCAATTCAGGAAACGATCTTTTCTAAATTGCCTAGGGTCTGGGTGTGCTGGGAGACGCCCCTGGCTTAATTCCTTGTCTGGTACCTCGTAATACAGGGATATGTATCCCTCCTTCGAGACCATGACAAGAGGTGTGTGGTCTGGCGCATATTTATATTTATTTATTTACCAAACACGTTTTTACTGTCACTATAACTCTACCGAATCTAAAATGTTACATAATCCCTTCATACCTTGTGGCGGAAGGGGTTTTAAATTTCGCCGGGTTGTACTTAGGTATGTTATCGTCATGGCAACGTCAAATGCAAATCGTCATTAATTTAAGCACCCCTTCTTATTTCTAATGTTATAATGAATGAAGTATATATAGCTGCCTCGACAGACTTCGTTCCGTCAAAAGTAATTTCACGTCGCGGCGCGGTGAAGCAGCACAGCTCGCCCGCGTTTCTGCGACTTGATTTACAAATACTATTCTTTTTCACTGAATGTTTTGTTTAATCATAATAATATATAGCCTATGTCACTCCCTGATAGTGTAGCTTCATATTGGTGAAAGAATTTTGAAAATCGTTCCAGTAGTTTCGGAGTTTATTCAATAGGAATAAACAATCAAATCTTATATCAAATATTAGTATAGATTCCAGCTGAACACCTATCGTGTTTCTACGTAATTTTATATTTAACATGAACATGTTGCATTATCTAACAACACGTCATCCAAGGTCACACTAAATTGGTTAGACTTGTTTATGTCACAAATTCTAAAGCAGACAAAATGGCGTTGTCTGCTTTAGAATTGAACTGAAATATTCGAGACAATTGTAAAGTCAATACAAGTAATTAAAAGTGTTAGGGTTGGCGTAAAAAGAGATTTGTTAAGTGAAAACAATAACACGCAAAAAGAGAACCAACTTCGAAATCAAAATCTCTCAAAAATATGAAATTTTGTTGAAGTCGGTTAAAAAGATAGTTCATGTTCAAGTTATTCATTTGCTAAGAATAGGTACAAATGTTGTTTATATATTTTACATTTCTCTATTCAGTTAACAATACAAGAACATGCAAAAATATGCGCTTATTGATAGTAATTTCCTAATACTGTATTCATCACATCATAAATCATTAATTAGTCAAAAATTCTCTTACACTATAATAACACTTTTCTATGAGTCACATGCGCAGTTTCCCTGTCATTAATTTAGAAGGCTCACACTTAAACTGCTTTGGGATTTTATTACTTATTATAATGCATATTTCGTAGCAACCCTTTTGGAACAGTGAAGTGTTTGGGCGGAATTCTAATACAAGTCTATCCTTGTCTCTTGTATTTCGAGGATATATATCCCTAGCACGCTTAAACAATTCGGGGTGCTGGATGCAATATAAGATACAATATAAATGACACAACACAGCACACAATACAACAGACACAATATTATAAAGAATGAAAGTAACCTTATCACCTAGCATATTACAATACAACTTTACCGAAACTAATATTAAAAATGCGAAAGTTTGTGAGGATGTATGTATGTTGTTTGTGACTCTTTCACGCAAAAACTACTGAACGGATTTGGATGAAACTTTACAGTAATACAGCTTATACATCAGAATAACACATAGGCTACAATTTATAGAGATTTTATGTACTACTCTGTCAAGAAAGTACCGGGAAAAGATCATTAATACACAAAATGTTTGTTAATCATCCAAATTTATTTTATCACCTTCAAAGTATGCTCCTTCAGAAACGATACACTTACGCTAACGAATAATCCAAGATTTATGTACTACTCTGTCAAGAAAGTACCGGGAAAAGATCATTAATACACAAAATGTTTGTTAATCATCCAAATTTATTTTATCACCTTCAAAGTATGCTCCTTCAGAAACGATACACTTACGCTAACGAATAATCCAAGATTTATGTACTACTCTGTCAAGAAAGTACCGGGAAAAGATCATTAATACACAAAATGTTTGTTATTCATCCAAATTTATTTTATCACCTTCAAAGTATGCTCCTTCAGAAACGATACACTTACGCTAACGAATAATCCAATCATCAAAACCTTTTTTAAAAGCTGTTTCCGGAATTGAGTTCAGTGCTCGCCGCGAATTCTCCTTTATGTCTTCTACCGGTTAAAAACGGGTGCCACGAAGTGGTAATTTGAGTTTAGGAAAAAGAAAGAAGTAGGCTGGAGCCATATCTGGTGAATATGGTACTCTACTGGTTACTCGATGGTATTTGTTGAGTGTTTGGTCCGTTCACAATGATGGCCTTGTGCGAAGGCGCATTATCGTGGTGCAAAATCCAAGAATTTTCTTTTTTTGGGACTAGCCGAGAGGTAACATGTTTCATACTCAAATGATTAGTTCATATGGTACGGATCGACTCGTGAGATACAGAAAATTCGGCGGCTATCTCTCTCAAAGTTGAATGACGATTTGCAGTCACTATTTCCTTCACTTTTGCGATGTTAACTTCAGTTGCAGACGTTCATGGCCTACCAGAGCGAGGCAAATCTCCCATCACATCTCGACCGCTTTTGAACGCGTTGTACCACTCATAGGCACGTGTTTTTGATAAGTCGATTCACCTTCTGCCTTCTGTAACATTTTCTCTGACTCCGAACACGAAATTCTATTGGCGATGCAAAATTTAGGAAAAACTCATTGTTCGATGTTTTTGTCCATTATGAAATTCGCAATACACACTAGATATGATATTATAACTAAAAACAGCACTGTATTTAATATAAATAACAGATGCAACTCAAACTCCGCGCCAAAATGGAAAACAGTTGTGCCAATCTAACAACAACAAAAAAAGTCGGTTTTACGGGCGAAGATTTTACGTGACAACGTCTTTTTCTCGGTAGAATATTTATTGATATGAATATAATTAAATTGCACAATAGGAACAAGGAATTGAATGAAAATAAGTATTGCGGCAGACCGATCATAGTTGAGTGGGAGAGAGACGCAAGGCATTCGGCGGGCCTCTCTCTCGTTCGGTGACTCATCGTAACGTTACCGAGCGTTACACTTTTTCATAAGTGACTCCCAGCCGCAACCTAATTTAAGACGTTGTCACGTCAAAAAACAAAAAATTGAATTTGGAAACAAACAAATCATCCATTCCCGATACATTTTTGACTGAATGTATACAATAGGTTACAGAGATTCAGTTCACGCGGATAGCTAGTATTATAAATGCGAAAGTTTGTGAGGATGTATGTAAGTATGTTTGTTACTCTTTCACGCAAAAGCTACTGAACGGGTTTGTATGAAACTTTACAGTAATACAGCTTATACATCAGAATAACACATGGGCTACAATTTATGAAGATTTTATTTAATTTGGCCATAATATATCACGATAACGCGGGCGGAAAGCTAGTTATGAATATTTGTGAAAAATGTTTCTTACGCATGTTTTAAGGTACTTGCCTTAAAACATTGATTGAATAACATTGGCTTTGGAATGCAACGAAAGCATACACCGGAAGATTCGTTCGGTCTATTGGGATTTCGGTAGCTCAGTGGTTTGAGCAACCACTTGATTGTGAAAGACAGATTCGAATCCTACTCGATATGTTCAAGTTCTGAAATTCGATTTATTATAGTTTGCCATCTTTAGATACCATTTACCTTCATTCTTCAATTCCATTCAAACCAGAAATACATGTCAAAACAAACATTTGTGTTTGTTTTGACTGTTATTATATTTTATTGCTCTGTTGCGATAAGACTGCCTAAATTATACACTTACTCCTACCTGTCTACAATATAATTACCTGTTTTCCGACCAGCGTTTTATACGCGCATATAAGCTCGTTCTTAAAGCGCGTGTTTGCGTGTATCGGCGCGCCTTTTGGCATATGAGTAACTCTTACGAGCGTTGACGCGCTTATAGGTTTAATCTTGGTAGACACTAACTCCACACTACCGGTTCGAGAGAACACGCCACAATAGTTATTCGAATTGAAATTTAGTTTTTGAAGCGTGAATTGTAGCGCCCGTAGAAGCGCGTATAAAAAAATGCTAAAACCGCTCTAATGAAGATAAAAGTTAATACTTGGGAGCTATGCTAATCGTTTGTAAACAGTGATGATGGGTCAGGCTATGTGCTAGAAAGCTATGGAAACATTTTAAACCATTTAGCTTGTCAACTTACGAAAAAATTATCTCTACTCAACTCAAGTTAAAATTAAATATCTTTATTTAAATAGATTTAATCAGTACTTTTAAATAGTCAAAAATATACATAAATACTATAATAATATGAATAAATAAACAGTATACAAACATAATGCGACTCTACCACCGCGTCGCAGAAGTTGATTCTTACTGAGAAGACCCGGCGAGAAACTCAGTAGTTACTCTTTTAAACTTGTTGTGGTTTTACAATGCGAGTTAGTAGAAAACAATGTTCTTCAATCTGTTTGTTGATAAAAAAAATGCATAAATTCTAACATTAAAAAATAAACAGAACAACCTAACAAGTATATGCACCACTAATCAATATTATATACGAGTAAGGGTGTGTTTCCACAGAAGCGGGGCTGCTCAAATCACACATCTCAGCTCCGCTGAGCCATATCATTGGTCAATTTTTGTTAGCCTCAGCTTAACTCCG
The DNA here is from genome assembly GCA_947369235.1 of Udea olivalis. Taxonomy (NCBI): domain Eukaryota; kingdom Metazoa; phylum Arthropoda; class Insecta; order Lepidoptera; family Crambidae; genus Udea; species Udea olivalis. The sequence goes on from OX376370.1 coordinate 3,369,106, forward strand.
CGCAGCCCCTCTTCTGTGGTAACGCACCCTAAGGCTGCTTTTCTACGTGAAATGTGCTATCGTCCAAATTTTTAATATTTACAAGGGAATCAAACCCCCTACCTCATCATCACAGATAAAAATGTATGTACCTATATAAGCGCCCACAATAGCACGATTGGAATATACCAACAAGTTAATGTGACAATCATACTTGAGAAGAAGAGCGGCATTGTACGGAACCACCCACACGCTACGTTGCTGTGGATGCGTTTGATATCCACCAATCACATTCATTGGTCCAAAGAGCATATCACTGGTGGAAAAAGGTTTTTACTCGTATATGCTATGTTTTCATTATGACACATGGATGCCTGCTGTGGTGTTGATGCGTGCTATGGATGCCTGCTGTGCGTGCCTTCCCTACTGTCGATACATCGCATATCTCCAGCTGCGCATCTTCCTCGCGAAGCTGCCTCTACCTTGCGGCGCCGGATCTCCGTTGGCCAATACTCGCTGCATTATATAGTATAGCATTAATGGAAACGGTCTAATAGTTTCGGACCTCAGCTTGCAAATCCTCGCAGCATAGCACTCCGGTGGAAAAGCAGCCTCAAACTCTTCCGTCGCTCACTGAGTGGTTGACGACAGTGCACAGAAACTACTGGGCGTAGGAAGCTAACCTTTAGCATGTAGGTTCCTTGAGAAGTATAGAAATTACTAGGGGAACGGGAAGAAATAGGTTTGGGCGTGGAAGAGCTTTTTGGCATACAGGTTTTTAAAATTCCTCTTGACCGTTTACAGCGGAGAACCGCTTGAATTGTCAACGACCCTGTGATTTCCGACCGCTTAAATCCTTTGGCCTTTGCACGTTTGGACGTTGCATCTCTCTATGTTTTCTACCGTCTTTACAATGGGGAGTGTTCAGAAGAATTGCATGATCTTATACCTGCCGCTGAATTTCATCATCGCACGACACGGCATAAGGCGAAATTCCATGCTCATCATCTGGATGGTTGGCGCTCAACAACGTTACTTTTTTCACGTCAATTTCTTCCGCGTACATCCAAGATATGGAATGATCTTCCTGCGTCGGTATTTCCAAAGGAATATGACATAGGAGCCTTCAAGAAGAAAGCGTATTCCCATTTAAAAGGCAAGCAACGCATCGGTGACACCTCTGGTGTTGCAGTTGTCCATAGGCGGAGGTGATCACTTTCCATCAGGTGACCTTCCTGCTCGTTTGCTCCCTGTGACATAAAAAAAAATCTTCCGTTACCCATTGAGTGAGGACAGCGCACAGAAACTTCTGGGCGTATGAAGCTGAACTATAGCATGGTTCCTTGAAATGTGTAGGAATTACTAGGCGAACGGGAAGAACGAGGATTAGGCGTAAAAAGCTTTTTGGCATACAGGTTTTTAATTTAGGCCGCTTTTCTCTCCGGACATGTCCGATTGCCCTCTGCTAATGACACCCGAAGCTGAGGGTTCTTAGTGCCCTAATCCTAACGGCTTGCCTCAATGCGGCCTGCCGTTGCGGCAGACTGCACTTAATTTTTTATATTAAGATGAGGGAAGGGGCAATCCCGCGTGCGTGATAAAACCAGCACCTTGTCAAAAACTCGTCAGGCGCTTACTGACTAGGTATTGATGAATTAAAATAAGTATTTTCCATTTTTCCAGCCATTCACGAGATCGCACACAACCTGGCTTTCGGCCACAACCGTCCACTGCAGAACAGACTCTTCGGATTCTTCGCAAACCTGCCCATCGGTATACCCATCTCTATCAGCTTCAAGAAGTATCACTTGGAGCACCACAGGGTAAGGACCAATTTTGTTAAAAATATGGCTGCATCAATTTAATATTCCAACAGTCTTGAAGTAAGGCATCACTCAACGAGAAAGATTGTAAATATTTTTTCAGGGGTCATTTTGTTTAATGTCTAAATAGGTGAACTTTTGACTATAATCTATCCACATCTAACTGATCATGTAGTCCAGAGTGTTAAACGCTGGCATAAGATAGGCCTATTCCCATCCCAACTTGAAATGCTTCAGAAACACATGTGCAGTAAGTTAATCCCACTTTCAATGAATTACCATGAAATACAATACAATCCCTGCTCGATCGAATCAGAAATGATGAGATCCGCAGGAGAACAAAAACAACCGACATCGCTCGAAGGATTGCATCGCTGAAGTGGCAGTGGGCGGGACACATAGCGCGGAGAACCGATGGCCGTTGGGGCGGAAAGAGGTTCTCGAATGGCGACCGCGTACCGGACGACGTTCCGTGGGCAGGCCCTCTACAAGGTGGACCGACGATCTGGTCAAGGTCGCGGGAAGCCGCTGGATGCGGACAGCGCAGGACCGATCGTTGTGGAGATCCTATGCCCAGCAGTGGGCGTCGTTCGGCTGAAATGATGACAATACAACTCGTGTCCTTATCACTTCTGTTCTGTATCAATCATATATTTTTCGCGTTCAAACAAAGAATAGAGACATTATATCGGTCGCTGATGTAATATTCCTCGGTAAAATTAACTTTATTTACAATCCTTATCTAGTTATCTGTCTATAATCGATCAATCATTTATTTGCATGCATTAAATGTATTGAGGTAGGTACAGTAAATCTATATAAGCTTAGGTTTAGTGCCGAGAGATTACATTTTAGTAATAAACAAATGACGAAATTATAGATGAATTTGCCCAGTTGACTTAATTTCATTACATTTCCTCGTATACTCGTAATATTCAATCGTTCTCTGTATCTTATCATTTACTTATTAGAAATTTAGTAAATCCTCTTTTCAAGCAGCCCGTTTCTATGTAAATACCGTGCAAAAATAGAACTATACTCACGAACTCATTCCGTTTTTTAGTAAAATTAGCTTAAGATGTCAGTTAGTTTGCAAATTGCAATTATACGTCTGGTGTTCTAAAGAGGCCGCTCGCTGCATGTTCCTGTACTGATAGTATTAGAGTTGTGACACTTGGACGGCAGTTTGTCGTCGGCGTATGTAACTGCAGCAGACGGCTCATGTTACATGTCGTCGCTTGCAGTTGTGACGTGGTGCGTCCGTCATTTTTAGTAGTCCATGAGCTTAGCCGAAGGCATTGATTCTGAATTTCTTATTAGTTAGTAGTGAGTATAACATTACCGTAACATTCGAAAGCAATTAAAAAACTTATCCTCATTTTTAGGTCAAGTGGATAGTCTTGTCACAGTAAAAGGAGAGAGAAGTAAACCAACTCGGGCCCCGAGCAAGTGATAATAGCCTAAACACACAGGGCTGTTGCAAGTAGTTTATTCAATCGTCAAAAATGCAGTGTCAATCTCTGAACAATAAATCTGAACTACAAATCTGTATCCAATTACACACAATATTATGAATTTTAGTTACCTAGGTTAGGTAATTAGGTACTCACTGTTTTTATACGGTAGGTAATGTGAAGAAAAACAATTCTGGATTTGATGAGTTGTTATTATGAAATCCATAAACACTGCAATACCTATTTACGCATACGAGTACTATTTTGTAGCAATTTTTGAACTCGAATATAGGACGCGCGTAGGTACGGGCATAGCAGGGGCGCGCTCACATACAAACCGCGGTCGGAGCGTATGTATGAAGACAACCTACTTTTATCCTTTTACTATGGTCTTGTTCTCTTTTCAATTTTATTTCTTCAATCTAGAATTCTAGATCGTTTTAAGAGTTGTCACTTCCCTACAAGCCACATAACCGAATTAGGAACGTACTTTGTGCCAACCTTAAAAATAGTGGTACCAACATTAGACAAGCAACTGCCACACGTTTTGACACTAGGGCTTGAAAAATCCAGACTACTTATCGATATCGATAAATGGGTGATTACGTGTAGCTGACAATTGCAGTCGTATAGGAATAAATAAATAGGTATAAGTTGGAATAGTTCAAAACGTGATTACTACCATTTACCTTATCGACATGGTAGCAATACTGTTTTCAACTATCCTAACTTTAGTTACCATGAAATTTAAAAGAAATAAATAAACATACTCCATAAAAAATCGTTTATTTATCGAAATCAACGTGAATTCTTCTAGTGAAATAATAGTAGACTACTGCTGCGGTCTGTAAAGTTTGCATTGCTAGCTGCGCTCCGTTGAGGGACGAAAGCGCAGTTCCAGACACTCACAGCGTTTTTCTTTATTGGCCGGGACACATAATATGAACATATTTTCAGTTAATCTTTGTAGCAATAGGTAATATGTATAGGTAAATACGCCTAAGTCCTCATTTCCAGTTAACTTTACCTATAAACGACATCTAAAACAAATAATAGTTTATCGATAAGTCGCGATTTTTATATCTTAAAATTTACAGAATATACGTGGAATCTGCTATTAGTTCGTCAGTAAAATTGTGAAGTAATTAATGCATTCTCGAAAGTCAAGAAACATAAAGTTTACCTGGCCGGGTCAAGTGGGAATCTGGCTAGGAATATGTCTGAATATCTTCTTCTGACACGCCTGATAATATAAACTTCACATTTCCTTAAAAATTTGCCTCCTATTAGCACAAATACACGACACGTCAGTCGACAGTCTCAAAAGCAAGCTTCCTTCATACGGAATTCCCACCGCACAGTGTGACTGGATATCTGACTTCTTGAGCGAACGGTCATTAAGGGTATAAGTAGTCATTGATGGCTGCTCTTCTGACTTATTGGCTATAAATGCCGGAGTACCTCAGGGGTCTGTTCTTTCTGCGACACTTTTCCTGCTGCACATTAATGATCTATTGTGCACAGGTATTTTTGGATACGCAGACGACAGCACTGTTACAGAGAGATATATGTCCAGTGCCCGCGTCAGTGTCGCTGAAACTGAGCCCCTTAGAGAGGCCATGGTTGAGCGATGCATTCAACATTACAATCAGTGTCCGACTGGGGCGAAGCTAACCTCGTTGAGTTCAACGCCAACAAAACCCAGGCTTGTCTGTTCTCCGCCAAACGGAGTCCATTCAATCTGACTCCTACTTTCCTGAATGCACCGATACCGATAACCAACCACCTCGAGCTCCTAGGTATGGAACTCTCTTTCAACCTTAACTTTGATAGCTCTATTGAGTCGAAAGCAAAAACCGCTGCCAAAAAACTTGGTATCCTCTTTAAGGTTCGGCGATACTTCACACCGGAACAGCTGCTCCACTTGTATCAAGCACAAGTTCGGTCGTGTATGGAGTACTGCTGCTACCTGTGGGATGGCTCTGCCAAGTACCAGTTGGATGCAATGAACTCAGTGGACCGAAGGGCTAGGAGACTCATAGGCGTCGATGCGCTCGTTGGAACCAAACTTCAGAGTTTGGAGCATCGGGGTAAAGTCGCCTGTCTATCGGTTTTCTATAAGGTGTATTTTGGAGAGTGTGCGCAGGAACTACACAACCTGATACCACCGTCTACTTTCTACCACCGGACCACTAGACGCCGGGAGGGCTTCCACGCCCATGTGGTTGACTTTCCGAAAGTCCGTACTCAACGGTTTGCTGCGTCTTTTCTGGTACGCACCGCTAGGGAGTGGAACGCTCTCCCTGCGTCTGTACGTGTACCACCATCGGCCTCGTCATCGCTTACCACCAGGCGAGACTGAGGCCAAACGCAAACCCATTTTAAATTAAAAAAAAATACAGTGCCTAAGGATTATAAAACACAATAAAATTTGATAAATTTTAATACACTTTAGCCGCCCGGCGACGATTTTTTATCCAATACAACTACAGATCAAAAACCGATCGAACAGGTCCACCAGCAATAATAAAAATATAACGCGTCTAAATTAAATAGTAGTTAGTTATGACACTTAGTACCCATACGCGTAAGTACACATTTTAAATAGGTAAGAGTTTAACGAGTTATTTTATATCGCAATGTTGGTACGAAGTACGTTCATAATTCCATATAAATGTTTATTTGTATGCAGATGGGCTGATGTCAGGTGGTGACGGAGTATGACGGACGAGCCGTTACTATCGATTCTCAATAATCGTAAATTTCTGTTGAATTGGCTATATTTGTATCTTGTTATACAATTTAATCACTCTTCCGTAGCAGGTACCCAGAATTATTATGAATTGTTGAATGTTTTTAACAAAAACAATATTTTTCACAGTACCAAGGCGACGAAGTGATAGACACAGACTTACCGACCCTTCTAGAAGCGAAACTCTTCTGCACAACTGGTGGGAAACTATTTTGGCTGCTTTTGCAGCCTTTGTTCTACGCTGTGAGGCCATTGGTGGTCAGGCCGAAGCCTCCGACACCGTTGGAGCTGGTCAACTTAGTGATACAGCTGTTCTTTGATGCTGTCGTCGTTCAATTGTTTGGTAAGTGAAAATAAATTTTAACGTTATTTTGGCCTTCCAAATCAACGCAGCAAAAGCTGTAATGGGTGTCCTGCAAGGGGGTGTACTGGGTGTGATTCTATTTGTATCACTATAACGTAACTTATATTTTAAATCTCCGCAAACAAGATAAAACAAATACATTATACGAATATTAATAATGTCTACTGTGTTCTCCAGTTTAGATTTCTAACACTAGTACTTACCAAGGCCATTTATAGTTCCGCCATCACCATAAGAGCTAATAAACTCAATTACAAAGCATCCTTTTGAAACTGTCTGTTACGTTCATACGTAACTCATTCCTAATATCCCTAGTTAAACGATCGAGTGGACGACCGCGACGGTAATGGGAGTCCGGCAAGGAGGCATACTAGACCGTTTCTTAGCTAAAACAATATTGACTGTTGTCAATAATTATTGCCTTTTTTACAGGATGGAAAGTGTTGGCGTACATGATTCTTGGGTCTTTGATGGCAATGGGCATTCATCCTGTAGCTGGTAAGTCATTCTATTGCTATACCAGAGTCTATGAAGCTGAAATTAGTAACTTGTACAATTGCTCTCAAACGCCCTACGTGAAGAAGTTTTAAAAATATGTTCTTAGCAAACAGACACGCGGACCGCCTGTTGATAAGCGGTTACCGCACTGGCCTTATGACAGCAACACCACTAATATAGTGCCTGGCTGACCTTGTTAGGCGGGAACTTTTGTGTAGGAAGCACAACAAACAATTTCAAACTTCAAAATCTTTAAAAAATATCGTTTTTAAAACGTTCCGAACGGTTCCTTGCATAGTATTTTGTGCGGAACGCGAACGAAATGGGAACATTTTATGAGAACGGGAAAAAACGGTTTATTACACAAGGAACAGAAGCTCGTGGCGTGACAGCAAATATTAATACATGGCGATACTTTTTATTTATCTGAGAATGAAAATATTTCATGGCGATAGATCTATTCGTTAGATGATACAAGTTGATGATAAATTATAAACGATGCAGACAAAAACAATAATTCCCTCATTATTGCATCAATTTTTTTAGTTCAAACTTTAACGACACGACCCGTGACTAAGCTGCGTGGCTGTGAATTATTGTTCATAGTTTTATATTGATCTTATGAAAAATAAACCGGTTTCCAAGCCCTGGTTAAGAGGACACAGCACGGGTGAGAGAATTGAAAAATAGGTATTTGTAAAATCTATTGCTGTCTGTTACCAACTTCGAGCACCCCGCAGAGTGCGATAGAGACAACTGCAACTGTGATCAAAATTCCCTATCAAAAGTATACAAAATCGACGTTTCGTCGTCCCCTGTTCCCTTATTGAAAATTTACCGATTTATTTACTTCTTTCAATAAATAAATATCCGCCAGACAACACACCTCTTGTAATGGACTCGAAGTAGGGATTATTATATCCGTGTGTTACGAGGTACCACACAAGGAAATAAGCTAGGGGCGTCTCCCAGCACACCGAGACCCGAGCCAATTCAGAAAAGAACGTTTCCTGAATTGACCCGACCGGGAATCGAACCCGGGACACTACGGAAAGCGAGGCGAAAAACTGTGCTACAGCGCACTACGCCAACAGGGTCGTCAATAACAATCATAGAATTGGCCTTGTTTCTATGTTTTTCTTTTTTTATATAAACTAGTCAAATAAGTTTTCTGGACGTTTGAATACAGCGGAAAATATGGCAATATTTTTGGATGTTTAAGATATCTATTTTATTAACTTAAGCAATGCTGCCTTGGGGCAGAAGAGTGTTCGAGTGGAGACCACGTATCGGCAGGCGCAGCGTAGGACCGCGAGGAATCGCTGGATGCAGGCCGCTTCTAATAGGGATAGGTGGAAATGATTGAGGAGGTCCTATGGCTGATGTCATGATGAAGATGATGAATGCTGCCTTATTATAAGTTCTAACTTTAAGTTTATTGTTGAAAATGACCAGAGAAACTGAATTGGACTGACTGTCATTTACGATGGTGAATGACAGGTATTTAATTTGAGTGAACAAATTCAGACATTTTTATACAACTGTTAAAAAACGGTCATTCCTGGTTTGGTTTTTGATTCTTGTTCCAATGAGACCGAGCCACTAAATGTCCGTTCATTCGCATAAAGTCAGATTCAGGTATTTCACATTTCTTAACCTATCACAGCAACAGGCCAGCCAACTATTTTTTTTTAATTCCAGGCCACTTCGTGTCAGAGCACTACATGTTCAGAAAAGGGTACGAGACGTATTCTTACTACGGACCCCTAAATTGGATCACGTTCAATGTTGGCTACCACAACGAGCACCATGATTTCCCTGCAGTGCCCGGAAGGAGGCTGCCTGAGGTAAATAGACAAGTTTCTGTATACACACACACAGACAGACACATGAACACACACGCACCTACACGCACACACTCAGACACATGAACACACACGCAGCCACACGAACACACACACACACACTTTCATACAAAGTAAAGTAAAGTAAAATTAAAAAATATCTTTATTGATATGGACTTATAAAAAGTACTTATGACAAGTCATATACAAAATAAAAAATTGTAGCAAAAATATACTGAATAAAAATAAACTTACTTATAATAATACTATGATAGTTCATATCATAATTAAATATAATGTGACTCTACCACCGGTTCGGAGGTTGTTTCCGATCGAGAAGACTCCGGCAAGAAACTCGATGGTTACTCTTTTCAATCTTGTTTTTATACACAAAAATTGAATTGACAGAGTAAAGTCATAACAAAAAAGTGTGCAGAGGAGCAGATTATACCTAAGATGACCACAAATTCTTATCATTTAAGAAATCTTTAACACTATAATAACCTCGCTTTACACACACGTTATGTACTTTAAGAACATTAACTTAAAAATATTTACTTTTCGTTTCATTTATATAAAGTTAATCCTTTATTGGCTGTTTGTTAGTTCTATATGGAAAAAAATATTGTTCATAAGAGCTGTGGATTTTGTCATAAAATAAAATAAAATAATCAAAATAAATATGCGCCAGACAACATACCGATTTTGGTCACGAAATATTACGAGGTACCGCCGGCGAGGATTTAAACAAGGGGCGTCTCTCAGCATACTTCGTCAATTAATTACGATAGCCAAACTATTACTTACATTACAATAGCCAAATAAATACATTACATACACAATTCGGGTGTTAAAGGCGGTTGCCTGTAACATTAAATTAAATTAAATTAAATATGTGGGACAATTCACACCAAGATCATCTGACCCCAAACTCAGAGACTGATAAACATTGTTGGCTCACAACGTGAAATACACTAGATAAATTCGCCAGGTCTGTTAACGGCCTCCAGCTCAGTTACAAGAGCAGTCACCCGGATTGCAAAAGGTCGCGGGTTTGAATCCCGCTTGAGTCCCAGGATCAGGTCGAATATTTCTAGTTTCTATCTTTGTCTAATATATTACAAACTGAACTGATAACTATTGAACTGAACTGATATTTTGACGATACGATTGGCGTAGTGCGCTGTAGCACGGTTTCTTGCCTCGTTATCCGTAGTATCCTGATAAATAAATATGCGCCAGACAACACACCTCTTGTAATGGTCTCGATGTAAGGATTATTATCGCTGTGTTACGAGGTACCACACAAGGAAATAAGCCAGGGGTGTCTCGCAGCACACCCAGACCCGAGTCAATTCATAAAAGATCGCTTCCTGAATTGATCCGACCGGGAATCGAACCCGGGACACTACGGAAATCGAGGCGAGAAACGGCGAGATAATAACTTCAAAAACACCCTTCCAGGTAAAGAGGATAGCCCCCGAGTTCTACGACGACCTTCCCCAACACAACAGCTGGTCGGGGGTGCTCTACGACTTCGTGATGGACCCCGACATCGGGCCCTACGCCAGGATCAAGCGAAAGAACCTCGGTCTGGACAATTAGGTGAGTTTATTATTCGCTATACTATTTTCACTGTAAGATGATATGCCTGACAGCTCTTATTGTTCCGGGTCACGCATACTATTTCAAACTAAATATAAAGAGAACTGGCAAAAGAAAATGTTATAAACTATTAAAAAAACTATTGTTCTTTCGAATCTTATCAAGTAAATCATTGTTATTATCATTAACTGTTAATTAATGAAGTATTTGAAATTACATTAATATATCTTTACAGCGCCTGATGCGTGAAAAAGAAGTGTATTGAGACTATTGAATCGACAAAAAATAGATGAATAGGAACGGCCATTTTGTAATTTGTAATCACGTCATTCGCATCAGTACCAGTGCGCCTGCCTTGTGTGCTATTTTTTAACTATTATTTTCGAGATACCGCGTTTTATTCTATATCTTATTAGCCATAACCCGTTTATTAAGAATTCATTTAAAAATGAAAAATCTGTAAATCAGTTTCCATGTCCTTTGCCAACTCGATTAAATTACATTCGTTACAGCACTATAATTGACAATAATGAACTGTCAGGGATATCATCATACGGCGAAAGTAGTATAGCGGCCTTGACAAACTTCGTTCTGTAAAAAGTTATTGGCAAATGCTTGACAGCTGTGAATGTTTAGTATGGAAAAATGATTTTTTTTAGTCAATTTCCTAATGTTTTAATACTTAATTCCCGATGTAGACAAATCCAAAAACACAAAAATCTTAAAAATCATAACTAAACTTGTTAAGACTTTACTCTGTCAATTCAATTTTTGTGTATAAAAACAAGATTGAAAAGAGTAACCATCGGGTTTCTTGCCGGAGTCTTCTCGATCGGAAACAACCTCCGAACCGGTGGTAGAGTCACATTGTTTAATTATGATATTTACTATCATAGTATTATTTTATGTAAGTTTATTTTTATTTAGTATATTTTTGCTATATTTTTTTTGTATTTGACTTGTCATAAGTACTTTTTATAAGTCTATATGAATAAAGATATTTTGTTTTTACTTTTTAACACGACTTTCTTTTATACAACGTGTTAATGAAAAAGCGCAAAACCTCAGACACCCCAACTTATTTTTATTATGAAAGAATTAAGTGAATTATTAAATTAAATTTTCGCAGATTATTTGCGAAGATATCACCTTTCTTTTATCTTGTGTTTGCAAATTAAAAAGTCTATGGTAATAACGCGCCATCTAGTGCGACGTTGCGCATCGCGTGCCGCCGCAATAAAAGAGTTAAGTAATGATCAGTGATCGGATAATCGGATGCATATTTACCTAAAGTTCATTTTTGGCTAAGATAGGATGGAAGCGGCTTCTTAACTAAAATTTTTCAAATTTAAATCGCGGGATTTCGGGGTCTTCGGGAATGCGAAACTATTCTGTTACATTATGGTGACGAGACGACGAATTTAGCATGTGGTATTTATTAATAAAAAAAACAGAACTCCGGGATTACATAATTATGTATTTGCATTTACTTGAAGTTAATTTTATGAGTATGCTGAGTGTAAAGAGGAACAGCAGATAGTGGGTATTAATTAAAACAAAAATACAATGCTACTTTATATTTATATTGTCCATAATTACAGGATACAAATCATATTAAGTACTATAAATCAACTGAGTCACTGAAATCTGACCTTAAAATTACTTTATCTGAGTTGAACATGACGGTGTAGCATTACATTCCGGTAACTGTTCTAAATCTAAACTAACTTCAGTTTCATTTAAAGAATTGTAGTTTACAATAATAATTTTCTCGATATTATCAATTGTTAATCTGTTTCTTTTAACATTTAGGATCCACTTATAGTTTGAAAAAGATCTCTCCACATCAACAGATGTAAGTGGCGCGAATATGTATGCAGTTTTTGAGTGGAATTAGCCATATCTGTGAAATAAAAAGATCATTCGTTGGTTTCCAAAAAAGCAATAATTTGTTTGGATAGGGGCATGGATGAGAAGCTTAAATAAATACTTGCGTCTCAATTAAACAGTTAAACTTGGTACCCAAATTAGAGCGACACAATAAGCGAATGAAAGTTACGGTACCATGACATTTAAATTATTTTGCAACAATAAATAATCCTTACCTTGTAAATAAAAGAGATGCGAAGTCCAAGTTGCAAGGCAGAGTATATCAGTGTTCAAGATTCGCAGCACAGTCGTTGTTCCAAGTAAATCCAAAATCCGTATCAAAATGCACACCAAAAACCGTTGTAGAATAGCTAAGTCATACGAAAATGGAGAATAATAAAAATAAAAGACACCCGAACACATGCTAAGCACAGAGTCGAATGACTTCAAGTGAACAATAGGGACTGTTTTCGAGTACCTGCAAGACAAAATACAAGCAGGATCAGAAATTGTCGTCTCACTCGCACGCACTATGAAATGCCATAGCCTTCTCTATTGCACTACTCTTTTGTCTTTACAAGCCGGTTTATGGAGATCTGATAACGTTGCGCGTAAGCGCTAATGACAATACGACAAAATTAAAAACAAGAGATAGCCTACAATACTTACCGACAGCTGATAACCACCAAATTTGCCAAGTTACTTGTAGTAGGAGGCAGTAAAGTCACATAGATAATTTGTATCTTAAATTTTCAACTTAGTCTTTTAATACGATTTTGTCAATCAGACTTGTTGTGTTGGTTGATTTGTTGGTGATATTGTTGTACGTAAATAATTATTAAGAGTTTGAATCATTTTTGTCTGTAACTCTTATTTATTATTTGTTAGAGATAATTGTTTGAAAAATCAAAGAAAAATTAAGAGGTAATTATTATTTTTAGGGTTTTCCTTTGTTAAAGAAATTAAAATAAGTATATAAACACTACACTACTACGCCCGATTGATTTGAGTGATTCTATAATAAAAACACAAAATTTCTCGATTTCAAGATCCCGGGGCTTTTTTGATTCGAAAGTGCATTCGATAATTATCGCATATAAGCCGACACATTTACATAAATAAATATACCCACACCCGATTGGATTATATAGTAAAAAACCTCAATTTATCAATTCCAAAATCGCGGGATTATTTCGATTCAATAGCGCACTCCATAATAGCCAACACCTCAACTTTAGGTAAGTATGCATCCGATTATCCGATCACTGGTAATGATTAAACACGGCGTAATTAAAATTGTTTTTTATTAGTGGAATCGATTCTACTCTCGATTCTGAACAAACTATTTTCAGGTTTTGCGCTTTTTCATTAACACGTTGTATATATAGATTAGCTATCCTCACGCGTGGACTAATTTATCTCACACGTTTCGCACTGTATAACCGGATTTGTGGCTCGAGTTGTCAAAATCGTTAGGTCGGCAGCGAACTGTGAGGTCGGCAGCGAACAGTGAGGTCGGCAGCGAACAGTGAGGTCGGCAGCGAACAGTGAGGTCGGCAGCGAACAGTGAGGTCGGCAGCGAACAGTGAGGTCAGCAGCGCACGCACGAAAACATTTTCAATAGCGCCTTTTCCCCGGATTACTTTATAAGTGTTAATTGATCTGGCTGAAAACTAATTATTTCGAAACGAATATCATGCCTATAGTAATCAGGGGTAATGCAGCTTTTTCCCAGTGAAAGAGTTTTTGAAATCGGTTCGGTAGTTTCGGATTTTTGACACTTTTCCACTTCCTATTGCATACACACGCATACACATAAAGATCATGACGGATACTTGTTTACTGTATAATACGAAACGCCGATTTTGTGTACTTTTGATATATCGTACTCTGCGGTCAAAAAAATAGTCAATTTAGTACAAAAACATTTAAAACCGAACTCTACACTTGACAAAAGTTCTGAAATTTTCGTGATCAGTTTCTTCTTCTGAACTGAACCAGTCACAGATTAACAATTTAAAACACTCAACATTTTCGCAGTGAAAACTGTCCACACTCCACAGATAATAGTATATTTTTACTGGCTGTTTGAGTTTGTCTGTCTCACATGAAGGAAATTAAAAAGCTAATGACTTTTTACTCCCTACTAGGGGCTAAAGTGGTCACTTTATTCCCGTTTCGTAGGGCTATATTGGCGCACTTTTAGAGCATGAGAAGTGAAAAATTCTTTTTCTTTCTTTATGTTGATGTGAACGCATCTGTACTATAATAATGTACTATGTATGGACTTTAATATGTTTGGTATTTTATTGTAGATCAACCCTTAACATGCGGGTCATCATCGAACCAGGGTCCTGATCAGAAACATGGTACTAATATTACGACAGTGGTATTAACAGGTAACTGAGCCGATTTTAAAAACCTTGAATCTATTATTATTTTTTAGTTTTGTATGTAATATTTGAATTATTTCATTATTGTTACAAGTGATTCAACTACTAAATGTAAATAAGTTTGGGAAACAGGTGTTACGGTCTGTTGGTAGGATTGTGTGCGCTTTGACATTCATCGCTTTGAATAGAATAGAATATTATTTATTTCAGGCAACAAATTACATTTAAAGATCTTAAGAGGGTGTGCTTTTTGCGTTTGGGGTAGATCGTAAACGTCGCATTTATTAAGGTTTTCGTGATTATTTAGCTGAATTCGAATTAAGTATTAATTATCTCTCTATTATTAAATGCAGCTTTTAATTTCATAATTACAGTTAATTTAAAAAAAAAACGGTTTTTAGCAAATAATTGGCGACTACCTAATTTTAGACAATTCAATGTGTTTTTAAATTACTATTTGATTATTATTTTTATTTATTTGCACATAATAATAAAGCAAAAATTGAAGTATTATTTCAATTCAATGAAATAATCACGCAAATCTTACATAAATGCAACGTTTTCGATCCACCCCCAGCTGCCGCTCTTAACTAAACATAAATTTCGAAAATTAAAAAAGTTCGAATCTGGCTAGAACCATATGATGATGTAAAACACAAATAAAATCGAGCGTTAATGTGAAAGCGCACTTAATAAAAGTTGGCAAACAATGATGTGTATGAGGAATTTTATTTATTTTAATTGAAAAACTGATATTATTTTTTTACAGTTTTATAAAGATCTTGTAGTTAGGGAAACGAGAAAAATAAGTATTTTTTACGAACTGGACTCGCGCATTCTGATTCAGAAAGCAGGATTCCTGTAATATGTTTTTTGAAGTCTTTTAGCTAGGTAGACGTTTTAGCAAACAAAAAATACATTTTAAGGATTGGACAACACATTTGTTGTTAATTAAAGCTTATTACAAACAGCAGAAGTGATAGTTAAAAAAAAACAATATTTTTTTGAAAATAATCTGCAAATAATAGTTTACCACCAATTGAAATAGCCATTAATATGCAATTTCTCATTTATATTATTCATTATTATGAGATATCATCTCTTAACATTTTGAGATTTGACAAAAAAAATATACGAAATGAAATGTATAATGTACTGAAATATAACCCGTATGTTAATATGCTTATATTTGTAAACACGTCTGTGAATGTAACATGATAAAGCTGACGTTTGTAGCTATTTTATATACAACAAGCGTATAAATATTATAAAAAATATGAAAAAAATAGTTGATATTCATATACTCGTATGTTTGATAAAAAATGTCTTGAAACTACTCATGTCTGTCGTGGAGTCGTTAGCTATAGATATTTATGTGAATTACATTTATGTATTGTGCACATTTTTTATTGCACGGTTTAGAATAACCTTATATAAGGCAGGTGCAAAGCTTCTTATTTTTGTAAACTCTATTCATTAAACATAAAATTGATAAAAATATTTTTAAAAAGATGTTTTTTTTTTTTTGCCTGTCTTATGAAAGGTTTCTGCTGAATTTATCATTAACGGTCGTATAACACTGTTTTAACTGATAAATAATGAATTAGCTGAACTAGTGTTAAACTACCGACTACTGTTAATCTTAATTTAAATGAAATAATATAATTATCACACTCAGAGCGTAACACTCTCTAAATATCGTGACCGACGGAGGTCGTGAGTTCAATCACAGGTCCAACATATATGTTAAGACAGAGTAAATATGTATTAGGAAGGATTGAAGTATGATTATTAATCTCTGACACACATAGTACAAGCTCTGCTTAGTTTGGGGTCAGATGATTTTGGGGTATGTACAGAGGCACCTTATGCTGCTGACATAGGACCTATTTGCAATGTTTTTGTAAAAGTGAACGCCTCTGTACCAGATATTAATTTATTCATTTTATATGTTTAGCTCCGGTCAACATATAAAGTGAATAAATACCGCTGTACAATGTCCTCAGTTTTACTCTATGTTAAATGTTTCATGTAAGATCGTTATATATACTGGATGATTCTTTACATGTGAAGGAAGATGATGAGGCATACACAGTGTAGGTGATGTAGTGTGTAAATAGATATTAGGATTTCTTTAAGTTACTTTCTTATTTATTTATTTTTTAGAATAAACAGAATTAAAATATCTAATTTTCACTTAAAGATTCTCTACATCACTCACTGATTATGCCATGTGATTTTTCATGAGGCATAAAAAATCACCCGGTATAATTGTGTAGTCATTTCACGGCTGTTATGTATTTGTATCGTTGAACCTCATAGCATTTTTAATATACACCAAGATACTTGGCCCACATTTATTTGTAGTATTTATATTTTAATCGCATTATTTCCTAGTATTAAGAGCGCTTTAGCCCGGGGTCCAGAAGTCCTGGGTTCGAATACTAGGTTTTCGGACTTTTGGGAGCATAGCTCGGGTTTGCGATCACCAACTCACATTTGGCAAACGTGGTGATTGAGCCACCAGTGACCTAGACCAGTTTAAATTTAAATCTGGGCATATATTTTCATAGATATTATAATTCCTAGCGCATTTAATAAATGTATGGACTATTTTAACAAAGTTGACAGTCCTTTTTGTATAATTTCGATTGTCATAAAATCACTTGATATAACTTGTTTGGCATAAATTCACTGAGCATAATCGTATGTTACTAATTTCATTTGTTAATCAATAAATTCGAATAACAAATTGAGGAGCGACGAAACAAAACTATTATATGGTCTTATGTAGAAAAATGATGTGCGAAACGTTAAGTCTTACGTCTTGTCTAGCGAGCTCCAACAACATAGGGTCGTCGAAGAACTTGTTGATAGAGACGTCCTCGCTGAGCCCCTTGCGGCGGCGCGTCTTGAGTGAGCAACTTAATACGGTTTTCAAAGTGTATAGCAAGCGATATTTATATATTATCGCTCTGCTAATGTCTACTATCGATTTGGGTCGATAATAATACATTTTTCATCAGTAACATGATGACCAAATATTGATGGCTGGCTGAGACTGCCTGAGTAATGCATCACAGTTTTTATCTTGATATTCCACAATTTAAAAGCAATAAATTATCTGATTCTGAAAAAAATATATAATAAAAACAATTTACCTGAATTAATACATGGTTAAGCAATAAATATTTTTTTAACGACATGCGCCGCAAAGGATCGCAGGTTCAATTCCCACAACACCTAGGTAGGTGCAGGTGTTGATGTTACACCTTAGTTTGTTTCTCGTTTTCATAACGCAAGGGAAAACGTTCATTAAGGAACAACAGGGTTTTTGACTAACACGTAAACTATACTATTTTCACTGTAAGATGATATGCCTGACAGCTCTTATTGTTCCGTGTCACGCATAATATTTCAAACTAAATAAAAAGAAACTGGCAAAAAAAAATGTTTTAGACTATTAAAAAACTATTGTCCTTTCGAATCTTATCAAGTAAATTATATTTATTATTATTAACTGTTAATAAATGAAGTAAATTAAATTATAATAAATATCCCTGGACATTATTCCACACAGCGCCATCTAGCCCCAAAGTAAGCTAATTAAAGCTTGTGTTATGGGATACTAGACAACGGATAAACATACTTAAATACATTTTCTTTTGTAAATACATACTTATTATACATAGGAGACACCCAGACCAGTACAAACAGACATGTTCATGCACACAAATGTTTGTACTGTGCGATAATTATATATCTTTACAGCGCCTGATGCGTGAAAAGAAACTATTCTATAGTGTATTGACACTACTGAATCGAGCAAAATCGATGAATAGGAGCGACCATTTTGTAATCACGTCATTCGCATCAGTACGAGTGCGTCTGCCTTGTGTGCTATTTTTAACTATTTTATTTGAGATACCGCGTTTTATTCTTTAACTTATTAGCCGTAACCCGTTTATTAAGAATTTATTTAAAAATTAAAAATCGGTAAATCCGATTCCATTTCCTTTGCCAACTCGATTAAATTACTTTCGTTACATCACTATAATTGCCAATTTTGAACTGTCAGGGATATCATCTTAAGGCGAAAGTAGTATAACTAAATACAGCTATTTACTGCAGTTCATCAGACGTTTACTATCGCGAATGATATTAGAAATCAAGTTACTGTTATTAATATACCGCACTAAAGTCATATTTTATACAAATAAAATATGCAATAATTATTGTTGTTAAAATTGAGATTTTAATGTTTAATTGGCAGTTAGCTTTGAATTTAATAAAAAAAGCTTTTCAATTGGTCCATGTCTTGATTTATTAATACACGCTTCAGTTTTGTTCAGATAATGAATTTGGCTTGTACGATTTTAAATTGTAAATTTGATCACATTTTGAAAACTAACAGAAAATGTATGATAGAGAACTATGTCCGATTTAAATACAAAGTGTGTGTGTGTGTGTGTTAATTAAAAAGCGCAAAACCTCAGACACCCTAACTTATTTTTATTATAAAAGAATTATGTAAATTAAATTAAATTTTCGCGGATTTTTTACGAAGTTATTCTCCTTTTTCTTTTCTTGTCTTTGTCGCAAAATTAAAAAGTCTATGGTAATAATAGCTAGTGCGACGTTGCCGCTTGTCGTGCCGCCGCAATAATAGAGTTAAGTAATAATTAAACACGGCGTGATTAAAATATTTTTTTGGTTAAAATATTACTCCTATTATTGGAATCGATTCTAGTCTCGATTCTGAACAAAGGGGGCGTCCATAAATTACGTGCGGTGTTTTTTTAAATTTTCTGTATGGTGAGATGTCGTGAGATTTTATTCAACCCCCTCCCCCAGCCCCCAATCTGACGTGAGATTTTTCAAAATGTGGGTTTCTTACGTAAACGCGTTGGATTGTTATTGTAAAAAGAAAAAAAAATTGCTGCGCTTGGCGCGAAAACAAAGAACGGGCTACACTGTATCGTAAATTCAGATTAGATTGAGCTATTTCGCATAAAATAAATATGGTGGTTTGATAGTCAGTACTTAGATGTATAACGTCGAAGTATGAATGAAATTATTTTCTTTCGAACGAATTAGTGAATGATCTTAATCGTATTACGATATCCGCTTAAGATTAAATCTTAAGCATATACAATCTGGATTAAGTGGACCGAATTATTATAATTTTTTTCTGTTTCAATCAGAAAAAAATTGCGTGATATTTGCCGAGACCTCCCCTCTCTCCAACGTAAGATTAGATGAGATTTGACTCGAACCCCTCCCCCCCTTAAACATCTCACGTAATTTATGGAAGCCCCCAAACTAATTACAGGTTTTGCGCTTTTTCATTAACACATATCAACAACACTTCATTCAAGTATTGCCACCCATTTGTGATCCTTCTGAAGTATCCAAATATTGGACAAAAACGGAGACTTATTCCTCTTGGTCCTACTATAGAGGCTGGTGTATTTATTGTACATATTTGTTAGTTTTATTACGGGTTTGTAAAAAGGTTTTAATCGTATGTACAGAGTGATCATCAAATAACTTCCGAAAACGATCTGGCATACTCATTAAGTGATGTAGAAACTATCTCAGCGAAAATAAAATTTATTTAACTAACTTTTATTTCAAGGTCATAGAAATCACTCGAACGGTCGGTATTTTTTGTATGAAAACCTTAAAAAAAATCTAATTTTCGTTATATAGTTACTACATCACATATTGAGTGTGCCATATCGTTTTCGGAAGTTATTTGATAGTTCATAAATTAATACCAAATATTTTAATGTTACATATTTTTTAAGCAAATCTTGTCTACACCTATACTAGCGGGGCATCTTAGTAGAACCATGAGGAAAATTCTATTTTCGGGGTATTTCACACAGGGCACTGAAACGTTGCAAAATTGCTAGTGAATGTTTGTTTAGCAATTCAGCATTTTGAATTTATTGTATTATTTCAATTTTTCAATGTAAGGTCACAATTCCCATACCAGTGTATGTGTATATACGATTTTAGTTGTATTTTTGCAACATTATTTTTGAATAAATGTATTTAAACAGTATAATTCTTTTTTGTTTTTTATTCTTATTGTTTGATTGTTATCACATTCAACTGCCTTCTAAATTTGGCTAAGGGTATATCGGAGTTTTCGAATCATTTTTTTTTATATTGCCCGTCAAGATGACCTCACTCCACCTGATGGAAAGCGGTCGTGAGGTCCAGTCGTGAGGTCCAGATATTTGGTTGACAAGCCCAGTCATTCAACGAATCACTGGGCTGGCCATCCTGCCTGCAGAAATGCCTTTTCACGCCCCGCTTGAAGAACCCGGGACTATACGAGGAAGGAAACACATGTGCTGGAAGAGCTTTCCACGTCTGGATGGTACGACAAAGAAACGAGTCACCGAACCTTTTAGTTCGGGCCAACAAATGTTGAATTGTGTGTGGGTGACGCCGTAGTCCAGCACGCGTGGTACGGATAGTACGCCGCTGCAACCTGTCAAGAGCTTCGAGTAGGTACTTGGCGGAACCGTCCCAGAGATGAGAGCAGTATTCCACACACGAGCAAACTTGTGTCTTGTCATGGTTTGTGACCATCAAACCTTTGACAAGGGTGGTGATTTAGCGATTTAGTATAAGGTAATGTGGGCTTTTGCTCTGGATTATTTAACGTTGGTGTTTATAATTTACTTAATAATTGATTCTGTCAGATAAATGATAAATGAAACGACTTTTATATCACAAAAAATATATTTAGTTAATAAAATATTTTTTATACAGTCAATCAAATCCCTGTCATTCCCTATAATTTCAATATTTACAGAATAATCGTATAATTTCGTTGGAATGATACTTCAGAATCTTAAAATCTATTAAATATATAACATTGGTATATTTAAATTTAAATATTTAACGGTGGTAGAACCAAAGCAATCCAAGTTATCTTCTCTCATAAATTACATTCTATCAAGTTAAAAAAATATTTAAAAAATAATAATTTGATAAACAAATGTCCATCTAACTTTTCAGTCATGGTTACCCTTCTAAACACAAGCACATACCAAATGCTGTTTCTTGACATGACAAAAAAAGTACAGTAATTTTGATCAGTTTGGTTCTACTATCGTCAACTAAAATAGAGAGGAATTACCTACTTCGAAACAGTCAGCCATACCTCAATCGTAACACTGGTATTCGTGACGTCCGTGCATGGTATTGGTATAACCATTTAACCATGGAATATTGGGCGGGTGAAATTCAATGCTGCCAACCTAAATATATTGACAACTCGAGGTGCACAGTAATTAAAAAAAATGGGTTTTATTACAGCAATGAGCACAGACAAGGGGCCTGACTCTTGAACAGAATTTCATTAGGCAAGCATTGCAGAAATGTCAGAATATACAATGCGAGCTGGTCACTTTTGTATAAAAAGCAAGCAAGCCACTTTTTCGATGCATAGAGTAACGTCATGGAGATGCTGGCGCTTGATTAAAATGCTCGTTTTTCATACAAAGGGAACGCCTTGCGTTATTTATTTAATAAATGATAAAATAAATATACACCAAGACCATCTGACCCCAAACTAAGCATCTATATACTATGGGCGTCAGAGACTGATAAACATACTTAAATATTTCTAAGTATATATATATATATATAATAACACCCAGACACAACAAACACTAATGTTCGTCATGGGTGGGGATCGAGCCCACGACCTCCGGCGCTGAAGGCAGGAACGCAGCCATTGCGCCAACAGGCCAGTCAGTTTAGATGTAAGTCTATGGAGCTCAGCTTGTACAGAGGCGTTGACATCAAGCTTTACATAGGGGCACCTTATGCTGCTGACGTAAGACCCATTTTTCTAAGGCTTTGTAAAGGTTTATGAGAACGCCTCTGTACGTGTACGCTTTTGATGTGGTTGACAATGTAGTGTTATTTTTAAATTCTCAACACAAGGGTATAACATGGTAATTGGGAAGAGCCAAACGCATTGTGGATTGGTGAAGATAAAAAAAACGAACTCTCCGGATAAATATCCGATTAACTCTCCGGAGATGGAAAACATCGATAAAACACCAAAGCAACCCGGATAACGGCGGAAGGCTCACCACCTACAACGTTGGGTTCTAATACCATTGGTGAAGAGTGGGCTTCTGAATGTTTCGTTCACCATGACGGCACAATCACTTGCCTCTGACTACCCCGTTTGGGATAAAGTCTAGGTATATGTTAGTCGTTAGGTATGTTTTGTTATGTTAAGGGACATCTTTTTAAACATTGTTTAAATCCAAACAATGCAGACCTTGTATGTTTGGGTGTCAGAAACTGACGTACGGATGTATTTTATTAGACACTCAGGCCCGCCGTATACGGACAGCTTGAGCAGTTAGCCAGTGATCAACATAGGCCCGCCATACACGGACAGCTTCAAGCAGTCGGGACGGACTGCTTCAAGCTGCGACTGCATATTAAACTACAGATTCTTTGTACACACAAACACGAACCCTTAGAGCAGTTGTGACTGCTCCGGGCCTTTAGCAGCACGATGAAATTTCACCGTGCGGTCAAGCAGTCGCCAGACATACACTGACTAGGTACTTGAGCTGTCGACTGCTCTCGCGCAGTTACCTCCCCCGCGCTCGTCATTCCACGCCGCGCGCTACCTGCCGGTATGTTTTGTTTTGTTTCGTGAGCAAAATGGGTGAGCAGTTAATCCCAATTGCTTCAGCAGTTATCAATGGCAGCTTCAAGCTGTTGACTATGACTGCAAGGACGGTCCGTGTATTGATCACTGGCTAACTGCTCGAGCTGTCCGTGTGTGGCCGGCCATAGCCTGGCGACTGCTTGTGCTGCCAACCGCCCAAAGCAGTCACAACTGCTCGAGCGGTTCCGTGTATGTGTGTACGTAGAATACTGCAGTTCACTTTGCAGTCGCAGCTTGAAGCTGTCGATACCTGCTGCTTCAAGCTGTCCGTGTATTTCGGGCCTTACAGCCTTTTCACACTATACTACTTTACTTGATAAGTTCCGAACAATAGTTTTGATATTACATTTTCTTTTGCCTACCTATTTCTTTGTATTTAGTTTGAAATAAAACGCGTGATACGGAAAAATGTGAACTGCCAGGAATATCATCTCAAAGTGAAAATAGTATAGCGATGCATCTGCGCGATATAGCCGCGATTTCTTAGGGCTTAGCTACACTTGACGGAAATTCCGATGCCGAACTTCCGTTTCGGTAAATACGTTAATGTACATTGCAGATCGATCTTCCGCATAGTGAGCCCGTTATTTGTAACTTTAAATGCCATAACATGTATGGGCGGGAGTACCGCGACGGAGTTTCCATCCAGTGAAATCGCGGCCACGGCTTTCTGCGCTGCAATATAATCGCGCGTAGTGTGAAAAAAATCATTAAAGACTAACATGGTTCTTAAAAATCAAATTAATAAAAAACTCTTTGAAGTTTTACAGGGTAGTGGGTACTTATTAAAGGTAATAGTGGTCCTGAACCTCCTAATAAATTCACTATGATCTAAATAATGTAACTAACTCTAAAAGGCACCGCAGACACCGCAGTACGGTACCTACCAGAAGCATTCGTTTCACAACGAGCAGTTGTCAAACAAGCACTTTTCGCGCAAGATACTCGGGCTGTTTTGGATTAAATTATTTGAAATGAAAAACCTCTACAGATAAATAATAAATAAATAAAAATAAAAAAAGCATTGATGAATAACATCGCTGGGTTCCTACCAGCAAGTGAGTAACTTTGGGGAGCTATTGTTTGCTCAGCTAGGGGATTAGAGTCTCGACATTACATTATTCGTATAACGAAATAAAAAAATATCTAGGCGTACGTACAGAGGCGTTCACATCAACCTTTACATAGGGGCACCTTAAGCTGCTATCCTATGACCCGTTTTGCAATGGTTTTGTAAAGGTTGATGGGAACGCCTCTGTAGCTGTGTGTTAGCGATTCGTATGCTTGAATGCATAATAGGAGAAGGATCGGAAATGTGAAGTGTTAGGCACTATTAAGGTAGCCCCTTACCTAGATCATTTTCCTGTTTCGTACATGCAACATTTGAGATTGAGCATTACGTTACAGTACTGCCTCACGACATGACGAATATTCGCGTGTAATGTACATTTCAGATTCGATTTTGCACATTACTTTACAATACTGCCCCACAATACTTCAGGGAAGTTGTATCAAAATATTACACATTGTAACAACAAGTTGCGCACTGTAATGCGCGGTTCTTCTCCCTCACCGATGTAATGCTCGACTCTGTAACGTTGTATTACAGGAAAATGCTCTAGGTGAGGGAGCACGTACCTTTATAGGCACAAAATACTTCGAATTTGTCATTTTCGTCTAGAGCGATAGCTACTACTTACCTACGTATTGCCTTACTCTAAGTCCGCTTCTTGGTTTTGTATTTATTTCTACTAGCGCAACAAAGATTAAGTATTCATCTTAATGCATTAATTGCACTCAATTCCATGCTCGTAAACCAAACTTAACCTTAACGAATGCTCGTGGTGAGTACCGACATCGAAGCTAACACCGCCTGTCTCCACTATCACCTCAGCCATATTAAAACAGCCATATCTACTCTGACATGATGCCCTTAAGCTTGACTTAGTTAACATGACGATGACGTTTATGTATGGTTGTTTTAATATTGCTTCAAGATATGGTGGATCTGAATATGCACCTACCACACAATTTGTAGCGCAATTTGTACTTAATAACTAAGATCAGATCAACATTTTTGGTTTTATAAACTTTACTCTTTAATCGAGGAAGAAGGCTCATCTCTAACCCAGCCAGAGAAAACCTTTATTCAGTTTTTTGCATTTTAAAGATTTAGTTCGTTTTTTTGCTATTTACAAGAAAAAAATACACATTAAAATTAAATAAAAATGTCACAATGATATTGATGTTAATATGCCTAAAAAAGGTTCAGTTTGCTCCGGTCCTGTGTAGATTTAGTCTAGAATTTTTGATCGTGCCCTAAGGGTCCTTCTTCCTATATTAATACATACTACATCGTTACTTAATTTTGCTATATAGTACATTTATAAACTTTAGGTACCAGTAAGCTGAAGAACTATTTCTTTAGTCAGGCACAGCCAGAATTGTAGAGAGTTCCCTAATTCGTTAAATGCCGAGAAAAATATCTCATTTTCTATTTTAAACTATTGGCTACTTCCCATAATTGTACTCTTTGCAATGTATCTTTCACAAGCTTTTGCTTCCGTTGATTGAATGTACAGTTTAGAACAACTTTTGTTTGAAATGAAATGGATTCTATTTTTTTCAGGGTCTTCTTACAAACTTTTAGCAAATATTTTTATGGCCTATGCATAAGTATTTGTTTTCGTACGCAGAGATGCATTATTTTTTAGTTGGTTTGTCATGACTTGGCACGAATTTCTTTTTGGATTAAAATACTTCACCTGTTGATAACAATCGCATATTATAATAAAAATCATCTCAACGTAAATTACACTAAGGGTGCGATAAACCAGAGATGTGCGAGGGAAATTAAGCTAGGTAAATGAAGTGCTTCACTTCATTAACCTAGCTTCGTGATCGATTATTAACAAAAACATCCCTCGCACATCTCTGGTGGAAATGCAGCCTAACGCCCGAAACGTAATTCAAATCTGAGCACACTTCAAATTGATGCTGTTGTGTGACATGTCAATAGAAATGAAAGAGACAACTGTACATGTAAGAGCTACTTTGGTTGCTGTTTCAGAATGACACACATGACTTCTTGCCCCTTTCTTTGATTGAAACACATTTTAGGCACTATTGATATAGAGCGGTCGGAAATGAATCAGAATAAATAGGAATCCTAACTCCCTTTCTGCGATTACACAATAAATATACACTATTCGAGTTAGGACCCAATTTACAGTGTAGTATACAACTTAGCAAGTTAGTGGATATGTTTTATTAGATGTATAAGTACTAAAGAAACCCACTAAGTTTCCACATAAAGAAATGTCATTACGTGTAACATGTTGCTGTAAAAAAATACATTTGTTTGAGTGACAAAGCTGCCTTTCTTCTCAGAATGGGCGAATTAATTTGTATTTTTGTTCAAATATTATAAATATGTGTCAAAAAACGCTATGCAAACACTGGAATCATTCACGATCGTGTTAAGTCGTGGTAACATTTGTTTTGACGAATGGCAACACCTGCCTGCAATAAAACCTTTTTTCTCCCCCCAACCCTCACGAATGCTGGTTCATTTCGGTGTCTATGGGTATTTTGACAGTTGCGCAAGGCTTCGGCCGTCTCCCAACTAGCAGCATGAGGAGACATATTCCTGACACTATTAGGGCGGCTACACTCATCACTGCCAGGCCTAGTTGGGCCGCTGCTGTTGAAAAGGTGCCGTGGTAGATGAGGGTGCGAAGACTCTCTGGCAGGTCTTCTACGGCCTGAAAAAAAATTAACCAATGACAGTTAATTTTGACATTGCGCAAATGTGGTCAACAGATACGCGCGTTAACTGCTCCACGATTCAGAACGAAGTTATCGACCGATTCGGTAAATTTGTTTTAATTATGGTAAATTACCCGCTAAACGGTAGTATCTAATATTTTTATATGTAAAAGCCAAAGGCCTTTAGTTTGTGTATTATGAGAAAAACTGACATGTCCCAAACTATAAAGATGATTAAAAAATAAAAGAAAATAACCGAATCGGTCGATAACTTTGTTCTGAATCGGGGGGCTGGGTTGGAATGCCGCATTGTTAATTGGCGTTATGATCGAACTTGGTGGGCTAGGCTCTGAATTTGAGAGAAGTCGACCCTGTTCTATTCGGTAAAAAACTACGAGTTTAAGTAGGTAGGTACCTAGTTCTGAAATTCATAAATGTTTTATAGCGAGTCGCAAGGGCCAAATCACGATTGGCAGTTCTTTGCTCGATAGAAAAAAACACAGCATGGATTAAAAGATACAAATGTCTGTAGGGGGGCATCCATAAATTACGTCACCCAAATTTTTGACTAACTGTGACAAACTGAGAGCAGCGAGGAATTTCGTCAGTTAATATCCAGCTTTTAAGATGCGTTAGTGCCAGGTAACCGCTGACTGGCTGGAAATGAAAAATCATGTTCTGAAATTGCACATGTAAAAACACTCAGTTTAGGGAATGAACTTGACAAGTTATAAGAGATTGTAATAAGGCCTCAAGTCATACCACGCTCGCGCCTATCGCATTGTTCTCTGGCTGAGGCGGCTGGTGAACCTCGCCTAACCGCGATCCGCACTATAGGGCGATTTTTGAAAGACATTGGATTACATACATACATACCATCACGCCTTTTCCCCAACGGGGTAGGCAGAGACCACATCTTTCCACTTGCTACGGTCCTGACACACCTCTTGCGCTTCTTCCAGTCTCATTAATCCTTTCATACATGCTCGTCGATTATGGGTACTCCTGACCTGACCTTTTCTGAGTACGTCTTGGACTTGTCCTAAGTACGTCCGTCTAGGCCTTCCCCTTTCAACAGCTCCATCCACCCTCGCCTTGTAAATTTGTTTCGTTAATCGCCTTTCATCCATCCTTTCCATATTATGTCCAAACCATCTTAGCATTCCTATCTCAATTTTTGTGACAACATCCTCTTTCACACCACAACGATCTCTTATATGCTATTCTTTCTAAATAATATATACCTACTGATACTTCAATGTTGACACATCAAAGATTTTTTGCGCGTTTAGGTACATTTGTGTTGTCTACATCAGAGGCCTTATTATTACAATCGCTTTCATCCATTCAAGTTAATTTCATAAACGGAGGGTAGCGAGTGATTTCGTCAGTAAATATCCAACCTAGAAGATGGCTGCAAACTTAGAATAATTACATATAGAAACCAAGATCGCGCGCCCATTTTGAAGCACCTTATTTGGAACCATAAATGGCTCCAAACGGACCGCTTTGCAGTGTTCATTACAGCTCCGCAATGTTCAATGTCAAAGTGCGCCGCACGTAAGCAAGCAATAGTCACGCATGTCTGGATCGGATTATTGCTTCATTTCTGTTCTGACAGGGCGTTTGTATGAAAACTATCCTTCTATACGTTATTATTCTAAGGCTGCAAATGAAAAATCATAATTATATTGTGAATTCCTCGCTGCGCTCAGTTAAGAAAATAAACTTATCAAGTTAGGAGGGATTGTAGCTAAATAATAAAATATTTACCATTTCAACCCACGCGACAGGCAGTATGAGTCCTTGTTCTAGGAATCCCAACTGAGAGATGGTAGACTTGCTCACTTGCATGTTGATTTGCAGGCTGAAACGATGAAAAAACAATGAAATTTATTTGAATTTCCATTTTGAAAATTAGTATTCAGGCATAGAAGGTGGGTTACATTTACTCGCCTAACTTTTTGTTGCATAATCTTAACTGTCATAATGAGTTTTTGGGCTTTATTCAATTGGACTATCGAGGATACGCATAATAGTCTTTAGCCATTTTTAGCTACTCACTAACCAATTTCCTTAGTTTTATTCAAACTAATATGTAAAAAAACCTACAATAATATTATATTCTTGAATATTTATTTGTGTATGCTGAATATCATATTCAAGAGTACAGAAATTCATGGCGGTTGTTAAAATCATCTTCGTTTTTATACCAATTATAACCATGTTAATTTGCACGAAACTACGGACATTGCGTTAGTGAGTAGGTACCCTGGGACCGGAAACACCATTTTTTGATTAAGCTTATTCATAGGGTAACCCTGTCGAAGGCTAACCATGTGATAGGGTTACCCTATCGAGCGATAGTGCTAGCCTTACGAAAGGGTTACTTTTTCGAAATTCTTTCCAATGGGCTTACCATATTGAAAAGGTTTTGAACGCTTCAAAGCAATTTAAACTTCTGCTCGAACGACATTAGACTTATTATATTAACTAGGATCAAGTCGATTTTTTCTAGTTTCTATCTTCGATTAGACTTATTATTGTATGACTATTTCAAATTTTGGGATAGGCAATGGTAAGCGCTCTGTCGAATTAACCTGATTCATTTGGTAACGCTTGGTAAGTCTATGATATGCTTAACATTCGGAAAGGGTTTTTGGAAACAAGTCTTTAAAGTACCCTTCTAAAACCAGGCCAGGGTCCGGAACCGCTTACCCTAAAGCGGTTCCGGACCCTGGCCACAAGATGCAACTGTGGCCTCGTCTGGTGGCCCATCTCAACAACGACTAGTGGCACATTGTGCGGGAGCACTAAAGTGTCTAAACACACTATGGCCGAAGGTACGCGTATTCGGCTGATTTGACACACCATTGCCGAACTTACGCGGCAGAAATTCAGTTGCTAAACTTTGAGTGTAAAACACAAAGTCGAGCAACTAAATTCAAGTTTATAATTCAGTGTTTAATGTGTGCTCTACAAATAAGTTGCCGCTGAACTTACGCCCGACCGAAGTTAGGCTGTACACTTTAACGGAACGTTATTTCGGCATTATGTGTCATCAATAATAATTATTATTCTTCGATCTCGTACCTTCGGCAAAGTGTGTTTAGACACTAAACGCACATTAAGAGAGTGCTTACGCCCGTACGAAAAAAATGACGTGGTCTAAGGTCGAGATCTTTAAAGCGTGCTTAACCTTAGAATTATCTTAGACTTTGAACAGCTGTATCTATCTATATCAGTTACTTTTTAAATTAAATTATTTTTGTCTTAGTTACACATCAAGTTAAGTTTTCGTTAGTAATGATGAAAGCAATACTTAATCAATAAGATAATGTATTAAGTAGATAAAAAATGCGAAGTCTGTCCCATAACTATAGAATGAAAACCAATATTTGAGTTTTTGTTCTCATCATTAAGTTACTCACCACAAATAGAAATTGTAGTACCTGGGATTTTTGACCCAATAGTTTTACTGAGACCACAGTCTTTTCGTTAGTGAGTGGGCCCCGAGACACGTTAATTGGCTTATGGCGATTATAATTTTTTAGGAAAAGAATGTACCTGATTGCCTAAGTAGTTTCGGGACGAAAGAAAAATCGGACGTTGGTTTTTGAAATCGGAATAGATTTAATATGTTTGCAAAATTTCTTTGTCTTTTTTCAGATCGCCGTTTTATGTTAAGGCACAGATGTTTCCTTGTTCAACACACACTCACACACACATTCAACTATTGGGGGCAAAACAACCTAATCATTATATTACCGAAAATTGGATTGGATTCCCATCTCAAGTCAGAAAACATGTTTGATTATTACTTTGATTATTTTAGCATTTTACAATGCTTGTTTTTCATACCGAGCTGGTTTAGATCAGTCACCTAGATTGTGAAAGACGCGGGTTCGATTCCCCCTCGAGATCATCAAAGTCCAAAATCGATTTCTTCCAGTTTTTCTATCGTTAGATATGAAAAACATATTTGAGTTAAGAATAAGTTTACCTAGATTTCCCTCTAAGAGCGATGCCCAGCGTCGGGTGGATGTCCAAGTAGTTCTCGTGTATTCTCCCATCAGGATGCAACCCTGAGATCTTGGAGCGCAGCTGAGAATCACCGTGACTGAAGTGTGGGAAGGAGGCTAATGCTGGGGCACCTGTGTATGAGAGAGAAATAAAATAAATAAATATTGCAGGCAACTTGAAGTTCGGCCTAGATTTCGAGCGGGATTTAAACCCGCGGCTGGTCTTAACACTAATCCACCGATTTTATTAGATTTAGTTAATGTTTTCATAACCATAATTCTTTATTTGCATCTAACATGGTATAAATAGATCTTTGTTACATTTTGAGTCTCATGTAAGGCTACTAGAATTAGCATGTAAATGTTACAAGAAAAAAAACATGAATTACAATGAATTCACTAATGAACAAAATGTTTCATTATTATTCTTACAAATGATTATATGTCAAGTATTCCATCATTAAATGGCATAATTGAAATGAAATGACAAAAAATACCAATAAAGTAAGACTCGATAGGCGTAGTGCGCTGCAGCACAGTGGTCGGGTCAATTCAGGAAACGATCTTTTCTGAATTGACTCGGGTCTGGGTGTGCTGGGGGACACGCCCCTGGCTTATTTCCTTGTGTGGTACCTCGTAACACAGGGATATTAATCCCTACTTCGAGACCATTACAAGAGGTGTGTTGTCTGGCGCAAAAAAAAAGTGCAAAAAGTTCTAAATTCCGATTGGGTTAGCACATCAAATACCTAAATGAAGCTACTTTCTCCAGTCAAAGAAATCCTTAATACTATAGAATTTTTTGTCACTGAGCCACCGAAACAGATGCTTATTGAATGTTGACGGTGTAACTTTGCAAGCCAACGCGGGATCAAATGATCTTGGTGTAAGGTATCCCAGATATTTATTATTTGAGTATCTTGTGAGTCTGGGTGTATGTATGTAGTACAGAGGCGTTAGGGCATCTTAAGCTGCTGTAATAAGACCCATTTTGCAATGGTTTTGTAAAGGTTGATGTGAACGCCTCTGTACTTAGTTACTGTAATTTAGTTACTATCTATTTATTTACGAGTATGAATGGAAAAGAAAACAGCTTTGTGACACCCCATAGTAGGTACTCGTATATAAGGTCTACCTACCTATTTAAAGGTATGTTCTTTGTGTAATTTGTCAAAGATCATTAAATATTTCAAACATATTGCCTTATTTTATAATATCATTATCCTTTTTTTATATATTAGGACTGGACAGTCATTTGATCGCAATCTCACCTGCCCCCCGATTCAGAACAAAGTTATCGACCGATTCGGTTATTTTATTTTATTTTTAAATCATTTTTTTAGCATGGGATATGTCTGTTTTATTTGTTACACACAAACTAAAGGCCTTTGGCTTTGACATATAAAAATATTGCAGGCTACCGTTCAGTAGGTAATTAACCATAATTTAACCAATTTACCGAATCGGTCGATAACTTCGTTCTGAATCGGGTGGCTGTTGGTAAGTGACGATGCGATCTATGATGGTACATGTCTGCCTAGTAAATGTCTATTCACTCTTGTCTTGGAGAGACCCAGAATGAACTATTTCGGAAACACATGCGCGGGCAGCGAGTGCCTCTCCTTTGCTGTTCGCCTGTTATGAAGGAGTCCGCAAAACGTTTGTTACGAATGGCTGGAATATCCACAACCTGCGGGTGGAAGGCTAATGTGCGTCCTGTGCTCAGTGCCGGATTAGGACTACTTGATGCCCTAAGCAAAGTGGTTCTGGTGCCCCCTAGGACGTTACACTCTTAAGCAACGGCTTGTCCTAAGCATGTTTCTGGTGCCCCTTAAGACGTAACGTCCTAAGCAATTACTTGCCCTAAGCATCTGTTTCTGGTCCCACTAAGACGTGACGTCCTAAGGAATTTTCGTAACTCTTCAACTTTTTTGTTTTTACTTTTAGTTTTTACCTTTTTACTTTTTATTATTATTATTATTATCTTTTAGCTGTATTTTAAAACCGTCCTTAGGAAATAACAATTAACCATGCTGTGTACACACTTCTTGGATTATTGTCTAGCCTATTGTGTACAAAATATTATATAAAGCCATGTAACGATGGTAATCTGTCTGTGTACCTATTCTAAATAAATAAATAATTGTTTGCCCTAAGCATTTGTTTCTGGTCCCCCTAAGACGTGACGTCCTAAGCAATAGCTAGCCCTAGGCATCTGTTTCTGGTGCCCCCCAAGACGTGATGCCGTAAGCAATTGCTTAATTTGCATTAGGGTTAGTCCGGCACTGCTTGTGCTCCGATGGTGAACAGGAGATGGCGGAACCAACTCGTGCAGTTCGCTCGCACACTCTCTCATAATTCTAGATAAGAAACTGTTGTTAACCCAGATTAACAGCGATCCTGCCTTTAGCGCCGGAGGTCGTGGGTTCGATCCCCACCCATGACAAATATTTGTGTGACGAACATTTGTATTTGTTGTGTGGCTGGGTGTTATTATCTATTTAAGTATGTATTTAGAAATACACACATCAAAAGTGTCTAGGGATCAAGCATTTTTATGCGGATTTCTTGAGATTGAGATGTGGCTTTGTAATAAATTTATGATTTTATAAATTTATATGGATCCTTTTTGGTGCATTTCATAATTTGAAACAGGAACTGTCAATCAAATTCGAGTAAAAGATGAAAATCAGCTGTCAATATTTTCCCTATAAAAACATACAACGCATTGAAGACATTATTAGTGCTACTGTTTCCCTACTACTGATTAAAACCAACGTTATTAGGGAGCGGCGACGTCATTTAAGCAGGGAAGAAATGCTCACAGCCGTGGGAATGATAGAAGCTGGTTCCCGGCAACGTACTGTGGCTTTAGCTCTGAATACAAGTCAGAGTGTTATCAGTCGACTTTGGACACGTTACCGAAGCACTGGTACCGTGGCTGAGCGCCATGGCGGACGGTATCGCTGCACCACACGGAGACAAGACCGATACATTCAAATCACAACTCGAAGAGCTCCAACAATAACCGCCATGATTTTAGCCGTGAGGCTTCATCACTCTTCAGGGAACTTAATTTGCGACCAAACAGTCAGAAACCGCTTGCATGAAGTGAACCTTCATTCCCGAAGACCGCTAAGGGTACCACCTATAGCAATGCACAATCGTAGGATTCGATATCAATGGGCTCTTGAACACAGAAATTGGGCAGAAGAACAATTGCGTTTCGTGTGCTTTTCTGATGAGTCTCTTTTTGGTATGAGACCGGATACAAGACGTATACGACACTGGAGAACCCCTGGACGCCAACAGCGATTAAAATCCTGCCAGGAAGTCCATCCTTATAGTGGTGGAACCATTATGGTATGGGCGGGTATTTGGATCGGCGGAAGAACTGAGTTGATTTGAATCAGAGGCAACCTCAACGCTCAAATTTATGCTGAGACGATTGTATCAGACGTCATCGTTCCTCTACAAGTGCAAATCGGTCCCTTATTTCAGTTAATGCATGATAATGCACGACCGCACACCGCAAGAGTTGTAAGACAGACTCTCGCCGCAGCTAACATCAATGTCCTGCCCTGGCCTGCTCAGTCGCCAGACTTGAACCCGATTGAGCATGCATGGGATATGCTACAGAGAAGAGCTCTGCCGAATATGGAGGGTATCCAGTCGCAAGAAGACCTTTTTTTGTTGTTGCAACGAACATGGGCGGCCATTCCACAGCGTGATTTGGATGAACTCATTTTGAGTATGCCAAACCGATGTTCTTGTGTTGTTAGTGTTCGCGGTAGAAACACGGATTATTAATTGTTTAAGTTACCCAATAAAATTTTAAAGAAAACTGTTATTTCAGTCTTTTTTTCGAACTTTAGTGTTAGTGGTTCAAATGTCAAAAATCCCTTTATTAGGAAAATGGCAAATTTCTTTATTAATGCAAAGGTGACTTGGTTTATCGTTACTGTAGACAAACGAAAACACTTTATTTGATGAATCCTTAAAGAAAATTTTAATTAATATCAATCAGGAGAAAAGTTATTGCAAAAATATATGTTGATCCCTAGACACTTTTGATGTGTGTATTTAAGTATGTTTATCAGTCTCTGACGCCCATATTACAAGCTCTGCTTGCTTAGTTTGGGGTCAGATGATCTTGGTGTGAATTTTCCCAGATATTTATTTATATTTATTTATTTATTTAACTACTATTGCATTTCATGTAAAGCGCGGATAGTCGAAGTTTTAAATAGATAATACTAACACCCAGGCACAGAACTAACACTACTGCAATCATGTGAATGAATGTACCCATCATTGTGTAATCAAATTCCTAAACACGTGTGTTTGCACTTCAGAATGTATCTTTGTATATTATCGGTTTCTCTCCTCATTACAAGCCTCGTTTGAGGTCAGACAATATGTTGGTGTTAGATAACCTATTTATCTAGTTTAGATGTATAAAAAATAGGCCTCAAGTAAATTAGTGAGTAAACAATTTTTAGCAGCAAATTTTTCCGATTTTAGTTTTTACAGATATAGTTTTATAGTAACACTTTCAAGGTAGGTATTCTATGTTATTGATGTTCGTCTTTTTCTATACAAATATTATGAATTTGATTGTTTGTATTGCATAGGCTCCGAAACTACTGGACCGATTTTAAAAATTATTTTACCAACATGTAGCTTCATATTGGTGAAATAATTTTTAAAATCGGTCTATAATATAAGTACTTATAGATTTTACCAATATACCTAAAGCTACGTCATTTCAGCGAGTAACATCTATACATCACATAGCCTTTTCTGAGACCCATATGGCCTGGCATGCCTTATAGTTTATCTTAAGCCATTTAAAACAGAAACATCTTAATCAAGAGAAAAGATTTGTTTGTTTGTATTGAATAGGCTCCGAAACTACTGGACCGATTTAAAAAAAATCTTTCACCAGTATGAAGCTATGCTATCAGGGAGTGACATAGGCTACATT
Source organism: Udea olivalis (assembly GCA_947369235.1). Taxonomy (NCBI): domain Eukaryota; kingdom Metazoa; phylum Arthropoda; class Insecta; order Lepidoptera; family Crambidae; genus Udea; species Udea olivalis. The sequence continues at coordinate 3,405,183 of OX376370.1, forward strand.
TTGTTATGATTAAAAAAATCATTCAGTGAAAAATAATAGAACATGTAAATCAAGTCGAAGAAACGCGAGCGAGATGTGCTGCTTTACCGACGCCGCGCGCGACGTGCAAATTTTACTTTTGACAGAACGAAGTCTGTCGAAGCAGTTAGTAGTAGGCTTTAGATATTTTAACTGGAAAAATTGGAACTGTCAAAATCGTATAGTCCAGGTGCAGTTTTTCATACTTTATTGGATTTACGCTTGTTAAAGCGAGCTCGCCCAGAAGTGGCCCAGGGTTTTCAAGAAAAAAGTGAATGGACATTCATTATTTTTTTAAAAATTATCTGGATTTATCCGACCGGAAACCACATACGGGTGACACTTCGTAGAGCGCCTGGACGTTAGATAGATAGATAGATAATATTATTTATTGCTGACGTCGCAAGATATCAGTCGTGAAGCCTAGTCAGAGGCTTAAAAAGGCGGCTTGATAACATCTGACGGTAAGGTTTATCACTGGCCTTACATTCACCTCTCCAACAATCCGCACTGAGCCCGCGTGTTGGAGTATGGCTTGTACCACCTCATAGTTGAGGTGAGGCCTGTGCCCAGCAGTGGGACGTATATGGCTGTATTTGTTGTTTGTTGTTATTGTATATTTTACTTATGGAACTCAATGCTGAGTATTACATGAAAACAATGCACAATTTAGGCGGCCTTATCGCTAATAGCGATCTCTACCAGGCAACCTACAGGTAGAGGAAATATAATATAAAATGGCAAGTTCGTTCATAAATGCGTAAACTTAATAACATAAATAAAATAAACCTAATAATATACTTTAGTCATATGAAGATATTTAAATAGATACATATTATAGTAAGTAAACAAACAATTTATACATAGATGACACAAAAACATTTTATCGTTATATTTAACTTATCTTATCTTATCTTCAAACATAAGTATAACGAGTACACCAAAGCCAGCTAGAAACGTAGACGGTACATTGTATAAGTGGTGGGATAAACTCATGAAAACGTATACCGTAAAGTCGTAATACCCATAGCACAAGAAGTGACGTTGATGACCCCCTTAGGGGGGCACGTGGCGGTGTCAATCTCGCAGTAGCACTGGTTCTCGGGGTTGTGCGCCGGGTCGTCAAACACGGTCTCGGGCAGGCGGTACCTCAGGAGGGGGATGCCGTCCAGCTATGAGCAGGGATGGTAAATTAGTATGCGGTTTTGCGTCAAAAACTGTCAAAAATGTATAGTAAAAATATCCTTAGGAAAACTTGAAAAAAAAAACAAAAGGCCCTCCATGTTGAGGTCGGTTCCCTCATTCAAGCTACCGAGGCCCTTTTTTGTGGGCCAGATAACACACCTCTTGTTGGTCTCGAAGTAGGGATTAATATCCCTGTGTTACGAGGTACCACACAAGGAAATAAGCCGGGGGCGTCTCCCAGCACACCCAGACCCAAGTCAATTCAGAAAAGATCGTTTCCTGAATTGACCCGACCGGGAATCGAACCCGGGACACTTGGGAAATCGAGGCGAGAAACCGTGCTACAGCGCACTACGCCAATCGTGTGAATTTACAATTCTGTCGAATTTTTCTAGTGTAGGTATCTTACGTCGGCTATGTTGTTTCACAAATGTTTTACAGTATTATAACAGATGATAAATAATAATAATAATAATAGCCTCGGTAGCTCAGTTGGAATAGCACCCACCCACATTGCGAAAGACGCGGGTTGGTTCAAATCCCGCGCGATTCCTAGGACCATAGTTGATTTTTTCTAGTTTCTATCTTAGGCTAGATCTAGTTACATAAATTGTCAAAGTTACCTCAACTTCCTTTTCGAATCTGAACGGAAGTCTTCTGCAGAGATTGGGATAGAACACATACAGGGGTTTCCTCTCAGCCAGCTGAGATGGCGGGAAGATGGAACCGTCAGTCGCCTTTATGCTGCAATTGAGAAAATCTCGTTAAGAATTGGAAGTTTGTAGCGACATCTATCTCGCCACATACGAACTAAAAAACTGACGTATCCTACATCGCGATATTAAAGTTATCCGAGCGATTGAACGTATATTATACAAGAACCCGAAAACAACCGTTGGGCAGTAGCCCAGCAGACATAACACCCGTCTGGTCGGAGGATCCTCCCTTTTCAATGGTGGATGAGGAACTTTACACCCTGTTCCTCACGCCCCCAAAAGTTCAAAAACCCGCTGGGCGATTCACTAACTTCGATCGAAAGATAATCATGATTTGAAAAACGATTTTGAATAGCGCGAGTGACCAGCAAAGTTTCTGCGTGTCAGAGAATATGGAGGCCGACTACTGCAAAGTCCAGAGTATCTAAGGATTCTAAGGAATATAACGCTCTGAAAAGTACGAAACAAGAAAATGCCATAAACGTATATTTGAAAGTGATGTTCAGGGGATAACCGTGGTCATATGATTGTAATCATATTCATTGCCCTTCATCAGGGCGCTTCATACAAATCGATGTGACGTCACATAGCCTATACTAACAATCAAGACGCATCCAACGATTCCTCATTGGTCAATCTATAATAAGACATTTTGAAGTTATAAGAGAACGGGTGAATAACAGCGACAGTCGGAAGGATGTTTCTGCGCACGGGTACAAGGGGGTGAAGGGGTTCATACCACCAATTTTGGATCTGAATTCGCTCACTGCGCAAGTCCTGGCCAGCTTTCTTTTTAGATGACGGGATCTAAATACGTGTTTAATTATTACCCTACTTTTTACTTCGCGCCGTGATCGCATTTTAATAAAAACGGCATTCATAAAACAGTAGTGTATTTCCTCCTACTTTGAGTACAAATTACAAACAAGATTATTATGACAACTGCGGATAAACATAATTATAATATCATTCATAAATTGAGAATTCGCCATATTTATCACGTTATTCTATCAGAGTGCCAAAGGCTATCAAGCTGGTATGGCATTAACGATTTTAGTAGGTATAACGGGAACTTAAATCATTTGAAGTTTGTTATCGTTACAATGGTATTGGATTCAAGGGAATTAAATGATCTTGATTCAAGTTTAATAACTTATCTTTGTTTTATTTCCTGGTTTGCTGAATACATGCTTAAGGTATATTTATTTCAATATTTATTTATTCTTCATTGCATAAAATTAATGATACAATTAGCGGACTTAATACCAAAGGGCATTCTTTACCAATCAACCACACGATCAAATTGATAAATTAAAAAAACGGTGACCGAGATTAAACTAAATAAAATACTATTAAAAACAACAACATATGCTAATTATAACAAAATACCAGAACAACAAAATAAACTCCAACATAAATCGATAAAAAAAAAACATGAATAGAAGACAATATAAAAGAGTAACCACTGAGTTTCTCGCCGGGTCTTCTCAGTAAGAATCAACTCCGACGCGGTGGTAGAGTCGCATTATGTTTGTATACTGTTTATTTATATATTCATATTATTATAGTATTTATGTCTATTATTTAGTATATTTTTTGACTATTTAAAGTACTGATTAAGTCTAAGATAATACGTAACACTTGCGAAATTCGTTACAATTACTATCCTCAGCTTGACGCATCCAGTTTCTGCCAGCAACCTTTCGCAAGTCATCACCCCACCTGGCCGGGGGGCGTCCTACACTACGTTTGCCGATACGCGGTCTCCACTCTAGAACACTTTGTTTATGAAAATGTAAATTACAGTCATATTTTTAATTAGACGAAGACGTCAACTGACAGCTGCTAATGTCACTTTGTGAAATAATGTTGCCAAAACCCGGGACCCGATATCGGCAGTCCGGGTTTTTAGCCACTCATTAGGCTACCGAAAGTAATTTATGTACTTAAGTATTATTTATGTACTTTTTATAATTTATGTATTACGAGCCGCCCTGACAGACTCCGTTCTGTCAAATATTTGACAGCTGGTGTCCATTTTCACATCTCGCCCGCTTTTCTCCGAATTTATTTACTTAAACTATTATTTTTCACTGATTTTTTTGTTCAATCAAATTAAAATATAGCCTATAACACTCCTGAATAGTTTGGCTTTCTGTTAGTGAAATAATTTTCTTGACCGAATCAGTAGTTTCGGAGCCTATTGAATACGCACAAACAAACAACCAAATCTTTCATCATTATTAATATTAGTATAGATTTACGATAAATAATTATATTAGGATTGTTTCATTCACTTATCCTCGACAGTTATTTTGTTTTACCTGAAAACCCAGCAAATGTCAGTTTTCTCCGTCTTATTGAAAATACGACTAGTGGATATTGATTTAAAGTATTGAACATCTAGGTAGGTATTATAAAAGAGAGTCCTGTTAGTTACACCACATATACGGGTGGACCGATTTTTATGTTTTTGGATTTGTCTACATCGCGAATAGGATAATAAGTATTCAAAACATTGGGAAATTGACGAAAAAAAATAAAAGCAAAAACATTTTGCCATGCTTAATGTTCACATCTGTCAAGCATTTGACAGAACGAAGTTTGCCGGCGCCGCTAGTTTAAGAGTATAATCAAACCTGTTGCATTCGCCGCTCCAAATGCGCAATTCGCTGTCTCCTTCCACCTTCTCTATGAGGTTCATCTTGTCCATGTCCACTTCTCCGGTGTTTATGGTCAGCTTCTCTGACAGAGTTTTGTTTTTCTGTAACAATTACCAAATTCATCATTTTATTTCTTTTTTTTTTACCACCCTGACTGACTCTTGAATCTAATTTCGCAGGATTGGCAATACTGTTACCAAAAAAAACTTTGAACCATAATACTTCGTAATAAGGTTCAAAAATTTCTTGTACGACATTTCTGCAATGCTTGTCCAATGAAATTCTGTTCAAGAGTCCTGACTCTGGACCCTTCCCTGGGGCACTCGCTAACAAAATTTTGTAACGAAAAAAACGCCGTTATTTTGGTAAACAAACGTACGGAATATTTTCGATTGGTAATTGTTATAAGAAGTACTTAAAAGCATGATAGCTTACAGAATGTTTTCAAATGTTAAACCGTATTAGTTTTTCCGAAGCTACAGACATTCTGGTGAGCAATTTCGCCAGAAAATATTCAGCCTAGACGATGCTTTGGTGGTAGGTAACCGCCGACTGGCTGGAAATGAAAGTTTATTTGCGAAATTACTCGCTTCGCTCGTCATAGGGTATAGGGTAACTTGACAAGTTAAAGGGATTTGAATTACCCCTTTTTAAGGGAATATAAATCTAATGCTTGTTTGTTATCAAATGCTTAAGATATGACTCAAGAATCTTATTTCGCCGTAACTATATATTAATTGAGTTCTTAGATACCTATCACTTTTTACATTCTGTTTAAGAGTAAGACCCCTATCTCTTTGTGTGCTTTGGAATGATCTTGGCGTAAGCTAAATTAATTTGATACTTACAGCAGCGAGCAATCCAAAGTTTTGCACTTTTAGCTCCCCTCTTAGACTGAGCAATGGTTTGGCGGCGTTGTAGATTGAGTCTTCGTATCCCCACAGAAATCTGAAAATAAATCCCAAATGAGTCTTGTTGTCTACATTTTGTATTGCTTTGCAAGTACACGTGATATCAGAAGCCAATCTAATAGTGTTAAATGTCGCGTCAAACATTTTAGCCCGTTCTGAATTTGTTGCGCGCTTGCGCAATAGGGATGTAAAAAATAATGTTTTATACATAAAAGACAGTATTCCTGTCATTTAAATTAAAGTTTTATAAATATATATTTTTTCGTCATAAATGAAAGAAAATTAATACAAATTGCGATATTTTATACCCTTTCACGTGACTGCGAGCTGCATCAAAGCGCGATGACGTCATTGACCGGCGAACAAGCAGACATAACTGTCATTAGTGCATCACCAAGAATCATGTTAACTTTGACAGAGCGCGAGATTTTTTATCTGTCTGTGATGTAATCATAGTCCTGTGACAGTTTGGAGCGTTTTGACGGGGATTCGAAAAACTAACTTTAAATAAGTACCTACGTATTTTTTCATGAAATTATTATTTTCGTGTTTAAATAGGGTTTATCTATAAAAAAAAACAATTCCAAAAATTAGTCACGATCCCTAATACCCACCTATTTTTCACAGGAAAGAATATAGTTAGAAATGTGGGACTCGCCTCGTGTTCAGAGCGGACTAGATGTCTGACGCGAGCTTTATCTATTAAGATCCTGCAGATGCTTACACCATTCGATTGGCTTCTGCGATCACGTGACTGGCACTGGCCTGCCAGCTACAAGCATGTGTATTTCAGGCTTAACTATCACTTACCTGTGCAAGGGTAGTTGTACAAACGCTTCAGGGTGGTTGGCGAATGGCAGCATGCCCAGCACCGGGAACTGGGCGAGTGGGTTTAGGTTCATTTCGACTACTTTTGCGAGGCCCTGCAAAAATAAAGAACCATTTTACTTTTGTGTAATGAATTAATCAATATAAAAACCCTACCTTTACTAAAAGGTTGTACAGACAACTCGCAGCGCAGCCGCAACTACAAGGGCTTTTTTAGAATCGCTGAAACTTGTCGAGTTCATTCCTTAAACTGAGCGAAGCTAGCAATTTCGTAATATGATCTTTCATTTCCAGCTGTTACCTGGCACTAATGCATCTTTAAGGCTGGAAAGGGGATACGCGTAATTTACCACAGGCTCGGCGCAAAAAAAATGTACCTCAGATTAAAGTATAGTAATAGTAGAAATATTGTACAATATCGCTATTACCAATTTCGGTGGCTAACATTGTTTTTTTGGCTGGTGAAGTTTCATAGGCGCTAGATATAAAAATAACACTTTGTTAACACCGGCCAAAAAAACAATGTTAGCCACCGAATCTGGCAATAGCAATACATTCCAATATTTCTTTACAATCTGAGATACATTTCCCTAGCGCCGAGCTAGGGATTTTTTTGGACGTGATTTGGTGGATGTCCTTGGTACTGACGAAACTGCTGGCTACGCTGAGTTTAGAGAATAAACTTGACTGATACTTATAAGCGATTGTATTACGGCCCCTGGGCGTAGTAAGTTGAATATAACTTCAATTGTAGCATTTTCAATGTATTTTTTATTCATTTCAGGTTGAATGTTACAAGCCAATGTTATTCCAGCAATGTTTTAGGGCACTTTCCTTTAAACACCTGAAAGCAAGAACCCGCCATTGCGTTCATTGAGCGTCGGCGTCTTCCCGACGGCGCCCGCGAAGCTAGTGTAGGGAGGTAGCCGGTAAGACGCTGACGCTCAAAGAACGCTAGTGTGGGGTCTCTCTTAGCTGTAATAAGATGACAGAAGGCTTACCAATAGAGGCATGTTAGGAACTGTGAGCTGATCGAACGGCGCGCCATTCGACTTATTCGGAAGGAAGCGGTAGTCATTCTTCTCTTGAAAGGTGATCCGGTCTTTATCGAACTCCACGTTCACTCTTTCCACTTGCTGCCTGGAAAGAATGAAGCCTAAATAAGTAACGGTAAGTAACTAAGGCTGGCTATTAAAACCCACGGCTGTCTATCGAAAAAAAAAGAGACTAAGTAACTGCGTGCGGCGACTGTTACAATCCCTTAAAACTTGTCAAGTTCATTCCCTTTACAAGAGTGTGGCGAACACCGTAATATAATCTTTGATTTCCAGGCGCCGTATTATAATCCGCCGCCACCCTGGCAGCGCGACCGTTCACGGATCTAAGATGTTCATTTTTAGTTTTAGTCTTTACAAAGTGAGCCTTATAGAACCGCTAACGGCCACGCCACGAAAGAGCCAAAATATTGTAAGGCTGCCTTCCAAATCGAGTGGAAATTACACTCGAACCCGTTCCAAATTGACCCCGAGTGAAATCGAGGATGACCGGGCTGTCACCTGACAGTTTCCCAGTTGTTTCAAAACGAGTTCGAGTGACGTTTATCACTCTGACAAGTGCGAATTCTACAGGTGTCTGGAGCCCGAGGAAATTCACCTGACAACTGTCAGACAGACGCTTTGTTCGTTTTGTCTCGTTCTTTTCGACGAGGGTGAAAATCACTCTGCAAAAAGCGATTTAGAACGAGCCCTTAATACGGCCCCTGCCCGTCACTAACGCATCTTCAATAGGCTGATTTTTAATGACGAAATTGCTCGCTACCCTCAGTTTAGGGAAAAAACTTGACTGTATATAAGCGATTGTAATAAGTAAAAAAAAAAAACGGCCAAGTGCGAGTCGGACTCGCGCACCGAGGGTTCCGTACAAACCTGTAGGTATATTTATTAAAAATATTTTTATTATATGATAAAACTAAAAATTAACGGTTTTCGCATTTTTTCCTTTATCTGTGCTATAAGACGTTGCTTCGTACCAGATTTCAAGATTCTGAGTTCACGGGAGGTACCCTGTAGGTTTTGATTCCCTTGCGAGTGTCGAAAATTTGCGGAAATTTACAGCATAAACGGCTGCATCTTTTGATTGCGTTGCCTTAGAAGTTTGATTTTTTCACAGCTCCAAGGGACAGTAGACCTGAGTATTTGATATGAATTCCAGCTTGATACCTTTACGCGTTCCTGATAAAAAGGGTCTTGACAGACAGACATACGGACGGGCGGACAACAAAGTGGTCCTTTGAGGGTTTCGTTTTTTCCTTTCGAGGTACGTGTAGCGACATCTATCTCGCCACATACGAACTAAAAACTGACGTATCCTACATCGCGATATTAAAGTTATCCGAGCGATTGAACACAACACAACAACCGTCGGGCAGTAGCCCACCAGACACAACACCCGTCTGGTCGGAGGATCCTCCCTTTTCAATGGTGGACGAGGAACTTTACACCCTGTTCCTCACACTCCCCAAACTGGTGACCCCGAACATGAACGTCAGCACAGAGCCTTCTCAGCGACCTTGGCACAGCACACTGTACTCTTTATTGCATTTTTGTCAATTTATAGTGACCATCAAAGTTATAACTAAGTGTCCTTTTGGTCCTAAAATTAACATCATCGAATGTATGTCCCTTAATTGTTACACTTTTTACGCGTTGTATTTTAATCTCGATTAGTATACATAGTTACATCAAATAGTGTCAAGGTTGTCTTCGTACAGTGTTTGGCTTCCGGGTGATACGAGTTTAATTAACAGTTTACAACGAAACGAAGGATTAATTTCAATAAACTACGTGCTTTATACGCGCTCGTTTTCGGGAGCGCATGTAAGCGCGTACAGGTGCGCTTGGCTGTAGCCTTACGCGTTACTCGTAGTACGAACGATTAATATGGTAGGAAAACCATCGCGAGCTGGTTCTGCTCCTCACTAGGTTTACCCTGGTAACACAGCTAAGCTGAAATCACAATATAACAACTAAGCAACTGTGCTAACAAAACCAAAACTCGTAACTCTTCAATCCAAAAGACAATGCTCCAAATATTCGACATTATTTTCCAAGAAAAATTTGCATGCAGAGCGCGGCGCGAGAATATCTTCAGGTTTAGTTAAACTTCAACTTAGGTATCTACTTATTCGTTAGTAATAATTATTATAACAATACTCAATAAGTAAGATAAAGATTAATGTGATAAATCTGTGCTTAGCTAAGTAACGACTATAAATCTCGTTTTAGTTTGGTGTCAGGTCAGATGATCTTGGTGTGAGTAAGGTGCCCTTTTTTTCATTTTCCAGGTTGAAAATGCACTTACGCATTATCCCACTGTATGGGGAAGGCAGTGGGGGAGTGTGGGGGAGTGTGGGACTGCTCGCCGGCGGAATAGCCACTAAAAACAACCCGGGTATACTTCACTGCTTTGGAACGGGACGTGCCCGGGCCGTGAGGAGGCTCACGCTACGGGGTCATCCCGGTATACTGGGACACCCGCCGACGGGAGTAAATGATTTTTTATGTTTTTTAAATTATTTTGTCACATCTATACTAATAATGATATTTTAAAGAGGACAGATTTGATTGTTTGTTGTTGTTTGATTCTTTGTTTGTTTGTATTGAATAGGCTCCGAAACTACTGATCCGATCGTGAACATTCTTTCAGTTCGGATTCAGTAGTGATATAGGCTATATTTTATTATGATTAAACAAAAAATTTAGTGAAAAATAATAGTATATGTAAATCTTCGAGGACAAGCCGGCCAGATGTGATCCAGACACCAGCTGTCAAAAATTTGACAGAACGAAGTCCGTCGGGCGGGACAGCTCGTTGTATAGGAATAAAGCTTGTGTAAGCAGAGGATGGATGTTTTCTGTAAACCTACCATGTCTAAATGCTCTAGCTAGGGACACACTTGACGGATATTCCGTCGCCGATCTTCCGTTACGGTCAATCCGTACCATTCGCGCCAGTGACAGTCGTTAGCGTTTGTTGTCAAGTTTTCGTATGCGATTTCGGCATAGTGAATAGTAATGTAATTAAAAATAGATGGAAGATATACCCAAGTTACAATCAAAGACAAAAAAACATTACAAAAAGTGTCAAATAGGCTACCACTCAGCATGTGCCGCAGTGAAATAGCACCACGACGCTGGTTTTCCGTGGTCACCTAAGTGAAGAGGGAGAAACGGTACACAATTACAAGAAAGAAGCGGTTCAATTACAGAATTATAAATATATGTAAAATTTACGATAAAGGTTGTGAGCACCAACAGCACCAAGATGATTGCCAGCAGAACAGACTGCTTTTATGTTAAACGGTGCTGTGCCATATCAAATGGCATGGTACGAAAATAATTAATTAAACCTCTTTTTTTTTCTTTTTTTTTTATGTAATAGGGAGCAAACGAGCTAGAAGGTCACCTGATGGAGAGTGATCACCTCCGCCCATGGACAACTGCAACACCAGAGGTGTCACCGATGCGTTGCATTCCTTTTAGATGGGAATACGCTCTCTTCTTGAAGGCCCCGATGTCATATCCCTTTGGGAACACCGCCGCAGGAAGATCATTCCATATCTTGGCTGTACGTGGAAATTGGCGCGAAAAACGCACGGTTGTTGAGCGCCAGCCATCCAGGTGATGAGCATGGAATTTCAACTTATGACGTGTCGTGCGGTGATGAAATTCAGCGGCAGGTATAAGATTATGCAGTTCGTCTGAACACTCCCCATCCAATAGCACTTACCTACTAACAAAAATGAGTTGTAATTTGTACTCGAAATAAATATTCATTCATTCATTCAAACCAGAACAAATGAAGCAATGACACATGAAATACGGACATTATAGTTACACGATTAAGATACTTTGTTAAACTACTGTTTCTGCAAATAATGACATTCAAGCTGCTGTAGATAACTATCCTAGTCTACTTATGGTAAACTCGTGGTATGGGTATAGATATTTTATTTGTATTTGACGACCGACTTGGTGTAATGGTTAAGAAGTTGGCTACTACACCAGTGGTCGCGGGTTCGATCCCCGCACAGTACAAACATTTGTGTGCATGAACATGTCTGTTTGTACTGGTCTGGGTGTCTCCTATGTATAATAAGTATGTATTTACAAAAGAAAATGTATTTAAGTATGTTTATCCGTTGTCTAGTATCCCATAACACAAGCTTTAATTAGCTTACTTTGGGGCTAGATGGCGCTGTGTGGAATAATTTCCAGGGATATTTATTTATTTATTATTTATTATTTATTTATTTTGTCAAATCTATACTAATATTATAAGTGGAAAGTTTGTTTGTATTGAATAGGCTCCGAAACTGCTGCCCCCCGATTCAGAACGAAGTTTCGTATCGACCGATTCGGTGAGTTTGTTTTAATTATAGTAAATAACCCGCTTAACGGTAGCAATTAATATTTTAATATGTTAAAGCCTTTAGTTTTCATAAACTAAATCATATAAAAACTACCCATCTTAAAAAATTAATCAAAAGTAAAAGAAAATAACCGAATCGGCCGATAACTTTGTTCTGAATCGGGGGGCTGGACCGATTTTAAAATTCTTTACCCAATTTATAGCTACATTATCAGGGAGTGACATAGGCTATATTTTATTTTAATTTAAGCTATGTGTGATAAACATGTCCACAACCCCTTGGTATGCGAGGAAACTTGTCTTGTCTACCTCTTTTTGTCGACTCTCAAGAACGAGAAACGAGAAATTACCTTATTTTGCGCATCTTAGCCAGTACTCTTTCAAACTTGTTTTGGGTTTACAACAGGCGTTAGTAAAGTACAATGTGTCATTTTGATACAAACAAAACTTCCGGATTGTCTAATCTAAAGAATATTGTTATGGCAGTCTATGCGGGAGAAGACGCTGACGGACAGCAAGCTGTTTAGAAAAAAGCTGAGAATGGATGTTTTCTGGTCGCCTCGTAATCGTAATCTACAAGCGTGTTATGACTACATATACAAATGTATGTTTATGCAATACATTTGTATCGGCGGGGTTATCGGCTACACTTTGGCCACTCTTACGATGCGTGTACGTACATTTAGCCATTTGGACCGTTATTACCAGGGACTTAAATCTGAATAGATAACGAAAGTAGCTTATTATGGAAACCGAGAATGCTTCTCTATGACGCTTGATCAAGCGATTATAATATCGTTTTTATTAAAAGGAAGAATTGAGATTTGTCGCCGAGGTGGCTACGAGCGGTTTCAACTAGTTTTTTTTCTGCGCGTGTACTGTCGTCTATATACGCGCTTCAAAATACCACGCGTGTACACGGGCGTATTGCAGCGTGTTCGTTCGAACCGGTAGTGGTGATTCAATATCTATATGGCTTATACGAACCTAAAAGCGCGGCAGCGAGATAAAGGCGCTTGAAAAACGAGCTTATACGCTCGTATAAAACGCTGGTCTGAAATCACCCACGCTTGGTTGAAAGTGGACTTCTGAGTGTCCCTGTCGAACCAAAAACTCTCTAACTACACCATTCGGGATATAATCATGAGCGTATGCAAGTACCTACGTATAACGTCCCTCACGTCATCTTTTTGAATGTATAGCTGTGTATTCGTTATTGATTCACTGACGTTGTGTTTAGTACGGACTTTGGCGATCGCAGTCTTATAAGTAAACAAATACCTACGCGGATGACCCATTGCTAAGTGCAAAAGACACCTACCTAGACCTAGAGATATACGTGATGTATCGGTCACTGGGGAATGCCGCTATTTATCTTCCGGTTTAATTTCTGAGTAAGAGTGAGAAATAAATAACATTTTGATGCCACCATTTGCTAACTGAGTTTTTGTTCACCGTCAATAGCGTCGTGGGTTAAGCACAACAACTGGGATCGTGGATCGTGTGGTCCCGAGTCCAAATATGGACAGGGGCCGTATTACATGCATACATACATACCATCACGCCTTTTTCCGAGAACAGACCACAGAGACCACATCTGTCCACTTGCTACGGTCCTGACACACTTCTTGCGCTTATTCCACTCTCATTCATTCCTTTTTATTACCATCTCTTATAGCCAGTTAAGTAATTTCCTAAACAGAGGTGAGCGAGCAATTTGGTCAATAAATATCTGGCCTAGAGGATGCATTATAGACAAGTAACCGCAGACTGGCTGAAAATGAAAGATCAATAAGAAATCGCTCGCTACGCGCTGTAAGTAGTTGTTTGCGTCATCAATTTTGTTTTGATTTTATTTTCTGCCAATCAGTTCTCTGCCAGCGTCTTCACCGGCCTGAAGATTTTCTCCCGTTAATATATGGCCTGAAAAATCTCTTTTGGTGAAAGATTTTTTAAAACCAGTGAAGTAGTTTATGAGAATTTAGTTTAATTAATTACAATTTTTTCTTGCAATAATATTAATTTTAAAATAAACATGCGCTGTCTAGCTCAATAAAATAAATAGTTAAAGTTTGATCTTTAACCAAAAAAAATATAAGTTGGTACCTTTGATACATTTTTTTAATAATTAATTTTGTGAACGTAGGAGATTTACTGAAAAAAACTACAAATTGATCTACTTTTTAACGGTTAGAAATCGGATCAACATTGATAAGGTTAAAAAGGACAGAAATGACCACCGCTATGCGCTATTTTGATTTGATCCTTACTTCCAGGGACACCCTGTATAGCCTATGTGTCAGCCCCTGATAGATAATGTAGCTATAAGTTGATGAAAGAATTTTTAAAATCAGTCCGGAAGTTTTAGAGCCTATTCAATACAAACAAACAAATCTTCATAATATTATTAAATTACTTACCTATAGAAAAACATAAAAAATGAAAATTCTTCATTTTCAAAACTATGTCTCAAATTAATTAATCAATGTTTTCTCTCTTTATTTCTTTGATTACTCTAATGATGGTCTCCGACAACGCGCGAGCGATACTTTGGTCACAGAATGAAATAAAAACAGAAGACGCACTTTCGACACAATTGCAACACAATATCAACCTTCGATCTGCGCCAATGTGGTCCAAAAGAATTCTGCACCTGTACTCTTACTGTACCGAATTACGCAGTGACACAGGCCTGATACGGAAGATACGGCAAGTCCTTAAAATTGACAGCAGAAACAACTACGCACGCACACACACACCACGAATATTCTATTTATCGTTGTGTGATTTTGAAGGACAGAGACAAACCTACCTATTTGTTTTGACCATAGCGTAAGCGAGACAGACAACCGTGCGACAGAGTAACTAAAGTCTTGTAAATCGTCTATTGCGATGCGACTAAGTGAAATTAGGCGACGGGGGCCTGATTTAAGCGGTCCACGCGCTAGAGGCGAGTCACTTAACCTCCATTTTGGTTAACCTAAGTTATCATCAGACAGTCCGTATAATTGAATTGTTTTATATTTAATAAAAAACTTAAATACAATGATAGTAACTGGATATAAACTCATACTTTTTAGTTTTATTAAGTACTTAAGTACTTATCTAAGCACATAATATTTCACTTCAAAAATATAAAAAAAAAACATAAATACTACTTTGTGCAGCGACACATTATGTCATTTAGCCGTGAAACGTTTGAACAAACATTTACATAATTCATGTTTTATTTACATTAAATTGTAACGGTAAGTAGGCACTAGAGATGGGACGACTAACCGGTTTTCGAATTGCCGACTAATCGGCAATGCCGATCATTCTAAAACCCACTTTTCGGGGATGTCCGGGCTTTTTCGTCATTACTCGGTTAAGTTATCTCGCGGTCGCTGAGCATGTTGTAACGTGCTTGTTTACATTTTCATTTTCTGTTTGTTTTGTGTTCACTGCGCGCCGGTTTGTGTGGACGAAATGTCAAAAAAGAAATTGCGATTGGAGTCATTCTTGGATGATATTAAAGGTGAACCGTCAAAAGTGCAATGTAACCAGTGCCAGGAAATTATTTCACGCGGCAGTCAAGGCAACAAGTATGACGAATGACATAAAATATGAGCACAATGAGCTGATGCCTTAATTAGCAGGTTCTATTAAAAGTAGTGCTAATGAATCCCATTCGTCAGTAGCTTCGGCATCCCTAATTCCCAACTTGAATGAAATTAAAGAGCTTCCACTGACGCTGTTTAAAAAAAAGTTAAAAGCATGGTTATTAGAAAAGAATTATTATTGTATCAATGAAATGTTTAAATCAAAATGATCACTAATTAATTTTGTGTCGTCTAATTTTTAATGCATTGGACGCATTTTTGCTTCATTATGTGACATATTTATGTATATTGTATTTTGTGACTATCAATAATTGTTTAATGCACGTATGTACTTGTAAACATTCACATGCTTAGTTTTAAGTAAGATAGTTTGGACCAAATGAAAACAGCAAGACCTTATGTTACACTATTTTATGTGAAATAAAATTTCATTTCATTTCAACTTGAGCCCTTACCACCATCGTCAAATCCATCAATTTCAGCGGGATTAAATACAAAAACAACAAAGTATACAAGAAAGTTTGAAGAGTCCAGTGGTCACTTCAGGTCTTCCGATCAAGAGAAATAATTGTAGCAATAGGAGAGATGATTGCGTTAGATAACCAGCCTCTGTCTTTAGTTGAAACACTAGTTTTATCAATCTTATGACGAAGGTCAAACCCTTAGTTAGAATAATACACTTAGAACAATACTCTTCATACCACCGCCCCGTCAAAAATGAAGCACTAATCCGATCCGCACTTGCGTGACTATTACTTGCTTACGTGCTCATTACGAGGCAACTAAAACTCAGTTTCGAAAAGGAGTGCTCAGTGTTGCTACTGATTTGTGGACCAACACAAACAATAAATGTTATGCGCCGATTATAATCGGCTTTCTGCCGAATAGTCGCCGACTACAAATGATGTCGAATAGTCTGCTTTCCCGATTGGTCGGCCCATCTCTAGTAATACCTAAGCACTCATTTTAAGTCGATCTAAATCTTTGAATTGTTATTCTACTTGAAATACTAAAGGTAAAGAAATACTCAACTGAGCACAGACACATTATTTCAGATTATTAATTTAGATTACTTACCAATTTTGATGCCATACAAATTATAGTGCTGTTCATAAATAAGAGATGGCGCTTGTATATTACTCAATACTCAATATATTATTTGCAAGCCACTTGTACAGAAGATGGTAAATTATAGTATGATACATGACCAATATGGTATTAAAAGAGAAGAAGCGCTTCAATAAAAGAGAAAAGATAAGTTTACTAAGTTAAAAATTTAAAAAATCATAAGATGTAGATCACAAATCACAATGCAAGACGTTTTAATAATTATGTGATTTAGTTATCGCTAACTCTATCAATGAAATATTCATTTAAACTATAATAACATTAATTTAGTAAGTAGATATTTCTTCAATTGTTTATGAATGTGGGGTATTTATTTTTACTTATTTATGAATCCTAGTAATTTGTTATCAATTACGTTCAAATTGTTAATACAGTCTACCTCCATGTTCTTTATTCAATTGTTTAACCCGTTATTACGGTGATGGCGTCTCGACCGGAAATGAAGTCAAATTCCGATGTACCTATACTGTTTAGTTTCCCTGTGTGACCTTAAAAAGAACATCAGAAAGATGGTTTCGGTGAAAAAAAACTTTATTATAGGTATACTTACAGACATATCAGCAACAACTGATAAAATAAATGAGGGGACAATGACTTGTTGATACCATGATTTTCAATTATCGTGGGACATTTCATGGTTTCCGGTACTCAGGTCCATGAGTAACCTGCTAAGTGAACTGAAAATCTTCACGACTAAGCTTGTTCATGCAATGTGTATTTATTTATTTACATTTAAACTTAGGAAGGAAGGTCTGATATGACGATCTTGCGGCTTTTTTATCAGTGATGCAACACACCGTTAAAACCCCAAATCTCCCGGAACACGGTGCTGGTAGACTCGCCAGTTTACATTTTAGTTTTAAATAAAATCCACGTGTGGGCTTCAAAATGTTCTGTTTAACACGATAGCAACAGTCAACTAAGATCTGCGCTTGCTTCTGTTGTTGCCCTTTTGATCAATTATTTGGATAAATTTTCACTTGCACCTATGTGATCTGTGTTTTCATTAACGCAAATTAATGTACTGTAGTAATAAGTTACGTTACGATTATTTATAATATTATGTACTTAGACCTAAGAAAAATAATCTGAATATTTTGCTTTTGCTTATAATTAGTATATTCTGACTATTATAACTAATGCATTGTTTGGGTTATATTTGAGAGAAGTGAATGACTTCACCATCGCGTTTTGCGAACACGTAAATGCCAATGAGTATGGAATCGAGTCAGCGCCATCTAGCGGCGAATTCGGGCAACATTAAGGCCGCTAAATGGCGTTGACTGGATACCATACAAATTCGCGTTTTTTTTCTCGCAAACGCGATGGTGAAGTTATTCACTACTCTCACTGCAACTCGCACTCGGCACTCTGAATCGAGAGTAGAATGGATTCCACTAAAAAAATAGGGGTTAAATTTAATCATGCCGTGTTTAATCATTACTTAACTCTATTATTGCGGCGGCACGAAAAGCGGCAACGTCGCAGTAGCTCGCGCGTTATTACCATAGACTTTTTAATTTTGCAACAAAGACAAGAAAAAAAGAAACCGTATATCTTCGTAAGTAATCCGCGAAAATTAAATTTAATAATTTACAATATTATTTCATAATAAAAATAAGTTAGGGTGTCTGAGGTTTTGCGCTTTTTAATTAACACGTTGTATATTTCGTTTTTTAGTAACATCAATTGGCAAATGTTCATAACATTAATACGTTTTGATTGAACACAAAACCTCTTTAGTTGCTATTGCTGTAAGACGTAAGTTATAAGTAAATATTGTAGTACCTATGGTAGCCCACTGATACGCAAAGGCCTCCATTAAAATTGAGTCTACGCTACCGCTACAATAATTGTAATGTGTAATTATTGTATAATACCCTTCAATAATTAATAGGTAAACTACGCTTGCCAAATGCGGGCCAGTGATCAAAAATTCCCAGACTGTGTTCCGTAAGCTCCTAAAACACACTGTACTGTCCCGCAAAACAAAAAAAGTTTTTTTTTACTCAAGGATTGGTTTTAAACAAGAATGTCACCATTCTCAAAGCTTTTTGTGATGGGTTTGATTGAACCCAGGACCTCCGGATTTTTCACTCGGCCTCGGAGGCGTTACTGGGTAGAAGAAAATCCCAAGATCTTTGTAAGCTTGCAATTTTCTTTGATTAAGTTTCCATATAAGAAGTATATTAAATGTTTTGCCTTTATCTTGTAAAAATAGACACATTGTAAGTTAACAATTCATAAAGATAAAATCAGATAGAACATAAAAATGAATTGTCTTTTATTTTTATTATCACGAAGGCATTATGTGATACATTTTGAGCCATGACTTTAGCACAAAGATAAGAAAATCCTTGAGATGAATATGGTAGGTATATTAATAGAATAATATGTTTAGCATAATCTTTGCACATACGCCTTGTGTGATCCAACTTTTTAATTTTTTCTTTAAAATTAGCCATTATTAAGTAGCTGGATCACTGCCTACAGGCCAAGCGTGGTATTGATTGTTTAAAATTTCGGACAGTGCACCTGTTAGGATTACTTACTACAGAATAGGCATTAAAAATTTGGTGGCAGTATCCACAGTAATCTGGCGAACAGGCGTTGTATATTACAATTACTTTTAGTATTTTTTATTATTAATAGCGGTCCATCAGCGGCTTCGCCCACCTAGACTATTTCGCCCGTTAAATTATCTCCTAAAAACTATTGCGTTGTGTTACTCGTTAGCTTTATATTTGACAAGGATTTTTGTAAATCGGTCCAGTAGTTTCGGAGCCTGTTCAAGAAAAATAAACAATCAAATCTTTCCTCTTTATAGTAAAAGTAAGTGAGTATACTTTTAAAAATAATATAAAATAAGATAATTTATGGTTCTGTAAAGTAGCGGTAGTTATTATTGTTTTTTTTTTATATATTTCCCGTCAAGATGACCTCACTCCACCTGATGGAAAGCGGTCGTGAGGTCCAGATATGAGGTTGATAAGCCCAGTCATTCAAACGAATCACTGGGCTGGCCATCCTCACCTTGAAGGCCTGCAGAAATGCCTTTTCACGCCCCGCTTGAAGAACCCGGGACTATACGAGGAAGGAAACACATGTGCTGGAAGAGCGTTCCACGTCTGGATGGTACGACAAAGAAACGAGTCACCGAACCTTTTAGTTCGGGCCAACAAATGTTGAATTGTGTGCGGGTGACGCCGTAGTCCAGCACGCGTGGTACGGGAGTGGGAAGGTGAGGGTGGGATTGTATTCATTCATTCATAATTTGACAGTTCATAGTGACGGTTGAGGCTTTTGATCACTTCAGTCCCTTCAGATAATATGGTCCCCCTACAATATTATGAAAGTTGCCAAAATTAGATACGTAGTTTGCTTTATGATATCAATAAAAATACTGACGAAGCCACGGGTGGTGGGCGATTATATTGTTTTGCTGATAATACTATAGTATAGTTAAAGAGCGAGCGTTAGCTGGGGGTGGATCGAAAACGTTGCATTTTTGTAAGATTTTCGTGATTATTTCAGTGAATTGAAATAAAATTTTTGCTCTATCATTATGTGCTTAATACTATATAAAAATTAAAATCAGGTAGTCGCCAATTACTTGCAAAATAAATAAAAAACCGTTTTTTTTTAAATTGATAAGTCACTTATAAATTTACTGTACCCAGTTAAAGTCACAATTATGAAATTAAAAGGTGTATTCAATGATAGAGGGATAATTTATACTGAATTAGAAATTCAGCCAAATAATCACGAAAACCTTCAAAAAATTAGAAGTTTACGATCTACCCCAAACGCAAAAAGCAAATCCTCATAAGAATGTGTATTAAGCTGAACCAGCAAGGTTATTGGCTAGTTTGACAAGACATATTATCTCTTAGCATACGCTCACCACTACGTCCCATCCCATCCCATACAGGGTAGGCACACCGGGCAAGCCTTAGAATAATTACATGAAGCACCTTAATTGGAGCCATAATTAGCTCCAAACGGACCGCTTTGCAGTGTTCATTACAGCTCCGCAATGTTCAATGTCAAAGCGCGCCGCACGTAAGCAAGTAATAGTCACGCATGTGTGGATCGGATTAGTGCTTCATTTCTGACGGGGCGGTTGTATGAAGACTATCCTTCTATACGTTATTATTCTAAGGGGCAAGCCGACTATTGCGGTTCTGGGGCCTACAATCCCTTCCCTTATATCATGTCAAGTTAATTTCCTAAACCGAGCATAGCGAGCAATATCGCAAAGTGATCTTTCATTTCCAGCCAGTCAGCGGTTACCTGGCACTAACGCATTTTGCTAGGCTGGATTTTTACTGACGAAATTGCTCGCTACCCTCCGTTTAGGGAATTAAAATTAACTTGACTTGTGTAATCGATTGTGTAAGGTCCTTAGTAAGGAGAAAATTAAGAAGGCCACTTTCTACAAGTCCAACGTGGTGGAGACTTCCGAAGTGGTCCGGGTAGCTTGGCTTTTTTATCTATGTTTTCCATCCGCACCGGAGCGTTAATGGCAAGAACACAAATATGGACCTGCGTCGCGGCGTGGCCGTTTACGGTAAGACGCCAAGACTTTGTATGAACTGACAGGGTGGCGGGGATTGTAATACGGCCCCTGGCCATAATTGAACCCGAAACCACATGGATTCCGAGCTAGTGTGCTTAGGCCACGATGACACCACGTATATTTTTAAAAAGGGTGTGAACCTTTGTATCTTGTGCCGCAAGCCGCCATTTTGACTCTTTTTGGTGTTTCCGCGCACGAAGAAAGTAGTATATTTGGAAACAAGACACTTAAACAAACACAATATGTCTTTAAATACCCCTAATGTGTCATGTTTCCGGGTTATTTGAAGGTAAAGAAGATCGATATGAAAAAGGTGATCTTATTCAAAAATCTCTTTTTTTATATTGCCCGTCAAGATGACCTCACTCCAGGTCCAGATATGAGGCTGACAAGCCCAGTCATTCAAACGAATCACTGGGCTGGCCATCCTCAACTTGAAGGCCTGCAGAAATGCCTTTTCACGCCCCGCTTGAAGAACCCGGGACTACACGAGGAAGGAAACACACGTGCTGGAAGGGCGTTCCACTTCTGGATGGTACGACAAAGAAACGAGTCGAACCTTTTAGTTCGGGCCCACAAATGCTAAATTGTGGGTGGATGACTACTAGTGATCTACTAGTTATGAGGCTTTTTATGTTATTTTGTAAACAAATAACAGATTTTAGGAAATTGGAATAGTCTGTTATCTCCTTCTGCAATCTCTTATCCATCCCAGTCTTCAAGATGAAATCGCTCAAAGCGATAAGGTCACTATTGCTTTTTATTTATGTCTTTGTTTAAGTGTCTTTTACCTTCTTTTTTATTATACCTATACCACTTTGATTCGTCGCGAAGATTTGAAAAAAAAAAGCGGCAGGTAGTATTGCCAGCTTCCATACAAAAATGTACAAACCCCTTTGCAATCTCAGGCCCGTATCCTAAAACAAAATCTGTACTTGAGTATAGATCTGAGTGACGTTTTTGTATGAACTGACGTTTCTAAATCTCTACTCAAGTACAGATCTGTGCTTGAGTACGATTCTAGAATACGGGCCTTAGAGCTATTAGCTGAGTTAGGCCACCGTGAACTGTCAAATAACCATGACAATTGCAATTGTGGCTACAATTTGTATAAAAACTGACATCAGACTTCTGATTAATCGCAATATAAACGTCTACTTAACGGCTTTTTTGGTTGAGTAGAGCAGGAAGTACATTTGTATAAAATTAAAATTACTTATTTCTATGGAAGGTGGTACAACTGGTGATGTAAAGATGATGTCAATTACGATTTCTGCAGAATTAACCAAACAGCATGCAAAAATTGAAAACAATTCATTCATTCAGAAACGTTGATATAAGTACTTTTTTCATGATTGAGAAAATTGTTTGTTCGATTTGCTTTTTTATTTTGGAAGATTTTGATTCGGTCAATCACATTTTGTTAGGAACTAGGGGTTTTTATTTATTTATTTATTTATTATTCAAAACATTTTAAATACACAATGGATGACTTACAATCCCCATACAAAAACCTTGTAGGTTTATCTGTAGGAGTGAGACGTTCTTCTACAATACATATTGATGATAGGCATAATAATCTAATACAATCACATCAAAGTTCACTTAAACTTGGATTTGACAAATATAATCTTTTGTATTGACCTTTGTAATTAGTTGAATTCAGATACATACACTGTAAATTAGCTGGTATTTCATTTAAGTATTTAGGTATTACATAGTTGAAAAAAAAAAAAAAAAAAAGGGGCTTATTTTTTTTCTTCATCATTCATATTGTCACACGCCACTGCACAACGGAATGCCTGACAAATCCTGTTTTATTTATTTGTTTGCTGTTAAACGTAGAGATCACGCTTTCAAGGCCTCTATTCATTGATTACACACTATACAACCGCACTGTATCTATTATCCATGTATTAAGTACACTTATTTACACTACACGATAGATTTTATTACTCCATACTTTTACCTATATATTCAGAAATATTTATTATAATTAGGCACATACGTATGTCCGCCGCAGATGTCCGTGCGTTTACTCAGTCCGGCCCACTGGAAATCAGCGCCTGGGCCCTTAAAGCCTAGGGGCCCGATTCTGCTTTTTAAAAGCCAATGGAATCATAATTGAATTGCATGATTTTGACGTTTGGTCCATACTAAAACTGTCAAAATCATGCCATTCAACTACGATTCCATTGGCTTTTAAATAGCAGAATCAGGCCCCTGGCTGAATGCTGAGTGAGGTTCTTTTATTTTTTGGGCATCACACCGCTGTCTGATGGTATTTG
Source organism: Udea olivalis (assembly GCA_947369235.1). NCBI lineage: Eukaryota > Metazoa > Arthropoda > Insecta > Lepidoptera > Crambidae > Udea > Udea olivalis. The sequence continues at coordinate 3,428,531 of OX376370.1, forward strand.
TTTGACTTGTTGTTTTCTTGTTTTGTTGTTGTATGCCTACTACATATGTGTTTTTTTTGTTAAATGTACCGATGTCCTCAAATTTAATAAATTTCTTTCTATTTCTTCCTGAGTATTTTTAAGCTGGCGAATTTCTCTAGTGTACTTTACGTTGTTGTACCTACTCGTAAGCCACCGTTGTTTCATCAATGTCAGAAGGTAAGCGTCTTTCAATATAGCATTGTTAAAATAAGATTTAATGACCTATTCATAAGCCTAATTGTTATTGTAAAATGCCAAATTGAAAGTAATAACCTGATTATTGTTTCTTTGCAACAAAATCATTGAACACGCAATCTTAAATAGTTATTAATTATATAGTACTTTTTGATACAAAGGGTGTTTAGCAGGCAATTAAAACTTTAGTAATCAATTTCGATTAAGTATCATCTCGTACTTAGGAGCGCTTGATGTGGATTCAGATGTCCCGGGGTCAAATCCTCGGTCAAACATGGTGTATCGAATTATTCAGAACTAGCTTTCCGTCTACGGCTTCGCCAGCGTTATCGTTATATATTATAAACAAATTACATAAACTCTTTATAAATTGTAGCTTATGTGTTATTCTGATGTTTAAGCTGTATTACTGTGAAGTTTCATCAAAATCTAAGTAGTTTTTGCATGAAAGAGTAACAAACATACACACACACATACAAACATCCTTACAACTTTCGCATTATATAATATTGTAAGATTTAACTTTGGTTTGTGATCGCTCAAACGCATTTGGCGAGCGTAGTTATGAAGCTTTGACCGGTCAATTGTGGCGAGAACTTAATTTCAATGATGGATGCCTTTAAGCACTGTTTTTTTAAAGTGACATTGTTATTGGTTCACTGGTATATCTTCAATTTATACGTGTGTGATTCTATGTTAATTCTGCCCTCATTTGTAAATTTGCATACTACATAGTGACGGGTTAAGGACCCGATGTCGAAAGACATATAAGCGAAAGCCATTTGTGCGACGCCAGATAATCGAAGTGCCATATGAACGAAACGCCAGTTAGCCGATGTGCCATTTAATCGAAAAGACAAATATGCGAAAGCAATAAGATCGAATGTACAGTTGTGCGAATGCCACATCATCGAAAGTAAAATTTCTTCTAGTAGATAGCCTATTCATTCATATTACAGAGATCTGTGCAAAGCAGTGGGACAGTTTTGAGGTGATGACGATGAGGCTATAGGAAAATTATTATACAATCAGGCTTTCCTCTACCTTTCCTAAAAGGGTGTTAGATTTTTTCGGGCATATTTTGAGAAAAGAGGGCCATAACTTACACACGGCAGACGCCCGAGAGCCGTAGTCCAATGAGGTGGTCCGACCAGATTTGGGCAGCAGTGGACACGAGACTATACAATGCGGTCCACAACGAAAATAGGCACAGATGGTGGAACATCGTTAAGCAAAAGCGGATAAAACGGGGTAATTACGACCCTCAGTAATGAGGAACAAGACGCAAGGAGTAGAAAATAGTGTGACCTTAAAAAAGACAGTTTATTCATTGCGCCTTATCGGCTACGTAAATGAAAACTTATGTAACCAACGACAAAAAAAAATCCTACGATTCGACGCTGGTTGTGGAATAGTTATCGATCTATTAAATGCAGTTTTCACATATTTCCCTTTGTTAGTTCCATTTTCATAGAGTGCCAATTGCTTACTGTAGTTGTTTTTCTTTTCGATTAAAATCAATATCGAAAATTCCGATATCTAGAAATGTAAAATCGATATGTCATTATACTGATTTGACTGATTTCGCTAACCGATATTTCAAACCCTAGTCAAAAACACCATAGAACCCGCGTTAGTGTTGATAATAAATAAGAAAGTAATTATGTAACTAAAAGGTTACCATCCTGGTCGTTTCCACAGCTCAATTTCTGTCTTTACTGCGCCATCTATTGAGCTTCATTTTCCTTTTTTTTAATCCTCATTGCACTATTGTTGTAGACATGTAAATCCTTGATACCCGCGAACCTTTCTGTGTAAAATAAAAAGTACCTAGCCTATGAAGTGATAATTATTATCATCATCACCTCAAAATTGTCCCACTGCTTTGCACAGATCTCTGTATTATGAATAGGCTATCCACTAGAAGAAATTTTACTTTCGATGATGTGGCATTCGCACAACTGTACATTCGATCTTATGGCTTTCGCATATTTGTCTTTTCGACTAAATGGCCCATTCACATATACATACCCATCAATCATTCCAATTCCAATAATCAGTACCCTGTTTAAAATTTATGAGTAAATGAATTTATAAACTATAGGTATTATAAAAATGGAAGGAAAGACTCACGAATACACATAAGGTCCCACGTCCACCACATGCAGCTTATCATCCAGCCCGTCCCTCACCTCCCTCCAGTTGGTGTAGTTGAAGATGTGGACCTTCATGAGGGGCTGCACGTTCGGCCTCTTCCACACCTTGTAGGCGAGGGAGTTGTTCCTTATCACCATGTTCTGGGGAAAAAGACATTTTGTTTACAGTTCTAATATCAAAATGAAGGAAAAACAAGATTTGACTGTATGGTGTCAAGCATCAAGGCCGTAAAACCGAAATAAAATAAAAAATTGTAAAAATTTATAAAATTATAACATCATTTTGACAGTCCACGCCTATGAAGTATCACATTCTTTTTCGTAAAGTTTACTTCAGATAATATCGTACTTTATTGACGGGTACCGCCCCCTTAGTGAAGTGCCTAGCAAACGGATAACAAAAAATAATAGAAAATCGATTGTGAAACAAAATTAATTTAACATAAATTTATGATCATCGTTTGTGAACAAGAATTGATAATATGCTCAAGGGACAGTTCATCTATTGATGTTGACGATGATGATTATGAAGGTGATATAAGGTGTGCGTGCGTGCACCATTATATTAATCATAAATAACTTCAAATCCTGATACCTACCTTTTTTACTATAAAAGCCCTCAAGTGAATTCACTTGAGGGCTTTCATAGTCGTAATATATTTATTTAACTATCTCTTTATTGGAAATATAAATAAACTGACGGTTCCAAGTTCTATGAAATAAAGATTCGATGATCGAGTCAATTCACTAACGATTTTAAACTAGTTTATAATCACAATAGGTTGTGAGCTGTCAAAATTATCATCATAAATTGGACAAACTATAATACTTAGAATGATAACAACAAGAACTACCCAAAAAAATAAATTCCATACAAGTAGGCCTCAAATGTGATGCCAATATCAACTGTCAAAAACTTAATTGACTGAATTTGTTAAGTTTTTTGTTTTCTAAATTTAAATAAGTGACAGCTGAGAAAATAAAATGTCACTTGAGATTTGTAACCACATACCTATTACTAAAGAAACTTTAGAAACCTTCTCTCTTTTCCAAATTATTATAACTTCCAAATTATTATAACTTACAGGAATTTTCGACGATCAAATTGTAAATGCTGAAAGATGGGTAAATCAACACCATAGGTTTATTAATGTTTTAAATTACTATTGTGTTTCGCGTTTTGTATTTTAGATTTCAAATTGTTAAACAGAGTATTTAAAGTGAGGTGATAAATTTGCCATGCCCTAGCAGGGCGTCACATCACATGTAATCTAGCTTGTGCACTACCACAGAATAGGTACCTAATAGTACGCACTACTTGTAAGACCTAAAAATCGCTATGTGAGTATGCAATGAAGCAATAAATAAATAAATAAATGAATTTGTTTCATAGAAATAATGTACATGGCTTTTCGATAATGTTGTTATATTTACTGTAGTTCTTACCACACAGGAACTTGAAATTGAGTTTTAATGTAGAATAATAACCTATAGAAGGATAGTCTTCATACAACCATCATCATCATCATCCGTGCGGTCTATCCCGGTTGTGAACCCACACTGGTGTGTGGGGTCCCAGGGTCCGCCTTTTTTATTTTCTTGGCCCACTTCGCGCGGTCTTGTGCATCCTCAGTGGTGAGTTTGTTGGTACGCATGTCACCCTTAACGACGTCGAGCCACCGCTTCTTGGGTCGACCTCTTCTACCGGTACCTGGCGGGGGCGGCATGACCAGACATTTGTTGCCCACGTAGTTTGCCGATCTACGTGAGACATGACCATAACGAAGGCGGCACTCCTGCAGCTTGTCTGCGATATCACGAACACGAAGGCTGCCGCGGATGTGGATGTTACGCACGCGATCTTTGCGTGAGACTCAACACATCCACCGCAGCATCTTCATTTCCGTGACGCGCAGCTCCTGCTTGTGTCGCTCTGTAACGGCCATGTTTCACTGCCATATAAAAGGACAGGCCTGATGATGATTTTATAGACCTGCCCCTTCAGCTTGATCGGCATTTTGGGGTCACAAATGACACCAGTCACCTCACGCCATTTGGTCCAAGCTGCGTAAATTCGGGCTTTAACGTCGCGGTCGATGTCTTCATACAACCGCCCCGTCAGAAATGAAGCACTAATCCGATCCATCCATGCGTGATTATTACTTGCTCACGCGCGCTTTGACATTGAAATTGCGGAGCTGTATGAACACTGCACAGCAGTCCGTTTGGAGCCATATATGGCTCCAAATAAGGTGCTAGAAAATGGGCATGTGGACTTGGTTTCTGTAATCATTCTATGGTAGGTACGGTATATTATTATACCGGCTACGATCATATACCGGGTGATTATGGAAAGACTTACAAAATCGATATGGCATACTCCGTAAGTGATGTATATAGTAATATGTTTGTGAACATTTTATTTTTCAATCGACTTTAATTTTAAAGTTTTAATAAACAAAAACTGACTGTTCGACTGATTTTTTATGGCGGCCTTAAAATTCAATCAAATTGAAAAGTTCAAAATGTTCACTTACACAACAACTACAGTGTGTCAGAGTTGAGTATCTCATGTTGTTTTTAAGTCTTTTGATATTCAACCGGTTTAAAGAGTACAAAACAAACACTAATGTAACATCATAGGATATTTTTTTTACCGGGAGATGGAATTAATATTACTTTGTAACAGATAATTAAACAGTTACTTAATCGAAATTAAAATATAAACACAAAACAAAAGACAATTAAACAATAACCAACCAACATGCTATGCAAAACTAGAACAAAGACAGGAATCGAAGTATCCTATAATTTGTTGCCTTGTTGCAAAAAATAAAACATCAGGAACGCTTCTAGGTCTTAATTATTTATGATGCTGTTTAATCATCATTAAATTGAAATAAACTGTTTAAAAAAATAACTTCCGCACATATCTAGTCCCACTTAACCCGCTTTAACAATTTCGTGCACGCACCCACATAAAAATACAAAATCATAATACAATATTATAAAGAGGAAAGGTTTGATTGTGTTTGTTTGTATTGAATAGGCTCCGAAACTTCTATCTATCGTGAACACATTGTCTATGACGGACATGTCTGAAATACCTATCTTTTTGAAGTTGGCACTAACAACTGCGTCACAGTCTGACTTATGCAGTTGCCGATACTGTTTTTTAAAATTTTGACATTTAACCAGAATTTCTTATCTGTGCACTTCGATTGTCAAAATCGTTAGCTTTGAATTCAACCCGCCCGCAAACTTCCTCACCACCCCGCTCACACCCACCAGCGTGTCCCGCTCGCCAACACAACACAGCCAGCAATTATTTTTCAGCAATTAGTTGACAAGCCTTGTTTTTATTGCGAATGAAAACGAAAACTACAAGAAAATGAAAGAGTTTATGTAAAGTTTTTAGTAAAAGCATCTACTGGGTGACTATCAAAAGACTTACAAAACCATATAGCTAATATATGGTTACTCTATTATACTCAGTACCTACCTAAGTCAAAAGTGAAATTAAATATAGATATAAATATATGCGCCAGACAACACACCTCTCGTAATGGTCTCGAAGTAGGGACTATTATCCCTGTGTTACGAGAAACCACACAAGGAAATAAGCCAGCGTCTCCCAGCACACCCAGACCTTAATTCAGAAAAGATCGTTTCCTGAATTGACCCGACCGGGACTCGAACCCGGGACACTACGGAAATCGAGACGAGAAACCGTGATGCAGTGCACTACGCCACTCGTGTCAATTAATTTTGTATTCCCTTATACACACAATACTAGAAATAAAAACAAACTTATTACTCCAAGTCTTAGGCTATATAAGGTAGGAAATTCTTTTGTGGGTCAATCTGTAAAATACTTTAACAAAATACCTCAAAGTTTTGTTGATCTACCTCTTCACAAGTTCAAGTCTACAATTAAAACAAAGTTGATAAAAAAAGGTTATTATAATGTGGAGGATTACTTGAACGACAAGAATTTGTGGTCATAGTAGGCATAATCTGCTCCTCTGCTCAAATAATGTATTTTATTGTTTTTTTGACTGTACACTGAATTTATTTGTTGTAAAACAAAACAAAGTTCAAAAGAGTAACTATCGAGTTTCTTGCCGGAGTCTTCTCGATAAGAAGCAACTTCCGAACCGGTGGTAGACTCGCATTATGTTTATTTAGAATATGTACTATTATTGTATTATTTTATTTACGTCTATTATCGTTTATATATTTTTTTTGTGAATTTTGACATTTCATAAGTGCTTCTTTGTAAAAGCTTAAGTGAATAAATTATTTTTTACTTTTACTTTACTTTTACTTATTTCACCATACAAATCAGTAGAACAGTCAGTATTTTTTATGAAACCTTAACCCTTAATAAGGCATTGCATTGTAAAAAAAAATCATAGGTTTTCGCCTGTATGCCCAAGTATTAAGGTTCAAATTCAGGTGGTAACTATTTTACCTCTGCCTTATTAAGGGTAAGTTAAAGTCAAATGAAAAAGTATAATTTTCTCCTACCACACAGTTAATACTACATCCCTTCTGATCATATAGTTTTCGTAAGGCTTTTGATAATCATCGGGTATAATTTGAAATTATTATAGAAAATGTAAAACTTACAGATAAAATGGCGTCATTGATTGTGTTTGTGAAGCAGAAGAATATTGTTCCAATCAGGCTGAGCACGAATGTGGCCGAGAGTAGCGTCAGCACTGAAACAAAATATTTTTATCATTATTTTAATATCAAAGTTACTACATCATGTAGTGAGTATGCCATATCGTTTTCGGAAGTTATTTGATAATCACCGGGTATAAAGACAAAAATATCCCTGGACATAAATATCCCTGGACATTATTCCACACAGCGCCATCTAGCCCCAAAGTAAGCTAATTAAAGCTTGTGTTATGGGATACTAGACAACGGATAAACATACTTAAATACATTTTCTTTTGTAAATACATACTTATTATACATAGGAGACACCCAGACCAGTACAAACAGACATGTTCATGCACACAAATGTTTGTACTGTGCGGGGATCGAACCCGCGACCACTGGTGTAGTAGCCAACTTCTTAACCATTACACCAAGTCGGTCGTCAAAAAAAAAAGTTTATTTATTTATTTAATATTTCGTACACTAGAGACAAATTACATTGAAAACAATAAGGAGTACAAAAGTATAGGTCAGCTTATCTCTAGAAAGAGATTTCTTCCAGCAGGCCATGGCGACAGGAAAACTCATTTAAAATTGTAATGGATAGTCGAACGTGTACAAATTAAAATGAGAGTCACACATTCAAAAATCGTCACAAACATGTTTTACTTACAAACAAGTAAATTAATATTCTACAATGAATACATAAACATATAGATGAACATAATAATAAAAACAATAAATAAAATATAAATAAATATATGTTTATGTTACCGGCAATGTGTATATTCCGGCATTGTATACAATGCCTAAAGCGTTCAGGCAATGTATGAAATATTCTTCATTTCATACTTTGCCTAGGCATTGTATGCAATGCCGGATGCGTAGCCGTCAATGTGGATAAAAGGGTTCACTAAGAAAAGTTTAGTCAGAATCGTCTTTTGGCATACATTTTGGATCGGAGAGATAAACCGAATCGTTTGTTTTCATTTTCAAACTATCCTTAGTTAAAATATCAAAGCATAAAACGGCAAAAAAGAAAATGAAGCCAGTTCATTTCTGGCACTCGCTGGCCGCTGCAGCGGCTCGCTCGCTCAGCTCGTGCGGCTGGTTCATGTCAACCTAACATGCTCGTCGCTTCGCTCCTCGCAACCTGATAAACTCACGTCAGAGCAATACATTTTCGGTTTAAAAAGGTTTTCTGAATATAAAATTGAACAAAAAGAATAACCAAGCTATGCATTTTGCCAAAAGTTATTTATTTACATATACATGTATTTATTTATATTTTATTTATTGTTTTTATTATTATGTTTATTTATGTATTTATTTTCACTCTACACAAAGCTCATGCTTTAAAAAGTTCCTCTACCCAAAGGTTGCCTGAAAGAAATCGCTCTCTAGCGATAAGGCCGCCTAAATTGTGCAAATTGCTTGTTTTATGTAATACAACTGTTTTTATGCCTATTTTGTGCAACAAAGTATATATCTAGTTAGCTATCTATCTACACACATCAAAAGTGTCTAAGGATCAAGCATTTTTATGCGGATTTCTTGAGATTGAGATGTGGCTTTGTAATAAATTTATGATTTTATAAATTTATATGGATCCTTTTTGGTGCATTTCATAATTTGAAACAGTAACTGTCAATCAAATTCGAGTAAAAGATGAAAATCAGCTGTCAATATTTTCCCTATAAAAACATACAACGCATTGAAGACATTATTAGTGCTACTGTTTCCCTACTACTGATTAAAACCAACGTTATTATGGAGCGGCGACGTCATTTAAGCAGGGAAGAAATGCTCAGAGCCGTGGGAATGATAGAAGCTGGTTCCCGGCAACGTACTGTGGCTTTAGCTCTGAATACAAGTCAGAGTGTTATCAGTCGACTTTGGACACGTTACCGAAGCACTGGTACCGTGGCTGAGCGCCATGGAGGACGGTATCGCTGCACCACACGGAGACAAGACCGATACATTCAATTCACAACTCGAAGAGCTCCAACAATAACCGCCATGATGTTAGCCGTGAGGCTTCATCACTCTTCAGGGAACTTAATTAGCGACCAAACAGTCAGAAACCGCTTGCATGAAGTGAACCTTCATTCCCGAAGACCGCTAAGGGTACCACCTATAGCAATGCACAATCGTAGGATTCGATATCAATGGGCTCTTGAACACAGAAATTGGGCAGAAGAACAATGGCGTTTCGTGTGCTTTTCTGATGAGTCTCGTTTTGGTATGAGACCGGATACAAGACGTATACGACACTGGAGAACCCCTGGACGCCAACAGCGATTAAAATCCTGCCAGGAAGTCCATCCTTATAGTGGTGGAACCATCATGGTATGGGCGGGTATTTGGATCGGCGGAAGAACTGAGTTGATTTGGATCAGAGGCAACCTCAACGCTCAAATTTATGCTGAGACGATTGTATCAGACGTCATCGTTCCTCTACAAGTGCAAATCGGTCCCTTATTTCAGTTAATGCATGATAATGCACGACCGCACACCGCAAGAGTTGTAAGACAGACTCTCGCCGCAGCTAACATCAATGTCCTGCCCTGGCCTGCTCAGTCGCCAGACTTGAACCCGATTGAGCATGCATGGGATATGCTACAGAGAAGAGCTCTGCCGAATATGGAGGGTATCCAGTCGCAAGAAGACCTTTTTTTGTTGTTGCAACGAACATGGGCGGCCATTCCACAGCGTGATTTGGATGAACTCATTTTGAGTATGCCAAACCGATGTTCTTGTGTTGTTAGTGTTCGCGGTAGAAACACGGATTATTAATTGTTTAAGTTACCCAATAAAATTTTAAAGTAAACTGTTATTTCAGTCTTTTTTTCGAACTTTAATGTTAGTGGTTCAAATGTCAAAAATCCCTTTATTAGGAAAATGGCAAATTTCTTTATTAATGCAAAGGTGACTTGTATTATCGTTACTGTAGACAAATGAAAACACTTTATTTAATGAATCCTTAAAGAAAATTTTAATTAATATCAATCAGGAGAAAAGTTATTGCAAAAATATATGTTGATCCCTAGACACTTTTGATGTGTGTATTTATGCTTTACGTTGTTTGTCTTTGAGTATCTCAATAAAACTTGATAATTCAAAGCAAAATCTATTTATTTCACAAGTAATCTGACGGCACGATTGGCGTAGTGCGCTGTCACGGTTTCTCGCCTCGATATCCGTAGTGTCCCGGGTTCGATCCCCGGTCGGGTCAATTCAGTAAACGATCTTTTCTAAATTGACTCGGGTCTGGGTGTGCTGGGAGACGCCCCTGGCTTAATTCCTTGTATGGTACATGGTAACACAGGGATGTTAATCCCTACTTCGAGACCATTACAAGAGGTGTGTTGTCTCGCGCTATGAAAAAAAAAACAATGATCCAATATGATCCAATGCAATAGCTGTTCTTTGAGCAGTCTTTTGAAAGAACCTACAGTGGCGTATTCGCGAAGGTATACAGGCAGCCTGTTCCATATGTTTTTGGGAATTATATTACATAATTTAAAAATGCACTTTGATTTTAAAGAACTACATTTCTGAATGTAAATGTTTCCATGTAGGTAAGTACATACCTATAGTTTATAATTTTCTTAGAGTTAAGTGACATTTGATACTAACATGCTTAAGTTTTGTACTTTTTCCTAAATCGAAACAGGTAAGTTAGGTTAGATTAGAACTGCGACTCCCCCCCCCCCCTCCCGCTTGTCGTGGCGGGGGGCTTAGTACCTACTGGTGACAGGTGGAACCACCGGGAAGCTAAGAGGGATCAGACGTGGCAGTGCGGTGGGCTTCCCACCCCCCACTTCCAGCTACCGGGCGTGGCAGTGGTATGGTGCCTGCCTGCCTACCACTGCCCGCCCAAAAGGCGCAGCGCCTTAGGCGCGAGGTGGGGTCCGCGGTGCACAACCGTTTGGAGGGGGTCCGTGATCCGCGACTGGCCCCCTCTGTGCACTGCGGCTCTACGGGGCCGCACCGCCAGATGCGGCAGAGGATCCACCTTGTAGGTGGATCGTGGTTGCGGACCTAGTAGGGTCCGCGTACGGTGGGAGCCAGCGGGCTTGAGTACGGGGGTGCTTTTGCCCGCAATGCACGGCTTTCATTGGGGGGTCGGCTGGAGGGGGCTCCAATACGGGGAAGCACTGGCGGCGGGGTGTTTCGAAACTTTTTAGGGATGAATTTTGGCGAGTGATTAGTATCCTTCGTGGTGAAGTGATTAGAAGCGTGTTCAATTCAATCGCACTAATCAATCGCTGTCCACACGTGTTTTCTCATAATCACTAAGCACCTGCACTTACTACTAACCAAAGTGAATACGGGCCTTAGGCGAGAATGGGTCGCGTGCGTGGGAGGCGTCCGTGAAGGTACAAGCGGCAGCGGTACCTTTCCCGGTTTTGACAATATGCGCATGACCCATTGTGCCCAACGTAACTGACCCACCGTTAAAGTAAAGTAAAAAAATCATTTATTCATTTAAGCTTGTACAAAGCACTTATCACATGTCAAAAAAAGTATATAGAAATAATAATAATAAACGAAAATAAAATAGTACAATATTAGTACATATCGTGAATCTACCACCGGTTCGGACGTTGCTTCTTATCGAGAAGACTCCGGCAAGAAACTCGATAGTTACTCTTTTGAACTTTGTTTGTTTTACAAAAAATAAATTCAGAGTACAGTCAATGAGAGTAGAAAAAAGAACACAACATTGAGCAGAGGAGCAGATTATTCCTACTATGACCACAAACTTTTGTCATTCAAGTAATCCTCTACATTATAATAACCTTGTTTCATTAACTTTGCTTTAATTGCAGACTTAAACTTGTGAAGGGGTAGATCAACAAGGCTTTGAGGTATTCTGTTAAATTATTTTACAGATTGACCCACAAATGAGTTTCCCACCTTGTGTAGCCTAAGACTGGGAGTTTTCAATTTGTTTTTATTTCTGGTATTATGTTTATGAGTATCACTGTTTTTTTTTGAACAGATGCAAGTTTTTGCGCACATACATTATGTTATCTAAAATATACTGAGCATGCACAGTTAAAATATCGATCTTCTTAAATACTTCCCTAAGCGAGTCGCGTAGTCTAAGTTTGTAAATGGATCGGATGGCTCTTTTTTGAAGTACAAAAATGGTGTTCTGCAGCTGAACCCCACAACAGTAGACCATACGACATAACACTATGAAAGTAGCTAAAATATACTAGTCTTGCTGTTTCAATATCAGTCAAGAGTCTTATTTCTCTAACAGCACAAGCAGCGGAACTGAGTCTCCCTGCCAGGACCGTTATATGCGGACCCCATTGTAACTTAGAATCTAAAGTTATTCCTAAAAATACAGTAGAATTTGTTAATTCTAATGGGTCGTCATTCATAGTTACAATAGTATCAACCTGTCTCACATTGGGCATAGAGAATTTGATGCTCTTTGTTTTTTTGCATTAAGGAATAAATTATTACTAGTGAACCAACATAGTACTTTTAAGAGAGTATTATTTACATCGTCAAATGCTTGCTTACCTCTGTCGACTTTAAAAATCAAAGAGGTATCGTCAGCAAATAATACTATCTCACAAATATCTTTGACATAGGTAGGAAGATCATTTATATGAATAAGAAAAAGCAAAGGTCCTAATATAGTTCCCGGGGGCACTCCCATACGTATGGTGGCACCGGAAGATGCAGTTCCGTTGATACTAACTTTTTGAGTTCTATCTGTAAGATAGGATTGTATTAATTGAGATGAGATACCTGAAGCACCGTAATGTCTTAGCTTAATCAGTAATATTTCATGATCCACGCAATCAAATGCTTGTGAAAGATCACAAAATATTCCTACTGCATCTTGCTTGTTTTCCCAAGCATCAAATATGTGTTTGATAAGTGCTACACCTGAATCAGTTGTGCTCTTGTGTTTAGTAAAACCAAATTGTTTCTCATGTAGTAAGTTATTTAAATCAAAGTTTACCCGGTAACCCTATTCATATTGAAACGATGCTACGCAGTATTTGATCATGGTTTCATGATGATAAACGAAGCAGGCGACAGTATATACTAGTATTTCTAATTAGGTTGCAGTTTTGTTCTCGGATAGTTGAACCGGACACTGGAATGTGTTATAGAAACACAATCACAAATATCGCAACAGTGTCTGTAAAATTGTTATTGTTACGCTCTTGTAATTAAATAAGTTGAACTTATTGTCATTTTAAACCATTGGTGATTAAGGCCACCCACTAGGATTAGAAAGAAACAGATTAAATGTAGAATGTTTTAATATCGAATTAGTGATTAGATTAAAAACTATTGAAGAATTTGATCCGAATTAAGAAAATGAAATTAATGTTACGAAAGTTATTCTTTGACAAGATATCTAGATGTTTTGTTAGTCGGAAGTTGGGATTTATTTAGGCAGTATTAAAAATCTTTTTGTTTCCCAATTGATAGCAATTAGGTTCTGTCCTCAGTGGAATTGGTATGTGTCAATAAGGAATGATGAATGTTTATGAAGGATATTCTTGTGTTTGGAATAAATTGGCTGATAATATTTTGTAATGGTTTTGGACTGATCGCCTATTAAAGGTAAACAATATTTTTATACATAAGCCAAAGTATATATAAGTATAATTATGAATGCTTATTATGAGTGTCAGATCGAATGGATAAGTTTCAAAAATGTGCTTTGAATGAGGTTAAGAAAAAAAGGCATAAGAGAGATCCACACGATTTTTGAGGAAATGAGAAGGAAAGGGATCAGGTCCTTCAGATATACCGCGCCAGGAACGAGGTTCCCCTCTGGTAACTGTTGGAGACCTACAGGTTATCTTAATACGTGGTGCCCTTGAATATTTATTACAATGATATGAGATACGTGAACAGTCCGATTCAATCAAGAGAACTTCGATCACAGTGTGAACGAGTTTCCTCCGTAGAAAAGTTGGAGTCCAAAAGTGACTTAAAACAGGTATGACCTTCATGAAAGAGTTAAAGAAAGGAAGTTTGAAGTAAATGATACAAGGTACCTACATGGAGAGTCGGATCCTTCTATTTGATCATAGTGTGAACGAGTTTTCCTCCGTGAGATATGTTGGAGTCCAATAAGGGCTTAAAACGTGACCTCCAAATAAACACGCGTATGTGTAATAAATAAAGTAGCAAATACAGCCTTATACGTCCCACTGCTGAGTGCCTCACCTCAACTATGGTATGTGGTACGAGCCATACTCCAACACGCGGGCTCAGTGCGGATTGTTGGAGAGGTGAATGTAAGGCCAGTGATAAACCTTACCGTCAGATGTTATCAAGCCGCCTTTGTAGGCCTCTGACTAGGCTTTACGACTGATATCTGGCGACGTTCGTCGGGACCAACTGTTTAACGTGCCTTCCGAAGCACGGAGATGCCCGAAAAACACATCACATCATTTCGGTCGGGATGGTTCTGTGTGGAGGCAAAGTAAAAGTTTTTGTAAGAGGCCTCCCAGGGCATCTACGAGGCACAGTCAAGTTGATAGAGGCTAGCAGATCTGGACTCGAAACATTATGATTGATAATTTTGTAGAGGAACATCAAGTCCAGCAATGTGCGACGGTTTTTTAGCGAAATCATGCCAAAGAGCGATAAACGCACATTGTATGGTACCTTAAGATAGATCCCCGGAGCGTTATATGCAAGATGTCTTGTGAAAGCCCGTTGAATACTCTCAACCCTTTGTGATGAGTTGTTATTATTTAGAATCCTTACCACTGTTTATAAACATGCGACGCAATTAGGATTTAAGAAGGCTTATTTTTCAATGGCCAGGTGCAATATTAGGCCATTATTGTTCTTGTGTTGTGGATAAAAAGACTTTCAGGTGTTTTCCCCATGTTATGTCTCTAATATCGACGGTTAAGAATCAAAACCTCATAATTACATATTGACTATTAGAAAATGTCTTTTTGATGTATAAAAAAAAGTAAAAGTAAAGTAAAAAAATCATTTATTCATCTAGGCTTGTACAAAGTACTTATGACATGTCAAAAAAAAGTACTTATATAAAAATAATAATAATAAACGTAAATAAAACAGTACAATAATAGTACATATCGTGACTATACATAATGTGAATCTACCACCGGTTCGGACGTTGCTTCTTATCGAGAAGATTCCGGCAAGAAACTCGATAAAATAAGTACTCTTTTGAACTTTTTTGTTTTACAACAAATAAATTCAGAGTAGGTACAGTCAATGAGAGTAGAAAAAAGAATACAATATTAAGCAGAGGAGCAGATTATTCCTACTATGACCACAAACTTTTGTCGTTCAAGTAATCCTCTACATTATAATAACCTTGTTTCAGTAGCTTTGCTTTAATTGCAGACTTAAACTTGTGAAGAGATCAACAAGACTTTGAAGTATTTTGTTATTTCACAGATTGACCCACAAATGAGTTTCCCACCTTGTGTAGCCTAAGACTGGGAGTTTTCAGTTTGTTTTTATAGACGTTAAGGCGGTTATTCGTGATAGGTCGTGTTCCACTTCCTAATGCAAAATACTTAACATCTATATACTGGTTTTTTAACAATATTATCATTATGGATATCTAACTTGATGTATTGCTGGACGTACTTTCATCAGAAAAGTATACCAAGAAAAAGAAAACTTTCCTCTAGGAGAGGATAGGAAAGGATGCAGAAATAGGATTTCTGCATCCTTCTTAACAGCTCCGTGAAGTAACATTTCAGAACGATTATTTTAGTGGAACTAAAAAAATAATACTTTAAGAAATCATATCTCGGCTCCGATATATCTTAGAACAATTCTGCCCACTCAGATATGTTTTTTAATAGGAAACAGTGATAAAATTATTTCTGGTAGCTAAAAATAGTAGATTATACACCAAGGGGATAAAGCACTGTTTTATGTCACGGGCGCTACATTTAATCCTGAACGTAACGAAGGACTCCAAATTTAACTCCCGAGCGCAGCGAGGGTGTTAAAAGTTAATTCCCGAGCAAAGCGAGGGAATTAAGATTGAGTCCTGAGTGCAGTGAGGGATTCAAGCTCCCAAGAAAAAAACAGTTTTATCCCGGTGGTGTATACTCTACTTTTCTCACTTTATGCGAGACAATAAAAAACCAGGCTTAGTAGATAGTGTTTATTACAGCATATTAAAAGTGCAAATTGATATTGGAGACATTAGTCCAATTATGGAAAGATAACGTTTTCAGGTATTTTTCCTTTGACTTTTCTGGGAGTAGATTATTGACAATACCTATGGCATCTAATTTAATAGCTTCTGGAGTCAAAATACTTTCATCACTCGACATTTTTTATTTTTTCTTTGAAATATATAGAATCTTCTAAAGCTAGTCTACTACTAGCTACGGCTATAGCAACTTCTTTCAGCTGGCGTGGCCTACTCGATTTGACAAACAAATGAAGTTCGTCTCAGTGCGAATCTAGTGGGCCACGGCCTCGGTCTTCGAAAATCGAGTTGGCCGCGCCCGCTGAGGACACATTCTGTTTAGTGAAATTAGACTTTATAGACATAGCAATAAGAATTATGAAAGTGAAAATCCCATTATTGACCAGCGGGTTATAATAAATAGAACATTATAACCCGGCTAAAGCCAAGAGATATAATGAGTACAAGAGTCTTGCTTTCGGTAAGGTTTACATGACATAATTCGGCATTGTCGAGCATGTGGTGTGAAAAAAAAATTACTTCACAGGTCTATACAAAGTTACTCAAAGGCCCCCTTAGGCCTTATAAACAGTGTCATCTAAAGCGTAACCTATTTTTTTCCACATAATGTTTTTATTTTGATTTTCCTACTGATATCATGTTTAACAGAGTATTTCCTAATATTATAAAAAAAATCATGGAGTCGAAAAAAATTTTTTTTTTCTTTTATAAACAGGGGAGGTGTAGTGTAGTACGCGCCTCTACATGTCAGGCTAGGGATGGTTAGCATAAGTAGTATGTAATTAGTCATAAGAGAGACTAATCAACCTGACATTGATGGCATAACATCTTTTTCAACACACTTGCTCATAAAGTGGCTCTAATTTCACTGCAATTAGGCACATAATGACACCTGTAATCAAACTGTAACTTTTTCATTGCTATTATTCACAAGTGAGATAAAGAGTTTTTTGTATTTTATTGGTTGAGTTGCTTTGTTCTTCAAAAGTTTCGATACAATCAAGATCGTGTTCAATAGTACAAATAAATTTTTATCTTCTAAATAAAATGATTTTTTAGTATTATTTTCTTCACAAGTGTGTTGAAAAACGTCGTATGATACACGTGTGTATTGATGATTACCGTCCTCAGCTCTCTTAAGGCCCTCACCTGACGGCTCGGGTCTCAATGGCGCTTCAGCGGTAATCACCATCATTACACACTTGTACCATAATGTACTATTATTCCGTTCTCCCGGGTCCCATTGCAGCTACGTAACATGCATTTGTTTTGTACTTTTTCCTTATTCGAAACAGCTAGGTTAGGTTAGGTTAGAATTGCGACCAAACAACGCAGAACCACACTATTGAGTGTAAAACTTGCTATGTATAGTTTCTAATATTGTAATTTAATAATATATGTATACTCTGTGCAACTGAAATAAAGATGCAAATCGTTTGCGAGCAATTGACTCAATAGAAATAGTAAATTAAAAAATTACAATACGATAAAGCAGATCATTTTTTGTGCCTTTTCTCGAAGTGCCGGCCAACAAAAAAAAGACGTACGTATAGTTAGAACTAGTCATACTGTATATATTAGCTGACATATTTTGCGATAAAGTAAAAAGACTTCAGATCATTAAATCAAGCAATATCTATCATTATTTTATGTTTCCACGTACGTTCAAAAATCAATAAATGGCATATCTTTTGGCAACTGAAACATTTGGTCAAATGAAAATTGATAAAAATATTATTTGTTAAATTAGCTATTTATCAAACGTTCGCTTGGCAAACATTCGGTTTGCGTAACAATTATTTGCGAAAAAATTTATCTGTGAAATGAAATTTTGCGAAAAAAATTTCGGGGAGAGATCATATTTTCGTTAATTTTTTTGATGAAACGAAGGAGACCCGCTTATATACATATAATGATACCAAACGAAATGTATATGAAACCTATATCAGTAAAATGTATTACTGGACACGGGACTGAATGTCAGGATTATCCCATAATTCTGGTTCACGTGTTAATCCTAACTACGGTAAAATAATGTGATTAAATGTCGCGTTGAAAGCGACGAATAAGAATTTACGATATATGACTGCTTGATTTTTTTTAAATGTTTAATTACTTAAATTATGACAATTACATTATTGTATTGCTTTGTTATCAGAGGAAGCGAAGTCACTGAACGATTGCATTCAATATGCGTTACGTATTCGTATATCGCATTACGCCTTTTTCCCAACGTGGGGTAGACAAAGGCTACGAATCCCCTAAAAACATCGGAGACCACCTATGACAACTTCATAATTCTACTTTCTTCGTATGTACAGACACGTTCACTTCTACCAGTACAAAACCATTGTGAAATGGGTCTTATGACAGCTTTAAGGTGCCCCTATGTAAAGTTGATGGGAACGCCTTAGTACTAACCTCACTATCACTACCTACAGTACAATTTTCATCACTTATTCTTACTTAATCCATTTAAAGTAAGTATTTTAAACTTTCACTTAAGTATATTAAATACTAAAGGAGTCTAGCCCCTCCCAACCCAAATCAAAATCCTGAATCCGCTAATTTAAGTTTTTTATTTTTAAAATGGGTTTGCCTGGTGGTAAGCGATGATGATGCCGATGGTTAAGCGCTTACCCAGAAAATGTCTAACACCTGGCCTTGAAGACACCAAGGTTGTAAGTTTGTATATGGAAACACAGACGCAAGAAGAGCGTTCACCTCCTTAGCGGTGCGGACCCCCGATTCAGAACGAAGTAATCGACCGGTAATTCGGTAAGTTTGTTTTAATTATAGTAAATGACCCGCTTAGCGGTAGCATTCAATATTTTTAAATGTTAAAGCCAAAGTCCTTTTGTTTTCATAATCTTAATTGTATAAAAACTACCCATTTTAAACACTGAATTAAAAATAAAAGAAAATAACCGAATCAGTCGAAAATTTTGTCCTGAATCGGGGGGCAGAAAAGACGCAGCAAACCGTTGAGTGCGTATTGCTGGGAAGGCAACTCTATTGGTCCGGTGGTAGAAAGTAGAGGGTGATTACACCGAATACGACACTGACTTACATTTTAAGTTACTTCTTTTAACTAACTTCTTTATATGATGATCCTATCTTAGTCAACTATGTCATTGAGTTCAGATGCTGACTTTTTTGTTTAACTTTCTGTAGGGCAATATGATGTATTATAAAATATTGTAGTATATTTATTTTGAAATATTTTATTTTATTTTATTTTTGTATGTATATTTGCATGATTGGTATAATATTATATGTATGTATAACAAAAATTATGCCTTTCCATGATTATGCTTTACAAGTTTCGGCCATTTGATGTTATGCGTTATGAAGTTATGCTATAAAGGCTTATGGCAAATGACTATTATGGCTATTAACAGTATGCATTGTTAGTTTATGGCAAAACCTATATATATGTATTATTATTTTTTATATATTTAAGTATTAATATCTAAGATTTGTTGTTCTCGCTGCCATTTTAAATGTTGCACAGCCCAAAATTCCAATGTTTCTGTTATACCTTGCGGTTGACTGGTAGTCCGCCAATTGTACTTTACTTGTTTGTGCAATAAAGAATAAATAAATAACCCTTTCACGCAGGCTTGTAAATAAATATCTTTTAACACGTTGACCGCCGCCAACTCACCAGTGACCTACGAACAATGAAAATTCTATTGTGTATGGATTCTCGGTAGTCAAAGGATTGATTAATTTTGATTTAAAAGATGACACTAAAAAACGAATGAATACCTATTCGTGTTTTCACTCAGATAGTTTCTAAATTTCCTACTTAGAAAAATTAAATTATCTGTAATTTTCCTAAAGGCTTGAAAAAAATATGCATAATATTAAAGCAATTTTCTAGATAAAATAATTATTTGGACAAATATCTTTGTTTTTCTTAATGTGAAAAGCATAGAGCGTCACACTACACGTGAATCTACGAGACCTTTTCGTTTTGACAGTTGATTAAAATTATCTCAATTGACTCGAGTGTCAAACACCGTATTTTTAATTACGATTCATTATCAGTGAGCAGAAATGACTAGAATGTTTTGACAACATAAAACATCCGATCGACTCTTATCATGAAGGGTAAACAGTTATTACGAATATTGCGCTCTAGGGGCCTTATAATACAATTCCATAGATCCAGTCAAGGTCATTCCATAAACTTAGCGAGAAATTTCGTATTACGATCTTCTATTACATAAATGGCGCCAAACGGACCGCTCTGCAGTGTTCATTACAGCTCCGCAATGTTCAATGTCAAAGCGCGCCGCACGTAAGCAAGCAATAGTCACGCATGTGTGGATCGGATTAGTGCTTCATTTTGACAGGGCGGTTTTATGAAGACTATCCTTCTATGCGTAAAATTCTGACCCTATGTCACTCACTGATAACTTAGCTTTATATCGGTGAGAGAATTTTTAGTATTGGTCCAGTTGTTTCAGAGCCTATTCAATACAAACACACAATCAAATCTTTCCTCTTCAGAGATATTATCATAGATTACAATACGACTGAAATGATCGCGACGAAATGACGCCTCGATCATAGACCTCGACCACAGATCATAAAAAGAAGGTACCTATTGACTGACAACACATCTCAGTTCAATCAGTTTGTTTTTCATGTTCAAGAATTATTTATGCCTATTCATAATTTGTGAAAATAAATTTGAGGAACGGAAACTTCCTTCTAACCAAACGAAATCACTCATTTCAATTAGCCGCTAGAATTAACGATGACTTGACTGACTGACTTCTATGGTGCGAGTTCGCACTTAACCCTATAACACTATCGCATTTTGTTAAACTACTTTAATATTTATGATTATTTAAAAAAAAATAGTAACTGCTGTCTTGCAGTGAGCTATTTGATACTCTGTAAAAAAGGACACTACTATTTGAATTGGGTGGAAACAGAGTATTACTTTTCTCTATAGGAGATTACTAATCTCACTTTCACCTTAATGTTGCCCAAATTTGCCGCTAAGTGGCGCTGATTCGATTCCAAACTTATTGACATTTACGTGCTCGCAAAACGCGATGGTGAAGTCACGGCAGTACTAGTTGGTTAGATCATTGTCTGGTAACGAAGTCTGCGTTGCGGTCTGTAGTAGATGTGAGAGTGCATTGTGACTGTTTATGGTCGGATCATTTGCCTATTGAGATCCGTGTGCACTTGAGTTCTGTCAATTCACTTAGTGTACCTAGTATAGAACCTGTAAATGCTTACAATAAAGTTGTATGGGGGGATAGGAATAAAATACAGATAAAAAATTATAATAGATTATGTTTCCTAGGGTTGAGAGAAATTGATTTTCCGGCCGAATTAACTAAATGTTGTGACAGTTTTTGTATAAATCCTAATCATCAGTCAGTTATCGACAAATTATACAATGCTATTGTTGATGTATTGAATAGAGCGGCCGAAGCCACTTCGAACGGACAGACCAGGGGTAATAAAAGGCGTAGGGTAGTCGGATGGAATAAGCATGTTCAAGCCATCCACACGGAGGCGAGGTCACACTTTCAGGCCTGGAGGCAAGAGGGTAGCCCGAGGAGTGGTGCACTGTATGAGAGAATGGCGGAGTCTCGGCGTGCATTTAAGAACAAACTTAAGTGGTGCCAAAATAACGAAGATAGCTTAAAAATGGATGTATTGGCATCACATCATGCAAAGAGTGATTTCAAGAGCTTCTGGAAATGCACTAAGAGACTAAGCCCTGGACAGCCGGTTCCTTTGACTGTGGAGGGCGTTTCCGAATCCGGCGAGATTGCTAATTTGTTTAAAAACCATTTTCATGTAGAGCCATCACGTCGGGACTGCGTGCTGCCAGTGCTCGATCCTGGGCCTGTCAAATCTCAAACACCAGCTTATTTCACAGCAAAAGAAGTGGCTTCTGTTATCAGACACATGAAGCGTGGGAAGTCTCCGGGACACGACGGGCTCAGTATTGAGCATCTGCAGCATGCGGGAGTTCACTTGCCCCGGGTTCTAGCTATGTTTTATGCGTTTTGCGTGCGCCATGCTTACTTACCAAAGGATTGTATGAAGACGGTTGTTGTACCAATTGTCAAGAATAAGACTGGAGATCTTTCTGATAAAGCTAATTATAGGCCTATATCGTTGGCCACTAGTGTAGCAAAGGTGCTGGACGGCTTGCTTGATCGCATTTTGAACAAACACTTAGAATTGAATGACGCACAGTTTGGGTTTAGATCTGAACTGTCCACAGATACTGCGATACTGTGCATGAAGCATACCGTCCGGTATTATACCGACAGGAAAACTCCAGTTTACGCGTGTTTCCTAGATCTATCGAGGGCCTTCGATATGGTGTCTTACGAGGTCTTGTGGAATAAAATGAGGAGGACGAGTCTCCCTGATGAGATAACTAATATTTTTGACTATTGATACAAGAATCAAACAAATGTAGTCCGATGGGCGGGTGAGTTATCTGACGAGTACAGGCTTAAATGTGGAGTAAGACAGGGGGGGCTGACCTCGCCTCGACTGTTTAATCTCTATATGAATGGACTTATCGAGGAACTCAGCGGTGCCGGGATTGGCTGTTCCATTGACGGTAAATTTGTTAATAACTTGAGTTATGCCGACGACATGGTACTGCTGGCTCCCTCGATAAGTGCCATTCATAAACTGCTAAAAATTTGTGAGGAATATGCTAGCGCACATGGGCTCAGATATAATGCGAAGAAAAGTGAACTACTGATGTTCAAGTCTAGGGGCCATAAGATCACATCAGTACCTAAAGTCTTCTTGGATGGTGTTGCCCTCAAACAAGTATCGCGTTTTAAATATCTGGGTCACTGGGTGACAGAGGACCTTTCCGATAATGAGGATATTGAGAGGGAGCGGAGGGCGTTGGCGGTAAGATGTAATATGCTGGCTCGCAGGTTTGCACGTTGTACAGAACCCGTTAAGGTGATACTTTTTAAGGCATTTTGCCAGTCCTTTTATATGTGCAACCTGTGGGTCAATTTCACGCTCAAGACCATCAAAGCCTTGCGCGTTCGATATAACAACGCGTTCAGATTGCTATTGGGGTTGCCAAGATACTGCAGTGCATCAGGCATGTTTGCGGAGGCTCATACTGATAGCTTTCACGCCATCCTTCGCAAAAGAGCTGCCTCAATGCTAAGCCGTGTTCGAGGAAGCTCCAATGGCATTCTACGTGTTGTGGCTGGTCGAATGGATTGTCCATTTGTAACGAGGTGGATTCGGTTGCATGTCAACTGAATGTTAATTTCTTTGTTTTCTTTTCTCTTTTGTTTTTTATCCTTTTTAATATGTTTGTTGTGTTTTCTTTTTTGTGTAATTGTATGTCAGAAACTTTATGGACATTAGTCTGAAATAAATGTTTGAATTGAATTGAATTGAATTGAATTAGCATCTCTCACTGACACTCGCACTCTGCTCTTTGCTTCCGCTAGAATGTCCTTTTATTTTTTTAGGTTTAAAACATCTATTTATCATAAGAACATCAATTCATTTCTAAATAAGAAATAAATAAAAATATATAAAAAAAATGGTTGCCTGTAAAGTCGGTTTTACGGGCGAAGATTTTACGTGACAACGTCTTTTTCTCGGTAGAATATTTATTGATATGAATATAATTAAATTGCACAATAGGAACAAGGAATTGAATGAAAATAAGAATTGCGGCAGACCGATCATAGTTGAGTGGGAGAGAGACGCAAGGCATTCGGCGGGCCTCTCTCTCGTTCGGTGACTCATCGTAACGTTACCGAGCGTTACACTTTTTCATAAGTGACTCCCAGCCGCAACCTAATTTAAGACGTTGTCACGTCAATAACTTTATTACTCGAAATCAACATTTTAAGTATTGAGACACCCCAGAGAGTAATGCAATAGATACTCGTGTTGGGGTTGACTCGCTCTCTTATTTTATACAAGTTTTACATTGAGTACAATAGTGACATTATTAGTACAAAGCCAGCCTACATTACTGTGTGTGTGTGTGTCAATCTAAATGTGGGTAACGTTACGATTTGGCATAGACCACCGCGTACAGTTAGTAGCTTCTCTGCGCCATTGATCGATTACCTACGTGTTAGGTTTCCATGGCTATTAGGTTTCGATGGCTATGCGTACATTTAACAATTTTAAAGACGAAATGAGTTTTTATTCATGTGAAAAATACCTCGGTGCTGCGCATTTCAATGTGAAAACAAAGGAATACATTGATTCCTTGAGCTGCTAATGTAAATTATTGAAACTGGAATCAGGGAATATCTTCTAGTTATAAGCATATTTTCAGAAATAAATGTTAATAATACCATGTTATAGATACTCATATGAATACATATAGGTTTTGTTTGGCTCCAAGAATCCAGTGCAACCTCTCCTCATCAGCGTCAAAAGAAACTCTACAAGAAACCATCGGCAGTGGCGCTCTCTGAGAATGAGCTTCGCCTTCGCCTCCCTATTAGGTCATCACTACAACTGAAGGGTATTGGGATATTAGGGAATTATCTGAGAATTTTGGTTCGTGCAGATAATATGATTAATAAATGCAGTAAAATGTCGGTTACTTTATAAAAATTTAAGTTTAAAAAAAAATACATTTATTGTAAATTAGTTATCACTTTATCAGACATTAACAAACATGATATTCGATAACACTCATAAATTCGTTTTATTTTAACACTAGCTGTCCGTCAGCGGCTTTAACCACGTAGACTAGTAACTCTAATAAATAAATAAAATAAATAAATAAAAATAAATAAATAAATAAATACACCGTTTTATTCCCATCAAATATTAGAGTAAATTAAAAAAAAATTGCCTATGTCACTCCCTGATAATGTAGCTTTATATTGGTGAAAAAATTTATAGAATTGATCCAGTAGTTTCGGAGCCTATTCAATACAAACAAACAAATCGTTCCTCTTTATAATATTATATAGACATAGTATAGATGTTGTCATAATCTGCCCTTAAGCACTTCGCAGCTTTCATACTATAGGGGCACAATTCGAAAAACATGATTGTTGGGAAAACGCGTTTAAAGATTTTTGAGCCACTGTATTTTCACAATATCAACAGAATTAAACGGCTGCGCGTGCGGTCCTCCTTCCTCAACTACAGGCACGACACTAAATTGCTCCTTGTATCGCGGAAACTGAGACGCTTCACTCGGAAATGTGAAAGAGACACAAATAGTTTTCGCGGCTCAACAGTATGCTCTGACTCTTTCTGTCAAGAGAATCGTGTTGACGTGTTAATTATGTGCCCATATACATATTATTAAAACTCGAAATCTCAAAATTTTAAGATGTACCCCTATAGTAGGAAAGATGCGACTTGTCCCACCAAGGATGAACGAAAATGTCACTTTTGACAGGTCTTGTCGGTGCTAGGAACTTGTTGGAACCTTATTGTACATTCCACGACTAACTATTAACATAATAATATTATTCTATTCATATGGAATTTTGAACTAAACTACGTTTTATGAGCGACAAAATAGTCGATAACTAGTACAAGTGCCTAAGGGTTAAATGTACCGTACGGTCCGTCAAAACGATTAGTCGTACGGGAAATTAATAATGTACCTACGATTTGTCGCACGCGATCTCGTTCAATCTTCGTTCAAAGTATCAAGTAGTGTTGGGGAACTATAGCAACAAATCTGTAGTATGAGGTATAGCATCTGATTTTTTATATCTATACTAATATTATAAAGAGAAAAGGTTGTTTGTTTGTTCGTTTGTATTGAATAGACTCCGAAACTTCTGATCCGAAATTTCTTTCACTAACAGAAAGCCTAACACCAGACCGATCTATCGTCCACGCCGGCGTGGACGCGCGCCGCGTCCCCAGTCATATTTAGATTCGCGTAACCGGCACGTGCCGGGTCGTTTCTCTCAAACCTACGTCCGTTTGTCATCTCCCGCCCTAAGCCGAGGTTCGTGTCCCCCCTTGGGGCGCCCTTAGGCACGTTACTTAAATATAAGGGTTGAGAGCCTTCCGCTCACCCACTTGTCCGGTGAAATTGTGAAGGCCATCAGCGGCTAACAATGCATGCCATGTAGAGAAAAAAAAAAAAAAAAAAAAAAGCCTAACTATTCAGGAGTGATATCTCACTTCTTACTTATATTATAAATGCGAAAGTTTGTGAGGATGTATGTATGTCTGTTTGTTACAAAAAACTACTGAACGGATTTTGATGGAACTTTACAATAATACTCGTACCTACATCTTATACATTAGAATAACACATAGGCTAGAATTTGTACATAACAATTTTAATAAAATAAATAAATATCTGGGACAATTTACACCAAGATCATCTGACCCCAAACTAAGCCGAGCTTGTACTATGGGCGTCAGAGACTGATAAACATACTAAGATATTTCTAACACACAACAAACACCAATGTTCGTCACACAAATGATTGTCATAGTCATAGTCATATCATTTATTGCTCCATGTAGGTTTACAAGATCTTAAATGTAGAACACCAGTACTAAAACATGAACCCCGTAGGGGCACTGCAAAAATGCCGTTGAGCACCGTCCAGCCTTCTCTCTCAACAAATAAAGTTATCAATACTTAACATGTCATGGGTGGGAATCGAACCCACGACCTCCGGCGCTAAAGGCAGGATCGCTGCCATTGCGCCAACAGGGCATTCAAAGTAATTTCAACTTTTTCAAGTAATATATAACGATAACGCGGGCGGTAAGCTGTAGGCTATATTTTATTATGATTGAACAAAAAATTCAGTTAAAAATAATCTATTATATAAAAATAAGTCGGGTTTTCCTTCCTGACGCTATAACTCCAGAACGCACGAACCGATTTCCACGGTTTTGCATTCTTTGGAAAGGTCTCGGGCTCCGTAAGGTTTATAGCATAGAAAATTCAGGAAAATTTTAAAAAAAAATTCGTCATCTTTTAATCACCAAACGAAATGTTACATAAAACGAAGCCATCTGGTGGCGAAACGGAGTTCGCCGGGTTTGCTAGTAGTTTATGTAAATCAAGTCGGAGAGAAGCGAGCGAGATAGGATAATGGACACCAGCTGTCAAACAGTTGAAAAACGAAGTCTGTTGGGGCAGCTCGTCGTCAATAATAAATGAAATGATGGTGTTGAAGAACACTGATAACTAATCAAAACCCTCATAACGCCGAAGGGTTGGTCCTAATATCACGGTGGAAAGTGGCAATCAGCCGGCTCAGCCAAAAAATTAAAAATAATATTGGTCTGATTTGATCCCCAAAAACAAGTTACGTATAAAAATAAATATCTACTCACCATTTTCACCTAAAGACGTGGTTATGCCTTAGAATAACAACGTATAGAAGGAGTCTTTATACAACCACCCCATCAGAAATGAAGCACTAATCCGATCCACACATGCGTGACTATTACTTGCTTACGTGCAGCGCGCTTTGACATTCACTATTGCGAAGCTGTAATGAACACTGCAAAGTGGTCCGCTTGGAGCCAATTATGGCTCCAATTAAGGTACTTCAAAATCGCGCGGACTTGGTTTTATATGTAATTATTCTAAGGGTTATGCCATACTTACGTATAATTTTCCTAATCAACCGTCGTACTTACTGAATCTTACAAATATTATCATTACTTTACTTTATTACAGACATATATATACAGATTTATAAAACATTGGTGCAGTCAATTATCTCTTATTGCTTGCCTATCTGGGGTGGAACTCATAAATCCAAACTGATTGAACTTTAACGCGCCCAAAGGTGTATTTAAAGTATTACATAAGGAAAAGAATACCTACAGTACCGTGAAAGTCTACGCAGACTGTAACGTGCTGACTATTAGACAACTTCACATATTTTTATCTATATTAAAAACACATGAAAACACGATTCCGATTCAATTGAAGACCGACTTGGTGTAATGGTTAAGAAGTTGGCTACTTCACCAGAGGTCGCGGGTTCGATCCCCGCACAGTACAAACATTTGTGTGCATGAACATGTCTGTTTGTACTGGTCTGGGTGTCTCCTATGTATAATAAGTATGTATTTACAAAAGAAAATGTATTTAAGTATGTTTATCCGTTGTCTAGTATCCCATAACACAAGCTTTAATTAGCTTACTTTGGGGCTAGATGGCGCTGTGTGGAATAATGTCCATGGATATTTATTATTTATTTATTTATAATTTCTTAATGCAAAAAACTTTGCACGTGATCAATTATTTATTTCTATATTAAATGATAAAATAAATAGAATACTGCATATTTATAACATGCCCTTTATTGACTGTAAGAAATTTTTACATAATTGGTTAAATCAGATGAATTATAAGGAAACTGAAAATGTGCTAAATACAAATAGTAAGTGTGTTAATTAATTTTGGTTGTAACTTGGACTAAATTTATAGATCTCGATGCTAACTTTTGTTTTGTACCTACTTTGATACGAGGAATTGTGTAAATGTAAACAAGTAACTTGTTATGTTATAAGTCTAAACGTCTGAAGAGCAGCTTTACCCTGGCCTAGCACAGGTTTGTATAAACCTAACTGGATAAGTCTATCTATTCCATTGACGAATATTTAAATTGTGTATTTTAATTTTAGTTGACATTTGTATTTATAATGGTATTTGATTGTATGATTTTGAATTTGTAATTTGCATTTATTTTTTTATTTTTTTAACCTTGACATTTCTATGCATGCTATTATTATTACTATATTGTTGACGATCTTAATACAAATTCTTTTAGCTGACATTCAATGTAAAATATATTGTAATTATGTACTGAGAGAGAAATAAATCTAATCTAATCTAATCTAAGGCCTATTTTTTGTGTAAAAGTAACATGTATTTTACCACCAATTTTTTTTTGTTTTTTGTATAGACAAACATCGCATACCTACATAATTCCATTAAGAACAGTAAAACTATGATTTTTCCACTTCATTACTTACGAATATTACAACACAATACTTTTTGGCAATGAAAATACCACTTATAGAAGGATTTACTTGTTAACAAAAATCATTTTAACTATAATAATTACAAGAAGTAGTAAAGGACCCGGACATAAATCTAAATAATAGGCAACGCAAGGCGTTTCGGTTATAAGAAGTATGAAATACAAGGATGACTCTTTACTCATGCTTTTTGTGACGTTACGATAGTTTGTTTGTGTTATGACGCACGCGCGTCATGTCTTATTTAATTTTAATTTAGTTCATGAAAAGAAGAATGAGGAGAGTAAAGCCGGCTACTCACACACCTGCCGCAGGGGCAATCTAGGGCGCACAGCGGTCGGGGCAATATCGGACTGTCTCTACACACATACCCGTTCAGCGTTCGAGGCCAAGTTGAGAGCTTAAACACACGTGTTGAGAATGGCACCAGTATTATCGAAAAATCAAAAGATCGATATAGCCCTGGCTCTTTCAGCACCGCAAAAAATAGGAAAAGGAGATACTGGGTGCAGAGGTAAGTACAGAAAAGAACTGAGTTGTGCCATATTGACTGGCCTGTTGGTGCCATGGCAACGATCCTGCCTTTAGCTCCAGAGGTCGTGGGTTCGATCCCCACAAATGACAAATATTTGTGTGACGAACATTTGTATTTGTTGTGTGTCTGGGTGTTATTATATGTTATTTTTAAATATGTATTTAGAAATATTTGAGTATGTTTATCAGTCTCTGACGCCCTTAGTACAAAGCTCTGCTTAGTTTGGGGTCAGATGATCTTGTGAATTGTCCCAGATATTTATTTATTTATTTATTATAATTATTATTTGTGTTTGTTGTGTGGTTGGGGTGTTGTTATATATTTATAACATATGTGTTCGTAAAGGGTCTCATATTTCACTAATTTCAATATCGTATTGGATCTCATTACGCACTTGTGCGTTATTGTTACATAAAACGCACGGTTTATCAAGCTGCTCCGTCTGAAACGAACGGTACTTTTTTAAATCTTAGCAAAGAGTTTTTATGTCAGATAACAGGTCAACATTTTATGAATAAAATTAACTTTGGGAGATAAAATATAATAAATAAACATTTAATTCTTTAATTTAATTAGTTTTGACGATAAATTACAACCATTTATCTGTAACAAAAACACAAAACTTTACTTTATTAGTAATACTGGCTGTTTTTTATGCCTTTGCCTTAAAAAAGCGCTGATGCGCGCGCATCGCTAATTGGTGACAAATATTTTTTTTATAACTGCTTTAACAAGAGATTGAAGATTTATTCGTTTAAGAAAGTATGAGTTTTATTTATTTCCTCGCAAATATGTTATAAAACGTCGTATGACATACGTGCGCTTTGATAATTACAGCCTCTGCTTTCCTGTAGCCCTCACCTGCGGCTCGGGCTAGCAATATCGCCTCGGCTGTAATTTTTCATGTCTTCATTCATGTCTGATTATCAGTGTCTGACACCCATCCTTTGCTTGGTTTGGGGTCAAATGATTTTGGTGTAAATTGTCCCAGTTAAATATTTATTTTTATGAAACCAACCAACTAATTGATAAATTTTCCCGACCGCGCTAAACACACGGCAACATAGCAGGGCGGCAGAAACAATCTAATGCCAAGGATTGTCTTGCGACCCAGCCGCCCTGCAGCAGGGCCAATCTAGGTAATTGCCCCTGATTGCCTATACAGATCACAATTAGGGAGGCAATTAAGGGTCATCCCCACTTTCACACCCTAGATTGCCCCTGCGGCAGGAGTGTGAGTAGCCGGCTTTAATCTACATGATTTTGACATCCGTTGACATAACAGTTGAGCGAGGACTAAATGGAGCAGCGTCAAAAGGTCAAGGTAGTCTCTCGTCATTTATTTTAATTTAATATGACACTTTTTGAGGAGAAAAATAATTGTCATCGCATTTGACTTTTCATTTTGCTAACGACGGAATGATGATACAGTCAACCCCAGACAACGTAACGCTTCCACCGCGACCAGCATAAGCTGATCTATCATTCCTATGAACTCCCATACTAATCATACTATACGCGGACGGTGCGAAGTCCAGTGTCGCTTGAACTGTTAACTGTACATTACTTACTAATTGTTGTTCATTAAGACGGGCATTACAACATACCTTGTGATTAGTTATGGCATGTTATATGACCTACTAGTGCTACCATGGCATATGAGTGAAATTTCGGGACAGGTTCGCGAAGGTATGGATTTTCAAAATGGGAATGATCAAACTATTAAAGCTTATCTAATCTTTCCACAATTCAAACTACTATCACACCAATTAAATTACTATGCATCAAACAACCCGAATCGTTGATAAAAAATCCCACAGTCATAATACGACCTAATAAATTATGCTGACTTCACATCAAAAATAATTCTTAAGGGGTTTGAAGATTTGTGGCATAGCTACCTAGCCGCCAAAAGGGGTGCCCGTGGCTATGTGACGGCAGCGGATCGGCAACGATCCGATGTTAAGCAACGCCAGTCAGGTCGGGTTATGAATGGGTGACCATCCCGACCGAAATTAAGTGATGTGTTTTTCGGGCATCTCCGTGCCTTGGAAGGCGCGTTTAACAGTTGGTCCCGGCTGTCGTCGCAAGAGTCGTAAAGCCTAGTCAGAGGCCTAAAAAGGCGGCTTGATAACATCTGACGGTAAGGTTTATCACTGGCCTTACATTCACCTTTCCAACAATCCGCACTGAGCCCGCGGGTTGGAGTATGGATCGTACCACCTCATAGTTGAGGTGAGGCCTGTGCCCAGCAGTGGGACGTATAAGACTGTATTTGTTGTACCTAGCCGCCATTTTGCGCCGCGCACGATGAAAGTGGTATATTTGGAAAGAAGACACATAACATAAAATAAAGAAAAATATTCTGGAATGGTACCCTGAACGTTTCAGAGTTATTTGAAGGTCGAAATGAAAAAGGTGATATTCATTATAAAAATCTACTTACTATGGGGCTTTTCGTGTTTTTTTTATGACAAAATGACCGATATTAGGATATTTGAACAATATATTATCTTTTTCCGCAATCTCCCTACATCCCAAAGTCGTTTAGAAGAAATCGCTCAAAGCGATAAGGTCAATAATTGCCTATCCCATGCTGTCGCTTTAAAATTGTATTTCTCCTATGCAATAAAGTATTTTTGATTATAATTCGAATCTTTTTGTAGTGTTTTTACCAAAAAATAGGTAAAATCCACATTACCTTCATTATTTTGAGCATTTTCAAAAGTTCAGTCCATAAAAATGAAATAATACACATATACGGTTTAAATGGCATTTTAATTAAATAAATAAATAAATATCCCTGGACATTATTCCACACAGTAATTACCTATACTAAACCAACTAAACTGACAGTTCGAAGCGCCCGTTTTTTTAAACGATGCTCCACGCGTTGTTTAGTGTTGACGACACGGTTGGCGTAATGTGCTGTATGTTTCTCGCCTTGGCTTGCGTGGTGTTCTGGGTTCGATTCCCTTTCGGGTCAATTCAGGAAACTATCTTTTCTAAATTGGCTCGAATCCGGGTGTGCTGGGAGACGCCCCTGGCTTGATTCCCTGTCTGGTACAACATAATACAAAGATATTTATCCTAACTTCGAGATATTTATTTAGTGTTGTAGTATGCCTGATTCATAAGTGATAAGTAAAATCGAGAACTTCTAAACGAAGTTTTACGACATGAATTTTACATTTTACTTTGTGTAATGATTTTTTATAAAAAAAAACAGGAGAAAACAACAAAATGTTTAAACCGTTTTTGTAGTAGGAAATGAACAATAAAAATAAATGTAACATCGGTTAACACAATTTTGTGGCAAGTTGGTGAAAAGTAGGAAAGGATAGTGTACATTCGCCCATGCATTGCTGCCTAAGAACCAACAGTCTTGAAAAATACCTCTTAGGGTTCATAAATACATACACTTAGTGTCAAAACGTAGTTTATGGACGAACACTTCTGAGAACTCGTTAAATATCAGAAAACTGAAAAATTTTGAGGTTATATTTAAATATAAATATGCGCCAGATAACACACCTCTTGTAATGGTCTCGAAGTAGGGATTATTAAATCCCTGTGGTACGAGGTACCACACAAGGAAATAAGCTAGGGGCGTCTCCCAGCACACCCAGACCCGAGTCAATTCAGAAAAGATCGTTTCCTGAATTGACCCGACCGGGAATCGAACCCGGGACACTACGGAAATCGAGGCGAGAAACCGTGCTACAGCACACTACGCCAATCGTGTCGTTATTAATTTAATAATATAATGCGAAGTTTTATTCACGTGAGTGGGACTAATGTTCTTCAAGCACATATTTTGTTGATCTGCCACTTCTGCCAGTACCATGGAACCACTAGCAGAGCCACAATTCACACAAAATGTTGATTCCATTGCGATGATCGTAAATGTGTAGGTTGCAAAGTATTTAAACGGTTAAATCTAAAAAGAGGGAGGTCACAACAGAGAGCCATCAACGTCCGTTTTTTAAGCCGAGTCATAAGAATAACATTATTAATATAAAAACAATAACACAGCATTGCAAATTGAAAGCGAAAAATACAAAACGGTATTTTTATTTCGTTGAAGTGTCAAGTCAACCAACCAAACGTCATTGACTTCTTTTTTTTTTGCTTCGCACAAAGCTGATTTAAGCCAATGTATAATCTGATTTAAAATAAAAAAATGATTAAACATCTATCGCATTGTATTGTGTATGTATTGTTAGTCATTTTTGAGAGCCTTTAGTATGTTCACAACTACGTTTTCTTGCACATACAAGGTTTCTTTTCTCAAGTCAAAGTAAATTAAAATATTGTTGCGATGGCTAAACAACAGAGAGCACAGACGAAGCAAGATAAATGGTATTAAAAAAATGTTTTCGTACGATAAATCTTTTTAGTATTTTTAATTTTGATATCAAAAATCAGAAGTGTCCGTGATAATCTAATAAGTGATAATTATGTCTTGAATCATGGCCAGAATTCTGACAAATATCAAATATTTGTTGGTTCATAGGCCAACCTGGGCACTGTCCTTTGGAAACTCGTTCAAATTAAAGCGAAATTAGGACTTTCCGCAGAAATCGGAACTCCCGGTAACACTAGCTATCACGTGGACCGACAGTGAGGATGAGCGAGTAATACTTCTATCGTCATCATGGTATAGGAAAGTTTGAACTAGTTATGAGTACTTCTATATTATGTGATTATTGAAATATTGATTGATTACGATTGTATTATTAATTTACTTTTTAAAATTTCATATTTATGGTGTTTATAGGCTGTAATATGGTATATTTATGGTGTATATGGTGTCCTTAGGCTGTAAAATTCATAGACCTCATATATTATACTACTCTGTCAAGAAAGTACCGGGAAAAGATCAATAATACACAAAATGTTTGTTATTCATCCAAATTTATTTTATCACCTTCAAAGTATGCTGCTTCAGAAACGATACACTTACGCCAACGAATAATCCATTCATCAAAACATTTTTTAAACGCTGTTTCCGGTATTGAGTTCAGTTCTCGCCGCGAATTCTCCTTTATGTCTTCTACCGATAGAAAACGGGTGCCACGAAGTGGTAAGTAATTAGAGTTTTGGAAAAAGAAAGAAGTCGACTGGAGCCATATCTGGTGAATATTGTGGTTGTTCGATGGTATTTGTTGAGTGTTTGGTCAAAAATTCGTTCACAATGATGGCCTTGTGCGAAGGCGCCTTATCGTGGTGCAAAATCCAAGAATTTTCTTTCCACAGATCTGGCCTTTTTCGTCGAATTTGCACTCGACCGCTTTTGAACGCTTTGTAACACTCTTACGCACGTGTTTTTGATAAAGTCGATTCACCGTAAGCCTTCTGTAACATTCGACTCCGAACACGAAATTCCATTGGCGATGCAAAATTAAAGACAAACTCCTTTTCGCAATTCGCAATACACACTAGATATGATATAACTAAAAACAGCACTGTATTTAATATAAATAACAGATGCAACTCAAACTCCGCGCCAAAATGGAAAACAGTTGTGCCAATCTAACGACAACAAAAAAAAACAAAAATTTGAATTAACCATACCATAAACAAATCATCCATTCCCGATAATTTATTGACTGAATGTATACTAATATTTCAAAGAGTAAAGATTTGATATTGATTTGAACTGATATACACAGACATTTTTTTTAATTACGTAGCTTATTTATAGTGGTATATAGCTGAGTATCCAATCATACTGTTAATTACTAGTTTAATTTTCGATGCTAAAAATTCTGTAGCAAAAAATTACACATAACATAATGTGATATATCAAACTAAAGCTGCAAACTGGCAGTGAATGTTTTTATGTGCCTATGTTATCTTAGCAGTGAAAGGAAATGTATAGCATATAATAAATATTACGGGCCTATCACCCCGGAGTCAAATCTGGGGGCAAACTTGTAATTACGAAACGACCAAGCCACATTACCGGGTGAATATCGAATGAATTACAAAAACGATATGGCATATTCAGTAGTGCCACATTACTAACAGTGCGCCCACCAGTTAAAAGTCGCTCAGCGAGCTATGGAGAGAGCTATGCTCGGTGTTTCTCTGAAGGATAAGATTCGCAACGAAGTAATCCGACAGAGAACTAAGGTCGTCGACATAGCTCACAGGATTAGTAAGCTGAAGTGGCAGTGGGCAGGCCATTTATGCCGTAGAATAGATAGCCGTTGGGGTAAGCGTGTTCTAGAGTGGAGACCGCGTATCGGCAAACGTAGTGTAGACGCCCCCCGGCCAGGTGGGGTGATGACTTGCGAAAGGTTGCTGGGAGAAACTGGATGCGTCAAGCTAAGAATAGAGCGCGATGGCGCGCATTGGGGGAGGCCTATGTCCAGCAGTGAACTAATCATAGCAGTGAACCTATCAAGGTTGATGATGATGATGATATTTAGTAGGAACATAGTTAAGTTAAAATGTATTGAATTAAACTTGATTTTAAGGTTACTGTACAAAATCAGTCGAACCGTCAGTATTATTTGTAATTTTCACGCGCATAGTTAGAACATTACTTACTTACATTTTTGTAAGCCTTTTGATTTTACAAACTTTTTTTACGATGCAAGCTATATGGTCTCGTTTTGGCAACATTTTTCATGTATTTTTTATGGGATGGTTTTTTTCCAGACTGAGAAGACCCCGCAAGAAATCTCAGTAGTTTATCTTGTTGGAAGAAGTTGTAGAGCTTGTCTAATTTGGAATGACCGAAAGATGTGCCGAGGGTACTTTTGCGAAAATCCAGGCAGCATCTAGGTTCGAGTCCAATTGCAGTGGACGCAATACATTTCATATTATGTAAATGCATTGCGTCCATATTAAAATTTATTTGCGAGCGTGAACGCCGCCTTTGTTGGTATGGTCATGTCTCACGGAGATCGGCAAACTAAGTGGGCAACAAATGTCTGGCCATGCCGCCCCCGCCAGGTACCGGTAGAAGAGGTCGACCCAAGAAGCGGTGGCTCGACGTCGTCAAGGGTGACATGCGTGCCAACAGACTTACCACTGAGGATGCACAAGACCGCGCGAAGTGGGCCAAGAAAATAAGAAAGGCGGACCCTATCTATACCTATAAACAATGCAGTTTAGAAAAAAAGTGATGAGATAGATACACTTTATTTCACAAAATAAAAAAAACAATAACAGAAATATTTCATTATACAAATGATTAATAATTGATAAGGAGTAATAGTACTCAATAAGAGAATGACGATACTGTTGACCTTTATTCATTGTTTTCGTATTATCTCGATCGTAAACTGTCTTCGTATTCACTTTCGGCAGCCATGGCTTTCATTACAAAGTAGCATCTTCTCGCGTGTGATCTAATTATACATCACCCACGTGTAGTGACTATTTATTTTTAATTAGACGCATTTGTTTTACGACAACGCATGTGCAATTGAAACATCGTGATAGGTTTGGAGGAAACAATAGGCTGACTTCCGGGTAAAATACACAATTTGGTTACAATATTTTACAGTGATATTAGTGGAAACTTAATTGGTTTGTCTAAGATATTTATGTAAGTTAAAAATATAATAAATAAAATAAAATATGGGGAAACTCTAGAGGAATTTCGCGGTTATTGACAAAAGTCGCGTTATTGTCGCGTCAGATTTTTTAACAAATGTAAATATCAAATGAAATATTAAAGTTTAAAGATTTGCCAAGTAACTATTCAATTGTAGAGTTTCAAATTCTGTTTTATTGGTCGCAGCGGCTAAAAGTATTTCATACCTGAAGGGTTATGAATAATAATGGCTTTTAACAGTATATTGACAGTAACAGGCGCGACACAGAGTATAGACAGTTGGTACACAACTTGATATGGTGCTGCTCACGCCGCTTCGTTATATCCTAACAATACCCCCTTTATTTATACCTACTGTTTAAAGGACGTATGAAACTATGCGTTATGAACTGTATCCGTGACATAACCATCCTTTCAGGTGACCAGCTCATTTTTTCATATTTACATACAATTTCTATAAAACAATGTCAAAATCGCACTCAACGTAGTTTAATTTATGAACACGTTCGTCACTTAGACGATAATGTAGTCTTTATCGACTTTTACGGAATGAGTCATTTGTATTTAACAGCGGTTTTACTGGGCGAGGTTCAAAGTGAGTTTTCCAGAAAAACCAGGCTTTTCCGGCTTTTCCGGTTTTTTTCGGCTGGGTTAAGCGAAATAGGGTGGTATTTGTTGTATTTGTGGTGACTATTTTTCTTCAGGTGTTATCGAAAGAGTAAGAAACAGAACTTTGGCAAAAAATATATTTCGAAAGCACCAAAACTGCGTTAGACATAAATTAAGAAAACATATTTTTGGACTTGTCCGAAACGCTACCTACAAACTGCTGCTAGCAAATGACGTCATTTGCTATGTATTTCTTTGCGTTCTGCAAAACATTTGTTCGGCAGCTATATTAAACTTTGCGGTCTGAATATGGTTCCCTAACAGAAGATGCTGCATGTTAAGTAGATTTCCGAATGGCTTAACTAGTTTTTCAATTTAATTCACTCTTTCAAAAACCGGACTAGTGCGAGTCGGACTCGCGCACCGAGGGTTCCGTACAAACCTGTAGGTATATTTATTAAAAGTATTTTATTATGTTATGTAACTAAAAATTTACGGTTTTCGCAATTTTCACTTTATCTGTGCTATAAGACGTTGTTTCGTACCAAATTTCAAGATTCTGAGTTCACGGGAAGTACCTACGCTGCAGGTTTTGATTCCCTCGCGAGTGTCGAAAATTTGCGGCTTAAACGGCTGTATCTTTTTATTGCGTTAGCTTAGAAAGTTGATTTTTTCACAGCTCCAAGGGACAGTAGACCTGAGTATTTGATATTAATTCCAGCTTGATACCGTTACGAGTTTCTGAAAAAAAGGCTCTTGACAGACAGACAGACAACAAAGTGATCCTATAAGGGTTCCGTTTTTTCCTTTCGTAGTACGGAACCCTAAAAATGGATTTGCCCACCGAAGTTTGAAGGAATTGTGACATTACATAAGTAATCAGACTATTATTTTTAATGTGATGTGTAAAACCCTTATAAGAGTAAAAACTATTTCATGTTCATTATGGTAGTGAAAAGAGTCAACAAAAATTAAAAACACTTATTCAATCAAATATCACTTAACTAAAGTCACCACATCTTTGCTTTGAAAACAGATGAACGAAGTCGAAAATAATAATGTCTTTTTGCAATTTTAGTTATTGTTTAACAAAAACAGCTGATCTAAGTACATTTGCTTTGTCGGGAAGTCCTATGTAAGTACATCATTATTTTCCTTGTTTTGAAAAACTAAAAAAATACGGCATTTTTACTTCAACAATGTCTTGAAGTTTTGTATGTATAAACAAACAACGCTATTTATATTTTAGGAGAAATAAAATTGGCACGGACACTCATTACGGGACTCATATTATGACATTTATAAATACGTTGACAATAATAACTGATGACGACTACTACTATGGGTCTCATAGCAAAACTCAAGGTCAGTCAATGGGCTATGGTGTATATACAGGGTGTCCCAAAAAGAAGTGTCAAGCGGAAGCCCACAGAAAGAGCACCCCTTGGGGTACCCGAATCACCCCTATGTATGTTCCGCGATTGTTCATAGTTTTCGAGTTACGAATTTCTGAGAATTTCGGACCTAAAAAACCCAACTGAATCATCCTTAATTGTACTTTGATGCATAATAATCAGTTTCATAACTTTGAACAAAATGATGAAAATGTTGGCTGTGACTTAAATTTTCAACTTTAAATTTAAAATCTAAGCGTTCGACTGTATGGTTTCTAAGTAAAGCTCAAAAATGCTTCAGAATCTCAGCTTCCTAATCATAATAAAACAGAAGTACTTAATGGGCTACTTTGGCTAAAATCAGCCTTCAAAGACAGCGAGGTGGAAAATTCTTGAAATTAGCCATCAGATTAATAACTGTTTTTTGGCCATTTTATCATTCCTGAAGTTCATGAATTTGTTATCTAACCAAAAATTACTGATTGATGTAATTGAAAAGCCCAAAAACTACTGGACTGATTTAAAAAAAAATTTCACTAAATAAAGCTAATAATCAGCGAGTTTCACGATATATTTATGGGCTATATTTCAACGGGAAAAATAAACAACACGAGTGAAGCAGCGAGCAAAATCTAGTCATTAACATTAAGTGACTACTATACCACACCGGTTCTGACGTAGTTCTACAATAACTAATTAGAAGGTTTAACGTTTTGTTTTAAATTCACAAAGCATGTCGAGGCAAAAAAATTGTTATTCGCTCTTAAGAAAAAAAATCTACGATGTATTAGGCGAAAAGTGTTACTCTTAAAGCAGTTTCAGACTAACGTTCATGTTTGCGCGTATACGGTCGCTTTAAGGTCTCTACACACCGAACCGCCCTTATAAACCGCTCGTGGTTTCTCATCAAAAACATTCGCCTGCATTGGGCCGTTTGCGGCCAAAACAAACACTGATTTTCAGCGGGATTTCAGTAGGTATTTGAATCAAATCAGAAACCTAAAAATCGTAGCTAGATGTAAGTAAGTAAGTCGAAAGTAGTGAGGGATTTTTATTCCTGAAACACTATCGTGACGTCACAATAATTTCAAAAATGTTTCATGCTTGGTTTTCAGACAAGCGGACCGCCTTGCGTTATCTAGTCTGTGGTAGCAACGATGGATACTTTTTAATTTTATTGTAACTTGGTTAACGATACTTGCTTTTTATCAACTTTCAAGATTTAAAGGTCAACGGGAAGTAGTTATCCTTTTGGTTTTAATTTTATTTGCGAGAGTAGAAAAATGCGATTTAAATGTCCGTAATTGTTTTTTGCTTCAGCTAGTACATGATGTTATTCTTATTTTGAAACTCCTTAATAGCTCACCAACCAATTCAGTTTGTTACATTTCATAATGTGTTGTAACAAAAACATAACACTCATATAATTTAGCTAAACAGGTTGTCCCAAAAAAGTAGTGTCAAGCAAGTGGTAGCCCGTTGTAGAACATGAGTCACAAGTGTCACTACGGCCAAAGAATAAAATAGCTTTATTTATCTATGCTACGGCCAAAGAATATAATTTATCTATGCTACGGCTACGCGGCCACCCGAATATCCTCTTAAGTACGAGTATTCCGCGATTTTGGTAGTTTTTGAGTTATGATTTAAAGCATATAAAACTTAATTATAAGTTAACTAAACGAACATTTAATATTGCTGACTTTCTTGTTAAATACAGATTCTACACAGTCAAACAAAAAAATTGAGGCTATAGATAAAAGCGTTATAAGGTAATTTTTTTTGAACAACAAAAGTTTTTCTTTACAGGAAGTCACCATTTTAAAATCTTTTTGAAATGTCTTTTTTAGTACTTAATGCATAACTATTTGGTTAACATGAGTATGATAATTATGTTTACTAGCCTTCCGCCCGCGGCTTTTGCCGCGTGAACTGAATTTTTCCGATTGGCTGTAAGGCTCGTGTTCCTCATTACTGAGGGTCGTAATTACCCCGTTTTATCCGCTTTTGCTTGACGATGGTTCAGCATCTGTGCCTATTTTCGTTGTGGAGCGCATCGTGTAGTCTCGTGTCCACCGCTGCCCGAATCTGGTCCGACCACCTCCTTGGACTACGGCCTCTCGGGCGTCTGCCGTACGTAAGTTATGGCCCTCTTTTCTCACAATATGCCCAAAAAAATCTAACACCCTTTTCAGACAGGTAGAGGAAAGCCTGATTCTTATGTTTAGCTCAGCTCCCTAAGAATAGAGTCCAGGGTATCTGCAATATTTTCCTCCAGCACCACATTTCAAAGGCATCAATACGACTGAGATCGGCTATCTAGAGTCCACGTTTCTGCACCGTTGCGGAAGATGGAGAACACCAGTGACTGGACTAATTTTAATTTAGTGTTCCGAGAGATGTTACGGTCTTTTCAAATCCGCTGCAGCTGGGACATTGCACTTTTGGCCATACCTATACGCATTCTTACTTCCTTTTCGCACGACCCTGTGTTGCTCATGTTAGTGCCAAGGTAGATAAAGTCCTCGACTTTCTAGAGTGACAGTGTACCAGTCAGTTGCAGTTTGTTGGCGCGGTCTACCGACTCAGTGTGGTTATTTTTGAGACCTAATTCCAAACAGATCCCTTCCATTCTTTCAAGAAGATGAGCCATTTCAGCTTCATTGGCAGCCAAAAGAGTTGTATCATCAGCATAGCGGAGATTAGTTATTTTGGTGCCACCTTTTGTGACTCCATCCTCCCAATTTTCCAATATTCACCTGATAATATATTCTCCGTAGGTATGTTTTAAAAAGGATGGATATAGAATGCAGCCCTGTCTAGCACCTTTGCCGAAGTTTAAGGACCCCGATGCTGTGTTCTCGATCCTCAACAGCAGCACCTTAATTACTCGTGTAAAGCGACCAAATGAGTCTACCAAGTGTTCGGTTACCACGAGTTCCTCCAGCACTTTCCACAAGGCCGACAAAACAACGCAGTCAAAGGCTTTTTAAATAACCGTAAATAACTTTCCTATATTTTCTGTGTAAGTCTGTTTTACCATGTATTAGTTTAATAGTTATTTATTAAAAACTCAAAGAAATTACAGTTGTGTAACTTAATTCATTAATACTTATGTTTTGCTCGAGAATAAATGAGGCAAAAGTTATTTCAAACAGATTGATATTTTGAAAAATGTTTCGATTTTAGCTGGGAAAAATATTGTTTTAGTTTAATATTAAAGTTTTTATTCTTAGTGATTTAATGCAAAGTTTTGAATAGGTGAGGAGAAAATAGAGTGCCATTAAAATATAAGAAGTCATATTTTATAAACGCTTAAGTTCATACAAATAATATAGGTACAAAAGTTTATTTTTGTTTTAGTGATAATAATTTTAATTTTTTTTGATGATGTGTATCGGAAATAGCGAAAATATCGAATGTTCGATAGTAGCTAATCTTTTGTATCTATCGAAAATATCGAAATTGGTAAAACTGCCCGATAATGTGAAACCTAGTTAAGAACCAATAGAACCGCGAAGCTAAGGTAAATGAAATCGATTCTATTGGTTCTTTACAAACATGAAGTGATTCCATTGGTTATCAACAAACATATCGCTCGCAACGCAACCTCGCACATCTCTGTAGGAAACGCAGTCTTAAGCTAGATACTCTTCGAATGAACATTAGTTATTAAATTGAGCCTCATTTTTATCCTTCTCTGAATAAGTCATCTCAAGGCCTCTTACAATTGAAGCCGACGACAGTGACTTGCTTAGTCATGATTATAGTTCATTTGTATATACCAAAAACTGCAGAAGCTGGATTTTATGCATTTTAAAAATAGCATAAAAAGTTATACTTCCTAGTTCGCGTCAAACTTCTATACTCCATTCATTAAAGCATTAGACAGAAGTAAAAAAGGTTCTTTTTATGGTACACTTTGTGGCAAAATTACAATAAACATTGTCACTTTTGAGATTTATGCCGAATTTATCAAAATCCACTTCTATAGCAGCTGTCACACTTAACTGTTCTCATTTAAAGTAAAGTAACTTCAGAATTTATGAGGCTTTTGCTTACCTAAAAACCTAAAACAAGCAGGGGATTTTATCCAAACACATTTTTACTGTCACTATCAAACTAACAAGCGGGGAGGTCGTTGCGTGAGCATTTTAAGTGAGCCGCTGATTCAGTAAACCATTTTATTGAGTTCAGATTCAGGCATCTACGTTTAACTCTCATAAATGGCAATTTAATTTAATTTCATATTATATATTATTATTTAATATTATATTAGTATATTTATTTTCAATGTATATAGATAGGTATATTTGTTGGCATGACAAGTATATATAGTTTATATGTATTTATGTAGTATACTATGATCTATATATGATTTATTTAAGTTTACGAATTGTATTAGGTATTTGTTAGTTTGAGTATTACCTAGTAGGTTTTAAAGTTTTAGTTATGTAACTAATTTGTTGTTTGTATTTTCTTGCACCAAATTCCATACGTTGCACAGCCCAAAATTTGTATGTTCTCTGTTAAACCTTGCGGTTGACTGGTAGAGAATGCCTCTAGGCATTAAGTCCGCCAATTGTACCTATTTTTATAAATGTGCAATAAAGAATAAATAAGTAAATAAATAAACAAGCTAGGTACCAAATCTAAAATTTTACATAATCCTTTTATACGTTGTGGTGGAAGGGGTTTTCATTTTTGCCAGGTTATATTCAGGTATGCAAATTGTCATTAATTTTAGCACCCCTGCATTTCTAATGGTATAATGAATGAAGTACCTACAGTCCACTCCGAAGTTTCCCGAGTTCCGCATTCCTATTTTTGGAACAGCTGTGTTCTGCGCATGCGCAAAGCCGGCCGTTAAGGTCCCAGTCCGGTTTGCCCCCGGCCGGGGGCCGCAGGTATACACCTATCTGATCTACTGTTATCTACATTAGCTACACACATCAGTCATGATTTTGGTCTACATTTTCATTTATTTTTTAACAATTGTCTACCTTATCCGTACTGATTCGAATATCATGACAAAAAGAGGAACTATGGGGGCAACGCGGCCGGGTGCAAACCGGAATAACAACTTTTTAAATGTGGATGCATACCGGCCGGGGTCAAACCGGACTGGGACCATAACGGCCGGACCCGAACAGCGGGTCTTCAGAGTGGGCTAGAAGTTTGACGCGAACTGTACATATTAATGTATCAGCATAACAATTTCGCACACTAAGTACTATTTATCCTGTGGTTATGCATTCGCCTGGAGCCTATCCACACAGTCTTAGAACCTTCTTATTAAAAATCAGTCTAGAATTGGCATTTGACATGTCATTTCTGAGTTTGAGCAACTACTCTTTAATATTTTTTTAAGGAATGTTGGATCAGGCCATTGGACCCAAAGTAAGTCCGTTTGAATATCCCACAAACACCCAGTCTCATCTCCGGTCGCCTGTCGATGCACCGTCCGACGGTAAATTGTATTGTTTTTCTATTGTGTCTAGCACATACGACATACTACGGGACACTAGCATTGTTGAAGTGAAGCACGAGGATGAACCCATGACCC
Organism: Udea olivalis; assembly: GCA_947369235.1. NCBI lineage: Eukaryota > Metazoa > Arthropoda > Insecta > Lepidoptera > Crambidae > Udea > Udea olivalis. The sequence goes on from OX376370.1 coordinate 3,473,458, forward strand.
TCGTTACCAAACCATTGCGAATTACAGGAAGTCAAACGTACACACTATATCGGAATTATTTAAATCGTTGTGAAGGTAGGTACATATTAGTTAATTACCTTTTCATAATATTTTTTTTAATGCTGTAACCTTTAAATGTAAGTGAGGGCCCTGTCAAGTTAACTCTCTATTATCAGGCTGTATTGGGGCCCTTTAATGTTTATTAAAGCCATGTCTCCCTTGCTAACAGATTGCCATTCGGGATAATCATAAAGTACTTAATATAGCTTTGCAAATATAGGTATTCTCAAATTTCCTGAACTGAATACAAACATATTATGCTGCCCTGTAGGGCACTACGAGAAAATGTTGGTCACGCGTTATCTCGAGAAATTCGTACCGTCTAACACGAGAAAAACCATTAGAAAACTTTGCCGCGATACTCATGTTAACTCTAGTTTACTATATAATTTTACTATTTTTGCACACTAACCAATTCATTCATAAAGACTCAATGATTTTCATAACACCTGTTCAACTAACGCTGTCAAACATTTGCAAGAAATAACAGTGCTCCTCGTGTTCTGTAGTTTGGGTATGATATTCTGATTGTAAGTATTTTTTTCGTGATAAAGTATCGAAAACTGTAGGTGAATACTAGGTAGTTTAAACTGTTCAACGGCTGAAAAAAGCTCTATCATCCCACCATTGATGGTTAATGATGAGTTCTATCAACACTATCAAGCTTCCCATCCAAAGTGAAGGTTGGAAGGCGTGGACTACGTTCTGTGAAATTTCAAAACATACTTTGTCTGAGGAAGGATTCCTGCCTCATAAACAAACTGTGGCTTATCTAAATAACATGAGAAGGAAATTAAAACTAATTAATGAACTCACATGTATAATATTTCTTATCAGACTGTCTCCCCCAGCAGAGCACTGACCACTGATTTTTAACACCAGAACAAGTAAACCTCGCCTTTCCGCATCCAGCACACCCCTGCAGGCCCGCCAGGATAGTATCCTCCCTTATCAACATCTTCCCCACCCCATTACTATGCGGCGTAATAATAACCACCTTCTCGTCACTTTCTTTTGGCAACATTAGTGTCGTTGGCAAAGCGTTCTCCAAGTTTTTGTGTTCCATTTTTTGGTCGGAAACTTTTTTCGCGGAGGTACGAGCGTGCGGTTGGCTCCGATTCCGCGGACCGACTGGCGAACTGATATGTAAGTTGACATTATGACATCGTGTGCCCACATTCTGATAGTTCATTGAAGGGTCAAATTGGAGCTTAGCTATCTTTGTTTTTTTATACGCATATCAGTGTATATAGGTTATCATTTCGTTTGAAGCTGTCTGCTACGCTGTTGGGTTGTTTTCGATGATTTTTAATGACTGATTTCGTCATTAGCTACTGATTTTTCACGTTTTGATAACCGTGGCGGTATAAGGCGCAAAAATTTGTTAAATTTTCCTTAAATGTTTAATAATGCAGTAAGAAGAAATGTACCTTCCCTTTGTTTTCTAACGCACTATCCATACGTATTTGGATAAAAAGGTAATGAGCTGGAGGTTTACTTTAAGAAAAGACTGAGGGTACTAAAACGGGCCCTGGGGTAGGGGTTCCACACCCCTTCCGGATATAGGGACCCTTAGATTAGAGACATTTATTGAGTCATACTTACTCGTGTGTTTTTTGAGTTTTTGTAAATTCAGACGGTTCTGGGCCTCTGCACTGTAAAAAATATCATCGCGGCCCCACTTAAAGTCGCAATTTCCTAGTCCTAATCCTAAGCAGTCGTACGCTATTTTCACTGATATTGATTGTATTTATTATACACACAATTACACACGCAATTGATCACAGACACTTTCTCTAAAACATACACCCAAATAAACAACTCACAAAACAAAATAAACACCCAAACATGTCTGTTTGTACTGGTCTGGGTGTCTCCTATGTATAATAAGTATGTATTTACAAAAGAAAATGTATTTAAGTATGTTTATCCGTTGTCTAGTATCCCATAACACAAGCTTTAATTAGCTCACTTTGGGGCTAGATGGCGCTGTGTGGAATAATGTCCAGGGATATTTATTTATTTATTTATTTATTTATTTAAAAACCCATTCCCCTAAGATACCATTGTTGCATTCCCCTATGTTAATTCACATTTATTTTACACTCATTATGTAGGTAGGTATATTATTTTTGTAAGTACGCCGGGGATGTCCCCCTCATCATGGTGGTTGCCACAGAAAACCAGCGTCATGGCTCTGTCATGTCATGACATACGAGTACAGCTGAGTGGTCACCATTTTTAACCCCCGACGCAAAAAGAGGGGTGTTATAAGTTTAACGTGTCTGTGTATCTGTGTATCTGTGTATCTGTCTGTGGTATCGTAGCTAACCGATTTTCGTTTAGTTTTTTTTGTGTCATAGATAATTTTATCCCGAGTGTTCTTAGCCATGTTTCATGAAAATCTGTTCAGCCGTTTGACGATCATCAGGTCTTTTCTAGTTGATGAGGGGATATGACTAACTTCCTTATGCCCGATCAATTCGAAATTTGGTACCGTGTTACTTCAATGATATTGGAAGTATATGGTAAGGTAACCATGACCTGATCAGCCGTTTGAAGATCATCAGGTCATTAATAGTTGGTGAGGGGATCTGACTACCTTAATGTCCTAATGATTTAAAATTTGTTACTGTGTTACTTCAAACTCAACTATTTAATCACTTTAATTACCTTCCTAATATTTTACCTACTTTAAAAAGGACAAAATAAAAGTAAAATTATTTTTTTTAAAAACCCCCGACACAAAAAATAAACTCCAAAAACTAACAAATAATATTTTAAATTCACATGTATAAGGTAAGTTCAACTATTTTTATTTTCCAAGCGTCGCGTCCCGTCGGGGGACCGCTCAAGTTTATGAAGTATTTTTCCAACAACAGCAGCAAGAACATGAGCCACCCTTGTGAGAGACTGGTGTCCATACTAGGGTAATCCCTGTGTGACGGATCGCCAGGCTCCCACCCTCTCAATTTCGGCCACAAAATATAAAATATTAAAATCACTAGTTTAATGTAAATAGAAAAACAAAACATGAAAAATTTAGAAGAATATAACTACCTAATAAAGATAAAGTGGCATGCATGCATGCATGCGTGTGTCGTGTGTTTGCGTGTGTGCATGAGTGTTTGTGTGTGTGTGAGTGTGTGTATTTTCGTGTGGGTTTGTATGGATGGGTGGGGGTGTGTGTGTATATATCTGTATGCAAGCGTGCGTGTGTGCGTGAGTTTGAGGTATGCGTGTGATTATATATTTAAAGCTAGGTGCCGTTTATTTACTTTTAGGATACAACTGCCAAAAGATTCTCTGTGGTATTGTAGTCTTTGCCTAGCAACCATTGCAGGACTCGCTGTTTGCAAGCATAAATAGGCAGGGGATAGAAAAGTAGTATTTTATTTAACTTGTTATAAAGAAACCCGCCTAAAAACGTGAAAAATTTGTGAGAGAATTGTGTCCTCAGTGACTTGCCAGGACAGACCGTTGCTTTTCTTCTTTTGTTCACGATACCAGGGTCATATTGCAGGAGAGAGTGTGTATGTAGTATAGTATGCAAAATAAAAAGTTGGCGAACTGTTAAAACGTTACATCTTTTATACAGCTCATCAGTAGGGTACAAGAAGGGTAGGCCGTTACCAACCTTCAAGACAGCCCTCTGCGCTCTTTCAAGTTGTAACAATGTCGTTTTCGGTGCTCCACCCCAAGACGTGATGCAATACGTCAGTATTGATTGACATAACGCAAAGTACACCATTCTCAAAACCCTGTCATCAGCCGCATGACGCAAGTTTTTGAACACATATATTAATTTACGCACTCTGGATGTTAGAAGGTCAATATGAGGTTGAAAGCTTAATGTGTTATCGATCATTACACCAAGATATTTTATTGTATTTGTGCGCGATAATTCAGGGCAAGAACAAGTAATGTCAGTTTGAGAGCAGTAGTGTGCAGTAATCTTGAGAGAGTCCACTTCGGGCAAGGCAAGGTTTTTCGCACTAAATCGAATAAATTTTGTTTTGCTGATGTTCAAGGTGAGTTTGTTTTCATTTAGCCACTCTGTCACTTTGTCAAACCCCAACTGCGCATAATGATAGGCATCACTCCATGAATCAGCGTGGAAGAGTAGGGCTGTGTCATCAGCAAAGGTAATAACCTTACCGTTTGTCAAGGCTATGTCACAAAGATCGTTTATGTATGTCAAAAACAAGGTTGGGCCCAACACACTTCCTTGAGGAACCCCGTATGATATAGGGAGGTCTTCGCTATAGTAAATCTTAACCCTTTGGAATCTGTCAGATAGATAGTCAGAAAACAACTGCAGCTGTGTATTTCTTACCCCAAGCCTCTCCAACTTCTGCAACAACAGTGAAACAGGGACAGAGTCGAACGCTTTGGCTAAATCAAGGAATATTATAATTACTTTTTTACTAGAATCAATGTTCGTAGCTATAAAATTGGTTAACTCATGTACAGCGTCGTTAGTTGACATTTTAGAACGGAAACCGTATTGAGAGGGAGACAGTAATTTGTTTTTTTCCAAGTAAAGAGTCAGTTGCTTATTAATAAGTTTTTCAAGGATTTTAGACAAAGTTGGTAAAATTGAAATAGGTCTATAATTATCGACGCTGTCTCGGCTGCCACTCTTGTAGATTGGGTGAATTTCAGCTTGCTTAAAGATTTTCGGGAATATGCCTGTTTTAATGGAAAGATTACAGATATGTGTGATCATTGGGGCAAGCAATTTGATGTAGCGCTTTAGAATCACTGCGGAAATGCCATCCCTACCAACAGTACAATCTGATTTTAAGTTTAAGATAATTGCTGCTACTTCTTCTTGATCAGCTTCAAGGAGAACCAGCGATTGGTGGTGCGATTTTACCTGGATGGCAGCTGAGGCTTGACTAGAGGTGGCATTGGAGTGCATCTGTTCAGCAGATTTCAGTCCTACATTCACGAAAAAGTGATTAACACAGTTGGTTGATTTAATTGGATCTGATTTGTCTAATAATTCTATCGCAGGGTTGTTTTGTTTAGTTGTATTTGTTACTTCTTTAATTTTATTCCATAGCTTTTTATTACTTGTTTTTGCTGCTGTAGATAATTCGCTTTTTTCATAATCTCTTTTAAGTTTTTTCAATAGTTCGCTACAAAAATTTCTGTATCTTTTGTAAGATGTTCTAATGACATTATTATCTGGTTCCCTTTTGCTTTTCTGATGGAGTCTGTCTCGGACTCTTAAACATTTAAGTACACCAGTTGTTACCCAAGCTTTTTTTATTTGCTTACGGTTAGATGTTTTTATTAGGCTAGTATTATTGAGGATCGCACTCTGTAGGTATTCTATAAAAATTGTTGTGGCTAAATTAACATTATCGCCTACAGCACAGACGCCATCAAAATCCAAATTAAGGAGTTCGGTATCCAAGCCTTTGTAGTTAATTCGTTTTACAAATTTTTGCGGCGAAGAATGACGCTGAAGCTTGATATCTAGTAAAAAAATTATTGTGTCATGGTCTGTTACTGAAGTTTTCGCGACAACTGTATCAGTACTTTCAAATCGTCAAATTTACAGCAAAATATACTAAATAATAGACATAAATACCATAATAATATGGATATGTAAATAAACATTATACAGACATAATGCGACTCGGCCACCGCGTCGGAGTTGTCTCTTGCTGAGAAGACCCGGCGAGAAACTCAGCAGTTACTCTTTTAAACTTGTTTTGGGTTTACCTGTCGAAGAACCTAATAATCACTACATAGTTTAAAACAAAGTCGCTTCCCGCTGTCTGTCTGTCTGTCCCTATGTATGCTTAGATCTTTAAAACTACGCAACAGGTTTTGGTGCGGGTTTTTTTAATAGATAGAGTGATTAGTGGGGAAACACTGATAATTTTAGAGGTTTCCAATGCGATGTCGTAAATGAACACATTTTTTTGCGCTTGCATTGCAAACGTTGGCTGAACCCTATGAGATAGATCAAAATAATGTTCTACAGTATTGTACACCTTAAAAAGGTCTACAAACAAGTATATGTCTATCTCTTAGGGATAACCCACAATAACCAATCATCAATTTTTCATCCTTTACTTTTTACGAGACATTATGGCTTAATTACGAAGTGATTTTAAGCAATACAGCATTAATCCTTATCCAATTAAGTACCTTAAATACACTGTGCATTTAATATAGATCAATGGCCCTGTACATCATGTAATTTTAATGAATATTTTCGAAGATATTACATATTTAGGGCCTGTTCTAAATCGCTTTTCGCAGAGTGATTTTCACCCTCGTCGAATAGAGAGAGACAAATCGAGCAAAACCTTACGTCTATCTATCAGGTGAATTTCATCGGGCTCCACGCACCGGTAGAATACACACTTGTCAGAGTAATAAACGTCACCCGAGCTCGGTCATCCTCGATTTCACTCGGAGTCAATTAGAACGGGTTCGAGTGATTTTCACTCCTCAGGGTGCAATTCCACTTGTTTTGGAACACAGCCTTAAAATGGGCTGGCGGAATCATCATCATTCCCAGCCACAAGACGTCCACTGCTGAACATAGCCCTCCCCCACCGATTTCCAAAGCGACCGATAGCAGGCGGACTGCATCCACCGGAATCCACTTTTATCAGGTCGTCCGTCCACCGGCGCGTGCCTACAATACGAGTAAAATAGGGGTTATTTTTAGGACGTAGGTGCAAACTGAGACGGGATTTTGCGGATCGAGTATCGTAAGTCGGAAAAATCCTGTATGTCATAAAAATTAAGTGTACGCAGCTGCGTAAAAAAAATAAAACTATAACTTGTACTTTTATTAATATCTCTAATACAAAGCAAGTTACGACATCCCTGATAGCTCTAAAAGGCGAACGTTTAAAGGTCCTTAAGATCTAATATAGTTAATTACTCAATTATAGCTTAATTTTTATTTTAGGATTTTATTTCTTTTTATCCGGCCGGAAAATTCTCTAATTTCAAAAACATATTTCTCGGAAAGTAGTTACATTTGACACACGGGAATTTTACCCTAGCGTTTTAAATGACTGATTCTATCAGTTTATGTAATAAAAAGAAGATGTCCGAAAATTGTCTTCCATAAAACACTGTGCGCAGGCGCAAACCTAGTACTTATACATACTTATACAGCTATGATTATCTTAATTCGTATTATGTTTTAGAAGAGCGACATGCGCGGTCTAGATCTGATCGTAGACTCTGATCGTGGATCGTGTGGTTATGACTTAGTTCAAATCTGGCCAGATCCACCTTAGTTTTCATTCTTAAATTTCCGGCTATCTCTCCGGTGATAGAAAACACCGATAAAAACCAAATCAACCCGGATATCGGCGGAAGGCTGACCACCTACACGTTGAGTTCTAATAGCGTGAAAAGTGGGCTACTGGGTGTTCACAGGGTCGCGAGTGGTGCCCCTGGTGTTAAGTGTGTCCTTAGGCAGCAGTGACCGCTCATCATCAGGCATTCACGTGCTTATTAACACCGATGTAAGTATAAAATACATATGAATGAGCTCTCGCATTGTGGTTCAAGGGAATTTAAAAAAAACAAATGCTAGATGTTGTCATACAATACAAGTGATTGCTCTAATCTATCAGCACCTTTTTTTGTCCCGATATTTATCTATTTGCGTTATCGTTATATATTTTGGCCAAATTGTATAAAATTCTTATAAATTGTAGCCTATGTGTAATTCTGAGCAATTTCGTCAGTAAACATCCAGCCTAAAAGATGCATTTAGTGACAGCTAGGTAGCTCACTGGCTGGAAATGTAAGTTCATAATACGAAATTGCTTGCTACGCTCAGTTTAGGAAATTAATTGGCAGGCTATAGGAGACTGTAATATGCCCCAGCTGTCAAACAATCAAAGTCTGTTGGGGCAGCACGTATTATTATAAAAAAACGTTATTATAATAATTATGAGATGTTAAATTATCAGTATGAGATGTGTATTTATGTATTCATATTACTATAGTATTTAAGTCTATTACTGAGTATATTTTTTTTCTTGTAATGACGATTTAAAAGTACTTGTTACAGGTCTATTTAAATAAAGATATTTTTTGTTTTGTTTTGTTTTGAGTAAAAAACATACTCACAAACTTTCGCATTTATAATATAATACATTAATTAATTAATAAGTAAGATGTTCAAATGACAATATTGTAAATATAGGACAAAGATAGTTAAAAAAAAGGATCTAAGGTGCAATTAATTATATTGAAAGGATGTAGAATTGTAGAGCATGATGTCATCATTACAAAGCCGAATCAAGTTAGTAAAAAGTTGATGACACACAAAATAATGAACAATTCGTGATAAACTGTAACCTTATCGTACCTTTGTGTGTTTTGTTCATAAAAACATACCTACCCATAGTAGTCGGAATCAAAAAGATCCTGTTCAAAATCCAAATTTTAGATCTTATGCAATTTTATTTTGCAATATACATAGCAACTCTACGAATGCGCGTTACATTGTATATTTTATGTTTGATTATAAATTTATACTGTCTTTTATCTTTGTATATTTTTTTAACTATTCGGAAGTATTAATTCTATGTGATATTTTGAGTTTTATGAAGAACGGAACACGGCTCTAGCTAGCTGCCACAGACTCGGGCTGCAATAAAAATACGTTTCGTTTCACGCAATGGGGCTTATCCAGTTAATCTCATTCCCTAAAACTAAGCATAGGGTGTATTCGATAAAGAAAATCACGCGACTGCTTAACTGATAATGTAACTAAAAATCACTAAAATAGTAGCCAGGCGTTGACCTTTGATTTGGTTATCTTGTGACTCTGCCTCGTTCCTATATAAAGGCGAGCATTTTGACCCCTTTTATAAAAAAGCAATGTAAATAACGACTTGGCGAATGTTAGTCTCAAATGTGTGGATTATTTATTATTGTAATATTTTGGAATGTGATGCTGACATCTTAATACTTAACTTAATCTTATCTTAAATCTGTATTTGACTTAATAAATTTGACATTTGTTTTTTTTAATTATCTTTATTTATTAATCTTAATTCCATTCTGTCATTGTATAATGTAATATTTGTATGTTCATCAAAGAACGTATCACAGAATGTACATAATAATTATAATTTTAAGTCCTTCTAGACCTGTGCATCACAAATTAATTAAATTTTATTTTAATTTACATGTATCATCCATCTGTCTACGGAATTCGATTGAAAAAAAAAACATCTTTACGGTTATAAAAAGTTAACATTTGATTGTTTGTTTGTTTGCAAGTATTGTATTGATCTAGTAAGTAAATATCCAGCCTAGAAGATTTGTTACTGCCAGATCTAGCCGACTGGCATGGAAATCAAAGATTATATACCTACTAGCGTCAGTTCTCGCTCCGATCAGTTTAGGGAATGAATTTGTAAACCCGCCAGCGTTCCTTTTAGATTACGGGAACATTATCACTATTTCCTAGCTTAAAGCTGCAAATTATCATGTTTATTTACCCATACATAAAAATAAACACAATTTCATTGAATGGATCTGATTTGTTTCTTTTATTCTTGCCTAGGTGACAAAACAGCGCATAAGAAGCAGTCAGTTTTGAAGTTTGTTTAATGAATAAAGAGGTTAATATATGCCCCAAAGGTCACAATTCAGTTCACACTAACAAACAATTGCCGCGTCTCATCAAATGCATCGGGTTGACAAACTTGTTATACAATCAAGAAAATGGGCCTCAAGAAAATGGGCCACTGAAATACCTCGGTTACTTCCGAACCACTAGAAATGTAACTCAGGGTCTTGGACTTACAGTCGAGAGTACGAAAGCAATTGTCATGGTAAGTGGTTATTCCTGCTCCGTACTTGAACTTTGCAGTTACGATGCATCGGTGGTGATCACAAAACGAATAAAACTGTTAGAGTAACCTGAGGAAAAATGGACAAAAATTAAGATAAGATTAATAGTCTATTTAGCCCAACGTAAAGCAGAATACAAGTGGTTTGTATTTTAATAACGATCATTTATTTACAAATCTGGCTACAAATTGCACCTAAATACCTATGTACTAACGTAACAACAAATATCTTAAAGACTATCATACATATTATTTATTCTTCATATTGCACATGCATTGTTTATTACAATACAAAGCGGCCAGCGTGTGACGCATAATAGTGTCCAGTAACCGACCACGGCAACTTGATACTAAATAATTTATACTATTCCGGCATTCTTATCGCTTTAAAGCAACCTAATCTTTTATAGACAAGGGATACATATTCCACAGGAGAAGGAATCAGGCAATTCCTTAGCGATTAAAAGAAAGAAAAAAAAATTAGGAGATTATTGCCATTTGACGTCAAATACTGCGTCAGCATGGGTTGATTTGATAAGCAGTCAAATTGCAAGCCACCAGCAACCCAGCCGCTTTTCGAGTCAAAGAATTAGGAGGCCAGTTAACCCCGGTGTCCCCTACCTGTCTGAATATGCGGACGATGCGCTCTGACACAATTGGGTACTGATGACTATATTCTCATAAGCAATTAGCCTACTGTCGCACTGCTGGGCAACGGCTTCCATCATTGAAATCAAGTTATCGCTACAGTTGATATCTACCTCATATCATCATCATATCAGACATAGGACGTCCACTGCTGAACATAGGCTTCCCCCAATGATTTCCACCTATCCCTATTAGATGCAGCCTGCGTCCAGCGATTTCCCGCGGACTTGACCAGATCGTCCGTCCACCTCGCGGGGGGCGGATACGCAGTGTCGGCTCGAGCACTTTTCTGCCCCATCGGCCATCAGTCCTCCGAGCAATGTGTTCTGCCCACTGCCACTTCAGCTTGCTAACCCGTTTGGCTATGTCGGTTACCTTAGTTCTTCTACGGATCTCCTCATTTCTGATTCGATCTCGCAGAGAAACACCAAGCATAGCTCGCTGAATGACTCACTCTCATAATGAAGTTTTTATAATTTACTGGCCCGTTGGTGCAATGGTTTCGATCCCTACCAAGAAAAAACCTTCATGTAATGAACATCATGTGTGTTTGGCATGGTGTCAAACTCAAAGACAGGATGACTGCCAGTGTCTGACATACAAAGTATAACTTTCGCTTACCTAAGTAGCTAGTTTAGGAAGTTTTAAATCCCAATGTTACTGATCTTACTAATATTACAAATGTGAAAGTTTGTGAGGATGTATGTACTTATATATGTTCGTTACTCTTTCACGCAAAAACTACTGAATGTGTTATTCTTATACATCAGAATAACACATGGGCTACTTTTTTTTAAAGATTAAAATCTATACTAATCGTACACACCTTCAATGCCTGCAGAAATGCCTTTACACGCCCCGCTTGAAGACCCCGGTACTATGTGCTGGAAGAGCATTCCGTGTCTTGGTGGTACACAAAGAAACGAGTCACCAGACCTTTTAGTGCGAGCCAACAGATGCTGGGTCGTGTATGGATGACTTGACTACGTAGTCCTGCACGCGTGGCGTAAGAGTGAAATGTAAGGAAGGAATAAGTTGGAACAACTCTCCAGAGCATTCCATATTGTAAAAGCGATAGAGAATACTCAACCAGGCAATGTTTCTACGCAATTGGAGAGGCTCAAGAGTCAAAGACGCCTATGGGTTTCCGATATTCCGGATAGCGCATATAGTATTTCGGAGAGTATGCTCATGAATTACATAATCTGATACCGCTCTCGACTTTCTACCACCGAACCACTAGACGCCGAGAGTGCTTCTACCCTCATATGGTTGACTTACCAGCAATCCGTACCCAACGGTTTGCTGCATCTTTTCTGGTCCGCACTGTGTGGAAAGCTCTTCCTGCGTCTGTGTTTCCGGATACTTACAACCTTGTTACCGGATACTTACAAATTGAAAACCAAACCATAAATACTGACTTGAATCTAAATTCAGACTGGAGCAAGTCGTTTGGGTTAGCAGTCTACCCCGCTAAAACTCAAGTAATAATTGTGGGTGGTTCATGGCTGATTTCCAGGGTGGACTGGGATGTTCTGCCTTCAGTTGTATTTGATGGCGTTGTAGTTCCTTTTAGTAAAACTGTCAAGAATTTAGGTGTTTATATTGACAATACATTAACTTGGACAACTCAGGTTGGTCAGGTTAGCCGGAAAATGTTTGCTGCTGCAGGTTCTTTAAGTAGGCTTCGAAATTTTTTGCCAATACCCAACAAAATTGCACTTGTTCAGGCATTACTCTTTCCTATTCTTGACTACGCAGATTGCTGCTTTTTAGATCTTACTGAGAATCTACTTGACAAACTTGAGCGGCTCCAGAATTTTTGCATTCGCATTATTTTTGGACTGCGCAAGTATGATCATGTCTCAGAGTACAGATCTCAGCACAACTGGCTTCCCATCCGTTATCGTCGAGATTCCCATGTTCTTTTTCTTCTTTATAACATCTTATTTAACCCTTTGTCGCCACGTTACCTCAAGGAGCGTTTCAAATTTCTGCAGCCAGTACGAGGTCAGGCGATGCGGTCATCTAAGAAGCTTCGCCTTCCATTCCCTCCTCATTCCTCACACTCCTACACACAGTCGTTTACGGTTAAATCTGTACGACTTTGGAATTTACCTTATTTATTAGGGAGTCAGAGTCTCCATCTATTTTTAAGAAGAGGATTAAAGCACATTTCCTCGGCCTTTAACACTCTACTTTTTCTCCTAATTACTTTCCTCCTTTCACTTCTCCTCGTCCGTTTATTTAACTCATTTTCCTTTTCTGATCTCTTTGGTTATTGGTGGCCTAATTAGTACATATCCTGTATTATTATTTTGTTATTTAAATTTACATTTGACTATTATTGTGCACATACTTACCCTTTTTTTAACATTTTCCTCTACTTGGGTTGTCTGGAAGAGATTGCTTTTTAGCAATAAGACCGCCTAATTGTGTCATCTTACTATTTCGTGTAATACAAACCTTCATTGTTATTTTTTGATGTGCAATAAAGAATATTTATTATTATTATTCTCTTTATTCAGTATAAATCTTAGATATAAAATTTGTATAGTATTCTTACAATAACAGAGATTTTATAACATTAAAAACAACTTGTGAATTATAATTATAAAAACGAAATAATTACAATTATAAAACTTAAGATTAAAGTTACAAAAACAATGATTTATAAAAATACCATAAAAATCTTAACCTAGGGAGCCGCCGGCAGCAGGGCAGGCGAGGCCTAGACTACCGGTGGTTAGGGCTGCAGAGAGAGGAACCTCCTGACAATACGTGCCGTGTCCAAGAGTACCGCCTTCTGTATCTGACCCTTGACCCAACCGCTGAGCGAGAGCCTCTCGAGGTGTTGGTCGAGGCTCTTCGCTATTAAGCCGTTTGCCGATACGACTATCGGGACAATGATCGTCGAATCAACATTCCACATGGCGGTCACCTCGTGAGCCAAGTCAAGGTACTTGCTGAGTTTGTCCTTCTCAGCTTTTACGAGGTTATCGTCATGTGGAATGGTAATGTCGACGAGCACTGCCTGGCGTTGGGATAGGTCTACCAGCACGATATCAGGTTTATTGGCTACAATAGTCCTGTCCGTGATGATAGAGCGATCCCAATAGAGCAATGCACGACTATTTTCGAGAACTGGTACCGGTGCGTACTTATAGTACGGTACCTCCGACTCGACAAGGCCATATCGAAGAGCAAGTTGCTGGTGGATGATCCTGGCTACTAGGTTGTGCCTGTGCAAGTACTCTCCGTTAGCAAGGTGAGAACAACCGGAAATAACGCGGCGAATAGACTCGCCAGGACGGCGGCATGCCCGACAGATGTCGACCGTACCGTCCTTCATGATGTATTTCCGGTAGTTATTCACCTTGATAACTTCATCAGCAATTGCACAGACAAAACCCTCGGTTTCCCCAAAGAGGTCCCCAAAGCGTAGCCAGTTCACCGATGCGGAGAGGTCCACATCGGGCCCTGTTAAGGCCCGATAGAACCTCCCATGCAGCTCCTTACTCCTCCATATTTCCTTGCGGTCGTCGGTGGTGAGCACCGGTGGTTGACGCCAGTTCTCATTCGCCAAGGATAGCGGCGTGAGGCCCTTATCAACTGCCACAACATCGCGGTGTATCCCACATTCGTTGCTGAGGAAAAACCTCCTAAGACTGCATACCTCGCGGTTGTGAAGGTTCTTGGCATTTAAAAAGCCATGACCTCCCACCTTCCGCGGGATATACAGTCTCATGACAGACGAGCGTGGGTGTAACATGCGAAATGTTGTGAGCAATTTTCGAACCCGTACATCCAGGGCGTCCAGCTCAGTTTGAGTCCATCTTAGTATGCCAAAAGAGTATATCAATAAAGGCATCACCCAACCGTTGAAGGCGCGCACCTTATTGCCACCTGACAAAGAACTCTTGAGTATCTTTGTAAGGCGACTAAAGAAGCGCTCCCTCACCGATTGCTTGACGTCTGCTACTGATATACCCAATGACTCTGACATACCAAGATATTTGTAGGTTTCGGCTTCAGAGAGGGATCTGAGTGTCATCGTCTCAGAGAGCTGTAAATTCGGTGAATCTACAACCCTCCCATCTTGTACATGCATGACCGCACACTTGTCTACACCGAACTCCATCTTGATGGCATTGCTAAAAATCTCAGTTATTTTTAACAGTTCCATCAATACCTGGTGGCTTGGTGCAAACAGCTTCAGGTCATCCATGTACAACAAATGATGGATGCTGCGAAGCCGATAGCCTAGCTTTGAATCCTTTAGTAAGGTACTAAGAGGATTTAAAGCTAAACAAAACCACAAAGGACTCAAACTATCGCCCTGGAAAATACCTCGCGGTTATTCCTGCTCCGTACTTGAACTTTGCAGTTACGATGCATCGGTGGTGATCACAAAACGAATAAAACTGTTAGAGTAACCTGAGGAAAAATGGACAAAAATTAAGATAAGATTAATAGTCTATTTAGCCCAACGTAAAGCAGAATACAAGTGGTTTGTATTTTAATAACGATCATTTATTTACAAATCTGGCTACAAATTGCACCTAAATACCTATGTACTAACGTAACAACAAATATCTTAAAGACTATCATACATATTGTTTATTCTTCATATTGCACATGCATTGTTTATTACAATACAAAGCGGCCAGCGTGTGACGCATAATAGTGTCCAGTAACCGACCACGGCAACTTGATACTAAATAATTTATACTATTCCGGCATTCTTATCGCTTTAAAGCAACCTAATCTTTTATAGACAAGGGATACATATTCCACAGGAGAAGGAATCAGGCAATTCCTTAGCGATTAAAAGAAAGAAAAAAAAATTAGGAGATTATTGCCATTTGACGTCAAATACTGCGTCAGCATGGGTTGATTTGATAAGCAGTCAAATTGCAAGCCACCAGCAACCCAGCCGCTTTTCGAGTCAAAGAATTAGGAGGCCAGTTAACCCCGGTGTCCCCTACCTGTCTGAATATGCGGACGATGCGCTCTGACACAATTGGGTACTGATGACTATATTCTCATAAGCAATTAGCCTACTGTCGCACTGCTGGGCAACGGCTTCCATCATTGAAATCAAGTTATCGCTACAGTTGATATCTACCTCATATCATCATCATATCAGACATAGGACGTCCACTGCTGAACATAGGCTTCCCCCAATGATTTCCACCTATCCCTATTAGAAGCGGCCTGCGTCCAGCGACTTCCCGCGGACTTGACCAGATCGTCCGTCCACCTCGCGGGGGGCGATACGCAGTGTCGGCTCGAGCACTTTTCTGCCCCATCGGCCATCAGTCCTCCGAGCAATGTGTTCTGCCCACTGCCACTTCAGCTTGCTAACCCGTTTGGCTATGTCGGTTACCTTAGTTCTTCTACGGATCTCCTCATTTCTGATTCGATCTCGCAGAGAAACACCAAGCATAGCTCGCTGAATGACTCACTCTCATAATGAAGTTTTTATAATTTACTGGCCCGTTGGTGCAATGGTTTCGATCCCTACCAAGAAAAAACCTTCATGTAATGAACATCATGTGTGTTTGGCATGGTGTCAAACTCAAAGACAGGATGACTGCCAGTGTCTGACATACAAAGTATAACTTTCGCTTACCTAAGTAGCTAGTTTAGGAAGTTTTAAATCCCAATGTTACTGATCTTACTAATATTACAAATGTGAAAGTTTGTGAGGATGTATGTACTTATATATGTTCGTTACTCTTTCACGCAAAAACTACTGAATGTGTTATTCTTATACATCAGAATAACACATGGGCTACTTTTTTTTAAAGATTAAAATCTATACTAATCGTACACACCTTCAATGCCTGCAGAAATGCCTTTACACGCCCCGCTTGAAGACCCCGGTACTATGTGCTGGAAGAGCATTCCGTGTCTTGGTGGTACACAAAGAAACGAGTCACCAGACCTTTTAGTGCGAGCCAACAGATGCTGGGTCGTGTATGGATGACTTGACTACGTAGTCCTGCACGCGTGGCGTAAGAGTGAAATGTAAGGAAGGAATAAGTTGGAACAACTCTCCAGAGCATTCCATATTGTAAAAGCGATAGAGAATACTCAACCAGGCAATGTTTCTACGCAATTGGAGAGGCTCAAGAGTCAAAGACGCCTATGGGTTTCCGATATTCCGGATAGCGCATATAGTATTTCGGAGAGTATGCTCATGAATTACATAATCTGATACCGCTCTCTACTTTCTACCACCGAACCACTAGACGCCGAAAGTGCTTCCACCCTCATATGGTTGACTTCCCAGCAATCCGTACCCAACGGTTTGCTGCATCTTTTCTGGTCCGCACTGTGTGGAAAGCTCTTCCTGCGTCTGTGTTTCCGGATACTTACAACCTTGTTACCGGATACTTACAAATTGAAAACCAAACCATAAATACTGACTTGAATCTAATTTCAGACTGGAGCAAGTCGTTTGGGTTAGCAGTCAACCCCGCTAAAACTCAAGTAATAATTGTGGGTGGTTCATGGCTGATTTCCAGGGTGGACTGGGATGTTCTGCCTTCAGTTGTATTTGATGGCGTTGTAGTTCCTTTTAGTAAAACTGTCAAGAATTTAGGTGTTTATATTGACAATACATTAACTTGGACAACTCAGGTTGGTCAGGTTAGCCGGAAAATGTTTGCTGCTGCAGGTTCTTTAAGTAGGCTTCGAAATTTTTTGCCAATACCCACCAAAATTGCACTTGTTCAGGCATTACTCTTTCCTATTCTTGACTACGCAGATTGCTGCTTTTTAGATCTTACTGAGAATCTACTTGACAAACTTGAGCGGCTCCAGAATTTTTGCATTCGCATTATTTTTGGACTGCGCAAGTATGATCATGTCTCAGAGTACAGATCTCAGCACAACTGGCTTCCCATCCGTTATCGTCGAGATTCCCATGTTCTTTTTCTTCTTTATAACATCTTATTTAACCCTTTGTCGCCACGTTACCTCAAGGAGCGTTTCAAATTTCTGCAGCCAGTACGAGGTCAGGCGATGCGGTCATCTAAGAAGCTTCGCCTTCCATTCCCTCCTCATTCCTCACACTCCTACACACAGTCGTTTACGGTTAAATCTGTACGACTTTGGAATTTACCTTATTTATTAGGGAGTCAGAGTCTCCATCTATTTTTAAGAAGAGGATTAAAGCACATTTCCTCGGCCTTTAACACTCTACTTTTTCTCCTAATTACTTTCCTCCTTTCACTTCTCCTCGTCCGTTTATTTAACTCATTTTCCTTTTCTGATCTCTTTGGTTATTGGTGGCCTAATTAGTACATATCCTGTATTATTATTTTGTTATTTAAATTTACATTTGACTATTATTGTGCACATACTTACCCTTTTTTTAACATTTTCCTCTACTTGGGTTGTCTGGAAGAGATTGCTTTTTAGCAATAAGACCGCCTAATTGTGTCATCTTACTATTTCGTGTAATACAAACCTTCATTGTTATTTTTTGATGTGCAATAAAGAATATTTATTATTATTATTCTCTTTATTCAGTATAAATCTTAGATATAAAATTTGTATAGTATTCTTACAAAAACAGAGATTTTATAACATTAAAAACAACTTGTGAATTATAATTATAAAAACGAAATAATTACAATTATAAAACTTAAGATTAAAGTTACAAAAACAATGATTTATAAAAATACCATAAAAATCTTAACCTAGGGAGCCGCCGGCAGCAGGGCAGGCGAGGCCTAGACTACCGGTGGTTAGGGCTGCAGAGAGAGGAACCTCCTGACAATACGTGCCGTGTCCAAGAGTACCGCCTTCTGTATCTGACCCTTGACCCAACCGCTGAGCGAGAGCCTCTCGAGGTGTTGGTCGAGGCTCTTCGCTATTAAGCCGTTTGCCGATACGACTATCGGGACAATGATCGTCGAATCAACATTCCACATGGTGGTCACCTCGTGAGCCAAGTCAAGGTACTTGCTGAGTTTGTCCTTCTCAGCTTTTACGAGGTTATCGTCATGTGGAATGGTAATGTCGACGAGCACTGCCTGGCGTTGGGATCGGTCTACCAGCACGATATCAGGTTTATTGGCTACAATAGTCCTGTCCGTGATGATAGAGCGATCCCAATAGAGCAATGCACGACTATTTTCGAGAACTGGTACCGGTGCGTACTTATAGTACGGTACCTCCGACTCGACAAGGCCATATCGAAGAGCAAGTTGCTGGTGGATTATCCTGGCTACTAGGTTGTGCCTGTGCAAGTACTCTCCGTTAGCAAGGTGAGAACAACCGGAAATAACGCGGCGAATAGACTCGCCAGGACGGCGGCATGCCCGACAGATGTCGACCGTACCGTCCTTCATGATGTATTTCCGGTAGTTATTCACCTTGATAACTTCATCAGCAATTGCACAGACAAAACCCTCGGTTTCCCCAAAGAGGTCCCCAAAGCGTAGCCAGTTCACCGATGCGGAGAGGTCCACATCGGGCCCTGTTAAGGCCCGATAGAACCTCCCATGCAGCTCCTTACTCCTCCATATTTCCTTGCGGTCGTCGGTGGTGAGCACCGGTGGTTGACGCCAGTTCTCATTCGCCAAGGATAGCGGCGTGAGGCCCTTATCAACTGCCACAACATCGCGGTGTATCCCACATTCGTTGCTGAGGAAAAACCTCCTAAGACTGCATACCTCGCGGTTGTGAAGGTTCTTGGCATTTAAAAAGCCACGACCTCCCACCTTCCGCGGGATATACAGTCTCATGACAGACGAGCGTGGGTGTAACATGCGAAATGTTGTGAGCAATTTTCGAACCCGTACATCCAGGGCGTCCAGCTCAGTTTGAGTCCATCTTAGTATGCCAAAAGAGTATATCAATAAAGGCATCACCCAACCGTTGAAGGCGCGCACCTTATTGCCACCTGACAAAGAACTCTTGAGTATCTTTGTAAGGCGACTAAAGAAGCGCTCCCTCACCGATTGCTTGACGTCTGCTACTGATATACCCAATGACTCTGACATACCAAGATATTTGTAGGTTTCGGCTTCAGAGAGGGATCTGAGTGTCATCGTCTCAGAGAGCTGTAAAATCGGTGAATCTACAACCCTCCCTTCTTGTACATGCATGACCGCACACTTGTCTACACCGAACTCCATCTTGATGGCATTGCTAAAAATCTCAGTTATTTTTAACAGTTCCATCAATACCTGGTGGCTTGGTGCAAACAGCTTCAGGTCATCCATGTACAACAAATGAGGGATGCTGCGAAGCCGATAGCCTAGCTTTGAATCCTTTAGTAAGGTACTAAGAGGATTTAAAGCTAAACAAAACCACAAAGGACTCAAACTATCGCCCTGGAAAATACCTCGCTCTATCCTTATGAAGTCCTGCGGATCAGGGGAGCCATTCCCACCACCTGGCTGACGAAGGACTGTGATCCACTGCCCCATGCATGTGCTCAAGAAAGATCTCAAAGTTGTATCAATTTTATACAGCTCTAAGATCCTCCTGAGCCATGAATGGGGCACCGAATCATAGGCCTTCTTATAGTCAATCCAGGCTGTTGAAAGAGCTTTCCGATTCCGCCGGACTTGTTGGCAAATAGTCGTGTCTATGAGGAGGAGTTCTTTAGTACCTCGGGACCCAACCCTACATCCATTCTGAGCAGGGGCCAAAATATTGTTCGCAACGATGTGCGAGTTAATTTTTTTTGCTAGAATGGACGTAAGGAGCTTGTAGATGGTAGGTAAGCACGTGATGGGTCTATAGTTTTTTGCTTCCGAGGTACTACCTGACTTGTATAAAAGGAAAGTGACACCAGAAGTCAGGAAACTAGGGAGAGAACCAACTTCGATGGATTCCTGGAACTGCACTGCCAAACACGAATGCGAGCATCGAAACCACTTGATCCAGAAGTTGTGCAATCCATCCGGGCCAGGACTTTTCCAGTTCTGAGCCGTCTGAATTGCACAACTAACGTCTTCGGAGTCAATAGTTACTGACTCCATGGTTTCGATGGATTCGCATTCATGCTCGACAGTACGCATCCAGTCACCCTCCATGTGCTCGACAGGCATCGACCAGATGCTGCGCCAGAAGTCAATCATGACACTTGCATCCGGTCGCTGACCGTCGCCCACACGTTGGTTAGTCTCTTCCCAGTTTCGGTACACCTTCCTTTGGTCACTTTGGAAAAGGCGATTTTGTAAATATCTGTCCACACGTTCTCTGTAGCGACGGATACGGTTTGCCCACGCATAGACCTTCTGCTTCAGAAAGTCAATGCGTTCCGTGACACAAGCCATATACTGTTCGGGCCTAATACCCGTCCCAGCAAAGGCTTGGTTCACGTAACGCATAACCCGAGGGCGATGGTTCCCCCGGCTGAAGCAGACCAGCTTTGCAATGAGGGTCCTAAACGTGTTGATACGCCGCTCGATTCGCATTGGCCATGCGGGTACATTTGCGACAGGTCGCACTGCACGATCAAAGTCCGGAAACTTGACACGAGCAACACGGCATGCCGCAATGGCCCCGCAGTACAAAATCGAGTGAGTATCAACTAAATCTTCACTAGTCCGTATGAACGGAGCTAGTAAATCGTTCAGGGCCCCCATTAACGCTAGGTTGCGTCTATTAGTAGGCAAACGTGGTAACCGCGGCCTAGAGACTAGTGTGGAGCGATATTCCAAAATCGCATCCTCCTAAGCCGTCCTCAATTGCTCTTTTGCCTGGGTACTTACGCTTGCGTTCGCACTGGCCTCTCCATCGGCATCTGGATCCATCCGAGGCGCTACCGGAACCGAGTCTGTAATCGGACTCGGATGTGACAGCGCGCTGGACGGGTCCTGGGTCGAGGAAGAAGTCGCGCGAACTGGAAGCGCCTCCAGGCGAAGCCGATCAAGCGTAGGCTGATCCAGCATCTGTAGACGCTGAATCGCCCGCGCTTGATCCGACAGACGTTGGGCGGAAACAGCCACGGTCGGGTCAAGGGCCTGAAACAGAGGCATCATCCGGTCACGATACGCAGACAGGTTGGTTCCTCCCTCTGTAGCCCCGTAATAGGCGCGCATGCAGTTGACATTCATGTCGTGTGTCCATCGCATGCGGCGCACTACACCACCGGTAGCGGGGGCCCCGCGCGGGGCAGACTGCCCCACAGGCCACCAGCGTGCCGGCAGCGGTCGTCGTCCACGTCGCGCAGGTGGTCGCGGCGGTCGTGGCGGCGGTGGCCCACTCTCATCGCTCGAAGTTGAGCTCGCTGCGGTATCTGGAGGAGTAACAAACTCCTCCACCGACGACGAGCTGGGCGACGGAGCGGGCGGTGGTGGTGGTTGTGCGCTTGTAACGTTCGCTCTTGCCTTCGCTCTTGTGATCATTTTTTAATGTAAATTGCACTATTGTTGTAGTAGGCGTTTTGACATTTGTCACAGTTGACAAATCCATATTAATGATTTTCGGAACTTCTGTAGAATGGCCAAAATTGTCTTGCAAATTATCTGTATATATTTTGGATGAGCTTGTTGTTGTTATACTATCGGATAAACCGAAATGGGACTGAAAAATGAACTAAAAAAATATATGATTAAATATGACCACAAAAAGACGTTTGCTGTCATAGAGCGTTTTTTTTTTTTTTTTTTTATTATTATTATTATTAAAAAATACGTGGTGATAAAATTAAAAAATAAAAACCACAAATAAAGTTAAATAGGCTATTAAAAATTACAAAATACCTTACTTTAGTTATTTCCAAAGTTTTACACGTTAACAAATAAAGGGTAGTAAAGGACAGTTTATTTGTTTTTATTCAACATTGTAGGGGCGTAAAGGACTCGTTGACCACGATTTCCTATACAACCTAAAAAAAACGTTGACTGGGCTTTACGAACATGGTCAACGTGTGTAGATAGTAGTACATTTCATTTACCTCCAAATTTGCTGGATAATTCCTGTTGAAAGTAGGTAATGTCATGGGTCATAGAAGACAATAATTTTCAAATTTCGCTAAAGAGTATTTCTACACAAGGGTATTTTTTTCTCAATTCGGTGGTTGATTTAATATTTGGTTTTTTAAGTAGTTTAAATAACAATAATTAAAGTTTATTCCATCCCTAATCTAAAAATAACTATGGGACTAAATATTGTGAAGTGGTTTATGAGTAACGTTAAACACCCAATTGAGAAAGCACCGAATTGAGAAAATTAAATCACCGAATTAAAAAAATCCCTGTCTAACACCTTTGCCAAAGCTAAAGGACCACAATCTAGTGATCTCGACCCTCACAGCATCCTCATTACTCATGTAAAGCGATCAAATGAGTGCTACCAAGTGTTCGGGTACCCCGAGTTCCTCCAACACTTTCCACAGGGCCGACCAGACCACGCAGTGAAAAGCTTTGCTTTAGTCAATGAAACACAGTATGATAGGTGTATTGAACTCTTATGCAGAGTTCGAGGTCGCAAAAGAGTTCCCTTCTGGGTTACTTTTAGACGAAGAACGAACGAGGCTTTCAAAAGACAGTGGTCCGATCCACAGTCTGCACAAGGAAAGGCCTTCACGTTGGTTACTGAGGTTCTCCAACGGCTATTAATCATAATGTAATCAAATTGGTTACGACAACGATCGCCAGGAGACTTCCACGTATAGAGGCGCCTGAGGTGGTGCTGGAAACAGGTATTCACTATCGTAAACCTTCTGTCGATACAAAATTCCAGTAGCCTCGTTCCCCTCTCATTTTTGAGTCCCAGTCCGAACCTACCATCTGTACTCCTAATGTGACTGTCTTGTGAATTATTTCCCACTTTGGTATTCAAGTCGCCCATCATTATAGTGAGCTCTCGATTTGGTATTTTGGAGAGGGTCAACTCTATAGTGCTTTAAAATTTATCGATCGCCTCATCCTTAGCCCAAGCAGTAGGGGCGTAAGACACTAGTATATTTAAAGTGCAGGGGCGTGTGTTGAGTCTGAGGGTCATTATTCTGTTTGACACAGGATTGTGGCCTAGTATAGGATTCTTAGGAGGGCGTGATACAGTTAGTCCATTTGCGCTAGAGTCTGGGGAGCCCGAGTAATAAAGTGTTTTCCCATTTGCAGTTTTCTGGTGTCCCTGTCCCCTCCTGTGTGTTTCGGTCACTGCAAGTTTGTTCACTTCAGCTTCTTGTTCCACAATGTCAAATTTACCTGGACATAATAATACGCGGACGTTCCAGGTAGCAATAGCAATATTTGTCCGGGAATTGAGAGTTTGTTATTTTGTGCACGGTGACTGAATGGCGCCGAGTGTTAGTCGGATCATCGAACGTACACGATCTTCCATTTGATGCTTCCATAGGGGTTTATTTCATAGGTTTATACATACATATGGCCACCGTAAAAATTTGTTACTATATACACAATAAATAGGATACCCAAGGATACACAATAAATATATTATCTTATATGGCTTTATTGTCTATCCCTTGTTCCGTGAATGTAGGAATTAATTATAATGAGCAAGTTATTATTTACAAGTTATGAAACATTATCGAGTAAATTTTGGAAACCGGACACTCCATTTTAAGCCAGATTCTGCCCGTTTTTGAACTTTCTGATTTTTTTTAGACGATACGTAAAACCTGGCGGTCTTCTAGATATGCTCTTCATCAGGTCGAAAGTCCTATAAATATGTGAGTTTTTTTTCAAGTTAGTTACTTTTTTCTCTCCAGTAGGTCAGTCGGTCGTCCCCGTAGAAATGACCTAAACGGAATACACAGATCGATAAAGAATTAAATTCTGAGAAAAATTGTATACATATGCACTAAAACTCATTTTCGCCAAAATGTCCTTCACAACCTTTGAGCCCAGAGCTGTCGAAATACGTTATTCATCACAAGTATTTAATTTGAAACAAAATTGCCCTTTTAACATCATTAGATTTCAATGAATATCTAAGGAGATATATCGCAGTTTTAAAATAACATCGAGTAGGCTGCGCGCGCATATAAGATGTGCAAGGCCGGTGGGCAGTCATGAGGGGGAAGGGTGGTGGCCCCAGTTTTTCACCTTCTACGTAAAGGAAGAAGCGGGTTAATATTAGCGTTAGCCCAAAGTAACTGTTCCACGCGGACGAGTTGCGGGCAGAAACTATGTAGGTAATAATATATCGATAGCTGCGGGCGGAAAGCTAGTATTTATATAAATACATTTTTTCTGATAATTACGCGAATACTAGGATCAAAACAAAATTGACTTCCTTCGCGACCGCTGTTAGTTAGAAAAACAATGAGTTATTTAGTTATATAGATAGACACATTTGAAGTTTCGTGGCCCAGTGTGTGGCATGGCATCCCAGTGATCGGAATAAAAAAAAAGTGCAATTTTTGACGTTATCTAATATGGATACGCCTACAAATCCCACTTGGAAGGATTAATATACGAGTATTATTAGTAGCTTAAATTATCGGAAGTAAATAAAACCAAGTAGTAACGAGTTCCACGCATATAATGTTTTGGTATGTACTGATTATAGTTGGTTTATGTTGACGCTAGATTCACAAACGACGCAAGATACATTTTGTCAAATTAATTTCAGAAATTTGAAGATAAATGACAAATGAATTGTTGATAAGGACAGTAAAAGTTATTCATATGTGCAGAAGTAAGAGACGGCCTGGTTTATACCTAAGTAGTTTCTTTCCAATCTTATGCAACTTCCATATTTTTTTTAACTAACTAGCTTTGTTGAAAATATTTTGTAAAACCAATTTGTTAATCTGTCACACGCATAAGCAAGCAAGAAGCATTTGAGTATAATCATAAAATCCCACACACTGAGCTTATCCATATTAAAATAATGTTTGAGCTAATTCACCACCTAAATTGCACCACCTATTCCGACACTAAGGATTTCCTTAGAGGTACAGGGGCCTCATTACAATGCCTTATGACTTTTCAAGTTCATTCCTTAAACCGAGCGTAGCGAGCAAGTTCGCAATATGATCTTTCATTTCCAGCCTGTCAGCGGTTACCTGGCAGTAACGCATCTTCTTTGCTGGATTTGACTGACGAAATTGCTTGCTACACTCAGATTAGGAAATTAACTTGACTGGATATTTGGATAGGTATGCGATTGGGTTCTCTATTTTGTCTATAAAATGTTGATTCATAATTTAACATCTCATAATTTTTTTACCACAATCATCATTTATCCATTCCGATTAATCACTTGCCTGTACTTACAGTCGTCGACATCTACAGTAATAGGCCCGTTTTGACACCTGTCATCGTAATTAAGGACGCGACAAATAGTGACCATAAATGAATATTCGTAGAATTATTAAATTTCATTTTGTAGAAAATCATTTTTAAGTTTCTGCTTTGTTTTTATTATTATTTTCATTAAAATTAATGGTACCAAGTTTATAACCGTCCTTTCTTTGTCAGAAAGTAACATTGACTGGATTTCTGAAAGGATGAAATAACAAACTCCAAAAAACACGACTTTCTTATTCAAAATACTAACAACTTAAGAAATTATTAGAAAAACTCTGCAATTTATACCTTAAAAGAATTTGTAATAATATGTGTACATTGAGCCTGATAATCTGCGTATTTACGCAATTAAAATAGTGTCGAATGAAAACTCATTCATAGTGATGTGCGATGTGCGTATACATGCCAACGCATGAGTCGGTCAACCAAGTGGATTACTTGTGCGGATTTACTCGGCTCGGTGAGTGCGATTGTGGCAGTTGCACTATAGACAGTGTTTATATGTTAGGTGATTACAACGCTCATCCCTATAAGCCATTTTATTACGAACTCATTAACTTTTGTACAGATCAGGAGTGGTCATGTATTGTTGTATTGATATTGAAACGTTAGGTATAAATTCTAATACCTACAATTTTGTAAGTGATGTACATGGAACGAGATCATGGCTCGACCACTGTTTAGTAGGTAACTAAAGCCGCGGTGAGCACGGTGCATAATGTATATCTTGCCTATGACGTGTGTTAGACAGGTCCCATTAGTAATAAAATGTAATTTAAATTAGATTGTACCCATAAAATTACAAAAGAAGGTCTATCAAATATAAAGGCACTTGGGGGGAAATAACATCCGAACAGATAGAAATGTATCGAAATGAATGTCGTGAAAAACTTAGGGACATTGACTTCCCACGCGAGCTTCGCAGCTGCAGCGATGGGGTGTGTCGTGACAGCAGCCACAGGATCGTTATTGATAAACTAGAGATATCGTGGGCGGGTGCTATTACAGCATCATCTAAAGTTGGACATAGGACTGGTCCAAAGCGGAAATTCGTAGCAGGATGGAACAAGCATGTAGCTCAGGCGCATAGGGAGGCTAGGCAGAAATTGCATGGTAGACCTATGACTGGTTACATTTATGATGAATTGCATGAACCTAGAAAAACTTTCAGGTCGCGTATAAAGTGGTGTCAAAATCACGAAAGTCAAAATAAAATGAATGTTTGGGCTTCACACCTCTCTCAAAAAGCGACTTTCGTTCTTTCTGGAAACATACCAATAAACTGCAATCTAAACCTAGTCTCCCTGTGAGTGTTTGTGGTGAGAGTGAGCCTTAGAAACTAGCTAATCTGTTTGTGGATCATTTGGTTGCTAAGTCGCCTCTGGGGCCCTCGCGCTCTATGCTGGAGGTCGGACCCGGAATGGGCAGGGAGATTTTATTCACAGTCAAAGATATAGATCTAGTCATGAAATCAATGTCCAGACGCAAATCCCCTGGCCTTGGCGGGCTCAGCATCGAGCATCTGAAGTTGGCTGGTTCACACTTTCCTAGAGTGTTAAGCAATATGCTTTTTAATTTTTGCTTGGGTCATAGTTACATGCCAGTAGATGATGCGTACAGTGGTCGTTCCTATACCTAAGAATAAAACGGGTAACCTTTCAGATAGGATCAACTACAGGCCTATATCATTGCATACTGTGATTTCGAAGGTGTTTGATAGCGTGCTTAATACACAGTTGAATAAATATATAACACCACACGATAATCAATTTGGGTTCAGACCAGCATTATCAACTGAAAGCGCGAAATTGTGTGTTAAGCACACAGCGCAGGACTCCTGTTCTAGCTTGTTTCCTGGACCTGTACAGGGCCTACGACCTGGTTTCCAACGACCTGTTATGGGGTAAACTCAAAAAAGCTGGAGTACCAGCGGAATTTTCAAATATTCTAAAATATTGGTATGGAAACCAGGGCAATAACGTTAGGTGGGACGAAACACTCTCAAGACCCTTTGGACTGGAGTGCAGGGTGAGGCAGGGGGGCCTATGCTCGCCAATCCTCTTTAATCTTTATTTGGATGAGCTGATAGGCAAGCTCAGCAGCACCAGGGTCGGTTGTTACATAGACGGGGTAAGCGTCAACAACATCAGCTAAGCGGACGACATGGTGCTGCTGAGTGTGTCTGTCTGTGGCCTGAGAAAGCTTGTAGCTTTATGTGAAACGTACCTGAATCTCATGGGTTGCCATATAATGTAAGCAAGAGTCAGAGAACCACCTGTTCTGCTTAATAAATGTGAACTCAAGATATACATTTAAATATCTTGGACATGTATTGACTCCTGACCTCAAGGACGATGGTGATATAGAAAGGGAGCGGAGGGCGTTATCCGTGAGGGCGAATATGTTGGCTCGCAGGTTTACACGCTGTTCACGTGAAGTGAAAATCACTTTATTTAAAGCCTTTTGTACGTCATTCTGCACATGCAGCCTGCGGGCTAACTGTACTGTGAAAGTGTATAACGCTCGCCGAGTGCAATTTAATAATGCATTTAGGGTGCTTTTGAGGTTACCGCGCTTTTGTAGCGCATCAGGGATGTTCGCAGGAGCTCGCGTTTATTGCTTCTACGCAACGATGCGGAAAAGATGCGCATCCCTGGTGCGGCGAGTGCGCGAGAGCACTAACAACATCCTGGAGATGATTGCAAGCAGAACAGACTGTTCGTTTGTTACACGGTGCTGTGCCATATTAAATGGCATGGTACGAAAATAATTTCTACTCCTTAATAATCTTGTTTTTAATAACATAGTTTTTTAAGCATGTTCGCGTTAAAATTAGTTATTTTATATTCACCATTCACAACTTTGCTAACCCTTTATATACTCACCTTTTTTATTGTCGAATAAGTTACAAACAGCATCAAGCGTTATTACCGCGCGAAGTTGTCACCTACACATACCTATAGATATGCATCCATAACAGTGCTTTATAAAGATGTTTGTATTCATTCAAATTTAGTCACTAAATAAACTTGCAATCGACCATCGTTTTACTTATGTATCCCTTCCCAATCAAAAACCAGCGCTAACACAACGCACAAAGCACTTACTAACAAATATAAGTTGTAATTTGTACTCGAAATAAATATTCATTCATTCATTCATTCATTCAATAAACAAGCAACTTTTTAAAATACTTGAACAACTTTCAGTAGTACATTTTTTTCACCACATTATTCTGCTTGAACATGAAGCTATTTTTTTATTAAGATATTTCTAGCAATATTTTACCTCTTTAAATTGACATGGTTCTTACAAATAAAATAACCAGTGAAAGTAAGACAAATTACCTGCATCATCAAATAATCTTATGGCAAAAAAAGTAGTTAGTATATACGTATGTAGTATACCTTTTGATATATATTTTTTTTATAATTCGTTTTATTGTGTTTTGTTGATTAGTTAAAAGAAATCGGTCCAATATTGATAGGGATAAAAAGGTCCGAAATGAGCCTGCAGCTAATGCGCTAATTCGATTTAATCCTTACTTCCAGGGACACTCTGTTAGGTAAAAAAACATTTCGAACACTCGAATATTATGGAAAGTGAAGATTATGAGAAATATGTTATGAAAAGTGATTTTCGGACAAAATAATTTCGGAGATGTAAGGGAGTTTGAACATAACACTGAGTGTGCCCTGTAGGTTGGCGTTTCCGATGGGTTACGTTTACGTTATCAGTTCTGTCGGTTCATCTAAGAAGCCGCTGATAGTGATGTAGCTACCAGAACCGAATTATCGATAAAATTTAAACGTTGACCTCAAAACGTTCGCGTTCCACTGTAGGGTAATATTTAGTTACTTTGTCCAACACCACTTTCTCCATTAACCACTCCCTCACATTTTTCAAGACTCAGAGCGTTTTCAGCATTACCTTTTTTACGAGCGTATAAGCTAGTTTTATAACATATTTGCTCGTAAAGGGTCTCTTATTTCACCAATTTCAATAACGTAATGTATCTCATTACGCACTTGTGCGGTAATGTAATGTAAAACGCACGAGTTTTTTTTATTATGGTAAAACGTACGGTTTAGCAAGATGCTCCGTCTAAAACGAACGGTACTTTTTTAAATTTTAGCAAAGAGTTTTTATGTCAGAAAAGAGGTCAACATTTTATGAATAAAATTAACTTTGGGAGATGAAATATAATAAATAAACATTTAGTTCTTTAATTTATTTAATTTTGACAATAAATTACCACCATCTGTAACAAAAACACAGAAATATTAATTTACTTTATTAGTATACTGGCTGTTTTTAATGCCTTTTGCCTTAAAAAAAGCGCTGATGCGCGCGCATCGCTAATTTGTGAACAAGTAAACATTTTCTAACTGCTCTAGCAAGTGATTAAAGATTTTATTTGTTTTAGAAAGTCCGATTTTTATTTATTTCCTCTCAAATATGTTATAAAACGTCGTATGACATACGTGCGCATTGATAATTACAGCCTCTGCTTTCTTGTAGCCCTCGCCTACGGCTCGGGCTAGCAATATCGCCTCGGCTGTAATTTTCAACTTACCGCACTTATATCATAATGTACTATTACAGCACAAGCGCCACTCGCACGAGTGTTGTAAGCTCATATAAGCGCGAGCTGCTAACTACCGCAATAAGGCCGGGTACGCGCGTTTGGTTTTAGGAAGCGCGAAAAGCGATCGTATACGAGCAAAAAAACGTTAGTTTGATACCCCTCTTAGGTACAATTTTCGACATTCTATTGTATTTTATGTAAATGTATTTTTCTGTTTATTTTTATTTCGGTTTAGTATATTGGTTGTGTTTACCAATTCATTTTTTGTCAAAAAGCTGCTAACACTATTTCTGCTTCGCCCAGTGGTTGACTGGTAGAGAATAAGTCCGCAAATTATACTTTTCTTTCTGCAATACAGAATATATAAATGTACCTACTTACCTATATCATGTGACTTTTAAAAATAAAACAATATTGTACTCGTAGCTAAAAGTACGATTGCACAGTAGTGTACCTATCTACCTACCCATCATAACATCAGCAAATTGCAATTAGCAGTTGTGATGATTTTTATTTGCATGTTCATTATATGGGTGTATTTTTCCGATTATCGATAGTTTATTCATTCGCTATCGATATTTGCGCGCGGTGACACTAGCAGTTGTGATATTGTAAACAAATATGTTTTTTACTATATAAAGAGATCACAATTTGGGAAGCCTTGGCGCCATTGATAAATGTGGTAATAGTTTATCAATTGACAAACATTTAACATATTTTTATGTTTAAAAGCTTGAAACTGTAAACTGTAACTGTTTTGACGACCGACTTGGTGTAATGGTTAAGAAGTTGGCTACTACACCAGAGGTCGCGGGTTCGATCCCCGCACAGTACAACCATTTTGTGTGCATGAACATGTCTGTTTGTACTGGTCTGGGTGTCTCCTATGTATAATAAGTATGTATACAAAAGAAAATGTATTTAAGTATGTTTATCCGTTGTCTAGTATCCCATAACACAAGCTTTAATTAGCTTACTTTGGGGCTAGATGGCGCTGTGTGGAATATTTATTTATTTATTATTTTACTGTGCTTGTAAAGGCGCTTACTAACCGGAAACAATCGCCATTCGCACAATACCTGACGCATACGAGTTTTGTTTCAGGCAGCTGCAGACGCCTTTGGGCTGAAAACCTTTCAATCTCACTTGTCCTTGAACATTCGCTGTAACAAACTTCCAAATCTAGAGTGAAACAGCTAGTTCGCCGCTTTTCATAACGTGACTGAGTTGATTATTTTAACTGTTTGTAAGCGCAATAAATATTATTTATTCACGTTTATCGAATGTACAGTATTGTGTAAATAGCATACACTACCCCGCCTCGTAATGTATATGATTGGATTGAACTTTAATTAGCTCAAAAATAAGCCTATTTAATACCTAAATATTTTAAGTGCATTTTTAACGAAATTTTTGGATTGTGAAAATAATCCAGGACATGACAATTGTAGAGGCAAGGGCGGCAAAAACTTTACAGCCTATACCTTGAAAAGTTAATCCGCCACTGTTTATCCTGTGTTTCCGTGGTGTCCCGGGTTCGATTCCCGGTCGGGTCAATTCAGAAAAATAACTTTTTCTAAATTGGCTCGGGTCTGGGTGTGCTGGGAGACGC
Source organism: Udea olivalis (assembly GCA_947369235.1). Classification (NCBI taxonomy): domain Eukaryota; kingdom Metazoa; phylum Arthropoda; class Insecta; order Lepidoptera; family Crambidae; genus Udea; species Udea olivalis. The sequence continues at coordinate 3,505,480 of OX376370.1, forward strand.
CCCTGGCTTATTTCCGTGTCTGGTAACTTGTAACACAAGGATATTTATCCTTACTTCGAGACCATGGCAAGTAGTGTGTTTTCTGGCTCATATTTATTTATTTATTTTATGTCCTTTTTACCCTTCCAAAATGTCACGAAACTTCGTTTCGTACCGGAGTAGTGCCCCAGAGATTTGTGCGATGCCGCAGTCGCCGCGCTTGCGACTTTCGCCCGCAAACTTGGCGCAAAACGCACACGCTGCGGGAATTAAACATGAACGTCAAGATGACGGTATCACTGCTTCTTTTTAACTGACTTTTGTAATACCTACTCATTTTGACGTTTGAGACCTTTGGCTCAAAACCAACAATGCCTATAATGTTACGCTTTTGCTTAGGTTTACACAACAACAAAGGAAATCTATCTAATGAAATAAATAACTAAGTACCTACTCTTGCAACAGACCCTAGCCAATTAAGAAAAGTTTGTTTCCTGAAGTAACCCGACTTTGAATCGAACCTGGTACACCCCTGACAATCGTATCGTTTATTGGTTTTTATTTTTATTAAAATAGATGTTTTATTGTAAATAGTGTATTTTAGGTAAGTCGATCGTAAGCTAGCTCCTTTACAAGCAGCTAAAATTGTATAGTCCACGCGGGCGGTAAGCTAGGGCTGCGTTACATATCGAGTAGAATTTCACTCTGAGGTGTGAAAATCACTCGAACCCGAAAGAAATCGACGCCTGACAGTTTCCTAGTTGTTTCGAAACGGGATTGGGTGACGTTTATTACTCTGACAAGTGCGAAATCTACCGTTGCCTGGGGCCTGACTCTTGAACAGAATTGCACTGGACAAGCATTGCAGAAATGTCAAACAAGACATTTATGAACCTTATTCCAAAGCGTTAAGGTTCAAAAAAAATTTTGGTGACAGTAATGTAATGCCAATCCGGCGAAATTTAGTTCGGTAGTCAGGAGCCTTGAGCTCGATGAAATTCACCTGACAGCTGTCAGACGATCGTTTTGCTCGTTTTGTCTCTCTCTATTCGACGAGCGAGGGAGAAAATCACTCTGCGAAAAGCGATTATAGTTTGTCCAATTTAGGATGATCATTTTGACTGTTCGCCCATGAAGTATTGCATTATTTTTTCGGTAAAGTCACGTAAAGTGTACTACAGATAATATCGTACTTTATTGACAGGTACCGCCCACTTAGTGAAGTGCCTTGAAAACGAATAGCGATAGATATTATAAAATCGGTTATAAAATAAAATTAATCTAACATTTAAATTTAAGATTGCGGGCGGCTAGCACAACTTTTTACTTCAATATCTATCATACGATTATACTTTAAAACATTTAATAAATAAAATAAAGATTTTGAACTTAAATATTATTCGTTTGTGCGTTTGTGAACAAGAGTTGATAATAATCTTCAGTTCTTCTAGTGATAATGACGATAATGATTAAGAAAGTGATTGTGCATCATTATGTAAGTAATGAATAGCTTCAAATCCTAATACCTACCTTATTTAATTAACTCATATATTTTTATTTATTTAATTATCTATTTAGTACACATTAAAATATTCGAATAACACTTTCTTTGTTTATCTATTAAACTAACGATTCCAAGTTCTATGAAAAAATAAATCGATGATCGAATAGATTTACTATATAATCGATCGATCGATCGATTTCAATAGAAAGCTGTCAAAATTATCATCATAAATAGAACAAACAATAGATCACGGCCTTCTTTAAAAGAGTAAACAAACAAACGCTTTTACTGCCATCTATTGATATGTAGACAAACCAATAATTTTCCTTAGGAAATATGTAGGTACTAAAATAGCGTTATTTATGACCCTAGATGGCACTACAAAGATTGCTTTTACCGCTATCTACTAGGCTGCGTTCCAAATCGAATGGAAATTACACTCGTTCTAAATTGACCCTGAGTGAAATCGAAGATGACCGAGAAGTCACCTGACAGTTTCCTAGTTGTTTCGGAACGGGTTCGGGTGACGTTTATCACTCTGACTAGTGCGAATTCTACCGGTGCCCGATGAAATTCTGACAGCTGTCAGATGAAGGTTTCGGTTGTTTTGTCTCTTTCTATTTGATGAGGGTGAAAATCGCTCAGCGAAAAGCGATTTGGAACGGGCCCGGATGGCATAGAGATTGCTTTTACCACCATCTATTGACGAGTGGACAAACTTTTTTTTCCCGCCATCTATTGACATGCAAATTAAAAGTTTTATTGTCATCTATAAGCAACGAATGTAGATTCTAATTTTGTGCCCTTTTTTGACACTAGATGGCATTTATAGATGCTATTTACCGTCATATACACTGGGCCGAAAATAAACCGGGCCACTGGGCTATTTCCATACAAACGTGCTCACTTTAGCCTCTCATAGATGGCAAACTATTTGCATCTGCAATCATTTTGTTGATGGAGAACACTAACACGAATGACCAATATTGTCGAACTGTTTCAAAAATGTTCGTACTGTCTTAAATTTTCCGAAAAATTAAAAACAATTGACCGAACTCCTCGCCCCATTAGGTAACGTTTTATGGGACACGAAGTTTAATTTCTTGTTTTTATTTCTCAAGAAAATTGAGAGCTTTTTAGGATGCAAATAGTTTTTCATCTATGAGAGGCCAAAGTGAGCACGTTTATATGGAAATAGTCCAGTGGCCCGGTTTATTTGCGGCCCAACTACACTGGGCCGCAAATAAACTGGGCCTAAAACTAACTAAAAAGTTAGTTAAACTGACTAAAAAGTTAGTTTAGGTACCTGATAAATTATTCACTTACACAACGAATTTTTTCAACACTGCATGGTGATAAAATTAATTGGCACTGCTTTTACCGCCATCATAAGGTTCATCATAATTATAAATTAATAATCCTTACTAATTTTATAAATTTTGATTTCAAGTTATATTTACGATTACAAAGGCCAGTTTATAATAAATCAAAAAGAATGCTTGTGTACCCATTTAATCAAGTTTAATAGTAGCCAGGCGTTTACCTTCGATTTGGTTATATTGTGTCCTCTAACTCGTTCCTCTAAAGGCAAGGAAAGAGGAACAAAAAGCAAAGCTTATTGTGGATGGCGCCACCAGCGGCTCTGCCATTATATTGGTTAGTATTTTAAGATTGGTCGCAGATTACGGAAGAAAGATATTAGTGAAAATTCGTCGCTTATTATTTATTATATCAAAGACGCGTTAAGTGGAAAAACGAGTAGGTATTCAATGATTGCTGATTTAAAAACAGTACACCGTGGCAACGGCACCGCTCCAATCTGTCATCGCCTTGTATAAAAAAAGGCGCCTGAACGCCCACCGCCCGCTTTTTCATTTAAATAAAATTTCATAAATGTATCATAGTACACACAATTCAATGCTCTAATTTGAATGGCAAGTTTTTGATACTAATTTGGGAATAAAATACGGACCCAAATATTTAATATTTTATAACATATTTGCTCGTAAGGGGTCTCTTATTTCACCAATTTCAATATCGTATTGTATCTCATACGCACTTGTGCGTTATTTTAATGTAAAACGCACGAGTTTTTTCATTAGGTGAAACGCACGGTTTATCAAGATGCTCGGTCTAAAACGAACGGTACTTTTTTAAATCTTAGCAAAGAGTTTTTATGTCAGAAAAGAGGTCAACATTTTATGAATAAAATTAACTTTGGGAGATAAAATATAATAAATAAACATTTAATTCTTTAATTTTGACAATAAATTAGAACCATTTATCTGTAACAAAAACACAAAACTATTGAGTTACTTAATTAGTAATACTGGCTGTTTTTTATGCCTTTGCCATAAAGAAAGCGCTGATGCGCGCGCATCGCTAATTTGTGAACAAGTAAGCATTTTTATAACTGTTTTAGCAAGTGATTAAAAATTTATTTGTTTTAGAAAGTCCAATTTTTATTTATTTTCTCGCAAATATGTTATAAAACGTCGTATGACACGTGAGCTTTGATAATTACAGCCCCTGCTTTCTTGTAGCCCTCGCCTACGGCTCGGGCTAGCAATATCGCCTCGGCTGTAATTTTCAACTTACCGCACTTATATCATAATGTACTAAATTTACAGAATTTTTATTTTTATAAAAGAGCTTGCAAACGAACGACTGACCGACGATGTAATCACCACGTTTTAAGCTATAGGCAAGCAATAGTATCGAAAAATTGTTCGGCTATCGATAGGGCAAAACTTTCGATAATTTTTAATAGTTTTGTTCTGATACTATCGATAGTATCGATACTTTTAAGTATTATGTACTCATTTTTATTAATCGATACTATAGATAGATAGTAGCAACAGCAAGGGCATTAAAGAAGACTATTCTGCCCGTCACATCACGCGTGCGCACACCACGCATCTCGTATGTTGGGCAATCCCGAGTGACTGATGAAAAAAAAAAATCCGCACTATACACAGTGTTTTATAAACCCTTCAAACCGGTCACCTTCCGAATTATTTATACCCATAAAGAGTGCCAAGTAATTTATGATATTTCTTTTTAAATCGTTGAAACGCTAATTACTAAATTTTATTTCTCATAAAATTGACTAAGGGTACACCGGAGTTTAGTGTTTGATACATGGTAGTCTTACGAACTGTGAGGTTAACTGAAGGTGACCAATTTGAAGGGTTCTCAAAACACTGCGATATTAAAAACACCATAAATACTCACTAAAAGAGTTAACTAAAACAAAACATGAATACTTATAAAGAATTTATGACAAGATGCATGAGTTCCATAAAAGCTGCAAAGTTACTGTGCCGATTTGTGGACTAAAGATGGTTCACCGTTGCGATTCTTCAAATCCCCTGAACATTCTGTCTTAGTGGGAGACCAAATATATTTGTGAAAGCATGGTACACAGAAAATATGGCCGTAGTACGTCCTAGAGTGACTTGGAAGAGTGTGGCACACACCTGCATGGAAAAGAAAAGACATATTGAATTTTGAAAACTAAAGATCGACTGACTATACAGAGTGCCGAGTGCGAGTTGCAGTGAAAGAAGTGAATGACTTCACCATCGCGTTTTGCGAGCACGTAAATGTCAAATAGTATGGAATCGAGTCAGCGCCATCTAGCGGCGAATTCGGGCAACATTAAGGCCGCTAGATGGCGCTCACTCAATGCCAAACAAATTCGCGTTTTGTTTCTCGCAAACGCGATGGTGAAGTTATCCACTTCTCTCATTGCAACTCGCACTCGGCACTCAGGGTGTTCCTGGAAGGATCAAATCAAAATAGCGCATAGCTGGGGTCATTTCTGACCGTTTTGACCCTATCAATGTTTTTCTGATTTCTAACCGTTAAAAAGTTATAATCAATTTTAGTTTTTTTCTGAAAATCGCAAAAGTCTAAACAAAAATCATTATTTAAATAAAATTATCAAAGGAACCTACATAAATTAACCATAAGTCATTAAGTGGAATTATAAATTTCCATGAGGTGGAAAAAATATTATTTTTTGCTTCGCGGATTTATGATGATACACAACAACAACAAAGGAATTGATTTACAACTAACTTTCATAGGACAGAAAGTGATCCCGCGGCAGCTGGGTAGCCTTGGGACTGATTGGGCGGTGTTAACCTATAACGGCACCGTTATACCTTACAGTCCTCACGTCAAGAACCTTGGCCTGTTTACGGACAATACTCTGAGTTGGGATAATCACATTATTGAAACGAGCAGAAAAGTCATCATCATCATCATCATCCGTGCGGTCTATCCCGGTTGTGAACCCACACTGGTGTGTGGGTCCCAGGGTCCGCCTTTCTTATTTTCTTGGCCCACTTCGCGCGGTCTTGTGCATCCTGAGTGGTGAGTCTGTTGGCACGCATGTCACCCTTAACGACGTCGAGCCACCGCTTCTTGGGTTGACCTCTTCTACCGGTACCTGGCGGGGGCGGCATAGCCAGACATTTGTTCCCCACGTAGTTTGCCGATCTCCGTGAGACATGACCATACCAACGAAGGCGGCACTCCTGCAGCTTGTCTGCGATGTCACGAACACGAAGGCTGCCGCGGATGTGGGTGTTACGCACACGATCTTTGCGTGAGACTCCACACATCCACCGCAGGATCTTCATTTCCGTGACGCGCAGCTCCTGCTTGTGTCGCTCTAGTAACGGCCATGTTTCACTGCCATATAAAAGGACAGGCCTAATGATGGTTTTATAGACCTGCCCTTTCAGCTTGATCGGCATTTTGGGGTCACAAATGACACCAGCCACCTCACGCCATTTAGCCCAAGCCGCGGAAATTCGGGCTCTGACGTCGCGGTCGATGTCCCCGGACGCGCTTAACACAGATCCCAGGTATTTAACACGGTCCGTGCGCTCGACCACGTCAACGCCTATGCGGACGGACTGGGTATCTGAGGTGTTGCAGGCCATGTACTCCGTCTTCGCCACATTAAGTTTCAGACCGCCGTTTTCAAGTGAATTTTTCCACTTATTCACCCGTTGTACCAGCCGTCCCCTGTCCGAATCTGCTAGCGCTATATCATCAGCATACATAAGCAACCAGGGTGGTTGCTCATGGTGGTCGAGGATGCTGTTTGACAGAACGTCTAATATTACGCTGAACAGATACGGGCTAAGCACGGAGCCTTGGTGTACTCCAACGGTAATAGGGAAAGGAAGCGTGTCACCAACCGCAGTCCTAACTATGGAACTGGAATCGTGGTACATGTCCCGGATAATGTCAATAAAGACTTCGGGAACGGCCCTGGACCGCAGCGCCCAGCCGATCATCTCACGAGGGACACAGTCGAAGGCCTTCTGCATGTCTAAGAAAAGTAGATGCAGAGGTGTATTCTTCAGTCTGTCTCCCTCCATGAGCGTTCTCAAGGCAAATATGGGGTCCATGGTCCCGCAACCTGGTCGAAACCCATACTGACACCCCGAGATTGTACACTCCTGTCGGATCCGAGAGTCTACAATGCGCTCGAGGAGCTTCATGGTGTGGGACATCACCTTTATGCCGCGATAATTGCTGCACTCCTGCACCGAGCCCTTGCCTTTGAAGACTGGCGTGATAATGCTCAGTCTCCATTGGTCAGGTATCTTCCCGGTGAGGAGAATGCGGTTAAAAAGGTGGGTAAGTATGCCCACACCACGAGAGCCCATCGATTTCCACGCTTCGATAGGGACTCCATCGGGTCCGACAGCTTTCCGGTTCTTCATGCGGCGAAGAGCCGACTGGACTTCATCAGGCGTTACCGGGGACACTAGTCCCTGATTTGCAGGGAGTTCAGGTGGCTGCACCTCTTTGTGCTGCTTGTTGAGCAGCTCGTGGAAGTAAGAGCGCCAGCTCTCCTTCACCGCGCGGTCCTCGCATAGCAGGTTACCAAGAGTGTCATTTACACAGCGGCACATGGAAATATCCTGGGCCGCTTTGACTCTCGAACGTGCCAACTTGTAAACGAGCTTCTGCCCCTCAGACGACTCCAACTTATCGTACAAAGGACGTAAGTGGTCACGTCTGGCTCTGGCTACAGCTCGTTTAGGGGCACGTTTGGCATCCCTGTACGCGGCGCGATCTTCAGGAGATTTGGACGCTTGCCACGCTTTGAAGAGGGCTTTCTTTGTAACGATGCCGTTTCCCTTCAGTCTCGTGGACGTTAGAACCTCCACGATCGCTGCAAACTTCATGGTTTAACTGCTGGCCATTAAAAGTATTTTGTACTTGTTTTTCAAAATTTGATTCAATTCGATTTTTGTTTTGAACTGTTTTAACTGTTTACAATAATTGGTTATTTAAAGTATTTAAAAATACACCATCACGTAACGTAAGTTATACTTAAACTGGTAATCTGGTAAAATGCTCGCAAACTGTTCAGTACGATGGTTTTGGTAAGACTGAATCAAAAAAGCTGCGCATGCAATGCGAAAACAAAAATCGAATTGAATCAAATTTTGAAAAACAAGTACAAAATACTTTTAATGGCTAGCAGTTAAACCATGAAGTTTGCAGCGATCGTGGAGGTTCTAACGTCCACGAGACTGAAGGGAAACGGCATCGTTACATCTTTACCCTAATCTCCTTCTGGACTGCTTCGTTCCACCACCAGGTCTCCTTGTCAAGCCCACGTCCACCCCGAGACACACCCAACGCCACCCTTGCCGGCCCGGTGATAGCTGCCTGACACCTATCCCAGAGCTGTTGCCCGGACTCACTATCCGCTGCGATGCACAGGTCACCGACAGCGGCAGCAAAGTCGTGGGATCTGGCTCCTTCAAGCAGCCACCACCTGGTTCGGGGCGGGCAGCGCTCCCGGCATTTGCCTCGAGGCTTCACTCGCAGGTTCATCACAAGTAGACGGTGTTGGGCAGTAAGACTCTCTCCGGGTATGACCTTACAGTTAGCTACCTTGCCGATCTAGGCTCTCCTGGTGAGAAAATAGTCGATCTGGGTTGCGCTCCTACCGCTCTTGTAGGTGATCAGATGCTCGGGACTCTTTTTGAAGAACGTGTTCACGACGGCCAAGCCGGCAGCCATACACGTCCGGAGAATCTCTTCGCCTTCAGCGTTACGACTGCCAAAACAAAAACCACCGTGAACACGCCCGTATTCCTCACACTGTTCACCCACATGACCGTTCAGATCGCCACCCAGAACGACGCCTTGGGACAATGGAATAGTGCATAGGAGCTGGTCGATTTGCTCCCAAAACAGTGCCTTATCCGAATCGCTACAACCGACCTGCGGTGCGTAGGCACTTATCAAATTGGTCGTGACCCCTTCGATAAGCACCCTCACGACCACAAGGCGGTCGCTAACGCGATTTACTTCCAAGACACTATTCTGGAATTCCTCGGACAGCGCCACCCCCACTCCATTGGCTCCACCAGGAGAACCCGCGTAGATCAGCTTGTAGCCGTGTCCGATGTTCCGGGACCTGTTGCCTCTCCAGCGAGTCTCCTGCAGGAACGCCACGGCCACCCTCCGCCTGGCGAGCACATCGGCCAGCTCGCGAGCGCGTCCCGTCAGCGTGCCAACGTTCCACGATGCGAAGCGGACCTTCCTCTGGACTAATGTCTTTAACCGGGCCCGCCCATGGCTCGGTAGCCCTAACCCACTTAACACAGGAGTAGGGCGATCCCCCTGCGCGTCGTTTTCCGGCGACGCCCTATCCATGTCGGGTACTCTGTGCTGACTTTTCATGTTTGTATGGCTTGAGTTGGCTTTACGGGAGCGACTGCCATCTGACCTCCCAACCCATGAAGGGCAGCCGTCGCCAGAGCCTCCTTCGTTAATCAGCAGGGCGCACCAGCTTGCAGGCGAGGTTGGCTTGGGGCCCGAAGATGTTGGAGGACCCCCTTACACCCCAAAAAAGTCATTGCTTCCTTACGCTCCTTAAATAAATTCAAAAACTTTCTTCCTCTTGGCACCAAAATGATCTTAGTACAAGCACTCCTTATGCCCCTCATTGACTATGCAGGCGTTTTCACATTTAATCTGTTCCTTGATAAACTTGAACGTCTGGTAAACAGTTGCATTAGGTTTATCTATGGTGTACGAAAATACGACCACATTTCTCTGTTTACTTTTTAATATTCTTAGTAATCCCAATTGCCCCAGATATCTGAAATGTAATTTTAAGTAAGTATAGGGGCGAGTGCAGCACGCGCGACCAGCCCTCGCATAGCCTTTTGCTGCTTCACACTTCTCTTCATACGTCTTCCCATAAGTCGAATTCTTTCACATTAGTTGCCATTAGGCTATGGAACTCGCTGCGTAATAAAATAAACTGTCGACCAGTAGGTTTTCCTTCAAAAGAGCAATCCACAACTTCTTTTTAGATAAACCTTAACTCATTTAACTAAACCTCTCTCCTTTCAAGACACTATTTTAAGATTTAGGTACGATATTTAGTGACATGTATCTTTAAATTTATGTATTATGATTTTGTATGTGTAATATGTATAATTTTGGTATAAGTATGTTTTTTGTATTAATAGTATATTTTATTTCCGGTTTTATGAGACACCGCCAACACGATTTCTGCTTCGCCCAGTGGTTGACTGGTAGAGAATGCCATTAGGCATTAAGTCCGCCAATTGTACTTTTTCTTTGTGCAATGAAGAATAAATAAATCATATAACGTGAGCAATGGCTGCCGCGAGAGAGACCGGGTGCGGATCTCGTTCTCGCGCCATTGAATGTTTAAGCTGATATAACTGTGAAACCTTTTTTTTTTTTTTTTTTTTTTTGCGTCAGGAAATGCATTTAGGCATTCCCAAGGCCCTGGGTTCGGGACACCTGGGATATGTGGGACTCGGAACTCCTGGGAAAACAGAGACCCCTACCCACTAAAACCTGACGGTGGTCATCTTCGGCGCAGAATGGAAGGGACCCGGGATCCCCAACGAGGGAGAGACTCCTCGCAGGACCCTTCGGCGCGCAAGGCCGCCTGGCAGCCAGCCTCGGGAGGAGCAAGCTCAACTCCAGTGCACGATAACACAGACCACTGTGTCCGAAGACACGCGTTACCGTCTTCCTCGGGATCGCAAACCGAAACACACGCAGGCCCCCCCGCGTGCGCTTCGCGACCCCAAGGGCCCTTTTAGTCGCCTCTTACGACAGGCAGGGATACCTCGGTAGTATTCTTGTCCCCTAACCGCAGGGAACCGCCGGGATTACGCACCACCACCCCGGCGGCCTCGCCTCCGACGTCGGGCGGGATTGTCCAGCTCGCGCTGGCGCTCGGCGCTCTCCTTCTGCGACACGACGGCGTCGCAGAAGGAGAGCACCGCATCCCACGAGCTCGCGCTTGCCACCATGGCCGAAACCACGGATGGCAGCGAGAGGTCGCGCCCGATCGAGGCGGTGAGCGTCTCGCGCTCGTTTGCCCAAGCTGGGCACACCTCCAGCGTGTGCTGCGCCGTGTCCTCGCTGGCGTCGCAGTGGTGACAGGCATCGCTAGCCTCCCGTCCGATCCGGCACAGATAACTCCCGAAGCAGCCGTGCCCCGTGAGTATCTGCGTCAGACGGTACGTTACGGCGCCGTGACGCCGATTCAACCACTGCGTGAGGACAGGGCGGATCGCCTGGATCGTGCGATGGCCCGATCCGGGATCCGCGAGCCGCACATCCCAGAGCTCCACAGCAAGTGTGCGGAACTCTTCCAGCCAAGATGACACCTGGCTTGGGGTAACCCCGTGGACTGTGGACCGACGCGCCTCCTCTCGGTAGTGAAACACCGCCTAGAGGGTCCTCGCATCAAGGTCCCAGGGGAGTGTGCCGGCCAGCACACAGGCCGCCTCGTAAGAGATTGTGCGGTAGCCCCGTATGATCCTGACTGCCATCGCCCGCTGCGGTCTCCGCAGTTCGGCGATACACTGGCTTGTCAGGGTGTCGGCCCAGACAGGTGAGCCGTACAGGGCCATGGACCGCACAACTCCCGCGTAAAGCTTCCGGCATGAAGCCTTCGGCCCCGCGATGTTGGGCAGCAAGCTACCTAACGCGGCCGCCGTTCGCACCAGTTTAGGCGCCAAGCGCTTAAAGTGGGCGTGAAAGTTCCAGCGACTGTCGAGGACCAATCCCAGGTACTTCATGGTCGACTCGACACGGATCTGGACTCCACCCACCTGGATGCTCGAACCGGCTGGAGGTCCTCTCCGAGGCCCGTGGAAACAGGTCGCCTCGGATTTTTCTAGGGCCACGTGTAGCCCTAGGCGTCGGATTCTGCCGACGACTTCCGCCACGCCTGCTGTGGCAAGGACGGCTGCATCCCGGAAGTTGTTCCCTCTCGCCGTTACCAGGGTATCGTCGGCGTAACAAGTTACTTCGACGCCCTGGAGGTTGACTTCGCGCAGCACCCAGTCATAACCAATGTTCCACAGGAGCGGCCCAAGAACCGAACCCTGTGGGACACCGCACGACATGGGATGACGCTGCCAGTCATCGCGCCCCGGGAACTCGACATACCTGTCTGTCAGGTAGTCTTCCAAGATGAGCCGTAAATAAAGGGGTACACCGTGGTGCCGTAGTGCCTCCTTTATGCAGGTCCACGGCAGGGTGTTGAAGGCGTTAGCTATATCGAGTGATACCGCTAACACCACTTGACCCTGCGACATCGCCTCCCTGGCGATGTCCTTCACGCGGAGGATCGCGTGAACCGTGGACCGACGACGCCTAAAGCCGTACTGGCAGTCTGCCAAGTCCGGCCCCACCTCCTCGAGGTGCCCAATCAGGCGGCCAGCGATTATGCGCTCGAGAAGTTTCCCAACCTCGTCGAGCAGCACAATCGGGCGGTAGGCCGAGGGGGAGTCAGATGGTCGACCCTCCTTCCTCAGTAGGACGAGCTTCCCCGTTTTCCACTGGCGCGGAAAACGTCCCTGCGACAAACAGGCCGAATACAGGCTCTGCAGTCTCGGCCCCAGCCACTCGAGGGACAGAACCCAAGCGCGGCCGGGTATGCCGTCTAGACCAGGAGCCGTACTCTTGGCCCGTAGCCGCGAGACTGCCGCATCAAACTCAACGTCGGACACGGCAGGGACCTCGTCTACACCTACTCTCACACCTGAGGGTGGCGTCATCACTGGCGGAGTGTGCTCTCCTCGGGTCGGAAACAGAGCCTGGACGACGTCGTGGAGCAAGGGAGGAGAGAGACTCTGCGTAACCGGGGGTGCCCAGGGGCGGAGCTTACTCAACGCCAACCTGTACGGCCTTCCCCACGGATCCGCATTAAGAGTCTCAAGAAACTCCTCTCTTGCCCTGGACTTAGCTCTATTGATCGCGACCTTGAGCGCCTTTTTCGCCTCTCTATAGGCGTCATAAAAGCGGGCCTCATCGTCCTCAATCCGGATGCGTCTGCGACGGTACCGGGAATACTGGCGTCTCGCCCTCACGCACGCAAAGCGCAAGCTCGCGAGGTCTGCGGACCACCAGTATACCTGCCGCTTAGGAGGGATAGGCCCGGCCCGGGGCATGGCCGCGTCGCAAATTTGCGACAGCGCCTCCCGGAACCATTCGGCCTCATCCTCCACCTCAGCAGGCCCATCCGGCACAGGCACCCATGCCTGGACGATAGCCGCACACTCCAACTTCTCGCGGTCGAGTCGCTTCAAAGCCCATCTCGGACTGTCTCTATGCCGGGTAGAACGGCTTGGGCCGGTGTGAATTGCCGGAAGCGTAGAAACGTCGAACCGGATATACCGGTGGTCCGACAACGTCTCCACACCCTCCAGCACTTCCCAGCCCTGGACACGTCGTGCTAGCGAAGGAGTCGCGAACGTCAAGTCCACGATGGACCCTCCCCGCATGCGCACACAGGTGTCTACCGAGCCCCGATTCAAGACAGTCATGCCAGAAGCGACTGCCCACTCCTCGAGCGCCTCTCCACGCACATCTGTCGCTGGAGATCCCCATACCAAGGACTTGGCATTGAAATCCCCAGCGACCAGCACTTGGAGCGAACGATTGCGACCGATCACAGCCTCCAACTCGGAGAGAAAACTCTCGAATTGAGCGAGAGGCCGGTTAGGAGAGAAATACACCCCGATAACCAGGGTGTCTCCCAACTCAGCCGCAACCCATCTGTGCCTCTTTTCAATCCTCTGAAAAGGGGGGGCGCCGTTGGCCACTCGGGTGGCAATGGCCGCTGTGCCGTCCACATCCGAAACCCAATCGGGCGGGATGTAGTACGGCTCAGCCACTACCGCTATGGCTATCAACCTCTCCGCCAGACTCTGGACCCACAGGTCCTGAGCTCTGGCGCAGTGGTTTAGATTCCCCTGGAGGAATCTAAGTGCCATTTTAAGGAGGTGCAGTTTGCATCTCCTCATCGCCGAGTGGCTCGGAGCGGGCCAGCTGCGACCGGGCCGTGGCCTCGGTGGCAGCCTCCCTACCGCGAGTTTTAGGTTTGGGGGCTTTGCAGGCTTTGCCCCCAACCTTGTGACTGGCGTTCTTGCCAGCCACTGCGCACACCGTGCAGTGCGGCGCCGCCTCACAGGCACGCGCCAGATGGCCTAGCTGACCGCAGCGGTAGCACTGACTGCTACGGTCAACTTCCGAGCCGCACTTGCTCCTGACGTGTCCCTTTTCGAGACACCGGAAACAGCGTAGCTCTCTGGCCTCCAGCAGTTTGACCCGCGCCGATGTCCAACCGACCAGCAGACGAGCACCGTCCACCAGCTTTTTGGCCACCGCCACGGGGCAACGTGCCCAGCAGGCGCCTTGCCCCCTCCTGTCTCGGCGGATCTCGCCCGTCTTCACGGACTCCACCGAGCACGCCCCAGTCTTGGCGACAGCGGCTGCGACTTCCTCTGCGGTGACGGAGTCATCCAACTCAGAAATGCGCAATTCTGCACACTTCACAGGTCGGGAAACTCGGACGTCTTCCGCGTTGAGGATCTCTCTTAGCTTGGTAGCCAGAGAGTCCGCCCTACCGTCTGTCTCCGCAGCGCCCGGCAGCTCCAAAATGGCGCCTCCGGTGGCTGCTCGCTTAAAGCGCACGGACTCAATCCCGAGGCTGGCCAAGCTGATGCTGGCTTTAGCCTGCGAGATGACGCCAGAGTACGTCACGCCCCGCTTCTCGGCTTCTGGCTGTAGCGTAATCACTACTGCCGCCGAGCGTGCGGGGCGGAGATTCGGCACTTTAGCTTGCCTCGTCTGGGGTTTCGGGGGGGGCTTCACTGCTGCCGCAGCTTTCGCACCCTTGCTCTTGCCCTTGCGGCCGGTCACGAGGTTCCACGGTAACTCCATGGTCTCGGGGGCCGGCGGCAAAGGGCGGGGCTCCCTTGGGGGCGGGGCAGCGCTAGCCGCCTTGCCCTTCTTGGCCGACTTCCTTCCCTTCTTCCCCGTGGGAGGGTTCCCTCGGGATTCGGGGTTGGGCGGCGCTGGAGCCTTAGGCTTCGGCGCAGCTGCAGCCGGTGTGCTGCGAGCAGGGGGCGGCTGAGTCGCCCTCTTTCTCGCGGGTGTCTTTTCCGGGGTTTTAGTCATAGCCGGTGGTGGCGCGGCCGCTGGCGCAGTGGCCGGCGGCGGCGCGGTTGTCTGGCGCTTGTCGGCAGCCAGGGGGGGCCGAAGCCGCTCCGGGGGTAGCCGGGCCTCGATGGCCTCGAACCGAGCGTTGACGTAAGCGACAACATTGCTATCGTCAGCCACGCCAGCCGCTCGGGGCGTTTGCCCAGTGAGGCTCTCCCGGATGCTGTCCATCTCCTTGCGGAGTTGGGCCAGCTCCTTGCCCTGCCGAGAGACCTCGGAGAGCAGCCGGTGGTTTACCAGCCGCAGCTTCTCGGTCTCCTCGGAGACTGTTCGCTCGTAGAGCACTGGAGCTAAAAGCTCCCAGTCCCCAACTGCCGTCTTCAAGGCCTTCTGAAAGGTCCCTTTCAGATGTCCGGAAGACGCGATGACCTTCCGGACTATGGCCGACGAAATTGCCAGGCGCTCCTTGATAGCGGAGGCGGTCATGTTGCGCTCGTCGGTCTCGCCCTGTGACGATTCCGACAGACGCGACATGCGTTCCTGGGCTTGGTGCAGAGCACGATCCATGTCCGCAACCTCCTGCTCGGACCGTAACTCCGCCTCCAGCTTTTCCTCCTCGCGCCTGGGGCGCATAAATTCCCGCCGGGCCTCCGCCAAGCTGGCATTGGCACCGGCTTTTGGGGTTCTGACCCTGCCTCTACGGGCCGCCGGTCTCCCAGAAGGGGAAACTGACCCCAGGTCACTCCTATCGGAGCCTGAACCCCCACTCTTGGAGTACGGCCGCTTCCGTGTGCCCCAGAGTCGGCCGAGTTCCTCCCCGGAGGAAGGATCCACGGTCATCAGGCTCGCGCCTGAATCCGACTCCTGGGCAGACGGAGAACGCGACCGCTCTCCTGCTGCGCTTGAACGGCCGCTACGCAAAATGCGGTCGGCCGCCGCCGAAATGGATCGCTCCGGCGTAGCAGCTCTAAGCTCCTCAGAGCTCAAGCGGGTCAGCCTCACTACGGGCTCCCGCACCACCTCGCTGCCAGTTTTCGGACGTGGCTCGTCCTTTAGGCGTTTCTGGCCCTCCCCACAATACGAGTGAGGGCCGACAACGTCTGTCATTGTCGCCACTGAGGCGTCAATCACAGGCGTCATGCGGGATTCCCCGGCTTTGTGCCGGGTACCCGCGTGGGTAGTCTTTTCGGAATCGCCGTTTTCCATTTTTTGTTTTTTGCCGCACTCGGGACTGGATTCCCACCAGCCATTCACCCCATAGACGTGCGGCGATCGTAGGGTTGGGGTAATTTTTATAGAGGTTGTCTTCCTCGCGACCCTGCTAGGCAGAGCCACCGGCCCGCTCAGTGCGGGTTACGGCTTGCCCGACGCCGACCGAGATCGACGCCGCGCGGGTGATTTTTTAGAGAGGTGGTCATCCTCGTGACCCTGCCGAAGCAGAGTCCCCGGTCCGCTCAGTGCGGGTTGCGGGTGATTTTTTATAGAGGTTTTCATCCTCGCAGCCCTGCTAAGTAAGACCCCCGGTCCGCGACTGCGGATTACGGTTGCCCGACGGTGGCCGAAGCCAGTGTCCGCCAGTCGTGCAAGCACAACCAGACAGACCCGCCGCGCCGTGAAGAAGGCGTTTCCGCCCCCTCCTGGTGTTTTTTATAGAGGTTTTCTCCTCGTGACCCTGCGAACAGAGTCCCCGGTCCGCAAAATGCGGATTACGGTTTGCCTGGCGGGGGTCCGTTAGCCGTGAAAGCACGGAAAATCGGATAGCCGCCAAGCGGCCACATCTTCGCATCATCTGCTTAGCAGAGGAATACGAAGAGCGGCCCCACCTCTTCAGTTTTGGTCCGCGCCGGCCGTAGCCGGTACCCCCCATATCTGGAGGGCATTCCCCTATCCGCCACCCGGGGGACGCGCCCGATAGAAGACTGAAAACTCCCACGGGATAACTGTGAAACCTACACGGACTTCTAAATAAACGATTTTACAGTAACTGTGGTTTGGCCTGTTACAAGAACCCGCATAATAGCGCTCGACGTGCTAAACTGGCTGCCCAACGCGGATAAACAGGTCTCAACCGGTTTGCGTCGCGACACAACAGTGTAAAAACTAGTTTTTATTGACTAAAAAGTGTGTCGTCGTTCTAGAACTCCGTGTCGTGCAGTGTTAGGACTGTTCAGAAGGTTTCGTTATACCTACCATGTCGCGATCACGCCGCATGTCTTTCGGAATCGGAAGCGTGCACGATCAAAGTGCTGCGAACTTGGACGGTAATGTTACTATGACGCAGGAGATGTTCAACAGTATCATGACGTCGTTTGCTTCAAACGCTTCTAGTCCCAGCAGGAATTTCGCTCAATGCACGTCCAGGTATGCCGGTCGCCCAGGAGAGTCACTGGAAAATTTCATCGACGCTGTAAGTACCTACAAAGATTGCGTCAGCGTCTCTGATGAAAATGCTCTTCGTGGCTTGTCAATGCTTCTAGTGGACTCTGCAGCAGTGTGGTGGCAAGGTGTGAAGAAGTCCACTACATCATGGCAAGACGCCCTTATCCGATTGCGAGGTGCCTTCGGTGACCATGAGCCGCCATACGGAATTTATAAGCAATTATTTTCCCTAGACCAGGGGGAGGAACATACTTATTTGTTCATAGCGCGAGTAAGAGCGCTCTTTGCGAAGTTACCTACCGATGATCTGACCGAAAAAGTCCAATTGGATATGGCCTACGGACTTCTCAGTCAACGCATCCGAAAAAGGTTAACCCGAGAAGGGGTCAATGACTTCAACGAGTTACTTTACAACTGCCGAAATATGCCGAATATAAGAAAGCAAGCAGTGTTCAACGAGTTCTACAAGTAGTACGTCGCAACCGAAGTCGCGAGTACCCGTCGGAACAAGTTCACGCAAGCCGCAATATTCATCGTCGCCGAGAACCGTGCCGGAGTCGGCGGAAGCCAGCCCCGAGAACGCCAATATCGTCGATTCGGGAACGAAGAAACTTTATTGTGCGTATTGTAAGCGGTCCGGTCATACGATAGATAAGTGTGAAAAGCGTCCTAAAAGTGAAGTAGGCATAAAGTGTTACGGTTGTGGTGCCGCGAACGTAACTAAGTCGAAGTGTAAAAAGTGCAATCCGGTAGAATCATTCTTTTCCACCGACAACGACGTAAACAACTCGCGGGTTGGGGCGCGGGGGGATATTGACATTTTGGGGATCCGTGGCACTGCTCTCGTGGATTCTGCAGCTAAAAGCTGTATCGCAGGCCACACGCTCCACGCTCTTCGAAAATAGGACACCCATTAGTGCCGTCGACGCAAGTTGTTAGGTTGGCGGATGGTGTTAGTAGTGAGATGAATGTACTAACCACGGAGGTAAAGGTGACACTCAGATATAAAACGAGAGTCGTTAAATTTTTGATCTTTCCTGATTCTGATAATAATGAAAGCTTATTGGGTATAGATTTTCTTACCGAATTTAACCCTGTATTCAATTTTGGTGAAAGCAGTTGGCACTTTGATGAAAATGAAAAACAAAAGTTCGAGATGCAGTTTGAAAGAGTGTTACCTGTATCTCAGTGCGCAGCTGTAGAGGTGCTCCGGGATGATGAGGCGACTTCAATAACTGAAGAACAGCGCGTGGTCCTTGCCCGTCTTTTAGTAGAACATCAGGACATTTTTGAGCCAGGAGGAGCTCCGACTCCTTTCGCTGAGCACGCCATCGACACAGGTGACCACCCTCCCGTTGCTGTCCCACCCTATAGGTTGACGCCGGCCAAGAAAGAGGTTATGCGGGTAGAGCTCGAAAAGATGTTAGCTGATGATATAGTTGAGGAGTGTGAATCGGCTTGGGCGTCCCCAGCACTTCTCGTACCGAAGGCAAATGGCCAGGTAAGGTTTTGTGTAGACTATAGGAGGCTACATGCGGTGACGAAAACCGACGTCTATCCCATGCCGTTGATAGACGAGCTGATACAGTCGACCAAGAAGAATTGTTTTATGAGTACAATCGACATTCGTAGTGAATTTTGGCAGGTGTCCGTCCGTGAGCAGGACAGAGACAAAACAGCGTTTTTGACACCGTTCGGGTCTTATAGGTTCAAAAGAATGCCGTTCGGGTTGAAAAATTCACCGTCCACGTTCCAGCGTCTCATAGATAGGCTTCGGTCCGGCACTACGTTAAAGGACGTAACACTGCTAGCATACCAAGACGATTTATTGGTCATAACTGAAGGGGGTTTTGAGAAACACCTGTCAGATTTAAGAGCAGTCTTTGAAAGGTTGCGTGTGTTTAAACTTCGTGCAAGCAGAGAGAAGTGTGTCTTTGCACGAGAGAATGTAAAGCATCTTGGTCACGTTATCACTCAACATGGTGTCTCCTGATGATAACAAAGTCCGTGCGGTATTAGACATGAAGGCACCTTCCTCCGTGCGCCATCTTCGAACTTTTATTCAGACTTGCTCTTGGTTTAGGAAATTTATTCCGAATTTTTCTGCTATTGCAGAGCCGTTAACACGCTTACTGAAGAAGAATCAGCCATGGTCTTGGGGTTCAGACCAGGAAGACGCTGCTTCAGCTCTTGCCTTTCAAGAGCGCCAGCCGTCTGCTCTTGCCAGCCGAAAGAAACTACAGCACGACAGAGCGCGAGGCTCTGGCTGTTTTGTGGGCTGTCGAACGTTTCAGAGGTTATATCGATGGTCACGAGATAACTGTAGCTAGTGATCACCAGCCGTTGAGGTGGCTCCTAACCTTGAAATCGCCGTCAGGTAGACTTATTCGATGGGCTCTCAAGTTGCAATCCCATAACATCAATTTGCAGTATACTCCTGGTAAAGCTAATGTCATCGCTGATGCGCTCAGCCGTCCAACCTGTAATGAAGAAGAAAAGAATCAGTGTAGTGTTTGTTCTGTCGTTATAGACTTATCTGCTCGTAGTCCTGATGATCTCCGTCGCGCGCAGCTACCTAGAACTGAAAAAGATAATTAGTGATTTGGAGGACACATCTGATTCAGATTCTGTTGGGTTGAAACGTTGGTCTGAAAGAGGCTATTTCTTGCAACAAGGTGTGTTGTACAGATACAATCCAGATGTTGACAGTGAGGAGCCGCAGTTAGTTGTTCCAGCTTCTCTTCGTCCAGACATATTGGAGGAGTGTCATGACTCCGGTAGACACCACGGAGTAGATAGGACTTATCACAAGGTCGCAAACAGTTTTTATTTCCCAGGCATGCGCAGGATCATAGCCGAGTATATCAAAACCTCCGATACTTGTCAGAAATACAAACCTTCAAACACTAAGCCGTCAGGTCTCTTGCAAAGTCCAGTTTTGAACCAAAGGGGTGAAGTTTTGGCCATAGTTTTGTTCGGTCCACTTCCCACAGGAGCCAACGGTGAAAAGTGGATATTACTGGTTGAAGATACCGCAACTCGCTGGACAGAGCTTTACGCTCAACATATTCCCGCCGTAAGGTTTGCCATGAATTTGGCAGTTTGTCAGACTACTGGTGTGTCTCCAGCCTACCTTACTTTTGCTAGAGAACTTCGTTCGCCACTTGATGTTCATTATGACATAAGGTCCATTTTGAATAAAGATAATTTTGTTCTTCAAATTACTCCGTATTTGAAAAAGTTTGTTTCTTATTGCTGTCAGAGAAAGAGTTGATGAACAGCAGGATCGCCGAAAGGAATGTGCAGACAAATCTCGAAGGCTTAGCGAAGTCTTCAATGTCGGTGATCAGGTTTTGAAGTCTCATGTCCTTAGTAACGCGTCAAAGAATATTACAGCAAAGTTTGTTCCAAAGAGAGATGGCCCCTATTTAATTGTTAAAAGAGCTAGTTCAACAGCGTATTTCATTGCAGGTTTAGATTCTGCTGAGGAGACTTCAGGCAAGTTTCATGTTTCTGAGCTAACTAAATTTCATAGTCGTGATAGTGACGATGCGCCTCCACGTCCTGTAGTACCTAGAAGACAGAGAGGACGTCCACGCAAACATTTTTGTCCCGTATGTTAATGTTTTGTGTATTAAATGTTTGTTTTTTTTTCGTTTTCATGCGAGTTTATGAGCGGGGACGTTCTCACAAACTCGAGGGGGAGTGTATAGCGTGTCGCCTACCGTATCAAACATAGCCGTAGCGTTATTCGGCCTTTTTATGTAATGGAACGTAATAGTTCCATCTTTTGCCGCGAGCGCAAGGGCGCGCCACTTGAGCAATGGCTGCCGCGAGAGAGACCGGGTGCGGATCTCCGTTCTCGCGCCATTGATAGTTTAAGCTAATATAACTGTGAAACCTACACGGACTTCTAAATAAACGATTTTACAGTAACTGTGGTTTGGCCTGTTACAAGAACCCGCATAATAGCGCTCGACGTGCTAAAATCATGAATTAATTTTCGTTGAATTATCAAATTTCATTTTGTAGGAAATAATTTTGAAATTTTGACTTTTTACAAAGTAAGACAAATTTAGTTTTAATGAATTTTAACTAATTTTAGTTTATTTTTGGCTTGTTGGTTTTTTGGCAAAAAAATAAGTTGCTACCATTGATCCATTTTTTAAAATTATTTGTTTTGTATGGACTTAGGCGATTTTCTGAAAAAAATTAAGATTGATCTTAACTTTTCAACGGTTAGAAATCGGACCAATATTGATAGGGCTTAGAAGGCAGAAATGACCCCAGCTAATATTTTGATTTGATTCTTACGTCCTGGGACATCCTGTAGGTATAGCCCATTCACAGACTAGCCGATTCATTAGGCCGAGTGCCTGCCTGAGTGAGTAGTGCGTGGTTTGTGGTTGTCATTAGGGCACACATTAAAATAAGCAAAACAAAATCAATCGATAAGTAAACTGAATCATTTTAATAAAGTCGTAATTTCATTTTCATTTCAACCAAGCAAGAGTTAAGGCCGGCTTACACTTTGCTTAGTGTGAGTGCAAGTAATTAGTAGTAACGAATGATTAGTGCAGGTGTGTAGTGCAAGTAAAGTCCAATTCTGTTTGGACTTGGAAGGCACTCGCAGTCCACTCGCAAAAAAATAGAACGCACTTCTATTCACTTTACTGCGCAGTGTACAAATCACTCGCACTAATCAATCGCTGTCCACACGTGTTTTCTCCTAACACTAAGCACCTGTTAATCACCTGCACTAACTACTAAAAAAAGTGTAAACAGGCCTTTATTGAACTTTTAGGATTTTTTAGTATCAGACTATCGGGTAGTACTAGTGAGCTAGGCATTCCTAGCTCACTAGCACTATCTGATAGTCTGATACTAAAAACCATCCATTGAGCTAGGTCTTTAAATTGAGAAGTAAAAAGAATTTGTTATACTAACAGCATAAACCACAATCTGTCCGATAACTTTGCCCGTCCATGTATTTCGATTCGAAAGCTTCTGGATTGGATTGAGATTTAGTTTTATTTCGTTGATTTTCCTCCATTTTTATAATTTTTGTGTTGTTTGTTAGTGACTGAATACCTCGAATTTTTGTTTGTTTTTGACAGTCTGTCGAGTTGTCGACTGTCTGTCGTCTTC
Organism: Udea olivalis; assembly: GCA_947369235.1. Lineage (NCBI taxonomy): Eukaryota > Metazoa > Arthropoda > Insecta > Lepidoptera > Crambidae > Udea > Udea olivalis. The sequence continues at coordinate 3,527,981 of OX376370.1, forward strand.
TTTGTCTTTGTTTACATGGCATGCATTGTTAGCCGCTGATGGCTTTCACAATTTCACCGGACAAGTGGGTGAGCGGAAGGCTCCCAACCCTTATATTTAAGTTCGTCTGTCCTACAAAGTTTAAAATGGTAATGACTTTTGGACTTGTCAATTTGGATGTGTATCTGTCTTCGTAAATGCAATGACATAATACGATACCAAATTCAATAGTTCAGCTAAACATAAATGCTCTTTGAGTTCAGCGACCTTTTCAATTTTGTAAGATTACTGCTTACAGAACACAATTTTACTGCTTCTTGTCAAAGTGGCATCAAACAACAAATTACAGGCGTGGCTCTATTTCCCGTAATTTTGAAATAAAACCTACGTTTCATTAAAAAATAATGCAACTAAGTTCTCAAATCACTAATTGGTGATAAAGCTAATGGTTTCAACTTGGATTAGGCAATTTTCGAGTGATTACAAGCGAGTTTTATGCAGTTATGACTGGGCGTACGTTACGCCTAATATAATATCGTTACAATAAATATTCAATAATGTACGGGCGCAAAACACCGTCTACGTACCGGTCTACACCGTCGGTATATTCTCATTACACAACCAAGTAAGTCAATTCTTATTGGAATAACTTCATATTCATGTTACGGCATTTACGGTATGGGAAGCTTGGTGTTTTATTGCTAACGGTCTGTTGTTTTGGTTGTACATAGTTGTGCATACTTAGGTACTAATTTTTTTGTAACAACTTTGTCAACCACATGAGTGCAATAAAACTTTGACTTTGAATTTGGGTGAGATTGTTTGCAATTTAATGCCAACACTGTAGAAGCACCGTTCATATCTAACTTTTCTCCGTAGGTCGTCATCAAACCTCCGTTCAAGCAAGTCTGTCAAATCGCTGCGATTGCCGTGGTATCAGAAGCCAATCCTTCATGATGCATTCTTCTTGGATTTACAGAGAGGATCTCTGCTCACTGGCTTCATTTCCTTGGTATGCTGTCTTTTAATCCTTTATTGAAAAGTAAAAACCTTCTTAACCACCTTTAAAACCTTATATACATTTTACAAACAAATATTACAGCCGACATTACTTTGAGATAGATAGAAACTTAAGGCTAAGTTTTATATTCACAGGTAATCTATAATATCCAGGGTGTCCCAAATATTAGTGATAAGCGGAAGCCCAGTGGTAGAGCATCATCATCATCATCATTGGGCTAGCCCAATCACTCCATGTCTTTTTGGTAGTATTCATGTTATGATTTTTTTTTACCCCATTTTTTTTCTAGATTGAAAACAATGCACAATTTAGGTGGTCTTATTGCTATAGCAATCTCTTCTAGGCCATCTATGGGTAAACGAAAAATGGTAAATACAACAGACACTATTTAGAAGGAGAAATGTACGGAATCCAATCCTGCATCAAAATCGCAATTTGTGGGATTGAGGTTTTTTGATTAAAGTAGTTAGATAGAAGTAGTTATTTTTCCAAAAAGCATGTAATAAAGACTTCATATTAATTTTAAAACTATATATTTGTATTTTTCGAAAGTGATTCAGATTAGACCTCTTGTTGCACAAATAGCCAGCGGAGGAAAAAGCGCTTCAACACTTGCAGGTGGAATTGACTTCTGGAGAGAAGGCTCCCCAGGCATTGAGATTGGTCGGCCTGGCCTTATTTGAGCTGACATTGATTACGTTCCGTTCCGATACACAACACAAAATATAAACACTAAGATTATTTAGTGTAGGAAAATATATTTTCTATACACAATACAACGTGTTGATGAAAAAGCGCAAAACCTGAAAATAGTTTGTTCAGAATCGAGAGTAGAATCGATTCCACTAATAAAAAACAGGGGTTTTGACCAAAAAAATATTTTAATTATGCTGTGTTTAATCATTACTTAACGCTTTTATTGCGGCGGCACGCAAAGCGTTAATGTCGCACTAGATCGCGCGTTATTATTACCATAGACTTTATAATGTGCAGACAAACACAAGAAAACAGAAAAAGCTAATATCTTCGTAAATGATCCGCGAAAATTAAATTTAATAATTTACTCAATTCTTTTATAATAAAAATAAGTTATGGTGTCTGAGGTTTTGCGCATTTTCATTAACACGTTGTATAGAAAAGCTACGAGTTTCATGGGAAAGTTATTAAAAAACATCTTATTTTTTTAAAGCAAGCAAATAATGTGCGGGATTGGATTCCCAAGACAGAGAAATGTGTTTAAATAAATTAAAAATATACTTAAGTTAAATAAACTTGCTTAATATTTAAAGATATAAAAACAATATGATTTATTTAAAAAAAATGTTTACAGTCACAACAGCGTTGTCAGATAGATCCAGTGTATTAAGTTTTCATTATAAAACTAAATCATCATAAAAACAAAAAGGAAATTAAAATGTGTAGAATAGTATGTTGAATTATTTGATTTAATACTGCAAAAAATAAAGTTATAATACGAAAGTTGTGTACCTGTTAAAAGCATTAGTAGCGCCATCTCTGCGTTCATTCATTCTGAGTTTGTGCTAGGAGTCAGACGTGTTAACTTCTTAGAGTCAAATAAAAAATTTGCAGAATATATTTAATATTTATTTAGTAAAAAAAAAGGAAAAAATATCTTTATTCATATAGACTTATAAAAAGTACACATGACAAGTCATATACAAAAAAAAATTGTAGCAAAAATATACTGAATAAAAATAAACTTACATAAAATAATACTATGACAGTTCATATCATAATTAAATATAATGTGACTCTACCACCGGTTCGGAGGTTGTTTCCGATCGAGAAGACTCCGGCAAGAAACTTGATGGTTACTCTTTTCAATCTTGTTTTTATACACAAAAATTTAATTGACTGAGTAAAGTCATAACAAGAAAGTGTGCAGAGGAGCAGATTATACCTAAGATGACCACAAATTCTTATCATTTAAGAAATCCTCAACGCTATAATAACCTCGCTTCATTAACTTAGCTTTAAATTGTGACTTAAACTTGTGAAGAGGCAGTTCAACAAGAGTTTGCGGAATCTTATTAAAATATTTTACACATTGACCAAAGAATGACTTCCCTGCCTTATGCAGTCTTAGACTGGGAGTTACGAGCTTTTTTTTATTTCTGGTATTGAGTTTATGAACATCACTGTTTTTCCTGAAGAGATGCAAGTTTTTACGGACATATACTACATTATCATAAATAAATTGAGAGTACACAGTTAAAATACCTATCTCTTTGAATACTTTACGAAGCGAGTCGCGTGGTCTAAGGTTGTAAATGGAGCGGATGGCTCTTTTTTGAAGAACAAAGATGGTGTTGAGATCCGTTGCCGAGCCCCACAACTGTAGACCATACGACATAACACTGATAATAACTGAAGTACACTAATCTTGCTGTTGCGATGTCAGTCAGTAGCCTTATTTTTCTAACAGCATAAGCTGCCGAACTAAGTCTTCCTGCCACAGCAGAAATATGCGGACCCCACTGTAACTTGGAATCGAGAGTAATTCCCAGAAATACAGTGAAATTCGCAATCTCTAATGGCTCGTTATTCATGTTTATAATGGTATCGACCTGTCTTACATTGGGCATAGAAAATTTGATACATTTGGTCTTCTTAGCATTAAGCAGTAAATTGTTACTCGTGAACCAATGCAGTACCTTAGGAAGAGTATTATTTACGTCGTCAAGTGCTTTGTTACTTCTATCTACGTTAAAAATCAGAGAAGTGTCATCAGCAAATAATACAATCCCACATAGGTCTTTGACAAAATAAGGCAGGTCATTTATGTAGATCAAAAACAGCAGAGGACCTAATATTGATTCCTGGGGCACGCCCATACGTATGGTGGCACCGGAAGAATTCGTACCATTGATACTCACTTTTTGTATTCTATCAGTGAGGTAAGATTCTACAAGGATAAGACGACCGACTTGGTGTAATGGTTAAGAAGTTGGCTACTACACCAGAGGTCGCGGGTTCGATCCCCGCACAGTACAAATATTTGTGTGCATGAACATGTCTGTTTGTACTGGTCTGGGTGTCTCCTATGTATAATAAGTATGTATTTACAAAAGAAAATGTATTTAAGTATGTTTATCAGTTGTCTAGTATCCCATAACACAAGCTTTAATTAGCTTACTTTGGGGCTAGATGGCGCTGTGTGGAATACTGTCCAGGGATATTTATTTATTTATCTTTTCAAAAATTTTACTTATAGCTGGTAGAATAGAAATAGGTCTATAATTGGATGGGTCACTTTTCTCACCTGACTTATAAAGGGGTATGACTTTACTAAATTTCATTAAATTAGGGAACTGACCCTTGTCTACACAGTCATTAATAAGTAACGCTAAACTAGGGGAGATGGTATCTATGACTGATTTAAGTATATCAACAGAAATACCCCATAAATCCTCCGTTTTTTTAATGTTAAGTTCTTTAAACGATTTGAGAATGGTATGAGGAGAAATATGATCAAAGCAAAAACTAGTGGCGCACTCATTAACACTTGATGTGAGGAGATAACTAGCTAGCAGTGAACTAGAATTTAGTTTACTGGTAGTAATAAAAGGTATCTCAGAGAAAAATGATTCAAAGGTATTAATTAGCTATATCAACGTCAGACTTAATAATATTATCTTTAATTTTAAGTGAGAAAGAGTTATTGCTTGGTATGGACTTACAAGTTTCTTTGTTTATAATGTTCCAAGTCGTGCATTTGAACTGCACTTAGTTGTTTTATATTGAACCCATAATCCGATTTCCAATATAATATACAATAAGCTTGACATCCTTTTTTATAAGTTATTTTTGTTTCCAGTTTATGTCACTCTTCTGTTTCGCTCAAAGCATCTTCGACCTTTACTGCCTGGGCATGGCTGCTCCAGGGTCTGTCCACTACGGCTACTACGTCATCAGCTACCAGTTTGTCTATGTTGGCAGTCCACCAGGTAAGTTATCCTAGATGTATTACCCTTTGACAAAGGCCTTACACCTCAATCCTCATATTAAAATGTTCCTTACTCCCCTTGTGTGAAAAATCTTGGCATTCATATGGACTGCTCTCTCAGCTGGACCAAGCATATTAGTGAAGTGCGCAGGAAAGTAACTAGAACTCTTGTTTTCACAGGAGCTTTTGAACAAAATGGATCGACTTCTAAATAACTATACGTTTCATTTTCGGACTGCGCAAATATGACCACGTCTCCATTTTACGCTCTAAACTTAACTGGATGCCTATCCGCCAGCGTAGGTCCATTCGAATTTTTAATGTTCTTAAAATTTATTCATTCTTCACATGTCGTCAGCTGCGTTCTGAAGATACTCTTTCCCTTCTTACGCCCTCATTCTTCCGATTTCATGTCTGGTTCTTTAGCTGTATCTGCAATTCGTCTTTGGAACAAACTTCCTATTCCAATAAAAAAATCTATTAGTAAATACAGGTTTAAAGTGGCTGTTCGAAAGCATTACGGGTCACTCGTCACTCATTAGGAATGGGTCCTTGAGTCACTGTGAGGTGCATGTGGTTCAAAGTTAATACGAGGTTATTCTGAGGGGTTTATATGGCTATTATTAAGTTCATTTTTGTTGCAAGCAATTGTTGGTTTGGTTGGTTCTATTTATATTATGTCTTCTATTTATGTATGTTTATTCTTATAGATTTTTGTTGAAGTTTATGTTGTTGTTTTGGTATTTTATTATAATTAGCATCTGTTGTTGTTTTTAAAAGTAATTTATTTCGTTTAACCTCGTGCACCGTGTTTAATTTATCAGTTTGATCGTGTGGTTGACTGATAGAGAATGCCTTTTGGCATTAAGTCCGCCTACTGTATCATTAATTTTGTGCAATGAATAATAAATAAATAAAATCAAGTCGGTACTTTGACTCATCTAAATCGCAATCTAAGTTGTATTAAAAAAAATTGAATAGAGTCATTCACATCGACTAGTTTATTTATTTAATTTTTATTGCACAAAGAAAAGTACAGCTTCGGGCGGACTTAATGCCTGAAGGAATTCTCTAACAGTCAATCTACCTATAGTACCTGATGGTGCTGACATTAAGACCTGTTTTGCAATGCTAATGCAAAACCTTTGCATTGCAAAACAGGTCTTAATGTGGTGGTATTAATAGTTAGTTATTAATATTGAGGCCCCTAATTTAAGTCAAATCTGTAAGCCTTATACATATGTATAAACTAAATAATGTCATTATGACAAAAACATTTTATTAATACTTTTTAATCATCTCATCGTTTTCTGTCGAAGAAGATTTTGTCTTACCAATTACCGTTTTAAAAGCATAATAATTGTTGAAGATTTGAAAGCATTGTTTCCAAATAGTTAACGATTTATTGATGTGATAAGATAGTTCAAATTAAATAGAAAATCCCATTTATCAAGTCTTGTCCTTCCCAGTTCGCAACGTTCTGATAGTCTTCTCACTCTTCTCCTGGATTGGTTCAGTGGCCGTGATGATCACCAGCATCTTGCTCATCTATGCTCTTCGGAAGGTATGTATTTTGTGAACGTTATTATTTTTGTAATAGGAAAACTCCTATATTAAATAATTTTCTTAAAAAATACTCCATAGGAAGAGATTGTAAAAATGCAAAATCTTAGGCCCGTATTCCAGAATCATACTCAAGCACTGATCTGTACTTGAGTAGAGATTTCAAAACGTCAGTTCATACATAAACGTTACTCAGATCTATTTATTTATTTAATAGAAAACAACTTGTAGGCTTAAAGATCACTCCCAAACGCCAGCAAGTCTCAGTACAATATACAATTTATATTACAAAAAACAACAAAAATGTTAAAAACAAAACAAGCATAAAGGGTAATAATTAAGAAATAACAACAAATAATCAATAAAAAACAATAATTAAAAGCATTCAGTCGAATAAACATTAGGTATTTCAAGTTTTAAAATGTCAAGGTTAAATTAAATCCTATGTCATAAAATGATAATAAAAACAGATAAAAAATATATAATTACCTACCTAAGCATATCATCAACATGAGTGCACTCTAGCATACAGGTATCCCTAACTATCGGCAAATATGTCTATATCATCGTGCTGAGCAAGCATATCCTCCATTAGGTTGAGAGCACGAATGAAACTATACTCAAGTACGGATTTTGTTTTAGAATACGGGCTTTAGTATGTCAACTTGAATAGTATAGATCCTGCCCCCCGATTCAGAACAAAGTTATCGACCGATTCGGTTATTTTATTTTATTTTTAATTCATCTTTTTAGTATGGTGTATGTCTGAATTATTTAATTCACACAAACTGAAGGCCTTTGGCTTCTACATATAAAAATATTGGACGCAACCGTTAAGCGGGTAATTTATCATACCTTAAACAAATTTACCGAATCGGTCTATAACTTCGTTCTGAATCGGGGGGCTGATTCCCGAACTATCGGTTAAAAAGTAATATGACGAACATTTCTGTGGGTTCTGTGTCTGGCTGCTATTGGCTATTCAAGTTGGTATTTAGAATCTCTGTCTCTGCTTACTTGAATGATTTTCTTTAGTTATATTCCTGCCAGTTACTCATACATACTTATTTTCATTTATATTCAGGCACAGAACACGCATTGAAATGTTTATCACCTGTTTATTAAGAGTAAGAGTGTGATTGAGATGGCTCCAAGAGTTTTCAATAAGCTCCCTGAACGCTTATGAACATTTAATTTTAAAAAATTCAAATCTGTTTTATCTAAAATACATACATACACACATACCATCGCGCCTTTTTCCCAACGGGGTTGGCAGAGACCACATCTTTCCACATGCTACGGTCCTGACACACCTCTTGCGCTTCTTCCACTCTCATTAATCCTTTCATACATGCTCGTCGATTATGGGTACTCCTGACCTGACCTTTTCTGAGCACGTCTTGGACTAGTCCTAAGTACGTCTGTCTAGGCCTTCAACTTTCAACAGCTCCATCCACCCTCGCCTTGTAAATTTGTTTCGTTAATCGCCTTTCATCCATCCTTTCCATATGCCCAAACCATCTTAGCATTCCCACCTCAATTAAAAATCATCTAAAATCCTTATAAATAAATGTTATTATAATGTTAATGAATATTTTTGTGATAGTGAATTTAAATTATGATTGTCAATCGAATGTATAATTATCCTGATTAATAAGTCTTGATATTAAATAATTTCATATGTCATTCAAGGCACATCACGGAGATACTGCATATGCTTACTCAATACCTGGCAACTTGTTACCACCTATGATGACGAATAAATGAATTTGTATTAATGTTTGACCTTTGACATTCTAAATACGATACATACATTGTAATCATTGTTTAACATTCACATTTATTTTTACATCGACCATAATCACTGCAAACACTCGTCTCATTCATACATTTCCATCCATGCTGGCATCCTGTAGTATGTGAAGCACAATAAAAACGAGGTATCATTCCAAAAGCATTCATACATAATTATTTCTCTTTTTTTTTATTGCGTAGTTTAAGTTAATTTTTGTCTTATGTATTTCTATTCCTTTTTTTGCATTGCACATTTGTTGCTTGATGTCGTATTGCATTGATATCAAAACTATTTAAATAATAGTATAAATAAAACTTCAAAAATGCCTCATGAACACTAGATTTTTTTTTTTTTTTATACTTGATGCCACAACTTTTTCCATTAATTTATAATAATAATAATCATTTAGTGTTTTATGTGGTACCTACATAAGGGTAATATTATAAAAACAGTTTCACACATAAACCCTGCAAAGGCACATTAACATTAAAAGTTTAAAAAACATCTCAAGACTATACAGGCTGGTCCAAATAATACGTCGATTTTTTTAACGTTGCTCATAATCAGGGATATCGGAAATCGGAATATATCCATATATGTTACCCATAGTTTTCGAGTTATATTTTTTACGAATTTCTGCAAAATTTCTAGGTTCAGTCTCTTTTTCGGTCATTGTAGCGCGACCTTTAAGACTAATGCGTTTTTTTATTCATTATTAGATGAATAATAATTATTACTTACCACCTCAACTATCCAACAAAAGGACTGACTGGGATTCATTTCGTGCATAATTAGAAAACAAAATAGATTTTAAAATAGCCCTTACCAAACGGAGTTGAAGAGGCTGCCAAACACTTTACTGGTGTTACTCAGGAAGCATGTTGGTGGAACTCACCTGTTGTGGAGCAAAAGAGGTACATTGCGAATCTACCACTGGCAATTAAATAACATTAAATAAATAAATTAAAAAACACAACCTTTTGCAAATCAAGTAAAAAAATTATTACTCCTTACAGGATTTTTTGGAGGATAGATTTAAATGATATGTAACTACGGTGAAGCCATTAAATAAAATATCCATGTACAATATTCAAAACATATAATTATAATAGGTACCTATATTTTTAAGAACTAATAAGTATCATAACTTTTTATGTAAGTATCTACTTACAAACATAGGTTAACATACAAGTACAATAAAATAATATATATTTAAAAACTAACATCATATTAAATAATAGTTCTTGTGAATACGAGCGTAGGGTGACTCCTCCCCTCTCTTATCTTTGCCGTGCCCGACAGGGTCCATAATGTCCTGTATTGTTTTTTACTAACTTTGTAACTTATGGAGTGCAATAAAGAATATGAATATGAATATGAACATGTTCTAGAAAAACGTAGACTGCGTCGTGTCTGGTACAAAGTAAAAATGCTGAGGAAAACGGACAAATTATGTATTTATTGTATCATTATTCAAGTTTTTTTTTATTATTTCTGTTAACTTGTAAATCGACTGGTCAAAAAAGTGCTTTTTAAGTTTATTTGAGTATTATTTTTTTGTTTGTTGTAATACAATTAAAATTAAACTATTTTTCAATTCCATAGGAATACGAGAAGCGAATAGTCCCATGGCTGTACACCTTTGGAGTGTTTATATCCTTCCGTCTCATCGCGTTTCTCTTCGCTGCTATAGTCAACGACATGATATTCGCCTACAATGTCCTAATGTGCCTGATTTGGATAGCATTCTGTATCTGTGGCGTGTATGGCTGGCTACTTGTGTATAGCTTGTATTTGGAGCTGGCCGATCTTACTAAGCTGGAAGATTTGGCGCATTTGAGGGTATGTTATGGTTATATTGTTTTGTTATCTTTTTTCTTTTTTATATTTCTTTTTGATTTAAATTTCAACGATTTCTCCCAGTAGAATTAATGTTCTTAACAAAAATATAAATCTCTTCCAGATGGGCACGATGGCCTCCCTCAACGCTTCCCTAGCCGGCTCCCGCCCCACCACCCCCCACAGTACGGTCTCCACCATGCCCGCCTCACAGATATGAAGCCAGAACCAGCCTCACAGGGAAACTGGCCTCGAGGAGACTCATACTGTCCCCGAGGATACTGTAGAAGAAAGTGCCGATGAAGCCACTCCGCTGGCTGCTGAGGTGAGTCTGGAAACTCCTGTGTGAGGCTTGGTGGCGGTCATGGCCTAAATTATGACCTATATAGGATATTTGCCCTTAAGAGTGCCTTATGTGGCACATTGTAAATTTTGCATACTTGGGACAATTTTTATAAATTTAACGAAAGGTTTGGATATCCCTGATTTGACCTTATTCATGTAAAATTACTAAACTGATAGCAAATTTAAATAAGCCAAAACCACAATTCTCAATCCTAATAGGGTGCCTTTCTCAAAGTGTACCTTAAGGAACACACTAAACAGGGTGTACCTGGAAGTAAGGATTAAATAAAATAATGCATAGCTGGGGTAGCTATCCAGACGTGGAACGCTTTTCCAGCACATGTTTCCTTCCTCGTACAGTCCCGGGTTCTTCAAGCGGGGTGTGAAAAGGCATTTCTGCAGGCCTTCAAAGTGAGGATGGCCAGCCCAGTGATTCGTTTGAATGACTGGGCTTGTCAACCTCATATCTGGACCTCACGACCGCTTTCCATCAGGTGGAGTGAGGTCATCTTGACGGGCAATAAAAAAAAAAAGGTATGCGCTGTTTTGATTTGATCCTTACTTCCAGGGACACCCTGTATATGTCGAATTCATTTAAAAATACTTTACTGAAGAATTTTATAAAGGGGTTAGAACATTTTTGTATGGAAGCCGCCATTTTGTTCTTTCTCCAAAGTTTTTGCACACACTAAACGTGGTATAAATGTATAGAGGACACTTAAACAAACAAAAAATTACTTAAAATATGGTACGCTATAGTGTCACGTTTCAGAGTCATTTGTGGGTGAAGATTGATATGAAAAAGGTAATATTCATTTAAAATATACTAATTATGTGGCTTTTCGTGTTATTTTGTCCACAAATAACAGAATTCATTCTACAATAAAAAATGAAAAGTATTTTACCTGTTTTTTGGTAAAAAATATACAAATAACTGTCATTAAAATCACATATACTTTATTGCATAGGAGAAACATACAATTTCATTTATTACAGCATAGGTTAGGCATATAGTGACGTTATCCCTTTGAGCGATTTCTTAATACGACTTTGGGATGTGGGGAGATTGCGGAAGAAGATAACAGACGTTTCAAATGTCCTAATATCTGTTATTTGTTAAAAAATATCTCGAAGAGCCACATAATTAGTAGATTTTTATTGAATATCATATTTTTTATATCAATCTTTACCTTTAAGTAACTCAGAAACGTGACACTTTAGGGTACCATATTATGAGATATTTTTTGTTTGTTTATGTGTCCTCTTTCTTAAAATACCAGTTTCGAAGTTTTTGCGTGAAATCATCGAGAAAAAAACAAAATGGCGGCTGGTGGCCTATGCCACAAAGGTTCAAACCCCTTTGATGAAAGAGTAGGGTACTAAGTGACTTCTTAACTTGTCAGTCCAGTCTTACTCTTTAATCAAACTCTATGGTAAGACTGAATATGAATATCACCTTAGAAAATGAAAAAAAAAACTAGTGTCAGTGCAACATAACACTTGTTTTAATAACGTTTTAGTAACTTTTGAATATCATCTTTTTGTATTGAAAAATGAAGTCATACAATTTAATTATTTACAATTTATGTATAAAGAAACATTTACTTGTAACTTAGTTGTAAGCACATATTATTATAAAAGCCCTTATTTGTTAAGATAATTCCGTCCTATTATTTTATCAAATAATACATATCTAATAAAAATCATTATGAATGTTAATCGAATCTCATATTTCTTTTTTTTGTATGCATTTTGTGTGGTGAAAATCTTTATTATTAATAGTTATGTACCTAATTAGAAATAACGAATGTACTGATTTGCGTGTTAAGTTTAACCACAGCTAAGTAAGTAGCTATCTTAGATAACTAAGATTTTTAACCTACAGCCGAAGTAACTGTTCGAAGGTGTGCCGAGTCAGGGACTGCAAACAAAAGCCAAACTCCGTAAAGCATAGACATTTATTTCTTGTAATTCAAACTACTTATCCAGTACTCAAATAGTATATTTTATATCGAGGGACTAAACGAAGCCATTAATACCAGAGGTCTCGGGAGTCAATGAAACCGAGGGTATATTAAGTTGGCGTTTAGTCTCGAGGTGCAAACTGTACTTTTCACTTTGAGTGCGAGAAAAATAGTCAATTTAGTACAAAAACATTTAAAATCGAACAAATTTACACTTGACAAAAGATCTGCTATTTTCGTGGTCAGTTTTTTCTTCTGAACTGAACCACAGATAAACAATTTAAAACACATGGCGCCACCTTCTTTGCGGACAAACCATGGAACTAAAACTCTCAACATTTTCGCAATGAAGACGGCCCACACTCCACAGGTATATTTTTACTGGCTGTTTGAGTTTGTCTATGTCACATGAAGGAAATTAAAAAACTAATTACTTTTTGAAGTGGTCACTTTAGTCCCGCTTCGTAGGGCTATATTGGCGTACTTTTAGAGCATGAGCAAGTGAAAACATAATTATAGCGCGAGCTATCTTCCTATAACTCCATCTAGTAGAGAAAAAGGAGAAACTAAAAATTGTATTAAACTATGAAAATAAACGAATACAAAACAGTTTAAACAGTAACTGATGATAAAGATTGGACAAACTTCATAAAAATTACCTAAATTTAAAGCCATTATAATAAAAGCAATGTCTTAATCATTATTGAATTTTTAAATGTTCAATATGTTTTTCTTGTCTTTTTGTAGTGTTAAATAAATAATAATAAATAAATAAATAATGGTTTATTTGATTTTTAGTTTTGCAGTTTTTCATTTTACACAATCTGCTAAACTATAATAATAAATAATAAATATCCCTGGACATTATTCCACACAGCGCCATCTAGCCCCAAAGTAAGCTAATTAAAGCTTGTGTTATGGGATACTAGACAACGGATAAACATACTTAAATACATTTTTTTTTTGTAAATACATACTTATTATACATAGGAGAAAATATATAATAAAAAATATAAAATAGTTTGTTGGCAAACCTGTCAATGTCAAACTTTCTTGATTTCAAACTATCGTCATTTGTATCACTTACACAACTCACAGGTTTTTGCTCTCTTTTTTATTGCTAAAAACCAGAGTAAAGTTTTCAGAAATGAGATCGCTTATACTGGCTGTGTTACGCTCTAACTGTGGTTAAACTTACCGTATTATTTAATTGACACTTATCATGTAAGGAGTATGACAATGTTATAAATACACTTAATAAAATCACTGCCTTACGAAAAGCGAAAATTAGATTTGGTAATATAAATGAACTGATTATAGGAGTATTGAACAATACCTTCTTACACCGATATGTTGTGCCTTCATAGTGCCTATCGCATTTAACATTAGTTTAACGATTTTTTATATAGGTACCATTGATATAGGTACTTAGAATGTAAGTGAATTGCGTAATGTTTGCATTTTTGTGTGGAAGATTTATTAAAACTTAAATTTTAAAAAGTTCTACACAACTTAAAAGGCGGATTTACCTTTTGAGATGTGGACAAATTGCTGTTCTGCTATTGGTCAGCTTAACGTAAACAATCAAATCTTTAGATGTTTTAAAATCTATCATTATGAAATTTTTCTTGATTATTTGGTACTTTTAGCAGTATTCTTGAGTTTATAAATACTGGAAACCAATTAACATCACACTTTTATTCATTTTTTGCCTTTGAAAAGTTTACGCTTGTGTGTGGGGGACCTACTGAATTGTTTCATTTATTTAGTTATTAATTTGCGTTGTACAATATACAACGTCTTAATTAAAAAGCGAAAAACCTCAGACACCCCAACTTATTTTTATTATTATAGAATTATGTAAATTTTCAAATTTAATTTACGCGGATTATTTACTAACATATTAGCTTTTTTTGTTTTCTTGTCTTTGTTGCAAAATTAAAAAGTCTATGGTAGTTACGCGCGAGCTAGTGCGACGTTGCAGCTTCGCATGACGTCGCAATAATAGAGTTAAGTAATGATTAAACACGGCTTAATTTAAATATTTTTTTAGTAATTTTCTTACCCATTTTTTATGTGTAACAGATTCTCCTCTCGATTGTGATCAAACTAATTTCAGGTTTTGCGCTTTTTTCATTAACACGTTGTATAAAGATGTAATCACAAATAGACTTTAAAAAAAGGTTGTCAATCCATATCCAGGAAATTACTATTGAGATACTACCACAGTCAGTAACCCCCTATCAGTTGGGTCGACTTTATCACACATACAATTAAATTGTATTAAGGTGGTCCCTCACTGTCCCTTCAATGTTTCAGATTCGTTTATGAGCATTACATTACGAAACTGCCTTAAGTTTTATCAAAATATTACACATAGTAACAACAGGTTGCGCACTGTAATGTGCGGTTCTCCTCCCTCACTGATGTAATGCTCGACTCTGTAACGTTGCATTACAGGAAAATGCTCTAGGTGAGGGAGCACCTTAAGGTGACAGTGCCACCAAATATTTTGTTTTAAACCTCTGGGACCGTATTAGGATCTTTTAGGGCTATCGCAATGTTTTTAAGATTTCACTTTTATCTTGAACTGAAAAGTTTTGACTGGTACAATCAACAGCAAAACTAAATGATGATTGAACGAACTTCCAATTTGTTTTTATTAATGAAAAATTATTTAAAAAAATAATCACAAGCAGCATAGCGATATATCCATTATAATGAATGAAATGTCTCATTTATATTCTTAGTAGTTTAATTGTAAAATCATCAATTTTGGCACGACCTCTCAACTGTGGAGTGGAGGATTTCCTCCACCGAAAAAAAAGCAGAGTGTGGGATGGATGAAATCATCCACCTTGGCACGCTCGTATTTGAGCTGTTCCTTTCCATACTTCCCTTGATAGGGCAGGAGGTAGCGCCGACAAATCGTTCCCTGTTTAGTAGTAGGCTGTATGGTACAATATTCGCCCGTAATGGCGTGTAAAATAAAAAAATGAAGAATTTTGTCGTTGAAATATTGCTGACTCAGAGTGTCACAGAGTGGTGATTAAAAGTGACATATTTGGTGATTTATAACGTGAATTACGCGCAAGTCTAAAACATCGAAAATATAATGTTATTAAAATATTATCTACTTTTCGAGGACTGTGGGCAATTTCATGGAGAATTTTGTAATTGAATTCGACTAACTTCGGTGCAGTATACCAGCTTCATTTCAATATTGAATAGAAATAGGAACTAATGCAGAATTAGGAATATATAAAAGAAAGCCACAATTCATAATAGAAATGGATTTATTGCAGTTTTTAAACACCAGGCACCGATAGAAACCCCTGTCTCTGGAGTGGAGGCTTTCATCCGTCACAGACTAGACTTTTCTGACATTTACGCTCCCACAGTTGAGAGGGACTTACTGCTGCTGTTGACTGTACTATTTGACAGATGAACAATGATATGAAACGTCAAAAAAGAGTTCGTAATACCAATACGCGGCGCAGAAGTTGAGTTTGCGTCACGTAATGGCATAGTAATAGGAGGAGCGCCCCGACCGCTGTTTGCATGTGAGCGCGCCCGTACTATGCCCGTTCCTACGCACGTCGCACGCACACACTGATAAAATTTAAGGTGAAATATGGGGAGTCAGTCCTGGCTGCGCCGTGCGTAGGTAATGCCGCGCACAACGACGCAACGCTGCGCTGCCACTTGAATTTTTTGTTTCGTGTGCGTACGACGTACTACATCCTATATTAGAGTTCAAAAATTGCTAAAAAATAGTATGCGTAAATAGATATTGCAGTGTTTGTTATGGATGACTTGATAACAACTCATCAAATCCAGAATTGTCTTTCTTAACATTACCTACCTTTTATGAACAGTGAGTACCTAACTTAACTAAGATTCATAATATTGCCTTATCGGATACAAATTTGTAGTTGACGCAGCATTTTTGACGATTGAATGAACTACATGCAACAGCCCTGCGTTTTTAGGCTATTATCTCTCGCTCGGGGCCCGAGTCTGCTTCTCTCTCATTTTACTATGGTAATGGTCACGTGACTGGGAATAAGAGATCATAATACCAAAATGCCAGGACGCTCAATTGGCCATTTGACTATTTTTTTGTTATAAATATAACAAAAAAAATATGCGCCGGACAACACACCTCTTGTAATGGTCTCGAAGTAGGGATTAATATCCCTGTGTTACGAGGTACCACAAAAGGAAATAAGCCAGGGGCGTCTCCCAGCACACCCAGAAACGAGTCAATTCAGAAAATATCGTTTCCTGAATTGACCCGACCGGGAATCGAACCCGGGACACTACGGAAATCGTGGCGAGAAACCGTGCTATCGTGTCGCCAATATGTTATCAAAAGAGCTCTCAAAAATATAAACATTGTTAAAAAAATATTCCGATAGCACTAAAACTCCCCAAGATAATGACAATTTTAAAAATCATATTTTTGGACTTGCCCAAAACGCTCCCTACAAAATGTCGCAGAATAATGACGTCACTTTTCACCTTTTGAAATGCGTTCTGCGAGACACTTGTTCGGCAGCTATAATAAATTTTGCGTTTATGAATATGGTTTCTTAACAAAAGTTGCTATACATTGTGTGGATTATTCTTATTTTTATTTATTTTACACTTTTAAAATTCGACTTGCCCACCCAAGTTTGAACAGCCATAAAATTAATTATACCTAAGTAAATGAACTAATAGTTTACATATGCCCCTTTTTTAGTAGAATTCAATTATGTTGTCAAGTACCCAATCAAGAGACGAATGCGAGCAAGCTCTAAGAGATCGTTATAAGGCCCCGATAAAGTATGTAACTAAAAAGTTTAAAGCGATCAAAATGTTTGAAGAATTCTTAAAGATAGCTATGATATCTTGAATTAAACAGTATTGATGGCAAAGTGGTTGAATATAAAACCTAGGATCTAACGATCCTCAATGACTGTTACGTTACACCGATAGCCGTCCATTAGATTGTAAGTTGTATTCACCCGTGTTCTAACAATAAATGTGAATAAAAATTAAAGAACGAAATATTGTTTTATTAAAGATATCCAAACATAGTTGATGTGATGTGAGTGAAAACTGCTTTTATCAAATGTCTTAAAAATTATCAACAAACAAATTTCAAAATCTACATAAATGTCAAATTTCAAAACCTGCATTCAGCATTTCAGGTATGCGGGTTTTCATTTGCCGAGGGTGTTGTCCATGTTCTTCACTTTGTGCGTTAGTCACTCACATCTTCCGCAAGACATAATGAAAACCATAGTTATACCTATAGTGAAGAAAAGGACAGGTGACATCTCTGACAGTGGAAACTACCGTCCGATCTCACTGGCGACTACGATTGCAAAGATATTGGACAGTTTGCTTGACTCCTGCTTAAAGAGCTATTTAGATCTTCACGACGCTCAGTTCGGCTTTCGAGCTGGGCTATCCACTGAGAGCGCAATCGTTGTACTCAAGCATGCTGTCAAATATTACACTGATCGTAAAACGCCGGTGTACGCCTGTTTTCTTGATCTCTCCAAGGCCTTTGATCTAGTTTCGTACGAAGTGCTTTGGAAGAAGATGGAGGACAGGCGTGTTCCGGCTGAAATACTGAATATTTTTAAATGCTGGTATGCTAACCAGACTAATGTTGTCAAGTGGGCCAATGTTTTCTCTGCAGCATATATATAGGCTGGATTGCGGGGTCAGGCAGGGGGGTTTGACGTCTCCCAAGCTCTTCAGCCTGTATGTAAATGACCTCATAGTCGAGCTGAGCAGCATGCCGGTCGGATGTCGAGTTGATGATGTTAGCATTAACAACATCGGCTATGCTGACGACATGGTGTTGCTCGGACCGACGGCGAGTGCCATTGTGAAAATGTTGCGAGTCTGTGAGAAATATGCGGCAGCACACGGACTCAGTTATAATACAAAGAAAAGTGAATACATGGTCTTTAAGGCCGCCGGTAAATGTCCTGATTACGCGCATTAATTTACCCTAAATGGCTTGTACATTAACCGCGTAAATAAATTTAAATAGGTACCTAGGACACTTTCTTACCGATGACCTTAGGGACGATGTAAACATTGAAAGGGAGCGTAGGTCACTAGCTGTCCGTGGTAACATGCTGGCTCGCAGATTTTCCCGTTGTACTGACCAAGTTAAAATCACGCTTTTTAAAGCGTATTGTCAGAGTTTTTACACGGGAGGTCTGTGGGTCTGCCATACCAAGAGATCTCTAGATGTCTTACGTATCCAGTACAATAACATCTTCAGGATGTTGTTGCGGCTGCCGAGTGCGTTACTTCAGCGGGAAAGTAGCTTCTAGAGTGATTTGAGTGGAACGTAAAATTAGTGAGATATATGCTGTGGATGTGCGCGGCATAAAAAAATTGTGGGCGTTGTGGTTTTGGAAAAAAATGAAAAAAAACGATTCCTGCTGCAGTAACGTTGTTCTAGCAGGAAAATTCTAAACGAATGATCGAAGAGAAAAATGTTGTACATTGGCAGATAGCTTACTTCTGGGGAAACATGTGCGCCAAAAATATAATATGTGGGGCTTCAGGTTTTCGAAATATTGCGTTTCCTGCTGGGGTAACGTTTCGCGGAATCGTGTTTCTCTCAAACCATGGCATGTGCGTCTCTTTAATAAACATTCACTTGTAGCTCTTGATTTGTGCTTGCGGCACATATAATAAGATTTTGAAAATTATTCTTACATTTTCAGTAATTAAGGTGTCTCTAAAATCTGAAAAAAAAAACACAGCGCCTAAATGAGAAACTGTATCAACTCGCTGAAAACTGCATTCGATTCCGCTTTACACATCTAATAGTCAGAAAATGTTTCAAAAGTTTACATACATGCTTTATCGAATAAGAGATCGAAATAACAAAACCACCGGTACATAACTTTGACGTCAAAATATAAGAAATCAGTTCATCCTGAGATAAGTGAGTGTTAACCAAAAAACAGTGAGTTTCATAAAATAACACTGTGAAAATTTTCAGCCTCCAATGTTTCGTATTTATAGAGAAATAAACAAAAATCAAAACCTTTCAACAACGACTGATTATCCGACCAAATTCGAATGACTACGAAAAAGCGACGGCTTCATACATATGGATGACCTTCTTTACTGGACGTATTACACTAAACTCTTGCCCGTACAATCGCGTTCAATCGGTTTTTGGCAATAATTAGAACCTCATCTTAGATTAGAGTAAAATTTAAAAATGTGAATGAAAGCTTATACCTATGAGCCTATATGAAAGAGCTTAATTTTAAATTGAAATTCTCATTTTATCCTCTTAATTTATGTTCTTAAAGTAAGTATGGCTTATTTTTATGTTATTTTTATGTCTAAGCTGTATTACTATAGAGATCCATCTAAATTCGTACTTACTGTAGTTTTTGCGTGAAAGAGTAACAAACATTCTACAAACTTTCGCATTATAATATATTAAGTATAGTATTAGTAGGATTAAGTAAGATTAGTAAAGTAATTAGAAATTAATATTAGTAAGAAGTTAGACTAAATGTCCGTCAGCGACTGTCTTTCCCATCAAAACATAGCCTTAACATACAAAACATAGCCAAAACATAGCCTAGATTAAGAAAAAGTCTCATTCACTCCCTGATAATCATGTACTTACTTAGCTTTATAATGGTGAAAGAATTTTCAAAATCGGTCTAGTATTTTCGGAGCCTAATCAAAACAAACAAACTTTCATCTATAAAATATTAATAGTAGTTTAAATTTTAGTATTGGTACTTGGTAGGTAAGTGTTAATTAAATAAGTCAAACAATACCTTTAAATACTTACCATTGCAGATCGTCATCGTAACTTGATAAGTGCCAATTATTTGAATATGAATATTATAACACCACTTTCAACTAATTTCTAATTTCACTATTGGTATTTATTATCAATGCCGGTTGCATCACCGCAACAAACGTGCCATGAGAACTGCAACTGTTTGTTTATCAACAAACAACAACAAGTTTAGTAATAAAGCGTCACAGACGTCACAGTTGCTAACAAGCGTCCGACAGAGCTCCGACTCGGCAAAATAGTGTTGCCATTGCCAAATTTTTGACTACCGTGTTTGGTAGGGGGTAATTGTCTTAACTATGCGATTCAAAAAAGAATAAGATTGGCTTGCGACAAACTGCACTCGTTCTTCAGACAAAAACAACCCATGAAAAGTCTTTGTCAGTTAGCGATAGAGTTGATGTGCCCGTACGCCAATAATTTCCCTTTAATTTGGTCGAATTTCCCTTAAAAACGGCAATCGCCGTAGCAATGGTAACCCTGGCCCAGACGCACTTCATATTGAAAAAACACTTCGCATGACTGTTAATAACAGAGTGGCGTTCATCTACCGCCTCTTTTCCACTAATGCCGCACGCTTACTAGCTGTCTCACTCACTCCAAGCTAGACAAAGCAACTCCTCGTGACGCCAGCAGCGGGTAGCGCGGGGCCAATGGGTGCGAAACAGCGGCGAAAGGTGATGTCAAAAAGGGATTAATATGGTAGGTATTGATGGATGCTAATAATTCATCTTGCTTGAAGCATAAATCAAAATATATACTTTATGTATGGTTTCATTGTTGTGTTAATTGGTTTTTTATTTATAAACTGTATCTGCAGGTTTATTTTTGTAATAGGTATTCGTAACAAACACGTCTTTATTCACAGATATTTAAAAAATATAGTTTTAAACATCTTCAATAATTTAATAAAACGTCATAGATTAGGTACAAGTTTATTTGTTTAAGTTGAGTTTTTCTACTTCAGTGTACTTAGCCAAAACTATCTTGTGAGTAAGTTAAGAAGGTCATTGATATGTATGAAACCGTTGCTTTTTCGTAGTCGTTCGAATTCGGTCGGATAATCAGTCGTTGTTGAAAGGTTTTGATTTTTGTTTATTTCTCTATAAATACGAAACATTGGAGGCTGAAAATTTTCACAGTGTTATTTTATGAAACTCACTGTTTTTTGGTTAACACTCACTTATCTCAGGATGAACTGATTTCTTATATTTTGACGTCAAAGTTATGTACCGGTGGTTTTGTTATTTCGATCTCTTATTCGATAAAGCATGTATGTAAACTTTTGAAACATTTTCTGACCATTAGATGTGTAAAGCGGAATCGAATGCAGTTTTCAACGAGTTGATACAGTTTCTCATTTAGGCGCTGTGTTTTTTTTTTTCAGATTTTAGAGACACCTTAATTACTGAAAATGTAAGAATATTTTCAAAATCTTATTATATGTGCCGCAAGCACAAATCAAGAGCTACAAGTGAATGTTTATTAAAGAGACGCACATGCCATGGTTTGAGAGAAACACGATTCCGCGAAACGTTACCCCAGCAGGAAACGCAATATTTCGAAAACCTGAAGCCCCACATATTATATTTTTGGCGCACATGTTTCCCCAGAAGTAAGCTATCTTCCAATGTACAACATTTTTCTCTTCGATCATTCGTTTAGAATTTTCCTGCTAGAACAACGTTACTGCAGCAGGAATCGTTTTTTTCATTTTTTTCCAAAACCACAACGCCCACAATTTTTTTATGCCGCGCACATCCACAGCATATATCTCACTAATTTTACGTTCCACTCAAATCACTCTAGAAACTACTTTCCCGCTGGAGTAACGGACTCGCGGCTGCCGCGCCACTGCAGCGCATCGGGGATGTTTGCGCAACATTACACTGATGGCTTTCACGCCATCATCCGTAAGAAGACAACATCTCTGATAAACATACTGCGTGGCAGCCGCAACAGCATTCTCAAGACGGTGGCTGACAGATACACATCACCTATTTGGAGATATTGGGTGCGAAGGGTGATTATGTGAGAAGACACTTCTGACATAATCACACTTTAGGCAAAGCATACTATACGAGTACTTAAATAAGTTCTCTACTAACATTATTTCTAAGATTATTTGTATTATTAACCAATATGAACTGTAAACAGTTGTTCGAAATAAATTTCTTATTATTATTATTATAAACATTTACAGGAGCTGGCCAACGAATTATCTGGTGAACTAGAATGTCGATTTTCGACATTATTTTGCTGGAGTAACGCACTCTTTTTCTTATATCTTAAAAGCGCCAAAAAGAGCCATCCGCTCCATTTACAACCTTAGACCACGCGACTCGCTTTGTGAAGTATTCAAAGAGTTAGATATTTTAACGGTGTACTCTCAATTTATTTATGATAATGTAGTATATGTCCGTAAAAACTTGCATCTCTTCAAGAAAAACAGTGATGTTCATAAACTCAATACTAGAAATAAAAATAAGCTCGTAACTCCCAGTCTAAGACTGCATAAGGTAGGAAAATCATTTGTTGGTCAATGTGTAAAATATTTTAATAAGATTCCGCAAACTCTTGTTGAACTGCCTCTTCACCAGTTTAAGACACAAATTAAAGCTAAGTTAATGAAGCGAGGTTATTATAGTGTTGAGGATTGCTTAAATGATAAGAATTTGTGGTCATCTTAGGTATAATCTGCTCCTCTGCACATTCTTTTGTTATGACTTTACTCTGTCAATTAAATTTTTGTGTATAAAAACAAGATTGAAAAGAGTAACCATCGAGTTTCTTGCCGGAGTCTTCTCGATCGGAAACAACCTCCGAACCGGTGGTAGAGTCACATTATGTTTAATTATGATATTTACTATCATTGTGTTATTTTATGTACCTAAGTTTATTTTTATTTAGTATATTTTTGCTATATTTTTTTTACTTGTTACAAGTATGTTTCATAAGTCTTTATGAATAAATATATTTGTTACTTTACTTTGCTATACCGCTTGTGGAAGGTAAAAGAAAAGTAGCACTGAAATAATGCGTACCTGAGTAACTAAGTCTTAAATTGAAATCTTCTTTCTTACCCAATATACTACCTTGACTCTATTGTACTTACTTACTTTTTTTTCATTTAAATTACTTTTCAATAACTCTACTGCTATGTACTCATGCGAGGAGTAGTTAAAAGTACTAAATAAATAAATAGCTGCAGCAGTTAAGCCCCCCGATTCAAAACAAAGTTATCGTCCGATTCGGTTATTTTCTTTAATTTTTATGATTTTTTTAAGAAGGGTAGACTGTATGTGATTTGGCTTATAAAAACTTAAGGCCTTTGGCTTTAACATATCAAAATATTGCTAGCGGATCATTTACTATATATAGTTAAAACAAATTTACCGAATCGGTCGATAACTTCGTTCTGAATCGGGGGGAAGGTCTCAATATCCATTTTTTAAACGTTAATGTGACCTACCCACCTACAGACGTGTCACGTGTGGAAAGTTCGTGGAAATTCATTGGCGGATGCAGATGCCTGAGCCGCGGATGCTGTTGAGGTGTAAAGGGAACATAACGGACAGACAGATTACTTTCGCATTTATAATATTAGTAAGGAAAGTAAGGAAAGTAATTATTATTAAATTAAGCACTGCTTTAACCTTTGACGGTAAAAGCAGTAAATTGTTACTCGTGAACCAATGCAGTCATTGGTTCACGAGTAACAATTTACTGCTTAATGCTAAGAAGACTAAATGTATCAAATTTTCTATGCCCACTGTAAGACAGGTCGATACCATTATAAACATGAATAACGAGCCATTAGAGATTGCGAATTCCACAGTATTTTTAGGAATTACTCTCGATTCCAACACAGTTACAGTGGGGTCCGCATATTTCTGCTCTGGCAGGAAGACTTAGTTCGGCAGCTTATGCTGTTAGAAAAATAAGGCTCCTGACTGATATCGCAACAGCAAGATTAGTGTACTTCAGTTATTTTCACAGTGTTATGTCGTATGGTCTACTGTTGTGGGGCTCGGCAGCGGATCTCAACACCATCTTTATTCTTCAAAAAAGAGCCATCCGCTCCATTTACAACCTTAGACCACGCGACTCGCTTCGTGAAGTTAATGAAGCGAGGTTATTATAGTGTTGAGGATTTCTTAAATGATAAGAATTTGTGGTCATCTTAGGTATAATCTGCTCCTCTGCACACTTTTTTGTTATGACTTAACTCTGTCAATTCAATTTTTGTGTTAAAAAACAAGATTGAAAAGAGTAAATCGAGTTTCTTGCCGGAGTCTTCTCGATCGGAAACAACCTCCGAACCGGTGGTAGTCACATTATGTTTAATTATGATATTTACTATCATAGTATTATTTTATTTAAGTTTATTTTAGTATATTTTTGCTATATATTTTTTTTTGTAACTATACGACTTGTCATAAGTACTTTCTATAAGTCTATATGCATAAAGATATTTTTTACTTTTACTTTTTTACTATCTTTTGTCTCATTCACACTATGAACGAGACAAAAGATAGCACAACCAGTCGGTGCCATTTTTGGGCTGTGTTTTTCTTCCTGAGGCTTTATCTAGTGTTATTGTTGATCGAAAGCTCCACTCTAAGGACCACACACAGCGTCACCATATACAATTCATTAAATTGATTATTGTAATTTTATTAGTAATATTTTTTTTTCAAATAGTAATCACAATAATTTCATTATTAATAATATTATGTGAGTAACTTTTATTTATAGAAGCTTATTTTATTTAGGAGAAATGTAATTTAACAGTAATTATTTGATTTCATAGTAGTTTCAGTATAAAAGAAAGATTAATTTCACATTGTGTCACATTTCTACGTAAAACATATTGTAAGGCGAAGCTCTGCCCGAATAAAGGGGTCCGAAACTGGATTGCGACAGACAGTCCATCGATGCCTTTCAGTCCAGAATGTCAAATTCCCAAAATGTCAAGCGGTTTCAAAATGTCAAGTTCCCGGAAAGTCAAGTTCTCAAAATGTCAAGTTCCCGGAAAGTCAAATTCCCAAAATGGCAAGTTCCCGAAAAGTCAAGTTCCCAAAATGTCAAGTTCCCGGAAAGTCAAGTTTTCAGGTAGCCTATGGAGATAAGGGAGTTCTCGTTCAATAATAAAAAAATCCATAAATCAACATCTTTTTTTAAATTAGATTTAAATCTAACAATCAACATTTTAACTAACTATGTAAAAAGGACATATATTTTTAACTTAGCATTCAACATTTTAACTTACTATGTGAAAAATCATATTTTTCATCTAACAATCAACATTTAAACTTACTACTTATGTAAAAACCATATTTTTAATGAAACTATTATTTGAATAATCTAAGTCCAGAAAAATCTTTTTTTTAATTGCTGCAAAGTTAGTTCTTTGTTTTCTAATTGAATCAAATAGTTCTTGTATTTTTTATCAAACATAATGTCTCTGACTCGTCTTTTAGTTCTCATTTTTTAAACAGAGAATCCTTCAATCGACTATCCCAGTACTTGCTTTATTTTTTTAATTTATACAGAAACAAATAAATATTCGGTTTCTTTGGTATCCGCCCATTTAACCGCCTGTGCCATTCTTCTAAAAGGTTTGTTATCAATGTAAGTTTGCCCTTCTGGTTACACACGAATTCCAATACTTCATTCATTTTAAACACAAAAACTGCGTTATTTTGTGAAACTTGAACAAGACTTAGAAAAAACTGTCACTGCAATTATTGTAAATGACCAATTATGACATTTTGGGAATTTGACATTCTGGACTGAAAGGTTCTCGTTGCATACAAAGGAGGTGATACTTAGAACAATATTTCAAACACCCACATTGGCGACTTACATTTTTCTGCACGAATGCGTTTTGTTCTCTCATAGATTTAGCTAACTACTACTACATTTTTTTTTCGCGATTAAGGTATAGATGCAAATAATACTGCGTACTGTTATTTTCCATTAAAAATATGTTTTTTTACATAGCAAGTTTAATGTTGATTGTTAGATGAAAAATATGATTTTTCACATAGTAAGTTAAAATGTTGATTGTTAGATTTAAATCTAATTAAAAAAAGATGTTGATTTATGGTTTTTTTTATTATTGAACGAGAACTCCCTTATCTCCATAGATAAACTGAAAACTTGACTTTCCGGGAACTTGACATTTTGGGAACTTGCCATTTTAGGAACTTGACTTTCCGAGAAGTTGACATTTTGAGAACTTGACTTTACGGGAACTTGACATTTTGATACCGCTAGACATTTTGGGAATTTGAAGTTCTGGACTGAAAGGCATCGATGAACGGAATGTCGAATGAACATGAAAACGACTCACCGCTGTTAGACTGCATGCTTAGTCGACGAACGGAATATCGAATGAACTTCAAAACGACACCCTGCAGTTCGACTGGGCCTGTTCGATTTATTTTAAATTCGTATTATAAATATCCCTGGACATAAATAATAAATATCCCTGGACATTATTCCACACAGCGCCATCTAGCCCCAAAGTAAGCTAATTAAAGCTTGTGTTATGGGATACTAGACAACTGATAAACATACTTAAATACATTTTCTTTTGTAAATACATACTTATTATACATAGGAGACACCCAGACCAGTACAAACAGACATGTTCATGCACACAAATGTTTGTACTGTGCGGGGATCGAACCCGCGACCTCTGGTGTAGTAGCCAACTTCTTAACCATTACACCAAGTCGGTCGTCCGTATTACGTATTAGGTATGTTCGTGAATATGGTTGGGTTTTGAAAATAAAAACTGATGTTTCCACACTTTTTATGTTAATCAAAATTAAACATAACATACAAAAATAGAAATTAACATACAAAAATTCGACCTGATCATAGGGACTCAAACGGGATCCCGCTCGAGTCCCGGGATGCAATAGCAACAAAGCCACCGCTGTTTCCTTCAGAAACCTGGTCTATTCACGACAGTTAAGATGCTTATGCTCCTACGACGCAAAACGCGGTCGAATCATGGCATAATCGATAGAATGGACTTCTTGGAATTAAAAAATATAACGTTTCTATCTCTATTAAAAAAATAATGAGCTGATAATTAAAAAAATATAGCTCATGCTGAAACTGTCTCCCCTCATAAAAAAGAGAAGCAATTCAAGAAAGAAGAGGTTGCAAAAGATTTTAAATAAAAAGGAAGTGAAGAATTAGTAAGTGGACTAGCTTAGATTTGTCACTTCAAAAAATAAAAACCTTGCTTTAGCGTCTAAGTAACTAATCAAACCTATACAGTCTATATTTCATTGATCCTCATGATGAATGCAACTATGTTAAGTTAATTTTGATTAATAGAGTAGAAAAATCAGTTGTTTTTAAAACCAACCATCTATATTCACGAATACAATACGAATTCAAAATAAATAGAACAAGCCCAGTCGAACTGCAGTGTGTCGTTTTGAAGTTCATTCGATATTCCGTTCGTCGACTAAGCATGCAGTCGAACCACGGCAAGTCGTTTTGATGTTCATTCGACATTCCGTTCATCGAAGGACTGTCTTTCGCAATCTAGTTTCGGACCCCGAATAGAGTCATCAGTACCTCCAATCTATTAGATGGCCTACCTGACTCACACTTCTGGAACACAATAGGTACTATCGAAAGTCGACGTCTCCAAAAATGTTAACTGTTACTGAAGGAGGACTTTGACTATTACTGAGGGAGGACTTGTGACTATTACTGAGGGAGGACTTGGACTATTACTGAGGGAGGACTTCAACTATTACTGAGGGAGGACTTCAACTATTACTGAGGGAGGACTTCAACTATTACTGAGTGAGGACTTCAACTATTACTGAGGGAGGACTTCAACTATTACTGAGGGAGGGAGGACGCAAACTATTACTAGAGACTTAAAGTTATTATTGAAATAAAAAAAACAGCAAAATAACTAGACAAACGTGTATTCAGAGCCACAATCAGCAGTCGTCACAGCACACATCTGTATGCATACGAACACACACGACACCACACTGCCACAAACACTGAGGACAGTCGACCTCCGACGACCGCACGTCTCCGCTCTCCACGCGACGCCATTTCCTCTTTTCCGCACAATCCGAAGGTTCATGTAGGTATTTTGTCAGCTTTTCGATTTTTTCAGCTGCCGCCACTTGGTTGTCTGCTGCTGATTCGTTGGATTCGACCACGTCTGATGTGTCCGTTCGGTTCTCGAACGATAAGTCCCAAGTACCGATCGACTCTCCACCGACGGATAGCGCTGGCGTCGCAGCTGTGAAAATTTTGTAACTCTTACGCACCTACAAAAGAATAAACAGGTTACCTCAGTACCAATAAAAGTGAATCAATGTGAGAAAACCAATTATCATGTCTTTTTTGTGAGTTTTCTTACTAGGTTAAACAAGATACCTAGTTGCTGTGACTTTTATAACACAGCAAATTGTGACGGGATCCTACATTTAGTTTGCAACATCATCGGCCAAAAAAGTGACAGCCTAAATCCTAAGAGAATTTGGAGCGAGAGGATCATTAATTCTAACGGACTGATGACGGAGTGCTTTGAAGAACACTTTTGAAGATGTAAGTAGGGAGTAGATACTTCAATTTTTTTGTGAGATTCGAATGTCATTCCTACTTACAGGGTGTCCCAAAAAGGA
The DNA here is from genome assembly GCA_947369235.1 of Udea olivalis. Classification (NCBI taxonomy): domain Eukaryota; kingdom Metazoa; phylum Arthropoda; class Insecta; order Lepidoptera; family Crambidae; genus Udea; species Udea olivalis. The sequence continues at coordinate 3,556,984 of OX376370.1, forward strand.
GTGGCAAGCGAAAGCCCAGTAGTAGAACATCACTAGAGATTCCTGAATAACCCCAATGATAGTCATAAAAGGTTTAAGAACTTACACTTCCTAGGCTCATTGTTACCCTGCCATTCTGGTCCGGTTCCACACCGGCAAAACGGAGCTTGTCCACCGTTCATCATGAAGACGAAAGGAGTAGCTTCCTTGTTGCCAGCCATAAATTCTTTCATATTATCAGCAAATTGAGCGTTGTTCTGCCATTGCTCGAAGCAGTTCTTGAAAAATTCAGAAGGGTTGTCTTGATTTCGGTTGATCACGTGTTTGTGGAAACATTCCTCGCAGAACACTTGGCCATAGTAGATCTTCACGGAGTTCTTTGGCACTGAGTGGCAAAAGTCTGTGGAGAAGGTTTAGTTTTACTAAAATAACTCAAAAACTTACGACACAGAAAAGGACAAAAACGCATGCAAAAATTAAAAGCTGTCTAGTGAATACTTACAACATCTGGCGCACTGCGGATGGAAACTCTGGCCTCCAATGTCGACCTGGTTGCCGTCGTTAACGACCTGCAGGCATCGGGCACAGATGCACCGCTTCGTGGGTTCTTCGGGTGCATTTGACGACTCCTTTGATTCTGAAAATATTTATTTATTTATTCACCACATACAACATATGTAACAAATATAACATATGCATGTTACATCTCAATATAAACACATACATGGCTATATGGTTTGTGCATCGCAAACATTGTTCAGCTTTCTTAGAATTTATATCAATTACTCAAGTCTACTGTCCGTTGGAGCTGTGAAAAAATCAAACTTCTAAGCCAACGCAATCAATACCAGCCGTTTATGCCGCAAATTTCTGACACTCGCAAGGAAATCAAAACCTACAGGGTACTTCCCGTAAACTCAGCATCTTGAAATCTGGTACGAAGCAGCGTCTTATAGCACAGATGAAGGAAAAATTGCAAAAACCGTAAATTTGTAGTTACATCATGATACATTTTTTTTATAAATATACCTACAGGTTTGTACAGAACCCTCGGTGCGAGAGTCCGACTCGCACTTGGCCAGTTTTTTTAAGTCAATAAATAAATTTTGGAGACATCATACAAGATGCTTGAGGAACAATGGGCTTTAGAGATTGATCGACATAAGACCACAAGTTTACTTATAAAAATCTTATCTTATCTACATGGACATACGAGAATGTAACGGAGTTGGCACTTCACGAACCAGGCAGTCACGTCCCCGCCACGTCCACGTCCCGTCCGAGGTATTATTTCGTCAGGTACGTTTGTAGTGACCATAAAACAAGTGTACCTACTTGATAATGATGTGCCGTCACAATACCACTAGGCTTCGTCTTAGTGTAACCTACCTTCAGGCTTATTCTGGCTATCCTGAGGCTTGGCACCAGGCGCAAACTGCATCCACCAGCTGTTCGTGTGCATGCGAGGCGCTTCGCCTCTGAACCTCGTCATCACGTGATTCTTGAAGCACTCGCTGCAAAACACGTGACCGTAGAACATCTTCAGGGAAGTGGGGATGGTCCGGCAGATGCCTGCAAAACAAAATAATAAAGTTGCAAATATTGTTGTTGTTGGAAAAGAGTTTTAAGATTAATTATGACTGGCTAGATTGCTAAATGATGCAAAAAAGTTGAAAGCATATGTGTAAAATGGTTTATTTATTATTTATTGCACATTTAAAAAAATAGGTACAATTGGCGGACTTAATGCCTAGAGGCATTCTCTGCCAGTACAATGGTTTTTAGCAAAATTGCAATAAAAATTGGCAGCAAAAGCAGAAAGACATAACAGCGTACAAATTAGGGTAATTCTTATAGTATCGTCAAATTATCTAAAAAAATATATTTAAATCAGATTACCAGTGGTAGCTTTAGCCTCTTCGAATCGTCGTTAGTCTGGCTTCAGCTCCCACTCAACCCCTTGGCTGAACATACAGGTACTACAAAAAGCGGCTGCCTAGCTGTCTAAAACGCAACTTATGAAAGAGCTGGCAATTAAAACTTATCCACTCACAGCACATACTGCAAAGCCTATGGAAGTTCTGCCCGTCGACATCAATTTTGTCGTCTTCTTCAACCGGTAGGAAGCACCGTGCACAAAAACATTTTTTCGGTTGTTCTTGTGATTTATCCATTATTACCTTTTAATTTTGTTAAAATTTATTTATGAAATATGAAAAATTTTCATTAAAAAATTTATGAATCAGCAACTATTTTCCATATCAGTTTTGAATGATTTGAGCGTGAAAGAAAAGAAAAGCGCAGAAGGATAAAAAAGAATTTCAAATTAAGAAAAAAAATGTTTTTAGCTGGACAGTCCTAAATTATTATTTTATTAATAATTTTCGGTTCTGTATTGATTTTAAATAATATTGTAGAATTGTTATCATTTAATAAATAAGTAAAAACAACTGCTTTTTTATGCAAGATCACCGGCAACAGAAATATGGATTGTGTTTCCTTGATGGACATCACTAATGTCAACAGTAATATTTCGATTCACGTTTTTTTTTATTGGCGACACCACTAGTCAAATGCCTATGTGTGTTGGTGAAGTTTGTGTTATCATGTTTTTATCAAAAAAGTGATGTGTAAGGACTCATTTGGAATCAAATCTACGCATTTTCAGTGGTAAAGTAGATTTACTATCTTATCTTAGCAGTTTTGTTTGATAAGACGCGAGTATAAAAGAGTTTGCATAGGTTATGTATGTTGGTATTTGACTTGGGTGTCGAGCCTATGTTTTTACATTTTTATGATAGAAAATGTTGCGTTGCGGATGCACCGGACCCGTTATATGACAAATCACACGCTTATTCTTCTAAACACTTCTTTATAACGCTTGTTCATTTGTTACTTTGTTGTTTAGTTACATTTTAAATTGCTACTAGTCTTGTCATCTCAGATAACTCTTGTAGGTATTAGTAATGACCTAAATGTTTTGTTTTTGACGAATACTGACCTTCAATAGTGCTTAACGTCGTCTGCTATGCTTCGTATTCTTGGGAAAAGTTATTTGTGATCATGTCAACATCTGCAATTAGTAACTTTTGTTTACCCAGTTATTGAGAACTTGAACTTGAATCCAGCATTTAAAAAAATACTTGTATCATATAAGTAACCTCAATGGCTTAATTTTGGAATAATAGTTACAATGGCACCCTACCACGGGCCTTAAACTTGAACAGAATTTCATAGGATAAGCATTGCAGAAATGTCAAACAAGATATTTATGAACCTTATTCCACAGCGTTAAGGTTCTAAATTTTTTTTGGTGACAGTAATGTAATTCCAATCCAGTGAAATTTGGTTCAGGAGTCAGGGGCCATTTATGATGTTCTCTGTTTTGTGAAAAATAAAAATTCATTGTTTGTAAAAGCAAGTATAGATAACTCCAAATTGAAAAGGAATACGGATAGACTTGTATCAAATCTGATTCCAAAATTAGATAAATACAAGAAAAATCGTTCAAACATGTGTATTCTGGTAAATAATAGAATTCCAAATGACATTAAAGATGTTTTTAGTACTAATTCATTCAAGTCGAAGCTTTATTAATGGCTCATGCATTAATAAAAAAATATTTCTTTAAAGATTTAATTGAATTGATCAAATCAACATTATATTATTTTAGCTGTTGTCAATAACTTGATTTCTACAAATCGTCCTTAAGCAAGCAACACATTTTCACCAACTTTACAGGAGACAAAAAAACTGTCTATTTAAAACAAAACGTAGGTTTATACTTAATAAGTATCCTAACTAAGGGATATAAACAAGGATTATAAAAAAAAAATACAATTTACTCTATTTAATTTAAACATTTATTTTATGACTTGAGCTGTGTTATGTTATTCGATTTAGGCGGTGTTGTTTGCAGTTATGTTATAATTTATAATAAAGTTTTTAATAAAAAATACTTTAAAAACAATTAACTTTGTAACATTTTAATCAAAAACCTAAATTTTAAGAATCACATTGTTCAGATCAATTGTTGGTGACACAAACCTTTAGTGTGTAAGTACGCGAACAATTAGTTTTTATATTTTAATTCAGAACAATATAATAGTCTAAAGAAACAAAACAACTACAATGATATTTATTGAAACTTTATCTCAACAACAGCAATAGTTTAAATATGCGCCACACAACACACCTCTTGTAATGGTCTCGAAGTAGGGATTAATATCCCTGTGTTACGAGGTACCACACAAGGAAATCAGCCAGGAGCGTCTCCCAGCACACCCAGACCCGAGTCAATTCAGAAAAGATCGTTTCCTGAATTGACCCGACCGGGAATCGAACCCGGGACACTACGGAAATCGAGGCGAGAAACCGTGCTACAGCACACTACGCCAATCGTGTCGTCAAAAGTTTAAATTTAGTTGCAGACTTTAGTGGTTGCTGTACGGAAGATCGTCATGAAAAGAGTGGCGACTAGACGGTCACACACCTTTTAGGTCCTGCAAATCTTCATACTTCCACTTTGTGATAGGTAATCTAGTTGCAGACTATTTCTGAGGTTGATTTATTCATTTATTGCTGCTAATTGTCCCGGGACCATGTAGTAACGGTTGAATACAGATTCTACTATATGTACATTTGTGACGACTGGTTCACATGCTCTTTTACCGGGCCATATAGATTAGATTAGATCAATCCTGGTCGCAGTGGTCAATCGCTTTGCCGACATCCTAATGCTAAACGAATAACGAATAACGGGCCATATAGATTTGAAAATAAATAGGTAAAAATGTTACAAGTCCAAATTACGAACAGGATCACTCCTAGCTGTCGTTGTTGTAGCGATGTGTTGTCGAAGGTAAATTTCTTTCATTTATAATTTTACTGATACGGAATGGAATTTCATGTGCGTATGGCCTTTCTTTAGGTACTTTTGAGTAACCACAAATTTAAAAATATAGGTCAAATATATAAATATTCTTTGCCTATGGTTAGACGCGCAATAAACAGCTCTATCCAATGGCATTCTGATGTAAAAACCACCAATTTTCGACTTGAGCGTCGTTGTTTGCTAAGGTGAGAAATGGCAAATGGTTATGCATATGTTCGAATTTAGTATTGATAGTAATCATAATTAAAAAAAACAAGGTTTCACAATAACCATGTTTTTTTATGTATGGATAAAACAGGTACCTATTATGAAATTAGACAGAACAAAAGCAAATGTTTGTCACATCTGCTTACTGAAAAAATGAAATAAATGCAGATTTAGATATTTTGAGAAAATGGCATTTGGAACTACATGCTCCTCTAAATCATTGTATTATCACACATAGTGTGTACGTAGTTCGCGAGCCTGTAACGAGCGCTACACGAGCCACTCACAGCGAGCCGACGATTGTCCGTTTTTGCCGCGAATCAAAGGGCGCTAGCAGCTCGCAGCAGTCAGCACGCTAGAACCTCGTTACTGTATCTGTTTGGTTACAGAAATGAGTACGCTCAGTGCAAGCGTTCTAGCGACGCGACGTCCTGACTCGTAAGCGTCCTGAGCTGTATCACGCGTACACAATAGGACCTCGTTACTGTATCACGTAAGATACGGTTACGGTTCGCTAATGAGTACCCGGCTTAAGAGCGGTGTAAAGCATCAAGACAGATATATGTCTCATACGAAAGTTGTAAAATATATATTATGTCTTTATGAATGCAATTGATTTCTTTGTGTTTTAATTGTAAAAGTTACATCAAATTAAATTTGAACCAAGTAGCACACATTTTAATACAGGGTTTGCTTGAAACTAGAAAATATCTAGTATAAAATAAACATTTTTATTAGATTTTTACTGTACAAAACTGGTTTGCGCTAAAGTTTTCACATGTTAGAAAGAAATTTAAAATATGTAAAATATGTATAAATTTAAATACACATATAAGTGTAAAATGTTTTACTATTAAATATATGTCAATCCAAATATCTGTATTTCTTTATTTTGGCCAACTCTGCAACGGTTACACTTAATATTTATTCGATTTTATCAGTAGAAAGTGCATGAAAAATGACATATAACTGTGTTATGACTTGTAACTCTGTGATTTTCGCAGTTAGCAGATGAAATGTATGACTGTCCTGCGGGCCTAAGATGCGCGCCTCACGAGTAGTTTGTCGACAAAATCGAGAAATGGTGAAATTTGATTGGAGTATCTTTTGTCTACTCTTCTCGTAGGGCGGGCATGTTAGCCCCGCTGCCCGCTGGATGAATTTAACCCATAGTTAGCATCTAGATTGAATTATAACTAAGCAATCTGTCAATGGGCTAGACTAGGATGGTCAAACAAATACTTCTTATCAAACTATGATGTGCCAGGTTTTTGGCTCTATTTTTTGTCTGGTCAAAGCACATTGGTGATGGATCTGTCATCAGCACTAAGGGTTAGGGATCGGATTCCCATCTGCGAAATGTGAATATGTCTGTTCTGTCTCGGTATATCAACGGTTGAGAACCATTGCCACCTGTCTAACACAAGAGAAAATTGTGATGTATTGTCAAATCATCAATACCATAAAAAGGTTTTTTTTAATGAAATGTTATATCGTAATAGTATTGGTTCTGAACTGTCAATCTAACTATACCTACTAATATTATAAAGAGGTGAAGTTTTTGTTTGTTTGTAGGTGGTAATCTTCGGAAATACTGATCCGATCATCAAAATTCTTGCACCAACAGAAAGCTACACTATTCAGGAGTGAGATAGGCTATATATTTTTTGTTCAAGGCTATACTGCAAGGCTTGGGCTCAAGCTTTATTGTTCAATGATAAAAATAGTCCACGCGGGCGAAGCCGCTAACGGACAGCTAGTGTCTCATAGTCATAAGCAAACAAAGACTATATAGTTTATGTTTTATGGCCTCGGGTTGGATTTCAACCATTACCGGCCAGTGAGGGCCTATCCTCGGACTAGTCCCATGAATTCAATGAAATACATTTTAGGCTGGTTTTATTTGCTTATTAACTAACACAAAGAGGCTACAGGTAGAGATGCCTATAGTTGGTCAAAGATTTGATTCCCTCCCAGGAGAAATATCAAGTTTCGGAAATTTGTGTATCAATTTATGTCTGTAGTATTTTACTTTGTTTGGGGTCAAAATACTTCAAAAACGTACTTAAATGGTTCTATATTTATAGTAACACCCAGAAACACAACAAACAATATGGTTATAGTCACATGAATATTTGTCCAGGGTACGGATCGAACCCACTGCCTCTGTCCATTGTGCCAACAGACCACCCCTTCCAGCCACTGAGATTTATTTTAGTGGCACCCCCGACCAACCTCTCGGTTATGCAGAAGGGCACACTATTCCTAGCACACCGTGAAGTGTACCAGGGACCATCTGCGGTAGGTCCTGCCGCCACAAAGCACAATGCACAATGCATTACAAATGATGGTACTCAGAGGCGAGTAGCCCGTGGCATAACCCACTCCCATTTATCCAGAATGGTACCGGAGCAGTTATAGTCGCTCAGCACGTGCATCCAAAAGAACGCTAGCGGCTTCAATCCCCGCTGGGGACGTCAGAGAAGCAAACTACCATTTCTCCAAAATGGTGCCGGAGCTGTATAGTACGCTCACATCTCGATGCACTGCCGTACATCTATCTACCCAACAGACCAGTCTAAATAAATACATGCGTATTTGTCCTAATAGAACCAGCATAGAATAATAATTTAATTAATTGTTTTGTTACAGAATGGTTCACCTGAATGTCAAGAAGAGAAAAATGTCCCGCCATGAGAAAGCGAAAAGTGGCTTTGTAAGTAGTTTTAATATTTTGTTTGGTCTAATATTTCTATGTACATATGTGTGCGGTGGCCACATAATTAGGGACATCACACCAGTCGATTTTCATACAAAACAAGTAACTTTGAAGCCTTGATTCTCCGCCAAGGATTGACTGAGCTGTGATCTGATGATAGCTATCTGGGGAGTGAACGGAGGACATAGCCATACACAGTTAACAGATCTGATCAGCATTTTATTCTAAGAGACACAAGGGTCAGAGTTCTCTGTTTTAGGATTTCCATACATTTTACACACCTATTGAAATGCTGATCAGATCTGAAGGTGTGTATGGCCATCTGGATTTCCAGCATGGATGGATATCATCAGCTCACAGCTCAGTCAATCCTTGGCGGAGAATCGAGGCTGGAGGTCCCGGGTTCAATTCCCAGGTCGGACAAAGTGTTTTTTCGGATTTTTCGGAACAAAGCCCGGTTTTGTGATGACCAAGCCGCATTTGGCAAGCGTGGTGATTAAGGCAATACCCATAAATTGTAGCGATGACGTGATTACAATGATGGAGGCCTTTACCAATCAGTGGGACAGTATATTGGCTTATTACCTACTTACAATAAACATAGACTGGGTGTTATTAGTGATATGTGGGTTTGCGTTTACATTACCTAGTTAATTTCTAGTTCACGTTCAGCCACACCGTGACATAAGCTGAAGAAGTACCGTCAGAAAAAGAAATAATCAATTCCTATCATTTACTATTATCTGTCTAAAGGTTGCCTGGAAGATATTACTTTTAGCCTAAAGGCAACCTAAAGTAAAAAAAACATAAACATTTTCTAGTTTGTGGAAAATGTTTTGTTTCTGAACAACTTTTAATTTTACTTGCACGGTAAAAATGACCATTTCGTGATCCAGAGGACCTAGGTCCACAGATAGAAAAGATATTTTAATTTAAAACACAAAACCCTCTCAAACACAAAATTTCAAAGAGAGTAATTTAGAGCTTCGTCTAATGAATATGTCTTTAGTTAAAAGGCCAAAGCTTCTATGAATGAAAACCAGATTTGTTTCGTTTAATCTTCATATATTATTACAACAAAAAAGATAATTTTGAATTAAAAAGTCATTGATTTACAACAAGAAAGTACACCGTTTTAGCGTAGCAATGAGAAATCTTAAAAAACGTATTTGCGTCAAGTTAACATTAATCAAAAAGAGAAGTTCTCGAATTCAAAAGAAGAACTTGCACCAATCTACAATCGACATTGAAAAAGTTTATAACAAAAATTAAACGGTTTTAAACCAAGATTTATCAATTCAAAAGAAGTACTAGCATCAATCTACAATCGACATTGAACAAGTTTATAACAAAAATTAAACGGTTTTACACAAAGATTTAACACATTCTTGGCGTAATCATGTTAATTCTTAGAATACAATCGAGAACCAAGCAGTTTTGCATTAAAAAAAATCACCCAATCACATCAAGATTTAGTACCATATTGGCTTGATTTTACTCATTCTTGGTTTGATTTTATACAAGCTACAATCGAAAGCCATGTCTCTTAAATCAAAACTTTACACGGTTTAACATTAAGGTTTTAGCGCATTCTTGGCTTAATTTCGCTAATTTTTGAATTGATAGTTACAAACTACATTTGAGATTTAAATAATTTAAAACAAGAAATAACAGCTTTAGAGTAAAAAACCGTTATGAAATATTTCTTGTACAACTCGTGGTATTGCCACTTTAAACAATATTTACCATTTAGTGTTTTTTGGCATAATTTTATCCGTTACCGGGTTCGATTCGATCCCGGTAAGGAAGGGCAGATGTTTTTGTGTTGCGTTATGAGTTTTGTCTATGGCCGATAACTTCTCTGACACAAAACTGGTCGTACCAAGACTTTTATAATACTTTACTTAATATAGAAAAACTGTGTGAAAACTAGTCATGCAGTTTAATTATTGAAGACTACAAAAACAGCCTCCTACTGCACGTCGAACGACGAACCATCCAGACGTCTCCTTAAATTCGTATCCAAAAGGTTTCAAACCCTTGATCATCGACGCAAGGTTGCGTTGCGAGTTTACGGTGTTTTACCGGCTACATTTCGGCGAGTGTGCGGATGAACTGCATAATTTGATTCCTCCCTCTACCTTCTTTCATCAGACAACTAGACGTTACGTATTTGCGCCACCGCTAACATGGTGGATATTCCTGTTACCAGGATCAAACGTTTTGCTTCTAATTTCATCATTTGAACGGGTAAGGAGGGAAACTCCTTGCCTGAGTCTGTGTTCTTGGTTGGGTAGAATTTAGGGATCTTCAAGTCACGGGTAAATAGGTATCTTCTAGGCTAGCGTACTACATGATGTAAGGTCGCATCGTCGCTTACCATCAGACGAGATAACGGTCAAGCGCTAGCTTATTTTCTATTAAAATAAAAGAACCGGGTGCTGAATCTCGGTCTTTGGCCTTGTTCCTATAAATAAGTGTGCTGAACCTCCAATTTCAATGCAAAGCGGGCTAAGAATCTCGGCATTTGATCGACTTCTTGCCCTGATGCGATCATTTTTAGGCGTGAAGCGGACAATAATTTGCCGTTATGCTGTGCTCTGAAGCTTGAGTAAGGAACACGTCTGAACAAGAAATTGTCCGGAACTATACAGATCACGCCGTCACACAACCCTAACCCCCAAAACTCTCTCGTTTTGTAGTATCATGTTCCATCAGTGAATGAGGTAGCCAAAAGTCGTGAAGACGCGCTATGTTGACTACAAGAGATTTTTCTCCCTTTTGCTGTCAACATAAATAAGATTGCTCCTTTCTCAAAGGGTTGACAACGCGAATGTGAGTCCTATGGAATACTCGTACTTAGGCTACGGTTGCATTGCATTGCAACTTACCATCAGGCGGGCTGTACACTTGTTTGCCACCAACCCGCGACTTCGTCCGCGTGGACTTAGGTTATCACGCAGTGTTGCCCTCTACCGGGACTCAAACTATCTCCATACCAAATTTCATCGAAATCAGTTCAGCCGTTATTGCATTATAGAGTAACAAACATCCAAGACATCTTTACAAACTAGTCAATCTAAATCCCACCAAAAACATTAATGAAAAGTGAGAGCCAAGTTCAATATCGCGTCCAACGACTACGCCTTCGTTGACAAAAGGATTGAGATCTGTATGGGTGCGAAGTTCTTTGCCCTACAATTTTTAATGCATTTATTACACTTGGGATGTAATTCAAGATCAAGACTTGACTTGGATAGTTTTCACATACAAGTTTTTATTATATTTGTCCAATCATCAACTTATTTTCGTTATGGTAAGTACGCAAGTTAGCGTTTGTACGTCCTGTTATACTGTTAGGTTGATATAATGACTATGTTACTTTTCTACAATTTAGTTGGTGATAACTAGCCAAATCAAATTTTGGTCTGTAATTCAAGACCAAAATTTGATTTGGCTAGTTATCCCAAGTGAAATAAATGCATTAAAAATTGTAGGGCAAAGAACTTGGCACCCATACAGATCTCAGTTCTTTTGTCGGCGAAGTTGACAACGTTGGACGCCATATTGAACTTGGCTCTCATTTTAAATTTATGTATTTGATGGAATATCATTACTTTTTGTATAGAAAATATTATTCATCGTAATGACATTATAAATTATTATATCTCTTTCAAATAAACAATGATTTTTCCAACTCGGTTAATAAATGACGAAGTTCTAAAGGAAACAAACATAAATAATAATAATTTTGTTAGGAACGCGTGAAGGTATAAAGCTGTTAATATCAAATAGTCAAGTCTGTAACTTCTTGGCACGGTAAAAAAATCAAACTTCTAAGTCAACGCAAATCAAAAGATAAGGCTTAAGTTTGTTCCTTGCTTAAAACAACATCGAATGACATAGTTGAAATTTTTCTGTCAAATAGCTTATTCAATTCAAATTCATTTATTTCAAGTAACTTGGAAACTTATTTATTTATTTTTAATCATTATATTTACACAGCATTTCAGTGATTACAATATCAAAAGCGAATACACTGTGAAATCATAAAAATACAGAAACCATAAACAGGTTATTAAGCAAAAACACTGGGCCAACCTGTTATATATCGCCTCACAGAACTTAAGACATTTTCGACAGTATTAATCCAATGTGTTGATATATGGCTCATAGATTAACACGTTGGATTAGATCGATACAGTCATTGTCAGTATTTTTCATAATTAATAAGTTTTTCCAAAAAAAATATTTTTGGGTCACGCTTTTATTGCTAACTGTACTTTTTTTTGTAAAACCTTCATCTACTATTCAAGACAAGATAAATGAGCCCAAACACGATAGGATAATGTTTAGTCGTTGAGGAGTTCCTATGGCCACCTTCCGTCTCCCATCATCAGATCCGCACCACCATGGCACTAGAATATTGTATTGACATCTGACTTACTTAAGCAAAATTTCAGCTCAATTAGTTGAGTATAACTGCTTCAAATTCAGTTGCAAGATTTGACCCGAACATCCATCCATACATACGTTACAGGGCAAGTTATTTAAAAGCTTGTTAAAATGTCTTTATTTTAAAAAAATTAAATAAGTACTTAATACCATAGCATTTTTCTGTCATTGACATCACATTGTACCTACATTTAGCAGTTTTTGCAATTTAAGGCTGGCAACCCTTCATCACGTGACACGATCTGTGCTGCCGATGCCGGTGCGCGGACGCCTCCCTCTTCTCTTTGCTTCGCTTGCGCTCGGTTTGGTCGCCTTAATTGCGTTCGTTGGAGTCGGAGTTTAACCTCCACCTCACACCTCGCACCTTCCTTTTTTTTTCAAATGACATCCGAAAATTCAAATAAATTTTTCCAATCAGTCAAATTTCAAAGGTTTTACGCACATAAATTGTTCTGAAAAGTGGTTTTTAGTGTGTTTACGTGATGGTAAGTGCTATTTCTTTCTAGTTTTGCTATTTGTGAGCAACGTAAGCTATAAGGATTCTAGAAATGTGTCGTGTGTGTACAAGATTTCAATGTTTAGGTTCAGTTACTAGAAATCGGCTTTTCAAGCGTTTTTCGAATTTATTTGCGGCACAATCGTTTTGATTAGCTATAGAAACTTATTAGAAACAATCATCATATCAAACATTCGTATTATTCCACAGTATTATTTCATTTTTGCAAAAAAATATTACGTAATTATCAAGTGGCCGTTATTCAAATGATGACGCAATCAGCCGTTAAAAACGCATGTGATTGTGAGCGTTATGTTGTTCGGGTTATGGTCGGTTATCGCTTGCGCGTTGGCAAAAATCTTTTAGAGTCGATAGTGATGCGGGCTTAGTCGACATATTTGTTTTGACGATATGGGTTTTATATGAAACTTGAATGATGATAATAGGTTGAAAATATTGGGATAAAGATAAAAAGTGTAGTAAATGTAAAGTAGATATAAATAAATGATAAAACATGGTTTATTACGTGTATTTATTTATTTAATCTTCATTGCACGAAATTTAGAATGCCTAGAATTTGTTGTGTTCTTGTGTTACAAAAAGTATCTTTATTTTTTAGATATAAAAAAAATGTCTGTTTGGCGCCTTTCTGGAGACGCTCCGAAAGAGTTTTTGGATGAGCCCTATGGAAGTGACGGGAGTGATAATGAGGAGGAGGCGGACATTGTGGATGACGGTGCTTTAGGCGATAGATGGTTTGAAGGTCATCCATCCGATCTCGAAAAGGTTTGTTTTTAAATTTTATCAATTAATTTAATTAATTATTTTTTTATTCCTGGGACCACTACAACTTCGTTACTTTTTATTCATGTTGTGAGGAAATCCGTGAGGTAATTTAGTGCAAATTTAGGTGTTTGAGATGTGTGCTATTTTTGTTGGTTGGCCTTGATATGAGTATGCTATTTAAATTTATGTAATGTGTTGACTTACCGTGAAAATGGAAAGATAGATGAATTATGATAAATAAACAATCCATCTTGGATTGTTTATTTTGTTTTTTTCGGTGGGCTTTGTTATGATTTGGTGATGAACTAACTAACGAACTTATTTTACAAAGCATTTGTGCAATTCTGATTTTACTGGGCAAATTAATTGTATAGGCATGATTAATGTTTTTATTAATTATTTTATGCTGCCTGCTAAACCTGCATTGTGTTGGCCCTTCGATCTTTTACCAAATTATGACTCATTTTTTAAAATTTTAGGATGCGATCGAGCCAGACCCAGCCGAATTGTTGGAAGAAGAAGCAGGGAAGAAGAACAATGCAGTTATGACATGTTGTTGACTGTACAAATTAACTTCATAAAATGTTGACTGTTCATTTGATTTTTGGAAAGTAAAACAATTTTTCACATAATCATTATCTAAAAAATAAAATATTACTACTAATGTACAATGCATTTATGACATGTTGTTGACTGTACAAATTAACTTCATAAAATTCTGACTGTTTCTTTGATTTTTGGAAAAAAAAACAATTTTTCCACTTATTTTTATTTACCTATTTATCAATATTTTTTGGTTGTATAAATACTTACCTACTTATTATCTAAAAAATTAAATATTCCATGAATTTATTACTTTCATTCATTTCCTAACTACTAATGTAGGTACAAAAGTGAGCCGACATCGATAAGTCGCTGCGTAAGCTACGCGGCGCCGCACTATTGCGTTATCTGTAATGGGGCACGTGGCCACTTGAGGCCGTTATGAAGAGCTCGGGTTACCGACTCACTTTTTGTAAACATTGTCGTCGTAATGGTTTGTTTGTTATGTTTTATTGGTAGTTTGCTTCTTGAAGTTGATGAATGGGAACTTTTTATGACTAAAGCTACTTAGTTATTATATCTCTGCGATAAAATCAATATCATGCCTACTGGAAGTTTTATTGTAATGCAAAATGGTAGAATAGAAAATATTTTACGTTGAGGTTACTGGAAAAGTATTCACTAACAAAAAGTCGTTTGCCAAATTAGGATAGGAGCTATAGTTTTTTTTTATGGCCAGTTACGTAAAAACTGCTGATGCGCAAAAAAAACTGATCACCTGTCAGATTTTTTTATCTTTGGTTATTTTGACATTATTTTTTACTACAGGCCTCGCAGGTTAAAATAGATTTCATTTTAATGCAAACTGCAACTTTTTTTCCATAAAATAGGTAGTTAATAATTCGAAACGAATCACTATGAAAATGAAACAAGAATGTTACTGGAAAACTGGAATGCATCCGGAGAGATTATCCAAAATTTCATTGGTAAGTTCTAAATCAGTTATCTATGTGTTAGCTTTTTAAAGTACACCTAGAAGGATAGTTCCATACAAAAAGGCGCGCCATTTGTGATGCCAAAATAAACTGTCAAAATAACAACTCTACAAGTTTACACATGTTATCACAAGTTTCAGTATTAAGTAATTCTTCTTAATAATTGTGAAGTGAAAGTTATGGTTATGATATTGATATATAATTGAATTGTAGTTGTATTAGTAATAATTATATCTCTATGCATATATTCTAGTGCATCATATAAATTAGATAAAATATTTTATTATTTTCAGCAAACTAATGCCTGAAGACTACAATTTGACTGCGGCAAAAATTGTCACATTGTTCCCATCAGAAAATACCTGCAGCTAATATGTAAAAGCAGTTCCTACATCCAAGTCCTCAACTGGAAAGTACATCCCCGCAAAAGGCAAACTGGTTGATAAAGTACGAAACCTGCTTTATATCTCAGGAGAGGGACATCGCACGACATCACAGTCCTGCACCAGTAAAGACTCACCGGAAGATGATACCTTACAAGGTTTGATATTCATTTAGTATCTCATTGTCATGTTTTAAATAGCTATTTGAATTTAGGATTCCATAAGTCCCTATAAAAACGGTACTCTTATAAGGTCACTTGTATGTCTGTCCTTCTGTCATAGCCAATTTGCTACTGGACCAATGGAGTTGAAAATTGATAAAGGCATTTTTTTTGTTGCCAAATAACTATACCCTAATTAGTAGATTGTCACTAAGACAGGCTGACAGACAGACAGCCAGGCTGACAGACCGACTGACAGACAGGCTGACAGACCGACTGACGACAGGCTGACAGACCGACTGACAGACAGGCTGACAGACCGACTGACGACAGGCTGACAGACCGGCTGACAGACAGGCTGACAGACTGACTGATAGACAGGCCGGTAGACTTTATTTTCCATTTTGTTTTTAAACTACAAATAAATGGACTTGTATTTGTTTGTACAATATAATAATAATTGCAGATATAGCACTGGACGATGACATACTGTGGCTGGAAACACACACTGATCCATGGGATCAAGTCTCAGACAAATGGAATAAAACCCTGCCACAGAGAGTTAAGCTGAACAAAGTCGCCATTGGAACTGTTGACGAGGTGCTCCAGAAATGGCCTATACTCAATCTATAATACTATTTGTATTGTATACTATTAGTATTAGTTTCTGTTTTGTATCAATATCAATATATTGCCTTATCAGCAACTTGCAACTTGTTTTAATGTATATGTTACTTACTCAATTTTCATCTTCTGTTATTCTAAATTACTGGAATGTTTAATTACAGCTACAATGTGTTGATAAAACTGACTTTCTTAGGCTTAACAGATTTCGCTAACTGCAAATAAGGTTTGCTGCTTTTGTTAACCGACTTCAAAAAAAGGAGGAGGTTCTATGTTTGGTTGTATTTTTTTTTAATTGTGGCAGTTATATAATTAAAATTACAGTAACATAAATCCAATACCACCAACAATATATTGCTTATTAATAGCAGTCACCACACTCGCAGACAAACGATATTATTTTTGATTAGTTTATCACTAATTAAAATGTATATCGCCTTAGCTACATCTGGTAAACATAAAACAGTAGGTTTTATCAATACGACATTTCTCTAACTTTTTCAGAATTGCAGGAAGATGTTAGAACCTTTCGCTTGTATAGAAATGCAATATTATTAAATCGAAGCATTTTTGTATCATACATAATGTGAAATGCATTCTTTTTTCATCTAATATTAATGATTACTTGTAATTATTAGTATTAAGTAATTACAAGTAATCATTAATATTAGATGAAAAAAGAATGCATTTCTCAATAAGATATGTACAAAAATGCTTCGATTTAATAATATTGCATTTCTACACAAGTAAACAAGAATATTACATGAAGAGATTTCATTGCTTGCATTAAATTTTGAAGAATCTATAACCAAGAGATTCATGACTTCTATTTCAAAACCGATTGAGTATTATTTCCAGATATAACCATTTTACAATTAAATATACTCTATCTCCACCTAAGAGATTCAATAACTTGTCTGAAGACTTCACGAATTTGATTAAATAGAAATTATTTTACCCCAAGAACGATACGATTTTACTTGAAGAATCTATAACGCTCTAATCTAGAAATTTCATTCTTAATTTGACAATTTTCCTTAATTGCATCCAAGACAGATAAATTCTTCTTTTAAGAATTTCAGGAATTTGATTAAAATAATATTGTTTCACCTGAAGCAACATAAAATTCCCCTCGAAGAATCTATAACTCTTAATTTAGAAATTTCATTCTTAATTTGATCATTTTCCTCAATTGCAACCAAGACAGAAACTTCTTTTTAAGAATTGGTCGATCTGCTTCTAAATAAGGAATATCATGGAACAAAACGGTCACGCTCTTGGAATAAATGATTAGTTTTTAAAAAAATATAATGTTGCATTAGTTACGTGGAGATATTAAATGCTTGGCGTAAGTAATTAAATGAGAAACATTTTGTGTTTCATGTCAAGTAATTAAAATCTTCCTGATATAGGAAACTGGATATCTCTTGACTTAAATAGGTTTCTTTGATTGAAGATATATTTTCTATCCGTGTCCAATGCCTAGATCGGGGTTTGGTGGTTTTCGAAATAGAGCCTAAATCGCCGACCCACCCGTGACTCGATTTTGCACTTTACACAGATACTTAGATACTTACTTCACTGTATAAATTCCACTTAGTTCCCGCCAGATTTCCCAAAAAATTTAAAAAAATCCTAAGTTGATCGCCTCGATGTTACTTAGGAAATAATTTTTAAAATTGCCTACATTTTTATAATAGATAGTCTCGTTGCTTTGCCGACCGTATGTGTATTCGTGGCGTTTGTGTACACAGACCGTGATAATGACATTATCTTTACGATTTTTCAGTTTTCAGTCGGCCTTTACTCCAGTTTGTCGCATTGAAAAATTCTTATCGCAGTTTAAGGTGTTTTTAAAGTGAATTTGTGTTGGAAAATGTGGTAGAAATAAGTGTATTAACTGTGAGAGAGTGTTTTTCATCAGATTTTTTTTATTCAATGTTTTTTAAACCTGAAAATCAGTTTTATCGATGCTTCGTTTCACCGCAAATTCTTCAGTGTTTATTCAAAGCAAACCGTATCAGTCAGTGTAGTTGTAATAGCGCGTCGTGACGTAGGGTTGCATATTCGTTCCCTCTCAAAGCACTTTATTTGGTGTTCATTATAAAATTTGCCTGTAACTCTCCAGTAATGGAAAACTTTGAAAGACTAGCTATCTTCCACCCTGGATTCAAATACACGTGTTCCATTCACCATGATGTCAAAATCAAATACTCTCTTACTCCTATATACCTCACTTCTACATAGTATAAAACAAAGTACCTACTCTTTCCGCCTTCTGTACGCCTAGATCTTTCAAACTACACAACCGATTGTCATCAAAAGACAATTATTCAAGAGAAAGGTTCATACATACATACATACCATCAAGCCTTTTTTCCAACGGGGTAGGCAGAGACCACATCTTTCCACTTGCTACGGTCCTGACACACCTTTTGCGCTTCTTCCACTCTCATTAATCCTTTCATACATGCTCGTCGATTATGGGTACTCCTGACCTGACCTTTTCTGAGCACGTCTTGGACTTGTCCTAAGTACGTCCATCTAGGCCTTCACGTTTTTATTATGTTTAATAAATGCATATTTTAGTAGAGCCATTGTAAAAGGAGATACTATGGTAGAGCCAAGCCTGACATGAAATAAAGGATTTACATTGCACCCGTTCAAGACCGTCCTAACCTTGGGGCCCTGCATATTATGCCTTTCTATTCTTAGATAACAATATATAAGTTCCTAAAATATTGAAAAGAAACTGATTTTAGGGTCCCTCAGAATAGTGCGGCCCTGAGCACGTGCCCAAAGTTCCAAAGGGGAAAGAGGGCAGCTCCCGTGTGAAATCTGGGCGAGTTGCAAATTGTGAGCGTATGGTATTAATATTAAAAACAAATGAAAATAGTAAATGCTACATTAGGCTAAATCTTTCTACCACTTTGTTATCTAGCATTGTATTGTGGTGAGTCAATCCAACGGCTTTAGTATTTATTGCAATCAATACATAGGCGAAGTTTTTTGACCTAAGTTGCAAAATAATAGAGCGAATTCATGTTTAGAAGTCATCTTCCATGCCTGCGAATAATATGAACTGACGGCGCCAACCGAAGTCCGGTGGTTTTGTTAAAAAAATCGCTTCTGTGGGCGTTAAAAAACAATCTTGCTCTACCCTGTGTTACCCTGTTCAGGGACCGTCTTTCTGAAAAATTCCTCTAGGTTGACTGTGTGTCGTGTACCGCCTCTTACGTCGAGAACATTAGTATACACGGAACGATAGAGCTTCACAAAAGTAGTTGTGACAGGTACACTATTAGACGCCGCCAGGGTGACGATGTCTAATCCCAGCAGTCAGGGGAGTAGAATACTGCCGAGGTATAACTACCTACCGAGGAAACCCTCCACGTGCGTTTCACGATCTAAATAGGGGATCGTGAAACGCACGTGGAGGGTTTCGCGACCTCAAGGGTCTTCGGTTTACGATCCCAAGGAAGACGGTAACGCGTGTCTTCGTACACAGTGGTCTGGCTATCGTGCACTAGAGTTGAGCTTGCTCCACCCGAAGCAGGCTGCTAGGCGGCCTTGAGCGCAGTATTGGCCCGAGTTGTCCCGTTTTGGGGTTGCCGGGTCCCTTCCATTCTGCGCCGAAAACAACCGCCTTCAGGTTTTAATGAGTAGGGGTCGTCTCGTTTTCGCAGGAGGTCTGAGTCCCACATATCCCAGGTGTCCCGAACCCAGGGCCCTGCCTAAAAGTTTGCCTTTCCGGACACAAAAAAGATGCACTAATAAACGTGACGAGGGTCATACGGGCTTGTTTATGATACGAGTAGAGTCTCAGTAGAGTCTACTGTAATCTGTGTCGCAGTAGGAGAGATTCTCAGTTGAGTCTACTGTAATCTGTGTCGCAGTAGGAGAGAGTTTCAGTTGAGTCTACTGTAATCTGTGTCGCAGTAGGAGAGAGTCTCAGTGGAGTCTACTGTAATCTGTGTCCCAGTAGGAGATAGTCTCAGTGGAGTCTACTGTAATCTGTGTCGTAGCAGGAGAGTCTCAGTTGAATCTACTGTAATCTGTGTCGCAGAAGGAGAGTCTCAGTTGAGTCTACTGTGATCTGCGCCTGTATTGCTAATTTTGTCCGTCCGCGATGAGGCCACAAATTACGCATGCGCCTCTGACAGATAGTCCTCTTGAAACAAACTCGTCATTTTGATTACGCACACAGCCACAGTGAATTTACACGCGATTGAGGTAAGCCAGGCCAGTGAGCTTTAGTGAGTCGACCAGTCGCACTGTCGCGAGTGTTTTTGTTTTTGTCGAACTTGGTGCAATTCTCACATGTTGAATTTTGTTTTTGGCCGGTTCTGTCAAGTAATTATAACCTACCTACTTCATTTTAAAAATTCAGAGCGAATATACTCGTAGTAGTAACCCTGGGCGGTCACACAAGTATAGGAGAACGGCGCGAGCGGTGCTTCTGTAAACTCTTTATTTTGTGACGAGGCCGCCAGTGCTCACGCGCACGTGTAGTAGTGCCACCTGTCACAGCGCCGTTGTTGAAGCTTTGTTGTACCTGTTCCGTTTATTTACTCATATGCTACACACGTACTTGATAGTATTTCTGAAGAGATGTTTGAATTGCACGACCTTGCTGATAAGAAAACCTTGTTAAAACAAGGCGAGTGTGTTGTGTATAGTATTGTATATTATTCACAATACTGGTAGTCACATGTTATTTGGTACTTACGACGTGTAATACCAGAACCGTTTAGAGCAGTGGTGCCGGTTGAGACGCAAAAGGTCTTATGGAGCATTATATTAGGAATTTATAAAAAGAACTGTTACGTCAATACGCAACGGATATGTTTAACAATGTTGCCATTATACAACTGTTTTGCTTTTAATTGTTTCTCTTTCTATTCAATTTCACTTTCAATTAACGACTTAATCATACGGTTTGTTTCCAGTGAAGGTGTTTAGCGCAGTGTCGTTATTATGACGTCATGGTATTGTTAGATACTTTTTTTTAATGCTGCAATGATGAGCGAGTAGTAACTTCAACATTAATGAATTATTAAGATTTTCCAAACTAGGTTAACTTTACAACCTGAAATAGAAAGTATTTCATTTAGTAAAAAAAAATATCACTGTAAGCGATAGAAGTGGACTGTATTTTGATAAACTAAATATATACGATACAAACCAAAATAACGCGACAATAGTGGGAAGAGAAAATCGTGTGGATAAAACACTCACCTTAGGCAAATTGCGCTCTAGTAGAACCATCGTGTGGATAAAACACTTACCTTAGGCAAATTGTGCTCTTGTAGAACCTCGTTGTTCGGCCGTTGGGTTGGGGCTTCTATAACTTTCGGGAACTCGAACTCACCTCCAGAGACAGTTACCTCTCGCCAAGTACCTATAGCGGGTGTGATAAAGCAGTGCTTCCTCCAACTGATTTCTCTCTCCTTTGCAATAATAACACACGCGAACGACAACGACAAGGGGTTGTGTGCTAAATTACTATTTAGTAAAACGATAAAATACGAAAAGTGTGCTTGTGCACCGACAATGACAACCATCAACGAAAAACGATACTAATTTAAATGGCGCGTCGTTACAGCTTTGTATGGGCTTATATGCCATATTTGAATTGACCGGGGTTGCCAGGCAAAAGACGATCTATGGTTGCAGGCCCTAAGTTTTCATAAACCAAATTACATAAAATCTACCCTACTTAAAAAAGGACATACCTTCCTAAAGTCCTAATCTATTTTTATAATCTATACTAGAAATCATCAAAATCGATTCAGCACTTCTGGCGTGAAAACGGCACAAATAGACAGAGTTAATTTCGCATTTAAATGTTAGTATGTATTGATTAACTAACAACGACGTCACTAATCATAGTATACGGCGCATAATGCACTGATCACACTAGTGCACATAGTAATAGCAAAGCATTTCTTTGTCATGAACTATGCATCATCCGAAGAAATTAAACCAGCAATATATAAATATTCAGCTTAACCACAAATTAGACATGCGCGGCGCTCTGACAGATAGCCCGCTTAGAACAACACGCCATTTTTGACGCACGCGCACAGAGACATGAGTTTACAAGCGAAGTCAGTGAGCTTCGGTGAGTCGGAAAGTCGCACTGTCGCGAGTGTTTTTGTTTTTGTCGAACTTGGTGCAATTTTTCACATGATGAATGTTGTTTTTGGCCGGTTCTGTCAAGTAGGTATAACTTACTTACTTCATTTTAAAAATTCAGAGCGAATATAGTAGTAACCCTAGGCGGTTCACGCAAGTTTTGGAAAAAGGTGCGAGCGGTCCTTCTGTAAACTCTCTATTTTGCGGCTTAAATATACCTCTTTTTGAATAAACCTATCTAATAAAGTCTTGAAGAGTTGTAAAGCATAGTAATTATACAAATTATTGGCCTATACGTGTACTCTATCTCACTGCTGGCAAAGCTTTCGTCATGGAAAATAAGTCATCGCTACATGTTGAGTTGTGGTGGCCTTTCAGAAAGACGGTCCCTGAATACGGTGAACAGGGTTTAGCAAGATTGTATTCTAACGCCCACAGGAGCGAATTTAAAACAAAGCAACCGAGCTTCGGTTGGCGCCGCTTTCGCTTTCAGTTTTGAAAATCATCACCATCTTTCGCAGGCGTGGAAGATGGGCTTTCCCAAAAATCTGAATACATTCAGGATCACTCGGCCACGGTGGTCATAATCCTTTTCTTAAAATTGATAAGTATTTAAAAGTAGATTGTTACACAAGGTGAGAAAGTTACCTTTTCAATGCACGAGATGATAGTTCGAGGGCATTGAAAAGGTCTTTCTTCCGAGGTAAACACTCTGCTTTTCATTACAAATATAAGGAAAGTAAATAACAATCAGATACATAAGTTCAACCAACAAAATTTTATTTGAAACATTACCTACAACAAAGTTGATGATATTTCTATTTGAAGTTTATATTAAAATTAGAGCAATTGTTAAACGAGAGAGAGAGAGGTTACTTCCTGGGATGTTGATAGTTGATATTTTTTGTGAAACTTGAGCATCTTGAGTAAATGTTGGTGATAGAACAATCTCTTCATCCGGGCAATCTTTTGAAGTACTTGGTAGGTAATTTATTGTTTCAGTGAACTGATTTGAACGGTTTGCCTTGTTATTGACCGATTCCTCGATGTAGCCTTCAGCTACTGTACTAGATTTCCATCCACCAGCTGTGGCTGAATATAATACATCGACTTGCCGCAAAAGGAATGTCAAAATAGAAGGTGACATTTAACAGTTATTTACTATCAGCCCTAGGGCTGAAAGTGAAGCTTTCAACCCTATGCTCAGGCAACTTCAAGCGTACTTTCCGTGTATGAGTAATGGAAAAGTACTTAGGCCTTAAAAAAACGTCTTAAAGGCGCTTGCTTTATAACATTGATTAACCAACGTTGGCTTACAACGTAATGTACACTAGACAAATCCACCAGGTCTATTACCGGCCTCGATAGCTCAGTTGGAAGAGCAGCCACCCGGGGACTGTGGAAGGTCGCGGGTTCCAATCCCGCTTGAGTGCCTAGGATCAGGTCGAATTTTTCTAGTTTATATCATTGTGTAGAAATTACTTTGGCCACCAATTTGGCCCTAAATTCGCCAGGCCCTGGTCGGAGCGGCAGCGTTGTTTTTAGATGGCGGGAATTATACAGATTATTGACGTTCTAGAACACTGGTCTTAGATTAAAATTTCTAGTGTGTGTGTGGCTTTAGGTATAGGACGAATGTTTGCTAAACATTCTGACTATTACGTTATCCTAAATAGTATTTGTAAACAATTCTACGTTCAACGTTAAGACATAATTTCAGTCAGTTTTGCTTTAGTGTCGTGTGTTGTAAGACTTGATCAAAAAGGAGTTTAAATGCAAGATAAGCTGTAATTTTTAACTTTTAGTTAAAACATCAGCGTTTTCAATTTACTGAAAAGAAACACACCGCTTGAAAAGTTGTTAATACTTTGTAAAAAGAAGCCCTTAATATGCTTTTGGGTTTTTCTACAAAGATCTTGCACCCGGTTCAGCGTTGAGGGGTTAAATTTTCAAAAACTCCACTTTAGTGAATCATAAAAGGAAGTTTTACTTTACTTAGTTTTAAGTGAGCACTGTTTTAATATGTCAGGGTAGGGTTTTTTATGTTTTTTTTTCTTAAAATGGGTTTGCATTTGGCCTCAGTTTCGCCTGGTGGTAAGCGATGACAAGGCCGATAATGGTACACGCTTACCCAGAAAATGCCTATTCACTCTGCCCTTGAAGATACTAAGGTTGTAAGTATCCGGAAACGCAGACGCAGGGAGAGCGTTCCACTCCCTAGCGGTGCCTACCAGAAAAGACGCAGCAAACCGTTGGGTACGAATTGTTGGAAAGTCAACCACATGGGCCTCCTTATGAAACCCTTTCGGCGTCTAGTGGTCCGGTGGTAGAAAGTAGAAGGTGGTATCGGGTTGTATAGTTCCTGCGCACACTCTCCAAAATACACCTTATAAAAACCCATAGACAGGCGACTTTACGCCGATGCTCCAAACTCTCAAGTTTGGTTCCAACGAGCGCATCGTCACCTATGAGTCTCCTAGCCCTTGGGTCCACGGAGTTCATTGCATCCAACTGGTACATGGCAGAGCCATCCCACAGGTGGCAGCAGTACTCCATGCACGACCGAACTTGTTTTGAATTTAAATTAAATTAATCAAACATTCGAAAAAAATGCGAAAATTTTCTCATATCTCACCAGAACCTTATACCTTCCTCTTTTATATATGTATTTCGATTATTTTTTATGCCCAATTACGAAAATAAATAATCTAAAAATATACTCGTTCAATGACTTGTTCAAAGATACTTTTATCTCACTGCTATCATTATGTTATCTCTAGATTCCAATGCATTGTACAGCGGACTGTCCCATTTGTGATATCGACTTTTGAAATCTAATACGTACGAGTATATCTTGTATTTGATTTGTAAATAAAGAAAGTCCGTGTTTGTCATAGTTTTCAATGTATTTATTTTGTCCAAAAAGTGTTTAGTGAAGAAAGTGATTCTCCTGGACTATTACCGGCCAGTGCTTGTCGCTTTTGATCCCAAACATACGAGTAAAATAGATTACTCTCTCTCTACGAGTGACGCCCTAAGCCTAGTATGTACCTACACTTTGGGGGCGCACTTTACCAACAATATGTTAAACAAAACATTTATTGAGGATAGCTCTAATACATCAGCTAATTATAGGTATACATAACTATACCAGAAACCGTGATAATGAATGAGTGAAAACCAGGTAACGTTACACATATTTAGAAAAATTGTACCCAGTGTTAAAGTTACTCTTTGAAATATTGTGTTTAGTATAGTAGGTAATTGTTTTGTGTATCTTGTGAAAAAGTGCCTGGTAATGAATTCTGCATGCTATGTGATTATTTTTTAAACAATAACTGTATATCTATAGCATGTCTGGGTATATTCAAAACTTATAATCTTGTATTTCTCAGGAAATGAATTTTAATGTTCTTATGAGAAATAAATGTCTTAAACCTAAAAAACCTAACGTTACCTAAATAAAGTTCGACAGCTTTGAGTTTAAAACTAAAAGGTATTTAACACTGTGTCTTCATATTATCATACCAAGAAATGTAGGTTTCTGAGTGTCAAATACAAAAATTGAGAGTATGTTAGGTATTAATCACATGAATCGATTCCTTTTAGGGCAAAACATGCGTTAAACTGGGAGGAAAAGAAACATAAAACTGTGAGAATCTGAGCACAAAATACTTAAAACTAAGTTTCCACAAGAATATACATAAAAACTATTACGTTACAGTGCAAAATTAATAAAAACTGAATTTCCTAGTGTACACGCTAACTCTAAATATTTATTTATCTAGTCAAATCACTCATAAAAACTGTGAGTTTCTGAGTGAAATATACTAACAGACTGTGAGATTCTAAGTGAAACATACATTCGCTCTGTGAGTTTCTGAGTGAAGTGGAATGTAACAGTCAGTGAGTGATCGTGAACATGAGTGAGCCACCTCCGGCTAATCTGTATAACAGCTACAGTCTACCTCGGTTGAGGCGGAAGGAGACATGGAGGAGGAAGAAGGTGAGTTCATATTCCTCAATACAACTTACTCCTAAGGTGTTTCTATGGAAATATTAGAAAAAACTGTCATGTCAAGTTGTGATAGTGAAGCAAGGCATAGCGCAGATAATTGATAGCTGTTGGAGCAGAAATGTTCTAGGATTTCGTAGGATCCCGTGATCAAATCTGAGCAGAACGAATACTTTTTGTGTGGGATTAAAACCGTGAAAAACACAGTCTTCACGAAACAAAAGTGGTAAGCCCGGAACCCGAAGTGTCTTCTTCTGGGTGATCTGTTTACCAGAACGGCAGCAGTGAACAGTCAACTTGCTGCTGACTATTCAATTTGGAATGTAGTCCTGCGCTTTTGTAATATACACACGGTATATTATTTGACGACACGGTTGGCGAAGTGTGCTGTAGCACGGTTTCTGGCCTTGACTTGAAATTGACTCTGGTCTGGGTGGGCTGGGTGAGAGATGCCCCTTGCTTATTACCCTGTCTAGTACCTTGTAACACAAGGATGTTTATCCTTATTTCGAGACCTTGACAAGTGGTGTGTTGTCCGGCGCATATTTATTCATTTTGTCGTAGGATAATGGAAAGAGCCGGATTTTTGCGGCCATCCTAGAGCGATCGAGAAACGTCGGATAATAGGAATCTGTCATTTATTACCGGTTTTATCCTGGTTATTTTCAGGATGATAGCGATAAATAAAATAATAATTACTTAACATGCTTATCGTTTGAAGGTTAAGTGAGCATCTGTTTTTTTTTTACTGCGTCTGCCAACATAGTGTATGTTGGCAGACGCAGTAAAAAAAGTGTATGTTGCCAACATAGTGTACGCAGCCGGTTTTTTATGCATACACGATGCACTAAAATTCTGCTAACGTCAATCATGTAACGCCTTGCATACTTTTAGCTTGCATCATCAGTGAGGAGCAAGATTACGTGTTACGGAGGAAAATAGCAATGTTAGGTGGCGATGTAACTGATTAATTAAATGGAGTTTGAGTGGAAAATGTTGAGTAGTTCTAAGCTTCGCTTCGGTTGAAAATAGGCAGACTGAGTCAGTCGATTTTTAATTATAGGAGTAATATTTGCTACCTGAATTCCCTGATCAAGTGTTTCCAACGCATTACAAAAAAAATGCAGAACCTATAGCTGTGTTGTAAACGATTGGCGTAGTGTGCTGTTGCACGGTTTCTCGCCTCGACTTCCGTAGTGTCCCGGGTTCGATTCCCAGTCGGGCCAATTCAGGAAAACGATCTTTTCTGAATTGACTCGGGTCTGGGTGTGCTAGGAGACGCCCCTAGCCTATTTCCTTGTGTGGTACCTCGTAACACAGGGATATAATAATACCTGCTTCGAGACCATTACAAGAGGTGTGTTGTCTGGCAAAAAAAAAAAAAAAACAATTTGAGTACATCCAGAGTTCCACAGCCATTAATTCTGCATTTTATTATCTTAATAATACGATTAGAAGACAGCAGGGATTGATAAAGCTTTTTAAGAGATGAATAAAAAAGAGCGACAATGAATACGTTGCCTTTGAAATCAACTACTAATTAAATTAAAAAGATGTGCTGTATTCAATATCCCGATAAAGTCAGAGTCAAAAATATACTTAGATAGTCCTTACGTATGAGCTGGTATGATGAAGGTTTCTGTTGGCGCAGAGACCCTTGAAGACCCGAGTACCTTGTCTCGGTCTCCTATCTTGGCCTTTGAGAATGTCTAAACAATTGATAAATACTAAAAAGTTTTAGTATCAATCGTTTCATCAATCTGTGCTACGTGTCACGCGTACAAATCGTCTCGTTGTGTAATATTGTAAGGTCAGTCTGCCAAACCTAATAACATTACCATGGTGACCTTCGATGTGCGGGGTCAAATTTGAGGAAAGTCTTATGGCTATACCAATTCTCAGACTGTAGACAGGAATACATTTATTTTAGTAAGGTTGCAGAATATTTTTGATTGTTAGTGAGGAATATATCTCTTTCGTCAGGTTTTGACCTTTTGCCCTACAGAAAATAAAAAATGATAATGTCCATTTTATACCACTAGCATTTATATTTGAAGGTTAATCTGATAATCACTTATTTGGCCCAACGTCTAAACTTTAACTATCGTTCTACATACTCAACCATTATTGGGTGGATAATGTAAATACTGTTAGTGTCTATTTTTATTTCATCTATAAAAATAACCTCCTCTATGAATTATTTAAAATTATTACTCAAAGTTGGCACTGTATCTAGAAAAATAAACGTGTGACTCCACCCACTGGTGATTCGTAAACAAACAGTGACACTGACCTGGTCTGATGTCACAATGATCTCATCTTGCATCGAATCTGAGATTTTAATATTACATAGAAGCATTTCTAGTTGGTTACCCATCGAAGTACAAACGCACGAGATACAGCTAAATATCTGGCATGAGGGATATCTTGAGGGCTCGCTCCTACCTCTGTCTGAGGAACTACCTTCTGGACGCCTACCTTGGCAGACATGGAAATGTTTAAATAGACTCCGGACTCAAGTAGGCCATAGTTAAAAATAAAAAAATAATAATAAATATCCCTGGACATTATTCCACACAGCGCCATCTAGCCCCAAAGTAAGCTAATTAAAGCTTGTGTTATGGGATACTAGACAACGGATAAACATACTTAAATACATTTTCTTTTGTAAATACATACTTATTATACATAGGAGACACCCAGACCAGTACAAACAGACATGTTCATGCACACAAATGTTTGTACTGTGCGGGGATCGAACCCGCGACCTCTGGTGTAGTAGCCAACTTCTTAACCATTACACCAAGTCGGTCGTCAAGTTAGGAGAACATAAGCTGGTTCATGATGCAGGAAGGAAAAGGCAAAATGTGGCACGATGTGGCGTTCTGTTGGGAACAACACCCTTGGGACAGACTTAGAAGTGGACTTCTGGGGGCTTCTGATGATTGATTGTTGGCTCCTAAAAGCTCCAAAATACACATTACTTCATGATTATCTGCTGATTATGAGGAGAACTGGAAAGTACCTTTAATATTTATGTTAGGTCGGGATTCAATACAAAAAAAACTTTTCCTCGGAACTAGGGCAATGTGTGTGATGTTGTTTCAATTTATTTATATAGTTGATTCTTGAGGTGGAATTTAGACCAAACGAGTGAATGCTCATTCTATCCCCACTACATCGAATTCTCTTTGTGTAAACAGAGACAGGGCATTCTTCCGTTTTTTAAAAAAATATATATTGCCCGTCAAGATGACCTCACTCCACCTGATGGAAAGCGGTCGTGAGGTCCAGATGAGGTTGACAAGCCCAGTCATTCAAACGAATGAGGGTGGAATAAGCTGGAAGAAATCGTCAGAGCATTCCCCATTGTAGAAGCGATAGAGAACACTTAGCCTGGCAATGTCTCTACGCAATTGGAGAGGCATTGCAATTTAGTAAATCGTTGTTCTATCTTTGTTCGTGGATATCCTAGAGCTCGAGCTAGGATGCTAGTTATTGATTCCTCGTTTCTGTTCTTTAGAATTGTTTAGGTGTAAATGAAAAATTAATTATCATTTACACTAAAAGGTTTAAATTTACCTTTAGAGAAAGGAATTTGCATCCAGAATTACAGTTCAGTTGTTTGTACATTAATTCATTATGCCCTATTGACTTGTGGTTGACCACAGACAGACTCATTTAAAAGGATACAGAAGCGCGTTTTCCCATACAAACGTAATTCCCTGTTTCCTCCCTGGATATTGGTAGTAGATTCATATTTTTTCCTTAAAATCAATGGCCACTAGTAGCGTGTCCCTATGTTTTCCTTTTTTCACTAAACTAATTAGCAAGAGATGACCCTTGGAAAATCTTAAAAATTGGTGGTATTTTCCACTGTGTTTAAATATCCAGAAAATTAATTTGACTAAATTATATAAAGAAAGGAAAACATAGGAACAAGGCCAAAGCCTTTTTCTAATTTTTACCAAAAAAATAATCCAATTAGTCAAGTTTTCGAGAATGGGTCAGGGCCATTACCATCTCTTATAGCCAGTCAAGTTAATTTTCTAAACTGAGCTTAGCGAGCGATTTCCTAATATGATCTTTCATTTTCAGCCATTCAGCGGTTACCTGTCAATAATGCATCCTCTAGGCCAGATATTTACTGACGAAATTGCTCGCTGCCCTCGGATTAGGAAATTAACTTGACTGGCTATAAGAGATGGTATATGGCCCCAGACTACGAAGCGTCGATTTTGTGCACTTTTAATAGGTAATTTCGGTCAGAGTTCCAGTTTTCTCGAGGTTAGCAACAGACAGCAATAGATTTTAGAAATAACTATTTTTAAATTTTCTCTCCCGTGCCACAAAATAAAGAGTTTACAGAAGGACCGCTCGCACCTTTTTCCAAAACTTGCGTGAACCGCTGAGGGTTACTACTATATTCGCTCTGAATTTTTAAAATGAAGTAAGTTATACCTACTTGACAGAACCGGCCAAAAACAAAATTCATCATGTGAAAAGTTGCACCAGGTTCGACAAAAACAAAAACACTCGCGACTTTCCGACTCACCGAAGCTCACTGACTTCGCTTGTAAACTCATGTCTCTGTGCGCGTGCGTCAAAAATGGCGTGTTGTTCTAAGCGGACTATCTGTCAGAGCGCCGCGCATGTCTAATTTGTGCCCGTGCTGTGTCCTCTTACGAGATGATGATTAGCGGCTCAAGGGCCATTTGCGCCGAGAGGCCAGCCCGTGTTTCTGATCGTGACGGTTATCAGCGTTTCGGCAAGCGTGGTTGGGTAGTGACTTGATTTCAGTTATGAATGCCCAGCAGTGGGACAGCAAGCTGGTTCATCGAGCTTTTTTTTTATAATGCCCGACATGATGACCTCCCTCCACCTGATGGAGAGTGGACGTGAGGTCCAGATATGAGGCTCACAAGCCCAGCCATTCAAACGAATCACTGGGCTGGCCATCCTTACCTTGAAGGCCTGCAGAAATGCCTTTTCACACCACATGCCACTTACGAGATGCACTGAACGACACTCGTAACCTGTATCGAGTTGCGCCCATAATGATGTAATCGCTATTTAATTCCGGTTGCTCACGCGCCTAACACCGCAAGTCAAGGACGCCATTTGTAAATGCTTTAAACGGGCCTTGCTTTATGGTATTTTCCTTTTTAGGTTCTACTTTTCTTAGTAAATTGTAGACCTGCCGCTATAAGATGAGCTCTTCCACAATACCTACTCGAATGGAATGAATGGAACAGTAGTATAGGGCGATTCTGTAAAACCCAAACCCGAAATCACTCAGATGATCGAAGACACTTTTATTTACTTAGGTATTTATTTATTTATTGCATAAACATTAGAGTTACAAATATGTACTTAACAATGCTTACAACTAACATGCACCTTGATAGGTACAACGGCAAAATATTAGAGAGATTGGAGAGAGAGAGGTATCCTCAACGAATTTATATCTAGTAAGTATAACATATGTACGTATTTATAGATGTATGTGAATATATTGGTGTAGGCATCTTAAACTCAAACTCAAACTCAAATAACTTTATTCAAATAGACTGTATCAGTACTTTCAAATCGTCAAATTTACAGCAAAATATACTAAATAACAGACATAAATACCATAATAATATGGATATGTAAATAAACAGTATACAGACATAATGCGACTCTACCACCGCGTCGGAGTTGTTTCTTGCTGAGAGGACCCGGCGAGAAACTCAGCAGTTACTCTTTTAAACTTGTTTTGGGTTTACAACAGGCGTTAGTAAAGTACAAGCAGTGTGTCATTTTGATACAAATAAACCCAAAAGAATATAAAACAAAGAGAAAAAACCAACCATAAAAGAATATAATAACAAGAATTCATTTAAACAATTCAAAAACAAAAATTGTTAGTCAGTACATACAAACTAGGTACCTATTAACTCTTACAATAAAACATCTGTTACAATAGAGCTATTTAATCCCGCATCGAGCAGATCGCTTGACAAAACAAGATGGCTCCCGAGACTCGGGATCAAATTCAAATTACCAAATCAAATTTTGACGACCGACTTGGTGTAATGGTTAAGAAGTTGGCTACTACACCAGAGGTCGCGGGTTCGATTCCCGCACAGTACAAACATTTGTGTGCATGAACATGTCTGTTTGTACTGGTCTGGGTGTCTCCTATGTATAATAAGTATGTATTTACGAAAGAAAATGTATTTAAGTATGTTTATCCGTTGTCTAGTATCCCATAACACAAGCTTTAATTAGCTTACTTTGGGGCTAGATGGCGCTGTGTGGAATAATGTCCAGGGATATTTATTATTATTTATTATTTATTATGTAATGTAAAACATGTACTTAGGGGTTTTTAGTTTGTTACGATTTTTGAATATGTAACTCTCATTTTCATTTCCATTTGTACACGTTTGTCTATCCATAACAATTTTAAATGAGTTTTTCCTGTCGCCATGGTCTGCTGGAAGAAATCTCTTTCTAGAGATAAGCTAACCTGTACTTTTGTACTCCTTATTGTTTTCTCTGTAATTTGTCTCTTTGTGTAAGAAATAATAAATAAATAAATTCCTCGCAACGCATCTTCGCACATCTCTGGTGGAAACGTACCGGAGAGAAAAGACGTAAAAATTACGAGGAAAATAACAAAAACTATACTCTTCTTTACCCATTAAAAACCATTTTGTTCCCAGCTGTCAAGCAATAACTTTTGATAGGACGAGGTCTGTCTAGTAATTAAATAAATATGTGAAACAAATTTTATAACACCAGATTATCTGACCCCAAACTAAGCTTGTAATATGGGTGTCAGAATCATACTTAAATATTTCTAAATTCATAATTAAATAGGTAATATAACCTAGACACACAACACACACAAATGTTCGTTACACGATTGTTTGTCATGGGTGGGGGTCGAACCCACGACCTCCGGCGCCAAAGGATCGCTCCAAATGCGCCAACAGCCCAGTCAATCAAAAAATTGGTTAATACGGGGGGCCTACTCCAGAACACAACGTCCGTAGTTCCGGGAAACCTAAAAAGGTCTCAATTCTCAATCTCATAATGAAAATCAAGAAAAGGAAAAGGGTTAAAGGTGATTGCTTTAAGAACCTTGATCAAATAACTTAGGCTTGCATCTTAAGCATACACTAGGAAGATCCGGTTTATAGACTATTTATTTCAATATAAAAATTTCACCGAGCATTCACATATATGAAATTACAAATAATGGGTATAAAAAGACCTACGTATTCTGCACATCATCAGGACCATTTTTTTTTGTAGACCATACCTGGGAACTCGATAGTTACCAAGTCATTGAAGGTCAAAGTCAATAAAAAAATCAAGATTTTGATGAAAACAAACTCTAATCATTATTAAGTACTTAATTGTTGTCCTAAGAAACATTATCAAAAGTTCAAGTATTTCCCATCAAAAATTGCTTTAAAACGTTCAACTCGCAATGTACCTACAATGTGCGTACCCCTTGATTATACGTAACAGCCGCACACAAGCGCAGGAGCGGTCTGTTGCACGCGTTACTGCATAGTCCGTTTTTGAGTTTAAAATTGACACCATAAAAAAATACATTTCTCATCAATAATTTATTTTGTCTGTGACTTGATTTAATGGTCTGAGTGCGTAGACGCCGGCTTCGTTAAGGGCCTGTATACTTAAAATATATGTGAAAATATAGCTACGAGTAGCTACCTATGACTGCAGTAGTTTTGATACTTTGATCTCATTTACAACACACGAAGCGTTATAATCTACACATACATCAATATTATAAAGAGGGAAGATTTGACTGTCCATTGTGACTTCGGCAGCGTAGTGGTTAGAGCAGTTACCCGGTGTGTGGAAGACGCGGGTTCGAATCCCGCTTGATATCTTCCAGGTCCAAAATTCGAAATTTTGCTAGTCATCTATATTTGGAGGCGAAAACAAACGTTGTAAAAAAATAATAAATAAAAAAGGAAGTTTATACTTTCGTGGTTGGCTGTTTGCCCGTACAGTTCGCTCCAGAAATATATTTTTGCAACCCTGAACATTTAATGATGCATTTAACATAACATACCCAATTACCCATTACGACTTTATACCAAACGGGGTAGTCAGAGGCAAGTGACTGTCATGGTGAACCGGGTGAACGGAACACTCAGAAGGGTCTGACGCAGAATGTGCCCTTCGCAAAATGTACACTCGACAAAAAAATACGCATTTCGCATTTGGTGCTCTTAGCAGTATGAGCACTTCGCAAAATAAGCATTTCGCAAAATGAGCACTTCGCAGAATGAGCACTTTTTGTGGAAGTTGTTAATTAATAAAAAAGATATGGGTACTGGGTATTTAAATTAAAATAAACACTTTTACAAAGTAATCATTTATTTAAAAAGTAATTCACTAGGTTTTGATTGTCAATTAAATATTTCTATGTAAAATATAACAGATACGAAAAACTAAATGATTATCATCAAATTACTAGCTTCTAAAGAAGGACGAAATATTGCTCGAATGAGCTCTATTATAAGCCCACTTTTCACCAATTGTATTAGAACCCAGCGTTGTAGGTGGTGAGCCTTCCGCCGCTATCCGGGTTGATTTGGTTTTTTATCGATGCTTTCCATCATCGGAGATTTAGTCGGAGATTAAACAATGAATACAAATAATTTGGTTCTGGCCAGATTTGAACTCGGGACGACACGATCCGCGATCCAAGTTGGAGTGCTTAACCACTAGGCCACGACGCTCTCCTGATGCATTCGAACTCAATAAATCCTGTGAGTAATTGCTATTGAATGAATCAGGTCGACCTCCACTATTATACTTGACCTTAAGCCTGTATGAGTTGTATGACACATGACTCTGCCATTAAACGAGCCAGTATAAAACTTAAAGCCTTTTACAGATCTGTTTAAAATGGGATCCCTTTCATTGGCATAATGTGTTTTGTCCTAAAATGGTTTGGCATAATGAAATTGGCATAATTTATTTAGCATAATACACACATCAAAAGTGTCTAGGGATCAACATATATTTTTGCAATAACTTTTCTCCTGATTGATATTAATTAAAATTTTCTTTAAGGATTCATCAAATAAAGTGTTTTCGTTTGTCTACAGTAACGATAAACCAAGTCACCTTTGCATTAATAAAGAAATTTGCCATTTTCCTAATAAAGGGATTTTTGACATTTGAACCACTAACATTAAAGTTCGAAAAAAAGACTGAAATAACAGTTTTCTTTAAAATTTTATTGGGTAACTTAAACAATTAATAATCCGTGTTTCTTCCGCGAACACTAACAACACAAGAACATCGGTTTGGCATACTCAAAATGAGTTCATCCAAATCACGCTGTGGAATGGCCGCCCATGTTCGTTGCAACAACAAAAAAAGGTCTTCTTGCGACTAGATACCCTCCATATTCGGCAGAGCTCTTCTCTGTAGCATATCCCATGCATGCTCAATCGGGTTCAAGTCTGGCGACTGAGCAGGCCAGGGCAGGACATTGATGTCCTCAAAGTCTTGTTGATCTACCTCTTCACAAGTTTAAGTCTGCAATTAAAGCAAAGTTAATGAAACAAGGTTATTATAATGTAGAGGATTACTTGAACGACAAAAGTTTGTGGTCATAGTAGGAATAATCTGCTCCTCTGCTCAATATTGTGTTATTTTTTCTACTCGCATTGACTGTACTCTGGATTTATTTTTTGTAAAACAAACAAAGTTGAAAAGAGTAACTATCGAGTTTCTTGCCGGAGTCTTCTCGATAAGAAGCAACGTCCGAACCGGTGGTAGATTCACATTATGTATATTCAGGATGTGTACTAATATTGTACTATTTTATTTACGTTTATTATTATTATTTCTGTATACTTTTTTTGACATGTCATAAGTGCTTTGTACAAGCTTAAATGAATAAATGATTTTTTACTTTACTTACTTACTTTACTTTAGATGTTAGCTGCGGCGAGAGTCTGTCTTACAACTCTTGCGGTGTGCGGTCGTGCATTATCATGCATTAACTGAAATAAGGGACCGATTTGCACTTGTAGAGGAACGATGACGTCTGATACAATCGTCTCAGCATAAATTTGAGCGTTGAGGTTGCCTCTGATCCAAATCAACTCAGTTCTTCCGCCGATCCAAATACCCGCCCATACCATGATGGTTCCACCACTATAAGGATGGACTTCCTGGCAGGATTTTAATCGCTGTTGGCGTCCAGGGGTTCTCCAGTGTCGTATACGTCTTGTATCCGGTCTCATACCAAAACGAGACTCATCAGAAAAGCACACGAAACGCCATTGTTCTTCTGCCCAATTTCTGTGTTCAAGAGCCCATTGATATCGAATCCTACGATTGTGCATTGCTATAGGTGGTACCCTTAGCGGTCTTCGGGAATGAAGGTTCACTTTATGCCAGCGGTTTCTGACTGTTTGGTCGCTAATTAAGTTCCCTGAAGAGTGATGAAGCCTCACGGCTAACATCATGGCGGTTATTGTTGGAGCTCTTCGAGTTGTGATTTGAATGTATCGGTCTTGTCTCCGTGTGGTGCAGCGATACCGTCCTCCATGGCGCTCAGCCACGGTACCAGTGCTTCGGTAACGTGTCCAAAGTCGACTGATAACACTCTGACTTGTATTCAGAGCTAAAGCCACAGTACGTTGCCGGGAACCAGCTTCTATCATTCCCACGGCTCTGAGCATTTCTTCCCTGCTTAAATGACGTCGCCGCTCCATAATAACGTTGGTTTTAATCAGTAGTAGGGAAACAGTAGCACTAATAATGTCTTCAATGCGTTGTATGTTTTTATAGGGAAAATTTTGACAGCTGATTTTCATATTTTACTCGAATTTGATTGACAGTTCCTGTTTCAAATTATGAAATGCACCAAAAAGGATCCATATAAATTTATAAAATCATAAATTTATTACAAAGCCACATCTCAATCTCAAGAAATCCGCATAAAAATGCTTGATCCCTAGACACTTTTGATGTGTGTATTAATTAGACCGAATTTGGTTTTAGCATAATATGTACTGTGGCATAATTATTATTTAGCATAATGCATTTATGCATTATTATTTTTGGCACAATTTTTTCAGGCATAATGAACCACCCGGAAATCCTTCAAGTGTCAGTAGGTTAGGGTTATTTTTTTTTATGACCACCCAGAAATCCTTCAGGTGTCGGTAGGTTAGGGTTATTTTTTTTATGACCACCCGGAAATCCTTCAGGTTTTTAAATTTATGGTTAATTATTTTATGCTTAATCATGTTTATGCTCATTGCATTTATGCTAAAAACTGTTGTGCTTATTAGTATTATGCGAAATTATAATTAGTAGTAATTACAATATGCTAACTTATTTTATGCTTAAAATTTTTATGCTTCTTGACAGTGAACCGTTTAAAATACGTGTGGGCCTGCGCTTTGTGGGTTCCGCATATTGATACTTTCTAAGTTTATTTCCACTGTTTATCTGCACTTAATAGATAATTAGGAACCATTAATCGATTGCTCATGTGTACGTGCGAGTTTGACTTGAATCAACCGGGGTCCTAGGGCCCCCGGGTACGCCAAAAGAAGCTGTTAATGGTGTTAAAAGCATGAAAATCGGTACGATTGAGCTTAAGACGACCGACTTGGTGTAATGGTTAAGAAGTTGGCTACTACACCAGAGGTCGCGGGTTCGATCCCCGCACAGTACAAACATTTGTGTGCATGAACATGTCTGTTTGTACTGGTCTGGGTGTCTCCTATGTATAATAAGTATGTATTTACAAAAGAAAATGTATTTAAGTATGTTTATCCGTTGTCTAGTATCCCATAACACAAGCTTTAATTAGCTTACTTTGGGGCTAGATGGCGCTGTGTGGAATAATGTCCAGGGATATTTATTTATTTATTTATTTATCTGGCAATCCTAGTGAGCACAAGAAATCCTATTTAAGGCCAGACGAATCAATTTGATCCGTAGCACGAAAAAAACAAAAAGGAGAAGAGCTTAGAATAATAACGTATAGAAGGATAGTCTTCATACAACCGCCCCGTCAGAAATGAAGCACTAATCCGATCCACACATGCGTGACTATTGCTTGCTTACGTGCGGCGCGCTTTAACATTGAACATTGCGGAGCTGAAATGAACACTGCACAGCGGTCCGTTTGGAGCCATTTATGGCTCTGCTTCAAAATTGGCGCGCGGACTTGGTTTCTATATGTTATTCTAAGGAGAATAAATAAATAAATATGCGCCAGACAACACACCTCTTATAATGGTCTCGAAGTAGGGATCAATATCCCTGTGTCACGAGGTACCACACAAGGAAACCAGCCAGGGGCGTCTCCCAGCACACCCAGACCCGAGTCAATTCAGAAAAGATCGTTTCCTGAATTGACCCGACCGGAAATCGAACCCGGGACACTAAGGAAATCGAGGCGAGAAACCGTGCTACAGCGCACTACGCCAATCGTGTCGTCAAAAGAAGAGTTATGATAACGCCTTTTTTGGATTGGAAAAAAAAATGTTCGGAAACCTATCGTAGGTGGTATCTAATGAAAGGGCTTACTGAACCAATTCTAAAAATATATCACATCATTACATTTCAATCACTTGTTTTCAA
Source organism: Udea olivalis (assembly GCA_947369235.1). NCBI lineage: Eukaryota > Metazoa > Arthropoda > Insecta > Lepidoptera > Crambidae > Udea > Udea olivalis. The sequence goes on from OX376370.1 coordinate 3,596,030, forward strand.
TTTAAACAATAATAATTTTCAAAACATCCAAGGGCTCCTCCAGATATAATACGGTTGAATCATTATCTGTTAAATATGCCTCATATTATGCTCTAGTATTTTTTTATTTCCTTCATATAATTGCACATGCAATGTAGCAGTTCATAATATCACGTATTTCTATGTCTCCAACAGACAGATTACTTTTTTCTACCCCTTGTATCATTCACAAAAACTTTTAAATATAGCTGTGATGTTTAACTAACCTCTTGATTTGGAAAGCTATAGAAACGTCATACCTTTCAAGATCCGAAACCAAAATAACGATCTCATTAAAATCAAAAACACATCCCAAAAAAACGCTCGCCGTCTCCCGCAACGCTCCACTAATACGCCGTGACGTCACCGACGTCGACGCAAGCGCACCGCGAATCGCACGCGAGTGCACGCCAGTCGTAATCACTGAATGGTATCGATCGCAACCGGGATCGGTAATCGATTGAGTATTCGCGATCGGGGACGAGTTAATAATTACAAAGTGGATATTTTGGTCAGTTCCAAATGTTGGATTGTCAGTTGTATTATTTTTAAAAATACTGGCAGTAAAAAATTTTTTTTGCAATAAATGCGTTTTTTTTTATTCACCGTTCATGTAGTGGTTTCTTTTATCAAAATTCAGTGTTATTGTATTTTTTGTCGAAAGTGTTGTGATTTTGATTGAGTTTCATTCTTTCTTTTCTCATTTTATAATTTTTCATTTAGATTTACTTACATGAAACTTTTTTTTGATTTGAATACTTCACTGCACACCTAGCGGGTAATGTTATCATACAAAAATGAAACCATTTGGATGTTTCCAATACTGGACTAGACTTATCCCCAGGTTACGCTTGAGAAAATATCCGGTAAAATATAGTCTTTATTATTTGAATGATAAATGTTCTCTGTTTGGTTGAGGTTTTTGCACCATAATGGTTAAATGCATGAACGAACATTTTTTATTGCACCTAAGCACTGTGGTTTTGTTTATAAAATGCACGTTAAACTGGTCACGTGATTAGATAATTAGTAACACATTAAAATGTCATTACGATTCGCATTGTTCATCAACTTGTTGCTAGTTACTTTAGCTGTATGTTTTGTTGGTGTCTTTTTTTACTACCTGACGATAAAATACGTTCACGACTCTCTTAGAATATTACTTGTCATCAGCATCATCATCCGTGCGGTCTATCCCGGTTGTGAACTGACACTGGTGCGTGGGGTCTCAGGGTCCGCCTTTCTTATTTTCTTGGCGCACTTCGCGCGGTCTTGTGCATCCTCAGTGGTGAGTGTTGGCACGCATGTCACCCTTGACTATTATATTTCATCGCATCTGTAAATAGTATGAATGAGCCTGTAATAAGCTGTGTAATAAAATATGATAAACAAAATATAGCCTATGTCACTCCTTGATAATGTAGCTTTATATCAGCGAAAGACTTTTTAAAATCGGTCCAGTAGTTTCGTAGCGTATTCAATACAAACAAACAAACAAAAAGACAAATCTTTCTTCTTTATAATATTAGTATAGATATATATATATTATTGACGGCACGATTGGCGTAGTGTGCTGTAGCACGGTTTCTCGCCTCGATTTCCGTAGTGTCCCGGGTTCGATTCCCGGTCGGGTCAATTCAGGAAACATCTTTTCTGAATTGACTCGGGTCTGGGTGTGCTGGGAGACGCCCCTAGCTTATTTCCTTGTGTGGTACGTCGTAACACAGGGATTAAATAATTCCTACTTCGAGACCATTACAAGAGGTGTGTTGTCTGGCGCATATTTATTTATTTTATTTATTTATTTATTGCATAAAAAATTTACAATTTATGGGGTCTTATTGCTACATAAGTCTGTTTCGTAATCTTCATTCGCAGCAACAATCTTTTTATTGATTACCAAAAATCTCTTTTGTAGACCGCTAGAGCGGCCTGTTTTAGCTGGCCTGCATACCTTGGAAATCCTGGGGCTCATGCTGCCCCATAACAGGACTGTCCTGTCCCAACGGCCCCTCAGCGGCAGTTCTTACCTAATGCAGCCCCTTTCTCCCTTCTGTCCTGCCCTCGGTGCCCCGCCAGTTGCTCGCTTCAACACCTAAACTAAGCAACTCCCCTCAGCATAGCAGTGGCGGAGCATTATAGTTTGTGGAACATCGAAACGACGAAGAAGAAGAGTGAGACTGGCTTTCGAAGCCCATAGGAGTGACTTTTCCAAAGTCTGGACCTAGCAGATGTTTCTAAGTCGGCGCCCTTTATGATTCTCTGCGTATTTCGGAAGTCGCTCTTTCTCTCTCTAAAGTCTAGGCTAGCCACTGGCCTTCCAACTTACTTACCCACTGGGCTACGTCAGTGATTATGTCTAGTAATAATGGATTTCCTCATTCCTAGTTTGATCACGCAGCAAAGTACTGGACATAAACCGCTGTATGACCTTGCGCTTTCTTATAAGGCCCATATACAGATATCTCCATATTGGATGCACTATTGCAGCAGCTGTTTTTTTATACAAAAAACATTATACTCCATAAACCATTCATCTTGACTTCTTAGCTTTTGAATTGCAAAAGACATTCAAAATCCCACTTAACACCAAGCGCATAAGAACCCAACGTGGTAGCTTACCAGCTTTCCGCTGTTATCCGGTTTTGGTTTGTTATTGTGTTTTCCATAATACAACACAAATATAGATAGTTCTGGCCACATTTGTACTCGGGACCACACAGGTTCCGAACTTGAGTGTTTAAGGCTGCTTTTCCACCAAATGGTGCTATTCTACTTTGCTGTAGATGCGTTTGATATCCACCAATCACATTTATTGGTCCACATAGCATAGCAATGGTGGAATCGGGTTCTACTAGGCTATGTGTCAAATTTGACACATAGCATGACACATAGATGCATGCTGTGGATGCGTGCTGTGCATACCTTCATTACTGTCGATACATCGCTCGAGCTGCGCATCTTCCTCGCACAGCAACCTTGCGGCTGCGCTCTACGTAGCACATTCTCCCTTCGTTACATAGCATAGTAACATGGGAAACGGTCTATTGCACATCCTCGCTGCATGCTGAATAGCACATCTCTGATGGAAAAGCAGCCTTGCCCCTAGGCCCAGACCCGACGTCTGCTTTAACTATTTATATCGCATATTGCATTGTACCTATAAGGTGTCTCCTGTCATTCACCTTCATATTAATCACTGGTAATTAACTCCTATTTTGCAGTAGTTACGTGTAAGGCCGCGTAATGATGCCATGCCATCATCGTCAGTATGAGTGCAAACAAACAGCAGTGACGTCATGAAACAAGAGTATTGATTGGCGTTATTCCAAGGTGTGGAATATTATTTCAATATGGTATGCAATTTTATGTTAATGCTAAAGGCCTTGAGTTAAATCCTCTAGTGTAGCACCTGTTCATATCCTGCGGTTACCGATTAAATAAATAATAAATAGCAACTTCCAGACACAAATCAAACACATATATTTGTCATATAAATGTTTATCCTGGTAAAGGATAGAACCCGAGACTGCAGGGTCACAATCAATCGGGCCTACGTCACTAAAAATAACCGCTTTAATCGCAATTTTTCCTCGATTTTGCTTTAATTGACTTTGGTCCTTCACCAACTTCCTCATATCTAATCTATCTTGTATTCAATCCGGCATTTGACTGCAAATTGCATCAAATTTAAATACAATGGGTTTCACAACTTTCAAATAATTTGGCCCAGAGTCGCTCAAAAATGTGAATACTTCGTAAATTGATTCAGACTTTGACTGTCGAAGTTCCAGGCATAATAACAAATCTATGGTTTGGCATCAAAGGTTATACAAGTTTGAGGAGAGACTTCGCCTCCCTATGCGTTATCTACCGCTTGTACAACGGGGTTTGTTCTGAAGAGCTGTTTGACATGATGCCCACGGGTACTTTTTAACATCGCACCGCTCGCCACCGACAAGGAGTTCATCCCCACACTCTGAATCCGCAATGGTCTCGTACAGTTCGGTTTCAGAGATGTTTCCATCCAAGAACGCTTAAATTGTGAAATGAGCTCCCTGACGAGATTTCCCCAATTAGTTATAGCACGGAGTTCTTCGAAGGGGTTTGAGAAGGTTTTTGAAGGGTCGACAACGCGGGAGTGATGCCCCTGGTGTTGCACGCGTCCATAGGCTTACCATCAGGCGTTCCGCGTGCTTGTTTGTCACCGACAAAGTATTAAAAAAAAACATATGGTGGTGAATGTGTTGAAAAAAAGAAGAAGAAAACAATTACTGTCCCATTAATACACAGGGAAAAAATATCAAATGTAACTGTTTACATTATACCTCAAATAAAACAAAAAAAGACTCAAAGGTCCAGATGGGATGTATGGCAATCTAGTCAGATGAATCTCAAAGTAGCTGTCATCTTATTGTTCTGATTACAAATGATTTTAGGTAACTGCTGCCTAACAATGCCCGAGTCATCAAAATCGCTATCGCTTGAATTCTTTCTACATCAATAACCCCAAATCACGCGTATTCGTAAAACGAGCATTGACAAAAACGTTAAATACCCTAATGTCTTTACTGGTAAGACATAAAGTTGGTATTTCAATGGCAATTCTATTTGGTTTTCTGCACAATTTGGCATTGGATATATGACTAATGAATTGGTGATGTCAGTTACCAATGATGCTTTATGGATGATCACCGCCTGATGAGTACTCATTATTGTTTAGTATGATGATTAGATCATGGTTTGAACAGTCTGTTGATTTTAAGGTGTATTTACACCAAAATTATTCACGTGAAGCAACATTATGCAACACTACGATAACATTTGGGCCATGTGCTGAATTTTTTTTATTCACGCCGTTTTCTGAAATTCGTAGAACATTAGAAAGAAAGTCTTTACTTACAATATAATTAATAGAGTGGTTCGTTTAGGACTTGATTAGGAATATTGCCTTGAAAAGGAAACTTTCCTCATATTTTCGTCTTCAGTCTTTAATTATCAAAAACAATGTAAAACTGAATATTCACATCAAGCAAAATTCTAAAGCAATCTAACAAACACTTTCGCTGTTCACTTACATCTAAATCAATGTTACTGCTAGTTAACATAATATTGACTAGATTTAAGATTTGGATAACCTTACTTAACACGAAAACATTAGGTACCATTTAAATATCTTTCAATGCCAATTATCAACACTTGCAAGAGCTAACCCTTTGCTCTCCAAAATGTAACTATGTTCACAGCTATGTGGACGTACAGAGAGAGGCGTTCACATCAACCTTTACATAGGGCCACTATTTGCTATTGACATAAGGTTTTGTAAAGATTGATGTGAATGCCTCTGAACCTTAATTACTACTATGGCAAATTAAAAGAGCATTAAATTTTCCAACATAGCACATGTCGCCAAAGTAAATATTGTCTTACTGTCTCTTCAAGGCCAAGGCGAAGTGTTACAGTGACATTGTGGTATTATTAGGTGTGCATCAGGTCTTATTTTTGGCGATTGTGTCTTGTGTCTCCTGCTTTATTTTGAATTCGCGCAGAGTGAATCTTGATCTTGAGAAGTGTTGACGAATTTAGAATCTTGTTTTCTAGATTCTTGTGGTATTATAAAATCTAGGTGAATTTCGGTGATGTGATGTGTGGTGATTTTTTCTCCTTTTTGTGTCTTTGTTAACTGTCTGCTGTCATTCCAATCCAACTGATGGAATGATGCTAGATTGGTAATTGAAGGCGGACCCTACCAGATAATATGCCAAGTCTGTTCATTGACTACATACACCCTTATTGGTAAAAAAACAATTAGTCTTACAAAACTGTTCTTCAATAATTTTATGAAGATTAAAGATTTCTTGATTCAGTTGACTCAGAAGCTTGATTGTTTCTCAATTTCATGAGATATCAGACCTAAGTGTTTGTTTTTAATTTCAACTTGATACCTTCACAAAGTGAAGGATCAAGTCGAGGAAGTCTTGTTTCTGAGAATATCGACAAGCAGACACACTGACAACGATATGATCGCTGAACATCCTTTTTTCCTTTTGAAGTGTGGAACCCTAAAAATGCTCAGTGAACTAAAACAGTGTAAAAACTAATTGCGTTTTTATTAGTAAGGAATAGATGTGTAATGATGACTGTATCTGACCATATAATTAAGGCCGGTCAAGTATTGACAACATCAATCAAATTGATTTGCATCTAATTACAATGACCTGTTTTAACCAATTTGACTGCAAACTGACTGTTGCAGTCGCAAATAATCAAGTTAGTAACAATATTAAAAATTATAAGTCAGTAAAGTTTGAGTCAATTTGTTAAGATATGCATTTTTTTTTATTGTGGTCCCGAGTTCAAATTTGTCCAAAACCATAAGATAAGATAAATAAGATAAATATACTTTATTGTACAACAAATCATACATAACATTAGCATTACATAATCTTAGATTGTACAATGTAGGCGGTCTTATCGCTAAGAAGCGATCTCTTTCAGACAACCTTCAGGTAAAGGAAATTATAAGATTAAAAAGAGAAAATAGGTAAGGTAGTGTGAGGTAGTGAGATAATTATACATACATGAAGTTATTTTATGCATTCATGAATGCAATTACATATAGGTAGTACTTATAAACGTAGTAAATATCTGTAAACATACACAAAATTATAAAGAAACGGTAAAAAAGACTTATTCAGGGTTGGTTTATCCACGCACTAGAGACATAAGTTACAGTGTGAGGAAATAAGCTTTGAGTCGGGATTTGAAAATAGCATCAAATGCCCATCGTGTTCATTGTTAAATTTGCTCATTTGCAGCATGCTCACTACCTTCCACGTTTGGTTCTAATACCATTGGTGAAAAGTAGGCTTTTCAGGCTTACGTTACGGCAACAGTCACACCTTTGGCTACTCCGTTTAGGATATAGTCGCGATGGTATGTTATGTTGATAGTTAATAAACTATTATATGCTCAGATTAAGTCATTTTACATCTCTGATAGGGGACAGCCCTGTAATTAATTCTTAGATAAAGTCTAGTGCTTGAATATTTGTCTAGAACAAACATTTTCCTACCAAAACAATTATGAATACACAAGGTTACATTCTTAGTTAACGTATACAAACATTAAGATAACACAGTTAAAAGTGAAGTGAAAGATAATGGATACGATAAAAGTTGTGGGCGATTTTGTAAAGGAGAAGTCACCTTTTGCGGTGAGTTAGTTAAAGCACAGGTTAAAGAAAGTATTTACTTGAGACTATACTACTTTCGCCGTATGATGATATCCCTGACAGTTCATAATTGTCAAATATAGTGCTGTAACGAATGCAATTTAATCGAGTTGGCAAAGAAAATGGAATCAGAGTTACCGATTTTTTATTTTTAAATGAATTCTTAATAAACGGGTTATGGCTAAGAAGTAATAGAATAAAACGCGGTATCTCGAAAATAATAGTTAAAAAATAGCACACAAGGCTGACGCACTGGTACTGATGCGAATGACGTGATTACAAATTACAAAATGGTCGCCTCCTATATCGATTTTTTGTCGATTCAGTAGTGTCAATAGACTATTGAATGGCGTTCCTTTTCACGCATCAGGCGCTGTAAACATATATTAATTTAATTTCAAATACTTCATTTATTAACGGTTAGTATAAATAACAATGATTTACTTGATAAGATTCGAAAGAACAATAGTTTTTTAACAGTTTATAACATTCTCTTTTGTCAGTTTCTTTTTATTTAGTTTAAAATAGTATGCATGACACGGAACAATAAAAGCTGTCAGGCATATCATCTTACAGTGGAAATAGTATAGTGAAATGTATTAACCCCCGAATCCAGAAACGTTACTTGAACTTAAGCACCCTTCAAATTAATGAAGTCCTGTCAAATGACAGTACACATACACGTAAGGGCTGCTTAACTTTTATTGTCGTTTCAAAATCATCATCATTATGAACAGTCTTTAAAAGTCTACTGCTGGACACAGGCTACTTCATACGAGTAAAACGCAGCAGCGAGCGGCTTTGGGCTAATTGCATACAACGGCTTCCTGCAACTTGCACCTCTTTGTCGAAGTTGGACGTTTCAGAATGCGGACATTAAGTTCACAGAACGGCTCGACATTACATCTGATTTATTTTAACAAAACTATAAAAAACTAATACATATTTATGCTTAGTAAGAAGGGTTAACACATGACCATTATTCATTGAAATTCAAAGGGTTAATGTCACGCAATCGGTATTGAGGCCATCTATACGAAACAATGATGTCCTAGCTTAGAATAATTACAAGAAACCAAGTCCGCGCGCCCATTTTGAAGCAACTTATTTGGAGCCATAAATGACTCCAATGGACTGCTTTGCAGTGTTCATTACAGCTTCGCAATGTTCAATGTCAAAGCGCGCCGCACGTAAGCAAGTAATAGTCACGCATGTGTTGATCGGATTAGTGCTTCATTTTTGGAGGGGCGGTTGTATGCAAACTATCCTTCTATACGTTATTATTTTAGGTGTCCTAGACACAGTCCTATGAAACACAACCACACAGTTATTATGCATAATTTATTATTCCTTACTTACTAATTATTGGCCTATATTTTCCTTTGCTGGGCATAATCAATTTAACTCCACATTTGTTGCCATAATCACTACGCTTACCAAAGAGTTGGTAAAAATTGCTAAATAAATTGAATTCGGCTCATATAATTAAAAACAGAAGCTACACAAGACCTTGATCGTGTCGGTCAATCGATTAGACATCGATTGCGTTGTCAGCCGAATCGATTACCTCCCAAAAGGCAGACAATGAGACAATGGTGACCCGCTTTGCCATATTTGAGCGGTCATTGGTACGAGTCCGGCTGCTTTGACTATTAACTTAGGTGGTTAGATTCATTATTGCGGAAAAAACAATAACAATGTACAACTTGTAACATGTGTACTCTTAGATTTATTTATTTATTTATTCTTTATTGCACAAAGAAAAAAGTACAATTGGCGGACTCAATGCCTAATGGCATTCTCTACCAGTCAACCACTGGGCGAAGCAGAAATCGTGTTGGCGGTGTCTCATGAAACCGGAAATAAAATATACTATTAATACAAAAAACATACTTATACCAAAATTATACATATTACACATACATAATCATAATACATAAATTTAAATATACATACACTAAATATCGTACCTAAATCTTAAAATATTGTCGTGAAAGGAGAGAGGTTTGGTTAAATGAGTTAAGGTTAGATACCAAACTACATAATTATACAGGGTGTCCCTGGAAGTAAGGATCAAATCAAAATAGCGCATAGCTATACCTATACCTTTTAAACCCTGTCAATATTGGTCCGATCTCTAACCGTTAAAAAGTTCAATCAATTTTAGTTTTTTTCAGAAAATGGCCAGAGTCCATACAAAAATTATTATTGCAAAGAATGTATCAAAGGTACCAACTTACTTTTTTTGCCAAAAGATTAGCAGGTAATTTGTTTGTTTCTTTGACTAGTTATTTAATTGAGCTAGAATACCCATGTCAATTTAAAAAGTTAAAACATTGCAAGAAATAATCTTAATTGAAATTATTACTGCATGTTCAAGCAAATGTCGTGAAAAATAATGTACTACTGAAAGATGTCAAAGTATGCTCGTTTATTAGATTACAAATTGCAAAGTTATTCTAATGATTTCTGAAAAATAAAAAAATATATCATAACTTTTTGACGGTTTCAAATCTGACCAATATTGATAGGGTTTAAAAGAGTCAGAAATGACCCCAGTTATTCGCTGTTTTGTTTCGATCCTTACTTCCAGGGACACCTTGTATGTTTTGGAAACAGACAAGGCTACCCTTAGTATACACGGGTACCTACTATTTTAAGAAAATGATTTGTTTTTTTTGTTTGTAATGCTGGAGCGATTTTGAAAAGCATTTTACAAATATAAAGCTATATTAACAGCGAGTAATATAGGCTACTTTTCTTAGGCTTTATTTTAACGGGAGAAATCGTACACGCGGGCGAAGCTGCTGACGGAAACCTAGTCTATACTAATATTATAAAGAGGAAAGATTTGTTTGTTTGTTTGTATTGAATAGGCTCTGAAGCTACTGATCCGATTGTGAAAATCATTTCACTAACAGAAAGCTAAACTATTCAGGAGTGATATAGGCTAAATTTTATTATGATTGAACAAAATAATCAATAAAAAATTAATGTTTATGTAAATCAAGTCGGAGAAAAGTGGACGAGATGTGATAATGACATCAGCTGTCAAACATTTGACAACGAAGTCTGTTGGGGTAGCTCGTAATTAGCTTGCTTCGATACGAGTGGAAGATTTGCGAATGCCAGCCCGCATATTTTGACAAGGGTGGTGTGTGGTCAATAAATTTATGGGTACCAATATAATTATGAGCATAATCTGCCCGCATTATATTATTGATTGATGGTAATTGAGATAAATTATTTATTTGTTTCATCTGTTGCGGTGCCTGTGCCCAACGGTTCGGTGGCAAAAACAGGATAAAAAGATTACTTACTAATCTCTTACTCATTAATTCTTAATTTAATGTGATTCTTAATTTGATGTTATTCAAATTTTGTTCATATTTAATTGGTATTTATTAAATAAATAAATATAAAATAAATAAATATGCGCCAGACAACACACCTCTTGTAATGGTCTCGAAGTAGGGATTAATATCCCTGTGTTACGAGGTACCACACAAGGAAACCAGCCAGGGGCGTCTCCCAGCACACCCAGACCCGAGTCAATTCAGAAAAGATCGTTTCCTGAATTGACCCGACCGGGAATCGAACCCGGGACACTACGGAAATCGGGGCGAGAAACCGTGCTACAGCGCACTGCATGCATGCACTGCACATTGTTTAATCTTTATAATGGTGGTACTGCTATTTTTTTTTGCACGTCTGCGAGCAGGCTAAACACACTGGACTTATGTACTGTGTTTGTAGCAAATAAATATTTCTGATTTAATAAAAAAACATTAATTACTTTACTTTAAAAGAAACATTGTGTTTTGGTATTCTGCCAAATAGTCAATAAATGGCTAAGCAAAATTAACTTAAACACATTTTAAGTGAACATCAACGCACGAAAAAATTGGCACATCAAATCGAATGTAACAGAAACACATAAATAACCGATAGAGAAGCATTACGGTAACGTAATACATTATTGCTTACGTTTTTAAGTGGCATTTCACATGACTGCGGCGCCGTGTCCATATGATCACGTAAAGATATACTAATTAAATAATAATGTGTTTGTTTGCTATAGCGAATTGCATGGTGAGTTTGAACGGTGCATGATTTGTATATTATTTTACCAATAGCAAACGAACCTAACTACAATAGAAAATAATTTGGTTTAAAAATGAGAGACACCTTACAACAAGGTCATCTGACACCAAACTAAGCAGATAAGTTGGTGCTATAGGTGTCAGAGACTGATACACATACTTACTTAAATATTTCTTAATATTATACTTACAAAAATAATAACACCCGGTGCTATACCAAGACTCATCACATGACTTTTGGCGCTGAGTTTCTTCCGTTGCTCCATCAAACCAGCCCCTCGATTCAGAACTAAGTTACCGACAGATTCGGTAATTTCGTTTTAATTATAGTAAATTACCTGCTTAACGGTGATATTCAATATTTTTATATTTAAAGGCCTTCAGTTTGCGTGAGACAAATAAACCAGACGTGCTCCATACTAAATAAATGGATAAGAAATAAAAGAAAATAACCAAATCGGTAGATAACTTTGTTCTGAATCGGGGGGCAGGTTGGGGAAGCCCCGGTTTATCTTTCTTCTTTTTTTTCCTTCAAATAAAGATTGTATTTCTTTTTATTATTCACTATTTTTTATTATGTAAGCTGCCAGTCGACGACAATATACTCATTAAAATGTTCGTTATGAATTCTACTTTTACACACATCATATGAAAAAGGCAATAAATACATCATTACTTACTCATATCAATGAAAATAGAACTTCAAGTGACCCATGTGGTATCTATCTCAGGAAACTTATTTCTGTTGTATCATGAATTCTTCGGCCATAATTCCGCATTTTTCTAACTGTTTATCAAGCTTATTCTAGAGACGCTTCGCAAAAACAGCTAGCTTATGTATCTTCCTTTTTGCCCACAGCTGGACACATGGTTCGGGCGGCCGAAGAAGACGGCCGGCGACATGGGCCGCGGCTACGACACCGTGCCCAGGGGCGCCGAGCCGAGGGCGGAAGACGAGGAGCCTTCAGCCGCCGCCGAGTACAGGAGCAAGGTGGACGCGCTGGATGACACTCAGCTTGCGAGGAGATTTGAGGAGATGCTGGTAAGGATATTCTTCTTCTTCCCTTATTTATTGGGGACTATATCACAGCTGCCCAATGCTCCGCCACTGCTATACGAAGCGAGGAGGCTTCACAATGTTCTTGAAGTGAGCAGCTGTCGGGGCACATGGGGCAGGACAGCACATAAGTATTATTAACTTTTATGGTTTCTTTTATTTCAGTCGGACATGAACCTCAGCGAAGAAAAGAAGGCTCCCCTCAGAAAATACTCAAGAGACCAGAAAAAGCAGATGCTTGTTGCGTACAAATTTGTCAATGCATCGGTAAGTTGATATGCAGATTAGGATCCTCACTAAAACTTAAAGGAACTACTGCAGGCTGAACAAGCTATCGTACTGGCACCTCTGTATCACAACTATTGTAACAAGCTTTGACGACACGGTTGGCGTAGTGCGCTGTAGCACGGTTTCTCGCCTCGATTTCCGTAGTGTCCCGGGCTCGATTCCCAGTCGGGCCAATTCGGGAAACGATCTTTTCTGAATTGACTCGGGTCTGGGTGTGCTGGGAGACGCCCCTGGCTTATTTCCTTGGTGGTACCTCGTAACACAGGGATATTAATCCCTACTTCGAGACCATTACAAGAGGTGTGTTGTCTGGCGCATATTTATTTATTTATTTATATTTATATCTAACTATATCACTAGTTCATTACGTCCTGAGTACGAAGAAACTCTGTTCCATGTCTTGCGACAGGAACGCACTAATACAAAGCAGAATTCGCATCCTATAGGAAGTCACCCACGACTCTAGAACATCACAACCATGTTTTTTTAAGAAAGCTGAGGGCCTTATCTTCATTATGTTGATGGTCACAATAGATCAGTCGTGCTCAGAGGAACGAATAACGAACTTGAGTTGATAAAAAGTTTGTCTTATTAAACGGTGGCGTTCCTGTTATATTCACTGGCTGTCAAACAAATAGCTATGCCAATATGAACTCGACGACGAGAAGAGCATGACTGAATAAACAATCCTTCCCATATTAATTACCCCAAAAAAAATTTCTTCTAGGACGGCCGCTCAAAATTCGAGAAACCCTCGGACTACGTGGCTTACCTGAACCAGCCGGAACTGTCAGTGGGCAAGCTACACAGCTGCTTAGAAAACCTCAGGATAGCGCTGACCAACAACCCACTGTCGTGGATTGAGGAGTTCGGCACTAAGGGTATAGAGAGCTTGCTGACTACGCTCAACCTGTGTTATACCAAGTAAGTCTTCTCCTAGTACAGACTTGTCTATAACAACTATTTATGCGATGTTCTGTCACCCTTACGTTTACAGTAATCTTTTGCTAGAGCCAGAAGACTGTACTTTGTTTGTGCTCTCAGACTTATCGTGACCGAGGGTCATACTTACATGCATTGCTGCACTTCATAGTCATTGAAATGAAATGAAAATATTTATTTCTCAGAGAGTGGTAGTTAAAGGTTTTACATTAGAAGATGTCCAGCACAATCTGCCACTAGTGGCGTAGAAATATTCATTTTACCTAACTACTTACAGGTTCTTACATTAAAATTCGTTGTTTACATACATTCGTTGTTTGCCATATTAACATTGATTCACAATCATTATTTTATTTAAATATAATTCAAGGACACTACAATACAATACAATTACAATATAATACTAACTTTCTATTTAGGCGTCCATTAATTTTATAAGATTATTATTCAAATTCAAAAAGTCGTTAATAGTATAAAAACATTCTTTCATAAGCCACTTTTTTAAAGTGTAATGAAAATCATTAAATGTCATACTCCTAATAGTAGAAGGGAGTTTGTTATATATCTTTATGGCCTTGTAGTACACATTATCAGAACATATTTTTAGCTTAGTGAGTGGCAAATATAGCTTATTTTTATCTCTTCTTCCCCTGTTTTCACCAAGCTCTTCGCCCTTAAGAGGAAAGTGGTGTGGGTTTTTCCTGACAAATAAGCAAATGTCAAGTATGTACTGACATGGCAGGGGTAAAATTTTAAGCTCTTTGAATAATGGCGTACAGTGGTCAAGGTAGTCGGCACCACATAAAGCCCGAATACATTTCTTTTGAACCCTGAAGACTTTTATTACATCCACCGAGTGGCCCCACATAATAAGACCATATCGTAGAGTTGAAGAAACATATCCGTGATAAGCTAATAAAGCAGTCTCTTGAGTTGCTGTGAGCCTTAACCGATTTATAATACGCATTTATATAAATATGAGCAAAAACTGTATTTTAGTTCTTATTTATTTATATTTTTTAATTAATTTTCCATGCTAACAGCGGTAGTGGATTTTACCGGTAAGTTATGTCAACCTAAACAGTCAACTGAAATGGAAAAGATTTAGGAGAAGCCCACGTCATAGAAATCAAGTTTTCTAGCACTCCACCTCGGAACTCTTATATCGTCCCCAGTTCAAATCTCGCCAGAACTTTCGGTGTTTTGACTTAATTTACTCTCCGCTGAACGAAAAAAACACCGATGAAAAACCATACCAGCCGGCTAACGGCAAAAGCCTCACCGCCTTCCACTTAATAGGCTTGGGGAAAAGTGGGCTTCTGGGTGATACGTCCACCATGACTTCAAACTGTCCCTATCTACTTCACCCGGGTAGGTAGGGTTTTCGCAGCCGGAACTACGGGTCTGGCTGTTAGGATCAGGGTACCACGGGTGTTGGGGGTCCCAGCTCTGCCTTTGTTAAGGTAGGCCCCAACTTGGAGTTGGATTCGTGGTGGCATGTGGTTAGTTGCAGAGGTGGGGCATGTTCGTCTGCTCGGTAGTGTGTACCGAGCGTCCCTCCTTGCGCGCAACGAGTATCTAAATTCACTGGTCTAGGGCGTTGGGCCGCTAAGTGTTTAGATGCGGGGTTAGTGAGGAACCCTTATAGCGGCTTGCTGCTCCTCCGGTACTTGCCTGGATAGCAAGGAGATGGGTATCCGCTAGATTGCCCAACCGGCCACCCTGCTGTAGCTAAGGGTAGATGTACGGCAGTGCATCGAGATGTGAGCGTGCTATACAGCTCCGGCACCATTCTGGAGAAATGGTAGTTGGCTTCTCTGACGTCCCTAGCGGGGATTGAAGCCGCTAGCGTTCTTTGGATGCGCGTGGTGAGCGACTATAACTGCTCCGGTACCATTCTGGATAAATAGTAGTGGGTAAAGCCACGGGCTACTCGCCTATGAGTACCGTAATGTGTAATGCATCGTGCGTTGTGCTTTATGGCGGCAGGACCTACCGCAGATGGTCCCTAGTACACTTCACGGTGTGCTAGGAATAGTGTGCCTTTCTGCATAACCACGAGGTTGGTCGGGGGGGCCACTAAAATAAATCTCAGTAGTTTGAGAAGGGACTTGTCCGTGTGTACCCCTATTTGGCATATAGTCGTGAGTGAGCAAATGTACATTCGCTCATACATACGTATGAGCAGCCAAGTTTTTCTGCTGCATTGTTCATCTTGCTGACTACACCAGAATTGAAGAATTGCCGGACTACTTTGGGGAAGATCCCAGGATGGTCCCATAATCTATCTATGTACAGGGTTACAGGTTAAGTCGACGTATAATCCTTTAAGAGATATTTACATCATTTGTAACTGATTTGAATGAAATACCATTCCCCAAACAAAACCGTTTTGGACTTTTCAGTTTTTTATAAGAATTGACTAATTTTTACTCTATTGGGCCTCTAAATGACAATTTTGTATAAAGAGATTTAAATCTGTCATTTTTTCTAAATTGTGCCTCTTATTTTTTTGTTTTCACAATTTTTGAGTAGCTGATAAGTGCTTCTATTAGTTTCAACACCAAATTCGCAAGTGAATGAACAAACTGGGTCGTAGAAGACGACGATTGATAGCAAAAAAAAACGTTTTTTTTTTCTAGGAATATTAAAAAAAGTCTATGGCACCTGCCATTTGCAGATGTGCTTTAAAATATTTGTGTTTCTTCAGCTATTCAACTAGGTATAAAAATCAAGGGCTTTTAATGTAGGTAATCATAGACATAACTTAGATTAAAGACTACCAATAGTAGTAAAAAATTACATCTAGTAAATAGATATAGAACCAACCAACAAAAAATTCTTCATTTTCTAGCGACTCCCGCTACGACCGCGTCCAATACGAATGCATCCGCTGCCTCTCCGCCATCCTGAACAACACGGTCGGCATCAGAACCGTGTTCGAGTGCAGGGAGGCCTTGCCGGTGCTGGCGCGCAGTCTGGAGGCGCGGAAGCCGCACTGTGCCATGGAGGCTGCTAAGGTGAGAATATAGAATACAAACTGCTGTTTTACTTAATTTGGTGGGACAAAAATAGGGACTACGAAAGGACAGGTTAGATTTCTTCCAGCAGTTTATGGCGACCTAAAAAGGTGAGAATATAGAATACAAACTGCTGTTTTACTTTATTTGGTTGGACAACAATAGGGACTACGAAAGGACAGGTTAGATTTCTTCCAGCAGTTTATGGCATATCATCAATTGTTCAACGGTAATTGATGATTGATGAAACTCAATCACTTTCAACATACAAAGACCAAGGCGGACCGCAAAAGTGTGCTTGACGGCATTCTAAGCACACTTCTGCTTTAGTCACAATGTATTCCTACTCGTTTCACTCGCACATGTTAGAAAGAGACAGAAGGTTTTAAACTTTTCAATTGTTATGACGTGAAATATAAACAGACCAGGCGTTTTTCCGCGCAGGTTTAAATCCCGCTTGATCCCTAGGATCAAGGTTGAATTTTTCCAGTTTCTGTCTTTAGATGTACCTATAGCAGATGTTATTTATTTTAATAAGAAAAGTAAAGTAATCATAATCAATCAGGCATATACCAACCTCTATTAAAACAAAGGGCTTCATCATTTGTCATCACGCTTGCCAAATGCGCGTTTGTGATCACAAACCTTGGCTGTGTTCTTAAAAATACAAAAACACACTTTGCCTGCCTTGGTTTTGAACCTAGGACCTCTGGCCAAGCCCTGTAACCACTCGCCGCGGTACGTGAACTAAATAATTTCTTAATTATAAACATATTTTTCGTTTCCCTAGGTGTTAGCCGCAATATGCCTTATCCCAAACGGCCACGAGAAGGTTCTTGAAGCGATCACGATGGCGGGGGAGTCTAGCAGGAAACCTAGAATGCTGCCTATCGTCGAGGGATTGGACACTAAGGCTCCCGAGAGCTTGAAGGTAATGATCTACTCACAAAACTGAGAAGACACAAACACATGACACACAGTCATACACACACGACACACACACACACAGTGATATACACACACACACACGATCAAACACAACACCCTTTTTCCCTAGCTTTCTCTGGATGCAATGTAACACAAAGCACACCTACGCCTAAATACACACAAGCACATACAATTAGCATGGGTGGTTGGACGCGGTCCTAATATTGAATTAGGATTTATATTATTTAAAAACAGTGAATTGAAAAAGTTGCTATTGTTATAATTTAACATGACTAATCAGGCTAGTCGGATACTTATACATACATAGATATTATTGCAACAAAAATTCTTAACCCTGCGCGTTATTACGAATGATCCGTTTTGACGACACGATTGGCGTAATACCTTGCAGCGCGGTTTGTTCACTTAGCCATCAGTTCAGGAAATTAGTTTTTCTAAATTGTTTCGGGTCTGGGTGTGCTGGGAAACGCCCCTGGCTTAATTCCTTGTCCGGTACCTCCTAACTAAGGAATTTGTCACCGGGCCTTTTTTCTAATCCCGGGATAGTCCCGGGATTGTGCATAGGTAATGAAAAGTCAGAAAAAAATTAGCTTTTTACTCATATTTTCATTTAAAAAAAATCTAAGTAAGATAAACTAGATTTAATTAAATCTTCCTTAAAATAAACAAACAACTTCTGTTTTTAAACCTCTTTAAACCTCTAAAAGAAAATTTATTCTTCTACGAGATAAAAATGAATTATTAAATTATAATGAGATATGGTTACATTTTAAGTTTTGTCAGGAAAACAAATTCCACCTAAACGTAAATATTTTTTTAACATAAAAAATGTGCAAACGCGAACTAATTTAATCAGCTGACAAAACAAGATGGCTCCCGAGACTCGGGATCAAATTCAAATTACCAAATCAAATTTTGACGACCGACTTGGTGTAATGGTTAAGAAGTTGGCTACTACACCAGAGGTCGCGGGTTCGATCCCCGCACAGTACAAACATTTGTGTGCATGAAGCGACCATTTTAGACGTTTTTTCATACAATTAAGTGAACAGACAAGACCAACCATTATACTCCTAGAAAATGTAGCTATGTCTGTGGAAGGTCGCGGAATCGAGTCCCGCTTGGGCCCTAGGATCAGGTCGATTTTTTTCTAGTGTCTATATTTGTGTTTTGACGACCGACTTGGTGTAATGGTTAAGAAGTTGGCTACTACACCAGAGGTCGCGGGTTCGATCCCCGCACAGTACAATCATTTGTGTGCATGAACATGTCTGTTTGTACTGGTCTGGGTGTCTCCTATGTATAATAAGTATGTATTTACAAAAGAAAATGTATTTAAGTATGTTTATCCGTTGTCTAGTATCCCATAACACAAGCTTTAATTAGCTTACTTTGGGGCTAGATGGCGCTGTGTGGAATAATGTCCAGGGATATTTATTATTATTATTATTTAAATTCCCTACCAGACACATTTTTACCAATTTATTTAACCACTCATTCACAATACTCATACAAACGTTTTGTTCCTCTTCAGAACGGCTGTATGCAACTTATGAACGCCATAATAACGGAACCTGAAGAATTGGAGTTCAGGTTGCACCTGAGGAGCGAGTTTATGAGAACTGGACTTTATGACATGCTAGGTAAGGGTTCTTTCAGTCTATAATAGTAATATATTTCTTTGTAGATAATAATAATAATCTTTATTAAATAGAACATTATAACAAAACAATTTACAATACAACAGTTTGGGAATGTACATTCAACAGTGCCGGTTAACAGCGGTTACCACACTAGGACGAGCCTGTATCGTGGTAACCATTTTAAATACATGGTACCATTTTTAACATTACGAGCATAGTAACAAAAATATAGATATTTTTTTTTTAGAGAAAACAAAATAGATAGATAGATTATTTATTTCTCAATACAAAAATACACATTAAATTAATTTGTTCATGGTCAATTGAAGGATTTTCACAATGAGATCGTTAAATAAAATAAATAAGAATGAAATATAACCTAATATGGAATAACACAATAATTCAAATTAAATACAAAAAGTCGCAAGAAAAAAAAATGTCGAGGCAATCACAAAATAGAATATAAAACAAGATGTCGTCAATATCAAGTCAAAAGGAAAAATAAACAATGTCAAATAATGTTACACAAACTACAAATGAAATAAACAATTTACAATCAATTTAAAATGTCGTTTTAGGCTGCAGTGAAATCCTTCCACTGCTGAATAAGATGGATTTTTCAATAGAAGGCTCTTTAGCTGGCGTCCAAATGCAATGTAGAATTAGTATTTTTTGATATGGTATCCGTTGTAAACACTTGTAACCCATTTTTTAATTTAAATGAATCGCCCTTTTATCCCATAATAAAGATCTAACAGAAGGACCGCGCCTTTTTCTAATATTATTACCTAAACTTGCCGCCTCGGGTCACAACTATATTCGCTCTGAATTTTTGAAAATGAAGAAATATAATAGGTTATGCGTACTTGACAGAACCGGCCATAAACAAAATTCATCATGTGAAAAATTGCACCAAGTTCGACAAAAACAAAAACACTCGCGACAGTGCGACTAGTCGCGTTACCGATTCTCACCGGTATCGCCTGTTAACTCACTGTGTCTGTGTGCGTTATCGAAATGGCGGTTTTGTTCTAAGCGGACTATCTGTCTGTCGCCGCGCCGCAATTTGTGTCAGTGTATGAGGCCCGTATTCTAAAACAAAATCTGTACTTGATTATAGATCTGAGTGATGTTTTTGTATGAACTGACGTTTCGAAATCTCTACTCAAGTACAGATCAGTGCTTGAGTACGATTCTAGCCTTCAGCCTATTGTTTTATATTCTGTAGCTTTGCTGTACTTGTTAGGTTGTTCTGTTTATTTTTAAATGTTAGAATTTAAAGCATTATTTTTATCAACAAACAAATTGTACTCTACTAACTCGCATTGTAAAACCACAACAAGTTTAAAAGAGTATCTACTGAGTTCCTCGCCGGGTCTTCTCAGTAAGAATCAACTTCTCCGACGCGGTGGTAGAGTCGCATTATGTTTGTATACTGTTTATTTATTCATAATGTTATAGTATTTATGTCTATTATTTAGTATATTTTTTGACTATTTCAAAGTACTGATTAAGTCTATTTAAATAAAGATGTTTGAGTCCAGAATACGGGCCTTAATGTATCTATTGCTTCCAGATGAGCTCAGGGCGGGCGCCGAAGGTTCCCGGCAGATCCAAATGACAGTGTTCGATACGCACGCGGCGGCCGATCAGGACGAATTCCTCGCTAAATTTGACGATGTCAGGTAATCAAAAATATTCATATTTTTTTCGTTTATTGTCCAGTACAATACATCGTTTTGCATAAAAAAAAGTGGGTTTCGTACGTAATACACGGTGAATACACCGTGTATTACAAAACCCACTTTTTTTTGATAATAATCAAACCCACTTTTTTATATGTATTATCGAGCTGCCCCAACAGACTTCGTTCTGTCAAGTTCGTCTGACAGCTGGTGTCCATTTTGGCCGCTTTTCTCAGACTTGATTTACATGTACCTACTATTATTTTTCACTGCATTTTTTGTTCAGTCATAATTTAATATATAATTAATACATAATTTAGCTTTCTATTAGTGAAAGAATTTCCACGATCGGATGAGTAGTCGCGGAGGCTATTCAATACAAACAAACGAAGAATCAAATCTTTTCTCATAATATAGACTAACCCCCTTATTTATAAAAGATAAAACAATCTTATAGCACTGTTTTCAGTATGGTAAAGTGGTCTTGGAGCAGTGTTTAAGTTTTTAGGAATAAGGGGGGGGGGGGGGGGGGGTACGCTTAGATCTGTTAGTTGCCAAAAGTAAAAAAAAAATGTATGTCATTTTTTTATTTTCCAGAGTGGATTTCAACGACGCAAACGAATGTTTCGAGCTTGTTAAGAACTTAGTTATAGACACACCGGCGGAGCCGTACTTACTATCTATACTTCAACACATACTTTTCATTAGAGACGACGAACTTATTAGGTAAGTAATAAGGTATAAAGTTCAGTGACTCGTTTCTTTGTCGTACCATCCAGACGTGGAACGCTCTTCCAGCACATGTGTTTCCTTCCTCGTATAGTCCCGGGTTCTTCAAGCGGGGCGTGAAAAGGCATTTCTGCGGGCCTTCAAGGTGAGGATGGCCAGCCCAGTGGTTCGTTTGAATGACTGGGCTTGTCAACCTCATCTGGACCTCACGACCGCTTTCCATCAGGTGGGGTGAGGTCATCTTGACGGGCAATATAAAATAAAAAGTAATCTTCTACTATAAAATATAGGTACGTCTTTTCAGGTGGGATACATCTAAAGCAATTATAGAATTCTAGCTTTTTTTTTTCTTTGGACAATTTACACCAAGATCATCTGACCCCAAACTAAGCAGAGCTTGTACTATGGGCGTCAGAGACTGATAAACATACTTAAATATTACTAAATAGATAATAACACCCAGACACACAACAAACACAAATGTTCGTCACAATGTGTTTGTCATGGGTGGGGATCGAACCCACGACCTCCGGCGCTAAAGGCAGGATCGCTGCCATTGCGCCAGCAGGTCGATATTTGTAAAAATATTTCTTTCGGATGTCTATAGGTTTACTTGCCTTCAAACATTGATGGAATAACGTTGGCTTGCAACGTAAGCATATACTTACTGGAAAGATTCGTTCGTCGCTCTGAGGTGTCGGTAGCTCAGTGGTTTAGAGCAGTCAGTCCCCCTCGAGATCATCAAGGTCCGAAATCGAGTTTTTCGAGTTTTTCTTTCTTTAGATATTTAGCATAACTAGTCTGAATACTACTTTTTTATATATATATATATATATTGCCCGTCAACATGACCTCACTCCACCTGATGGAAAGCGGTCGTGAGGTCCAGATATGAGGTTGACAAGCCCAGTTATTCAAACGAATCACTGGGCTGGCCATCCTCACCTTGAAGGCCCGCAGAAATGCCTTTTCACGCCCCGCTTGAAGAACCCGGGACTGTACGAGGAAGGAAACACATGTGCTTAAACACTTACACTACGATACTACTTGCCATCTCCCTCTAGATATTTTTTTGATTTATTTTTTCAGTGTAAAACGTATTTTTCTAACTTTATCTGAGTGAATTCGCTTTCATGAAATATTTGACAAAATACTATTTCTTTTGCGCGCAATGAGCGACCATTTTAGACGTTTTTTCATACAATTAAGTGAACAGACAAGACCAACCATTATACTCCTAGAAAATGTAGCTATGTCTGTGGAAGGTCGCGGCATCGAGTCCCGCTTGGGCCCTAGGATCAGGTCGATTTTTTTTCTAGTGTCTATATTTGTGTTTTGACGACCGACTTGGTGTAATGGTTAAGAAGTTGGCTACTACACCAGAGGTCGCGGGTTCGATCCCCGCACAGTACAAACATTTGTGTGCATGAACATGTCTGTTTGTACTGGTCTGGGTGTCTCCTATGTATAATAAGTATGTATTTACAAAAGAAAATGTATTTAAGTATGTTTATCCGTTGTCTAGTATCCCATAACACAAGCTTTACTTAGCTTACTTTGGGGCTAGATGGCGCTGTGTGGAATAATGTCCAGGGATATTTATTTATTATTATTATTTATTATTTGTGTACTTAAATGCTAGTTGACTGTGGTCATACAAACGTTTGAACTGACGAACTGTCTCTTTACATTCTTAGCGCTGCTAAAACCAGTATAAGCTTCGTCGGCTCTACTATGCCCTCGTATAAGTGTGCTTAATGCTATTACCTATTTTTAATGAGTGTATGTAAAAATTTAGTGAATACCTAATTCTCTTAGGCTGACACCATAAACTAATTGTGAAGTGTGAGGATCCTATCTACCCTGGGAGTCACTACCACTGACCGTGAAATAATAAAAATTATTCCCTATGAAAACATGTATTTTTTAATTTGAACGTAATTCCGCAAAACTAGCACGATCACTCGAGTCGGTCAGTGCGCAGTAACTGAACGACTCTCTCGTTCATACTTCACTCAAACATTCCAAATCGCTGACACGCAACTTTCATACTACACGTGTGCCTACAAGCTATCATTTTGTGCCGCGAATAAACAGGTTTTTTTTCTTTCCGTAGGCCAGCATACTACAAGCTAATAGAAGAATGTGTAACGCAGATAGTGCTACATAAAAACGGGTATGATCCAGACTTCAGAGCGACGCAAAGGTTCAATATAGATGTTCAGCCACTTATAGACGGACTTATAGGTAAGTCTAATAATATAATATAATATAAATAAGTCTAATAATATAATATAATATAATATAAATAAGTCTAATAATATAATATAATATAATATAAATAAGTCTAATAATATAATATAATATAATATAAATAAATATAAATATGCGCCAGACAACACACCACTGGTCAAGGTTTCGAAATATGGATAAATATCCCTGTGTTACGAGGTACGAGGTACCATACAGGGTAATAAGCCAGTGCAGGCGTCTCTCAGCACACCCAGAACAGAGTCAATTTACAAAAGATCTTTTCCTGAATTGACTCGACCGGGAATCGAACCCGGGACACCACGCAAGTCAAGGCGAGAAACCGTGCTACAGCGCACTACGCTAACCGTGTCGTCAAATAATGTCAAATAATCTATCGAAACCTGTCAGTAGTAGATCTCTGAAAAATGGGATGATTATAAAAAGATTAAAAAAACGATATGGGAAACTTAGTAAGCGATGTGTAGTATCTCTGTAAAGATTTTTTTATTTTAATCAGTCAAATAGTCAATGACTATTATTTCATGATTGACATTTAATTTTGATTTTATTTTAATTTAATATATTGTTGTAATTGTTATTACCGTCATTCGAAAATTTATATTTTTATATTTGTGAAAAATTTGTAAGTATATCAATATACTTAGTCACCTTCATATCACCCACATTTGAACAAATAAATGATTGATTTGAGTCAGTATTATTTGCCTGATAACCTTATAATTAAAGTCAACCGAAAAAAAAACAATTTTTTAATATCTAATTCCTACATCACTTACTGGGTATGCCATATCGTTTTTATAAATGTTTTAGTAATTACCTGGTATTTACAAACGTCTCAAAATCCGTCAAATTGATTAGAATTGTTAAAAAATATTTACCCTAAAGTGATGAATAAAATAAATCAATGGTAGTGCTAATTCGCCTTAATACTTCAAGTGAGTTAAAAGCCTTCAGCGTTGAAGAAATCTTCGCTGATGCTACAATTATCGACTACGCTTGCCAAATGCGATTTGGATGCCAAAGCTTAAAGACATTCTTTCCGAAAATAGCTATTGTTAAATTACTTTTAATATTTTTTTTATGTCTAAAACTAGAAAATAAATAATTTCGGACCTTGATGATGTCGAGCGGGAATCGAACCCTCGTCTTCCACAATGCAAAAGAGCATCCACCTGAATCAAAAATGAAAATAAAAATAAGTAAAAACCCCCTAGAATTAATTTCATGTCAAATACTCTAAGGAACGAGTTAGACGAAAATCTTTTATATTCCAGAAAAATCTCGAGCCGAAGAAGAACGTAAGGTAGAAGACTTAAAGTCTAAATTGGAAGCGGCCATCGCGGCGCGACAGGAAGCGGAAGCGCACGCGGCACATTTAGAAGAAAGGCTCAAACAGAATTCCAGCCAAACTGGGCCCGGCGGAGTCGCGTTAGGGAATATAGCCGCTATTGCTAAGGTAATAACGATTCATTTTGCTTACTAGGGTCTTGTATGTGTGTCGTCATTTTTGAGAAGGTAAGCTTGAAGCTCGCATCATGTAAAATTTCCAAGGAAATAACATAACATAATTTACCATCACGACTTTATCCCAAGCGAGGTAGTCAGAGGCAAGTGACTGTGTCGTCATGGTGAACGAAACACTCAGAAGCCCACTTTTCACCAATGGTATTAGAACCGAACGTGGTAGGTGGTGAGCCTTCCGCCGCTATCCGGGTTGATTTGGTTTGTTATCGATGTTTTCCGTCACCGGAGAGTAAGTCGGATATTTAACAATGAACACAAAGATTTTGGTTCCGGCCTGATTTGAAGTCGGGACCACACGATCCACGATCTGAGTTCGGTAGCTGAACCACTAGGTCACGACGTAAGGATTTTATAGGTCCACGAAAATCTGAGCCAATTTTCGTCCTTTTTCGATTTTCAGACAATCACACAAGTCTCTCTCTCACAGTTAACAGACTTTCCCACCTTTAAGCTCCCTGGTCATCGAATCAGAGCGAGGCAGCGGAGCAGAGTTTTGGCAATTTTCAACCAATAGGATTGAGGGCATTCGTGCCTTCAAGCAATCCCATTGGTTGAAAATTGCCAAAACTTCGCTCCGCTGCCTCGCTCCACTTCGGTGGACAAGGTAGCCTTAAAACACTCAAAAACACGCTCATCAGTCTCACACACACAATTTCTAGACAAATATTAGACACTTTCAAATAATAGAAAATCAAAACAGATTTTTTCTTACACACGAAAACAAAACCCCGCACACGGAAAATCAAATTTCACACACGTAAAACAATTCCTACACATGTAAAACAATTCACACACAAACGTAAAATAATTCTCACACGTAAAATAATTCTCACACACGTAAAATAATTCTCACACACGTAAAATAATTCTCACACACGTAAAATAATTCTCACACACGTAAAATAATTCTAACACTCGTGAAACAATTGAGTCACACACGTAAAATTATCTCACTCACGTAAAATAATTCTCGTCCTCGTAATACAATAAACTTCGCACGCACTTGCACACTTTTTCTCTCTTTTATCTTCTCATTCAGACACAGCACACTTACGAGTAAGCCGCCACAGCTAAATATTTGTGGCTTGATTGATTATATTTTTGGTTAATTCTATCTCTGTAATTTTTTGTTATATTTTGAATGCAATAAACACATTTTACAAGTACTTACAGATCATTGTTTTATATTTGTTTTTATTCTATACATTCATTATTATTTTCTGCTTTCAGGTAATCGGCAGTCCTGGAGGCCCCGCCCCACCACCCCCTCCGCCGATGCCTGGAGGTAAATATTATTTTGTGAAAAAAATACTTACTTTTGAAATTAAATTTCTTTTTATTTTTTCTAAGCATGATTTCTACAGGCTTCCAACTTTGCGGTTTAATGTATGTACTAAATAATTAAGCGAAATTTGGATCAGTTTTTGTCTGAATCGCAATAAATGCATGACTTCTAAGCTTGACCCAAAATTTGATTCGGCAAATTATTTTTATTTTATACCACTGTATGAGAGTGTCTAAATTGTATTGTTCATTAACACTAAGGCCCGTATTCTAAACCGACCCTCAGGGGCGCTTTGAACTGTGACGAAACAGCAGACGAACTGGCCAGGGCGGGTAAGGCAACCATCACACATGCCCCTGAGCCTGTGGTGGGTATACCCAAATGCGCCCAAATGAGGCAGCCGCCATTAGCCCGAATGGAATACCTTAGCAGGAAACACTGGACCAGCAGCAATGGTATGGTACATGCTAAGGCACTTATCGAAGGCTGCTCACATAAGTTCACCACAAAGACCCTTGGATTAAGAAGGGGACAGATAAGAATCCTCACCAGAACCCTTACGGGGCACTGTAGGCTGAACAAACACGGACACTGGATTAGTATCGCTGAGTCACCAACCTGTAGATTCTCTCGCGAAGAGGAAGAGACCCTGGTCCATGTCCTATGCGACTGTGATGCTTTAATACACAGCAGAAGCCGCGTTCTCGGCGGGCACAAGTTTGCCTCTTCGGTCGTCATTGACATCACTCCCAGGAAAATAATTCAGTTCATGCTGGCTGTAAGCCTGGAGAGTGATCTTTGAGGGGATGATGACCACAATAGATCAATCCTGGTCGCAGTGGTCAATCGCTTTGCCGACATCCTAATGCTAAACGAATAACGAATACGGTGATTACCTGATCTACTCTTGAGTTTAGAATCTGTTCTTGAGTACGTTGCTTATTCTAAAACGAATATCAAGTTTTAAACAAGATTTGAGTAGAGTTTGCTTTTTGTCTATGAATCAGGCTTGTATTCGTTAACAAAAATTCATTTTTACCTCTTTTACGTTCCATTACAAGCACATACAATGTGTTTATTGTAAAAACTAAGCCGATACACAATGGATTTGCACCAAGAAAAGGTTTAATTAACCTTTCAACACTTAACTCGTTCATGTAATGTAATTATTACACTGAAACAATTCAATTTCAATTTAAGTTTTATCTTGTTATTTGTTAATTTATGCTATTAACTGTAACGGAACGTAATTGTAACCTGACAAGGGAGGCACTCTATATAATCTGTGCTTGGTGTGTATGTGTGTGTGTGGTTTACTAGACCTACCCCTACTTAAGGATTTGCATACCACCCACTTTGTTTTTTATAGGTACTGAATTTCTTTCTAATTATGGTTAATTACAAATTGTAGTTAATCCAGGAATGAGAAAATGAAATTATCTTTATTTATAGAGGTCGTCAAAAATATCTAAGGATCCTTCTTTGAAGCAATCCATCGTTTTTGACAAGTAAATCTCTACTCAAGCGTGGTCAGGAGGTCACTTGCGTGATCACAGATCAAATCTCTACTTGAGCGCCGATTCGCACCTGAGTGACGTTTCGGAATAAGTCTGAACTGTGATCAATGAATCTGTACTCAGGGGCGGTTCTAGAATAAGATCTCTGCTTGAATCGAGTTTCAAGTCAAGATTCACGCTTGAGCGTCCTTTCAGAATACGGGCCTAAAGGCATTCGACATTTTCCTAGAAAATGTAATTCGCAATAATTTATTGAAAATTACTGAACGACAAAGTTCTGAACCGGGAGAGTACTTTTAATTTTAACAGCTATATTAAGGCGCATTAAGACCAAAGAAACAGAGCTGGAGCTACAGCAAGAATGTCCTCTCGTGATCTTCTATACTACTTTCGCCGTATGATGATATCCCTGACAGTTCATAACTGTCAATTATAGTGCAGTAACGAATGTAATTTAATCGAGTAAGTAAAGAAAATGGAATCGAATTTACCGATTTTTAATTTTTAAATAAATTCTTAAATAACGGGTTATGGCTAATAAGTAATAGAATAAAACGCGGTATCTCGAAATAATCGTTAGAAAATAACACACAAGGCAGGCGCACTGGTACTGATGCGAATGACGTGATTACAAATTACAAAATGGTCGCTCCTATTCATCGATTATTTGTCGATTTAGTAGTCAATACACTATTGAATGGCGTTCCTTTTCACGCATCAGGCGCTGTAAAGATAAATTAATTTAATTTCAAATACTCCATTTAACGGTTAATAATACACTTGATAATTATACACAATAATTTACTTGATAAGATTCGAAAGAACAAGTTTCTTAATAGTTTATGACATTTTCTCATGCTAGTTTCTTTTTATTTAGTTTGAAATAGAATGCGGGACACGGAACACTAAGAGCTGTCAGGCATATCATCTTACAGTGAAAATAGTATAGTGCACTAAAATAATTCTACCGAAGAAGAACAAGGAATCGAGAACGGGCCCTCTAACGCGTGCTAAGATAGAACAACGAATGAATGCTCTGTCTCGGTTTACACTAAGAGAATTTGATAGAGTGCACTATAGCAAGGTTTATCCCCTTGATTTCCGTAGTGACCCGGGTTCGATTCCCGGTCAGGTCAATTCAGGAAACGATCTTTTCTGAATTGACTCGGGTCTGTGTGTGCTGAGAGGCGCCCCTAGCTTGTTTCCTTGTGTGGTACCTCGTAACACAGGGATATTAATCCCTACTTCGAGACCATTACAAGAGGTGTGTTGTCTGGCGCATTTAAAAAAAACAATGATTTCGCTCTTTTGGTCTAAACCCTACAACTTATTTCCAGGGTTTCACCTATGAGCTTGGTTTTTGAATTAAGTTGAGGCACTGTTTTAAATGTTATATTCCATAAAAATGCAGTTTATCATAAAAAAAATTGTTTTTAACTCTTTTGATGAGATAGTGGTACTCACGATATTTTGAACCTTAATCTATTGTAAATAAGTTTAAAAAAGGTATATTTGTACTGTTAAGGGCCAAAATCTTTAAAGAGGTGTAATTCTCAAAGCTTTCAAACGTTTATGGTAGTGCAATGACGTCACTGGTTTTGTTCTCTCTTTCGCACGCGTGCATGTTCACTATAGCTGTCTCTTTCGGTGTTTGCTAGGAGGCGGCCCCCCTCCCCCGCCGCCGCCGCCGATGCCTTCAGGTGGGTTTCGTTTTTATTTCTAAGATTTTTAGCAATTTTCATTATCTATACTTACAAATTTTATAAAGAGGAAAGATTCGTTTGTTTGTTTGTACTGAATAGGCTCCAAAACTACTGGACCAATTTTAAAAATTATTTTACCAGTATAAAGCTAGATTATCAGAGAGTGACATAGGCTATTTTTTATTTTTATTTAGGCTATATTTTGACGGAAAAGAAAGTCTACGCGGGCGAAGCCGTTGATGAACAGCTAGTTGTATATAAATATTTTAATGTGTATTGAAACTACCGGGTGATTATCAAATTACTTACAAAAACGATATGGTATACCCACTAAGTGATGTAGAAACTATCCAAGTGAAAATTAAATTCATTTAAATAACATATCACCCAGTATATCTAAAGGCGCATTTAAATGGTCATATTTAATACTTACTTTGCATGATTCAATTATTTTTTATTTTCGACGACACTAGATTTTTACTAGTGCGCTGTAGCACGGTTTCTGGCCTCGATTCCCGTAGTGTCCTGGTTCGATTCCCGGGCTGGTCAATTCAGGAAACTATCTTTTATAAATAAGCCGGGGTCTGGGTGTGCTGGCAGACGCCCCTGTCTGGTATCTCGTAACCCAAGGATATGTATCCTAACTTCGAGACTATGACATAAGTGGTGTGTTCTCTGGCGCATATTCGTTACAATATTTCGTTTTCCTATCAGTCGGCGGAGGTCCGCCCCCTCCCCCTCCGCCGCCCATGCCGGGCGGCCCCCGCGGCCCCCCGCCGCCGCCCATGCCGGGGGCGGGGGGCGCGCCGCCGCCGCCGCCCATGATGGGCATGGGGCCGCGGCCGCCCCCGCCGCCCGGGATGGGGCCTATGATGCCGAGAATGGTGAGTTTCTGACCTGCGGATACAGAAGCGCTGTTATTCCATACTAACGTAGTCCCCTGTTTCCTCTCTGTATTGCTAGTAGAGGAATATTTTTTTCCCAAACATTCTATTTAGTATATTTTTCCTATATTTTTTTTTTTAATTTGATTTGTCATAGTACTTTTTATAAGTCTATATGAATAAAGATATTATTTTTACCTTACTTTACTTTACATTGTATGCCCACTATTAGCATGTCCCTATGTTTTCCTTTTTTTGATAAACTAATTATCAAATGAGATATTATGACCCTTCGAAAATCTAAAAAAGTGGTCAGATTTTCCGCTGTGTTCAAACATCCATAAAATAAATTTGATCAGATTATGTAAAAAGAAAATCTATTTTTTACTAAAAAAAGTAATTCAATCCTTCAAGTTTACTAGAAGGGATTATGGGACTACGGAGTTTCGATGAGGTTTTTTTTAAATGGCTTTCAAAACTCCAGGAAAATATGGTGTTTCTAAATTTGCAAATGTAGATTTTTTTTCCAGAGTTTCGATAAGCGCTATGAATGCAAATGCTTTAGAATCAACTAATCCTAGTATTCATATAATAGTGAAAAAAATCAGTTATTTACCTCAACAGATCGCGCCACAATGGCTGAAAAAGTGGAAAAATTTAAAAATTCCTAAAAAAATTAATAACTCGAAAACTAGAAATAATCGGGTAACATAACATAACCTTAACTTTTTAGATACCCATGAATGTGACCAATCTAAATGAAAACATTGACATATATGGTAGGCCCACCCACCCTGTGTACTCTTCGTTGAGAGCTTAAGTAAATTAGGACTATTTCGATCTCTTCCCACGATTTCTAACATTATTTCCAGCCACAGCCAGACGTCCTACCCCACGGGTTGAAACCCAAGAAAAAGTACGAGGTGGAAGGTCCGCTGAAGCGAGCCAACTGGAAGACCATCATACCAGCGAGGATGTCGGAGAAAGCCTTCTGGGTCAGGGTATGTATTAAACTGGGATACATTTTTTTAAAGCAGGAATTATCGCAATTTTGTTATCTATTATTGCTTTTTGATCAGCAATTGAGTCGCAGTCTCGGTTGAAGAATTTTATTTTGGGTAAGGATTATGGAGATTGTCAAAATAAACTATTGTTTTTTTTAAATATAGGCGATTTTTCTTGGAAAATAACGAGAATAGAGAAAATTAAAGTCTGATTGGAATAATTTTGTAAAATATTAATTAAAGTACTATACTGTGATAATTTTTGTTGACTTCAATAGTCTCTTATCGAAGTTGTAACAATTCAATGTCCTGTTTTCACGCGGAGCCCAGATAAGCTAGAATTAAAAAAAAAATTACATGAAAGAGTTTTTCCAGCATAATTTGTTTATTTTGTTCATTTAATTCAAAGTAAGTTCGTTTGGTATCTGTAAAAGTTGAACTTTAAAGTCATGTCGTTATAAAAAGAGAAAAAAGTTTGAAATTCCGAATCCCGGGACTATTTTAGAATCCCGGGATTGTCTGTGCCCAATTTCACAATACCGGGATTATAATGAAGAGCCAAAATCGACCTCTCTAGACACAATGCTTATAATATTTCCCATTGGTTCAGGTACAAGAAGACAAGCTTGCCTCTCCAGATATATTATCTGGTTTGGCGCAGAAGTTTTCCAGCAAACCCATGGCGAAGAGAAACGAGGATTCGGTCGATAAGTAAGTTATATCGATTTACCTAAAAGCAACCTTGTTGTCATGTGAGTACAACTTAAAACTGAAATAAGGTGACATGTATTATGTTAGGCAATTAAACCAAAAGTTACCTTGACTTGACAATAACATATTGTTATTGCATGAATTTTGCTGTTTTCGCCGTAATAGTATATTTTATATCGAGGGTCTAAACGAAGCCATAATATACCGAGGGAGTCAATCAAACCAAGGGTATATTAAGTTGGCGTTTAGTCTCGAGGTGCAAACTGTACTTTTTACTTTGAGTGCGAGAAAAATAGTCAATTTAGTACAAAAAAAAACATTTAAAACCGAACAAATTTACACTTGACAAAAGTTCTGAAATTTTCGCGGTCAG
Source organism: Udea olivalis (assembly GCA_947369235.1). NCBI lineage: Eukaryota > Metazoa > Arthropoda > Insecta > Lepidoptera > Crambidae > Udea > Udea olivalis. The sequence goes on from OX376370.1 coordinate 3,628,972, forward strand.
TTTTTTTTTCCGAACTGAACCAGTCACAGATTAACAGTTTCAAACACATGGCGCCACCTTCTTAGCGGACAAACCATGGAACTAAAACTCTCAACATTTTCGCAATGAAAATGGTCTACACTCCACATATAATAGTATATTTTTACTGGCCGTTTGAGTTTGTTTTTGAAATTAAAAAATAATTACTTTTCACTCCCTAGGGCCTAAAGTGGTCACTTTAGTCCCGCTTCGTAGGACTATATTGGCGTACTTTTAGAGCATGAGAAGTGAAAAAGATATTGGCTATTTTTATAATTGAGTATTTGAATAAAAGCAATTAACACTTTCAATGCCACACCATGCACCGGTGCGTTATAATAATCGATTTACTATTGTGTTTTTGATTCGGCAGTGAATGGGTTCAATACTGAAAATGTTTGAACTGAATGTCAGGTTCAATTAACCACTGATGGATGAGATATTATTTTATTTATAACTAGCCTTTGGCCCGCACCTTCATACGCCTGTACTGTTTCTCTCCTTTTTTTCCCGTTTCCGTAGCGATGAAGGCAATCCCCTCTTAGTGCTCCTCCAGGAGGAACCCACATGCCAAATTTGCCAGGTTTCTACGCACAGTAGTTTGCCCGCGTTCAGATCAGACAGATTTGAAACATTTATTTTACCAATACAAAACTACATTGTCATCAGAGAGCAACAAGTCAGTCACTTAGTAACGAAGTACAGGCCGTGTGTAAAGCCTAAAATGTTTCTTCATTTATTCATGTCCTTATTCGTTTAAATCTCTCACCCCAGAGTGCACACGCTCAAAAAGGTGAAAGATCTAAAGGTCCTCGACAGCAATGCGGCGCAGACCCTCTCCATACTGCTGGGCGGCTCGCTCAAGCACATGTCTTATGACATGATTCGGATTAGCAGCGTGTTGAGATGTCTCTAACGTCCAAGGCAGATAATACTGTTGCAAGGATTCATTGTTGCTCTGTTCATGAAATACTACTTTTTGCCCGCGACTTCGTTCGCAGAGACTGGTCCGTTGGTGGATGCTCAAAATGTTATTCCTCAGAGAACAAAAGCACTTAAAACAACACAACGCCATCTAGTTACGCCATGTAAATGAGTCATGCAATGTTCCGTTTTTTAAGGCGTATTATCAGAAAATTAGAAAAATATTTCAATAGTTATACCAAATATCCATTTATCAGACTAAATTGTAGCTTATATGTACGAGTATGTTGCAGCACCTGCAGTTAAGCGAATATAACATGAATTCTAAATATGTCTGAAAACAGATTTAGATGTTATCGAGGAAGAAAAAAACATCGATACTTTCTGGTTTATTAAATTAGTGGGATTTATTATATTTATAGTTACTGACCGTGTACAACACCATCTATAGCTATTTATTACTTTATTCATGTCTTAATTACGTCTAAATCTCTCACCCCAGAGTGCACACGCTCAAAAAGGTGAAAGATCTAAAGGTCCTCGACAGCAAAGCGGCGCAGAGCCTCTCCATACTTCTGGGCGGCTCGCTCAAGCACATGGCGTACGACACGATTCGGACCAGCGTGCTGAGGTGTGACACTGACGTGCTGACAGCTGATGTGCTGGACTTGTTGGTGCAGGTGAGATTGCAATTTTTTTAATAGCTTAGACATACAATTCGAGTTAAAATAAAGAAGATATTTGCATAAAATTAGTTGAAATTTTCCAAACAGATCTTTTTTTAAAAGGCCACAAATTTGGTTAAAGTGTAGAGTAAGAAACTTGTCTCTACATGAGATCTGATAACTGGTTTCGTCTTAGCAACATTTTACATGAAAATGTTTTTAGTAGGAGCTCGGCCCGAAATCCGGAGTCGGGCAAAGTGTGATTTCGGATTTTTCGAACCATAGCCCGGGTTTGTTATCAACAACCCGCATTTGGCAAGCTTGGTGGATTAAGCCAGTACTCATCAATTGCAGCGATGACTTGATTCAAATGGATTCATAGGCTTATTACTTTACTTATCGTCTTTAACATATATTTTTGAGGAAAAATATTGAAATTGCTAAATTTTGCGGCGTGTCAAAACCCGTAATTTTTTGAATGAATTGATATTTCTTTGCTTATGAAAGTAAATTTTTGAAGGAGGAGGTACTATGGTCGACTGTACATTTTGATATCTTTGGTTTTGACCTTTAAGGTCATACAGATCCTACAAAAAAAATATGTTTAAGTATAAGTGAATTTTTATTTTTAGCATTTAACAATGCACTATTTTCTACACAAAGATAGAAAGGGACTGATCCTAGGGACCCCGCGACCGTCCACAGTCTGGGTGGCTGCCCTTCCAACTGAGCAATCGAGGCCGTTAACAGACCAGCCCCCCGATTCAGAACGAAGTTATCGACCGATTCGGTTATTTTCTTTTATTTTTTTCTTTAAGTAGGGTAGATTTTATGTAATTTGGTTTATAAAAACGTAGGGCCTTTGGCTTTGATATATCAGAATATTGATTGCTCCCGCTTAGCGGATCATTTACTATAAATAAAACATATTTACCGAATCTGTCGATAACTTCGTTCTGAATCGGGGGGCTGGTGAATTTATCTAGTGTATTTTACGTTGTAAGGCTCGAATCCCTCTTGAGTCCCTAGGATCAGGTAATTTTTTTCTAATTTCTATCTTTGTGCAGAAAATTGGTTAGTGTCCAAAAAAAACTGTGAGGAAATCACAATGACTCTTGTTTTTACGTAATTCTACAACATACATACTTACATACGTACTCAGCCTACTGAAAAAAAATGTAGCTTATGTCTTTAAGTTTTTGTAGACGGTACAATTTTATATATTAGGTCGTGTAGTTTTTCTTGTATGTGTAGACATACCAAAAAAAAATATACTTCATACCAAAACCCATCATGTAGGTAAGTATTTTTTTTATACCTATAACAAGTACAATTTATTTTTGGTGCAATATAAAACGAATAAATTAAATCTTCAAGCTCATTAACCTATGTTCGTAGATGTAATTTTTTTTGATATAGCTCAAACTATTTCCCCCCACAGTACCTCCCCCCAGCAGACCAGCTCAAGAAGCTAGCTGACCTCAAATGCAAGAGCGAAGAGCTGACCGAAGCGGAGCTGTTCGCGGCCACAGTGGCTGACATCAAGCGACTCGTGCCGCGGCTCAGGAGCTTGGCTTTTAGGGAACATTATACGGAGGTCATATCAGAACTGAAGCCGGTAAGTTTGTTTAAATTAACACAAAATTAAGAAACCTTAGTTATAAATTTAACTTTCTATCTCTTTGGTAGATTTACTTATTTCTTCATAATAAGTCAATGCTGTGTTTGTTGCCCTTGTGAAGAGGAAATAATAGTATATTTTATATAACTAAACGAAGCCATAATATACCAGAGGTGGTTTGACTCCCGAGCGTGCGAGGGAGTCAATGAAACCGAGGGTATATTAAGTTGGCGTTTAGTCTCGAGGTGCAAACTGTACTTTTCACTTTGAGTGCGAGAAAAATAGTTAATTTAGTACAAAAACATTTAAAACCGAACAAATTTACACTTGAAAAAGTTCTGAAATTTTCGTGGTCAGTTTTTTCTTCTGAACTGAACCACAGATTAACAATTTAAAACACATGGCGCCACCTTCTTTGCGGACAAACCATGGAACTAAAACTCCCAACATTTTCGCAATGAAGACGGTCCACACTCCACAGATAATAGTATATTTTTACTGGCTGTTTGAGTTTGTCTATGTCACATGAAGGAAATTAAAAAACTAATTACTTTTCATTACCTAGGGACTAAAGTGGTCACTTTAAGCCCGCTTCGTAGGGCTATATTGGCGTACTTTTAGAGCATGAGGAGTGAAAATGTAATTTTCTTCATAATCTCTAGAACAGAAAAGATAAAAATACAAATTATTTCGAGGACTAACATAGCCACTGTTATTGCACTTATTTGAAGCAATATTTAATTGCATACTTTAAAACATATGACTTACGGTTTTCATAAAAAGTTTTTGAAAATAAACGGTACATTATTCTAACTATATTTGTGTGATAAAAGTGTCACTGATTCTGAGGTTAAAAGCAGTTTCAGGCGACTTCATTATCATTCATGAGTTGTATATTGTTCAGTCTCTTTTCTGTAGTAACGCAAAGTGACTGTGTCTGACCATATTTGATTGGTCATTTTTGTCCATTTCAGACAAATTACAAAAAAGACAGTGTAGACCAAATTGTCAGTCAAATTGAGTCGCTTTGGTCATTTTAGACACTGACCTAAGTTTATAATCATAGTTAAAATTAATGATAAGACAGTAATACTTTCAGTTCGTCAAAATTTGACAGTAACAGTCCTCTCTACTCAGTTGTAAGACTATGTCAATAATATAAGAAAATCTATAAGACTGTTTTTTTTTTGACAGCTGTAATAAGTATCCCAATTGGCCGATTGTTATATAGCATGTTTTACATTTGAATATTGCTAGTATTAAAATACTTATATGTTGTGTACTAGGATATAGTATCCGGCACAGCGGCCTGCGAAGAGGTGAAGTCTAGCGGCAAGTTCGCGAAGATTCTAGAACTTCTGCTGTTGTTGGGCAACTACATGAACACCGGATCCAATAACGCGGGCGCTTACGGCTTTGAAATTAGCTTCCTTACCAAGGTTAGCATATATGACTTTGTTTTACATACCTTAACGAGGTTATTATAGTGTTGGGGATTCCTTAAATGGTAAGAATTTGTGGTCATCTTAGGTATAATCTGCTCCTCTGCACATTCTTTTGTTATGACTTTAGTCTGTCAATTAAATTTTTGTGTATAAAAACAAGATTGAAAAGAGTAACCATCAGGTTTCTTGCCGGAGTCTTCTCGATCGGAAACAACCTCCGAACCGGTTCCTACGGTTTTTCACATTATGTTTTATTATGATATTTACTATCATAGTATTATTTTATGTAAGTTTATTTTTAGTATATTTTTGCTATATTTTTTTTTTGTATATGACTTGTCATAAGTACTTTTTATAAGTCTATATGAATAAGTTATTAATTAATTATTTTTACTTTTACCTTCACTTTTAACGACTATATCCAAAACGGGGTAGTCACAGCTAAGTGACTGTTGCCGTCATGGTGAACAGAACACTCAGAAGCCCACTTTTCATCAATGGTGTTAAAAACCAACCTGAAAGGTGGTGAGCCTGCCGCCATTATTCGGGTTGATTCGGTTTTTTATCTATGTTTTTCATCACCGTTGAGTTGGTCGGAGAATCAATAACCACAAAGATTTTTGGTTCTAGCCAGATTTAAACTCGCGACTACACGATCCACGATATGAGTTGGGGTACTTAACCCCTAGGCCACGACACTTACTTCATTATTTTGATTACATATATTATTTTGAATGGTTAGTGTTACGAAAGAAATTGGTGAAAATTTACAAAGATGGCCAAATTATTTAAATTTAGATTTAATAATAAACATACCACGGAATGGAACCCTTCAATATAGGATTCGACCGTAAACCCACTTATAATAGGGATAAAATACTGTTGATGAAAAATGGAAATCAATTGTGATATTTTGGAAAAAATATTTCCTACGGTTTTTCAGTTTATTATCCAATCCACCCCCAGACCTCACTTTTTGCTATCCATAGTAAACACTAAAATTGGGCCTTCGCCCATTACTTAGTATTGTAATGTATAATTTGCATAAGAGAAAAAGCAACTTATCTGTTACTTAAAAACAGAGTGTTGCCAACCTTGCCAACAAACTGCTTCTGCAGTTTGGCGAGATTTTAGTATGACAATGCAGTGTTTTTTTTAATGATAAAGTTCCTATATGCTGTCCCAACGCTGGGCAAAGGCCTCCATAATTGCAATTTCACACTACAAGTAAATTTTTAACGCTTTTAAAGAACGCTACTACTACTGCGTGCTTTATTGGGAATAGGCCTTCCGAGTTCCATAACAAGTCTTAATCCATATTGCGTACGCGTTGCGTGTGCTATGAGTCATAGGCACTTTTATTTCTGTTACAGCATATTGGTCCTTATGTCTAACCCCCGAATCCTTATGTAAAGAAGTTCCGTGAAGCTGTCACGTAATAAAAATATCAGTGACAGTCACTGTACTGGCTTTACAGCGTGTACATACCAAAAAGTAGTGATAAGCGGAAGCCCAGTAACAGAACATCACTATTTCACAAACCCGGGCTATGTTGCGGAAAATTCGAAACACTCTTTGCCCGACCTGGAAATTGAACCCGGTTCCGGGCCGAGCTCTGAAACCGGGAATTGGCTAACTTGATATCTTATTTCCCTTCAGTTGACCTCAACGAAAGATCTGGAAAACAAGCAGACGTTACTGCACTATTTAGTTGAAACCATTGAAAGCAAGTTCCCGGACGCGCTGACGTTTGCAGAAGAAATGCCACATATAGACAGGTGAGTTATTTTACAAGAACTATTTCAGTTACTACACTAAAACAAGGAAAAATATTATTTAAGTTTTAAATATAATTAAATAGGAATTTATTTTTTGTAAGGTTTTTTTACAATTATTTATGAAAAGACAATTTTCGAAGCAACTGAACTGAACGACTTTATCTTAGGAACAATTGTGTGGCATATTTAGTAGTTAATATAATGTGTTTTTTATTAAGTTTTATTTTAAGTGTAACTTAAATTGTTTATGAGGATCCATCTGATTCTAGTAACTGTTTTACTAGAGATATTTACTTATTATGGCTATTGAATGCAAATAATGTTTATAATTTCTTTTTATCACCGGTAAATTAATAAAGATTATACCGGGTGATTATCAAAAAACTTATAAAAAGGATTTGGCATACTTAGTAAGTGATGTAGGCACTTTGAAAGTTCTTTTTTAATTGGATTAAATTTCAATGTTTTCATACTAAAAATAGGGACTGTTCGACCGATTTTGTATGGTGAGGTGAAACAGAAATGTCTTATGCATTTGTGAACAGATTTTATACTTCTGGCGTTTACTTTTCAGTTTCTCAAATAATGTCCAGTTCTTTTTCACAAACAGACATATATCCTGTTTGTAAATTAGTATTTCCTCCCCAGAGCGGCTCGCGTATCGATGGAGAATCTCCAGAAGTCGCTGAAGAAGATGGAGAACGACATCCGCGCCTTGGAAACAGATCTTAACAACTCGCGCGTGCCGCAGTCGCCCGACGACATGTTCTGCGAGAAGATGACTGTATCCTTTGATGAAACATTGTTTATTTTATATAGCTGCCTCGACAGACTTCGTTCTGTCAAAAGTAATTGCACGTCGCGGCGTCGGTAAAGCAGCACATGTCGCCCGCGTTTCTTAGCTCACGTATACTATTATTTGTCACTGAATTTCTTGTTCAATCATAATAAACTATAGCCTATATCACTCCTGAATGGTTTAGCTTTCTGTTAGTGAAAGAATTTTCACGATCGGATCAGTGGTTTCGGAGCCTATTCAATACAAACAAATGAATCTTTCCTCTTTATAATTCGATTTCGAAGTCTGTTACCGGACACCATGATGCGTCGCACGTCGTCGATGAACCATAGTTGTGAATATTAAATATTGTGTTATATTTATGTTAGTTATTTATCTATGGGCCGATTCGTTTAGTTAAGATCTTAAAATGTAATTGTTACCCGAAAATAAATGATTGTAATTATAATTATACTAAAACACTTCGTTATATCAAACTTAAGGCTATTAACTAAAAAGAAATGTATCGCCAGATATACAAAAGTGCTCACAATCGACCTAGTTTTCAAGAAAAGCCAAAAACTGTTTTTAAGGGATATTTTAGATTGTTCTTTTTCGCACTCAAATAAATAAAGTAGTGAATTTCAAACCTTCTTATTCATTCATTAAAGTTCATTTATTCAGTAATGCAATAAGAAATCATAAGTCTACAATAATTTATATCCCTAGTTAATTGTCAACAATACGTTGCGGCACTTTTAACCCTAGTAGCTGTTGCGTTTGATATAACATTTGATTTGACATGTAATTATCTCTGTAACTAATTTTAATCTTATTTGCTAACTCTAGAATAATGCTGCTTGGCTTAAGTTTTTAATATAGATAATAATGTTGGCGGATGTACGGTTGGCGTAGTGCGCTGTAGCACGGTTTCTCGCCTCGATTTCCGTAGTGTCCCGGGTTCGATTCCTGGTCGGGTCAATTTAGGAAACGATCTTTTCTGAATTGACTCGGGTCTGGGTGTGCTGGGAGACGCCCCTAGCTTATTTTCCTTGTGTGGTTCCTCGTGACACAGGGATATTAATCCCTACTTCGAGACCAATACAAGAGGTGTGTTGTCTGGCGCATATTTAATTTAATTTAATTTAATGTTGACATGTACGTGCTAAATTGTTCTTAATAATATTTCTATAAACAATAAATAATTTTGCATGCTAAGTGAATTAGCTAAATGTGCTGTGTAACTGAATAAGAAAAATGTCATCAATAATGTACCACATTTAAAGCAAAATAAACATATTCTATTCTATTCTATTCTATAAGGAAAAGGTTACATTGTGTTGAGTACTTTTTGTTACGAGTACGTTTTGACGACCGACTTGGTGTAATGGTTAAGAAGTTGGCTACTACACCAGAGGTCGCGGGTTCGATCCCCGCACAGTACAAACATTTGTGTGCATGAACATGTCTGTTTGTACTGGTCTGGGTGTCTCCTATGTATAATAAGTATGTATTTACAAAAGAAAATGTATTTAAGTATGTTTATCCGTTGTCTAGTATCCCATAACACAAGCTTTAATTAGCTTACTTTGGGGCTAGATGGCGCTGTGTGGAATAATGTCCAGGAATATAATAATAATAACTTATAACAAAACTATTATTGCAGCTTTAATATTAAACGATAATTCGCTTCTCTTGCTTGAATTCATAGAAGCGGGTTTCATGTCGTCGAGTGTGACTTCTTATTAGCCATGAATATAATTGTACGATCTGCCCCAACAGACTTCGTTCTGTCAAATGTTTGACAGCTGATGTCCTATAACACATCTCGCCCGCTTTTCTCTGACTTGGTTTACATATACTATTATTTTTCATTGAATTTTCTGTTCAATCATGATAAAATATAGCCTAGCTCCTGCCCCAAAGTTATCGATCGATTCGGTTATTTTCTTTTGTTTTTAATTATTTTTTTAAGTAGGGTAGGTTTTATCTAATTTGGTTTATGAAAACTTAGGGCCTTTGGCTTTAACATATCAAAATATTGATTGCTACCGCTTAGCGGATCATTTAATATAATTTAAACAAATTTACTGAATAGGTCGATAACTTCGTTCTGAATCGGGGAGCTGAATAGTTTAGCTTTCTGTTAGTGAAATAATTTTCACAATCGGTCCAGTAGTTTTGGGAGCCTATTCAATACGAACAAACACTCCAATCTTTCCTCGTTATAATATTAGTATAGATTATAACAAAAAGCCTCTTTAACCGTGCAACAAAGTCCCGATTCCCTTAACTCCATCTCTCAGCCTTTCGCCAAAGAAGCTAGGTCCCAATGCGACGTTCTTCATTCCATGTACAAAAAGATGGAGGCCTTGTATGGAGAATTGGCAGAGTACTACGTGTTTGATCCACATAAATACACTTTGGAGGAGTTCTTTGCTGATATTAAGACTTTCAAGGACTCCTTTATGGTGAGTTTCGGTCATAATTTATGCATGTTTGTAATTTATGAATTTACCTGTGTTTTATTTTTAATGTCAAAATATATTTTTCACTTTTCATGTTCTAAAAGTACGCCAATATAGCCCTACGAAGCGGGGCAAAAGTGACCACTTTAGTCTCTAGGGAGTAAAAAGTAATGAGTTTTTTAATTTCCTTCATGTGACATAGACAAACTCAAACAGCCAGTAAAAATATACTATTATCTGTGGAGTGTGGACCGTCTTCATTGCGAAAATTTTGAGAGTTATAATTAGTTACATGGTTTGTCCGCAAAGAAGGTGGCGCCATGTGTTTTAAATTGTTAATCTGTGGTTCAGTTCAGAAGAAAAAACTGACCACGAAAATTTCAGAACTTTTGTCAAGTGTAGTTTTAAATGTTTTTGTACTAAATTGGCTATTTTTCACTCAAAGTGAAAAGTACAGTTTGCACCTCGAGACTAAACGCCAACTTAATATACCCTCGGTTTCATTGACTCCCTCGCGCGCTCGGGAGTCAAACCACCTCTGGTATATTATGGCTTCGTTTAGCCCCTTAAAATAAAATATACTATTATTTCTATGTGTGTGTTTTCTTGCATATACTGGATGATTATTTCAACAGTAAGAAGTCAGATATGACACACTCAATAAGTGATGTAGAAGCTATCTTAGCAAGAAAAATATATTTTCAATCAAATTTTATTGTAAAATTTTTGTACAAAAACTACGAATGACCTTCTGATTTTGTATTAGAACCTCAAAATTGAAGTGATTATAAAAATCTTGTTTTTTACATCACCGACTGAGTGCCTAGTTACAGGCCAGCATGAGAGCTGAAAGCAAAAAAAAATTGGGTTTTACTTTAAAAGGTAAATGTAAATACCTTTTTTTGAGCATTCGTTGCCTGAACTATATGTATTGAATCGTTATTCCCAGGCCGCCTACCAAGAGAACGTAATAGCCCGCGAAACGGAAGAGCGAGCCAGGAGAGCCAGAGAGGCGCGCGCCACCGCGGAGCGAGAGCGCAGAGACCGCCAGCACCGATACAAGCAGTTTGTGGACATCGAGCAGGCGCAGGACGGCGTTATGGACAGGTAAAAAACCCTAAAAATTGTTAAACAGTTGGTTGGTTTTACAGTTTTAGACAAATAAAAAATATGGAAAAACAAAAAAGTAGTAACCCTGTATCCTATACAGTAGTATCCCTGTATCCCATACAGTAGTAACCCTGTATCCTATACAGTAGTAACCTTGTATCCTATACAGTAGTAACCCTGTATCCTTTACAGTAGTAACCCTGTAACCCTGTATCCTATACTGGGTTACGGGGTTACCACTTTTTCATGTCTTTCCATATTCTTTACCTATTTATCCATTACTAGAAAGCAAAAAAATTGAATGGTTTGAATTGCGAAAAGCGGAGTCAGTCGTCTGTGTAAGTATTTAATTATCGAAAGTAGATAATTTAAACACGGTGAATAAGCCATATAAGTGTCTATCGATAGTGTCGCCTGTCTAGTGACTTTTCGTCATTCAATACACTTGCGAAACTATCGACTTTAGACTGCATCCACTCTAGTGTTTTTCGACTTTTTAGAACTATCGAAAGTTAATCGTCTGTAGGACTTTTAGACATTTTTAAAACTGTTGAATAGATTATGTTATGGATTTAGTGATTTGTCGACATTGACACTAGTGACTATAGTAGCGCTACTCAAGGGCCTATAGCGATTATCGCTATTAGAGCGCAGAGACCGCCAGCACAGATACAAGTAGTTTGTGGATATGGAACAAGCGTATGACAAGACTGAAAATTAACACCAAAATTGGTTAAACAGTAGGTAATAAAGAAATAATCAATATGGTAAAATATGAAAAAGTAATAACCCTGTATACTATACAGTGTGTCCGGAAAATCAAGGTGGTTTGAATAGAAAAGCGAGGATTATTTTCGACTTTTCATGCCTATGAATATGAACAGGGACGTAGCTTACAAATGTCTCTAGACACTTATCATTGGTTGCCATCTTGGGCTAATGGAATCGTAATTGAATGGCAAGATTTTGACGTTTGGTTCATATTAAAACTGTCAAAATCACGCCTTTCAATTACGAATATGGGCTCTGGACGCTATCAATGGTCAACATTATGGACACTGCGCTTGATATTTTAGGCACTATCGACAGTCGACTCTTAGATACTTATCGAAAGTCGATAATTTAGGTACACTGAATAAACGATATAAGTGTCTATCGATAGTGTCGCCACTCTAGTGACTCTTCGTCATTCAATACACTTGCGAAACTATCCACTCTAGTGTTTATTGACTTTTTAGAACTATCGAAAGTTCATCGACTGTAGGACTTCGAGGCATTTTTTAAACTGTTGATTAGATCCATGTTATGGATTCAGTGAATCGTCGATATTGACACTAGTGACTATAGTAGCGCTACTCTATTGACTCGCCGACCAAGGGCCTATAGCGACTATCGCTATTAGAGCACAGAGACCGCCAGCACAGATACAAGCAGTTTGTGGATGAAAAGACTGAAAATTAACACCAAAATTGGTTAAATAGTAGGTAATAAAGAAATAAACAATATGGAAAAACATGAAAAAGTAGTAACCCTGTATCCTATACAGGGTGTACTAAAAGTTTGGATATAAGTTGGAATACCGAAAATAGGAGATTGTTTCCGTACTTTTTATCCCTATTTTAGTTTTTGTTTCATTGTTGTTTGAGTTTATACTGCCTTAGTTCAATCAAAAACGAATCTCATAGAAAAAGCAATCAAATCAAGCATAGATAATGGATTTGTTTACTTTTACTAAATACTCTATTTATATGTATATGAAACATAAGTATGTCAAAAATAGCAAAATTTGTAGTATGTATCGAAATTTTTATTCAAATTACTTTATAAGATGCGTGACAACGTGATGCGTACAAGTTATTCATACACAACATCATTTTATATTTAGACAGCGGATAAAGAATATCTGTGTAATTCAAAATCAATTCCAAATTCAAATCAAATGTAATGTTTAATTATATGGAAACAATTGCTAAAATAAATATATTCTTTTCAGTTTAATGGAGGCCTTACAAAGTGGTCAAGCGTTCAGCAGAGAGCGGCCTAGGAAGAAAGCGAACCCGCGAGTGGCTGGAGGTAAGAATGTTCGATTTTATTAAATAATTTTATACCGGCTTGTTCCATTATAGTGCATTTTTTACGTCATCATTTTCGTTATGAATAGACATTGCAAAAATATATATTTAAAAGTTAAATAAATTAATCATCTAAAGTCAGGCCTGCGAAATTAAAATAATAATAAATACCTTTTTAGGGGCTGGACACGTCACAAGTTTTTTACTTTTAGAAAAAAGTAAAATGTTTGTGAATATATTGAATGTCACTCATTCACAATATGATTGCAAGATCAAGGTTCTTAATTATCAAGACAATTGATTACTGAAGGTTTTTAGCAATCACATTAATGATAATAATAATTTCGAACCTTGATGTATTCTGTTTTTATTTGTCTGCTCACCCATTAGGTCATCACTACGATATGTGTAGTAACTTGTACAGTCAACAGCAGTAGTAAGTGATAATTAAACAAACTTTCACAAGTTTTATGAATAAAACTGCATAAAATAGTTGATCGCCAGTTTTAATACCCATTTTAATAACATCAACATTTTTGGTAATTCCTAATAAATACGCACATACGCTCTCGACTATTTCCTAAAATTTGGTAGTCAGAGGCAAGTTGGCAGCTGCCGTCTTGAGAAACAGAAGTCAGCATTTCGCCAAGAATAAATAATAAAATAATAATAATAAATATCCCTGGACATTATTCCACACAGCGCCATCTAGCCCCAAAGTAAGCTAATTAAAGCTTGTGTTATGGGATACTAGACAACGGATAAACATACTTAAATACATTTTCTTTTGTAAATACATACTTATTATACATAGGAGACACCCAGACCAGTACAAACAGACATGTTCATGCACACAAATGTTTGTACTGTGCGGGGATCGAACCCGCGACCTCTGGTGTAGTAGCCAACTTCTTAACCATTACACCAAGTCGGTCGTCAAAAGAATATTGAAACCCAACGTAGTTATTAGAGAGTATTCCGCTTTCTGGTCAATATCGTCAGTTCTCGCTCATTGATTTAAATTATCACTTAATTATGCTGTTGACCACTCAAACACGTTTCATTTTCACGCACTTCACTTAGAGGATATGATCGACATAACTGACGAAGAAGGATTGGTGAACGCCATTTTGCACCGTATCGAAGGTAAATGCAAGAACTGACAGCTGCTGTCAGATCCGCCATTTTGTTAAGCAACCATTTTGAAATCGCATTAGATGTAGCTTGCGAAGAATACTATAGCAAAATGTATACCGGCTGATTATTTATACTGTAAAGAAAATAATATTTAATTAAGACGACATTTAGCATTTAGTCCGTGTGTGTTATACAAATATTCTGTTATTGGTGTCTGTTTTGTTGGTTGTCCTAATAAATATATAAATAAATAAATAAATATGGCATACCCAGTTGGTAATGTAGAAACTTTTTAAATGAGCTTAAATTTTAAGGTTTTCATACAAAAAACACGAATGTCACACCGACTTTTGCATTTAAACCTAAAAATAAAAGGCAAGCAAAAATCGAACTTTCACATAAATAGGGTCTAAAACCTCCTACCGAATTTCTTATAATATAATTTTCCTGCGAGTACAAGTAATCACCCGGTGTTTATTTGACATGCTTACCTAGTGGTATTCATCAGGTTTCATTAAGTCTTAAGTTTATTATGTTGCGAATTTTTATTTAATTTCGCAGATTTTATTAGACCATGTACATAAAACCTTATTAATGTACAGAGGCGGTCAGTTCAACCGTTACAAAGGGGCACCTTATGCGTCTTCATTATGACCCATTTTGCAATGGTTTTGTGAAGGTTGATGTGAACGCCTCTGTATCTATCATTCATACGACACGAATGGCGTAGTGTGCTGTATCACGGTTTCTCGCCTCGATTTCCGTGGTGTCCCGGGTTCGATACCCGGTCGGGTCAATTTAGGAAATGATCTTTTCTGTATTACTCTGGTCTGGGTGTTCTGGGAGAAGCCCCTGGCTTATTTCCTTGTGTGGTACCTCGTAACACAGGGATATTAATCTCTACTTCGAGACCATTACAAGAGGTGTGTTGTCTGGCGCTTTGATTTGTCATTTCATTTATTGTTTTTGTTTACTCATTTCAACACGTGTAGTTTATTTTATTTTAGTTACTATACTTCATTCATTATAACATTAGAAATAAGAAGCAGGGGGGCTAAAATGAATGACAATTTGTATTTGACGTTGCCATGACGATAACATACCTGAGTATAACCTGGCAAAATTGAAAACCCCTTCCGCCACAACGTATGAAGAGATTATGTAACATTTTAGATTTGGTGGAGTTATAGTGACAGTAAAAATGAAAACCCATGCCTCTTTCAGGTTTTTACATCGACAATATAGTTTGATGCACGACAAAATAATTATTTTAAGCAAAAGCCTCATAAATTCTGAAGTTCCTTTACTTTAAATGAAAACATTTAAGTGTGACAGCTGCTATTTATGTGGATTTTAATAAATTCGGCATAAATCTTATAAGCAATGGTGTTTATTGTACTTTTACCACAAAGTGTACCCTAAAAAGAACCTTTTTTACTTCTGTCTAATGCTGTAATGAATGGAGTATAGTTAGTACTTATGTTTTATTTTCCTAGTTATAGAATGTTTCTACATACAAATCGTCAATAACTTTTGATCCTAACGTTACTTCAAAATCCTATTTTTTTTTTAATAAAATATCCGTAATTTTCGAAGCTCAGTTATTACAGTATTTTAATAGTGATAAATATTATACAAATCCAGAAGCAAAGAGCTCGATGCAATGCGGGCGTCGTGTGAGAAGACACAAAAGGCATTCTTCCCCGCAGCTGGAGAATTACAGACAAGTCTATACGAATTGTGTTTTCAGCTTTAGATGTTTCTTAACAAAATATACTAATATTCTGCTATTTGAGTTGATCATCTGTAACTCTTTGACACAATATTTTATTTCTTAAGACCGAAGAACGAAAGAAAATGGTTGATGATTTAATTTGATACCATTTTTGAATCTTGAATAACATTTTTTAACCAATAGAGAAGATAACCATACTATAATTATAATCGCTAACAGTTGAAAAATGTTCCTACAGTAATTTGGTGAATAAATTCACTCAGTTACCTCTCATTTTGGTAATGACGTCTAGTGTTCATGTTGCTATTGCATTAATATCTTCTACATCTATGGTTTGGCAAACCTTAAGTAAGATGGCCGTGTAAAGATGTTCCAACGATATTTATTATCTATCTTCCTATATCCATACCATAGTATGGATTCCATGCCTTATCTATAATACTACTTTCGCCGTATGCTGATATCCCTGACAGTTCGTAATTGTCAATTATAGTGATGTAACGAATTTAATTTAATCGAGTTGGCAAAGGAAATAATAGTTGAAAAATAGCACACAAGGCAAACGCACTCGTACTGATGCGAATGACGTGACTACAAAATGGTCGCTCCAACGCATCGATTTTTTGTCGATTCAGTAGTGTCAATGCACTATTGAAAGGCGTTCCTTTTCACGCATCCGGCGCTGTAAATAAATTTAATTTATTAACAGTTAAAAATAATACCAATAATTTACTTGATAAGATTCGAAAGGACAAAAAGGTTTTTCATTAGTTTATAACATTTTCCTTTGCCAGTTTCTTTTTATTTAGTTTGAAATGGTATGCGTGACGCGTAACAATGAGAACTGTCAGGCATATCATCATATAGTGAAAATAGTTTAACAAGAATACTCTTTCTTTCACTTTATTTTAAGTATCTGTTCGTTTAAGTACTTTTGTGTTATTGCTCAGTACAATCAGTAGTTTTAGGCACCATTTCCACCGAACGGCGCGCGCCGGAGCGCATTTATGAATTGGTCTGAAATTGAGGCCACAAGAACCAGAGTGGCCCACGTGCATTTTTTTGGGTTTTGAAATGAATAATAAAACTTAATTTTGAATACAAGTTAATTTCAATGCCAGAGTGGCCCTAAATCCAAAAAATGCACTTGGTTCTGTTGGCCTCAATTTAAAGCGTATCAACAGTAGTTTAGGTCCATATTGGCATGGGATTTCGGAAGTCGATCGGCTCCGGGCGCATTCCGTGGAAGAATTTAATGTCGAGTTAGACCTTATTTCCTTTGTTGACGCATTGTTTCCCCAAAATTTACATATTGCACTCCGACGCGCCACTCGGTCGGTGTGAATCGTACCTAAGTATGCAATACACCGACCAGAGAAAAAATTTCATACAAGTGGCTGTGATAGTTACATCACTACGCGTGAGTGCGCGAGCCCCAGCTTGACCGCTTGCCAAGCCGGTATAAACCGGTTTCTCCGTCAACGAAGCCGCCGGTGCTCACGCGCACGTGTATTCTCACCTGTCACGGCGCGCTTGTTGAAAATTTGTCACTGTTCTGTTTATGTACTCGTGAAGTATGCAAGATTTGCTGTATGCTGCTTTGATTGACTGTACGTATAGTTCGCGTCGAACTTCTAGTCCGGTCTGAACACGAGACGAGTCCCCGTATTCCTATTTTTTTATACCGGGTGACTACCAAAATAAAATGGCAAACTCAGTAAGTGATGTCGAAACTATCTAAGTGAATATGATTTTTTTTAAATTAAGTTTCATTTCAAGGTCACCATACAAATCTGTCGAACAGTCAGTATTTTCTGTATGATAAACCTTAAAATAAAAGTCAATTGTGCCACCATTAACCATTGGTGAAAAGTGGGCTTCTGAGTGTTCCGTTCACCATGACGACACAGTCAGTTGTCTTTGACTACCCCGTTCGGGAAAAGGTCGTGATGGTATGTCTGTAAAAGTAATTGTAAAAATCAAATTTTCACTTACATAAATCATTCACTGAGAATGCCATATCGTTTTTGTAAGTCTTTTGATAATCACCCGGTATGGAAAATAGGTACTGCGCATGCGCGTGACAACTCCAGAGGGGACGGAAAGAGGTTCAAACATTTTTGTATGAAACCTGGCATACCTACATGTCCGTCATTTTGAAAAAAACTGGTTTTGGCGGCCAGTGATGAAATCTCTAAGTGATACGGTTTCTCAGATATTTGACTCCAAAAACAGAAAAATAAAGCAAAAAAAAAATATTTTGAAGTCAAATATCTCAGAAACCGTATCACTTAGAGATTTCATAACGAAACACTTTTTATTTGTTATCACTTACTCTGTCGATTGACATGCGTTTCATCACTGGCCGCCGAAACAGGTATTTTTCAAAATGGTGGACATTTAGGTATGCCAAAGAGGTTAGATGCTCTTTGACGCGAACTATACATAGATTGTTTCGCTTTTGATGTTGTCTTGTTCGTCGTTGAGAATTATTTTTGTATGTTGTCAATTCAATTTTGGGTGATTCTACCAAAATTAATAAATTCTGAATGAGTCTTATCTGTTTTGACCATTTAACTGTTTTGTCTTTTTCATTTTCGCTGTTTTTTTTTTAGGAAGTGACACAGCAGCGCTTTAGCTATACCGGGTGTTTATCAATAGACTTACAAAAACTATATCGCGAAAATTTGTTTTTTTCAATTGACTTTAATTTTAAGGTTTTCTTACAAAAATACTGACTGTTCTACTGATTTCGTATGGTGACCTTAAAATTAAAGGTAAAAGAAAAAAAACAAATTTTCGCTTATATAGTTTTTGTAAGTCTTTTGTAATCACCCGGTATAGTAGTCTTATGTTCATGCGCACCAAACCACTTTTATACTATGTTAGGGCATGCATAAGATGACATGTCAGTAAAATTAGGCGCAATTGAGCCTAAGATGGTGAAAAACTTCTTTTGTTGTTAAATGAAGCCTTATTCGAGTATAGAAAGATTGTTTTTTATTGCTTAGTTTAATAAACTCGAATGTTCAAAGAATATTTTTTAATCTGTTTAATACTATGAAATATACAGCCCACTTCAAGCTGGATTGCATACTGATTTATCTGTTTGTTCGACAGCTGAACGAAGAGCACAGCTGAGCCGGTCCCGCTCTCGGTCCGGTCTGACCGGACCGCTCAGTTCGCGGGAACTCACCGCGCATCTGACCAAGTAAGTATATCATGGTAATTTAAAAAAAAAAGTAGTCTTTAGGTCGTATTTTCAACGTGAATGAGTTTTTAGGTTATACACGGCTAGCACCAATGAAACAATAGCTTCACGCCTTGAATTATGGTGTGTCCCGGGTTCGGTTCCCGGTCGAGTCAATTTAGGAAATTATCTTTGCTAAATTGGCGAGTCTGGGTGTGCTGGGAGACTCCCCTGGCTTAATTCCTTGTCTGGTAAATCGTAACACAGGGATATTTATCCCTACTTCGAGATCATGGCAATTGGTGCGTTGCCTGGCGCATATTTGTATTATTTAATAGTGAACATTAAGCAAAACTCGGCGTTGAGAACGCCATTTGCAAAAATAACATGTGACTAAAATCAAAGAAATTTTGATATATTTTTAGAATTGGCTCAGTAAGCCCTTTCATTAGATACCACACAACACGATAGGTTTAAGAACGTTAGCTGGGGGTGGATCGAAAACGTTGCATTTTTGTAAGATTTTAGTGATTATTTCATTGAAATAAAATAAAAATAATATTTTTGCTCTATTACTGTGTGCGTAATACTATTTAAAAAGACATTAAATTGTCTAAAATTAGGTATTCGCCAATTATTTGCTAAATTAAATAAAAACCGTTTTTTTTGTTAAATTGATAAGATACTTAAAAAAATACTGTACACAGTTAAAATTGTAAGTAATTATGAAATTACAAGGTGCAATAATAGAGAGATAAGTTATACTTAATTTCAGCTAAATAATCATGAGAACCTCAAAAAAATGAGACGTTTACGATCTACCCCAAACGCAAAAAGCAAAAACGTTTTTTTCCTATACAAAAAAAAGATGTCGCCATAACTCCTCCCTTTTTTCCTTTTTTTCCGTGATACGGGTCAAATTGATTCGTATGGCCTAAAGATCAATCGTTACGATTTTCATGCCTTTAACACCATTTGCAGGTTTTGACGGAATTTCGGAGTGTACCTACCGCTAGCACTATTAATAATTTTACTTACTGTTCAATTATTCATACATTTTCACCAGATTATAAATTTAGCTATCTTCGTGCTATCGTATATTATAAAATGAATTCTCGTTCTTTTTTAAATCGGTGAATAAGTCTTCATTTTAAACTAATAATGTCTTCAACTGTTTTCTTACTTGTCTAATGTGAGAAATCTCATTGGTGTTGCTTGTTTCAGTGAGCTACTCAGCAACGCGTGACCCCCGGAGCTCATATCAAGTGATATTAGTAATGTAATACTTAGTTTGTAAGCAGAACCAATCGAACCGTCTGTTAATGAATAACATTACCCCTAAAATCATTAAAAAAATTGTTTAGTTACAACATAAATTACAGAAGAAAAAACTAGAAACAAAAATATAGCCGATATTGTAACAGCTTTTACACTGGGATAAAGGATAGTATTCACTGAAGCGACATACTAAACCAACCACCAAAAATACTATCTGAGCCTCTTAAAATTCTACTCTAAACATTTCACTATTTTTAGTTGCTCAGTTTATTAATTCTCAGGAAAAAAAATTAAATGAAGACGCGAATGTATGCACTCCGTGTGTGCCTTATAGACCCTGCTTCATTAGGACCGCGTTTTACTGTATTTCAACGGGCGAAGTCAAAAAAAGTATTATATCATAACTCTGAGAATAGAATTCATATCAGTGAAGTGCTATCGACATGTCAATGTGAGTTTTAAAAAGTGACACGCTTGGTTCATTCTTTTTCGTTTTCTTTTAGCTGTTTTCTTGTCCTGGGATAGATTTTAACCTGAAATTTTGAATTGACTACAGAAAATATACCGTTACAACGGACCGTAACCGTTGATTTTTAATTTTGAATCTACAAATGCTCGGTGTTCTGTTAAAAGTAAATGCTCTAGTCTATCAGCACCTTTAAGGAGACATTGTTACAAATAAATTGGACAGACAGTGGCTCCTCCATTATTGTACAGCGATGATATTCGCTAGCGTCTCTAGTAAAGTGATTGCATGGGAGTTCATACAGCGTCTCTATACTATTTTCACTGTAAGATGATATGCCTGACAGCTCTTAGTGTTCCGTGTCACGCATACTATTTCAAACTAAATAAAAAGAAACTGGCAAAAGAAAATGTTATAAACTATTAAAAAACTATTGTTCTTTCGGAGCTTATCAAGTAAATTATTGTTATTATTATTAACCGTAAATAAATGAAGTATTTGAAATTAAAATAATAAATCTTTACAGCGCCTGATGCGTAAAAAGGAACGCCATCCAATAGTGTATTGACACTATTGAATCGACAAAAATCTATGAATAGGAGCGACCATTTTGTAATTTGTAATCACGTCATTCGCATCAGTGCCAGTGCGTCTGCCTTGTGTGCTATTTTTTAACTATTATTTTCGAGATACCGCGTTCAATTCTATTACTTATTAGCCATAACCCGTTTATTAAGAATTTATTTTAAAATTAAAAATCTGTAAATCCGATTCCATTGCCTTTGCCAACTCGATTAAATTACATTCGTTACAGCACTATAATTGACAATTATGAACTGTCAGGGATATCATCATACGGCGAAAGTAGTATAGTAAACCTTAGATTGAATCGAATGGCGGAAGATACAGCACGTCCTTAAAATTGTCAACAGAAAACGGGATGATGCACAACTACATGCACGCACACCCACACCGCTGTGATTCTATTTATCGTTGTGCGATGTTGAACGACAGAGACAAACCTATTTGTTTTGACCATAGCGTAAGCGAGACAAGCGCGAGTCAGAGTAAAGTCCTGTCAATCGTATATTGCGACTGAGTGAAATTAGGCGACGGTGGCCTGATTTAAGCTAAATAACTCATGATAGAGGGAATGATCCTGTTATATAACTTTATACTGAGAATATTTTGCCCCATCGCTCTTTGGCGAGCCTATATATTAGGTTGTAGACAAGAGAAACACGTCATTAAGTTTCTATTTGTAGATAACTAATGTTGAATACTAAGTGGTATCTCAATCTAGGCCTTATAATACTTTATGAAATATTACTGAGATTTGCTGATATAAAAGAGAACATTAGTTTTAATGGCCTATAAAATGGTAAGACTTATCTGCCAAAAAGCCCGTCCATTTTGAATTGCATATAAGTTACGCCGCTGTACAATTTGATGCAAAAGGAATTTCAGAGTGCTCAAACATTTCCTACAATGTGATACTTTAACTCGCAGTTCCACTTGGTTATTAGTGGCTCGCTATTTGGTAGTTCTTCAGCCGATGATGATGCAGTATTTGACATCATCATAATCCGTGCGGTGAACCCACACTGGTGTGTGGGGTCCCAGGGTCCGCCTTTCTTATTTTCTTGGCCCACTTCGCGCGGTCTTGTGCATCCTCAGTGGTGAGTCTGTTGGCACGCATGTCACCCTTGACGACGTCGAGCCACCGCTTCTTGGGTCGTCCTCTTCTACCGGTACCTGGCGGGGGCGGCATGGCCAGACATTTGTTGCCCACGTAGTTTGCTGATCTCCGTGAGACATGACCATACCAACGAAGGCGGCACTGCTGCAGCTTGTCTGCGATGTCACGAACACAAAGGCAGGATGTGGGTGTTCCGCACGCGATCTTTGCGTGAGACTCCACACATCCCCCGCAGCATCTTCATTTCCGTGACGCGCAGCTCCTGCTTGTGTCGCTCTAGTAACGGCCTTGTTTCACTGCCATATGAAAGGACAGGCCTTATGATAATCTAGAATGTAAAATTCATGAATGCACAATAGAAATGGACCGAAATGGTAATTTTGTCATTTGTCAAACACGTCATTGATGACGTCACTAACTCCGCCATTATGCACACATAAGATTTTCTTTCTGAGATATATCACCTTATGCGTAATGTCAAATACATTGCTGTATTTTTGTAAGCCTCAGAATTAATTTTGGAGTAGAGAAATTTTCTTCTGCGTTGAAATTAGGAAAAGTTTTCCCAAACAGCAGCAATGAATATGGAAGAAGAGGCCCATTCTCTGAAATATGGGGAGCGAATGTTTTCGCACTCGTTGAAAAGTTGTAAGCGTATGCTACGCTCTACGTATGATTATTGTGATTTACTAAAAAAAGATGGTTTTTGTTAATATTACAAATTTGATGCAAAAGCATAAAAAAGGGCCTTAGTTTTATGTTTATGATTAAATCAATTAAAATGCCTTAATGATTAAACTGAAGAATACTTGGTGAAGCATGAAATGCATCGCATTAATGTTTCATAGAAGGTATTTTTTTTAAATGTCTGCCATATTTAAAAAAAAGGTTCAGACACTAAAATCCACTTTGCTGAGGAAAGAAATGTAAAATACACAATATTGGAAAATCACCAGAAGACTGTATTTCGTTAGACATATCTAATAAAATATAAAAGAAATCAATTTAAACCAAGCTCTGCAGGAAATTCTATTTCACCTTCCTTCCTAGAGCTTCCTAAAGCCTCAGACACACTTTTTAAAAATATTTCTGTATTTTGCGTAAAATAACCATATAGATTTTTAAATTGTTTTTTTTTTCATATCCATCGTTTTATTAGAAAATTTTCAAGAAAATGTATACTATAATACTGTAAACGCCATTTAAAAATACTTTCTGTGTTATTTTGCGCAAAGCATCGATTAATAAATAATATTTTTCATAGAATTGATTTTATAAATAGCTGTGAAGAATTGAATATGCTGAATTTTAATGTATTAATAAATAATAATCTCTTTTAAAATAAAACTAAAAGACTTTGTAATGTAGATGTGAAATTTTTGTCCCAAGAATATATAAAGCGAAGCGAGCGAAATAAGCTAAGCGAAATGAGCTGAGCGAATATAATGAGAAAAAATATATCTGAATGTAGTGTTAAACGCTTGTAAATAATCACATTAACATTCCTTAATTGTACCGGTATGGTTATTTCAGATAGTTTTTTAATATATTTTTCGTTCGGCTGTTTTCGCGAGTACATTCAACCATAGGCCATGCGTAACGTTCGTTTTGACAGAGCTTGTAGGCGCGTACAGGCGTGCCTTTTGCCACGCACGTAACTCGTACGAGCGTTTACGCGCTTAGTTCGTACCTATAATCCATATAGATACTGACGGCACTACCGGATCGAGTGAACACGCGCTTAAGCCCGTGTACGCGCGTTTGGTTTTTGGATCTAGTTCCAGACTAGGCTCTAACTATGGTTGTTTGTACCATGTGCACAGATTTTAGTGAAATCTCATGATGTTTTCATGCTTTTAGTAAAAAAGGTAGTCTCACTGCCATTTTGTTGAAAATAAGAATACGCTTGATATTTTGATGTAAACTATATTTTTTAATGTATATGCGGCTTTTTTCGTCCAGGTGAGTTATTCAGTGCACAGTATAATGAAAAAAAAAAAACTAATAAATATTTTTTGAAAATTTTAAAATAAGTAAATTAAACTCAGTTTATTGATTTGAGTACTCATTTGTATAGTCGGGAGTATTTCATTCGAGTGTAAGTTATTTATTTGACGACATAATTAGTAAATAGAGTAAAGATCTAAAACGGAGACCATTTGATTAAATAAACATTAAATATGCAGTCTTTAATTTTTTCTGCTTGAAGTAATTTTGAATAAATAAATAGTCCTTTTTTGAGTACTTACCTGGGTGAATAAAGTGGTGAAAAATACAGTGTTATCAAAATGTTGGAATATACATTATGGAAAGATTGATCATTTTTTTTAAATATAAAAATGGTCATCACTATTCAACGTTTTTCTTAACACTTAATGGTTTTAGATAACTTGAGATTAACAATAAATGTGACATTAGACCTTAATTATTTAGTATTTTTTGTGTATAAAAACCTTTTTATGTAGTTTTAATTGCGCATTTGTTCTCTCTTTCACCTAGTTACAGTTAAAAAGGGATGTAAATGTATTTTAAACTCTCCATTAAGCGTACGTTAGTTTTTATATATTGATCGTTAGCGGTAGTAATGATATACCTACTTATATTATATTACATGTGTAAATATATTTTTGTAAAATGTTACATTTTTAATTGATTAAAATGTTTTTTCAACTATTTTTGTCGTTTTTATGAAATAATTCGTTAGTGTTCCGATTGATAGTTTACATAGGAAGTAAAAGGTATAAAGATGGTGATGGTAAGTTTATCGGCAGGCAAAGAAGAGCCATAAGTGCTTATGGAGGAGCCAAACAGGGGTCATATTACAATCTCTTAAAGCCGTCAGTCTGTAAATATCCAGGCTAAAAGATGCATTCGTTATCTAGTTTCTATCTTTGTATAGATGCATTAGTGCCAGGTAGCTGCTGACTGGCTGGAAATTAAAGTTCATACGAAATTGCTTGCTACGCTCAGCTTAGGAAGTTAACTTGGCAGGCTTTAGGAGATTGTAATATGGCTCCAGGAGTTCAAGGTGGCAAGATAATAATGTAAATAAAGCTATTAAGCCAGTCACCCACACACAATTCAACATTTGTTGGCCCGAACTAAAAGGTTCAGTGACTCGTTTCTTTGTCGTACCATCCAGACGTGGAACGCTCTTCCAGCACATGTGTTTCCTTCCTCGTACAGTCCCGGGTTCTTCAAGCGCGGCGTGAAAAGGCATTTCTGCAGGCCTTCAAGGTGAGGATGGCCAGCCCAGTGGTTCGTTTGAATGACTGGGCTTGTCAACCTCATATCTGGACCTCACGACCGCTTTCCATCAGGTGAAAGTGAGGTAATCTTGACGGGCAATATAAAAAAACATCGATGTGAACTGCACAAGGTTTCATGATACAAACAGACATGTTCATGCACACAAATATTTGATCCCCGCACAGTACAAATATTTGTGTGCATGAACATGTCTGTTTGTACTGGTCTGGGTGTCTCCTATGTATAATAAGTATGTATTTACAAAAAAAAAATGTATTTAAGTATGTTTATCCGTTGTCTAGTATCCCATAACACAAGCTTTAGTTAGCTTACTTTGGGGCTAGATGGCGCTGTGTGGAATAATGTCCAGGGATTTATTTATTTTTTTATTTTTATACATTTTTTTAAATCCATACGGACTGACACTGCACTGAATAACAGGTACAGTTTTGTCACGTAACATTTGTTAAAGCCATAGAATACCGTCCTTAAAGATCTTACAAATAAGATCGCCGCAAACACCTTTGACGAACAGTGTTTAACGTTCGTTGGTGGTATGTAAGCACGTGCGTACCAAGTTGTTGCGTATCATGCAACGCATCGGGTACCCTCTGGGGCGACATGACAAGCGATCAGACGTACCCTCATTTTCAAAACCTGTCCGGTGCTGAGAATGGCGAATGGTCTTGGGGGAGAGCGCAGGTCGTGTAGATCCCCAAGGCAGGGCCTGTGTAATATCCTTCTCGAGGTGCCCCCTGTTATTGGTCTGATTCCTTATGAAACAGACGTAACTGAAAACTCAGGCCGTACCCCCACATCCTCACCCCACCCCCCCGCATCCCCGCTACTATACGCTCGTTGCCCCGGCGCCCTTACGGGGAGCCCAGGCAAAGCAAGCATTAAGTCGGCATCCCTCCCCCACATCCTTTCCTATCCCCCAACCCATTCCGGCAGTCCCGATAAAAACAAAAAAATACAACATGAGTGCAAATAAAAATATAATACCCCAGGAGGGTACCGGCAAGGCCGGAGAATCCCTCCCTGGACCGTCAGGTTCGGGCTGCCCCTCGTACTCTGGGGGGGGCGAATTTGCGCACAATACCACATCCACGGCTACACAGGTGCGCCCCGGTAGGTCTATTTCTGAGACTCTCGGGGACGACCTGTCACGTATAGCCCTTAGAGACAGACTCACAGACACACAGACAGACAGACAGACGCACAGTACTGAAGAATTTAAAGAATGGCTCTCAAAAAGTAAGTACAAGCGTCTGAAGGCCAAGAAGAAAAGAGAGCTGGCGGAGCAGAACCACACCCAGACACCTCAAACATCATCGAGAGGGGGGGCAGGCTCTCGGGCTCCTAAGCTCAAAAGACAGGGGACAGACCCAGAAGAGCCGACACAGCAGCGTCCACCTAAAAGGCAGAACACCCGCGCCGAGGGATCGTCGCGACCCCATGTGGGCCAGACAGATCTCTCCATCATCATCGAGCGGGTGGATGGCGGCAGGATGGACGAGGCCACAGCAGTGACGGTTCGGAAGCGGCTAGTGGCGATCATGACCAGCGCCGTGCGGGCTAAGGTCGGGGGGCGGTGCCTGTCGTTCGAGGCCTCGGGGTTGGTGGCAGAGGGATTTTTCCTCGTGACACCCAGCACCGAGGAGGCGTGCAACTGGCTGCTCGGCTGCGACCTTAGCGGGCAAGGCGAAATGCCACTGAGGGCTCGCAGACTGGAAAGCCAGCGAGTATCAATCTGGCTGCCGGGTAACCTCGGGGAGCCGGGTAGTGATCCGCTGGAGATGCTTCGTGGTCAGAACGATCACAGGGTCGAACTGAGGCTGCCTGAGTGGAACCTCATCTACAAGGAGACGTTGCCAACTGGCCAACGACTTGTGGTGGGGGTCCCTCAGGACGCCCTCAGTTACCACGTGATGCTGCACTACCAGTACACCAAGGTGCAAGCACGGCTTTTAAACCGCGACAAGACGACTCAGGGGGGAAACGAGCCCGTCGGTGGGATAAGCATCACTCAGCCTGGAGATTCAACAGGAATCCCCACTGCAGGATGCAGCAACGACCGTCGGGGCTCTATCCCAGTACACGCCGTACAGGACACAGAGGGGGGGGTGCTTGCCGGCGGGGAGAGCAGTAGTCAGATCGGGAACCCTGCAGAAGGACCCCTAGACTACCGCACACCCAGCCGAATAGCCAGCCCCGAACCTCCCACACACCACACCACACCCACCCCCCTCACGACACCGCTCAGGGATCGCGCTCCCCCGCCAAGTGTGGCGCTTCTGCAACCGCCTTGGTACGGGGACCCGAAGACCGAAACGGAGTAGTCAAGAGGGGGCCACTAACACACCAAATACACACACACACACACGACACATACACTCACCACACATATGAACACACACAGTAACACAACACAAAAACACAAACAAAGGATAAAAATAGTTCAACTCAACCTGCACCACTGCCGGGAAGCCATGTCGGAGCTGTGCCGATATGTGGTGGAGGAGAGCATAGATATCGCTCTACTGCAAGAGCCATACGTCATAAACAGACGGGTGGCCGGGCTTGGCTCCCTGGGTCTCATCTACCACAATGATGGTGAGTCCAACCCGAGAGCATGCATCTTCACGAGCAGTAGAGTAAGCACACTAGGACTAATCAAGGCAGACTGTTACAGAGATCTGGCAAGCGTCGAACTAACAATAACGAGCCTAAACAAGAACAAAGCAAGGGTGCTCCTCGTCTCCGCATACCTTCCCAGCGAGAGTGAGTTTGAGCCGCCAACAAGAGAAATGGAAGATACCATCAAGAAGTACCAAGGTAAGAACATTCCTGTTATTCTAGGGTGCGACGCCAACGCACATCACGTGGTATGGGGCAGCACGGACTGCAACAGGAAGGGGGAAGCACTCCTAGAGTACATTAGCGCATCCGGTCTGGAGTTATTAAACGTAGGTAACACACCAACGTTTGTCAACAGAGCGAGAAGTGAGGTGCTGGACATCACCATCGCATTAGAAACGATCAGCCGACAAATTAGAAACTGGAAGGTAGACGAAAATGAATCCATGTCAGATCACAGACGTATAACCTTCAGTATAGACTGCAGCATCGACAGGATCCGAGTGAGAAACGCAAAAAAGACAGACTGGTCTACTTTCGAAAACTACATCAAACAGTGGACACCTGGAAGTAACAACTTACACAAGCACGAAATGGAGATAGAAAAAGAGGCGACAAGACTAGATGAGGCCCTCAGGGAAGCCTATCATAAAGCATGTCCGCTCAGAGAAATCAAACTAGGCAAGGGACAACCGTGGTGGACTAAGTCACTAGAGAAGTCCAGACAGAGGACCCGACGTGCTCTCAGGGTGGCCCTCAAAAAGGGTGACGAAGAGAGCTGGCGTAAGTACAAAGACGAGCGAAACAAGTTCAAGGGCGAGAGCAGAAAAGAATGCAGGAACAGATGCCGCAAGGCTGGTCAAAACGCTATCCAAGGACAACACCTGCAAACTATGAAGTATCAAGAAGGGGGAAGAACTGATAACTGACCCAAAAATGATACTTGAGACCATGATGGAAACTCATTTCCCAGACTGCGAGCACGACATAGACGAAGACATGCCAACCTCAAACCCCACAGTGGTAAGGGCAGGCGAGGCCATCGCCATATCGGAAGAACAACTAGTATGGAGCATCTTCTCCTTCCAGCCATACAAGGCGGCAGGCCCGGATGAAATATTTCCAAAAATGCTGCAAGTAGCGTTAAAGTACATCAAGGAAGATCTCTTAAAACTGTTCAACAGCAGTATAAGAATGCAGTATATTCCCAAGAAGTGGAGGGAAGTCAAGGTAGTCTTCCTACCGAAACCTAGCAAGGCCACATATCAGGAGGCGAAGGCCTTCAGATGTATCAGCCTATCCTCGTTTCTATTGAAGACAATGGAAAAGATCCTTGACAGAACTATAAGAGCCCAGATAGAGAACAGTGGATCCCCGCTACATGAGAACCAACATGCATACATGGAGGGTAAGTCCACAGAAACAGCCCTCCACAACCTAGTTACTAGAGTACAAAGGTCTCTGAGCAACAAGGAATACGCACTGGGCTGCTTCTTCGACGTAGAAGGGGCATTCGACAAGGCCAGCCCTAAGTCGATAGAAGCCGCCTTAGACCGCGAAGGCATTCATAAAGATATATCAGGATAGGTGAAGAACATGCTTCAACAACGCCTGATAAAGGCTGAGCTAGCAGGGGTTACACACACGGTCAGGGCGAGGAGAGGATTCCCGCAAGGGGGATGCCTATCCCCTCTACTATGGTGCATTCTAATAGATGAACTAGTACACGAGATAAACAAGACACACATATACACACAGGTGTACTCTGATGACGGGGTATTGCTAGTAACGGGAAAGGTCCTCAGCGTCATGTGCAACATCATGAACAGAGGACTGAAAGCGGCGCTATCATGGTGCAGAAGTAATGGACTCAACCTCAATCCCGAAAAGACGAAACTAGTCCTATTCACCAATAAACGTAAAATTGGTAGTAAAGAAATAGTGCAGATAGACAACTCCGAACTAGAAATGGTCAAGGAGATCAAATACCTAGGAGTTACGCTGGACAGCAAACTAACTTTCAAAGCACACATAAGTACCACCTGCTCTAAGGCCAAAATGGCCATGATGCAATGTAAGAGAGCCATAGGACGCACATGGGGAATCAAACCGGCGACTGTACTATGGATATACAAAGCAATCATCCTGCCACGAATCCTCCACGGATCACTGGTATGGTGGCATAAGGCGGTACTAAGGACCAACAAACTAGAGCTAGACAAGGTCCAAAGACTAGTGGCACTGATGATCACAGGTGCAATGAGAACAACACCCACAGCAGCGCTAGAGATCATGCTCGGGCTGGATCCGCTAGATCTAGCGATCAAAGGAAAAGCGACCGAACAATGGTTCAAACTCAGGAGCACGAACCTCTGGATCGGTAACCACACGGACAGAGGGCATCTACGCATTGGAAGTGAAATCGAGAGCAACATGTCAATGATCTTTACCAACAACGACCTAACAAGGAAAGAAAAGATCTTTGACAAGAAATACAAAGTACACATAGGACAAAGAGATGAATGGAACATAGACACAAGCGGAACAGTTTGCTACACAGATGGCTCCAGAATTGAGTCACTGAAGCTATCTGGCGCGGGTGTGCACATAAGGTGCGAGGACGGTACAGTGATAAACAGATCAATCTACCTAGGCAGGTTCGCCAGCGTATTCCAAACAGAAATATACGCTATCATGGAATGCGCAGATATATTAGACAATCAGGACAGCGTCAGCAAGGCCACTATCTACAGTGACAGCCAGGCAGCGCTGAAAGCGCTTAGTAAAGCAGAGACGACATCGGTAACTGTCAAAGAATGCAAAAAAGCTCTAGGGAAACTCGCAAACAAAATAGACGTAGTGATTGCATGGGTCCCTGGACACGAGGGAAATGTCGGCAACGAGTTAGCAGACGAACTAGCCAGGGGTGGTGCGGCCGAAGGCTTAGTGGGTCCGGAACCCAGGCTGCCAATAGCACACAACATCACCAAGGGAGTAATCGAAAGGTTAACCACAGCAGCAACAAACAGACGATGGAAGGCTGCAACAGGCATGCGACAGTCTAAAATGTTCATAAACGGATTGGACACGAAGAAGACAGGTCATCTACTGAAGCTGTCAAGGAACAGTGTACGTATGGTCACTGAAATCGCCACAGGACACTCTAGACTAAACAGGCACCTAACAGTAATAGGCATCAAAGACAACCCCACATGCATGGAGTGCATGGACAGCGAGGAAACGAGTTTCCACCTACTCGCCGAATGCCCGATGTACTCACACATACGGTGGGAGCTCATGGGGTCAGACTCGCTAGATGAGGGTAACCTGAAAGAACTGACGGTGGACCAGATAGTAAGATTCTGCAAAGCAACGGGAAGATTCGACGGGACGCCGTGAAAATGGGACAACCTAAAGACCCCCTGCTAGGGGGCCCGGGGAAATGGGTGAAATGGCCCATAACTAGCGGACCGATCACCCGGCCCACTGCCAGCGTCCCCAGTCGAAATAATAATAATAATAATCATGCAACGCAACAACAAAGGAGATCATTCTGACTCCATACATTTTTGAGCCTTTTCTAAAAGTGCCGGCCAACAAAAAAAGTAGTACGTATAGTTAGAACTAGTCATTCGGAGCAATAGTTATTATGGCACAAAAGTCGTAGGGTTACAAGCAAACTTATTAAACGAGTTCAAAAATTCGTAATTTTCATACAATTATTGAAATTATATAATATTTGAAAGTGCATGGCAACATAAAATAATGAACTCATCATCATCATGAGTCTTATATGTCAGCTAATTAGAAAACTATCACTTCCACAATTGAACAAAAAAAAATACCTACCTGATCTGCATAATTATTTTATAACCGATTACATTTCTGAAAGTGCCAGCCAACAAAAAAAATGTTCATATTAGTTTGAACTAGTCATACGGAGCAATAATTATTGAATCATAAAAGTCGTAGGGTTGCCACAAGCCAAGTTATACGAGTTTAAAAATTCATCATTATCAAACATTAACGTAAAAACTAAAGTAAAAATGCTTCAGGTCATCACTTCTACCAATATCTGTCATCATTTCGTGTATCCCAGCACTTTCAAAAATCAATAAATGTATGAAAATGACATATCTCTGAACTCGTATAACTTGGCTTGTGGCAGCCCTACGAGTTTTGTACCTTAACACATTAGCTGCCATGGGGGTCACCGATGACCCGCAAACAATAGATTTTCTATTGTGTCTGCTTTAGCGGCAGTCAAAGACTTAATAACAATCACTCAGTAGGAATAGTTTTAACTACGCGAAATTTTTTTTTGTTGGCTGACACTTTCTGAAATGAAATTGGTTATATTATGCAGAGTAAGGATTTTTTTGTGTTCAATTGTGAAAATGACGATTTCCTAAGTAGCGAACATACTTTGCGCTAAAGTAAACATGCTTCAGATAATTACTTCTAGCAATATCTATCATTATAGTATGTTTCCACGCACTTTTAAAAATCAATTTTCTCGCCGGGTCTTCTCAGCAAGCTTCAGCTCTCAGCTTCTCAGCTTCTCAGCAACTCCGACGCGGTGGTAGAGTCGCATTATGTTTGTATACTGTTTATTTATAATTCATATTATTATAGTATTTATGTCTATTACTTAGTATATTTTTTGACTATTTAAAGGTACTGATTAAGTCTATTTAAATAAAGATATTTGAGTTTGAGTGTTTGAGTTCAATAAAACGTATATGATTATAAAAATTATGTATTTTTAAACTTGTATAACTTGGCTTGTGACAACCCTACGACTTTTGTGCCATAATAACTATTGCTCTTTATGATTAGTGCTAACTATCTATACGTACCACTTTTTTTGTGGGCCGGCCACTTTCAGAAGGACCCAAAAAATATGATCCGCTTTGTTCGTATTTCGAAAAGAAAATAAAAGGACACAGTACATTATCACAGCGTCCTTTTTTTTTATATTGACATTGAAAAATATACTGCTTATTTTCCGCACAATCAAATTCAAATTAGAATGGCAAGTTTATTTTCGGGCTGAATTGCGGTGCCGTAAAATGTGCTTCGACCTTAAGTATTTTTTGGGGTATTACAAAAATGGTTCATTAATGATTTCGATTGGCGCTTGCGTAAGACGCGGGTTTGAACACCGCTCGAAAAATACCATTAGTTTCCGTCACGTATAAGGCGATCGTTGCGTTCAGTTGTATGGTGCTGTATTGGAATCCTTAACAAAAACGTCTACGTGGCTCACGCATCATTGGTGTCACCCTTCCACTCCCGTACCACGCGTGCTGGACTACTGCGTCAGCCACACACAATTCAACATTTATTAGCCCGAACTAAAAGGTTCGGTGACTCGTTTCTTTGTCGTACCATCCAGACGTGGAACGCTCTTCCAGCACATGTGTTTCCTTCCTCGTACAGTCCCGGGTTCTTCAAGCGGGGCGTGGAAAGGCATTTCTGCAGGCCTTCAAGGTGAGGATGGCCAGCCCAGTGATTCGTTTGAATGACTGGGCTTGTCAACCTCATATCTGGACCTCACGACCGCTTTCTATCAGGTGGAGTGAGGTCATCTTGACGGGCAATATTAAAAAAAAAAAAAAGGTATGGTACCTAGACATCCTGGACCCGAAATATGATTTTCTATTTTAACTACAACACAATTCACAATAATAGACGTTACCTCCACACAGTGGGATGATTCTTAGGTCGAGATCTATAGAGCGTGCTTATATAGCTTAAACTTAGACTTATCATAAATAGGTCGAGATCTATTGTCATAACTTAGCTAAAGCACCGACTTTTAACATTATATATTTTATTACACATTGAGTATTATTCTCTTTATTTAGCATAACACTTAGGTATAAAATTTGTACAGTATTCCTATAAAAACAAAGATTTTTAACAATAAAAACAACTTTTGAATTATAATTATAAAAACGAAATAATAACAATTATAAAACCTGAACTTAAAGTTAAATTTATAAAAATCATTTATAAAAATACTATAAAAACCTTAACCTAGGGTGCCGCCGGCAGCAGGGCAGGCAAGGCCCAGACTACCGGTGGTTAGGGCTGCAGAGAGAGGAACCTCCTGACAATGCGAGCCGTGTCAGGACACCGCCTTCTGCATCTGACCCTTGACCGTATTATTATAATTATTACTAACAAATATCGAAGTTGATGTTTAAACTAAGACAAAAATGATTTATTATCGATAAGAAGTAACTGATACAGATAGATACAGCTGGTCAAGTGTAAGTTCGAGCTGAACACGCTCTATAGATCTCGGCCTTAGACTTTAAATAGCTGTAATTATCTTTAACATTTTAGTTAAACACCAACTTAAATCATAAACCATAAACATTTATTTGCTCTTCTTGTCAAAGATCATGAAGAAGAGTAGTTTCAAACAAGAACCCTGTAAGGCACTACAAATATAATTACATTTATTTTTACATTTCATTTTTATTTCATTAGGTACTTAGCATTTAATTAAAATATACTTAAATTAAAATTGAATATAATAAAAATATTATTTTTAAGTCTGCTACTGCCATACAAATTAGAATAATAAAATATTGCCTTATTATTTCTAAATAATTTATAATCCCTGTCAAAGAACTCCTACTTAGATATTCGTTAGTAATAATAATTATAACAATACTCTTAAGTAAGATAAGTCTGTGTTTAGCCAAGCTACGACCATAGATCTCAGCCTTAAACACGGACCCCCCGTACCCAAGCCTTGGCTCCTCGAGGATTCAACCCTTCAAAACAACTTAAATAGTATGAACAAATTAGTGATCGTAACCCATCTACTGTGGAGAATCCGTATGCGTATTCGTTCCCACCGCTGTGGGTGGCGCTGAAAGTCAATATGGGTGAAGTAAAGTCGATAGGGCATAAATAGATCGCAGAATAGGCGTGTCTTGACCGGCCATTGCTGTGGACATGTTGATTAATGGCCGATACCGTTTTAGCAATATTATCGGTTGCCGAGAAGTTATAAGACTCACCCCGTAATCCCAGGGTTCTGTACACATGTCATATGTCATGTCAAATCCTAATACAAAATTTGTATTGGGATTTGACATGACATGACATGACAATGTCAAATCCTAATTTTTAGGTAAGTACGCGAACGATAACGTACATTTAAAGTGGCCACTCGTGGTAGACGTACTCGTCTACCACGAGTGGCCACTTTAAATGTGGCCTAAAAAGTAGCAAATCTGTCAACAACGCAAATAAAAATGAAACTGTTTTATTATAATAACTGTTAAAAAACGTTAAATCATATTTGCTGTTAAAGTTTCAACTGAAACAGATGCGATGAACATTTCTAAGTAGAGTAAAAAAAAACAAGAATGACCCCCGTCGAGTGCCTTTTCGATTGTATCTTGTACTTTGCGTGGACACAGTACTGTGTAAAAGTAACAAAAAGGGACCTTCAACTAACAAATTTGGGCTTTGGGAAAATAGACAATACAACATTCTTCAACCTCCTTTTTGTAATTTCTTATATTTAATCTCACTTTTGCTTATTAGACCGCATCCGTATTTCTTGTTTTTGTTTCAAATTTTAATTGTTTAATTTGTGCCATTTAAGTTCATCCTTTCATGCTAGAGGGAGCGACAGTTCGCTTTGTCTCTGCTTGTGTGTTAACGAACCATTATCTGTCAATTCAATTCAAACCGAAATACCTCTCAATAAAATTGATTTTCATGGGTCCTTAGCGAACACATGCAGCGTGACGTATTCTGATTGGGTTCAGTATATAAATAGTCATTGGTCATTCAAACATTTTGTTGCTGGTTTCGCGCCAAAACATCAATTGAATCTGACGGGTGAATATTCATGGACGGCCAACGTCAACACACTATAAAATACAGGAGTTGTTAACATTTTACAGAATCATTAACTAAAACAAAATTATACTTACAGAAGTTAATAGCCTATATTTCATAGTTATGCAATGTTTCTTCTCTGGTTAGAATGTTAATAAAATTCGTAATTTTAAACTATAAAAAAACTGTGTTAAACTATGTTTTGAACACATTAGGTTGAAAATAAAGTCTTACCCAGAGGAATCGTGGAAAATCATACTCACCATCTTGTGCATTGCGGGTCACAGTATATACTGATAGTGGTGGAGCCACCACCATCTAGGTGATTTATGTGTGCTGGCTCGGTTGTGTCCGCGTATGGGAGGAACCAGTTTGTTAAAGTACGGCAGTGCTCTAGCTAGCAAAGCACATGTTCACAGCTGTGCTCTAGATAGCAGAAGTGTCCCCTTTTGCTGGGGGGCTAGGGAGTCCCATGAGACAAAGTGCTGACGGCATTGACTGCGTTGCGAAACATTCCTTATTAATCCGTTTAGCCACTGTAGTGCCTAATCACAGTGTTTTAGTAAAAAGCTAGAAATTCGGAATATCATCGCCGCTGTTCCGGATCTATTAGGATTTCCCCGCGTTGAAAAAGGTACATGTACATCTCAGTTTGACATTCCAAGATCCAATGTTGCCCATCCCTGTTGTTTTATGAAGGAAGCAGCGGCGCGTGCGACTGGGCGTGGCTTGGCAACCGCTTCGCCCCGCCCAGTGCTGCCACAAAATTATGATTTTGTGCCACACACACACAGTTACGTGAGTATGATTAGAGCTCCAGAAATATATCCAACAATGAGCCAAACCAAGAAAAATTCCTATTTACATACAGAATATTAATGCTTTCGATCCTCACACATGTTCTGCGCTTCTTCCACCGTCAGCAATCAAGAGCAACTTGAACTATGTTATAATACTTCATAGCAATGACCACTAAGTATAGGATATAGAAATAAAAATTACGTTTATTACCACCAAAATAATTTATTAATTCTTTAATTATTTACTATTTAATTATCTTATCTACTACACAGGTAAAGAGGGACAGTCGGTGAAGGCACATTATTATAGAACTCCGTTCTGTCAAAAGTTATTGGCAAATGTCAGCTGTCCAGCTGGGAAAACATTTAGTATTGAAAAATTTATTGTAGGTATTTTTAAAATTTTGTGTTACTTTTTATCAGTCTCTCACACCCATAGTACAAGCTCTGCTTAGTTTGTGGTCAGATGATCGTGGATTAAAATTGTCCTAGATATTTATTCATGTTCAAACCTTCCCTGAACTTCCATAAATATTTCAAGATCAAAATAAGCCAAATCGGTTCAGCCATTCTAGAGTTTTAGCGAAACAAACAAACAGCAATTTTTTTTAAATAGCTATACTTATAGATAGATGAAGATATGTAGGTATACTCGTAGATTTGCATCAGCAACGAAGTTCGGCTCGTGTTCTAGAATTTTCCTTTGCTCAAGAATTGAGATCTGTTTTATATAAGCAGAGATTTGAAAATATCAACACCGATGCCGATGGCGATTATTTATTTCTTATGTAAAATGGTGAGGCACATTCAGCAGTAGACGTCTTCCTACTGCTTAAGCCTGATTCTTTTTAATCACCAGTTACAATGCGAGCCCCAATTCTGATCGATTTCACGAAACAACAACAGGTTGTACAGAGTTCAACTTTAAATAAACTAAGTACTAACTAGGTAACTTCTGATTAGGATGTCGAAACATTCTGTCCGGTCCAGTAGCATTGGTAGGTATCAGTAGGTATTTAATCAATGTAAAGGCTATTTGAATGAGTTTGAAGTGACGGTTTTAAGAATTCGGGATTCAGGGTGTAGCTCTTTATACTACGACTTCAAAAAATATAATTAATGTGGACCAAATATAGCAATAAAATATTCAAAATATTATAACGTACTAAGTATTGGTACTACCTATTTAATATCACCCATTAATAAGATTCTGCTTAACTATACACCTTTAAAGTAATCTGTGCCTTTACTGACCATATTAATTTATATTAACATTACGTCCATTGCGTCGGTAATAGTATTTAATAGCATTGCAGGTTACAATTTTATTATCTTCATGTTCATCAATACCTAATGAGCAAAAATTGAGCAAGTTTTGTTAAGTGCTTAAACTAAAGACAATCACTACTACACGAGATGTTAACTTGTAGGTATGTACTCACTCAGCTTAGCATGATCACAACACCTACAGGTAGATATTATTATGCTATAAAATGTATATTGTCTGTGAAGTCCATATTTAGCCGGAAATAAATGAAAAAATAAATATGCGCCAGACAACTCACCTCTTGTAATGGTCTCGAAGTAGGGATTATTAAAACCCTGTGTTACGAGGTACCACACAAGGAAATAAGCCAGGGGCGTCTCCCAGCACACCCAGACCCGAGTCAATTCAGAAAAGATCGTTTCCTGAATAGACCCGTTCGGGAATCGAACCCGGGACACTACGGAAAATCGAGGCGAGAAACCGTGCTACAGCACACTACGCCAATCGTGTCGTGGAAATGCTTAATATAAGGCCGCCTAAATTGTGCATTGAAGAAGAATATTATTATATATCTAACAATTGCTAAATATTTGTGGCACAAAACGGGTACCAGGGGCCGTATTACCATACCATTCCTTATAGCCAGTCACGTTAATTTCCTAAACTGAGCGAAGCGAGCGAGTTCCTAATAGGATCTTTCATCTTCAGGCAGTCAGCGGTTACCTGTCAATAATGCATCCCCTAGGCCAGATATTAATTGACGAAATTGCTCGCTACTCTCAGATTAAGAACTTATCTTGACCTATAAATAAATAAATATATAAATATCTGGGACAATTCACACCAAGATCATCTGACCCCAAACTAAGCAGAGCTTGTAATATGGGCGTCAGAGACTGATAAACATACCTAAATATTTCTAAATACATACTTAAATAGATAATAACAGCCAGACACACAACAAATATAAATGTTCGTCACACAAATATTTGTCATGGGTGGGGATCGAACCCACGACCTCCGGCGCTAAAGGCAGGATCGCTGCCATTGCGCCAACAGGCCAGTCAAATAATAATAAGATATGGTAATACGACCCTTGAACTTCGTTTTATCTGTTTTTATTGTAAGGCACTCAGAAAATGCAATTTATACTCATTTCAATAATTTTATGGTGCCCCATCTTACTAATCCGCCAATCAAGAATACCAGCACTTATGATGTAGTCTAGGGCATTCTTTAAATGTAATTGGATATTGCCTAAAATTATAATTAAAACTAATCTGTACGTCTGTCATGGCGCCGGGTCCTTCACTGAGAGAGCTTGCACGATGCAGCGGAGACGTGCTAGGCTGTTCACGCCGCAGCTGGTGACTTCATCTGAAAGAGTTTGTTAGATGATAGATAATTTAATAATAATATATATCTAGGACAATTCACACCAAATCATCTGACCCCAAACTAAGCAGAGCTTGTACCTACTATGAGCGTCAGAGACTGATAAACGTACATAAATATTTCTAAATACATACTTAAATAGATAATAACACCCAGACACACAACAAACACAAATGTTCGTCATGAGTGGGGATCGAACCCACGAACTCCGGCGCTGAAGGCAGGATCGCTGCCATTGCACCAACAGGCCAGGGTATTGCATCTGCAAGGGTATTGGTGGCAAACGCCGTTAAAGCTTGTCTAAGTTGCAATGACGCGCCCCTCCACCGCATTCACGCACTCATACATTTTAACTATGGACGCAATACTTAAAACATGTAACAGGTCGTTCAGGGACCGTACAATACCCCACCACCCTGGCAGCTCGACTGTTCACGGTTCTAAAATGCTCACTTTTAGTTTTAGTCTAGACAAAGTGAGCGTCTTAGTACCGCAAACAGCCACGCCGCGACAGTGGCTAAAGATTGTAGAACGACTCCTGGAGCCAGGTGTAAATAGTACACCCCGAAATACAGTCTAAATTTAAAAATTATAAAAAAATAAATACTAAATGTAAATATTTTTAAAAACGCTTTTTAGGGTTTTTTAAGATATGGGTAATTCCATGGAAAACGCTACCGCAACACATTTTTTCAAAATGCCTTTTCTAAAATAAAATGTGTCTGAGGATAATCCTAAAACCCCATATTTTAGTAAAACATCATTAATTTCTTAATTCGTTTTTGAATTTCTTATTTTTTGCATGTTCAAGTTGGGTTACTATGTACGATTGATGGTGCTTCATTTTCATCAAAACTAACACCACCGAAAAAAGAAAACTACTATTAGTGCAGTCATTGAAGCATTATTGCTCCGAATTTTTTTACTGTGAACCGAATTGCATACAATTTTGGAATTAGGTTCATCTTACTCTTAACTTCAAAAGTGAAAATGATTTGAACTCCGCAACCACCCTGGGGGTGGTTGCCACCCCTTCTCGGGGGTGAATTTTTTTTTTGCAAAATAACCTCGGATATCGATAGAAGGCCTAATTTTAAGCAAAAAATCATCTCTAAAGTTTTTCAAAAAATCCAATACTTTTCAAGTTATTGGCAATTGAAAATTCGCAATTTTTTCACGTTTTTCATCGGTTTTTTGCAAATATCTCCAAAAATATACGTTTTATCGAAAATTTTACGAATAACAAAATTGTAGCAGGTAAAACAATGAACAATTTCGTTTTTTATAAAGTATTCTAAGTGCAATATTAAGCTAGATATTAAAGATCAAAGCCGTTTTTTATTTTGTCTGAAATTTAATCGATGTGGTCAATGCCATCTAGCGGCGAGCAGATGCATTGTATGCATTCTAATACAAAAGGGTTTTGTAGTGCTTGAAATAAGCTTTAAAATGAGCACTATTAAAAGTCTTTTGCACGTAAAATAAGTGAGCTGTATTGCAAATAAGGGGAGCATCTAATGTTTTTTCTTTTAAATCAATGGGTTTCATAAGTGCCATTTCCACCAAAATTAAAATTAATCGTATTCCGCCTAGAATTAACTTTATTATGAAGAGTTTGATAGATAGTATCAGTTTGGCTGCTTCAGGACACATATTTTTCAAAAAAGTCACGATTAAAAAAAAAAAATCAAATTTTTAAAAAACCATTTTTTTTCATAATATCTCAAAAATGAGTATAAAAGTGTACGGATTAAAAATTTAGGTATTTTTCTGACAAACAATTTGGTTTTTTTGTTTTTTCTGTCAAACAAAAATTGACGGAGATATGATTGTTTAAAGAGCGCGTGGCAGCGCAATCACAGCCTCTCTTAAGCCCTTTAACCCTTCACCGTTTTAGAAAAAGGTTTTTTACTATATATTGCAATAAAGGATGTTGTAGCTCTCTTAATTACCTTTACAATGGTTTTTTATAAATTGTGATAGCATGAAAATTGAAGGAGTTATGGTCCAAAAACTTATCATATTTTTTTCTACTTAGTAACTGAATTATTATTATTATTTTTTCAAGGGGTTGAAAATGATTTTAATATGAGGTAATTATGTTAGAAAATACTTTACAATTTCACCACTTACTATTATTAGACATGTTTTCTAGCGATAAAATGGCTCAATGTCAATTTTTCCATTAAGGGGTTGTTTACACCCCTTAAAAATAATAGGCGGAGTTCAGATCATTTTCACTTTTGAAGTTAAGGGTAAGATGAGCCTAATTCCAAAATTTCATGCAAATCGGTTCACAGTTAAAAAATTCGGAGGTAAGACGTATTTTTCGCTTCAATGACTGCACTATATCAGATTGACATAACGCGTCCCGCCTTTATAAAATAATAGTTTTCAGCAGCTGGTGTGTGAAATATCGTTTGTTAGGTTTAATAATTCCTTCGATTTATTTAACTTTGAAATTAGGTATAAGTGCATTCGTTTATTTAGCGACTGACTTAATGCGCGCATCATAAAATGCTTTTCAGAAAGTAAGGCTTCGATTGAGAACTTCTAATATTAGCTATTTATTTAATGATTGATCTATTTGTTTGTAAATTATTGACCGGTAATGGTGTGTAACACCCGTTACGTAACGTGTGTTACCAAATTCTGATATGGCTTAGTATATGTGGATATTACGTACCCATTGAACCATATTTTACAAAAAA
The DNA here is from genome assembly GCA_947369235.1 of Udea olivalis. NCBI lineage: Eukaryota > Metazoa > Arthropoda > Insecta > Lepidoptera > Crambidae > Udea > Udea olivalis. The sequence goes on from OX376370.1 coordinate 3,671,290, forward strand.
ATATTAAATCGTATCTTATCTGGAGGAGCCCAAACTTGCTATATTTTGAAAATGATATATATTTTAATTTATTCCAAGTGACTAAAATGTAATGATATGATATATTTTTAGAATTGGTTCAGTAAGCCCTTTTATTGAATATCACACACGATAGATTTCAGAGCAAAAATTTTTTTTTGCGATTCAAAAAAGATGAGGCCATAACTAACTTTTTTTTTTATTGAACCATAAAAATTACAAGTGCTTCTTATCATTGTTTTCTGCCAAACTGTGCAACAGTTTGTCGGCAGTGGTTCCCGTGGACATGCTTTAATAGTTTTATATCCTAGCTTAACCTAGGTACATGTATATTGTTTTAATTCCATATCGTTATTACATTGACTCCTTAACTAACTCCTACCCTTTTTTATTATTTGCGTGCTACGGTTCAAATGGATTCGTATGGCCTAAAGATCAGTCGTTCCGATTTTCATGCCTTTATCACCATTTGCAGGTAAAAACTAGCAGTATAAATGGATTTCGTTAAAAAACACTTGTTGCTTTTACTCTGTCGTCGTCGACTAAAGGGCAAGACCGGTCGTTCTAGGTTCAAGATACTATTAAATAGAAAGAGAAGACCCACTATTACCAAAAACTGTTCAGAAGATTTTTAATTGCTTACCAATGTTATAAGTTCGAGTTCCAAATTTGTAAATTTCTCGAAAGCACTAATAAGCAATTGAGAATCAAACAACGGGAGAGGTCGATTGCATACTGCCGTCTGTGTGTTCGAGCGAGGCCACACGACGCGGTAACGCTGCGCCCAGCGGTGCAGCGCCGCACCGCAATTATTTCAATTTTTGACGTTGCATCTCTCTGCGTTTTCTACCGTCTTTACAATGGGGAGTGCTCAGAAGAATTGCATGATCTTATACCTGCCGCTGAATTTCATCATCGCACGACACGTCATAAGTCGAAATCCCATGCTCATCACCTGGATGGCTGGCGCTCAACAACTGTACGTTTTTCGGGTCAATTTCTTCCGCGTACATACAAGATATGGAATGATCTTCCTGCGTCGGCATTTCCAAGGGAATATGACATCGCAGCCTTCAAGAAGAGAGCGTATTCCCATTTAAAAGGCAAGCAATGCATCGGTGACACCTTTGGTGTTGCAGTTGTCCATGGGCGGAGGTGATCACTTTCCATTAGGTGACCTTCCGGCTCGTTTGCTCCCTATTACATAAAAAAAAAACTTTAGGGTGCCACATACGGGCGACGGGTGGCGCCACATTGCCACTTCGGCGCCGCACCGCGTCACCCCTCCCCGCCTCATCTCGCAGGTCACAAGTCCGGCGCCGCACCGCAAAGTTACCGCGTCGTGTGGCCTTGCTCTTTTGGGAAAAATACTCACTGCTTAAAAATGGTTTTTCTCTTTCAGCTTTGGCGTCCCTCAGGTCCTGGCTCCGCGAGATAGGCGCTGGGGCTGCAATGTAGCCTTTATGGCTATCTGACTCCAACTGTGAACAAAGATAAGATAAGATAAGGAACTGTTACATATCTCAGATGTACCTACGCCTAGATGCTGACCGATGCTGCAGCATCAGCATTCTCGGCCCAAGCCGACGGACCCGCTTCACGAGCGCGCCAGTCTCACCCAACTCCGGTTCGCATCAGTTGCCATTTCAACTAACAAATATTACTAAGTGTTTTAATTAAGGCTGGGATTTAACGCGCCGTCCGTTAAAGCATTCGGTGGGCCACTGATTAAACTCGCACTCTCAAACTCAAATAACTTTATTCAAATAGACTGTAGCAGTACTTTCAAATCGTCAAATTTACAGCAAAATATACTAAATAATAGACATAAATACCATAATAATATGGATATGTAAATAAACAGTATACAGACATAATGCGACTCTACCACCGCGTCGGAGTTGTTTCTTACTGAGAAGACCCGGCGAGAAACTCAGCAGTTACTCTTTTAAACTTGTTTTGGGTTTACAACAGGCGTTAGTAAAGTACAAGCAGTGTGTCATTTTGATACAAATAAACCTAAAAGAATATAAAACAAAGAGAAAAAACCAACCATAAAAGAATATAATAAAAAGAATTCATTTAAACAATTCAAAACAAAAATTGTTAGTCAGTACATACATACTAGGTACCTATTAACTCTTACAATAAAACATCTGTTACAATAGAGCTATTTAATCCCGCATCGAGCAGAGCGCTTATACCCAGGCATTTTTATCTATAAGGTAGTCTTTTGTAGTATAATAGCCCTTTTTTAATAAAGCCGTTTTGATGTGATTTTTGAATCTATGTAAAGGTAACTCACAAATTGTTTTTGGAATTTTGTTGTAATAATGTATACCTTGCCCCATAAAGGATCCTAAAACTTTTTGTAACCTAAAGAGTGGAAGTGCAATTTTATCCTTATTCCTAGTATTTCTGCAATGTATGTCACTGTGTTTAGCATAGAGACCAATATTTTTTCTCACCAAAACAATGCAATTGTAAATGTATTGTGACGCTACAGTGAGGATACCAATTTCCTTAAAAATCTCCCTAAGTGAAGCCCGTGCACGAAGCTTATAGATGGATCTTATAGCTCGCTTCTGGAGGATAAAGATGGTTTGTATATCCGCCGCTTGACCCCAAAGTACAATGCCGTAAGACATTACACTATGGAAATAACTAAAATAAACTGAACGAGCAGTATCAACATCTGTTAATAACCTAATTTTTCTCACTGCAAATGCAGCCGAACTAAGTCTGCCTGAGAGAGCTGTTATATGAGGGTTCCATTGCAGTTTTGAATCAAGTGTGATTCCAAGAAAAACTGTTGTATCTACAAGCTTCATAGTATTACCATCAATTTTTAGACTAATGGGGTTATCTTTAACATTAGGCAACTTAAAATTAATACATTTAGTCTTTTTTGCATTAAGCTGTAGATTATTTACTGTGAACCATTCTAAAACCTTTGAAAGTGCGTCATTAACATCATCAAAAAGGTTTTTATTTCTGTCAGTTTTAAAAACTAAAGATGTATCGTCTGCAAACAATACAACATCACAAATATCTTTTAAGTAAAAAGGTAAATCATTTATATATATCAGAAATAGTAATGGACCTAGAATGGATCCTTGAGGGACCCCCATTTTAACTTGTGATCCTGTAGAGAGTACACTGTTAACATCAACTTTTTGAGTTCTTAAACTAAGGTACGAAATTACCAAATCTAAAGCATTATCCCTAACCCCGTAAAAATCAAGTTTGCGTATAAGTGTATCGTGATCAACGCAATCAAAGGCCTTGGACAAGTCACAGAAGACGCCAAGAGCGTTCTGTGAATTCTCCCAAGCCCTAAAGATGTGTTTTAGAAGTGCGATGCCAGCATCAGTAGTAGAACGGCCTCTCGTGAATCCATATTGTTCACTGTGTAAGAGATTGTTCTCATAAAAATGGCTTAATAGTTGTTCTTGAATGATTTTTTCAAAGATCTTACTGAGAGCTGGTAGGATTGAAACAGGCCTAAAGTTACCTGGGTCTTGTTTGTTGCCTGATTTAAAAAGTGGTACAACCCTACTGTGTTTCATTAAGTTTGGAAAAACACCTTCATCAACACAATCATTGAATATTACGGCTAAATAAGGGGCAATCACGTCAATTATGTGGCTGACAATTTTGACTGATATACCCCAAAGATCAGCGGTATCTTTTGAATTAATTAATCTGAATGCTTTTATTATATCTAGTGACTCAACATGTTTAAATTAAAAGAATACACTGCAACAAGATACATTATCTTTCAACAAATGTTCCGCTCTAGTTGGTGAGGAATTTAATGAAGCTGTAGTGATTATAGGTATATTACTGAAATACTTATCAAATGCTTCAGCAACAGATGCTTCTGATTGTAAGATGTTATTGTTAATATTAAGAGTGTATGAGGTATCGCGCTGTTTAGCTTTACCTGTTTCGTGATTTATGACGTCCCAAGTGGTTTTTATTTTGTTAGTGGACTTTGATATTTTATCACGAATGTGCAATGCCTTAGCTGTAGTGCAGGCTTTTCTGAATATTTTGGAGTAGTTCTTGACATACTCAACAAAAAGTGGATCGAAATTGTATTTTTTCATGCCGTACAACTCATACATCTTACGTCTGCTCCTGTAAATTCCAGGCGTGGCCCATTCACAAAACTTAGATTGAACTCTGCAAGTAACTTGTTTGGTGGGAAAACAAGCATCAAATTCATTTTTAACACAATCAAACAGTCTTTTGTAGACTGCATCAGGGTCACCCTGCTTGTAAGGAATGGAAGATACTTTATGCTTTAAATTAGTTTTAAAACTATTAATGCGATTACCCGTCTTCGGTCTACATGTTATTTTCCTGTAATTAACGCTATTGTTAGTTAAATCTAAAAATGTTATCTTCTGCCCACAATGATCAGACTTTAATTCAGTTACTATTGCCTTTTCAATGGGTACACTATTGGGTGGATTAGTTCTGCGCGAACGGAATAACGCCGCGGCTTCCTTCTGTTTTCGCTTATCGCGTGTATTTATTATGAAATAACATTAGACAAACTAAAAAGTTTTAAAAGTGGTCGACCTAGATAATACAAAGACATACCTATCTATATTTATTATTTTTTAAGTGAAAAATGTTATTATTGGATATTTCAGAGTAAAAAAAAATCGTCGACGTATGTCTTTGTGTTTTTTTTATCGTTGCAATTATGCTTTAAATCGTGTTTTGTAAAAGTTGTCGACACTGACCTACTCGTACAATTTTTTATTTGCTAAAATATATTTTAATTTTGTAGTTATCTTCAAACAAAGTCGATCTAATATCGACAATCTTGGGAAAGCACAGCAATAAATCTTTTTTTACAAACATCACGGGAAAGGCCCCAAATAACAGAACGATTGCACACCAAACAAAGCAAAGTAATTCTCAAATAGTGTTAAAAATGTTAGTTACGTTGTAACATTCCCGGGTTATAAAAAACTTATTTAAAAAACCTTTTTTTTTTAATTTGATCTCTTTAATTGTTGGCAAACTGTCGCGTGGCAACGACAACTAAAGAGGTCACCAATTTGCAATTTTCTAACAATATCTTCGTTCTATTTAACTTAAAACTAACTTGTTATACGTTTAATATAATTTTTACTATGCTTGGCGTAGGGCGTCAAGTAACATAAAAAAGTGCTGGCGTTCAAAAGTTTTAAAAAACTGCACAATTCTTATCGCAGTTGGATATAAAAGTTCTGAAACCGAGACCAATTATTGTCTGGCCCCTGACTCTTGAATCTAATTTCGCCGGATTGGCAATTTGTGAAAAGGTTCATAAATTTCTCGTTTGACATTTCTGCAATGCTTGTCCAGTGAAATTCTGTTCAAGAGTCAGGGGCCTGTAAAGTGGACGGATAATCGTATTTTGGCAGATGTATGCCACCTTCAACTTGCCACTTCTACTGCCGAAGAAGTCTATGTTCAACAACTCAATTGATGTCAGAAGGCCTAGCTAAACTGCGACAAGCATACTACAGGAAAGATACGATATCCGTATGGGAACGATACGAATACCGCCGTTTAAGCGAGTGCTTAAGCACTGACTTAAGTCAGTTCCGTATATTTTAGACTTGATGCTATGACGTCACGTAAATTACTTGGTACAACAAAATAAAAATGTGTTATGCCATAAACTTTATCATACTAGCTGTCCGTTAGTGGCTTTGCCTGCGCACACTGTTTATCCCGTCAAAATGAAGCTTAAATAAAAAAAAGCCTTTGTCACTTGCGAATAATATAGCTATAAATTGGTAGAAGAGTTTTTAAAATAGGTCCAGTAGTTTCGGAGCCTATTCATTACAATCAAATCTTTCCTCTTCTTAATATTAGTTCCGATAGATAACATAAGAGTGCTAAGTTTCGCCATTGCATTGTATAAATACCAGTGTCAAAATCATCTCTGTCACTCAGCCTAACCCCCCTAAATGCATCAACTACTTCATCCGTCCGCCGTCTTTTTATTTCTATAACTTTGTCTCTGGATCTTGTCGCTGCGTAAAAGCGACATCAATCCACGTCCACAGATTATTTATCGGAACACGTGCACCCGCGCCGAAATAGACGCAACGGGATTAATTTGATTGCCCTAAGAATCTGTTCGCGGTAAGGCAGAAATAGCTTAGCGAATTATATTTTTTGGACTTGGTATTTTGTTTGGAGATCTTCGACCACCGACCACGGAATCATACTCATTGACGTTAATCTATCCTAACGTAACGTCTCGATTGGACTAGGTATTATACCTAACTTATTTACTTATAGACAAAATTCAATCAAAACAAAAAAGGTTCAGTGACTCATTGTCAGACCATCCAGAAGTGAAACCGTACCTACATGTTTCGTTCGTCCCGGGCTATTTAAACTGGGCTTAGAAAGATATTTTAGCAAGCCTTCAAGAAGAGGATGACCAGCTCAGTGAGGTTTCTGTGCTTTCCGACCTCATCTTTGGACCCCATGGCCGCTTTTCATCAGGTGAGAGAGGGAGTGAAGTCATCTTGAAGGGCAAAAAATGTTTTTTATATTTTCCGTCAAGCTGCCCTCACTCCTTACTCCTTCTGATGGGAATTGTTCGTGATGGATGTCTATCGGTCGTGATGGGGGTATGCAGAGATGCCTTTTCGCACCTCGCTTGAAGAACGCGAGACTATGAGCGCATATGTGGTCTGTGTCTCTAGATGGTATGTACGACAAAGAAACGGAGTCACCGAACCTTTTAGTTGGGTCCAACGGTCCAACAAATGCTGAATTGTGTGTGTCTGACGCCGTAGTCGCCGTACCAACACACGTGGTACGAAAGTAGAAAGGCGAGGCAAAGAGCATATAATTTGAGGCGAGGATGGAATGAGTTGGAATAACTCTTCAGAGCATCCCCGTAAAAGCGATAGAGAACACTCAGGCCGAAATCTATAGTCGTTACTTAGCTAGGCAGAGACTTAGGACATTAATTATTATCTTACTCAAAAGTGTTGTTATTATTATTACTTATTATTATTACTTATACATACATACAATAAAATTTAAATTACATTAAAACTACAGTAAAATTATAATGAAATTACGACTTAGATATAATAAAATTACAATAAACTACTATAAAATTAAACCAAAACAACGAATACCTTACTTGAGGTTTAATTGAGACAAAAATAATTTAATATCGATGAGAAGTAACTGATATAGATAGATGCAGCTGTTCAAAGTCTAAAATAAGTCTAATTTCAAGCTATCGCAGGCTGGTTCTGCTCCTTACTAGGTTTACCCCTGGTTACACAGCTAATTGAAATTACAATACAACAATGAAGCAACTGTACTTACAACACCAAAACTCGTAACTCTTCAATCCGAAAGAAAATCCTCCGAATATTCATAATTATTTTATGTTCGAAGTAGAAAAATTTGCATGCAGTGCGCGGGAAAATCTTGTCTTTTTTTCTGTTTTTTAATGGCGCGGTGGTTATGGTAGGGTGGTGGTAATATTCAGCCTGATCGCACTGGGCCCGCGAGGTTTAAAGTCACCTCCGAGAGAGCTTGATTTTACAAGTTTATCTATGGCTACTTTGTGTTCACATTCGAATTTCAGCTAACTGTATTCCAACCACACGCTCTAGGTAAAGATCTGGGACGTAGCCTGACAATGTCTTTACGCAATTGGATTTGCCATTCAAACAAAATAATAACTTTACATCCGCCCTGCGTCGAAACCGTCTCCGGTTCTAATATTGATATTTTCATAGATGACGCTTCATGCACATTTTAGCATGTTGATAAATAAACAATTGAGTGCTTGTAACGCCTCATGTTTCATATCAGACGATGTTTTGTTCGAGATCTGTGCTATTTCTAAACATAGGCAACTCCTGAGCTCTCTCTATTATAAGATGCAAATATGTAGTAGCTGCAGGAGTGCCGCCTCCGTTGGTATGGGCATGTCTCACGGAGATCGGCAAACTACGTGGGCAACAAATGTCTGGCCATGCCGCCCCCGTCAGGTACCGGTAGAAGAGGTCGATACAAGAAGCGGTGGCTCGACGTCGTCAAGGGTGACATGCGTGCCAACAGACTCACCACTGAGGATGCACAAGACCGCGCGAAGTGGGCCAAGAAAATAAGAAAGGCGGACCCTGGGACCTCATCCACACCCCAGTGTGGGTACACAACTGGGATAGACCGCACGGATGATGATGACATACAAATATGTACTAAGTGACTTCAATATGACACGCATACTGCATTGTAGAGGCTTTTTAGAGGTCCTTCAGCAAGCAAAACTTTTACTACGGACTTCTGGGACTCAATACTAAATTCTTTATGCATCTCATATGGTGGGGCACAGGTGGCACGATAATAGAGTAGTATCTTAATACCTAATCATATTAAGGACCCTGTCAGGCACAGGCACAGCACAGTTTAGTTTTTTTAGAAGACAGAGAAATAAAGAGTTGATGCAAAATATTATTAAGAAGTAAGTAATAGCTATTAAGTCTTTGATGCAGTAGTAACTTTTTTGTCTGAGGAACAACTTCAGTTTTATGGTGAAAATGTTTGATTTGGTTTCGTTTTTAATGAAAATTAGTAATTTACTTACTGCATTTTTTTGGCATTCAGACCAAGGGGATGGAGGCAAGCATTTCTAGGCGAGAGGTTGGCAGGTTTAATATTTTTTTGTATCATAGCGTGAATTAAGTTTGTGTAAATGTTTTCTAATAATTATTCAGACTGTTAAACCAATTTCTGAATACAAAAATAAATTGATATTAGCACTGAAACAAAAGACTTATACAGGATGACTGGGGATTTATTGGCATCCTTTTGAAATAAGAACCTACTCATGATATACAGTACTTTCTCCAAGGATGAGGCTATTTAATAGGTACACAATTGCAGATTTTTAAGCTGTCTATACAATTGCCGAGTATTATACATGATGTTTATAAGGTTTAAAAATATGACTGGCCTGTTTGTGCAATGGCAGCGATCCTGCCTTTAGCACCGGAGGTTGTGGGTTCGATCCCCACCCATGACAAACATTTATGTGACGAACATTTGTGTTTGTTGTGTGTCTGGGTGTTATTATCTATATAAGTATGTATTCAGAAATAGTTTATCTCTGACACCCATAGTACAAGCTCTGCTTAGTTTGGGGTCAGATGATCTTGGTGTAAATTGTCCCAGATATTTATTTATTTATTTATTTATGCTGTTTTGTATCTATTACATGAGGTTATTCAGTAGGTACGAAATTTCATGTTTTTAAGCCGTATAAAACAATTGCCAAGTAGGTACATGGGGCACACTAAAAGTTTTGCACTTCTAGCTAATCGGAACTATTTGAATTTCGAATGTTATATTTTTTGAAACGTTGCAACCATCTTAGTAATAAAAAAAACAATTGGCGGGAAATCATTTGTCATTTGTTTTTAACACACATCAAAGTTCTACGTACGCAACGAAAATGGAATTAAGTCGAAAAGATTTTAGAGCGGTGATTTTTTATGATTTCAAAAGTTCTCTCTCTCCGCAAGACTGTTCCGCTCGACTTCAAAATGCTTTTGGGAGAGAAGCACCTTGTTTGAGCACCGTGAGGCGATGGTTTGCTGAATTCGAGAGAAGTCGAGTTTCTTTAAATGACGAATTTCGTGAAGGGCGGCCTTCAACTGCCGTCAACGAAAATAATGAGGCTACTGTTGTTAAGCGGCTAATTGACGGAAACCCGCGGATTACCTATGAGACAATTCGAGGACTATTGGGGATTGGTATGAGCCAAATTCAGAAAATTTTACACGAAGAATTGAAAGTTCGGAAACTTTGTTGTCGTTGGATGAACTGACAGCGGAGCAGAAGCGGGCTCGCGTGGAATGGTGCACACAGATGCTACTGCAGTACGACCACGGACATTCTAATGCTGTTTATGACATTGTCACAGGAGACGAAACGTGGATTTATTGTTTTGAACCCGAAAAAAACAGCAATCTTGTGAATGGGTGTTTGAAAATGAGAACAGGCCAACAAAAGTGAGGCAGGCGGGAAACGTTGGTACAAAAATGGTAGCGTTTTTTTTCTCAGCTACGGGTCCCATTTGTACAATTCCACTTGAAGATCAAAAGAGTGTTAATGCCAAGTGGTATTCTACCATTTGTTTACCCAGGGTGTTAGAAAAAGTTCGCGAAAGACGAGCCAAAAGCCGCGTTCTCCTACTTCATGACAACGCTTCTTCACACACGGCCAACAAAACAAAGTATTTTTAGCTTCCGAAAAAGTACAACTCGTCACCCATCCTGCGCATAGCCCCGACCTAGCACCCTGCGATTTCTGTATTTTCGCCAAAATCAAAGATTTGATGAGAGGTTTCACTTTTACTAACTCCGAAGAGGCAGTGATAGCGTTCAATCAGCACGTAGAAAACATGCCTTCAGATCTGTGGTCCTCCTGTTTTAAAAAATGGTTCGAATGCATGAAAAAATGTTTAGAATGTAAAGGAGAGTATTTTGAAAAGCAATAAACATAATATTTTGGTTAAAACATGTTGTTTTTTTAAGTTACGAAAAACTTATCGTGTGACCTACGTACGTATTAAACATGATGTTTATAGGGTTAAAAATATGCAATTTTGTACCTATTAATTAGCCTCATACTTGAGTAAAGTACTGTATATCATGAGTAGGTTCTTATATAAAAAGGATGCCAATGAATCCCCAGTCAGCCTGTAGAATAAACACGATTTTTTTTTTTTTTTTTTTTAATAATCTTATAAATGTTTGTCCATGGTGAAAGTCGAACTGACAGTTTTCGGCGCTAAAGGATCTACCAGTGTAATAAACAAACGCCGCAAAGGGGCGAACCTCATTTTATTAAAATATATAGTAGAGCATAAAACGTTTTTTCCAGATAGTTAGCGGCTTAGAAGCAATTTTGGCCAATACCTACTCCATCAATCTATTTTTTTATTTACTCGTGTTAGAGCTTCGCGCTTTCGTGAGAATAATGGAGCTTCTATACATAGTTAACTAATTTTTGACCATTTGAATGATGTCCGCCTCTTTGCGGCGTTGGCGACGATTTTGTCGCTAAATCCATATATTTAGCCGTGACAGCGGAATATTTGTGGCATCACCACGGGTGCCCGGACTCGCCTTCTATACGTTACTATCTAATGAGAATGAAAATGATAAACTAAAGTTCCTAAAAATTGAGATGCTTCCTTCCGAAGACGCTTAAATTGAGGCATGAGCTCATGCCGGGGTTTCCCAAATGATGAATTGATGAATGCCGCAACCGTCTATAGGCTGCGGTAACAGCTACCATCAGGTGCTCCGTGTGTTGTTCGTTACCGACGTACTTAACTTTTTTTTCATATTGCCCGTCAAGATAACTTAACTCCACCAGATGGTAAGCGCTCGTGAGATCGAGATATAAGGATGACTGCTTGTCATCCTTATATCTGGTCTATCAGTTTTGCAAACGAATCATGAGCCAAGATGAGGACTTGAAGGGCTGCAGAAATGCCCGCCCTTTCACGCCCCGCTTGAAGACCCTGGGACTATATGAGGAAGGAAACACATTCGGTAGAAGAGCATTCCACGTCTGGATGGTGACGTGACGACTTACTTACAATTAAGAAACATTAAAACATATTTGTATAATAAAAAAATATTGTTACTTAGTTGAAGTTCTTTTTAAATAAATATGATCGTCAGCCAGCAATTGTTAGTTACTCTCGCACATCATCGTAGACTAAAATAGTAAATTCGCACCCGGGAATTACACTTTTCGCGGCAGCAAATGCTGAACACCTGTTGTTCCTTTTGTCCACTTATACATACAGGGTGGTCCAAACATACTTACACGTCCATATTTTTATTTAACTTTCTCACACTTAGGGGTATCCGAAAATACGCCATGTGTGTTACACGATTTTTTGTAGTTTTCGAGTAATGAATTTTTTTACGAATTTTTGAAAGTTTCTAGGTTGAGTCACGTTTTCGGTCACTGTAGCGTGATTTGTTGAGATAAATGCTTGATTTTTTTTTCTGTATTAAATAAAAAATTGCGCTAGATAGTTCTGTTAAATTTATTTCCACAACGCTATCATAACTCGAAAAAAAATTGAAATAAATAAGTTTTGGTAACTTTTTCAATTTCATAATTTTTTTTAGAGTTATTACAAGCGTCATGGATGTGAGTTCTTCAGAATCAACTAGCGCTATTATTCATCTAATAGGTACCAAAAAAAAAATATTTATTATCTAAGCAGATCGCGCCACAGTGACCGAAAAAGTGACTCAACCCAGAAATTTTTTAAAGTTCTTAAAAAATTCATAACTCGAAAACTACAAAAAATTGGGTAACATACATGGGGTATTTTCGGATACCCCTGAGTATGAGGAAGCTAAAAAAAAATATTGACGTGTATGTTTGGACCACCCTGTATAGGTACATACAATTTAATAATAAAAATTGTTGTATGTATGTTATTTTATCTATGGTATGTTGGACCATAATTATTTTTTATTCTTTTATTTTACTATTCTTACCACAGCCGCAGCCCGGAGCGCGGCCTGCAGCCTCTCGATGTGCTGTATGGCCGCGCGCAGTATCTCCAACTTGGGCAGGCGTCCGCTGCCAGCCCTGGCCCGCACTCGGAGTTCTTCAAATGCTGCGTTGACCTGGTGAAAAGAGGTCAATAAGGACTTTCTTCTTAACCCTCGACCCGTCGCGTACATTTTTATAACGCGATTCGTCGCGTGGGGTCTTTGAAAACCCTAACATTCACCTAAGCAAAAAAGTGGAAAATTTACTTTATATTTTAATTTTTATTGCTTTATCATATATATCGGTTAATTGGCTAGCAAAAGAAAACATTTTAATGGAAAAATTGGTATTTATTTAGCTATAAAACTTAAAAACTGAACATAGGAACATTTTTGGCTCACTTCGAGATCACTTTTACAAAACAAAAAAAAACTTAACTATTTATAGAATTAACATCTCCTATATATAACTTATTGAGATCTCAATAGAATAATCTACTCTATAACTTAAATTATAGACCTCTCCAACAAAATAAAATATCAACTTTTACAAATCTAAAAGTCACTATTTTAAAGTTTGAACACATTCAGAACATGCATTTTTAGTATGCATTGGGCATATATTACCCTTGCAGAAATGGCACAATGATTTAAATTTTCTATCCGTTCCTCTAGGACAGTAAACACAGTGCTTTCTCATAGGCACGACTTCATTTTCAGGAGGCTGTGTATCCTGTAATGGAGGTACAAATATTTGAATAAGTGGTATCAACTCTCTTGGCAATTTTGGAATCGTAACCCGCATTTGTAAGTGAGGACGAACTAATTCAAATGCCACTGTCTTCAAGAACAACTTGCGTCCCATTTTGTTATCCTGCAATGTGGCATCCAATATTATGTGGGCATTTTGAGCTCCAACGTCAAGAAACGTAAAAAATAGTCTCAGCGGCCATCGGTTACAAAAGCGCGCATCAGTGTAAGTTCCGATAAGCTGATCGACTATATCGACACCTCCTTTTGTTTAATTGTTAAATTACATCTGGATCAGCGCTGGATTGTTCCAGTTGTTCCCTGGGAGTTCCCAAATCCAGGTCATTGCATTCCTGTTCCGAATTGCTGTTGTGGTCGCTGTTTTCGTCCGGATATACGGCACCATATTCTTTGTCCTCAGAACCACCATAAACATCATTGCATTCGTCTATTAACCAGCCCAATATACGACTCTGCTGTACCTCATCCATTTTTGTAAAAAATATGATCTAAAACAACGTAATAATCAAGTAAAACAGAAATTACAACCCAAAAAAGTAATTACTCACTACAAGTAAATACTTACGCGAGTCGTCGCGTGGGGTCTTTCAGAGCCCGGACGCAACAAACTCGTCCGTTTCTTACTGCGCTTGCGCGCACACTGCCGTTAGCAACAAGCCGCACCGAGTATAGTTCAATCTAGGAAGGTACCTTAAATGCCGCGTTTCTGGGATAGCGTTAAATAATAAAATTTTGCAAATTTCTCAGACCTGGGCTTTTAAAGACCCCACGCGACGGATCGAGGGTTTAAATACATTACTTGTAATAAAAATGGCGCTTTACGTTTAGATCTTTCAAACACACTAAGTACAGTTATTTAAACAATGAGACCCATTTGGTAATGTAAATTATTTTTAAACTTTTATGTCAGTCGATTTAACTATTTGATAAAAAATAATCATAGCTCTAGCTGGAGTTTATAATCACATAATTACAAGTATTCCTTCAAAAAATTGAAAGAATGAAAAATTAAACCCCTGGTAAAATTTACAAAATAAAAGGTTGTGGGCTTTTATTTTATGTTTTTTGTCAATAAATGTAATCCTAGTTTACAGCTTAAGTTTTATACATTACGAATGGGTTACATTCATAGGTACCTACTTAGTTCTCGTACTTGCATATTAACTATCCGGTTAGTAGAGAAAACCCTGCCACCGCATAAATCTAGTGAAATCATAAGGTGAGGATGGCCAGCCCAGTGATTCGTTTGAATGACTGGGCTTGTCAACCTCATATCTGGACCTCACGACCGCTTTCCATCAGGTGACTAAGGTCATATTATTATTAGTATTACACAATAACTTAACCTAATGTTAGTAAAAGATAATAATTCAAAAAACTATCTATTTTCATGAATAAATAAAAGTAAATGTCATTAGCGGTCTGTACGGGTGTGCGCCAGGGCTAGTAACCTCCGTAACGAAAATGTCGAAATCGAAATCTATTTCGAACACTGTGAAATGTGCGAACTGTAATATTGTAATTAGTGAAATATTAGCATACATTCAAAACAAGGTGGATGTAATGGATACTGAGAGTATGGTGCGCATCTGTGCATCTGCTTTTACGACCGATGTTGTGGCGAAGGCGAAAAACTTGTTGTTTGATACCATCAACACAAACAAGCGTAACATATCGAGAAGAAAAGATGGCAAGATACAGAGAGATCTCGAAGATATTATTGCGGTGTTTAAAGAAACTGACCCTGATGTTGTGCCGAGTACTACACCCGGAGAAGAACGCCTATCTATGCCTGTTTCCTCGATCTTTCTAAGGCTTTCGACCTAGTGGATTACAATCTACTTTGGAAGAAGCTAAAGGAGACAGGCATGCCAGTGGAGGCCGTATCTCTTCTTAGGTACTGGTACAAAAATCAGGTGAACCAGGTGAGGTGGGTAAATAATCTGTCCGATGAATACAAGCTGCAATGTGGCGTTCGTCAGGGTGGACTGACATCTCCGAGCTTGTTCAACTTGTACATTAACGAGTTGATTGAGGGACTCAGCAGTGTCCGTGTCGGATGCTACATTGACGGTACCTGTGTCAACAACATCAGCTACGCTGATGACATGGTCCTGCTGGCTCCCTCGATCAGCGCGTTGAGAACGCTCGTTGACATTTGTGAGCGCTACGCTTCGGGGCATGGCCTCAAGTACAACTGTAAAAAGAGTGAGGTACTTGTGTTTAAGGCTGGTACTCAAAAGCCGACCTTCGTGCCTCCCGTTGTACTTGAAGGCTCTCCCCTGAAAGTTGTGCGTCAATTTAAATACCTTGGCCACATGTTAACTGACAACCTACAGGATGACGTTGATATAGAACGTGAGAGAAGGGCGTTGGCGGTGAGAAGCAACATGCTGGCTCGCAGGTTTGCTAAAAGCACAATAGAAGTTAAAATTACTCTTTTTAGAGCTTACTGTCAATCTTTTTACTCTAGCAGCCTGTGGGTTAAGTATACGCAACGAGCCTTCAGCGCTCTAAAGGTGCAATATAATAACGCGTTTAGGGCACTGTTGGGACTGCCGAGGTATTGCAGTGCCTCTGGCATGTTCGCAGACGCTCGCGTCGATGGTTTTAAGTTTTAATGCCATTAGGTATGCGGAAAAAAGCCGCGTCAATGTTTCATCGGCTCCGAAGCAGTCCCAATAGGATTCTGAAAATGATTGCGTCCCGCCTCGACTGTCCTATCCAACAGCACTGGGTGAGTGTTGTCACAGGTCAAATATAAATTAATGTAATTCTCTTAGCTGGACATTTTAATTTTAATTTTAATCAATGCAATTGTTTTAATATGGATTTAATCTGAAATAAATGATTTTTATTATTTATTATTAGGTTGCGATGTGTCCATCAGATTGAGTTAAAGAAAAATAATTAAATTAAATTGAGTTAAATTGAACAAAATTGAACCAAATTAAATTAAATTGAACTGAATTAAGTCAAATTGAATCAAATTGAATGGAATTAAATTGAGCATTAATAAAATACAATTAAAATTTGCACACATTGACGCCTCTAAGAGCTACCGCCCAGTGCTGCAGAGACAGAGACTCGGCTTTATGAGACAATACCTTCAGAACAATTGATGGTTGTTGTGACTTAATCCCCACGTTTGCTAAATGTGGTACCTAGCTTGGTCACTTATAAGTAAGCAAAGACGTTTTAAGTAAGTGTGACGCAGTGCGCTGCAATGTAGCACGGTTTGTCTTTTTCTCCTTGACATGCGTGGTGTCCCGGGTTCGATTCCCGGTCGGGTCAACTACCTCGTAAAACAGGGATATTTTTATCCTTACTTCAATACTATGACAAAAGGTAAAAAGAAAACATGTTTTTATTATTAAGGATTTATTAAATTGTAACGATGTTTAAGCCTTTAAACCACAGAATACTAGTAACCTACCTATATACAAACTACCAAAATAATGATGTACTTATACGGACAAAGAAAAAGATCTAGTTCAGAAATTAATGGCGCAGAAAAATGTTAAACAATATAAATATTTACTAAATTATCATTATCACTATAAAAAAATTAACAAAAAAAAACCAACTTTGAAAAAAAAATTTCCAAAACAAAGCACTAAAAGTAAAGAAATAATTGCGTATTCTTCTAAAACTTATACGATAATATAATGTAGGTACAATTATAGTTATTGTTGGAGTCTTGGAGAACAGTTAAGTACTAAGATTAGTAGTTAACTAGTTGACCTAATACAGAGCGATCCTGGAAATTATAGAAGTAATCGTTTAAAAAATAAAGCCCTTACAGTATTGACCCTCAGTTCTCACTAGAGATCCGCAGCGCGCCGCCGCCGGCGGGTCCGTGAAAAATTTCGCGCCGACATCACCTCTGAGTCTCTCTCATTTAGAAGAAGGCGACTTCCTCAACTTCTGGCAAAAACGTAAAAATACATACCTACCCATGGCTGGCTGGGTTAGCGCGATCTCTACTGGCTATCCCAGCCACGAGCACACCAGTGAAAGAGTATTCTCTTTGGCTGGGCAAGTTTTAACTGCTTAACGATCGCGCTTGAATCCGAGCAAAATGAATAAAATTATATATACGCGACAATTTTTAATTTTAAATGTTTTATTTAATTAAATAAAGGTGCTGTCAAAATATAGGGATGTCTTTTCATACTTTCTAAAAAAAAATCTAACGCCGGCGACGCCGCGCCGCGCCGGGTTACATCAGCGCGCCGCGCGCCGCCGGCTTACATGGCCACGGCGCGGATCTCTAGTTTCCACAGGCTGTCGGCGAGTTCTCGGATACAGTATTATAGTACCTACCACCTTAACAGTTTCGTTTATTTACGTTTTATCTATTTATGTATGTATTTAGAAATATTTGAGTATGTTTATCAATCTCTGACGCCCATAGTACAAGCCTGCTTAGTTTGGGGTCAGATGATCTTGGTGTAATTTGTCCCAGATATTTATTTTTTTATTTACTAAATAACACAACACAAAGCGATTAAATAAAAAAGAAAACGAGATCTTTTCTGAGGTTATAAATATATATATTTAATTATTGTTACTCAATCAAATCAATAAACCCGGACCTCGAATCAATAAGGTACGGACTACTTTTTTATCCGTTAGTTTTAGTAGAAGTCTTAAAGTGTTTTGTAGAAAGAGAAGAGAGTTTTAATGTCGACGCTAATTCGGAATAAATATTTACTCGTCCTCTCAGTAAAGTGAGTATCAGCTCCGTGACACCACAAATATACAGTGCAGCTCATGATTGGTGTGCAAACCAGTACATCAATTATTATCTTGGCCTCACGCCTGGCGTTCCTCACCACACATCACGTGTGACAAGCGTGACGGAGGTGGTGAACCTCAGAAGCTTGGCACGCCACCTTACGGTTGAAGCCAAATATTTCAGTGAATGGAATTAATCTGGGACGAGTTTTGTTAATGAAAGAACTTAAGAGTATTTTAATATGACCTGGGGACTTATCACAACACACAAAGATAGAAACTAGAAAAATTCGACCTGGTCCTGGGACTCAAGCGGGACTCCCAGGACCAGGTCGATTTTATCTAGTTTATATCTTTGTGTGGAAAACAGAGCATTGTAATGCTAAAAAAATAAAAAACAACACAATCCCTTATTTGTATCATCATAACTTCACAGTTTCTAAGTAGGTATTTGATTCTCCTTTTTCACTATCATAGTTCGCAACTAGGGTTGCCAGGTCGCCGGACAGACGAGCCAGTTGGGCCGGACATTTGGGTAGAGAATTTATCCGGACACTTGGCAACGCTATTCGCAACCATAGCAAATTATTAACATCGTAAATGCTATTACCCATCTTGGTACACACAAGTAAAAATACCTAAAGAGTTAACAACCCTAGCTCATGGCTTCGTTGCAAACTTCGTAGTTCCGTATCTTCGATTCAGAGTCGTTGTAGTCTGACCATAGTTCGCCCACTCCAAAACAAAAGCATCTGGTTTCTTTTACACAACTCATATTTTGTTGTATGTTTTGTAATGCTCCTCGTATTTATAATAAACTTCCAGCTGCATTCGCAATATTAATGATTTAACCATATTTAAAACGGAACTCCATGATCTTCTCGTTCTAAAGTGCTATTACGCTTTCACTGAATTTTTGTGCGACGGCAGCTTGCTAAGATACAGATTGTAGTCCGATTTGTTGACAATTTGTTTGAATTAACTTAATTTAATTGTGTTCTAATTACTTCTGGACATACCTACCTATCTACTATAATTACTTGACTTATTTTTAAATGACTATTTTGTAATAAATTTGGACATTTGGATTAAGATTGTTACTATTGTATGCCTGTGAGGCGGAACACAGTGAGTCTCTTAAATATGTATGATCTGAACATTATTGTTACACCTGTGATTCACAATAAAGTTTATTTGTATTTGTTATGTTCATTTCACACAATGAATGTTAATGTTTTGACTGGCCTGTTGGCGCAATGGCAGCGATCCTGCCTTTAGCGCCGGAGGTCGTGGGTTTGATCCCCACCCATGACAAACATTTTGTGTGACGAACATGAGTGTTTGTTGTGTGTCTGGGTGTTATTATCTATATATATATATATATATATATATTATATATGTATGTATTTAGAAATATTTAAGTATGTTTATCAGTCTCTGACGCCCATAGTACAAGCTCTGCTTAGTTTGGGGTCAGATGATCTTGGTGTAAATTGTCCCAGATATTTATTTATTTTAATGTTAGGTCAAATGTTGCTCTTTTTTTATAAATTGGAAAATTCTGAATTTGGGCGTAACTAAGTCCCTTGATTATGAAGCGCATGTCACTTATACTTATACCAGCTGAGACTGAAGTGGCGAGAAATCGTGTCGTCGAACTTATATCGACAGTATTACCCAAGTAAATACCTGAAAATCTCCGGCATTCGTTTTAAAATAATCCGCCGCTTATTAGCCACGCTCGGTTGACGGCAACCGACCCATTTCGGTTGCCGTTCGGCTCTGATAGCGCGTTGTGACTCTTGAAAGATGACTAATTGGCTGCTTTTGATGTATTTTTGTAATCGGACATAAGAAACAGAATGTTTTGAAAAAAATAAACTGTTACATCTTACTCAAGATCATCTTCATCATCTATGGTCCGGTGGTAGAAAGACCACGTCACGTATTGTGTTTGACCACACGATTGGCGTAGTGCGCTGTAGCGCGGTCTATCGCATAGAGCATAGGGTCAACCCCGGTCGGGTCAACTCAGGAAACTATCTTTTCTGAATTGACTCTGGTCTAGGCGTGCTGGGAGACGCCCCTGGCTTATTTTCTTGCGTGGTAACTCGAAATACAGGGATATATTAATCCCTACTTCAAGACCATTACTCGTACAAGAGGTGTGTTGTCTGGCGCATACTTATATTTATTTATGTATCTGATCCGAACTAAGAACAAGTGCCGGATTACGACTGCTTGATGCCTAAGCAGTCCACGCATGTATGTGGGTAGTGGGCAACCATTGAATTAGCTAAGTATCGGTCCTCTTTTGGTGCCTTTTCTGGTGCCCCAAGATCCGGTACTTCTTGAAGCACATGAGTAAATAAACGGAATAGAGACAAGGCTTCAAGAAAGAAATAAATAGATATAAATATGCGCCAGACACCACACTACTTGTCATAGTCTTGAAGTAAGGATAATTATCACTGTGTTACGAGGTACCAGATAAGGATTTCAAGGAAGGGGCGACTCCCAGCACACACCCAGACCGGAGTCAATTTAGAAAATATTGTTTCCTGAATTCCGGTGATCTGGTAATCGAACTATGTGAGTCAAAGTGAGAAAGGCTACAGCACTCTGTCGAACACAATACGTGATGTGGTATGTAACCTTCCGCCGTTAGTCGGTTTGCCTTGGTTTCTTATTTGAAAAATAGTTTTACAAAGAACACAAATATGGTTCTAGCCGGATTTGAACATGGGCCCACACGGGTCCGAGCTGTAATACTTATCCCCTAGACACAGCCCTAGGCCACTGACACTATGTGACCACGACCGCTCTGCCAAGAGCGAAACGACAGAGAAGACGCCACGACGCGACGGACATTGTTTAGGAAAAAAGGTTTTCTAGCCACTCTGGGGCTTCTTGAATTGCAGGAAAGACAGTGCAATGCAGGAAATATTGCCATTTTGTGCCTACTGCATGTACCTAATGTCGCGACCAGTAGGTAATGCAATCCTCTCGGGCTACGCGACTAGGCTTTAACGACCGAAAAACCCTTTATTATATATTTATATTTACATTCTAGAAATTTGTAAATTTGACCGAAAGTATCCAGAGTTCTTTAAAAACCGTATATACTGTGATCCTAAATACACATTGCGAAATAGAAATAAACTTAACATACCGACGTCTCGTCTAAAACTACACTCGGTGAGCACACTAGCTATGGCTATGAAAATATATAATTACCTACCGTAACATATAAAAGACACAGATAAAGAAAAAGAGTTCAATAATAAACTTGAACGATTACTTATTAAAAAAACATATAATACAGTCGCTGAGCATTTTAGTCTTTAAAATAATTTTTAGAATCTAAAGCATAAATAAACAATATATAATCTGGTTTTCATGTTAAGTAAATAGTTTATTAATGTCAGAAATGTGGAAGTATAGTGCCCTCTATTATATTGTCATGTCCAATCCGGACCCAGAAATGTGCTATGTATCTAATTTTAAGACCTTAATTATACCTAGGTGCAATAAACTGATTAAATTGAATTGAACTGAATATATAGTGTCTTAGGACTACTTACTGGGAAGCCTCGGTGAAAAACTGTAACCACATTTTTTTTAATAAACCAATTTTTTTATTTACTTATGAAATGGCCAGAAATCACAAAAATATATTTAAATAATTTATAAACGTAAATAAAATAAAACACTAATAGTACCTACATATCGTAAATAAACATGATGCGAAAGCATTGTATTTATTTACGATATGTACTCGTACCTGAACTACCAAAGTGCCCCCTGAAGCACACATGATCACCCATCTAAAAAAGATCGTAACATCGGAGACGTTGCCGATTTGCTATTCCACGGGCATCTCGTTGTTGAACAAATGTTATAAATAAACCTTCCTAACTACTAAAGAATCCCTTTAACATAATTTTATGTGATATCATACACACTTTGACAGATTTATGTTACAACAATCACAATATTTAACGACTACGACAAAACGGTACACGGTTTGAAATAAAAATATGTCGCCTTCGGATTCTGAGTCGGCAGTAAATTCATTTTATGTGAAATTAAGATGTCCGTAATATATTCTACTGTTTATTGACGAGGCGATTCTATTTTTGAGCTTAGGTTGGCTACAGGCGAGTGGGGAAGACAGGATGGGAGCAAAACGGCAATTAGGTTAGATTATTTTGATAATTTAGATAAATATAGACAATAATATTTTTTTTAAGATCACATTGAAAATGTCTTGATGATTGAGCAATTAATCGATGCTAATGCAATCTTATCTAATGTTAGTGATGATGTGACCTTGAATGATTGTAGCATGTCTACCCAAGTAACAACCTACACCAAAGTTGGAAGAAAATGCAAACAAATATTTATTAATTTTATTAACTATTATCAGATAATTTATTATTTAAATAGTATTTAGTGCCGACGCATAAGTACAGAAGTGACAGTTGGGTATGGCAAAACAAGGATGAAAGTAGGATAAATGCAGTGGAAATGAGAGCATTGCGAAGTATGGCAGGAGTGACATCGAGTGATAAAGTAAGGAATAGCATAATAAGAGAGCGATGTGGTGTGACAGAGAATGTTGTCACAATAATTGAGATGGGAATGCTAAGATGGTTTGGGCCTAAGGGAAGGGTGGATGAAAGGCGATTAACGAAACAAATGTACAAGGCGAGGGTGCATGGAGCTGCTGGAAGGGGAAGGCCTAGACGGACGTACTTAGCACAAGTCCAAGACGTGCTCAGAAAAGGTCAGGTCAGAAGTACCCATAATCGAGGAGCATGTATGAAAGGAATAATGAGAGTGGAAGAAGCGCAAGAGGTGTGTCAGGACCGTAGCCAGTGGAAAGATGTGGTCTCTGCCTACCCCGTTGGGAAAAAGGCGTGATGGTATGTATGTATGTATGTATTATTTAAAGGCTTATTTTTAAATGCACAGCAACTTATCATCCATCTATTTATATTCATCAATTAAATTATTTTCTCATCAAATGTATCATTTGACTGCAAGGAAACCAATTGTGTAGCAAAATTTTTCGCGCCAATTTCTTCCACGTACAGCTAAGATATGGAATGATCTTCCTGCGGCGGTGTTCCCAAAGGGATATGACATCGGGGCCTTCAAGAAGAGAGCGTATTCCCATCTAAAAGGCAAGCAACGCATCGGTGACACCTCTGGTGTTGCAGTTGTCCATGGGCGGAGGTGATCACTCTTCATCAGGTGACCTTCTAGCTCGTTTGCTCCCTATTACATAAAAACAAAAAAAAAACAAATAATTCGAATAAAATACATCATTATTATATCATATTTTTTCCTCAGACACGCGACAGTAAACTTTTTTACAATACAAAAAAACGATTTTCACATCAAATATTATGCTGAATGCACAGCAAATTAACCTGTGACCACGGAATAGTCTTTTGTTTATGAATGGTCTACCGGCAATTATTAGTTATTTTTCCGAAAGTCACAAATCCGATATTTCAAATTTCCGAATTTCATTAGTATGAAGAAATAAAAATCCGAAGTTGCATTTGTCCGAATAACGATATTCCGAATTTCAAAATTCCGAAAATTCATTTCAATTATTAAAAGTTTACATCAAAAATAGTATTAACACATAAAAAAATTAAACTCTAAACCCGACTCGCAGTGGTCATTCCGCCGTGATACCCTACACTAGTGATAGTCTGCCCTACACTAGATTAATTCAAGAGCCCGCACGAGCCGAGCGAGCGTAGCGAGCGTGCCGCGGCAGCGGTCGGCGAGTGCCAGAATCGAATTGTCGGCAAAGTAACATGTAGATGATGTTTATAAAAATATAATAGATTTCGGATTTGGGATTTGTCGGAGTTTTGATTATTCGGAATTCGTATTCATGAAAGATCGGATTATTGTTGATAATTTTAATGATTAGGGATAGTGAAATTCGTAATTCTGACTTTTGGACTAATGAACATTCGGAGTATTGAAATTGCGGATTTTTAATATTCGGATTCATGATAATTCGGAATTTGGACTTTGGGGATTCTTAATCATTCGGAATTATGAAATTTGGGATTTTGACTTTGGGAGTTATGTTTTTCGGAATTATGTACTGTACACCAAAAATATACCTATTGGCCAGAAAAGGAGGCGCGGAGGTCCAGCCAAGGCAAGGACTGCTCCCATTATTCAACAAATCTACAGAAAGTAGATTTGTATGTGATTTTAGAAATTTATTGTTGATCTCATTGTGTCCTAATTAATAAATACTTAATTCGCTTATTTTTTTAAGTAAAAAGATGTTTTATTCTTACATATAAACTGCAGTATACGATAAGAAAATAGACCCTCTGTTTAATAAAAAAAGATGTAATAGTTTACTGTACGTTAGTAATTATTAGGTATACGTTAATTAAAATGCTTTACATTTAGATAAGCAGTAATGAGTCACGAACATAAATTGATGTTTAAATATTAATATTTTGAGGTAGCTATTTTGCTGTGCAATTAGTATATTTGATTGTTACTTATTGGGATTTATATTTCATACAAAAGGAAGATTTTTTGATTTGCAGTTAAATACTACCCTTATTTAAATATCTCTTACCTATTCTTTGTTTTCAGCCTTACCCGTTCTTTATTATACAAGTTTCTCTTCAGAAGGTAGTCTGGAAGAGATCGCTTTATAGCGATAAGACCGCCTAAATTGTACATTTTATGTCTACTTACTGTATAAGTTACTGTATTTGTTTGTTTGTGCAATAGAGATTATTTATCTTATCTTATCTTTTGTAAGATTCTGTGTACTCTACTAACTCGTAAAATTCTGTGTATATAGGTTGAAGTTTAGTGGTAATGTAAGTACTCAGACATTTAGTGTGATGTTTTTAGCTGAAACCCCGACCTAAAAGGAAAATTGTTTTTAATAATAACACTTTTTTGTTATGACTTTACTCTGTCAATTCAATTTTTGTGTTAAAAAACAAGATTGAAAAGAGTAACCATCGAGTTTCTTGCCGGAGTCTTCTCGATCGGAAACAACCTCCGAACCGGTGGTAGAGTCACATTATGTTTAATTATGATATTTACTATCATAGTATTATTATAAGTAAGTTTATTTTAGTATATTTTTGCTATAATTTTTTTTGTAACTATATGACTTGTCATAAGTACTTTTTATAAGTCTAAATGAATAAAGATATTTTTTTACTTCATTTTTTTAATAACTTAAGAATATTGAATTTTCAGTTAAATACTGTCGTGCTTTGCAAGTAATTTATTTATTTATTTATTTAATATTAAATGCAAAATTTTCATTAGGCGGACTTAATGCTAAAAGCATTCTCTACCAGTCAACCATCGGATGAGACAGAAATGCTGTTGGCGGTGCAAAATGTTCATTTAGAATAGAAAATTAATACAAAGATTTTATAAATTCCTGAAAAACGACAGATACAACCTAATCAATATAATACATAGAAATACATAACATAAATAAATATATACTTACATAATATATAACATACTCACTATTAAGGGAAAAGAATAAAATAAAATAGATGATGAACAGTGGAAACTACTGAGAATTTCTTAAAAAATCATGGATTTCTGTTATGAACATGTAATGCAAGTAATCTTACAATTTGTGACGTAACGTCCTCGCCTGGCCTAATCTTTTCTAATTCACCGTAGCTTTGTTCAGCCACAGTTTTATTAACTACTCTTCCTCTGCCGACTACTTAAGCCCATTAGTTATTTTAGCACAAATTACTAAGTAGGATTTTCTGTTTCTTTCTCACTAGCACAATCATTTTTTTTTATCTCGCACTAAAACTTTGGTACCAACATTACCAACTTTTTTTTTATAGTGCCCGTCAAGATGACCTCACTCCGCCTGATGGAAACAAACAAACAAAACAAAAAATATCGTTATTTAAATAGACCTGTAACAAGTACTTTTAAATCGTAAAAAGAAAAAAAGAATACATAGTAATAGACTTAAATACTATAATAATATGAATACATAAATACACTGTATACAAACATAATTTGACGACACGATTGGCGTAGTGTGCTGTAGCAAGGTTTCTCGTCTCTACTTCCGTAGTGTCCCGGGTTCGATTCCCGGTCGGGTCAATTCAGGAAACGATCTTTTCTGAATTGACTCGGGTCTGGGTGTGCTAGGAGACGCCCCTAACTTATTTCCTTGTGTGGTCTCGTAACACAGGGATATAATAATCCCTACTTCGAGACCATTACAAGAGGTGTGTTGCCTGGCGCAAATAATAATAAATAAATATCCCTGGACATTATTCCACACAGCGCCATCTAGCCCCAAAGTAAGCTAATTAAAGCTTGTGTTATGGGATACTAGACAACGGATAAACATACTTAAATACATTTTCTTTTGTAAATACATACTTATTATACATAGGAGACACCCAGACCAATACAAACAGACATGTTCATGCACACAAATGTTTGTACTGTGCGGGGATCGAACCCGCGACCTCTGGTGTAGTAGCCAACTTCTTAACCATTACACCAATATATATATAATAATCTGAATAACATTTTAAACTTTCTTGTTGCATTTTTCACTACAAATTTTAAACACTATCGGGTTTTTGCAACGAAATTACTTTTCGTCGTCTGAGTGGGCGCGGCGAAAGATTTTCATCGACTCGCGCATTTAGAATGTTCACGTCAGTACGGCCAGTCAGTGTAGTTTGCCTACAACTACACTCACAGTGTCCGCGTTTTTTCGAGACGGTTCAATTCGCGGCTGACACTTCTTGATTGAAATTAAGGATTTTAGTCTGAAAAATTAATGAGTGATTCGAGAAATACGTAGGTATGGAAAGGTATACATGTACCTACATAATACACCTATGAAATTTTGTGTCCGTTTTTCTTCGGAAGACCTAATTCTGATTAACTATCATATTGCAGTCAGAATTTTTTTTATGAAAAAATAAAAATATAAATCATTTTTTTCAGAGTCAATAAAATAAATGGATATTTCCCTCAAGATAGGAAACTGGAAACAATAAGGTTAATATTTCAACTTTCAGTAAAGATGAAATATGTTTTTTGATTATTTCATTGCTTTTAGAATTTTCCAAATCTTGTTTTATATCTATAGGTTGTAAGAGAACACAACCCTGCACGACATTTAGGCTAGGACCAAAATAAGTTTTTTTCAAAATAATCCTTGGTTCTAGTTTTCTGTTGGAAAAGTTCCTTTTAGAAACCGTTCGAAAAAAGCAAAGATTTGAATTAAGAACTTCTTTGCTTCTAACAAGATGACAGATCTTAAAATCAGTTAAAAAAAGACTTGAATTATAAGCCTCTTGCTTCTAACAAGATGACAGATCTATTTCCAATGCTGCATAGAGTAGGTAACCCTCGCACAGAGTAAAGTGGCTAATTTGTTGCGACAGCGCTTCCCTTGGGATCACTGCTGAGATCGCTTTAAACGCAATTACGGAGACCGCCACTCAGGCGTGTTATGGGACGAATATAGGTAGTTGATGTGTTACATTTTAGTATTTTACGTACTTCTTTTGGCGAGGAGACTTTCCAATTTTAAAATCCTCTGCTTGATCAGTCAGGGACCATATTACAATCTCTTAAAGCCAGCTAAGTTAATTTCCTAAACTGGGCGTAGCAAGCAATTTTGTAATATGAACTTTCATTTCCAGCCAGTGAGCAGCTACTTGTCACTAATGCATGTTTTAGGCTGGATATTTACTGACGAAATTGCTCGATAAACGAGATTGTAATATGGCCCTTGGAGGTCCAAGGTTTAAATCAAAAGTAGGGCAAAGTGTATTTTCGGATGTCGCGGAACATACAATAGGCTAGACGACTAAAAAAACTATCTAGTCCGTCAGTAAGATTATCAAAAAATTCTGGACATTTTTTTTTTCTCGTAAACGAAAAATGACGACAGTGCGTTGAAGTTTCGCGTGACGTCACGCCTAGGTATAATTTTAACTTAGAAATGACGTTACAAGCCTCCACTCCGGAACTTAAATGCTTTTTATCTTTGTATTTTTTTTATTAATTTGATCAAGCGAAAAATAAATGTCCAGTATTTTTGGACGGTCTAACGAACGGACTAAACATAATGTAATGTTTGTAATGTTGTCGACATCCCTAATAATGTTGGGGAAGAAGTGAAGACCAACGAAGGTGACCAACCCTAATGGTATGTTCCGAAACTAAAGCCTATCGTCAATCGGAACGTCATCATGCATCGAAAGTTGCATATTTGTCAGTGGTGTCAAAAATATTTGATTTTGATCCATAGTTGACTGCACATTGAGTCAGTCAGTACTCACGGTTGGCAGATAGCCGCCATAAGTTACTGACTATTTTTCATATTTAGTATCTATGGCATCGCCAACTGAACGGTCGAGTTGATTAACTTGTTCCCTAGTCTGTGGTCGAGTTGCCGCATCTGAACATTCTGAACCACAAGTTGCTTGTGGCCACGTTTATACTTAGTCCATTTCACCAAAGAATGGTACTAGTAGAAGGCTAAATATAGTTAAATCAAATAACCTGGTGTCATCTGTCTCGGCCCTGAGCAAACAGACAGGATTCAAGAGCCATATTTTTCAAATAATTAGATTTCATGGATTATCGAAAAACGACACAATTTAGTAGTGTTTCTCGTGAAGCCACAAAAATAATAAAGACGCTAATTCTAATACTAAACTGCAGACACAGTAGCCACAAATAACGCAATTAGATTCAAATCTATTGCTATCGTCTCCAAAGGCTTCCGGAACCAAATCTCTTAATCTTCGGTGCGTGACGGCTAGAAAATGTCCCGGCGATTATAAGACGAGATTAACTTTGAGTTAAATCTGAGCTGCACTCGTGTCGAAACGGGTTGTTTTGAAGATTATTCAGAATTTACTCATCGGAGTATTTTTGTTTCCGAACCTAAATATGTTTTGTGGTCATAGGACTATGTTCCGAAAGTTGATTACCTAAGTAAAACTAGTAATCTGCTTATGAAGGCCTCGTAAACATTACCTTAGAATGATCTATTCTTTTTTTTACATCATGCGAATAGCGGACTGAATGCCAGGAGGCAATTTCTACCAGTAAACCGCAAGGCTAAACAGAACATTTAAGTAATTTAGATATACTTTTGCTTAATACGCCAGTACAATCTCGAGACAGTTTAAATCAGCTCGGTTAGTGGTCAAACTAGGGCTCACAACACTTATTTATTCTATGACAATGACAACACACACATGTAGTGAGAGTACAAAGGCATGAAATTAAGAGTTTACAGAAGGGCCACTGGCGCCTTTTGCCTTAACTTGCTTCACAGAATAGGTAATATTGCGTGACCGGACCGCCGCGCCGGCGAATTACTAACTACTACTTATATTCGCTCTGAATTTTTAAAATGAAGAAGGTAGGTTATACCTAAATGACAGAACCGGCCATAGACAAAATTCATCATGTGAATAATTGCACCAAGTTCGACAAAAAAAAAGCAATCGGGACAGTTCGACTGGCCGCGACACTGATGCTCATCGACCGGTTTCGCCTGCAAACTCACTGTGTCTGTGTGCGTGCTCAAAATAGCGGGTTTGTTCTAAGCGGACCATCTGTCAGAGGCGCTGCGCCGCATGCGTAATTTGTGACAGAGGCGTTCACATCAACCTTTAAATAACCTTTGCAAAATGGGTCTTATGTCAGCAGCATAAGGTGCCCCTATGTAAAAGTTGATGTGAGAGCCTCTGTACCTGTCACAGCACTCACAGCCACTTGTAGAAAGCTTTATCTTTGTTTATCTGCTCACGTGTCTTCTGATATATAAACTTATGATAAATATGTACACGGTCGGCAACAAGACCTCCAACAAAGCTGACCGTGGTTAGGGCGCTGACAGGGCTGGCGATCCATTGTTATTTGATTGCCAACGGCCGTCCACACGGTCCGAACTGACCAAGGTCACCTTTGTTGCCGGGCGCTTGTTGCCGACCGTGTAGCAGACGCTGCACTCTGGCTTGCGGCAAACTGTGCAGTCGACAAAGTGAATAGCTAGAGTATTTACTGCTTCTAACAGTCGATTAGACTAAGTTATTATGGCAAACGCTGGATTAAGGACTTTGCAAAGTGTGCAATAAATTTCATGTTTACGTGTAGATAATAAATTACGTTTGGCATGTTTCCGTGTAGATAATAAATTACGTTTGGCATGTTAAGGGTGTCCTAATAAGTAGTGTTAAGCGGGAGCCCAGTGGTAGAATATCACTAGGGCTACCCGAATAGGGTACTTACTCGTTTTTGACAACATCATCAGATTCTAAACATAATTGAATATAAGCAAACAATACCTTAAAAAAGCGCTATTAAAACTTTAAGTTGCTTTACTGTAAGTACAATTCATTTTATTTTATGGCCCTTCAAACTTGGGTGGGAAATTGCATTTTTGGAAGCGTAAAGTAATTAATACATACATACATACATACCTTCACGCCTTTTTCCCAACGGGGTAGGCAGATACCACATCTTTCCACTTGCTACGGTCGTGACACACCTCTTGCCCTTCTTCCACTCTCATTAATCCTTTCATACATGCTCGTCGATTATGGGTACTCCTGACCTGACCTTTCCTGAGCACGTCTTGGACTTTTCCTAAGTACGTCCGTCTAGACCTTCCCCTTTCAACAGCTCCATCCACCCTCGCCTTGTAAATTTGTTTCGTTACTCGCCTTTCATCCATCCTTTCCTTATTTAAGTAAGTAAATTATATCATTCGACAA